>HG992178.1:21055464-22445371 GCA_905220545.2 Melitaea athalia
GAGTAGTAGAGGATGTTTATCATATTTTAATGGAATGTGTTAAGAACGAAACCAAAAGATGCCAATTTTTTCCTAATAAATTATTTTATACCAATGTTGGAGAATGTAATAGTATTTTGACAAAACCGGAATCTATTTCGGCAAAGAAATTGTATAAATTAGTTGATGAAGTTGTATCAATAGTGTCTTAAGGTTCTTATTATGTAACTTTATTAACATATGTGTATAATAACAGAGCGACATAGTCGCAGTAGCGGCAAAGCTCTCAAATAAAGAAAAAAAAAAAAAAAAAAAAAATGAAATTAAAAAGCGTCAACCCTGACTGACTTGTCCTAAAGACCTAAACGAGTGTATGGCAGCTTGGGCTCGCTACCGCGCGTCTCTCACCCCGCAAACCCCGTGTATAACGCGTATTAGTCTTTCATTTTAAGTTCATTTTAAGTTTCATTTTAGTACTCATAATCAGTTATATTGAAATCCGGCAATAAACATGATATACAAAATTATAGGCCTATTTCAAAAATTTGTTCCATTGCAAAGTTGTTTGAGAAAATCATTTACGACACTATGTTTCCAACTATACGTTCTTATCTGCTAAATCAACAGCATGGTTTCATCAATAAGCGTTCAACGGAAACCAATCTCTGTGAATTCATACATCGGGTTTCTAGTTCTATGGACCAGGGACATCAGTTTGACGTCGTATACACGGATTACTCTAAGGCCTTCGATAAGGTCTCGCACAGTCTTCTTCTTCTTAAGCTGAAGCGTTTCGGAATACACGGTGATCTTCTTCGTTGGTTGGATTCATATCTTCGCAACCGAAGTCAGGCTGTATCTATTAAGGGTTACTTATCGTCATTTATACCTATTATGTCAGGTGTGCCCCAGGGCTCTCACCTCGGTCCTTTACTATTTAATATATTTATAAATGATATAATAGATGTGTTTGTGTTCTCTGAATTCCTTTTGCACGCTGATGACACTAAAATATTTAAAACTATTAAATCACTTGCTGATTGTTATGATCTTCAAACAGACTTAAATCGCCTTGAAATCTACTGTAAGTCTAATTTGCTTCATCTGAATATTACTAAATGTAGTATAGTTTCTTTTTCACGTAAACACCAACCTTTTATTTATAAATATGCTATTAACAATACTTTATTAACCAGGAAATCTGAGGTGAGAGACTTGGGTGTTACACTGGACAGTAAACTAACATTTGGGACCCATGTAAACAATATTTTAACAAAGGCATATAGTTTGCTTTGATTCATTATGAGGATCGGATCTGAGTTTAGGAGACCTTCCACACTTAATCTTCTTTAGAACTCCTACGTTCGCTCTGTACTTGAGTATTCATCTACGGTCTGGAATCCTCGGTATAACGTTTATAAGAATCGGATTGAGAATATTCAGAAAAAGTTTTTGAAGTATTTGTCGTATAAATTTACTGACTTACCAAACGAGCCATATTGAGTCTGTCTAGACGCCGTTCTGTTCGAGACTAAATATTTTTATTCAAAATTGTTAATAATCACGTAGACTCTTTATTGTTACTTAGCAATCTACTTTTCAACTGTCCACGATCTGGTTCACGTCATCCGAGGTGTTTTCATACTCCAACTTTTCGTACCTTCTATAGCGCTAATTCGTTTTTGATCAGAGCTTGTCGTGAGTACAATGAGCATTTTGGGAATATTGATTTATTTCACTTATCTTTAGCTGAATATAAAAAGCAAGTATCGAATGCGATTATGACGATTTAATGATTGAATGGATTTTATTACTAATTAGCTGACCCGGCGTACTTCGTACCGCCTAACAGTCGATTCTTTAATTATTATTTTTTTAGTACTTTTTCTTCCCGTAATCCCTCCACTAACACTTAAACTTTATGGTATGGTATTAAAGTTCAAATTGACTTTTAAGTATTGTTACGAATCTTTTGTTGCGGAAACTTACGGTTTAAGGGATATAATTTTTTAAATTTTGCTATGGAATATGAATATAACACGCCATTGAACTTTTTAATTGACAATAGAGACGTCAAGTTGTCGACTATTGTCACTACACGTTTTTTAACCGACTTCAAAAAGGAGGAGGTTACTCAATTCAACTGTATATATGTATATTTTTTTTCATGTATGTTCGGGGATAACTTTGTCGTTTATGAACCGATTCTGATAATTCTTTTTTTGGAAAGAAGATATGCCTAGTTTGGTACCATGATAAGGAAACCAGGATCTGATGATGAAATCAGAGAAATCGAGGGGAGCCTTCGAAAATCGTAGTGACGACTAGTGCGTTTGTAAATTTGTTTTCGTCTACATTCGTTGTATTACTTGTCGATGTAATTGAAGTCGGTTTCTAAGTTTGTAGGACCCAAAAAAAATATTATAGCGTAAAAATAATACGCGTTTTAAAAGTAGTGTAACGTTATAACGTAATATTAAAAAAGCTTGTAAAATATAGCCGTTGTGCCCATCTCTATCTCCAAGTTCTCCAACCCTTCTTCTATAGTTATATGAAACAAAGCCTTTGTCACACAGTTAGTCAGGTCAGTAACGAGTGCTTAGTAAAGTGTAGGTCAATCAATCAACAATACAATATATCTGATTATAATATTTATACTGGTCAAGTTTATTAGCATTTTTTTTTAATTATGTGACTAGATTGGCAAGCAAGCGTACGGCTCTACTGGTGGTAAGCGATTTCCGTAGCTTATAGATGTCAGCAACAAAAGAAGCATCGCAAGCGCAATTGCCGACCCCATCCCCAGTTCCCCCAGGAGCTCTGGTCACGTTACTCACCAACAGGAACATAACAGTGTGCTTGAAAACAGTGTTATTTTGCTGTGATCTTCTGTAAGGTCGAGGTACTACCCCAGTCGGGCTGCTCCATATTTTGAGCATCAGAAAATTTCCTGCTGTGCCCTACTTCAGTTAAAGTCATAGCATTGATAGTACACTTCGTTTTGTAGGTTAACTGATAAAATAAATACATTTCACCTCCTTTGGGCTCTTGAGAAATCGAACATCATTGATAATTAAGTGCTTTTAATCTTAAGTTTAGTATTAGGTACTGTTATTATAATGTTTACATTATCGTCTTAAAAGTACTTGATAACGTAGCAGCAAAACATTGGTATCATTTTGTGCAAATAATGTTTCACCATCACTACATAAGTATTATAAAACAAAGTCCTCCGCTGCGTCTGTCTGTTTGCGATATACTCAGAAACAACAATATAAATTTCATATGCTTTTCACCTATAGAGAATGATAGCTTAAAGGAAGCTTAGGTATATAAATTGTTATATGCTTTAAATTGATTAAAATATATAGAAATATAAATAAATATATATAGACCACGTTAAGCCGTCGGTCCCGGTTGTTATCATGTACACCTGCCGGGCTAGCATGCGCGCCACGACAAAAGTTTGTCTACCCCTTTTCTCGTATTATCTCTTTATGTCTACAGTAGCTAGCATGCGTGCACGTGATACTCTTCTCGTCACGACAATTGAAGAGATAACAAGAAATTTTAGTTATCGTAGTTTTGTCGAATTTTGACGTGATTTTGACGTTTTAAGAAGATAAACTACTCGTTGTCAATATCAGAAAGGCTACGATAAACGAAATATATTAAAACTAGCGACCCGCCCCGGCTTCGCACGGGTGAAATTCTGATATTAAATATACTACAGAATGTCTTTTTAAACAAAGTTCACAGCTTTTTTGTCATTAGACAGTACAAACATGTTTTCTTTAGAGGTTACTCTTGACTTGATAAATTATGGTTTTAGCCTAATCCTATCCAACCTAATGTACTTACTATAATTATGCGGTTAAAAACTATTCCTAATACCGACTAAAGTACGAACAAACAATTTCAAAAAAAATGTTGCACGGCCGCGGCTCCAAGCCGGTACCACCGCAACCGTTATGTCCCTGCATTTTAAATCTGTAATATCTTCGAAAATATTCATTTAAGTGACATGCTGTAAAGGGCCAAATTGATCAATATTAAATGCATAATGTATTTAAGGTACTAAGTTGCATAAGGATTAATGCTGTATTGCTTAAAATCGCTTCGTAAATAAGCCATTATTTCTCGTAAAAAGTAAAGGATAAAAATGGTTATTGTGGGTTATCCCTAAGAGATAGACATATACCATCCTGGACTTTTTTGTAGGCCTTTTTAAGTTATACAATACTGTAGTAAATTATTTTGATCTATCTCGTAGGGTTCCGTCAGCGTTTGCAATGAAAGCGCAAAAATTGTGTTTATTTACGACATCAGAAACCTCTAAAATCATCAGTGTTTATCTTCTATATTATGCATGTATAATACATAATTTATAAACCTTTCTCTTGAATCACTCTATTTATAAAAAAAAAAACCCGCATCAAAATCCATTGCGTAGTTTCAAAGATCTAAGCATACAAAGGGACAGACAGACAGCGGGAAGCGACTTTGTTTTATACTATGTAGTGATATTTTATAGCTATCAGTGATAACAAAATATTACAACACACATTTGCAAACTTAGTTATTTCATTAAGCGTTATCTTCTATTAACCTCGGAAATTTAAAATTTTCATTGTTAACGCCTACCCCCGTAATCCTTATTGGGGGTGAATTATCATAAAATGCGCTCATTGTTCATTTTTACATCACATATAGGAGATTACTACCAAATTTGGAGTCGATAGGAGCTATAGTTTAAAAACGGGAATTTTCCATTGTTAACGTCCCCGCAACCTCCTCTTGTGGGTGGAATTTCGTAAAATCCGATTAGCTAACTTCTACTTGGCAAAAGGAATATTCCTAGCAAATTTCAAGTCTCTACGCTTTGTGGTTCGATTTTCCATTGTTAACGCCCCCGCAACCCCCTCTTGGCGGTGGAATTTCGTAATTCCGTTCTTAGCTGACCTCTACTCGGCGAAAGGAATATTTCTAACAAATTTCAAGTCTCTACGCCTTATGGTTCAATTTCCCATTGTTGACACCCCCGCAACCCCCTCTTGTGGGTAAAATTTTGTAGAATCCGTTATTAGCTGATCTCTACTCGGCGCAAGGAATATTTCTACCAAATTTCAAGTCCTTACGCCTTATGGTTCAATTTTCCATTGTTAACCCCCCGCAAACCCCTCTTGTGGGTGGAATTTCGTAATTCCTTTCTCAGCTGATCTCTACTTGGCGAAAGGAATATTCCTACCAAATTTCAAGTCTCTACGCGTTATGGTTCAATTTTCCATTGTTGACGCCCCCGCAACCCCCTTTTGTGGGTAAAATTTTATAAAATCCGTTATTGGCTGACCTCTACTCGGCGAAAGGAATATTTCTACCGAATTTCAAGTCACTACGCCTTATGGTTCAATTTTCTATGGTTAACGTCCCCGCAACCCCCTCTTGTGGGTAAAATTTAGTAGAATCCGTTCTTAGCTGACCTCTACTCGGCGAAAGGAATATTTCTACTAAATTTCAAGTCTCTTACTTCAAAAACATAGGACTTTCATATAAACTTCCAACCCCCGTTTAACCCCCTTAGGTATGGAATTTCGTAAAACCCGTTCTTAGCGGATATCTACTCCCTATAAGGGGCCTACCTGCCTAATTTCAAGTTTGTAGGTATATTTTTCATTGGACTTTCGTACAAACTATCATCCCCTGTTTTAACCCCAAAAGGGGGTTGATTTCTTGCAGGTTGATTTCTTTCTTGTGTTGCAATATACCTTCGTTCTCACATAGCGTTTACGATTGTCAGCATGTCTAATTCCCAAGATACACCTGGAGCTGAACATTTATTAATTGAGTTACTATTTGCTAACGTTAAACTTTTGCTAGGTGTGTACTATAACCCTTCTTTAAAAATTGACTTTTTTCCTTCTTTTGAAACCCTTTTGGATACATATATTCCGTTGTACCAGCATTCAATTATTATGGGTGATTTTAATACATGTCTTTTAAAAAATGACTCTCGATCCTTTCGTTTACAATCCATAGCTAGAGCAGCTAACCTGCATATACTTCCTCTTTCTCCTACTCATTTAATTCCAAATTGTTCACCATCTCTTTTGGATCTTATTCTTGTCGCTTCCGCTGAATACGTTGCTAAGCATGGTCAATGCCCTGCTGATGCTTTTTCATATCATGATTTAATTTTCTTGTCTTACAAAATACGTCCACCAAAAGCCAAACCGAGAATACTTATGCAGCGTAATTTTGGTGGTATGGATTTGACGCGTCTTAGAGAGGATACTTCTAAAATTGATTGGACTAAGGTGATTACTGGATCTAATGTTGATGAAAGGGTGTCAAGTTTTAACTCAATCCTAATTCAACTTTACGACATTCATGCCCCCATTAGACCGGTTCGACTTAGGCACTGCCCTGCTCCCTGGCTTACTGATGATATTAAAACTCTACAGCGTAAAAGGAACATTGCAAAACTTAAATATAAGTCTGATAGCACAGAGGGTAATAAAGCCAAATATAAATATTTACGGAACCAATGTAACAGACTATGTAGAGATAAACAACGACGATACATTCATGAATCTATACACGAAGAAGATAATTCAGGTAAAGTGTGGAAATTCCTTAAATCTCTTGGAGTTGGAAAAGCACGTCAGAATATTAATTCGAATAATATTAACTTCAATCAACTTAATGAACATTTCTCCTCTTCCTGCACTATTAATAATACTATAAAATTAAACACTATAAATCAAATCCTTGCTTTACCCACTCCTAATGATCCTTCGTTCTTTTTTAGTCAAATCACTGACAGTGATGTTGAGAGAGGCATTATCGATGTCAATTCGGATGCTGTTGGTAGTGACGGCATTAGTCGTAAAATGGTCATTCCTATCATTGACCTCTTAATTCCTATAATCAAATCTATATTCAATTTTTCCATTTTCTCTGGGTCATTTCCTACTGCCTGGAAAGAAGCCCAAGTAACTCCTTTACCTAAAAAACTCAATCCTTCTTGTTTCTCTGATTACCGTCCTATTTCCATTCTACCTTTCCTTTCAAAAGTTTTCGAGCGTATTTTGAATCGCCAATTCAGTCTGTTTCTATCCCGCAAGAATCTTTTTAATCCCTTTCAATCCGGTTTCCGAACTGGCCATAGTACGACTACTGCCTTAGTCAAAATTGCTGAGGACATTCGACTTGGCATGGATAATCAGTGTGTAACAGTTTTGACTTTACTTGATTTCAGCAATGCCTTCAACGATGTAGACCATGAACTGTTATTACATACATTTCAATCTCTTAACGTTTCTCCTGAAGTGATAGACTGGTTCCAGAGTTACCTATGTAACCGCCGCCAAAGGATACGTGTTGATGATTCCTTTTCCGACTGGTGCACAATAAAGTCTGGTGTGCCACAAGGCGGCGTGTTATCTCCACTTCTTTTTTCTATTTTCATTGGTTCCATTACTTCCAGAATAACTTCTCCTTACCATATGTATGCTGACGATCTGCAAGTATATACACAAGCTAAGCTGGTGGATTTGCCTAAAGCTATTGCACTATTAAATAATGACTTGCACTCAATTGTACAATGGAGTAAGTCACATGGCTTAAGGGTAAATCCTTCTAAAACGCAGGCAATTATAATCGGGAGCCATAAACTAATATCGCGAATAGATTGGTCTAATTTACCAAGTATAATGCTTGATGGGACGCGTATCAAATATAGTGACACAGTTAAAGATCTTGGTGTTATATTTGATAAATATCTATCTTGGGCTCCTCAGGTGAGCGAGGTAAGTAGAAAAGTATTTGCTTCGATTGGATCTCTTCGTAGACTTAAGAATTTCTTACCCATACCAACCAAAATTACGCTTGCACAATCTCTTCTTCTACCGATTCTCGATTATGCTGACACTTGTTACATCAATCTAAGTGAAGAGTTGCTTAATAAACTTGAGCGCATTCAAAATTTATGTATACGGTTCATATTTGGGCTTCGAAAATATGACCATGTCTCCGAATTTCGCGAAATACTCAAGTGGCCACCTATCCGCCTTCGCAGGAATACTCACATTCTCTGTCTACTATATACTGTTCTCTTCAATCCAGCCAGTCCTCCTTATCTAAAAGAGCGATTTGAGTTCATTGGTAACACTCACAATTATACTCTCCGATCGGATGAAAATCTTGTCCTGAAAATTCCATCTCACAAAACATCCTTTTATTCTAAGTCCTTCTCCGTAGAAGCTGTTCGACTTTGGAACTCCTTGCCGCATCATATTAGACGCGCTCAGTCAATACAAACATTTAAGAGGCTAGTAAAAGCACACTTCTTTCCTCCTTAAATTATTCCTGATCAACTTAATTCCCAGTGAATCTAATCATAAATTTAACAACCCATCCAGTTGTCTCACTTATTAAGTCCTATAGTACTGTACTTTACCTTTAGTAAAGTGTATCTGTGTATCAATATAATGTGTATTATCGACATAATTATGTACATTTCCTCTATTTTTATTATTTTTATTATTCATTTATATATGTATCAATATAATATGTATTATCGACATATGTACATTACATCTATTTTTATTATTTTTATTTTTCATTTATATATTTATATAAATATACTATAACAATTATTCTATTTGTTATAAGTACGTACACCTATGCCTATCTGTATTCACTGGTCATAATATCCTCCGTAACACGGTTGCCTGGTAGAGATCGCTTTTTAGCGATAAGGCCGCCTATTGTACAAAGCTTAGACTTACCTAAATATATATTGTAATTTTCTTTTTTTTGGTGTACAATAAAGAATATTTATTATTATTATTATTATTTCTCAAAATACATTATTGGTACACCTCAACACCATCTATAGAGCATACGTTTTGAATTTCAAGTCTCTTACTTCAAAAACATAGGACTTTCATACAAACTTCCAACCCCCGTTTAACCCCCTCAGGGGTAAAATATCGTAAAACCCGTTCTTAGCTGACCTCTACTCGGTGAAAGGAATATTCCTACCAAAATTCAAGTCACTACGCCTTATGGTTCCAGAGATATCGTGATGAGTCAATGGGTGGGTAACTCTTTTATATACATACTAGCCGACCCGTGCCCACTTCGTTGGGCGTTAATTATTTTTGTGATGCAAATAATATACTTACATATACTTAAGTTTTCATCTCGCTCACATAAAACTACCACCCCCCGTTTCAGCCCCAAAAAGGGTTGATTTCTAAAAATACATTATTAGTACACCTCCACACCATCTATAGAGCAAACATTTTGAATTTCAAGTCTCTTACTTCAAAAACATAGGACTTGCATACAAACTTCCAACCCCCGTTTAACCCCCTTAGGGGTCGAATATCGCAAAACCCGTTCTTAGCTGACCTCTACTCGGCGAAAGGAATATTCCTACCAAAATTCAAGTCTCTACGCCTTATGGTTTCAGAGATATCGTGATGAGTCAATGGGTGGGTTACTCTTTTATATATATAGATAGATTATAAATCTATACTAATATAATAAAGCTGAAGAGTTTGTTTGTTTGATTGTTTGTTTGTTTGTTTGAACGCGCTAATCTCAGGATCTACTGGTCCGATTTGAAAAATTCTTTCAGTGTTAGATAGTCCATTTATCGAGGAAGGCTATAGGCTATATATCATCACGCTAAGACCAATAGGAGCGGAGTCCACGCCGACGAAGTCGCGCGCAGAAGCTAGTATTATTATATCTTTTGTATACCATGGCGTTTCCGTTCCGTTTTGTCTTCGGAAGAGAATTATGTCTCTCGTATTGCGCATGCTAAGGTAATCGAGAAAATACTCGATGTAGACATTATCTATCTCTCTCGTCAAGAGATTATCTCGTTGTACGCATGCTAGCCCGGCTGATAGCGATCGTTACTCATAGTAGGGAATATATCCGCCAACGGCGCCAACCCACATTGGAGCAGCGTGGTGGATTAAGCACCGATCCTTCTCCTACATGGGGAAGAGGCCTATGCCCAACAGTGGGATATTACAGGCTGAATCGTGATCGTGATTAAAATATGATGATAATAGTGTTTGTTTTCGTGGTCGATTTTTTACGAGATTGCAGAAAACTGGATAAAAATTCTTGCAATAGTTTTTATAGGCGTAGGTACCTGTAAGCGTCGCGTCGGGCCACTTTGTTTTGTAGTTTATTTTGTTGTATGATCTATTATACGAAAATGTTTTTTATTATCATATCAAAATATTCGATCCAGCGGGATTCGAACCCGCATCCCCGACATACCGTGTCCGGTGCTCTAGCCATTAAGCTATGGATCTATGTCCAGCCGAATCGAAATCCTTGATATGATTTTATTCGGTTTTAAGCAACCGGGGTGCTGTCTATAGCGAGTCCTTTACAGCTATCACTATTCAAAGTTCCATATTACAATGAATTCTTTGACAAGAGACAACACCAAGCTATTTATTTAATTCGTATTACATATTTTTATGTTTGTGTTTCCCACACATGAGGAAATTCGAATTGTATTATAATAATAATAATAATAATAATAATAAATTTATTCGTGAGAAACATACTGCATCAATTTAAAATTATACAACAAAAACAAAAAAAAACACATAGTACATAATTTATAACAAAGACAACAAGGAGAACGTAAATAAAGACGAAAAGTAAAAAAAAAAAATACAACATAGACTTATTGATAAAAACTATTTAACTAATACATTATATGTTTGCAGCATGTCTCACAAAAAGGTGCGACCTCAGTTTACGTTAGGACTGTTAGTCCTAACACTGGTTTTCAGGACCACCCAGGGGGGGTACACTCTATGTAATCGATCAAAGCGGCATCTGGTGATTGTTTGGTGTCGATTTGTGGTAAAACAGTTCTGTAATTAAGCATTATTTTTATAGATGTCGCTTCTACTCGTATCAAATTGTTGATAAATATGGATGTTGCCACTTGTTATAGTATATTGCGCTTAAGGGTGTTTATAAAACTACCTTTACTGGGCCTACAGATACAAATTAAAAATTTAATCACTTTTAAATACATTTGAAATGAATTGAAGTTCAACAAATGAATTATATACCCTATATAAATGTAATTGGCGGTTCTTTCAACTAAATAAATAAAAAATATGTGGGAAATGAAAATAATAATCTAGCAACATTATAAAACTAAAACGAACACGAAGTTTTTGAATTTTGACATAATATGTGAAAATAGAATAAGATAGGTACTTTTGTACCAAAACTATTTTTAATTATATTATATTGTAAATAACTATGTAGAATGTTTATTAATAAAGTATTGTACTTTTAAGTAATTTGATGACTGCAAATTTTCAAAAGTGAAAACGATTTTCAAGTGTGTAATCCGATGAGCTCTCGTTTTGAATTTAAATTCATATAAGTTTTTGTTTGATATTGTTGAGTTTTAGGTTGTTTTTGTGTTTTTGGTACGTTTGTGTTTTATATGAACTATAAAAATAAATGATATTAAGTTTTAATCAATTGTTTTATTTTAAACTGTTCTTACTTTTTCTTTATTATGTAAATATCATATCTATCATCAGGTTTGCTAAACATAAAATCCATTACATAAATCACTCCTTTTGCGGGACTGATTTGTAATAGATTTTATTACTTTAACAAACCTGATTCGATACAAGAAAACTAATTAAATAAAATAACTAAGGTACGTATAATAGGTAGGTACCTATATATACCTATATATAGGTTATGGCGTCGTAGTTTGCACCAAACATCCACCAGAGGCGCTACTTTCCATACTTGCAAAAAAAATAGCGGAGTTGGCTCTCTTTTCCCGTATAGTTATTGTACTCTGTGGGACCACCCTAAGTTTTATTATATTTTTATTTTTTATTATATTTATTTATACGATTACCTATATTAATAAACCTACTACACAGTAACTGATAATATTCCATAATCCATACTTTATAGTTTATACAATATTGCATATAGCTACATTATACGTATATAGTATACGTGTAGGTACTATACCTACTCCATATCCGCCAGCACTCTTGTTACATGGCCAATACTTACATTTATGAAGCACCGTGCAAGCCATGATAAAATGTGATTACATAATTATCTACTTATAGATATAATAATTAGGTACACTATAATTACATATTATACTCATCAGACATGGTTTTGTTTTGGTCGTACCAACTCAGAAACCTTTGTGAGCTCATCATTCACAACACTTTGCTGAAGATCATGACTATATCAAATGCATAGTGATGCATAGTTTACGATTCTATAGAGGACATACGGACAAACATTTATTTTTATATAATTAGGTATAAAGATTACCTTTGTTACACGTCCGTCGTTCGAGACAGTTTGTTCATCATTATTTAAAAAGACTTCATCCAAACCAGCAGCAAATTGTTTTAACTACTCTTCCTAACTAATCCTTCATGACTGTAGTCGAAGTGGTCGAACTACCAACCGGATATTATTCAGAGAAGAATCAACTGTTATATTAGAGAAATATTTTTTTAAAAGAAGAAAGATTAATTTGAAATCGTGGAAGTGGATGAAGTGGATTTATTCAATGTTGTTAATTTTTAAACTTAATTTAAATTTAATAATCATCATATTAAGGTGAGTTATTATAATTATTATCTTAGAAGATTGTGTTATATTATTTATTGTAGACCTGTAGCGTTGTGGAGAATTGTTAGCAATAAAGTTATAACTTACCTATTATTTATATATTTATTAGGTACAGTAAGAATTAGCGCTTACATTATTTTATAATATTGTTTTACGACCATTATTCTATTCAAGTTACAGTAAGTTTTAGTTCTTACATTATTTTAGCCTATAAGGCTAACAATATTAATTATTATTAAATTAGTTATGCATAGGTATTTGTAACATAATATAACTATTATACAGAGTGTATTTGGAACGCATTGAAAAACGAAGAGGTATGATAGTGTTGGCTTAACCTGACATGATACAAGTGAAAAAAAAGCGAAAAGAAATTTTTTTTTTCCTGTTTTCATCATTTCACAATAATACTGTTTTCAAGCAGTATTGTGTTCCTGTTGGTGAGTAAGGTGACCAGAGCTCCTGGGGGGAGGATTGGGGATAGGGTCGGCAACGCGCTTGCGACGCTTCTGATGTTGCAGGCGTCTATAGGCTACGGTAGTCACTTACCATCAGGTGAGCCGTACGCTTGTTTGTCGACTTAGTAACATAAAAAAAAATTTTTTTGGTATAGTCCGGTTTGGGAAAAATAATGAAACAGAAATTTGAAGATAATATTTTAAAATAATCGTGTTTGGAACAAACTGTCAATGTAATGCAAACCGTTCATACGCGCCATCAGCTGACAGAGGTCAACGGCACGAGGTAAACGTACTCGCCGCCGCGCGCACGTTTAATTTTCGTTCCGCCGCCTCCCGCGCCCCGCGCGGCTCGCGGTCAACGACTACTCGTCACAATGTGTATGATACATTGCTGCCTCACATAATACATAAGTCCTAAAATGTTCTTAAAAAAACGTTTCTGGGATAAATGGTTATATGCATTATATGTATAGTATATAAATTAAATTTTATAATTAAAAAAATTCGCTATTGTATTAATGACAATGGCAGATTTGAAATTTTACTGGACATTGGATCAAATTTAGCAACAGTTTTATTACCAAATAAACACTATAAGAACAAAAAATGAGACACGTTTAATTGAAGCAGAAGCGATTAGTAAACACAAAAGAAAGAACCATAAAGCAATTGAACAGAAGTCAGGAATGCAAACATATTGTCCCTGAGCTTAGAAAATCTAAATATAAAAATATCCTGATCAAGATAAAAATTTACTAGAAAATGAAGATAATCAATATTAAATGGGAAACACATTGCAACTTGACGAATTTTATCATAATAATGTTACTAACATATCTCATTACTGATTTTCTGTATTATACTGTGCATTCCCAAGGAGGGTTGATGTCAGGCAGGCGGCCGGTCGTAAAAAATAACATGCCAAATCACTTACAACATGAGTCTGAGGAAGAGAACATGTTGTGCCGACCCTATATATATAGGATAAGGGCAGGGAGATGATGATATAGTATATAAATAGTATATTACGTGGTTTAAATCTTACAAAGCGTTCCAAATACACCCAGTATAGTTCACGTTGGTTATTGATAATAAGTTTATTTGGTTTCCCACACATATATTTTGCATTGCGTCAAGTTATCTATTGAATTAAATAATTGTGGTACCTACCTACTGTTAAAATTGTGTGACCTTTAAAACCGACGGTGCCGTAGAATAACGTTATATGTGAATATAGTACGAAATCAATTTTATTTAATAATTTACTTCAGGAGTCGAAGATCTATCTATACATGTAAAAAAAATAATTTTACGACCAATAGTTTCTGAGATTCTGAGGCGAACAACGTCCCATGTGTTTGTGTCTCCGTATTATAATGAACTAGATGCATATGTGACGGAGCTCGCGGCCGGGGGTAGCACGCGTTGGCCGTGCCAAAGTCACTTGTTACGTTGTTGAGTGGAAAACGAGCTTGTGCGCACGAGTTACCGCATTCGCCGTTGATAAAGTTATTTTTCTTAAATAGTTTTTATAATTAGTACTAAAACATGTCCAAATATAATAACAGATCTAATAAAATCCTCGATTTGGTGAAAAACAACTGTAAAAATTCGGAAGAAGAATTTGATAATGGAAAGATATCTGGTTATAATAAGGAAATTTCGAATTATCCCGGTAAATTAATCTTATTCCTTATTAATATGTATAACAAAATTGCATTTTAACGATTGTTTTATATTCTATGGTGGTTTATTTTAATTTTTATAACTAACGCCAAACTTCGCGATTCATATTCATATGTGACGTTATTTAATGGATATTAGTCTTTACATTGTTTCTTACAAAAATGCTCTTGCAAATTAAATCAGATTGTAAAATACATCTTTGACTACTAAAGGAAAACTTAATTTGTTGATATTAAAGTATGAGTTACAAGTAATGATATGTCGTTTTACCACGGACATATTCTGACGTTTTTGAGTTATATGTGAAGATAGAACGTTCTTTTGCGGAAATCTTGATGACATATGTGAAGACAGAACGCTCTTTTGTGGAAATCCTGATGTAATATGTGAAGATAGAACGTTCTTTTGCGGAAAACTGATGTGATATGTAACGTTGGTACGTTTTTTCTTCCAGAAAAATACTGTAATTTGGTTTAAATTGCTTTTTTCTTAATTAAATTATCAATTTATTCGTATTCAAATAAAATTGTTTTCTTTTATTTTTGTAATTTTTATATTTTATATTATTTTTTCAGTTTCAAAGACACCTGTAAGCCCATCATCGTCACCATTACATCCGGGTTCAGAAAACATTGCTTTAGAGCTAAAAGACGTATTAGTCAGTCAGTTCAGCCTATTGTAGTTCACTGCTGGACATACCCTCCCCAAGTTCGCGCCAGGCATCCCGGTTTTCCGCAATCCTCCATGAAGACTACACCGGCAATCTTACGTAGATCGTCGGTCCAACGGGCCAGAGGACGTCCCACAATGCGTTTGCCAAGACGCGGTCTCCACTCCAGGATCCGTCTGCTCCAACAGCCATCGGTTCTGCGACACAGATAACCAGCCCACTGCCACTTAAACTTGCTAATTCTGTGGGCTATGTCGATTACTTTCGCTCGCGGATAGTCTCATTTCTAATCCTATCTTTGAAAGAAACCCCAAGCATAGCCCCTTCCATTGCACGTTGAGCGACTTTAAACTAGTGGACCAGTCCGTCAGTGTCCATGTCTCGGCTCCGTATGTCAACACAACCAGGACGCATTGCTCGAAGACTTTTGTCTTCAAGCATTGTGGAATCTTCGAAGGCAAGACTCGACGAAGCCTGCCAAACGCCGCCCAGCCCAACCAAACCATCCTATCAGCCTCCTTCTCGAGTTGTTTCAACCTGGTTGAATGGTGTGGCCAAGGTAGACATAATCCTGAACAACTTCGAAAAGGATACTGTCAACCGATACCCGTCTCGGTATCACTTGGTTGTTAAACATAACTTTCGTTTTATCTAAGTTCATACCGAGACCCACTTGTCGGGAGGACTCGTTTAGGCCGGCCAGCATTCGGCCTAGCTCATCCGACGTCTCCACAAAGATTACGAAATCGTCGGTAAAACGAAGGTGCGAGATGAATTCGCCGTTGACGTTGATGCCTCGTTCCTCTCAATCCAAGGTCATAAAGACATCCTCCAGCGCAGTGGTAAACAGTTTCGGTGATATTACATCTCCCTGTCTTACCCCACGCCGCGACGGAGGAAAATGCACAGTGCTTTGGTGGGTGGAATTCGTCGAGTCTTCTGGCGAGACGATTCGTAACAACCCTTGAAAACAGCTTATAGACGTGGCTTAAAAGTGAGATTGGTCTGTAATTCTTCAACAAAGACTTGTCGCCTCTCTTAAAGAAGCACCACCACACTCCTGGACCACGCCTCCGGCGTGGTACCTCGGTGGATGACGGCGTTAAAAAGTTTATATTTCTATTCTGCTCAATCAGAGTAGTAATCTCTCTCGTATTTGAGCAGCGGAGGTCTCGGCGTACAAGTTTCCGTATCCTCTTAGACAAAGTCTTCGGTTCTGGCGAAGCTGCTTGGGCAACGGGCAACTCGCACCTCCGCCGCATCAGATCCAAGGCTTCGGGAGAAAGTTAAGACTGCTTCGTTGACTACCTCGGCGGAAAGTGTTTGCGACCCAGTGTACACATCATCTTCACCATGTTGTCGGTCATCTCGTCCACGTCGCCAGCGAATCGAATCGGTTTTGGAGCTCCAGTTGGAACTGCTCGGAGCCACATAGTATTTGGAGCAGCGTAGGTCAGAGAGTAGATTTCATCAAGCGCGTATTCAGAGTGCCCCGTAATATCCGGTGGTCGCTGCTGGTGTTAACCGGTTCTAATTATCTATACATATAATAAAATGATAGGAAAGTCAAAACTGTACATTGAATATTTTTTTAAAAGAATACTTGGGGTGTGATCTACAATCGATACCGAAGCCAAAAATATAGTTTTTAGAATTTTTGTCTGTTTGTCTGTTTATCTGTTTGTCTGTTTGTCTGTATGTATGTCCGGGATAAACTCAGAAAGTACTGCATGGATTTACTTCAAATTTGGCACGAATATTATTAAGAAGTCGGGTCAGAACATAGGCTACATATTATCACGCTATCACCTACGGGGAACGAGCAGTGAACCTTTATTTCTTCAAATGTATGTCCGGGATAAACTCAAAAATACTGCATGGATTTACTTCAAATTTGGCACGAATATTATTAAGAAGTCGGGTCAAAACATAGGCTACGTATTATCACGCTATCACCTACGGGGAACGAGCAGTGAACCTTTATTTCTTCAAATATATGTCCGGGATAAACTCAAAAAGTACTGAATGGATTCACTTCAAATTTGGCACGAATATTATTAAGAAGTCGCGTCAACATATAGGTTACATACTATCACGCTATCACCTACGGGGAACGAGCAGTGAACCTTTATTTCTTCAAATATATGTCCGGGATAAACTCAAAAAGTACTGCAAGGATTCACTTCAAATTTGGCACGAATATTATTAAAAAGTCGCGTTAACATATAGGCTATATATTATCACGCTATCACCTACGGGGAATGAGCATCAATCCCTTTTTGGATATAAATAATTTAAAATTTTTTTTATGTAACTAGGTTGGCAAACAAGCGTAAGGCTCACCTGATGGTAAGACCGTAGCCTATAGACGCCTGCAACACCAGAAGCATCGCAAGCGCGTTGCCGACCCTATCCCCAATCCCCCCCAGGAGCTCTGGTCACCTTACTCACCAACAGGAACACAACACTGCTTGAAAACAGTATTATTTAGCTGTGGTCTTCTGTTAGGTCGAGGTACTACCCCAGTCGGGCTGCTCCATATTTATGTTGGCGAGGTTAATTGTTATTCTGTTTGTTATTACATATAGACAAACTCGATGAATTTTATAAGACATAGATGAAGCAGCTTAAAACTTTTATAAACACATTTTTTTTAAATTGTCTTGCTCATCTCTGAAACGAATTAACGATACCTACAATTTTTAAGAAGAAAATGCACAACTCCATCTATACGATACGATCGATTACGATTCAGCCTGTAATATCCCACTGTTGGGCATAGGCCTCTTCCCAATGTAGGAGAAGGATCGGAGCGTAATCCACCATGCTGCTCCAATGCGGGTTGGCGGATATATTCCCTACTAAGTAACGATCGCTATCAGGTGTACATGATAACAACCGGGACCGACGGCTTAACGTGCTCTCCGAGGCACGGTGGGAAGACCCACAAGGACTGCACAAATACCCAGACCACGGCATGCATCTGTATGGACATATTATGTTGTCGTGTGTAGGGATCGAACCCGCAACCGCCAGCGCAACGGCCACAAACCAGTGCTGTTACCGCTGCGCCAACGCGGCGAGTTACTTTCGCATTTATAATATTAGTATGGATAAATATTAGTATGGATTATAAACCTGAAAGTTGGTTTGTTTGTTTAAACGCGCTAATCTCAAGAACTACTGATTCGAATTGAACAATTCCTCTGAGGTGGATAGCCTATTTAAAGAGAAAGGTTATGATTTATAAAGAAGGAAGGGTATTTTTTTCCTCAAAGCAACGCGGGTGAAACCGCGGGGCACAGCTAGTAATAAATACAAAGAAAGAACAAAATGTGATGTTGGAGACTGATAATTTTAGTATTTTATGTGAGTTTAAGAAACGTTGATTGATTTAAAGAAGTGAAGATATTTTTTATGTTTAATTATTATAAATTTGGTACTTTTAAAATAAAGGACTGATATTGTTTTTAAAATGTTTTATTTTTAATCGATTTTATACAAAAAAAATAATAAATACTATTTATGACACGCCACTTATGAAAATGACTGCTCAAAATAAATCTGGAATATGCATATAGGACGAAATAACTAGCTTAAGTTTCATAAAAAAACGTTCCATTTGCATCTGGATCCTTAGAGCCTCCGGTGAATAACGTCACATGTGTAAATGTGACAGCAACAAGTCCATTATAAAACGTTATATATAAACATCGACCCTACTATCTTTTTAAATAAAACTGTTTCAAAATAATTAATAATACTGATAGATAATCACAGTCTTAATGTAAATTTTTCCAAAGTATAAAAGCGCCAGGTTTTTCCGTTTCCGAAATATAACAATTGAAACCTAATTTGAACGGCTCTACTGTAAAACGACTATTTTGCAGATAGTACGTTATTCTACGGCACCGTCGATTAACATAGATACTTGTTACTTATTGTTATACTAAACTCTTAGAATAAGTAAGGCTATTATTTTGGTTACTTTCATATTAGATTGTAAATTAGTGAAGGTGGGTACTTATTAAATTGTATGTTGAATATAGTATTCACTTGCGTAATTATATATAGTTAATTTAGCGAAGATTGTTTACCTACCTAATTAGAATTTATACTAGTCACAGTTACTTTAGATCCTGTTACTTTAGATGTCTGTTAACCATCATTATTATTTAAATGTCTGTTTAACCTGATTATTGTACAAATTCCAGGTTGACTGCACTCGACTCCCAGAATGTCAGAGGAACGAGAATTAATAAAAAAGCGAGCAAGCTTTAAAGGCCGATTAACTGCTTTCATTAATTATCTCAAAGATCTCAATAATGGAACGACATTGGACGCGTTCGATGCAACTGAGATACAATTGCGAATGCGTAAGATTGAGTCTTTGTACGACCAATACGATGAGGTACAGATGCGTTTAGAATGCATCGTCGATAATGTTGACGTACAGTACTCTGAGCGATCCGAGTTTGAGTCACAATATTATAAATATTTAGCAAAGGCTCAGAATATGGTAACCAAGTTTCATAAAGACAATAATTCGATTAGTAGTAATAACAGTACTCGTTCTAGTACTAAAAGTAGTCGTTCTAGTAATAAAAGTACTCGTTCTAGTAATAAAAGTACTCGTTCTATTAATAAAAGTACTCGTTCTAATAATAAAAGTACTCGTTCTATTAATAAAAGTACTCGTCCTAATAATAAAAGTACTCGTTCTAGTAATAAAAGTACTCGTTCTAGTAATCATAAACTTGTTAAGGAGTCTGGACACACCGGCGGCGGACCGAAAAATGCACTTTTTTTTTTTAATAAATTCGAAACTGTCACCTGGAATATTTTTATTTTTTAACTCAATATCATTGGTTTCAAGAGTAACATTGTATAATTTTTTTTGGAAATATTAAAAAATGGCGCCGTGATGTTGTTTGCCGCAAAGGTCCTCCACTCGAAACGCGCGGTTCTTGTCCCACCTGGTACTCAGTTACGGTACAGCTGAAAAAAAAAAACGTTTGCTGTTTTTTTTCCACCAATAGAAAAATTATAGTGAGCCGAAAAAAAATTTTCATTTCCTAAAATATAAAATCATCATAATATAATGTAAATTTTTCATCATTAATAAAAAAAACTTATCAAGTTATCAAAAAAATCCTTCGTAACATTGTAGATAATGTATATAAAAAAGATTCTGTAAAAACTTGAAAGCAATCGATAGTTTCCGAGATCTCGAAGGTAGGTACCAGTTCAAAAAATGTAGTTTCGCAGATAATCGCAAACGAAAGTAATAAGCGACTCTTACCTTCAATCAGCGATTCCTGGACCATAGAAGACTTCTTTGGCAGCTGAATAAAAGTCTAGGGCCCTTTTTTACTCTATTCATGCTATTCTTGGTTCCTTAGAATCATTTTGAGCGCGAATATTCGCTGTAGCGCAACGCTCATCGTCTACTGTAGTGCAAAAACTGTAGCTGCGATCTCCGATGGTTAGGTTTAGAAGATTCATCATCAGAAGAATACTCTTATACCCACCCTCCAAACCATGCTCAATCGACATCTTCGACTTCTCGAACCCTTTTCGTCCACATAATGTCGAGACCTTGTTTTTTCTTCCATTTTTCGTGATATTTTTGTCAGAATATTTTCACGTACTTCTGCGTTGCTCGTCAAATACTAACTGATGCTAGTGAAACTAGAAATAACGGACCCTAAACTCTAGGACGTGTTCTCACACTTTAGGTAACACAGTAAATGATTCATCATATAAAAGGATACAATGCGACAGCGGCATATGGGTTATCCCGTGCAAGTTTTGAATAAAGGTCGGACCGTGCCTGAAAAATGACTATAACTTGGCCAATTTTGAGTGTTTCGATACGCAACAGGTCTTTAAATGTTCGATACAGTTCAAGGTTTATTAAAAAAAATAAAAAAATAAAAAAAATCCAGGCCACTTACTATACATTTGCCAAAATTTAGCAGTTCTTATGAAACTTTGTTGAAGCTTCATTCACGACAACACCTTCACTAGCCTCGTCCATTCTAACGATGAAATAGATGATATGATATTCATAAATTTAATTATTTACGCGCTTCCCTGGAGTGAACTGCTGCTGTCGTAATGCAAACCATCGAACTCTCAGCGAGTAACTATTTGGTGGCTAGGCAGTTATTGTGCGATAGCTATATATACCATTTACCTAACCTTTACATTATTACCATTTATATATACCTACCATTGGAAAAATGGATGTCAACTTAACCAATCCTGGTGTCAGAATCTGCTGAATCATCATGTCACTTATTTATTGGATCTAATAAGCCCAATAAGTTACTAGGCCTAAGTTGGTACCTATGCCACTTCTGATGAGTTTGGATTTTCTTTAGACTCATCGCTGACTTCTTCATGGTAATACTAAACGTAATTTGCTTTCAATTATCGCTCACATCTTTGATCCTTTAGGGCTGTTGTCCCCATGTGTCATTAATCATTATAGTTAGCATGAAAATGGTATTGCGACAAATGTGGTTAGACAAGTTATCATGGGATGACACATTGTCGCCTAAAATGAGCTAATATCTCGAATCACAAAAGTATTTCAATGAAACAAAAGTACAAAAATATTTATTTTTAATTCACTTCAGTATAAAAAAATTATCGATATCATTTCTACCTTCAAAAGTTAAAATGTGTATTTTTCTATTCTTTGATGTCATCATAATAATTATGTTACTAAGATGCTCCCATATATTTATTTTCAATATTAGTTAGGTACTCCGCACAAACTTGTTTCACTACATATTGATGTATCCTAACAGTACATTGACACGAATACATATGTATTGTACCGTGTACGGAGTACGGACGGAGACGATAAAAGTCAAGTTTATAAGCGACCACGACCAGAGTTGGTGCTATTATTAGTCTAAAAGTTTTTAGGTTAGGTTTATTTTATTATTTTCAAGGTTATCACAAATATTATCGTATAAATAATTTTAATTTTAATTGAGATAAGTTTTAACGTGATTATGAGGCTTTACTAATTAATATTTCCAGATTGTTTTTAAACGAAGAAACACTGGTGTAGAATCGTAAACAATATTGTGTTTCATAAAACATTTGTATGATTTCCACAGAGCGTAGCGAATCACTTTTAATCTATAGGTACGTTGATAAGAATAACAACATTTCAACGAACATAGTTTCAGTCACATTCCAGCAGCGGCAGTGCACAGTGGTCAGTGAATATTTTTCATTTGTTAACAACAAGAAGCCGAGTACAATGAACGGAAATAGTGACGAAGTACCGATAACAAATATTCCGTCAGGAGAACGAATACAAAAGCTAAGTGAACTTTATTTTAATGAATTTGGAAGTGAGCCTGATTTCTACGCAAGAGTGCCGGGTCGAGTTAACTTGATTGGCGAACATATTGATTATTGCGGTTATCCAGTGTTGCCTATGGCTTTAGAACAAGATATAATTGTTGCAGCGGGTTTTATTAAAGAACACAAACTTTATCTTCGTAATACGAACTGTAAATATGATAAGATCGATTTTGAAATAAAACCGTGTAGTGAAATTATTATAAAAGCAGACTCTGACGGTAAACCCTTTTGGTACAATTATGTACTTTGCGGTGTAAAAGGAGCATTGGAACATTTAAATAATAAGGTGATTAGCGGTCTTAGGCTTTGTATAGATGGAAATATTCCTCCTGCTTCCGGTTTATCGAGTTCTTCGGCTCTAGTCAGTGCTGTTTGTTTAACATTTTTATATGCTCAGAATGAAAATTTAAATAAAAAAAAAATTGCTTCACTTTGTGCCAACTGTGAAAGATATATCGGAACTCAGGGAGGAGGTATGGATCAGGCTATAGCATTCCTAGCGGAAAAGTATTGCGCACAATATATATCGTGGAACCCCTTAAAGGCTACGAAAGTTGTTTTACCTGAAGATGCTTCTTTCGTTGTAGCTCATAGTTTAGCCGAAGTCAATAAAGCAGCTACGAATGACTACAATGAAAGAGTTATTGAATGTAGACTGGCCGCTAAAATTTTATCGTTGGATTCGCAACGTCCAAAAACTGATCACACTATAATTACCTTGAGTCAAGTACAGAAACTTTTAAATAAAAGCTTAGAAGACATGGTAAATCTTGTGAAATGTATTCTGCCCAAAGATATTTATCTAAAATATGAAGTTTGTAAAATGTTAGAAATTACCGAAGATGACATGGATGAATTTTATCTAACCCCAAATACGCGACATTTGAACGAATTTAAATTAAAACAAAGAGCTTTACATGTGTATGGAGAAGCTATGAGAGTAGAAGAATTTCGTAAGATTTGTACGCAATCTATGAACGGTAAAACGAATGGGTCTGCTAATGGCGTAACTTTTGAATCGAACGTTAATAAAAATGACGTTTTAAGTAATCTTGGAGAGTTAATGTCGAAGAGCCATGAGAGCTTGAAAACCCTTTATGAATGTTCACATAAAAATTTAGATCTATTAGTAGAAATATCGAGAGAATTGAACGTCCATTCAAGATTAACGGGAGCTGGATGGGGCGGCTGTATTGTCGCTTTATGCCCAAGAGCGAAAGTTAATGAATACATTGAAAAACTAATAGACGAATTTTATGTTAAGCATTGCAAAATAGATAAAGCCAAAGCAAAATCATATGTGTTTGCTACTAGTCCTAATTATGGAGCTGTAATTTATACTAATAAGTTAATCTAATCAATAAAATTATTATTCTTGTCATAATACTTTTAAGTTTTTGAAGTCAACCACCGACAGAAACATAATAAGAGTTACCCTCATTATAGTATCTTAAAACCATATAAGTATGATGTAACATAATTTATCAATCTTTAAATCAGGTTTCCTTACATTTTGTAAATCAAAGAAATAATAAATAAAAAAATTGTGTGTGTACTTATGTACGCACGTAAGAAGTTATAATTCATTGGCTAGCTAACATAATCTTCGTTGACACTAGCTAACTTCAGCGTGTCGATCGGTTTTTGTGACGGTGTGCGCGCGCATCGTAAAAATTTACCATCATTATTTTTCCCTAACGCGCCAAAAGAAGTATAACTTCAATAAAAAACTTTTAAAAAAAAACAAGCTTTTATTAATTTGTATGCTCTAGTTTCTAGTAAACCATGCCTTGTCGTCCAAATTGATACAAAATTTTAGCTCAATTGGTTGAAGATATCTGCTTCAAAATTGAGTTGCAAGATTTCACCCGAACAAACATACTTACATACATACATACATTGCAAGTTTAATAAAAGCTTGTAAAAACAAAGATGGAAGATCGCTCACCACCATGTAAAATTATGTGTTTCGTATTTTATGCATTGTTCTAATTATTTTTCAAATATTTTTATATAATACCAGTAATTAATAGGTAGGTATATGAAGAAAATATAAATAATAGTTTGTTATTAAATAAAATATTATAATATAAAGTAAGTAACTATGTATTCTAAGTAATTATATTACTTAGAACAGTGTTCCGCAAAGGGTGTACCGCGGCACACTGGTGTGCCGTGGTCGTTAATTGGTGTGCCTCGCAAAAGTAAACTTAACGTTTGTTGATTAAGAATAAATATTGTTTCGATGATTAATAAATAAATGTTGATTAATATTACTTAAAAAATGATTTTTTATTTGTGGTGTACCTCCAAAATATTTTCCTTTTCCTATGTGTACCTTGAACACAAAAAGTTTGCGGAACTCTGATGACTTAGAATATAAAAAAAATATATTATTAGTACCTAATTAATTATATAATAAACTTTGTTGCTTAGATCGTAAGAAGTTATTTTTGAATACGTAAAATAAGTAAGTAATTTTTTTCTTGTGTACACAATTCTTCTATTTTAAGTCCTATGTCATTTCATTGTACCTATTTAAGCATACTTATCTTCCTGTAAGAATGAGTATTAATAAATGCATTTTATTAGAAATTTATATAATTTATTGTATCTACCTATTTATTTGATTACCATATTATACTTTTATAAATAAATTAATGAAGCAAGTAAGTATACTTGTTTTATTTCGTTTTTATTTGTAAGCGTGTTTCTCATATTTGTATAGCTGTATAACGTAACGTACATTCAATAATACAGAAACGTTTATGAAGCCCAAATAAAGAGATAGGTACACAGCTAAAGTGGATGCTTTGCCTTCATATAACCCCACCCTCCCCCCAAAATCCCATAAATCGATGCCCAGTGCTGGGGGTGGGAGTGGTACCCTTTCACCCCTCCCCCCCAAACCCCATAAATCGATGCCGTCCTGGGAGTGGGAGTGGTACCAGAGGGTAACCCCCCCCCACCTAAAACCCCAAAAATCTATGCCCGTTCTAGGGTTGTGAGTGGTACCAGAGGGTAACCCACCCACCCCCTCCTCCCTTCACCCCCCTCCCTCAAAACCCCATAAATCGCTGCCCCTTGTCCTATAGGCTAAGCGCTAAAGTTGTAATTATAAAAGACCTGTACCATTTTTATAAAGCTATAGCTTAGCGTGGTAAAAAAATAAGACATAATATCCGTCTTACTTACGCATTTTGTTATTATAAACAAAACTTGAACGAATAGAACTTTTACAAAATACCCTTTGTTAGTAGGCTAAATTCACAAATGAATTTACGTTTACCAAAATGGAGTGTATATCTCTTACCAGACGTTCCTTTATGATCATTATCACGAAATCATATCGATACCGGACGTTAAAAAAAAAGTCGTATGTGTCAGCTCCGACGCACGACTGGGTTTACTTCTTCAGATCGACTGTCTTAATAGGCATAAAAAAGGCTTACTAGTCTAAGACAAAGATTAATACCATAATTATCAAATGGTAAATAATCAAATAACGCCATCTATCGATCGACCGATGTCGCTATTAGAAAACTATTATTAGTCCATCGACGACGTTTTCGTGGTTTCCGATAGATGGCGTTGAAAAGGCAAAAAAACGTAACGATAGGTCATTCGTTCAACAGATTTTACACCTCATATTTTTTTTTCATACCCGGGGTCTTATATGAAAATAGATTCTTAAGGAGTAAACTCCAATAAACTCCAAAAGAATAAACACCAAAGAGTATGTAGCACACGTAACTAGTCTACATTATAATTATATTATTATAGTAATCTGTAATAGTAAACGTTTAATGCTTGGTTTAAAAAACAGTTCGTTTTTAATATAGGACCTAGGTTTAAACGTGAATGTTGAAAGTCTACAAATAAAAAAATGCTAATAAGTATGTACTTATTAGCATTTCTTTCATTTGTACGTTATTTTTCTAATGCATAAATATTCTTCAGGATTAACTAGTGGGCAATTGGAATCGACGTAAGGGCATTTTTTAGCGTTTATTAGATTTTCAGAAACGTTTTGGTTAATTACGTACAGGGACCGGCCGGGTACTCGTTGAAAGGGTTTTTGAAGGGGTATTTTGAAGCGCTAAAAAATAAAGCCTTTGATGCATGTAACACCTGCGAACGGCTTAAACCAACCCTTTTCCGATAAGGGATACCCTTTCAAAACCCTGTAACACTGTAACATGGTAAGCCAATCCAACAAAGTACATTAAATATGTACTCTTCGTAGTCGACATTAGATTGAGAATCGCTTAACCACTACCACACGTGGCATTTTCCCGCCGCGCCGACGCTCGCGCCGGTTTTTTCGTGTCTGAACTTGTTCATTCTCAGAGTTATTATTATAATATGTATTATCATTTCAATTAGAAAATTGGAAGTCGTAACTCGGACGAAACTACGGAAGGAATTAAAAACTATTTAGCAGTGGTTTTGTTTAAGTGTGTTTTGTAGTGCCTACTTCATTTTTTTATTAGTTAATTCAGGGTAACCCGAATAAAACCTTTTCGTGTAGGTAACCTCATCATAGGCTTAAGCCACTGAAGGGGTTAACCCCTTCACGTGGTTACTATATTAAAGGAGTTACCCGTTTCGCTGGGTTTTGATGTGTAACTCGAATAAAAGGATACTCTGCGATAAGGGCTACACCATGTAGGGGTTACCCTGCGAAAAGGCTTAACTCTTAAGCGGTGTTGTCCGGTCCCTGAATTAAAGAGATAGATACAGTTATTTAAAATGGGATGAAATTTAAATTATTTATTTATTTTTCCTGAGAAAACTCGAAGAGGGCACATTTAAAATCTTACGTAGAATTAAGGGCAGATCAATATCTATCCTGGTATTTTTTCATTAGCAAATTATTATATTTGCAGGCTAAACGGAGGGGTGGGGGTGGTGGAAATATGCATGAAATAATATGTCTGTGATTCAAAACCTTAAATCAGATGAACAACTAAATTAGAGATAAAATATGTTATATGTAAAACTAGCTGACCCCGCAAACGTTGTTTTGCCATATATGCTATTAACCCCCGCAACCCCTCTTGTGGGTGGAATTTCGTAAAATCTGTTCTTAGCTGAGCTGTACTCGGCGAAAGTTATATTCCTACCAAATTTCAAGTCTCTACGCCTTATGGTTCCAGAGATATCATGATGAGTCAATGGGTGGAAATCTCTTTTATGTATAACTAGCGACCCGCCCCGGCTTCGCACGGGTGAAATTCTGATATTAAATATACTACAGAATGTCTTTATACCTATACAAAGTTCACAGCTTTTTTGTCATTAGACAGTACAAACATGTTTTCTTTAGAGGTTACTCTTGACTTGATAAATTATGGTTTTCGCCTAATCCTATCCAACCTAATGTACTTACTATAATTATGCGGTTAAAAACTATTCCTAATACCGACTAAAGTACGAACAAACAATTTCAAAAAAAAATGTTGCACGGCCGCGGCTCCAAGCCGGTACCACCGCAACCGTTATGTCCCTGCATTTTAAATCTGTAATATCTTCGAAAATATTCATTTAAGTGACATGCCGTAAAGGGCCAAATTGATCAATATTAAATGCATAATGTATTTAAGGTACTAAATTGCATAAGGATTAATGCTGTATTGCTTAAAATCGCTTCGTAAATAAGCCATTATTTCTCGTAAAAAGTAAAGCATAAAAAATGGTTATTGTGGGTTATCCCTAAGAGATAGACATATACCATCTTGGACTTTTTTGTAGGCCTTTTTAAGTTATACAATACTGTAGTAAATTATTTTGATCTATCTCGTAGGGTTCCGCCAGCGTTTGCAATGAAAGCGCAAAAAATGTGCTTATTTACGACATCAGAAACCTCTACAATCATCAGTGTTTATCTTTTATATTATGCATGTATAATACATATAAACCTTTCTCTTGAATCACTCTATTTATAAAAAAAACCCGCATCAAAATCCATTGCGTAGTTTCAAAGATCTAAGCATACAAAGGGACAGACAGACAGCGGGAAGCGACTTTGTTTTATACTATTTAGTGATATTTTATAGCTATCAGTGATAACAAAATATTACAACACACATTTGCAAACTTAGTTATTTCATTAAGCGTAATCTTCTATTAACCTCGGAAATTTAAAATTTTCATTGTTAACGCCTACCCCCGTAATCCTTATTGGGGGTGAATTATCATAAAATGCGCTCATTGTTGATTTCTACATCACATATAGGAGATTACTACCAAATTTGGAGTCGATAGGAGCTATAGTTTAAAAACGGGAATTTTCGATTGTTAATAACGTCCCCGCAACCTCCTCTTGTGGGTGGAATTTCGTAAAATCCGATTAGCTAACTTCTACTCGGCGATAGGAATATTCCTAGCAAATTTCAAGTCTCTACGCCTTATGGTTCGATTTTCCATTGTTAACGCCCCCGCAAGCCTCTCTTGTGGGTGGAATTTCGTAAAATCCATTCTTAGCTGACCACTACTCAGCGAAAGGAATATTCCTACCAAATTTCAAGTCTCTACGCCTTATGGTTCAATCTTCCATTGCTAACGCCCTCGCAACCCCCTCTTGTTGGTGGAATTTTATAAAATCCGTTTTTAGCTGACCTCTACTCAGCGTAAGTAATATTGCTACCAAGTTTCAAGTCTCTACGCCTTATGGTTCAGTTTTCCATTGTTAACGTCACCGCAACCCCCTCTTGTTGGTGGAATTTTATAAAATCCGTTTTTAGCTGACCTCTACTCGGCGTAAGTAATATTGCTACCAAGTTTCAAGTCTCTACGCCTTATGGTTCAGTTTTCCATTGTTAACGTCCCCGCAACCTCCTCTTGTGGGTGGAATTTCGTAAAATCCGATTAGCTAACTTCTACTCGGCGATAGGAATATTCCTAGCAAATTTCAAGTCTCTACGCCTTATGGTTCGATTTTCCATTGTTAACGCCCCCGCAAGCCTCTCTTGTGGGTGGAATTTCGTAAAATCCATTCTTAGCTGACCACTACTCAGCGAAAGGAATATTCCTACCAAATTTCAAGTCTCTACGCCTTATGGTTCAATCTTCCATTGCTAACGCCCTCGCAACCCCCTCTTGTTGGTGGAATTTTATAAAATCCGTTTTTAGCTGACCTCTACTCAGCGTAAGTAATATTGCTACCAAGTTTCAAGTCTCTACGCCTTATGGTTCAGTTTTCCATTGTTAACGTCACCGCAACCCCCTCTTGTTGGTGGAATTTTATAAAATCCGTTTTTAGCTGACCTCTACTCGGCGTAAGTAATATTGCTACCAAGTTTCAAGTCTCTACGCCTTATGGTTCAGTTTTCCATTGTTAACGTCACCGCAACCCCCTTTTGTGGGTGGAATTTCGTGATTCCGTTCTTAGCTGACCTCCACTCGGCGAAAGGAATATTCCTACCAAATTTCAAGTCTCTACGCCTTTATAATTCAATTTTCCATTGTTTACACCCCCGCAACTCCCTCTTGACGGTGGAATTTCGTAATTCCGTTCTTAGCTGACCTCCACTCGGCGAAAGGAATATTCCTACCAAATTTCAAGTCTCTACGCCTTTATGATTCAATTTTCCATTGTTTACACCCCCGCAACCTCCTCTTGACGGTGAAATTTCGTAATTCCGTTCTTAGCTGACCTCTACTCGGCGAAAGGAATATTTCTAACAAATTTCAAGTCTCTACGCCTTATGGTTCAATTTTCCATTGTTGACAACCCCGCAACCCCCTCTTGTGGGTAAAATTTTGTAGAATCCGTTATTAGCTGACCTCTGCTCGGCGAAAGGAATATTTCTACTAAATTTCAAGTCTCTTACTTCAAAAACATAAGACTTTCATATAAACTCCCAACTCCCGTTTAACCCCCTTAGGTATGGAATTTCGTAAAACCCGTTCTTAGCGGATATCTACTCCCTATAAGGGACCTACCTGCCTAATTTCAAGTATGTAGGTGTATTTTTCATTGGACTTTCGTACAAACTATCATCCCCTGTTTTAACCCCAAAAGGGGGTTGATTTCTCAAAATACATTATTAGTACACCTCAACACCATCTATAGAGCATACATTTTGAATTTCAAGTCTCTTACTTCATAAACATAGGACTTTCATACAAACTTCCAACCCCCGTTTAACCCCCTTAGGGGTAGAATTTCGTAAAATCCGTTCTTAGCGGATAACTATTCTCTATAAGGAACCTACTTGCCTAATTTCAAGTTTGTAAGTGTAATTTTCATTGGACTTTATACAAACTATCAACCCCTGTTTTAACCCCAAAAGGGGATTGATTTCTAAAAATACATTATTAGTACACCTCAACACCATCTATAGAGCATACATTTTGAATTTCAAGTCTCTTACTTCATAAACATAGGACTTTCATACAAACTTTCAACCCCCGTTTAACCCCCTTAGGGGTAGAATTTCGTAAAATCCGTTCTTAGCGGATAACTATTCTCTATAAGGAACCTACTTGCCTAATTTCAAGTTTGTAAGTGTAATTTTCATTGGACTTTATACAAACTATCAACCCCTGTTTTAACCCCAAAAGGGGATTGATTTCTAAAAATACAAAATTAGTACACCTCAACACCATCTATAGAGCATACATTTTGAATTTTAAGTCTGTTACTTTAAAAACATAGGTCTTTCATGCAAACTTCCAGTCCCCGTTTAACTCCCTTAGGGGTGGAGATTCATAAAACCCGTTCTTAGCGGATGTCTACTCCCTATAAGGAACCTACTTGCCTAATTTCAAGTTTGTACGTGTATTTTTCATTGGACTTTCATACAAACTATCATCCCCTGTTTTAACCCCAAAAGGGGTTGATTTCTCAAAATACATTATTAGTACACCTCAACACCATCTATAGAGCATACATTTTGAATTTAAAGTCTCTTACTTCAAAAACATAGGACTTTCATACAAACTTCCAACCCCCGTTTAACCCCCTTAGGGGTGAAATATCGTAAAACCCGTTCTTAGCTGACCTCTACTCGGCGAAAGGAATATTCCTACCAAAATTCAAGTCTCTACGCCTTATGGTTCCAGAGATATCGTGATGAGTCAATGGGTGGGTTACTCTTTTATATATATAGATAACAATAAAGTAATAATTATATAAAGCTGAAGAGTTTGTTTGTTTGGTTATTTGTTTGTTTGTTTGTTTGATCGCGGTAATCTCTGGAACTACTGGGCCGATTTGAAAAATTCTTTCACTGTTAGATAGCCCATTTATCGAGGAAGGCTATAGGCTGTGTCATCACGCTAAGACCAATAGGAGTGGAGCCCACGCCGACGAAGTCGCGCGCAGAAGCTAGTAATATAACGGGTGTATTTGGAACGCTTGGAAAAACGAAGAGGTATGATAGTGTTGACATGACCTGACATGATACAAAGTGAAAAAAAACGCTAAAAGAATTTTTTTCTTGCCTGTTTTCGTAACTTTTTTTGGTAAATCCGGTTTGGGAAAAATAATGAAACAGAAATTTGAAGATAATGCTTTAAAATAATCGTGTTTTGAAAAAATTGGCAATGTTGATTGAATACCACATGTTCATGTGCGCCATCAGCTGACCGGCGCAAGGTTAACGTACTCCCGCACGCACTGTCACTCGTCTCGCGGTCAACGAGAGTTTGCAAAATACATACCTAAGTCAATATAAATATATAATAATCAATACCTACCCCTACAGGAAAGAGGCGTGATTTATATGTATGTGTGTATATGCATAGCTGGGCACCGTTAATCAAATAGTTAACTTCGTTAATCGTTAATCCGCTACAAAAAAAGTTAGCTTCGTTAAACGTTAAAGCGTTACATTTCGGAAGAATTAACGCAAGTTAATCGTTAATCCGTTAATGTGTGTAAAATTGCATTTTTATATCGTTGCGTTAATGAACTACTAAAACCTGTTGATTTAGGTTCTGGAAGTTAACAGGTTAGGAACAAAACAAAATACTTGTATAATTCAAATGTGTAATTTAATCGTCGGGCATAAGGTGCATATTCCCCTTCATGAACATTAACATGTTGAAGTCCTCGTCTGAAAGCGAGGTTCGTTTTGGTTTTTCTTCACTTTTCTTTATCCAGGGGCGTAGCTACCGCCGTATCAGCCGTATCAATGATACGGGGCCCCCGGGCTACAGGGGCCCCTAACGTGTATAAGCAAAAAAAATTGTAAAATGTTGTTACGATGTTAATAAATTTCGTGCTTTCCGGGAAAAACCATATAAAAAAACTGTCATATGTGCCTATAGATTTTTCACTTCAGAAATGACAAAAGTCAAAAATAAAAGATTGCTTAATCAGAAAGATTGACGACGCGTTGGCGCAGCGGTTACAGCACTGGCTGTTGCGCTGGCAGTCGCGGGTTCGATTACCGCTCACGACAGACATTTGTATTGGCCATATAGATGTTTGTCGTGGTTTGGGCGTTTGTGCTTGTGTATTGTGTGTGTTTCCGGACCTCCGACACAGGACAAAATCCTACTGGGGGCCGTTGAGCGTGAAGCTTAATCTCATTTTAGGGTTCCGTACCCAAAGGGTAAAAACGGGACCCTATTACTAAGACTAGGCTGTCCGTTCGTCCGTCCATCCGTCCGTCTGTCACCAGGCTGTATCTCAAGAACGGCGATAGGTAGACAGTTGAAATTTTCACAAATTATGTATTTCGGTTGCCGCTATAACAACAAACACTAAAAACAAAATAAAATAAGTATATAAGGGGGCGATAATTATTTTTGTTTTTTATTAGTCTAAAACGCCATCTATCAGAAATTAGGAAAACTTCGTCAATAGAGTAATAATAGTTTTCTGATAGCGGCATAGATGGCGTCACAATTAAATAAATATTTTACAGAATAAATATTTTGCAAAAAATTTACTTATATTTAGTTTAGTCAATGGTACGGAATCCTTCGTGCGCGAGTCCGACTCGCACTTGGCCGATTTATTTTTCGAGTTAAGTGCTCATCCAAAACCTGAGTTATATGTTCGAAGTATTACAACCTGAGGAACTCCTATTTTCTTCAAATGAAGTGATAAAAACGCTTACGGAAAACTGTCGGCTAAATACAGTAAAGACATCTCAATCAATCTTTATGAACAACTAGCTTCTGCGCGTGACTTCGTCGGCGTGGACTCCGCTCCTGTTGGTCTTAGCGTGATGATACATAGCCTAAAGCCTTCCTCGATAAATGGGCTATCTAACACTGAAAGAATTTTTCAAATCGGTCCAGTAGTTCCAGAGATTACCGCGTTCAAACAAACAAAGAAACAAACAAACAAACAACCAAACAAACAAACTCTTCAGCTTTATATATTAGTATAGATTAATAGGTCTGAAAACATGTTTAAAGTCCGAAATTGAAAAAAAAATCATTCCATTGTACGGTTATCAGACTTGTCACTATTGCCTATAGAGACAGAAATTTTAGAAAAACTGAGATCTTCTGTAACTATAGATGATTTAATAAATCAATTTGCCGAAAAAAAGGCTAGAAAAGTGCATAATATTTAATTTGAATTGTTTCAATAGCTCAATTTTTAGGAAGAAGTGATAAGTTATTATTATTATTAAAGTTTTATAATTATTATTATAATTTTATATAAGTAATATGCCACAGCTGGGCATAGGCTTCTTTCCCCATGGGGAACAGGAACACATCCTACATGTAGGAGAAGGATCATAGCTTAATCCACCACGCTGCTCCAATGCGGGTTGACCGATATATTCCCTACTATAAGTAACGACGATCGTTATCAGGTGTACGTGATAACAACCGGGACCGACGGCTTAACGTGCTCTCCGAGGCACGATGGGGAGACCCACAAGGACTGCACAAACACCCAGACTACAGCAAACATCTGTATGGCCAATACAAATGTTTATCATGTGCAAGGATCGAACCCGCAACCGCCAGCGCAACAGCCACAAACCAGTGCTGTGACCGTTGCGCCAACGCATCAATAAATATTTACTTTCATTTAATCCAAGCATTTTTGTTTCTTTTGTGAGAAATCACGCCTCAAAGCACCCTCAAAAGCACGCTACGCCACTGTCTTTATCAACACGCAAATGATCACTGACAGTAATTTATAATAACAACAAACAAAACACTCGTCCCTCTAAGCACCGGCACTAAGTAATGGAATGATGAAACGAAACACGTCTCTTTGCAGTTCGTTTCTCACTCACACGCGCTGGCAAAATATATCTCACTCACACGCGCCGGCAAAATATATCTAGTTTTGTTTTTGTTTCACTCGCTGCCACGCGCCACCCGGCACTTGTCGTTTCATACTTGTCTGAACTCTGAAGTCTGAACCTGTTTTTCGCGCCGCGTCGCGGTGCTGTGCGGTAAATAGTAGGCATTGGATTAACGATTAACGGACTTAGCTGCATATTAACGGAAGTTAACGTGTCCGTTAACATTTTTAAAAATTAACTTAAAAGTTATAACATAATGTTAACTTCGTTAATTAACGATTAACGGATTAACGAGTTAATGCCCAGCTATGTGTATATGTATATACCTAAGTCCTAAAATGTTCTTAAAAAACGTTTCTGAGATAAATGGTTATATGCATTTAGCATTATATAATATACTAGCCGACCCGTGCCCACTTCGTTGCGCATTATTTATTTTTTAATAATTACTTCTAACGACGATATCTCAAAAACTATTCATCTGATTGATATAGTGTAAAAGGCAATTTAAATCTGCATTAAATTCTTAAGCTAACTAACATATTTTTTTGGATAAGAATTAATACTGAACTAAAGAAAATAGCTTTGAAAATAACGTAATGTTTTTAATTACAAATTTGAACATAAAAGTGGTTATTGTACGTCAACCGTAAGAGATAGAGATATGCTGTCGCGGACTTTTTTGTAGCATTTTTATAGATTTTGAATTCGCTAGTACATTACTTAACTATATCTTTGCTAGTTTACGCGGCGTTCGCGAGGAAAGGTCCCCGTTGGCGAGATTTTTTGCGACCTCTTCAACATTTATCGCCGTATTTCTGCTAATTTACATAAAAGCATAATAAATTATATATCTAAACCTTCCTCAAGAATCAATCTTTCTATTGTTGAAAACCGTGTAAAAATCCGTTCAGTAGTTTTCGAGTTTATCGCGTTCAGACAGACAGGAGGACAGACAGACAGACAGGAGGACAGAAAGACGCGGCCGGGGGACTTATTTTTATAATAAGTATAGAAGTATAGATAAATAGTATATTACTAGGTTTAAATCTTTCCAAGCGTTCCAAATACACCCGGTATAAGAAGATAAAGTCTGGCTAACGAAAGATGAGACTCGATTTTTTTGCATACTTTTTAAATGACAACACTGTGGGTTCCCATCATGGGTTATATTACCTCTTTAATTGGGAAATAACTAGCGAAACCTACTAAGATTTAAATATACTTTATTTAATTATCCTACGGGTGTTATTCTTATTATTTTAGACTGCAGATCGACAGTCCTGTGACTTCCTAATAAAGCTAGGACGTGGTCCGACGCTAATAATTTTTTTTTTCATATTATATAATATTTCATTTCATATCAATATGCACATGCAGACATAATACATACTTATACTAGACATATTCATAAACAAAATTTTACATACATACAAATATATAATACATCTTGTTTAAATTATTTCATCATCTTTTAAATTATCTTATTTGTTTTTTTTTTTAAACTATTACTGGCCAAGATTAATCTTGTTATATACATTGATAAATTTCGGCGATTTTAACAGAGATTGGGAAGAATCAGAATCAGAGTATGGTAATACTTTAAAAGTCACAAATAAACAAGATGGCGCGTCTTTGAAGTTGCCAGGGTGTGGTTTTTTTAAATTTGCCGCGTTTTTTCAGTCTCATCTTTCGTTAGCCAGACTATAAGTATGTAGTATAAAACTACATAAACAACAATGTTTTTATTATCATCGGGTGTAAGATTTTTCACCTTTTTTTAAACAAGTAACAGTAATAAGTTTAAGCGTAAAAGTTATAGAAGCAAATGCAAATAGCAACATTGTGTTATACGTCATATCATATCGTAAACGTAACAAATGGCAATTCAAAATTGAAAATAGTAAAGAAATTAATAATTTCGTCATATTTATTTTGAATTAGTAAATGTTTTCTATTAATTTTGTCTGATAAACAATACTTATAACACCTAATTTTATTTTTAGGTTTATATCATTAATGAAATTTTTTATGTCAAAAATTGGTGAGTATAGTTTTTCAGGCTTTTCTTCTATGTTTTAACTGTAATGGTCTATTTTTCTCATATTTCATCTATTTTATAGCTTACTAAGGAATAGCAGCTATGGCTTTATCTAAGGTATAATATTAAAGTATGATACGGCATGTAGAATGTTTAAAAGGTTATGTTGTAAAATATTTTTTAAGCTACTGTAAATAGAAACACACGGATAAGCAAGAAAAATATACACTTAAATTATCACTATAGTAATTTATAAATAGGACCTTTTGATCTTTAATAGAGAACCTTTGGCTTTGAATATCAGAACATATCTAATTCTTGTCTAGTCTAATTCTAACATCATTCATGTTTGAATTAAAAAAGGTTTTATTTCAGGCTAATTTCTTGTAATATCTGTTTTGAAACAAAATTGTTAAAATGTTTGTCACCAAAAATTTTGTTAAGTAAATCTCAACAAATTAAGCGTTGTTTCCACTAGGTAACATTTTGTCCCGCAACACTCAATATACGTGTTGCTGCAATGTTGCATAGTGTCTCGCAACATGTCCCGTAACATATACGTGTTGGGGGACATGTTGCTTGCTCCCGCTTCGAGATCGAAACAATTTGTTCCGCATCAATGTTGCACGGTAGGACTGTTAATATTTTTTTAAATATCAGATTCTCGATATATCGATATTTTTAAATATATCAATATCGGAGTTTGAGATATCGAAAAAAAAACAATATATCGATCTTTTTCTACCGACTTCAGAAAAGGAGGAGATTACTCAATTCGACCGTATATATATATATAAATATTTTTTTAATGTATATTCGGGGATAACTTCAACGTTTATGGACCGATTTTGATCATTCTTTTTTTGTTGGAAAGGATAATAAATAAATAAAATAAATAAATATATACACAATACACACATAAAGGATATCCCAAGGGTGGTACCATGATAAGGAAACCAGGATCTGATGAATGAATCCCAGAAAAATCGACGGGAAGCCTCGAATCAACATTTATTTCTTAATTATCGAAACAATTTACTCAAAATAAGTTTATAAGATAACCTTATTTTTCCGAGGCACACCAATTAACGGCCACGGTACACCAGTATGCCGCGGTACACACTTTGCGGAACACTGCCCTAGTGGATACAAAGCTTAAAGGACTACTAATGTTTAATTTAATAAAATTTTAATAACATTGTAATTGAAACCTTTGTATTAATCTCACATGTCATTAAAAGTAACGGTTTTTATAATTAAACCATTCCTATATGTTTAAGTTTACTTAACAAAATGTGTACTTGTTTGTTACAAATATCTCACATACATCATATTTTCTATTTTTTTTACTATCTCATTTATATGTATTGTTAAATTACTTAAAGAAGCTTGTAAATATGTTTTTAGGAAAACATTAATGCAGAACAAGAAAGTAATTCAACTTGCATAACAACTGCCAAGAAGAGAAGAATAAGACGGAAAAAGTTAAGAGCAGCTAAAGCCTTAAACAGTCTGAAAATTGATCGTTCTATTGATATAAATACACAAGAATATATTAAACCTATTGATGAGAAAATTGTGCCTAAAATATCACAAGTTACTTGTAACAAAAAGAATATAGAGGTTTCATTAAAGAATACTAGTATAGAAGATAAAACTGAAAAAATGTCTTCTAAAGATAGTTCGGAGAAATCAAGAGAAGACGTACTGGCAGCAAGGGAAGCGAAAAAGTTGGCTAAACAAAAAGCAAAATTAAAAAATAATGTAAATAAAGATAATGTACCTAAAATGGAAAATGTCCAAACGTCCGTTGCCAATAATGCTGACAATAAAAAAGAAGTACCAGCTACTAGTAATAACAGTGGTACAAATACTCCTAAAACTCCTGCAAAAAAAGAAAAAGCAGAGACAACATCTACAGCAAAAGTAGAATCACCTAAAAGTAAAGATGAAGTTGACAAGGCTGCAATTAGAATTGAAAATATAGATTTAGATACAGATAAATCTAAAGAGCTTATAAAAGCTGAAAGAGCCGCTAAGAAAGCAGCTAAACAAGCTAAGAAGAAGCCAGCAGGAGATAGTGAAGTGAAACCGACAGTCGTTGCACAACCAGATTTAACTGTTACAGATGTAGTCAACACGCTTAAGGATATTGTAAATGTTGCCAAAGAGGTACAAGCTGTCACAGATAAAGTTATAGCTATTGACTTTTCTGCTAAAAAGGTCAGTTTTGTTTTTGTTTTACTTATTTGAATATTTCCTTTACATTTACAGTGACAACATTATCTGTAAAAAATTTTTTTTCATGGGAATTGTCTTAAAAATGTTTTAAAATATTTGAATAAAAGTAACAAAACAAAACTCTTAAGATGCTTATTTGTCCAATAACTTCTTAAATTATATCATTTATACTCATTATTAGTTTGGAGTAAGATCAGAAACAGTTCAAACTAGACATAATAAAAATGTATTTTTTAGACTGAAGGAACAACTAAATCAAAAGCAGAATTAAGAGCAGAGAGACGTGCAAAGCAAGAAGCACAAAGGACAGCGAAACAAGCAGCGCAACAGCAAAAAGCTTCAGAAGTAAAAACTGAACAACAAAATAAGCAAATCGAAAAACCTAAAGAAGTATGTACATATTTTTTTTTCTTTTATTAGTATAGTATTATATAACAAAACATAAATTTATAATTATAATCGAATCATGTTCACACGACTCCATTGGAATGAAAATTGCTAAAAAATCGATTTTGAAAAATTTGTCCCTTACTGTGTTTTGAAATTGGGCAGCCAAATATTGTTTTAGTCAGCCAAATCTTTTTTAGTTGGTTATACTTCGAAATAAGGAAAGCATTCTCAATTCAAGTGTATTTTTCTAAATTATTATTCTACCTTATAACTTTTTACTGCATGTACCAATTTAAATGAATCTTTTTCTAATGCTGGACTTTCCTGTGGTCCTATTTAAGCGACTGTTATTTTTTGTGTTTGCGAGCAGACAAAATTTGTTTGAATTAACTTGTAAACTAACTTATTTTTATTTATTTTTTTCTAGGAAAAGTCTGGCAAACCAAAGACGTTAGAAAAACCCAAACCGAAGCCACATAGTATGCAGAAAGTGAACTGGTTCCAACACCTGTACACAGAACATGACAATGAATCTCTTAAACAAATGGCTATTAACTCAAAGTAATTACTATTAATGTAGTTTTCGTTTTCATCTAATCTATATTAAAACAGAACACTAGATATGTTGCTAAGCTCAAGAAAGACTGAACCTATTTGCCAAAATTTTTTGTATAAAATATTCTAATACTTTGAAGAAGGTCCTTACATAATGAAAAATTAAGTAAATGTCCAAAAATTTGGAAAACATAATGATTAAACATCACTTGTTTGACAATTTCAAAAGAAAAACGTCTGTTAACTCAGCTAGTAGTAAATAAATAATATACTTAAGCATTTCTTTCTTTCAGTTTACATCCAGCAGTCATAAAACTGGGTGTTCAGTTGGCATCTCGTGTTGTGACAGGTTCTAATGCAAGGTGTATAGCATTGTTAGATGCATTGAAGAAGGTTAGTTGTGTGAAAATTGATGAAACCACTGACTTGTACATTTCTTTTTAATAAAAGAAGACAAAGATAATGTTTTGGATATAACTTTTTATAATGTGTTTTATTTAGTATTTCTTTTACTGTAAAATGTATAATTTGCTGTATAATTTCTTATATGTAAATCAAATACCTACCTAAAAACTTTCATACGACCCTTTTTTTTTATGTAACTGCCATAAAATATCCGACTGTCAAGTAAACACCTCTCCTATTATAGAACAAGAATAAAGTCTTTTAAAAAAAGTCTAAAGATACCACCTATTATATATATCTAGTCTCATTATAGATATAAATAACTCGGTGCAACTTCAGATGGTGAGAGACTACAGCCTCCCAGCGAAGACGGAATTTGCTAGGGGATTAGAAGCACAGCTAGCGGCCAGTTTGGAGTTTCTATGGTCAGTCCGACCACCCGCCGCTTCACAAACCAACGCCATCAAGTCCTTTCGTCACCAACTCACACAGCTGCCCAACAATGTGGATGAGTTCGATGTGAGTTGATACTACCTTCCATTTTTGACCGTTGTCACCAAGTCATATGACTTGTTAGCTTTTGATGGTCCATTACGTGAGTTATTGGTGGATGTCATCAAGTCATATGACTTGCTAACTTCTGATGGTCTATTCATTACCTTGTGTTATTGGAGGTTGTCATCAAGTCATTTTACTTGGTAACTGCTGATATCACATCAAATATTATCTTAGTTTTGTTAATAGTTTTTTAAAGTTATAAATAAATAAACTATAATTATTTAATTTATTACCAGGCAAAGAAGAGGCTTCAAGAGGAGATCGACAGATACATTCGTGAACAAATAGATATGGCGGGCACGGCCATAAGTATAGCTGTACGCAACAAGATTTCCACGGATGATAATATACTCACTTATGGATGGTTTGTATGCTTTATCTAAAATCAAATAAATTAATTGTAATTTTGTTTCTGAAAACTGACAGATTAAGTTATTGTAGGGTTGTACATTAGTTAATTATATTTAAATTTTAAACCAGTCTTTTATCAACAAGATAAGAAGCTACATTTTGGGAATTCTACTTTTTTAAAAGTTACTTTTTTACAGTCAAAAGTAATAAAACTTTATTAGTAAACATAAAATAATATTATTAATAAAATAATTCTTATTTTAATAAGTACAAGCTTTTATTTAACTTGCAACTATTTATAATATAGATGTACTCGTATCTTTGTTCGGATTTTGAAGCAGATATCTTCAACCAATAGAGCTGAAATTTTGTATACAAGTTTAATTTGGATGACAATACATGGTTAACTTTGTGACGTCATTCTAAATCCAAAATGACGGTATATCCAAGAGTGCGTACTAGTTATTTTTAGTGCACTTCGACAATTATAAATATATTTTTTATTTTATACCTTTATTTATTTTTTTTATTTTTATTATTGGAACGAAGTGTCTTACGACAGGCTTGGAAAAGATAGGGATTTTGCTGGGTTTTTTTTTGAAAAAAATAATAAAAAGCTAAAAAAAAAGATTAAAAAAATAATTAATAATGATAAAAATCAGCTTTTATACTATAACGTAAGTAAAATTATAATTTCATAAACATTAAGGGTGTCTGGCAAGGGGTTGCCACGATTTTAAGTGGTCTGGCAATGAATAACGTGATTTTTAACAATATTCTAAAGGTAATATCAAAAAATCGCACTTTATTATTTGATGTATGTATTTAGATCGGTATTTTAGACACCTTTAGTGACGTTTACCTGCCAAAGCCACTGTAACCCAAACTTCATATTATGGTCCATCGTTCTTACCTGTGTTGGGAGCATAAAATACCGTAGGTCTGGGGCTCACGGGCTCTTAGTCTATTAGTCCTAAAATAAAATTTCATGCTTCTAACTTTAAAAATTACGGTTTTAATTAAATACAAACTTTTAGACCCTATTTCACCCACTTACAAGTATGTAAAGACTGAAGTAAAACCTCTTTAGCTCCTACAGTAGTATACGAAACGTAACACTATCTCTTTCTATCTTTACTAACTTATATCTCCATCTCAACTTCCGTTCGCCTCGCCCGATCAACTATCTCTTTCTATCTTTACTAACTTATATCTCCATCTCAACTTCCGTTTGCCTCGCCCGATCAACTATCTCTTTCTATCTTTACTAACATATCTCCATCTCAACTTCCGTTCGCCTCGCCCGATCATATTTTTCGTAACGCTCTCGTCACGCATTCACCAGCTTACTCCCCAAGTCAAGCGTGCGTAAAGAAGTTTTACTTCAAAAATCGACCTATCGCTTTTATATATACATATATATAAATTGCACATGAACTGACACAGTTCGTCCCTGACGGAGCGCATCCTGTGCGACGCGCACGCGGCCGGCCTGTCGTTCCGCGCCGTCGTGGTGGGCACGCGGCTGCAGCGCGGCGCCACGGAGATGCTGCGGCGTCTGCTGGCGCGCGGCGTGCGCTGCTCCTACGCCGACCTCTCCGCGCTCAACTACCTCATGCGAGACGTGAGTACACACACACACACACATACTGCGGCGCATGCTCGCGCGCGGCGTGCGCTGCTCCTACGCCGACCTCTCCGCGCTCAACTACCTCATGCGAGACGTGAGTACACACACACACACACATACTGCGGCGCATGCTCGCGCGCGGCGTGCGCTGCTCCTACGCCGACCTCTCCGCGCTCAACTACCTCATGCGAGACGTGAGTACACACACACACACACATACTGCGGCGCATGCTCGCGCGCGGCGTGCGCTGCTCCTACGCCGACCTCTCCGCGCTCAACTACCTCATGCGAGACGTGAGTACACACACACACACACATACTGCGGCGCATGCTCGCGCGCGGCGTGCGCTGCTCCTACGCCGACCTCTCCGCGCTCAACTACCTCATGCGAGACGTGAGTACACACACACACACACATACTGCGGCGCATGCTCGCGCGCGGCGTGCGCTGCTCCTACGCCGACCTCTCCGCGCTCAACTACCTCATGCGAGACGTGAGTACACACACACACACACATACTGCGGCGCATGCTCGCGCGCGGCGTGCGCTGCTCCTACGCCGACCTCTCCGCGCTCAACTACCTCATGCGAGACGTGAGTACACACACACACACACATACTGCGGCGCATGCTCGCGCGCGGCGTGCGCTGCTCCTACGCCGACCTCTCCGCGCTCAACTACCTCATGCGAGACGTGAGTACACACACACACACACATACTGCGGCGCATGCTCGCGCGCGGCGTGCGCTGCTCCTACGCCGACCTCTCCGCGCTCAACTACCTCATGCGAGACGTGAGTACACACACACACACACATACTGCGGCGCATGCTCGCGCGCGGCGTGCGCTGCTCCTACGCCGACCTCTCCGCGCTCAACTACCTCATGCGAGACGTGAGTACACACACACACACACATACTGCGGCGCATGCTCGCGCGCGGCGTGCGCTGCTCCTACGCCGACCTCTCCGCGCTCAACTACCTCATGCGAGACGTGAGTACACACACACACACACATACTGCGGCGCATGCTCGCGCGCGGCGTGCGCTGCTCCTACGCCGACCTCTCCGCGCTCAACTACCTCATGCGAGACGTGAGTACACACACACACACACATACTGCGGCGCATGCTCGCGCGCGGCGTGCGCTGCTCCTACGCCGACCTCTCCGCGCTCAACTACCTCATGCGAGACGTGAGTACACACACACACACACATACTGCGGCGCATGCTCGCGCGCGGCGTGCGCTGCTCCTACGCCGACCTCTCCGCGCTCAACTACCTCATGCGAGACGTGAGTACACACACACACACACATACTGCGGCGCATGCTCGCGCGCGGCGTGCGCTGCTCCTACGCCGACCTCTCCGCGCTCAACTACCTCATGCGAGACGTGAGTACACACACACACACACATACTGCGGCGCATGCTCGCGCGCGGCGTGCGCTGCTCCTACGCCGACCTCTCCGCGCTCAACTACCTCATGCGAGACGTGAGTACACACACACACACACATACTGCGGCGCATGCTCGCGCGCGGCGTGCGCTGCTCCTACGCCGACCTCTCCGCGCTCAACTACCTCATGCGAGACGTGAGTACACACACACACACACATACTGCGGCGCATGCTCGCGCGCGGCGTGCGCTGCTCCTACGCCGACCTCTCCGCGCTCAACTACCTCATGCGAGACGTGAGTACACACACACACACACATACTGCGGCGCATGCTCGCGCGCGGCGTGCGCTGCTCCTACGCCGACCTCTCCGCGCTCAACTACCTCATGCGAGACGTGAGTACACACACACACACACATACTGCGGCGCATGCTCGCGCGCGGCGTGCGCTGCTCCTACGCCGACCTCTCCGCGCTCAACTACCTCATGCGAGACGTGAGTACACACACACACACACATACTGCGGCGCATGCTCGCGCGCGGCGTGCGCTGCTCCTACGCCGACCTCTCCGCGCTCAACTACCTCATGCGAGACGTGAGTACACACACACACACACATACTGCGGCGCATGCTCGCGCGCGGCGTGCGCTGCTCCTACGCCGACCTCTCCGCGCTCAACTACCTCATGCGAGACGTGAGTACACACACACACACACATACTGCGGCGCATGCTCGCGCGCGGCGTGCGCTGCTCCTACGCCGACCTCTCCGCGCTCAACTACCTCATGCGAGACGTGAGTACACACACACACACACATACTGCGGCGCATGCTCGCGCGCGGCGTGCGCTGCTCCTACGCCGACCTCTCCGCGCTCAACTACCTCATGCGAGACGTGAGTACACACACACACACACATACTGCGGCGCATGCTCGCGCGCGGCGTGCGCTGCTCCTACGCCGACCTCTCCGCGCTCAACTACCTCATGCGAGACGTGAGTACACACACACACACACATACTGCGGCGCATGCTCGCGCGCGGCGTGCGCTGCTCCTACGCCGACCTCTCCGCGCTCAACTACCTCATGCGAGACGTGAGTACACACACACACACACATACTGCGGCGCATGCTCGCGCGCGGCGTGCGCTGCTCCTACGCCGACCTCTCCGCGCTCAACTACCTCATGCGAGACGTGAGTACACACACACACACACATACTGCGGCGCATGCTCGCGCGTGGCGTGCGCTGCTCCTACGCCGACCTCTCCGCGCTCAACTACCTCATGCGAGACGTGAGTACACACACACACACACATACTGCGGCGCATGCTCGCGCGCGGCGTGCGCTGCTCCTACGCGGACCTCTCCGCGCTCAACTACCTCATGCGAGACGTGAGTACACACACACACACACATACTGCGGCGCATGCTCGCGCGCGGCGTGCGCTGCTCCTACGCCGACCTCTCCGCGCTCAACTACCTCATGCGAGACGTGAGTACACACACACACACACATACTGCGGCGCATGCTCGCGCGCGGCGTGCGCTGCTCCTACGCCGACCTCTCCGCGCTCAACTACCTCATGCGAGACGTGAGTACACACACACACACACATACTGCGGCGCATGCTCGCGCGCGGCGTGCGCTGCTCCTACGCCGACCTCTCCGCGCTCAACTACCTCATGCGAGACGTGAGTACACACACACACACACATACTGCGGCGCATGCTCGCGCGCGGCGTGCGCTGCTCCTACGCCGACCTCTCCGCGCTCAACTACCTCATGCGAGACGTGAGTACACACACACACACACATACTGCGGCGCATGCTCGCGCGCGGCGTGCGCTGCTCCTACGCCGACCTCTCCGCGCTCAACTACCTCATGCGAGACGTGAGTACACACACACACACACATACTGCGGCGCATGCTCGCGCGCGGCGTGCGCTGCTCCTACGCCGACCTCTCCGCGCTCAACTACCTCATGCGAGACGTGAGTACACACACACACACACATACTGCGGCGCATGCTCGCGCGTGGCGTGCGCTGCTCCTACGCCGACCTCTCCGCGCTCAACTACCTCATGCGAGACGTGAGTACACACACACACACACATACTGCGGCGCATGCTCGCGCGCGGCGTGCGCTGCTCCTACGCCGACCTCTCCGCGCTCAACTACCTCATGCGAGACGTGAGTACACACACACACACACATACTGCGGCGCATGCTCGCGCGCGGCGTGCGCTGCTCCTACGCCGACCTCTCCGCGCTCAACTACCTCATGCGAGACGTGAGTACACACACACACACACATACTGCGGCGCATGCTCGCGCGCGGCGTGCGCTGCTCCTACGCCGACCTCTCCGCGCTCAACTACCTCATGCGAGACGTGAGTACACACACACACACACATACTGCGGCGCATGCTCGCGCGCGGCGTGCGCTGCTCCTACGCCGACCTCTCCGCGCTCAACTACCTCATGCGAGACGTGAGTACACACACACACACACATACTGCGGCGCATGCTCGCGCGCGGCGTGCGCTGCTCCTACGCCGACCTCTCCGCGCTCAACTACCTCATGCGAGACGTGAGTACACACACACACACACATACTGCGGCGCATGCTCGCGCGCGGCGTGCGCTGCTCCTACGCCGACCTCTCCGCGCTCAACTACCTCATGCGAGACGTGAGTACACACACACACACACATACTGCGGCGCATGCTCGCGCGCGGCGTGCGCTGCTCCTACGCCGACCTCTCCGCGCTCAACTACCTCATGCGAGACGTGAGTACACACACACACACACATACTGCGGCGCATGCTCGCGCGCGGCGTGCGCTGCTCCTACGCCGACCTCTCCGCGCTCAACTACCTCATGCGAGACGTGAGTACACACACACACACACATACTGCGGCGCATGCTCGCGCGCGGCGTGCGCTGCTCCTACGCCGACCTCTCCGCGCTCAACTACCTCATGCGAGACGTGAGTACACACACACACACACATACTGCGGCGCATGCTCGCGCGCGGCGTGCGCTGCTCCTACGCCGACCTCTCCGCGCTCAACTACCTCATGCGAGACGTGAGTACACACACACACACACATACTGCGGCGCATGCTCGCGCGCGGCGTGCGCTGCTCCTACGCCGACCTCTCCGCGCTCAACTACCTCATGCGAGACGTGAGTACACACACACACACACATACTGCGGCGCATGCTCGCGCGCGGCGTGCGCTGCTCCTACGCCGACCTCTCCGCGCTCAACTACCTCATGCGAGACGTGAGTACACACACACACACACATACTGCGGCGCATGCTCGCGCGCGGCGTGCGCTGCTCCTACGCCGACCTCTCCGCGCTCAACTACCTCATGCGAGACGTGAGTACACACACACACACACATACTGCGGCGCATGCTCGCGCGCGGCGTGCGCTGCTCCTACGCCGACCTCTCCGCGCTCAATTACCTCATGCGAGACGTGAGTACACACACACACACACATACTGCGGCGCATGCTCGCGCGCGGCGTGCGCTGCTCCTACGCCGACCTCTCCGCGCTCAACTACCTCATGCGAGACGTGAGTACACACACACACACACATACTGCGGCGCATGCTCGCGCGCGGCGTGCGCTGCTCCTACGCCGACCTCTCCGCGCTCAACTACCTCATGCGAGACGTGAGTACACACACACACACACACACACACATTATGTAATGCGGCGCTTTGTGTTGAAAAATCATTTTAGCAGAAGTGACAGTTTCTCTGATTTTAACCAGCTATCGAGTAGGTTTTTGCAAGCATTAACTGTTCCAATTCAAAACAGTAAGTGTCTATGGTAGGTGAACAAGGTGGTGGTGGGCGCGGCGTCGCTGCTGGCGAACGGCGCGGTGCTGGCGCCGGCCGGCACGCTGCAGCTGGCGCTGGCGGCGCGCGCGCACAACGTGCCGCTGCTGGTGGCCTGCGAGACGCACAAGTTCGCCGACACCGTGCAGACCGACGCCTTCGTGCACAACGAGATCGGTGAGCGACCACCATCTACCCTGCTTCTTGGAGTTTACTCAAATAACGATATACTACTGAGTGCACTAAGTTAGAGTACACGTGTTACCCTTAACCTCTTTCTTATACGACTTGGTCGGTAAACAAGCGTACGACCCACCTGATAGTAAACAGTAACCGTAGCCTATACACACCTGCAAAACCAGAAGGTTGAGGTACTTTCCCAGATGGGCTCCAGATTTTAGCAGAATATATCCAGATGTGCCCTACCTCACCTAACTCAATAAAAATACTTTTTACTGGGTGTACCGATTTTGATTGTTCTTTTTTCAATCGAAAACTGGTGCTTATCATGTGTTCCCATTCAAATTTAATCGAGACCTGACTTGTAGTTTTTTAGTTGTCTCTAATAAAGTGTATTATACTATACTTTTTTATGTAAATTAGCCTTTTTTTTCCATGAATAGTTATTACTAAAATGTTTTAATATTTTGTGAGAGAAACTCATCAAATCTTTAACATGTACAGGTGATCCAGACGATCTAATCGATAAAACCGATGAAAATTCACCTCTGAAAGACTGGCGATCGAACCCTAACTTGACGCTTTTGAACGTGATGTATGACGTCACGCCGTGGAGCCTCATCACCGCTGTTGTGACCGAGCTGGCAATATTGCCTTGCACTAGTGCTCCTGTCGTTCTACGTTTCAAATTACCTGTAACCGGACTATAAACCGCCAAGTGAAGTGTTTCCGACATAAAATTATGTTAGAAATTCTGACATTAAATTATGTTAGGAATTCTGACATAAAATTCTGTCAATGCACGGCAGGCTGTACAAGACATGTTGATTGTTATTATAAAGTAATTGGCGAAAATTTCACTTTTGTTGCTATTGCAGACTGATAGTTCTTCATTGTCAAATAATAGACTAAATGATTTATCAAAAATATTCTTTGCCATTAATATAATGATATTAAATTGGTTTAAGAGCTATGTTTACTTGTTAGCTTTGTTTCTTAAAAATATACCGTATTTAATGTGTGACCGTTTTGTAAATAACATCAAAAAAAATTTTTATGATGCTCAAAGTTAATAGTTTATATTATTGTACATAGCTTGTATGTAATTGTAATTCCTCAAATGAAAATAAAGTCTTTTATACCAAACTTCCAGTACTGTATTATTTTAATTTTGTTTTTATATTAATAATCTTAATTTTTCTAAAATATAAAATGAAGATCCTATTTTATACTGAAAAAGAATTTCTGCAGTGATGTAAAGATTTCAGTTTTCTTTCTTTTACTAAGGCTAGCAATAAAATTTAAATAACCCATTAAAAATCTTTTAAAACCTAATTCATTTTTTATTAGTACGATAAACTAAGGCTAACTATGTAACATGCCTAATAGGATGGAATAAATAAAACGTTTTTTTTTTTATTATAAATTATTAGATATTATTACTCAAAACAGTTTGAGACAATGCATATATTATAACTAATTTACAATTGCAATATTTCACACTACACCATAAATAAAATAGCGATTTTTGAGGTCTCATATATGACAGCATAGTATGATTAAAAACAATTGTAAAATTAATCTTTATGTGGATGTTCTGGCTTATGAATAGAGAAGTCTAGTCTAACATAAATAATAACACACAAGAATAGAGCGTACAAGAAACCGACGACTAATAAAGGTTCTTGGAACATAAGCAAACGTGGGAATGTGTATCTAATCTGAAAATCTTGAATGTGGTTTTCAACTACGTTCTTCTTAGTGAAGGAGATGACTGGGCGACCCTTTGTATCCAAGTAGGTATAGTGCAGACTATCCGGTAACCTCGTCACAGCGAATGGGAAATTGACTTTGATGCTAGTCGATCCTTCTGGAAGAATAACCTTTGTAACAAGCTCATCTATCTGCATATCGTCAAACACATGATCTACTGCTCTTATCTTGAGCAAGTACTCATTACCAGAGTGGTACAAGTACTCGTAACTCGGTACATTGTATCCCAGAGTGTAGTGAGATCTCCATCCACCGAAAAGAGGGTATCTCGGTCTTAAGTCCAGTTCAACGGAATCTTTCTTAACCTTCATGTTTGATGTAGAGATGTTACCATTGGTGTCACGGTAGTATACGTCTGACGCCGATGCTGGAAGTAGGGTTTTGTAGGAGCGGACACTGGCCGGGCCACTGTGGTGGTCTTGCTGATAGTCGTACCTTGAAAATGGTCCTTTAAGTTTAGCACCAGTGTGTTCAATCTCAATGACCTCTTCAACAGCGATGTTACCCCAGTGAGAAACTTCGATGAGACGTTCCAAACGAGTAACAGTCAAGAAGGGGGAATTGTTTTTATAATGTACACTGAGTTCCTTTTCAGAGAAAGGTGCAATGTTAGCATATGCGCCGTACACAATTGTTCCATCTTGTTGAGAGAATGGCTTTACTTTAGTGAAGGATTCAACTGACTTTGTATTTATAATGACATTTGTTTTTTGAGATGCCACATTGTAAGGAGAGTAGAAGTACAAATTACCATTGTATTTGACTAGTTGGTCTTCTTGCTGGGTAATGGCTGTTGGGAACGGTTGCAACGCTTTAGTATACACTGATTCCGTTGAAATAACTACGGAGGAGCCCGCATTAACTGCATCCTTTAATTCGACACGCCAAAATTTTACTTGATCATAACCTTTTACAGTGGTCTCTAAAAGTCTTAAATCTTTGTTACTACTATCTTTGGCGCCGATAAAAGCTAAGTTGTTCTTCGCTGCACCTTCAACTGCTAATAAGAAGTTTTTTACCGGCACTTTACCTGTGTTTTCTAATGTTACTTTGGATGTTATTTTTACAAGTTGCGAAGAAATATCGATCGTTCGGTCGACATTCTTTATTTTAATATCACTAGAAATGGTATCCACATTTACACTATCGCACTTAATGGCGATATATAATACGAATAAAACGCAAAATTGTATTTTAGCCATCGCCGGTATCATTTTCTTTTGACATTTGACAACTTAGTTCAACGCACTCAACGGAAGTACACGCCAGCAAATTGAAGTCAAACAGGAAATACGTTTAATAGTTAATGTTATTGCCCACTAGAAATAAAGATAAAACAAAAATAATAATTTTAAAACAGAACCATATTTAAATGAAAAAAGAAATACATATAATTAAAAGAATAAGTTATCGAAGTGTATTTAAATAAATAAAATATATTATTTAATCATGAACATTCAAACCCGGAAAGCTCTTGTCTATGATTTGAAGTTGAACGAAATGACAACAAGTAGCTCTTTGGCCTCTTTGACAATATTAAAGTGTACAATAAATAGACAATAAACTACAAGTGTCAAGTACCATACTCTATGGAGTCTATGGTGCTGGATCTCTGGTGAAGCGGGACAACAAAGAGCGGGACAAACGATCGTCAATCGTGTTTGCGCTCGTAATAATTGTTAAAAATACTTTGAATTGTTACAAAACATACGTGTATTGTTCGATTTCAAAACAGTTGTTCATAACTCTGTAACGATCTATATTTACGAGCTCGAGAAATTCTATGATACCTAATAGTTTAAAATAGTGACAAAAAAAAATTCCACTATGTTCAAATACTTCATTCCTCTGTGTCTTGGTTTACTCGGTAAGTTATATAATTTATATATATATACGTTTGTAATGAACAATATAAAGTGAAAATTTATGTATTTTATAATTTGATCATCTGTTTCAGTCATAAACTCGGCCATAAATTCCTGTGAAGGCTTCGGCAGAGGATATGGTTCTAAGTATCGAAGCAGAGCGAATAAGGAAAACGCTCAACCAAAAACACCAGTAAATGCTGCGTCAGGTTCGGACCAAGGCCCTGCAAGAAGAGGTTTGGGGCTATCAGCATGGGGTATTGTAATAGTTATTGTTTCACTTATCTTGGCAATCATGGGTATGTACTATTTCTCCATCTGCTATCCCATAATTTGTCAAAAGAACCGAAAGTATGACATGATGGGACTGACCTCTGTAGCCTAATAAAATGTCAATTGTTTGCTTAGTATGTTATGACAATAAAACTGAATATCAAATGCATATCTAAACATGGGATTATGTGAATTTTATATCTTTATAATGCAGAGAGAAAGTATTGATTATGTCATTGACTGTAATATAAATAATAAACAGAGTCTATCTCTGTGTTAGTTAATAATTGTTGGTTGTGAACTTAAATGATTGTAACAAAAGTTACGAGATGTAGAAAAAGACTGTAATGGACCAATTTTTTACAAATTTGTATTAATTTAATACTTAGAACAAAATATATTTAGGATTAGTATACATTTGAAACAGATGTATGAAAATAAGTGGTGCCATTATTGTCAATATTTCGAATATATCTCATTTTACTTTAATATAATATAAAGCAAAATGACATGGTGCATATTGTATCTGACTTGTTTTTATTTTCTTTAGCTTAGCAATAAGTTGTAACTTTGAATTGTTTTTGAAACTACATTCATAAGGCCGATGCCTGGAAATTTTGCGGGCAGCGGCGGGGTGGGAGCGGCGCGGGCAACGCCGACCGTTCTCGAAACCAGCGGCAGATCACGTGGCTAGCTATAGTCCGGCCGCTTAAGACGAAGAATTTCACACACCGGCCCCTCATCTTTTGTCTTTGTCGCTCGCATATAAACATATTGCCGTTGCGTTCACACAACAATTCTGCAATGCTGACGCGCGGGCCACCTCTTGACTGGAGTCACGTTGTTGACCCGCCACCGCTCCGCTGGCCCGCCGCTGTTTTCGAGGGTCGGTCCATTTGATTGTACGTAAAAGATTCGGCCACTCCCGCGCCGCCGCCGCTGCCGCCTTCTGCCCGCAAAACCCGCGGCAATGCCCTAACAGCTTAGAAGTTGCCCATTAATTAACTGATTGGTTACTAGTGCAGTTTTTTTAAAGAAATAATAAAATAGTTAAATTTTACCATCACTAGTATTTCTAGAATTTTATTTTTTTTACTTAGTAAGAAAATACATTATAAAGCATTATTTTAAGTGAATTTTTTAATATTATATAATGAATATATGTGAAAATTAAACATGGAAAATGATGAGATTTATACAATAAAAATATGTTACATGAGTAACATCAAGGTGTGAATGTGTTCCTTGCATTGTAATTTTGAGATTTAGTGCTTTAATACATAAAATTTTTCGACTACTGTTCTACTTTCACCAGAATTATAATTAAGGAAATTATGAACTTATTATTTGCTTAGATCATTCACGAATGTTTTTTTTTTTTTAACTATTTATGTTATATGAAAAAGTAATGAGATTTTATAAATAATAGTATTAAGAGTGTCTGTGTTTATTATCATTTTACTTATTTATTAGTATTAGGGCCACTTTTACTGGTTGTGAATAAACACTACACATAGTACGAATAGACTTAAACAGCAGGATAAAGAATTGGACATTAGGAATAGTTTCTCCTCAATCAATAAACTACAACTTTCTTATACACAATACCAAATAGAAATATGCCATATCACGATTCAGCTTGTAATATCCCACTGTTGGGCATAGGCCTCTTCCCCATGTAGGAGAAGGATCGGAGCTTAATCCACCACGCTGCTCCAATGCGGGTTGGCGGATATATTCCCTACTATGAGTAACGATCGCTATCAGGTGTACATGATAACAACCGGGACCGACGGCTTAACGCGCTCCGTGGCACGGTGGGTACAACGACTGCACAAACACCCAGACCACGGCAAACATCTGTATGGCCAATACAAATGTTGTCGTGTGAGGGGATCGAACCCGCAACCGCCCGCGCAACAGCAAATCGCAATCCAGTGCTGTGATCACTGCGCCAACGCGGCGGTAATATCCCATATAGTGGAATTAAATGGTTCAAAAAAAATATTTATATCAATGTATCTGTGATCTCTCAAATAAATACCATATCTCTCAAATAGTGTTATATGTACACAATGGGTTAAAAAGGCCATAAGAATGTGCTTATTAGTATTATTATTGTAAAAGAATGTCATGTCAAACCCAATAATTTAAACATTGATTTATCATTTTGTATGTTTTGCTTTTCCAGTGATTTGTCAATCCATAAATTTTTACTTTGAATCAAATCATCATTAGCAATGAATCAGTATGTTTTACTTACCGACAGTATAATGTTTATACCAGTAAAATAATAGCTTAAGTAAAATACAATAAGTGAAAAATTGTGCCTCTTAGAAATACCAGTACTAATGACGTGTAAATAAGTTGTAATTTTTGATCACTTGCCCTATTGCACGCGTCACACGCTTAAGCGTGTGGGTGTGCTTTACTATCGAAAGATGGCTCTGTGTCCATTTTCCAAGATAAAATCGTTCTTATACGTTAAGTTAGGCACTGAATTTAAAAAAAAAAGTTTGTTTCGGAAACTAGACATGTTAATCTATAAAGTCAGCGTATTTTCTTTTTATTAATTATGTAGGTTTTTTAAAAAAATATATGTTTTATTTGATCTGTATTCCTCAATTATTGTAATATGAATCATTATAATTAATTGATTTTTATTCTAATTTGTATCTGTAATAAATGCTCAATATTGAGATTATTATTTATGGTTTTTGTTTTACCTTTAAAATAAATTTAAATTGCAATTTTTAAACCATAAATTCCTTTATACTCGTACATTCTAACAAATAATGATTATTAAATTTCAACAAAATCTTCTCAAGACAACCATTGTAAGTGTAATTGAGAATTTTAATATTAACTATATTAGGTACCCTACAGTTCACAAAATAAGTATTGTTTTATTGTGCTGTCTTACATATGCAATAGAGGTAGAGGTCATGGTGTTTTGGTAGTTATGTTTCGAAAACAATGGGTTTAATCATTAGATGTAATGGTGTGACCTAACTGTTCTCATGTAAGCTCCAAATTGCTAAACCTTTTTAACAGCCAGTTGAAAGCAAATAAAGTTTATTTATATTTACGCCTGCCTCTTAAGCCCCATCTATAAGAATTACTTGAATGATAGGAATTTATTGTAAGAGTGTGGACGATGGTTAATACCATTGATTCACAATGTGAGCCTGAGTTAATCACTAAACAATATAATCAAAATAGCTACCAAGACATAAAAACTATGACTGAAAAAACATTGAGTTTTAACAAGCACAAAAAAACAAGCATGAGCTTTTATTTTTATTGCAGTATTAAATTATACATATAAACTACTTATATTGACTAACAAAATGTACTTTAAGACTTTAAGATAAAAATTGTCATGTTGTGTTGTATCATGGTGTGTACATACATGGTACATACACGCTATCTATACATTAACTAGCTGTGCCCGCAACTTCGTCCGCGTGGAATCTATTTAAAAAATATTGTTGTTTTAAAAATTAATAAACATGGTAAATATCCCGTTTTCGAATAATTTTCGTAATAGAAGTAACCATGTTAATCTAAAATCTAGTATAGATTACAATTTTAAAGATACCCTTTTACATACGTAAATGGTAAAATAAAAGGTTAATATGGTAAATAAAAATACACCAGTATATTATAATTAGCATTTATTTTCTTAACTTCTGACCGCATTATATTATATTAAAAATGTAATAATATGGAAGATATAACTACATTCATCATTTATTGTATAATAGCAAAGTTATAAAAATGTTAGATGTATTAAAAATTTCAGTACCAGACAATATGGAAACATGATACCTGATCATTACATCAAACTAACCACACAAAATCTGATTATAAATCTTCATACCACTTACAACAGTCTTAATAAATTAGTAAAAAAAAAATGCACAAAAATATTTCATATATATAATGAATTTTAAATATTCTATAAACTATGAAATGGCTACCACAGATAACAGAAAAGAGATGTGATGATAGATTCTAAGATATGTCAAATATGTAAACTATTACAAAAGTTTAAAACAAAACTGGAATACAATATCACTGAAATCTACGTTTATTTAATAGTCTTATTTTATATTAACGCATACGAATTTAAATAAAATTTAAACTAGATCCACAAAAAACTCATACGACACATTTGATTTGTAACTTAGGATAAGTCTATAAAACTAAATAGTTTTATAGTTAAAACACTTGAAAACACTCAGTTCACTTCATAAGTCACTTATAGTTCGTCTTTCTCAAGGTCTACGTCTGAGAGGTCAATGTCTTCCTCTGGAGGCAACTCTCCATCTTTGCCGTCCCAAGGTTCTGTTGTAATTATCTTCGGCATCTCGGCTCCTTTGACTGGTGCTGTCTGACCACGGCCGAAGGACAAGTCCCTGTAAAAATAATAATTAGATTCTGCATCTGGTAATATTATAATTATGTCATAAATGTAGTGAATTCGATGATAAAAAAGAATAATCGGACATTGTCATCCATCAAACAGTATTTATTATCTGCAACCAGTAAAACAGGCTTAAGCTCTGCTATTATCTCTATATATATAAAAATGAATCCCTGAATGTGTTGCTAAGCGCAAATCTGGAGAGCGGCTGAACCGATTTCGCTAATTCTTTTTTTATAATATTCCTTGAAGTACGAGGATGGTTCTTACGGAGAGAAAAATTTAAAAAATTCCCTGAAAAAGTCTAAAAACAGCAATTTTCTATATTCCCATACAAAAGATTCGTAATAATACTTAAAAGGCAATTTGAATTTTAATACCACACCATAAAGTTTAAATGTTAGTGGAGGGGTTAGGGACCATCCATAAATTATGTCACACGAATTTCTCGATTTTTCGACCCCTCCCCCGTCCTTGTCACAGATGGTCACATTTATGAGACCCCCCCCCCTACCTAGTGTGACGTCACATATTTTGCAATTTTGCATGAGTAAACTGATGACAGTTTCGACATTATTTTTATGTTCATTTTAATAAAAGTCAATTCGCCTATAAAACAAATAAAAATTTAATTTTTGAAGTTAGTTATTGATAGATAGTTGAAATATCATGTTTTTGTACTTACGTTTTGATATTATTATATTTGGAAATGTGACGTCACACAATTTTTACCCCTACCCCCCTCTTAACGTGCGACGTAATTTATGGATGGCCCCTTACGGCAAGGATAAGTATAAAATTAAGGAATCGACTGTTAGGCGGTACGAAGTTCGCCGGGTCAGCTAGTCTATATAATAAAAATGAATGTTGCTGAGCGCATAACTCGAGAATGGCTCGACCGATTCGACTAATTTTTTTTGTATGTTCCTTAAAAATCCTACGGAAGGTTTTTATAATTAAAAAAAAAAAAACAGACAGAACGAAGTTTGCCCGGGCAGCTAGTTAATAATATAATTATAATCTTTAGAATATTTGCATAGGGAATTTTTTTTTTAATTCTTACCTAAGGAATTCATTGATGCCAGTCTCAGAGAAGGAACCTCTCAATGTAGAGAACTTGAGTTTCTTAGCATTGACGACAGCCATTGCTGGGTAGCCGAAACCTCCGAGCTCAAGAGCATCTTCTAACGAAGTTTGCGCACCAGCTTCTGCCCAGACCCATCTATAAATAAACGAAAGAAAAATAAATAAATTAAAACCTGTTAAATATAAACTATTCAAGGCTAAATGCAAAATAATAGTCAAATATAACTAGTAGTAGTAGTAGTTTAGACACAAAGTATGTTTACAACTGAATTTACATGTTAGCCTAAAATATGTAAATAAGTTTTTTGTTTAAGTTTCTGGTTGTCTAATGGTTTTTTTTAAATCATGTGTATTAAAGTTTAAATAAAAATATATTGGATATACCGAACTGAGTAATAGCACTTACCCCCACATCTTGGCCTTATACTTGTCTCCCAAACGAGCTAATACCGAAATGTAGCCGTTTCTGCAAGCAGCGTCGCAGTCCAGGATGTGAGGTAAGATGGACACCACACATAGAGGCTTTTCACTGCACGCTTTCATTGTTTCTTCATTTACAACCTAAAGAAATATATTACCGCTGATAAGTTTCTATTAATCGAATATGTATGTATGTAAAAAGTAATTAAAAATTACCTAAATAGGTACAGATATACCATTATATTTTATTGGAGTTTACTCCTTAAGGAACGGTATAATGGGCGTATATACTATTTAAGAGTTTTATTATTTTAATAATATTGCTGTGTTGTGTTCCTGTGGTAAGCACGGAACCAAAGCTCCTGGGGGCTCGGGGGTATAAGTGGTAGGGTCGGCAACGTGTTTGTGATGCTTGTAGTATTGCAGGCGTCTATAGGCTACAGTAATCTCTTACCATCAGGTTAGCCGTACGCTTGTTTGCCGACCTAGTTGTATTTAAAAAATTATTTAAGTGTAATTTGATTCATATAAATAGAAAATATTAACTTTTAAAAATCGTAGTATTCGTTCTTAAGGAGAACTCCACTCGCGTCTCGGAGCTGACACACATTTTTTTCTACAAATATACAGGGTGTCCCGCGATAAAGTGCAACCCCGAAAGAGGGTGAAACTAGACCATAAATAATCGACAAAAAACAGAAAAAAATTAAAAAAAAAACAAATTTTTTTTTATTTTTTTTATTGACGAATTAAGATTTTTGTATAGCGTACGTAGCCTCTTTGTATAAAAAATGATGATTTTTGTAAGTGTTTTTTGGGATACAGGCGTAAATTTTTTTTTATTTGAATGGCAATATGGTAAGAAATAATAATAAATCATAAAATTTCCTGGTATTGGGGGCATAATTCTGAGAAAATTAGAGATCATTGAAAAAAACAGTCATAAAAATGGATTTTTTTTACAAGAAGCATAGTTAAAGACATAATGCCACTTTTTTGCGAGCTAATTTTTATTTTATCCTTACCGCCAAGTACGTGGCGTAATATTTTATTTTATTTTAAAGTAATAGACCTACTACATTGGAAGAAATCATCATTTTTTGTACATAGAGTCTACGTAAGATATAAAAATCTTAATTCGTCAATAAGAAATAAAATATTTTTTTCAAAAAGTTTTTTCTATGTTTTTTGTCGATAATTTATGGTCTAGTTTCACCCCCATTCGGGGTTGCACTTTATCGCGGGACAACCTGTATAATGTATAAACATGCATATATTTTTAGCAGAATTTAAAAAGGAAGGAGGTTCTCAAATCGACAGTGTTGTTATTATGATATCTATACATAATATAATAAAATGGTAGAAAAGTCAAAACTGTACATTGAATATTTTTTAAAAAGAATACTTGGGGTGTGATCTACAATCGATACCGAAGCCAAAAATATAGTTTTTAGAATTTTTGTCTGTTTGTCTGTTTGTCTGTATGTATGTCCGGGATAAACTCAAAAAGTACTGCATGGATTTACTTCAAATTTGGCACGAATATTGTTAAGAAGTCGGGTCAGAACATAGGCTATATATTATCACGCTATCACCTACGGGGAACGAGCAGTGAACCTTTATTTCTTCAAATGTATGTCCGGCTGTGGTCCGGGATAAACTCAAAAAGTACTGCATGGATTTACTTCAAATTTGGCAAGAATATTATTAAGAAGTCGGGTCAGAACATAGGCTACATATTATCACGCTATCACCTACGGGGAACGAGCAGTGAACGCACGCAGACGACGTCGCGGGCAGCAGCTAGTACAAAATATAATATTACAAGCTTACCTGTACGATTTCTGGTGCTGGTACATTTTCAGCTAATTTTTCCATGGCCCAGCTAACAATGTCACTGGAGGTCCTGCCTCCGTTGTAGTCTTCAACCGAGTCACTCGTCTTCTTGCCAGAGTTGAAAAGTTTGATTGTTGGGTAACCTTGTACTTGGTAACGGGAGGCCATTGCTGTGTGGACTGTAGCATCTAGTGCACCGAGTTTGACCTATTATAACAAATGACAATTAAACAAACTGATTTTTTTTTTGTAATATGAAAATGAAACAATATAAACATTATCAAAAAAATAATACATAATCTCTATTAATAAAAACGAATTCTTAAATGTGTTGCTAAGCGCAAAACTAAAGAGCAGCTGAACCAATTCGGCAATTATTTTAAAAAGTTTTCTAATAATTTGTAGAAGGTTCTCATGGAATTAAATATTTGGAAAAATGTGCGCAAAAGTGGAATATTTCAGAAATTGTAACAATTATTTTAGCTTAACATATTATATATTTATTCATTGTCTGCTGAGTCAACTAATCTATACAAATAAATAAAATTGGAGTGTCTGTTTGTAATATTAAAATAACCGCTTTTTACTAAATGCATATGGATCTATACACGGTACATAGGTATAACAAAATAACATTTTTACAATTTTTGTCTGTTTGTCTGTCTGTTTTTTCCAGCTAATCTCTGAAACGGCTGGACCGATTTTGACGGGACTTTCAGTAGCAGATAGCTAATGTAATAACGAGTAACTAAGGCTATTTTTATTTAAGAAATTTATTTATTTTGTTACTCTGGGAACCGACAATAATTTTTTTTAATTCCACGGGGACGAAGTCTCTGGCACAGCTAGTATTAAATAAATACATATTATACTTTATACAAATATATAAAATATTTACATATTCAAATTTTTATATTAATAAACAAGGTGGCTGTGAAAAATCTTTCATATTATACACTTCATATAACTTTTATGTAACTGTAACAATTTTCTGTTAAATTTAGTGCAGCTATAAAACTTTTAAATTCGTATTTTATTTTATTACAAGGTGATAAAAATTGATTATTTGTGTTCGTGTAATGTTATTGTATTTTACATTCCACTTTCTTAAAACTATATGTTTATGTATAATTTAGTTAGCACTAAGCTTTTGTTAGAAATCATTATTTACTGCAACAGGAAAAGAAATGAAGAATACTTATTGGAATAAACATAAGCTCACTCCTAAACCACTTAGTAATTATTTGTACTTACATCTTCATTGCAATTATATATTTTTTATTTTGTTACCATCAATATACAGGAATAAAGAAACCCGCTCAAGTGATAATCTGTGACAAAGACAGGAAGTGGAAAGATCACATCAATTTTGTGACATAATTTACAATTAGCCCTTATAAATTACTTATTAATAGTGCCATAACTTCAAATTAATTAATTAATTAATTATTAATAGTGTATTATATTTTAACCCACCTTGCCCTTAAGCTCCGTGGCAGCCTTGGCCCAGTGTGGCTCGAGGTTCTTGCAGTGTCCACACCACGGGGCATAGAACTCGACCAGCCACATGTCCTCACTGTCCAGTACGAGCTCCTTGAAGTTGCTGTCCGTGAGTGTGATGACGTCAGACTGGAACAATATAGTACACTTATTAATTTAATAAGAACCACCAACAGAATTATGAGTTTATACAAAATTTACAAAAAGTTTTTATGCTTTTGGTAAAGTAAAGTTATACATAATATAATTTCAATTCATAATTTCAATTCATAATATAATTTCAAAGGGGATGCTGTGTTGGTTTGGACATATTGAAAGGATGAGTGAAAGTAGGGTTACGAAAGGTATTTACAAAAGTAAATTGGCGGGCGTAGTTCCGAAAGGCCGTCCAAGAAGGACTTTCGCGGATCAAATCCGAGAAGTCTTGGAAACCGGCCAAGTAAGAAGTACGCACAATCGCCGACAGTGTATGAGAAGATGTATGACTGTAGATGAGGCACGAGAGGTTTGTCAGGATCGTGGCAGGTGGAGGGACGTAATCTCTGCCTACCCCTCTGGGATACAGGCGTGAATATATGTATGTATGTATGTATGTAATATAATTTCATTTACAAGCAGTTTACAGCATTAACTTTAGACATTTACATCCTTTTTAATAAATATTATAGTAATATGATTGATTTTATAAATTGTCATGGAAACATCTCTTGATGTTACAATTCTGTGAAAGTAATCCTTTATCCATTGACCGTTTGTCTATTTATTGAGACATATTTTCTTAGGGACTTTTTTTAAAAAGAAATAATTTTTTTTTGTAATGTAACAAGCAAGCTTAAAACAATTTAATTAAACAAAAAAAGTTCTATAAAAACTAGCAAAATGTCTACCGATTTGAAATTTAGTTGTTTAATAATATGTCTTTGTTTTACATTGCAGTAAGTAAAACAAAGCAATGATATAAACAAGTGTATTAATATTCGTCTTTTTGGGTAGTCATCTGACTAAAATTATAGAAGTATTTTATTTTATTTTTATCTATATATATAAAAGAGATTTCCACACATTGACTCATCACGATATCTCTGGAACTATAAGGCCTAGAGACTTGAAATTTGGTAGGAATATTCCTTTCGCCAAGTAAAGGTCAGCTAAGAACGGATTTTACAAAATTCCACCCACAAGAGGGGGTTGCGGGGGTTAATAACATAAATGGCAAAACAACGTTTGCGGGGTCAGCTAGTATACCTATATAAAAAATTGGTGTGTATTTATTATATGAAGTTACATCTTTAAAAAAAGTACTATGTAGTTAAAAAACATTCTAGAAAGTAATATGAAGCATAAATTCTTCAGCTTTTCACTTTTTTTATCAATTTAAAACATTTCCTGATTCCTAATGCTAAAAAAAAACTTATAAATAAAATACTAAACTGTATAATTTTTGTATGTGGAATGTAGCAAAAATCTTTAAGCTCTTAGTCTTAAGGTTTTATTTTTGTGAAATATTTGTATTAAATGTTATTATTTGTTGTATAAAATAATTGTGACGCTGCTATCCACGGAACTTTTTTTTTGTGACCGTACTAACTATATTCTATTAAAATTTGCGTAGAATATTTTATTTGAGGTTTTCAATTACAAAATTAAATTTCAAGAGGTACAATAGAGGTACGGGAGTAGTTTCTGTTCGACAATTTTAGCTAAAGTTAAAAAAAAAAATAGTGATGGTATTGATACGAAAGTCTTATGCTAATACAGTCAAACCTGGATAAGCGAGAGTTCAAGGGAGCACAATCTCATTCTCGCTTATAGAGGTTTCTCACTAACACGAGTTTCTCGCTTATGCAGGTACATGGGTAGCGTTTCTCTCTTATAGGGGTACGCAGCAATAACAAGTTATAGCCCTTTATAGAGTCTTTTGATTTTATAATTTTATAATAGGTGGATTCTGGTAAATTAAACTCCCTCTGAATTTCATTTCACGATTTTTCGGATTCAAACGCATTCACTATTTTAAGTTTATCACTTAATGACAGTACTTTAATTTTCCGTTTTGACATGATGCAGAACAGAACTTACCTTCGCAACAGGACGGTATACAGGCACACGTGTGCATTCGAAAAAAATTGAAAGAAAGGGAAAGAATGCGATAAAATAACAACGTTATTTAGTTCCACGAAATAGAATAGGTACAATATTGACGAGAAAAAAATACAAAAACAATGGTAGGAAGTTTCACGAAAGTTAAGAATGAGTCATAAAATAGCAGATGTTTAATTTGTAATTTTTTTTTTGTCATTTGTTACTCTCCTAAATAATATAAATAAAGATCGACTGTCACTTATAGAGGTATAGATAAGTAGCAGTCTCACTTACAGAGGTCCGTGAGGGAAAAACGACTCTCTCTTACAGAGGTTTCTGTTTCTCGCTAATAGAGGTTTTGGGAGCTTAAAATGACGGGTCCTGGCCATTACTCTCACTTATAGAGTTTTCTCACTAATCCAGTTCTCACTTATCCAGGTTTGACTGTACCAGTTATACTTAGCTGTTGTATGTATTCTTTTCTTTTATTATGAATAAATATATCATCATAAAATTATAGTAAGGCTAAAAGGTCACACTGACGTGTCCATAACATTTTTTAGAAGTGATAGTGGATGCGTAGGAGTTTGTGGGCGACGTCGCTTTCGAAATGTGTCCAATAACGTTACGTGGGCTTGTTTAATGTATAATTTTTATAACAATTGAGTAATAAGGATTATTTCTTAAACTAGATTTTTTTTAAATGTCTTTTAGAATGTATAGCTTGAATGTAAGATTTTAAAAATAAAACTTTAGTTTTTACTTAGATGGTTTTGTAACCAATCTTTACTTGTTATCATAATATTATATTTTCTCAAATTTGAGATAAGAAAATTGATTGTTTGGAGATGAGATAAAATGTCATTAACCTCTTCAGGTAGGTACTCAAAAAATTAACTAATAATAATAAAATATGTGTGTTATGTTTGTATTAGTGCATGTAATGTGTTTATACTATTTTATTTTGAAAATTATTTTATACCTGAAATTCTTTCTTAAACATTTTGAGGCTGTATGGCTTTAAGTTCACTTTTTGCTCAATATACTATAATCTATATAATAAAAATGAATGTTGCTAAGCGCATAGCTGGAGAATGGCCCGACCGATTTGGCAAATATTTTTTTGTATGTTCCTTAAAAATTCCACGGAAGGTTTTAACTTTTTATGTGGTTATTATACAAAAAAAAAAAAGAAAACAACAGACAGAACGAAGTCTGTCCGCGCAGCTAGTTTAAAATAAATACATTTTTTTTTTTATATTTCCGTTAATTTCTTAATTTGTATTAAAATTAAACATTTTCCGTGAAAATGTAGTACCTAAGCTGAATTTTTTTGTATAGCAAGAAACGAAAAAAGTTGTTATCTAGTTAATACGGATATATTAATATGTAGCATACAATTAAGATATTATTAAAAGTTATCCACTTAAAGTAATAAATATTTAAATATAACGAAACAAAAATAATGTTTATTGTATAACTACCAAGATATTCTATTTTCATTTTAAATGAAAATTATTATTTAAATAAAAATAAAATGAAAAGATACCTAATTATCATATTTTCTAAAGTAGGTACTCTATATAATATTCACTTTTAACTAACTTTAAGAAAGCATGTGGTTCTAGATATGTCTGAGTATATCTTTTCTTAACATTATTTACTATAAAAAATACTTTATTCATATCGCGGGCTTCAAGCCAGAGGGGCGTATAAGCAATAATGCGGTACGACTTTCTGGCATGAAAATAATATCTGACTTCAGTTATACGCCTGAAAGTATTTTATTAATATTTTCTAAAAATAATTTACCTACAGTTAAGAAAAAAACGGAGGTGATGTATCGATAAACTTAGAAATGATTGACGTAATAAAAAACAACGCATTTTGTTTATATGCCCCTCTGGCTTGAAGCCCGCGATATGATTTAATATTATGTTTCAACTTTAAAATAACACACATTTTTTTAAATCATAATTAAGCAAAATTTAATTGATTCAATAGTTTTATTTAATTTTATTATTTGATGCTATGATTAACTTGGTTTAATATTATTAAATATTCTTCCATGGAACAATTGTTCTTGTAGTTCAATAAATCTATGATTTGTTAATGGTGTAGTAGTATACGGTTGTACAATTTGCTTGTTTTGATTCATTCTCCCGACATTTTTCCAAGGTATATAATGACCATATAATTTATTCACAAACTTTTGCTAGTTAAAGAAATGTTTTAGTTTATTATTATTTGTGATCAGTTCAATTATAAAATTAATAAAACCAATTATCTTATTTGTTTGTCAGTTAACTTTTAACTTCAAGTCAAGCCAAATAAAAAACACATTTTTACGAAATCTATTTTTTTTGTTCTGATAGCTTGAGACCTCTTTTGTGGCAAATAGGACCATAAAGTAATGTTACTAATTCACGCTAATAAATAATTGATTCCCTTACAACTAATAAATCAATTATCCCTATTATAATTACTTTGGTCTGAAATGGTAATTAGCCAATAAAAATATAATATTTGCAAATAGTATGAAAATGTAGAAGAAACAAAAAAAATATATATTTATCTTTTAGCCTTTGTTATATGATTTTAATATACTATTGAGGAGTTGCTTAAAACAGTTTACCTTATCTGAGGATCCGCTGGATTTCTTTCCGAGATTGTCGTATGCCTTCTCCTTAGCAGACTTAATAGCAGCATCAACAAATGCTTCAGCAGTTCGTTGTCCCTGATAAGGTGTGTGTTTGCTTCCTGTGAATATCTTGATAGTTGGGAAACCTGTGACTCCATACTTTTGAGAAAAATCTTTGTACTGGTCGGCATCGACGGCTCCTACCTTTGCTATACCCTATATTAAATTTAAAAAAAAATTTATTAAAAAAAATATACATTACGAGATTTATTATATCTGTCCAGTTTTTTATAGAATGCCTTAATGTTAATGCTGCTTATTTAGTATAAATCTATTACCTTAAGTGCTCGGGCAGCCTTCTTATATTCAGGGACGAGGTTTTTACAGTGTCCGCACCATGGTGCGAAGAACTCTACGATCCATACTTCGTCTGAATTTGTAACTAATCTTTCGAAATTACTTGGAGTAAGCTCTACTACATCTGAAGACGAATCGTACAGGGCATACGACCCCGTAATGAATAATATTACACCTATAAGAAAAAGACGAAAAAATAATAATAAGGAATTAGAAACACCGGTACAACTAAAGTTCATTGCACGTTCATTGTTAATATACTAATTTTACACTCATTACAAGTTTTTAAACTTACCCAATAAGCGTGAACACAACATTTTGAGATAAATCTACAACGCCTTATAATTAGAATAAATAGTAGACTGTATAAAATGAGATCCTTGCGTTTTAACGGTATCGAAACACGGAGAAAAATGGTATGTGAAACAAACACGTCAATTTTATTTTTGCCGAAATATTACGGACAAGATACTAAAATTGTCAATGGATTTCGTGGTTTACAGTGATTGGTTAAATTGATTTTCCCGCCGTAAAATCATAAAATTTATTGTAAACTAGCTTCTGCGCGCGACTTCGTCGGCGTGGACTCCGCTCCTATTAGTCTTAGCGTAATAATATATAGCCTATAGCCTTCCTCGATAAATGGGCTATCGAACACTGAAAGAATTTTTCAAATCGGACCAGTAGTTCCAGAGATTACCGCGTTCAAACAAACAAACAAACAAACAAACAATCAAACAAACAAACTCTTCAGCTTTATTATATTAGTATAGATATTTTGTTTACACTCAACATTATTTTGCGAAAAAAGTTTCCTGATATTTTTTATACATTTTAAAATCTATATATATAAAAGAGTAACCCACCCATTGACTCATCACGATATCTCTGGAACCATAAGGCTTAGAGACTTGAAATTTGGTAGGAATATTTCTTTCGCCGAGTAGAGGTCAGCTAAGAACGGGTTTTGCGAAATTCCACCCCTAAGGGGGTAAAACGGGGGTTGAAAGTTTGTATGAAAGTCCTATGTTTTTGAAGTAAGAGACTTGAAATTTAAAATGTATGCTCTATAGATGATGTTGAGGTGTACTAATAATGTATTTTGAAAAATCAACCCCCTTTTGGGGTTAAAACAGGAGATGGTAGTTTTATGAAAGTTCAATGAAAAATACACCTACAAACTTGAAATTAGGAAAGGCTATAGCTATGATTTTCCTCAAATTAACGCGGGTGTAACCGCGGGGCACAGCTAGTATAATATAAATCACAAGGCTCCTGACATTAATAATCTATGAGGCCTAAATTTAAAAATGCCAATGAAAAAATACATACATTATAAGTTGTTAAATATTGATTCGTTCTTTGAAGTAGTTCAATTTTACTTTAAAAAAAATCTGTCATCAAGATAACTTGGCACTTTGTAATTTGTATTTTATCATTAACTCAACAATCTGTAGCCTTTAGCTTTTTTATACAACTACTAGCTGCTGTGCCCGCAACTTCGCCCGCGTGGAATTTAATAAAAAAGTTAATGTTCAGTTCGCTGTTCACAGTTATAAAATAAAAAAAAATCCAAAATAAAAGTAGCCTAAGTTACACCTTATTATATCAGCTATCTACCAGTGAAAGGCTTGTCAAACTCGGTCCAGCCGTTTCAGAGATTACCCGGAACAAACAGACAGACAGACAGACAAAAATTGTAAAAAATATTATACTGGTATATGTACCGTGTATAGATCCATATTCATTTAGTAAAAAGCGGTTGTTTTAATATTACAAACAGAAACTCCATTTTTATTTTTTTGTATAGGTAATATATATTATACAGGATGTTAGGGGAATGGTTAGCCATAGAGGTATGTTGGGTAGGGGGGGTCATTTGGAACCTATTTAGGCTAACTTACCTATATGCAAAGTGTTACGGATTTTTTTAATGATTTTTTTTTCATTTTTCGAAAGAAGTGCCGAAAATTAGTGATTTGACCATCATATCTTTTTTGTTTATTGATATATCAACGCTATTTCTTTTTTGTTTTGATCATCAATACATTAATAACATTATGCATGTAAAATAAACGTGATTTAATTAAGAAAACATCTACAAAAAAAATTATGGGGCAAAGAAATCTTGACAGAGACAAAAAGTAGATCAAAAGTTTAGGTATAAATTTAAAAAAAAATTAAAGCCTCCAGACAATTTAAAATAATTTAAAAAATTACTCTAGTTAACACTGTTTTAAATAATATTACTTTCATTAACCTACCTTACTTACTTTTTTTTTAAATGATGAAATAACGAAATGGTTTCTACCTGAACCCGCACTCTACGCTGACAATTATAACAATAATTGTTATTACGCAGGGCGATATGTTCCTGTGCGGCACATGGTAAACTACCTGCTGTCTCTTTTTATCTTGGAATTTGGGGTATGAGTTTCCACGGGCACCACAAATGTCTCTCATAGGGTGAAATTAATGCTGGTAGGCCTGCTGGCTGGTTCCATAATCTACATTACTAGAAATAAGGATGATCTTCAAATAAGGGTGTAAATCCTCGCCTGATGAGAGAAGTCAAGATTTTTTTTTTTTTAATAATAAACGCTTCACACTCGACGCCCCCCAGTAGGATTTTCTCCTGTGTCGGGGGTCCGGAAACACACACAATACACAAGCACAAACGCCCAGACCACGACAAACATCTATATGACCAATACAAATATCTGCCGTGAGCGGGAATCGAACGCGCGACCGCCAGCGCATCAGCCAGTGCTGTGACCGCTGCGCCATCATGTCGCCAAAGTCAAGATTGTAGTTTACCATGTGCTATACAGGGACATACCGCCCTGCGTAATAACAATTATTGTTATAATTGTCAGCGTAGAGTGCGGATTAAGGTAGAAACCATTTCGTTATTTCATAATTAAAAAATAAAAGTAAGTAAAGTAGGTGAATGAAAGTAATATTATGTAAAACAGAGTTAACTAGAGTAATTTTTTAAATTATTTTAAATTGTCTGGAGGCTTTAATTTTTTTTTTAATTTATACCTAAACTTGAAGGTTTGATTTACTTTTTGTCTCTGTCAAGATTTCTTTGGCCCATAATTTTTTTTGTAGATGTTTTCTAAATTAAATCACATTTATTTTACATGCATAATGTATTGATGATCAAAACAAAAACGAAATGGCGTTGATATATCAATAAACAAAAAAGATATGATGGTCAAATCACTAATTTTCGGCACTTTTTTCGAAAAATGAAAAAATAATCATAAAAAAAATCCGTAACACTTTGCATATAGGTAAGTTAGCCTAAATAGGTTCCAAATGACCCCCCCTAACCAACATACCTCTATGGCTAACCATTCCCCTAACATCTTGTATATTAGGTCGGTAAACAGGCGTACGGCTCACCTTCCTGGCTCCCTATGGAAAAAACTCATAAACCGCATAAAAACATAAACATAGACAAATGCAGACTAAATTCTCATAGATAGTCTCTCATAACTCGGTATGAGAGTTTGCTTTGCACTTGTCCATGTTTTTATGAAGCGTAAAAGAACTAAAAGATATTTTCCGGTTTGCAAAACCAGAAGCATCGCAAGTGTGTTGACGACTGCGGAGCACTTTACTTGCCCCATGAACAAAGCAGTCTTATTTAGCTGTGATTTCTGTAAGGTCGAGGTACTTCTTCCAGTTGGGCTGTTCCAGATTCTTAGCAAGATATTTCCTGCGATACCTCAGCTAGAAGCTTGATATATACATGTTTTTCGATTCAATACAACAAGAGCTGAAGTATTAAATGAATGAAACCTTTTCAAATTATATTAAATAAAAATAAATAGTAACTAAAATATAATTAGATTGAAACAATTTTAGATGTAAGATGTCTTTAAAATTGTTGACTTTACTGAACTTTATTGTCCGCTTCACGTTAGGTTTTATATTATAAAAAAAAATTAAAATATTTTTTTTAAGATATTTTTTTTATAGCACTTGTTTTTTTCGGGAATATTAAGTTCACTCACTCAGATTTCCACATAGTTTACGAGTTAGATTGCTGATGATTTATGGTTTAAAATGCACATAATTATATGCGCAATATTGCAAATTTATAAAAACAATACGGCATTACACTGTTTTCTGTAATTTTTATTAAAACTAAATAGCCTTATATAATATTGGATCATTACCTAAGTGCAGACCTACCTTTATAAACATTTGAAGTTGTAGATTATTTACTCTATGGAAGTTTGGAACACTATTTATATTTAATCTGTAATTTTGTAATAGCATGTCGATTGTCGGTAAAAATAAAATAGGTCAAAACTTTATGAATTTAAAATATAATATGTATTAAAGTTTGCTATTTACTGAAATGAAACGATTAATAATTACAATGTTTCTGCTTTCAAAAGATTATTATTTCCATTTACAATGATAAGAGGAAACATTTTTAAATTTTGTCATAAAGGTTTGTGTTACAGGTTGTTTACTCTTTTGCCGTTTTGACAGCTGGTGTTTGAATGTTTTATTTTTGGTCAACTCAACTCAATAGGTCGATTTAGGCGGGAAAACATTGAGGCGTTATTCTTATTCGTGTCTTGTTCGAGTTGTTCGTGTCCATTCAGTGTTAGTTTGAAAATATTTTTATTTTAGTTCAACGACTATTGCACAAGATGAGCGCAACCAATTCTAAACCGTTTACTGTTCTCGTTGAGGGTAATATCGGAAGCGGAAAAACAACATTTTTGGAACATTTTCAACAATTCGAAGATATAACACTGCTTACAGAACCTGTTGAAGAATGGCGCAATCTGAGGGGGTGGAATCTTTTAGTGAGTTTATCTTTATTAATCAATACAATATAATATTATGAAATAATCGTGTCTAATATTGATAATACTTTTCCGTGATTCAGGACTTAATGTACAAGGATCCCGTTAAATGGGCAATGACCTTTCAATCTTACGTTACAATGACGATGCTAGACATGCATCGCCGGCCTACGGCTACCCCAGTGAAGTTAATGGAGCGATCAGTATTTAGCGCTAGATATTGCTTTGTTGAGCACATGATGAGGACCGGAACCCTTCACCCGGCTCAGTTTGCTGTACTCGACGAGTGGTTCAGGTTTATACATCGAGAGATACCAATTGACGTTGATCTTATCGGTGAGTACTTGAATTGTTTTGCATTACAAAATAATTTGTTATATTTAATTTGTAAGTGTTATTTTTGGATGTCTGTTAGTATTGTTGTCAGGGTACTTTCTTTTATTAATATCTGTGTGTATATGAGACAATATTTAAACATTCAGGAGTTGAATTGAGTGTGTTAAAACACTTAAGTTCAGTTTCAAATCTAATGAGGTTCCGTCATCACACTGAATATCACCGTAATCACACTGAATACCCACGGAACGAAATTATGCCGATAAACAGTCTAATTATGAAGTTTGATAGGTTAGGGTTTTTTTTTTCAAGAAGTACCAGCCACGCTAAATTCACGCTAGAGTCACGCTAGTGTATATCCTCAGCCGTGTTAAAATTGTTGGTACTAATTCTGAATGGTATATAAAGTAAATAGCTAACTTTGTTTAAATATGGAGACATTTTACTTTGAAGAGTAGAATTTTTGTACTGTATGGTAAAATAATTATAACTTTTGTAGCAACATATACAACTTAAATGTCTGTTTCATGTTAGTACTTGTTTAATAATGCTAAAGATAATGTTTATCTTTTAGATAATGTACTTATAATAATTTTATCTCATCATGTTAATGGCATCTTCAATTGCATTCAATGTATGCATACATTAGTTTAAAATTTAAATTAATAAATAGACTTCAAATAAAGTCTTATATTTCTGCAAAAATGCTTATTAAACTCTTAAATTAAAATTTTAATTTAGTAAAAAATGATTAGACATTTATATAGCCTTGTTCTTATATAAGTATTTGCTTAGCAATAAGTGTTAAATAATGTTACCAAGAAATTTTGTAAGGTATGCAAGCATAACAAAAACATCATAACGATCTTTAGAGAAAGGAGACCTTTATGATGTTTTAGTTACGCTCATACAGTCCATTGCTAGTATAACTAGCAATGAAGACAACACCATAGAATTGTTTATTTACAAAAACATTTTTTGAGCAAAGCTAATTCTGCAGATCTTTTTCATCTGCTCTTAGAATACAATGTTAATATTATTATCTACTAGCTGCTGTGCCCGCGACTTTGTCCGCGTGGAATTTACCAAAAACGTTTTTGTTCAGTTCGCAGATATTAAAAAAAAAGAAAGTAGCCTAAGTTACGCCTTATTACATCAGCTATCTGCCAGTGAAAGTCCCGTCAAAATCGATCCAGCCGTTTCAGAAATTAGCCGGAACAAACAGACAGACAGACAAAAATTGTAAAAAATGTTATATTGGTATATGTGCCGTGTATACATCCATATACATTTAGTAAAAAGCGCTTATGCTATGTTAGTATAAATAGTAATTAGATGAAGTTCCAGGTACCAGGCAGTTAATTATAGACTTAATTATTTATTTCACAATGTAAAATATCAACTTACAGTGGTAACCTTAGATCCATTCAGTTTTAACAATAATCAGATTGTTTAATATTTTTAAATTGTCCTGCACTTTTGAGAGGACAATTGCTATCTATTTGATAAATAAACTACAGAACATAATTATTATATGTATCAATTTTTTGGAATGGATTTTTTATTAAAAATCACAACATCTACGTTTCCTTAATTGACCATGAGCTTTATTATATTTTATTTATATTTAGGAAACAAACATAATAACATAATTATTATATGTATCAAATTTTTGGAATGGACTTTTTTATTAAAAATCACAACATCTACGTTTCCTTAATTGACCATAAGCGCTATTATATGTTATTTATATTTAGGAAACGAACATAATAGCCTGCTATATTACATTAGTTTACACTATCACAGGTTGGCTGGAAGAGATCTCTTTTAGAGATAAGTCCACCGTTGCAAACTAAATTTGTATACAAATAACTGTACAAAATTTTAAGTGCAATAAAGAATATAATATATAATATATTTAACTAGCTTCTGCTCACGACTTCGTCCGCGTGGAATAGGAACAATTCTATCATACATGATTCTTTCGAACTGTTTACGCGGCTCACGTAGCCTTAGCTCTCAAAATACCCCGATTACATTCTTCAATGGTGCTCCGCTCCTATTAGCCCTAGCGTGATGATATATAGCCTTCGTCGATTAATGGGCTATCTAACACTGGAAATATTTTTGAAATCGAACTAGTAATTCCTGAGATTAGAACATTCAAACAAACAAACTCTTCAGCTTTATATTATTAGTATAGATTATTATATTTTTTATTTATATTTAGGAAACAAACATATATTTAATAATAAATGGATAGTACAAAATCCAGCAAAGTTACTACATCAATTTTAGTTACTATTACATAAAAGCACTCGAAAGCAATAACTTATTAAAAAACCAACCTCTTTTAAACATAATGCAATTTTACTTATCCAATTTATTTCCTATAATACTTCATATAAATCTTATTGTTAGGGCCATAATCTTTATTATAAAATACTATAAGTGAAACTATGTCGTAATCAACAGTTTACCTCAAGACATCGCCACTGATTGTACATGAAAGGATAAAAAAGCGAGCCAGATCAGAAGAACAGTGCGTGCCCCTGTCTTATATAGAGGAACTACACAAATTACATGAAGACTGGCTTGTTAATAGAACGTTTGCCGAGTGTCCTGCACCTGTAAGTAGTTTTTATATATTTGACATCAACTATGTTACAGACTATTCTTGCGAGTATGATATAGTCTATATCAGGGGTGAGCAACCTTTTTTACTAGAGGGCAGCAAAATTTTGAAAAATTGATATTCGGTCCAAAAGCACAGAATGATGGAAAATAATAAGACTTGATGGTAGAAGTATTCAATTTTGGTGTACCTTATAATAATAAAATTGTCAGTTGAAAATTTGAAAACCTCTGGCAGGCCACACAAAATCTCTATTCGGGCCGCAGGTTGCTCACCCCTGGTCTATGATTTTAACTCCTTGTAATTATATGGTAATTTAAATTGAGGGTCAAAATCTATGAATTTACGAGTATTAAGTTAAAAACATAATGGAAAACTTAAATGACTGGGAAGAAATATTTTATTGTACTTCGTAATATCTGTAAGGTCAATTGCTGTGATAAAAAACCGTTTGGCAGGTTATTCTAAAGCTATTAACTTATATTTAGTAGTACCTTTATATTTATAAGTATAACTATTGTAAGATACTATGAAATTTAGCTTTTTCTTTTTAGTACAAATGAATAAATTAATATAGATTCATTTCGATATCAAATTTGTGTATACATATTGAGAATTAAAATTGTCTTTTTTGTGTATTCATTATGTTATACTTTCTATTATTTTATATTTGTATATTAAATACTGTAAAGTAATATTTACACTAAACATAGTTTATTGATTGATGGAGTAACATAAAAAACGAATGTGCTTTAGACTATATGCCTAAAGTAAAACGAAACGTAGAACTCTATCTTCAGTCTTCACTAAGTTATATCTACCTCTCAACTTCCGTTTGCCTCGCCAGATCACACTTTTCGTAACGTTCTCGTCACGCATTCACCAGCTTACTCCCCAAGTCAAGTATGCGTAAAGAAGTTTTACTAAAAAAAAAACTGTTACATGGTTAAAAATTAGTATACTTTTAACTTTCAGGTTCTAATGATTGATGCAGATTTGGACCTATCTCAAATAACTGAAGAATACAAGAAAAGTGAACACCAAATTCTAAGACGGGCCGTGGATGTTGTGATGCATTCACCAAATAAGATGAGTCCGAAGAAGCCTATTACAGGATCTGCCATTAAAATAGTACCACAAATTAGACTTTAACACATAGCATTAAAATATATATATAAATTCATATAATTATATATTTTAATATTTATTACAGATTAAATTTAGTTTTTTATCATAAGGCAATTGTCGCAAACTAATTTTGAGAAATATGTACAGATTTTGGGAGATTCGAGACTTGCTTGCTTTTAGAGTTGGTTTACTAGACACTAAAATTAGATCTCTTACTTTAAATAAATTTTAAAAGACAGCCAAGATCATCCATGTTTTTTGGCATTATTGAAAGCCATTAATTAAAACCAATAAATTAAAAAAATAAACACTTCGTTTAAAATAAGTATTACTTGCACTCAGTGGCGTGCATAAAGTTTTTAGACAGGGTAGGCAGTCAAAAAAAATTGCGTGCGCACAAAGTACACATGTCAGAAGTGAAACTTCTTTGGCAAACTAATTTAATAAAACGAATTGAAAACCAAAAATACAATTAAAAATCACCAAACTGCTGATAGCGCCATCTATACCAAACGAAACAAAACTCGATTCTACACTAGATGTCACTTTATATTACAACCAGAAAATAATTTACATGAATATTATTTACTGTTCTTAATTAATTATTAATTGAATAATTACCTTTATTTAGTAAAAAGTTACTCGTCATGTCCTCTGAAAGGTAGTTCTTATTTACCCAAAAAACTCACTATATCAATTAGCCGTCGAAATGTTTCGATTCCAAATGTCCGATCTATATTATGGCGTTCAATGTATCATTTGAATGCTTGTTTCGATGCGGTTTTTGCCAAAAGTATGTAATTTTATAGAAAATGCTAGATGTTTTTCGGACTGATCATGTTTTTTTTTACAGCATTAGTGAAATTGTGCAAATCTACGTACCCATTACAATTCCAAACTGATTTAGAAGTTTCGAATAACAAGCAAAAAAAAACACTTTACTTTCATTAAACACACATCTCCGTTACATATTTCACAAATAAACTTATCTATCACTAATATATTGATATTTTCACTAATTACATTAAAAAACAACGCACAAACGAAAAATTCAAAGCGAATACTGACTACTGAAACTGAATAGTGAATTGTCATAATATTACACTGTGCCACTTGATTGGACGGCGGCAGCGATTGCGTAATCGATTACGCGACCGTGTCAAAAATCATAATTATTGGTACAAAATGGGTACAAACGAGACAATTTGATTTGACAGGTTATTCTTTAGGCAGTGCCTCTACCATTGGTTAACCGACCAATGTTAAAAACACAATACTTTGTTCGAATTCCATATGACGCGTGACTTTATAAAATTGTAGGATTATAATTATGTCATTCTGAAATTACTAAGATTTGTATGGGGAGTTTAACTTCGAGTTAGGCTAGTAGTTCATAAAAGGCCCGGCGCGCTGATATCGCATACATATTATAATTTATACAACGGCGTGTTTTTAAAATTGAAGGAGATTTAAATTGAATTATGGTTTATGTCTTTTTCAAAAATATTTAATGTTCATGTTTTATATATCATTTTTAGTAAGATGCCAGGGTAGGCAGTGCCTTTCTGCCTATATGTTATGCACGCTACTGCTTGCACTGTGCTTGTAATTTTGATTGATTGATTGGTTTAATGTCGTTCAATGGTGCCAGTGGGCAAAAGCGGATCCAGCTTTGGCGCCAGAGGGGGTCACATAGTCATGGTCAAGGCGCTAGGGATGGGGGGGTCACATAGTCATGGTCAAGGCGCTAGGGATGGGGGGGGGGTCACATAGTCATGGTCAAGGCGCTAGGGATGGGGGGGGTCACATAGTCATGGTCAAGGCGCTAAGGATGGGGGGGGGTCACATAGTCATGGTCAAGGCGCTAGGGATGGGGGGGGGTCACATAGTCATGGTCAAGGCGCTAGGGATGGGGGGGGGTCACATAGTCATGGTCAAGGCGCTAGGGATGGGGGGGGGTCACATAGTCATGGTCAAGGCGCTAGGGATGATCCCCATGACCCCCCCCTGGATCCGCCGTTGCCAGTGGGACACAGTTGATTCCGCCAAAGGCATGTAGAGTGGGGGAATACACGAAGGAAATTGGTTGGTGCGGTTGAGATAACAGTCTCAATTTAATTTTGAAAACTGGCAAAATAGTCAGACTTTCATTATTACACCTTAACTTAAAACAACACAAAAATATAATGGTAAACTAAGACTACAGCTATTAGTAACTAGTCTATTACTAAACTAATTACACTAGGACAGACACATGATTTATTTACAACTTAATTTTATTTATTTCAAAATCTTTACACAGACATATACAGTAAGGACTAAACACCAACATTAATAAACAATGAACATTTAAAAGGGGGAATATCACAGGGAAGGATGTCATAATTATATAGAATTGAGGAGTTTGGGAGATTCTATTTTTATAGCTACAATCAAATATACATTTTTGACTTCTAATATATTTCTATGACATTTACTCGAAATAAGACACATTTTGAGGTAATATACTTTATTTTGTTTCCAATTCCATTAAAATTATAAACTTTTTGACTACCAACTTTGAAATATCCAAAGAATTTATGTAATATTATGCTTGTTATTTATCTCATTAAAAATTATTTAAAAATAATATTTTAGACTTTAGTGCATTACATAAATTTATTAAAATAAAATGGATGATAAAATAATGAAATGATTGTTATGAATGTGCTTAAATTTATAAAAAATTGCCTTATATATCTTCAGAAGTATCATACATATATTTTTATAGACTTAGCGATTTAAGAAAATTTTAAAGTATTTGATATATTTCATTTTCTTTATTTATTTCTAATTAATTATCAAAAAAGTTTGTCTAGATTTTGAATTTGTTTTTAGAACTGTATTGAAGCTTTTGTAAATTCAATCCAGCTTTCGAAAAACGTAATGTTATTGAATTTGATCACATTATGTTAGTATGACTAATCTAAATTTTTGTTAAGTTACCAGTGTGTAGGATATTTTTAGACTGTTTTGATGCTACATACAAAAAAGCGGTACCTATGCTATACGCATGTAATCAGATTAAATTATTACATGCGTTCAGCTTTGTAAATTAGTAAATATTGTTTGACATCTGTATTAAATTACGTATAAAAAAAGATTCGATGTTTTGAATATTTTATATTTCTTTAATACATAATTCAATTAAAATATACAAAACGCGGATCTGACGCCACATCTTTTTGCAGTCTACCATTGCTTACTAAAAAAAAGAAATACTTTTATTGAAAACTAGCGACCCACACTAACTTCGCACGGGTAGGATATAGGTTGATAATCATAGCAACAGCAAGGGGTTGTAGCAAAAGGGGTGTTTATATCAAGCGCCCCTTTTTATCGATTTGAGACCAGTGCATAGATTTAGTTTTAATGCGTGTAATTTTGCAGAAATTTAAGATATTAAATTATATAGTATAAAGGTTCTAAATACACAATATTACATTGCGTTAAACAATATAAACAAAAGCTGAAATAGTTTTAGTAGCATATTTGTTTAGTTATTAAAAGAATTATGTGTAAGTTAGTAATAAGAAACTTGTATTTTAGTACCAAAATCACAAGCAAATTTTTTGTTCCATTATTTTAGTAGAACATGAGAAAATGTTTGAGTGTATTTATGAAACGCATTTATTATTGTAATTGCAACATATTACTAATATCAACAATTTCCTATTTAATATAAAATATAACATACTTCTAATTAATTTTTGTAAATCTGAACATTGTACTAATTTTCTGTGTAACAAATTGTGAATACATAAATGTTTTAAGAAATATGGTGTTTATGATTTATATTTGTAAGTATGGGGGTGTTTAAGTATTACGTAACGCAAATTTTAAAGATTTTTGACCCACCCCTCCCCCCATGTAACGCGGCGTAACTTTTTCCTGTACCCCCGCTCCCCCAATAAACGTTACGTACTGAGCTGTGGTACTGAGTTACTGACCATTTCTACCCAAATGTCACAACTATGTATGTTGCGCAAATTACCGGAGAGTCCCAAAAAAAATATCGCTTTTGCGGTAAGTATAAATATATGTATATATATATACAAAAAGGGGTATAAAAGAAAAGGGTTGCCAACTTAGGAGATTTTAATACCCTAGTTTTTTATATTTCAACCCCCCCTTATTTAGACCCCCCTCCCCCCAAATTGCGTTACGTAATACTTGAACGCCCCCTATGTCCCTGCCGAATGTTTACATACATACAAGTAAAGTAAAAATATATATAATGAAGTTCGAATAGTGTGAGACTCAAAATATTCATCTTATCTTTTATATGTTGTACACTTAAAAATATCAGGGAGCCAAAGTAAAAGAAGAAGAAGAAAATATTCTATTTTTACTGTCTTATCAACTGCCTATACAAAACGATTTATTTTGTATAATTAGCTATTTCCATGCGTTGCACATTAGGTGCCTAAGAATTTCTTAGAGAATAAATAATGTCTAAATTAATCCAATTTTTACCACACGTATGAAAAATGATGTATGATGACGCGACATGGATATAAAATAAATCTTACAAGTGCATTTACGTGATTGAGATAAATCTGAAGTCAATTGAGTAACATTTTATTTGACGCTCATCGACAAGCTATTTACGCTTTTTTTGATTGACTAGCTCGTTAGCGCAGTTTACATTGATCCTGCTTTCTGCTCCGGGGATTGTGGGTTCGATTCCGGCCTCGAGTCTAGGTGTGATATGTATTTATTTAAATTATATAAGTATTATTTATATGAATTTATCGAAAAAATAATAATTATGTAGCTACATCAGCTGGCTGCTACTTACATATTATATCACAATTCACAGTTAGTTGCTTACCATAAGAAGAGCGTTTATGCGCATTTTAAAGGCGGCCGCCTTAAACCTACACCCGTGGTCGCAAGTCCCGGGTACTGCTCTGAGTTTGTCCGTCTGCCACGCGATAGACCCGGCACCCGCTCGGTGAGTCCATTGAAATGCTAAGTAGTTCGATTTCCACCCCGTTAACTAATCTGTGTAATTATGTTATGTTAACTTACATTTGTTTATAGACCAGTTCGGTCCTCCTATACCTACTTCTGATTCCGACAAATATAAATATAAAATATTAATTTATTTACATATATATATTTAAAATTGGTTGTAATAAAAAGAAATGCAAATGGGAAGGTGTTGTGCTGTTCCTGCATAAGGATTTAAACAAGTACTTTATGAACAGCTGTTGAACAGTGGTGCGCTTGGCGCTCTTCGGCAAAAATTTGAATTAAGATTCAGTTATCTAAATTGAGACCATTTGCTTAACATTACGTTCGGACTCCTTTCTATTTCTATCTATACTTCGTGATTACGGCCATGCGTAAAATTAAAAATTGAAAAATTTCACGTACGGCCGTATGTATGTCATTCAACCACATGATCACGGTCTTATACACAGGTCGGGCAACTATAGTGGCGGGGTACGTCGTCGGCTTAAATGTTTTACAGCCGCCAAAGGCATGACGATCGTTTGGTGTGCTGTACAACGAAGACAGAATAGCAGTCTGTCTCTTTTTCTGTCATACGTTACGCATTTATGTTTTACAATATAGTCTGGCTAACGAAAGACGATACTCGATTTTTTTGCATACTTTTTAAATGACAACACTGTAGGGTTCCCATCATCGGGCATATTATTTAAATATACATAATATTACAACCAATGCAAAACCTTAATTAATCCAATTACTACGTCTGAAAACACAATTGGAATTTAGGACAAAATAAATGCTCGGCAATATAAATCTTGTTATAAAGATTGACAAATTTCGGCGATTTTAACAGAGATGGGAAGAATCGGTATCAGAGTATGGCAATATTAAAAAAAAAACAAATAAACAAGATGGCGGCAATCTTTGAAGTTGCCAGGGTGTGGTTTTTTTTAAATATGCCGCGTTTTTTCAGTATCATCTTTCGTTAGCCAGACTATATAACGAATTACAATGAAATGCCACTCAATATAATCAATTACAATGAAGAATTCAAGAATGTCACTCAATATAACCAATTACACCGAAGCGTCACCACCACACCACGTGACCGCACACAGCAATAGTAGTGATGTACAGTAGCGTTGACGCGAACGAAAAGTTACTCTCAAGATTGAAATTGGGCTTAGTTTCCTGACCTGTATATCAGATCGTGCACATGGTGGTCAGCACTGAAGTGGATATTGAAGAGTAAAAAATATAAAAAAACAACTAATATATGTAGGTAATAGCGCTGTTTGATTTTTATCACAAAAAACTTCTAATTTTTTATTAGTATAAATACAACAAATAGGTATAAAAATCAAAGACCTAAGTTTGAACAGATTTACTGTCCATTAAAAATAATAATTTTACGTTGTTTCCTATTTTAATAATTGTATTATTTTTCAATTTATTAGTGATAATAAGTTAGTGTTACAAAGATTTTGGACGTACTATACCTAGATCTTTTAAGCTTTTTCACACAACAAATTCAGCTTTAATTTTTATTTCTATAGGTCGACAAAGAAGCGTACAGCTCACCTGATAGTAAGCGATTACCGTAGCTTATAGACGCCTGCAATATCAGAAGCATCGCAACTTCGCAAGCGCGTTGCCGACCCAATCCCCAATCTCTCTCAGGAGCTCTGGTCCCCTTTCGTCCTTAATACTCATCAACAGGAACACAATACTGCTTGAAAACAGTGTTATTTAGCTGTGATTTTCTGTAAGGTCAAGGTACTACCCCAGTCGGGCTGCTCCTTATTTTGAGCAGGAAATTTCCTGCTGTGCTGGTCTACCTCAGTTAGTCTAGCTTTCAATTTCGAAAAAAATAAAAAATAAAGGCACCACTCACGGATATTATTTTTCACAATTTTCTCTAAGTATAGCTATATAAGCTTATAAGCTTTGCATTGTAAATAAATAGAATGTTGAATTATGACATAAATGATTTATATAATGTTCATTTCCTTTAATATCCAAAAAAATTGATGTCAAGAATACATAGTTAAAACATTTATATTTTAATTACTTTTACAGATAAGAAATTTCTGGCAACATAGCCTAGACTATGTCAAAGTTTTATTTTGTCATTCTCAGGTGTTTACATGCCGATAATAAATTATTTAGGTCAAATTTGTAATTAAATTATTAGCTAATTCTTTATAAACTAATTAAATGATTGTATTACCAATTATTTTATGTTAAATTTTAATGTTAAATCGTTCTTGTGATGCATTCTTGTTGTGGTAACGAAATAGTTACTAATTCGGCTCTGAGTGAAGTAGTATCGAATAATATACGACAAATTGTTAATTTAGTTTATTCCGAGAATAGTTTGGTTCATGTTTCTCTCGCTGCATTCGTAATTAGTGTTGCAGTAATCGCGGTAATCCGCAGAATCGGTGCTAAGTACGTTGTATCATAACCAGCAATCCTGTAAGAAAGTAAAAGTAATGAGAGTGCCTGCTACACTCCAGTGAACCTTCGTTTTGAAGGTAAGTCTTCTTAAACGGTGTTATTAACTTAGTAAGTCTTAAAAATATTCATTGCTTAATATTATTACTACCAAGTCCTGAACAAAAGAATATAGTGTTGTAATATTTATTAATAACCTTTTTTACGATTAAAATAAATAAATAAATTTGGTTATAGTTGTTGAAATTTAATATTAATTATTAAATTTATTTACAGTTTTTTACACACTATTATTTATGTGTAATATGAAAAATAAGATATGGTAGATTCTTAACATTAGGTATTGATATTTATGTGATAAAAACACTATCAAATTTATTTAATGGATTATATAAACGTGTAAAGCACAAAAAAAAATTATACGCTGTCCTCTTACAGCCAGTTTCAATATGGTATTTATTACCGAATTTGCTCACTAAAGATATAATTTTGACGTAAGCTTTATACAAAATTGTATCAAAAACCTATACCTAGTAGGTAAAACCAGTGAAAACGACCATTTAATAATGTTAGTGACAAGTAAGTAATTACTTCATATTTTACATTATATTTTTGTATTTTTTATTATCTGTACTTAAATGTCCTCAAATTGATTTTGAAGGTTGATACTCTAATCTATAATAATTATTTTAATTTACAATGTTTATAATACATCTATTACTTGTGTTTAGGGAACTATAAGCCTGAAATTTTCATCTTGTTAAAAAAGTCCAGTACTTTTATATTTGTTCAATATTTTTAGCACTAATATTGGAAAGAATAATTTTTATTCAAGCAAGATACATATACGAGAAAATATGTGTATTTTATGTGTTCATTTTTATATTTTACTAGTGACCCGCCCCGGCTTCGCACGGTCGCTAAACCTATTAGTGTTCCTCTACTATATTATGCATGTATTATACATATAAACTTTCCTTGTGAATCACTCAATCTATTTAAAAACACCGCATCAAAATCCGTTGCATAGTTTTAAAGATCTAAGCATACATAGGGACAGACAGACAGCGGGAAGCGACTTTGTTTCGTAATATGTATTGATTCTCATAATTTATTCTGAATTAATTTGTAGTTCTTAATCTTATTTTATACTAGCCGACCCGCGCCCACTTCGTTGGGCGTTAATTATCTTTGTGATGCAATTATGTTGTGTAGCTCTTAGTACTGTTTTATTAGGTTCATTGTTTAGAATTTGACGTATAAAATCGTAATAATATCGTGTATTTATTGTTTTAAATTACAGAACCAAATAACATACTTTATAAATAAAATGTCGCTCCAACGCCATCTATCAAAAAGCGAAAAAACTTCGTCGTCGATTGACTAAAATAAGATTAAATAAAAAAATAGACTAATAAATAGCGATAGATGGCGTTCGTTCCTTTGTCATTTTGATAATATATTTTAATATTTTTCTTATTTACTGAATTTTTTGTACAATTACAATATAATATAGCCTATGTCACTCCTGAATAGTTTAGCTTTTTGTTAGTGAAAGAATTTTCATGATCGGATCAGTATTTGCAAAGATTACCCCCGATATACAAACAAAGTTATAAACTTTTCCTCTTTATAATATTAGTATAGATTGTGACATAACAATATGTTATTCCCACACATATAGATCATTGTCAAAGCAATTGACAAACCAAACAGACTTTTAAATTTGCCTACTACTGAGAAACAAATATCTTATTTGTTAATAGTTATTATTACTTACTGACTACAGTAATTTAAAAAAGAAATGGGTTTAAAACCTCTATTTTTTTATTTTTTTAAAAAGCTAAATAATCTGGTTTGCAATGTTTTTTTTTTAAATTTTATTTACATTTTAACTAATTCCAGACACCTAATTAATTTGTTACATTTCTGGTTGGGATGATTTCCCTTGATGTTTCACTATATAAGTCAAAACTGGCGAAAATAGGTGTTCTACTTAAATAAGTATAAAGCCGTCAAAAAGTCAGTATTCCTTTGAATATATATTTAAACGTATCAAGGACATTCTCAATTTGATTGTAATTTTTCTTTTTATGTACAAGTATGTTGCCTCAGAACTTTTGACTGGAGGGATCGATTCGATGATTTTTTTAAAATCGTAAGGTGGTGCTTGGCATGTGGTCCCATTTTTTGAGATCTAACAAGATATTTTTCGTGTTTATATCACACAATGCGTATTTAATTACCTCTTTTTTTGTCGACCTACGTTGTATTATGCATATGCATTTTCACTGGGTTTACCAATTCGGATGATTCTTGTTTTGTTGTTTGCGATGAGATACAATTATTTAATGAACATACTTGCATTGGATTATATTTTAAATATCTAATTCTTAGTGGTTAATTTGTTTTTATTTTTAAAACCCACACAATACACAAGCACAAACGTTCAGACCACAGCAAACATCTCTGGCTAAATTTTTTTTTTTTTTTATGTAACTAGGTTGGCAAACAAGCGTATGGCTCACCTGATGGTAAGACCATAGCCTATAGACGCCTGCAACACCAGAAGCATCGCAAGCGCGTTGCCGACCCTGCCCCCAATCCCCCCAGGAGCTCTGGTCACCTTACTCACCAACAGGAACACAATACTGCTTGAAAACAGTGTTATTTAGCTGTAGTCTTCTGTAAGGTCGAGGTACTAACCCAGTCGGGCTGCTCCATATTTTGAGCAGGAAATGTCCTGCTGTGCCCCTGTACCTCAGTTAATAAATAATTATATGCCATCTGCGGGAAACGAATACGCGACCGCTAGTGCAACAGCCATAAGCAAGTACTGTGACCGTTCCCGGTTCCACTAACGCGTCCGTCAAAAAGTAAAGGCGCGACTCTACGTCTTGGATTGTGAAATATCTTAGCTATGAGTGCGACTTCTGGTCTTTTATTTTAGTACTCAACACCAGATTTTTTTAAACTAACGATCACGATTCAGTCTGTAATATCCCACTGCTGGGCATAGGCCTCTTCCCCATGTAGGAGAAGGATCGGAGCTTAATCCACCACGCTGCTCCAATGCGGGTTGGCGGATATATTCCCTACTAAGAGTAACGATCGCTATCAGGTGTACATGATAACAACCGGGACCGACGGCTTAACGTGCTCTCCGAGGCACGGTGGGGAGACCTACAAGGACTGCACAAACACCCAGACCACGGCAAATATCTGTATTGCCAATACAAATGTTGTCGTGTGCGGGGATCGAACCCGCAACCGCCCGCGCAACAGCCAATCGCAATCCAATGCTGTGACCGCTGCGTCAACGCGGCGTTTTAAACTAAATTATACTACATTTCCTAAGTAATATAGTCTATCTGTCTATCACAGGAAACATGAGAATGTAAAGTAATCTAAGCTCCAATGAAAGTGATTGCAGCTAGATGTCCGTCACTAGCTTACCGGCCGCGGCGCCCACGTTACCTCATTCGATTCTCCGTTTCACTTTCCTAAGCAGAAAGCGTAAAATCTCGTATTAGTTTATTTTTATATTCAAGAACACTATCAAATGGCAATTGAATCACACTTAAGTGCCTTAAAACCTATATACACTATCTGGCACAATTGTAGAGGTAAAACAATTGTAAATGTCCAATAGGTTCAATTTTTGTCATCATTTACTGTCTTGTGAGTTGATTATTTAAAAGATTTTGAAGAAAACTCATTGAATTCGTATCAGACCATTTCCTGTTTATTGTTCTCTAAATCAACGATAAGTGCATAAAAATAAATTTTATTACACGCCGGTTCAGAAACCATAGCGGATTTAAAAGGTCGTAAACGCTAATGTTATCAGAAATTTGAGTGCGAAAAATTGACGTACAGTTTTTGATATGCGACAGATAATAAAAGGACAATTTTTAAAAGAAAAAAAAAAAGAATTCTTTCTTGGAAAAAGATGTCTCCTTGTTTATCCACGACAACGTCTATGCTATTTTGGCACTATTGGAAGCGAATAATTTGAATGAATAAATGAAAGAAAATACAACATTACTCAATAGATTAGGGTCCTCCATATCCTCCGTCTGTGACGGCTATTTGCAAACGTTTCCGCCTATCATTAAAATAATATATTATTTTTTATTTGAAATTGTCGATGGCCTCAATTTACGACTATTATTATATCGTTTCGTAAAACATACTAAGCTGTTCTAAACAGTTATCTATGCATTGGAAATGCGTAGGGGATACCTACTTGTGATAATATTAATTTATTAGATATTTTAATTTCGAAAGCTAAAACCGAATTGAAATCAGGAAAAAAAAAATGATTATATAGTCAAGGAATTTCCGGAAATTTCTTTTGCCAGCCATCCTGTATTAGTGGATATCTGAAAAATACGGTTCAAATATTTGTTACTTCCTTAGCTACTAAAACCATGGGACATCACTAGTATCTCAACATCATACATAACGCCTTTTTGTTCTCGATTATTTTCATAAATATAAATTTTATGTGCAACCAACGGTACAACATCAATTCTTGAAATTATACCGCTTTGACCCAAACATCCTCTCCTTGAACTTACATCACTTACTTTGAATTTCATGTCGAAAACATATTATTATTCCATATCCACCTTATTATGCTGGAATACAATTTGTAATGGAATATTTTTGACGAGGCGTTGGCGACGTGGTCACAGCATCTTGTTGATTTGCTAATAGTTGCGGTTGCCCAGCACATGAGAAATGTTTGTATATGCCATTATGCCATATGTATATTTCTAAGGGTTGTGGCATTTGTGATTGTTTTGTGTCTTTCTCATGAAGGATTTATATCGTACTGGAGGCCGTTAAGTATTTGATATACCGAGAAATTAATAATTTGCGTAAATGAGCTCACATGGTCATTATTTACGCTCATTTAAGATAGTTAAAGGTACATAGTGTTAAATATCGCATGGTGTAGTGGTGCGTGTGCGTGCACGGCACCTAAACACCGGCGAGAGAAAGAGACCTATGCCCAATAGTGGGATGTTACAGGCTGAATCAGTAACAGTGTTGGGCATTACGATACGACTCGTGGCCATAGAGCTGTGTCTAGAAATGTCATATATCAGACATCTAGTAGTATTAAAATATATCTCAAAATATTTTATCATAAGGAAATATTATCGGATTGCGATATTGGGTATATTTTAATTATGCAATGCCCCTTTTGCTGATATTTCCTCGGTTTACACGTGTGTATCCGATTAATGATTATATTAACATATCATGCACTATAAACCAAGATAAATTTTATATAAATGTGTGCCAAATAATTCATGTAACTTATCTCTAAAGATAGAAAGTCTAAATCTAAAGTCTCTATAATCTATAATTTTTATTCTGTAAAACGTATAATCTATACTAATATATAAAGCTGAAGAGTTTGTTTGTTTGTTTGTTTGTTTGTTTGAACGCGGTAATCTCTGGAACTACTGGGCCGATTTGAAAAATTCTTTCGGTGTTAGATAGCCCATTTATCGAGGAAGGCTATAGGCTATGTATCATCACGCTAAGACCAATAGGAGCGGAGTCCACGCCGACGAAGTCGCGCGCAGAAGCTAGTACTTAGTTAATGCTGATGCTGAGCTATGAAAAACCAATGAAGTTTATGGTGTTTGTCTTTTGGTATACCCTCACATATGTAATGTTTAGACACATGCGTTACCATGTAAAGTATAGGCAAGTAAAATTGTAAAAATGTACCTTTATAGTTTTTTTCACAACGCGATCAAAACATAGAGCCTTATATCTATACTAGCTTCTGCGCGCGACTTCGTCGGCGTGGACTCCGCTCCTATTGGTTTTAGCGTAATGACACATAGCCTATAGCCTTCCTCGATAAATAGGCTATCTAACACTGAAAGAATTTTTCAAATCGGCCCAGTAGTTCCAGAGATTACCGCGTTCAAACAAACAAACAAACAAACAAACAAACAAACAAACAAACAAACAAACAAACTCTTCAGCTTTATATATTAGAATAGATAATAAAAAAATTAATGTTGCTAAGCGCATAACTGGAGAATGGCTCGACCAATTCGGCTAATTTTTGTTTGTATGTTCCTTAAATCCCACGGAAGGTTATTATACTTTAAAAAAAAAAAAAAAACGACAGAATGAAGTCTGTCCGGGCAGCTAGTGTTCTATAAATAATATTCCTGTATGTGAAACGTATTACTGTGACCATTTTTTATTTAAAATTTGTTTATTTTAAAATATAGTATGGTGAATTATGTGGTGCAAATCTTACATCTGTTACATTAAATTATTTTTTTCTGGTTTGGTTTGCGCTTTTTAAAAAGTCTGACAATATTCCAAGCTAATTTGTTTTTTTTTTATCCGTTCCACATCTTTGCCGTTTTCTATAAAGAATTGTAAATAGACGTTCACGTTGGTCACCAACCCACCTGTCCAGCGTGGTGACTATGGGCAAAACACATGAGTTCGTGCCATTTTTGGCGCGAACTTGTGGAGGCCTATGTCCAGCAGTTAACTGCGATAGGCTGCATTGAAAAAGACGTTCAACACTATGTTATTTTTTTCAATGTAAATTATGTTAATAATAGTGAAAACTGTATCAACTCCATTATTACGTATACAAATTAAATACGAATAGTCTACAAAGTTGGGATAAGGAGAATAGTCTTCTAATAATATTTCTTTGCGTGTCATTAAACTATTAATAAATAAAGTAGGTTGTCATTTCTGTAATCTGTGGTTGTCATAATAAGTATTTAAAAAACAATACAAAAATTTAAGTGCCAGTTTACAGGCGCTAACAGTAAACATGCAACATTCTCTTAAGATACAATGAATTTTAAAAGGGTCCATGAAAGTCAATGCGAGTCGACAGGAGATCACAATTCTGCGATTCAAATATTAAACGATGACGCAGTGTTCTCTTTTAATATTAATGTTGAATATAAAATAGCTGAAATTTATCTACATTTCGTTTCCTTGGGCAATGTGTATTTAATGGTTGCCATTGTGAAATTTTCGTAAAAAAATTTCTGTTGCGTAATTACTTTAACAATACTGTTAGGGACTTTTAAACTATTTTGCAAATTAGGCATGGTAAAATACAGTAAGACTTATCGTAACTTTTTTAAGTTTAAGGAAAGAGTCATTTTCGGCATGAATAAAATGCACGTATCAAACACATGTATCTAAATTAGATTTAAAATAAATACGTAATATAGATATAATTACGCTGTTTAGTTAGCTTATTTTTATTTAAAAAAAATAGGCTAAAGCGTGATCAGCTGACAAACAATAACAAGGTCATGTATGAATACTGACCTCGATCAGATAACTGACACAAAACTGACCATAAACAGTAAGATTCACCTGTTCCGTAATTACAACGAGTATAAAATGAAATGAGAAAGGCGAGAATAAAAATCTTCGGTACGTTTTGTAAAGCAAACTAAAGCATAAAGATTCAAGTTGATATTACGTACCTATAGGATAGTCAAGTTGTCAAGTTCATATTTATTTCCACGTTATATTGTACTATAAAGATAAAAACAGCAATGAAACAAATCACCATCTTAAATCCATCTGAATGACTCCGGAATTGGTCATTTCAGTACGTAAATAGCGCGTTTTTGTCTTTTTTTCGCGCGTACGTGATGGGTCAACAGATATGAGTCATATAGAAGCAAATATAGCAATATCCACTTTTTTGCCAAACAGACCTAACAATAGCGCCACCATCTACGTAAAATTCCAAACGTTTTTATTAAATAATACCGCTCTTAAAACAGCAATATCCTATAAAAAAACTAATTTTGTTTTTAGTGTTCGTTGCAAAAATAGCAAAATCCAAGACTATCAAAACCAATGGCAGCAATATCCCAACTAGCCAATCACAGGCCGTTATTTAGTATGGCGAAAACGGTTGAACGGAGAAAATACATGCTCTAATTTTCATGATTATTCTTAGGTTTAAACAAGTTTTGAAGTGATCGAGTTATTATATCGTTACGATGGATTGTTTTTCTGTCCCTGTAAATAATAATTATGCAAGAAAACGTCAGCGAAACCCCGAAACTTGGAAACGGAATGTCTCTAAAGTTCAGAGGTTAATGTTATATATTTTATAGAGTAGGTTACTTCGTTTATCTTGATACTTTTTTGGTAACCGATTTTTTTGTATATCAACTAGTAATGTTATTAATATGAAAGTTTTTAAGGAAAAAAGCACAGTTGAGGTTTCAAGCACAATTAATATAAAATGAAAAATGAATAAATATGAATAAAATTATAAATGACTCTGAATCTCTGTCATGTATGACCTCATTAAAGTATCAACTGTCATACGTCGTACTATACATACCTTTTAAATATGGCGTCGTTAGGTGCAATGACAGCAATGTCCCAAAGTAGAAAATTCAAATACAGCAATATCCTACTGTCAAGAACAATAACAGCAATATCCTGTCATTTTTCCAATATTTTACCATTATCGTTTATTATTTTTATCATTTAAAGGCTAGCATATATGCATTATAACATCCCTGTTGTAATAAAATAGACTTGGTTCAAAAAAACATAGGTTTAACTACAGAAAAATGTTTTATTTAAATTACTCAAAACCACCCCGATTGGAGATTGCTATATTTGCTTCTATATGATTCATATGTGCTATTAACTTTTTTTTTTTTAAATTTATTTGGGGTCGTAGATACATTGTTCTTGATTGTTGCACTTTATTAATTACATCTGAGGAACATTCAGAGAAACAACTTTAAATATCAAACTGCAAAAAGACCTCTGTCGTTTTTTGTTCGGTTTTGAAAAGTTTTGCCAATTCGATAGGTTTATTAAAGCGTGTCTTTTTACAATGTCGATAAAAAAAGCTTCAATAAAATGTATTTAAATGGGATACGATTGCACCTAGCAGTTAGGTGTACAAGTCTAATACCTGTTTCATTTTAAACCTGCCTCTTATCATAAAACTTAAGTGGCGGGTTATATTTAATACACTTTAATTTCCTTATTACTATCATTAAATGTAGAAATTTTAATAAAAACTATACCCGGACTTTTAATTCGATTCCAGATTTGACATTAGCTACTGTCATTTTGTAAAATAATGATACCAGATTTAATAGTGTAGTGATGAACACAAAAATCGATAAACAATCGAGATTTATTTTTATGTAATCATAATATTGGTGTTGACGCTAAATTCACCCTTACGGCGACGGCTTTAGGGTTTAATTTTCCGTTCCACGGTTGGTCTTCGGTCGTATGTAGTTCGCGGCCTCATGACGAAATTGACGGCTGGATTGCATCAGCTTTCCCCCGCGCGGGGCGCGCGGCGTCGCCACGCTTCACTTTACGTTAGTCACATTTTTGTTGGCCGTCGACGTGTTTGTGTGCAGTTTATGTTGTAATATTGCTGCGATTCTCGTATAACCGATTGAAAATTACCTTGGATTGTTTTGTGTTGACTATAAGTGGATTTCCTTTGTTCCGTTGCTCTTGTATGTGTGAGTGAAAGAAGTTATAATATTATTTATGTGCCTTAAACTTGGATTTTTCTCTGCCGACGTTTTGTTAATATAAGACTATTAATTCCGTGACCGTGAGTGCTAGTGGGCTGAGGTGCTTGGGCGCAACAGGTTTGCTGTCGAGTCGCGGCGCTGCCGAGTGCTGTCAGGTCACTTCATTACACACCAACGTCACCACCCTATTCCACTACCTAAACACATACCTACCCTGACGGTACTTGACCGGATAGCCGAGCTCCTCCTTTGACGGTGAGTACTAATTTGTAATAATTTCCTACCGGCTCGCGAAGCTGATTAATATCATCGGTACTTAGTACCCGACGCCAGGCAGCCCGCTTCCGACGTCGCTGTGGGCCCCGACGTCTGAAGTACTGTTGGACTGTCTCGCGCCGTAACATTTGGTAGCAGAGCGTGGTTACCGCGCCTTGAGCTTCGCGAGCCTTTTCTGATAGGGTTAGGTATCTGTATTGCTGGCGGGTAGGTAGGGGAAGGTTGGCCTGTGTGAGACGTCCCTGTTTTTTTTTGTTTTTGTTTTTATTACTGAATTTATTTACTGAATTTGTTCTATTGCTGAGTTGTATTACTGCATTTGATTATTTACTGAATTTCTCTATTACTGAATTTTGTTACTGAATTATATTACTGAATTGTTTATTTCTGTATGATGCCGTCACACAGGCAAACCAAGGCACCTGCACTGATAATTCAGGAGCAGCTGCGTTGGGCGTCACATGCCCACACGTTGATAGGGCGCGCCGACCGAGTGCATAATTTGGCGCAGCGGGCGGATCAGGTGAAGGATCGGCTAGCCGTAGTCGAAGACGCGTTCACAGAGCTTCTTTCTTCGGACGTTGAGAGCGGAGTCCGGGACTCCGCGCGTCAAGATTACGAGCAGATCATTACCCTCACTGACGATTTGATCGAGGCGAAGGGCCAGCTAGATCGTGAGGCTAGTGAGAGCCGGATGGAAGGTCTGGAGATGTCGGAGTCTCCGCGGCGGAAGCCAGCTCCGGCGGAGCTGGTAGGTAGGTTGCCCACCCTAGACTTGCCCAAGTTCTCTGGTGCTATTGGGGAATGGCTGGCCTTCTCAGGCCTTTTTGACAGCCTAGTCGACGCCCGGGTGGACTTATCCCTTGGTCAGAAGATGGCCTACTTACTCTCTTGCCTTGAAGGGGAGGCCCTTGCGGTCGTCGGTCATTTGAAGTTGTCCGACGACTCTTATTTGATCGCGAGAGACCTCCTCGCGAGGAGATACGCTAATACCAGGCTGCTGGCGGACGAACATGCCCGTCAGCTGCTCAACCTCCCGCTGCTGAAGGACAAGGCGAGACTACGACAGGACATTATCAACCCTGTCGTAGTCGCTTGTAACGCGCTGAGACGTCTGGAGCTTCCGGTCGACGAAGGGGCCGGAGGATCTTTTCTGTTGCTCCACTTAGTGCTGTCCCGCCTACCCCTCGATCTGCGGATCCACTTTGAGGAGAGGTACGGCGGGGACGGAGCCGATCACATTCCGGCTTTCAAGGACCTGCTGCTCTTCCTCGAGCAGCAGTGCAGGCAGGTCGCCAACGCGGCGGGCGCCGCCGACAACTCCCGGGCATCTGACAGGCGGAACCCGCCAGGGAGGTCATCGAGCACTCCGCAGAAGCCAACTGGAGCTGCTTCCGGAGGGCGCCGCACGCTCCCTACGTATACTGGCCTAGTGGCCAGGGAGGTGACTCCCTCCCCTTCAGCCTGCGACACCTGCAACTACTGCCGCGGTTCGGAGCACCGAGCCGTTGGTTGCCCTAAGCTGCGGGCTAAGCCCGCGCAGGCTAGGCGGGCCATAGCGCGAGAGCGCCGCTGGTGCTACTCCTGCTTGGAACGGCATCTTCAAAGGGACTGTCCGCACCAGCGGCCCTGTCCGCACTGCTCGGGTCCTCATCATGAGGTCTTGTGCCTGGGCCCGATCAGTGCTCCCCCTCGCGTCCCTGCCGACCGCATCTCCGCCACGGGCGGGGGCGCTTGTCAGCGCCTGCCGGCGCGTGACCCTCCTCGCTCGCCCACCAACCACCGCGCCTCGAGCCTGAATATGCGACATTCCCCTGATCAGTTGGGGGGTCACCCTTCCAGGGGCGGGGGGGGTCCTACCCCCCCTCCTCGGGTCGAGAGAGAGTTCGCTGCCACTCAGCGGTCGTCAAGACCTTTCTCTCCTCCCCTAGCTGAGTGGCCGCGACTGGAGCGTCACCCGCCTCCCCTTGGTCGGTGTCGTCGACCCTACCAGGTTCCTCAAACATCGTATCGGTCCCGGGCCGCTAGGCTGGGGCCCTCTGAGTTCCGGGCCTATCCGCGTAGCCCTACCGCGCCGCCGGTCGTCGAGCTGCCGCCCGACTGCCGCTACGAGGACCCCCGGCGCGCGGATTGGTCCGATGGAGGCAGCTCCCGCTAGGTAGCTGCCGCCCTAGCTCCCACCACGGCCACCTCCACTGAGCCTTTAAGTTGTCAAACTGTCCTTTTGCCTACGGCCTCAGTGCAGGTGTACAATCCGAGGGGCGACTGTCTAACCGTTCGCGCCTTATTGGACTCGGGTTCACAACGTTGTGTTGCCTCTACTTGGTTGGTGGGAAGACTAGGGCTCCCCTGGAGCTCTGAATCACGTCGAATGATAGGCATCGGAGGCGTTGAGCCTCCTGCTCCTAGGGGAAAAGCTGAATTAATGTTTGGCCCTGCTAGCGATCATCTTCGCATACTAGTTAGAGTAAATGTCCTCGAGGACATAGTAGGTTCTCTCCCTAACGTCCCCTTAAATGACAGCGCGGTTCGTTGTGCGGCGGGATTGAAACCGGCAGACCCGCAGTGGTCCCAACCGGGTCCTATCGATTTGCTGCTGGGTGCAGACGCGCTGGGACTTATTGTGTTAGGCGAGATACGAGCCCTACAGCCAAACGGCCTGTCGGCCCTGTCTACTGTATTTGGGTACTCCTTCTTTGGCCCGGTTCTGTGGTCTCCACCCACTCAAATTGTCGATCCGCTCTCTCTTGTAGGCGTGTCCCTCTCGGACGTAGTCCAGCGGTTCTGGGAAATTGAGGAGCCGCCACACGCGGCTCGGGTCAACCCCCTTGACCGTGAGTGCGAGTTGTTCTACCAGAACAATACCGGCCGTCGTGTCGACGGTCGCTTTGTCACTCGCCTACCCTTTCTTAACTCACGACCCTCTTTGGGCCAATCTCGTACCCTTGCTGAAAAGAGGCTTCTGTCTATGGAGCGCCGCATGCGGCGCGACCCAGCCTTTCGCGACAAATATGTCGCTTTCATGCGCGAATATCAAGAGCTGGGTCACATGTCCCCTTCTACCTTCGATTGGCGCTCACAGGAGCACTACTTCCTTCCTCACCATGCGGTCTTGCGGACCCCGGAGAGCAAAATTCGCGTGGTATTCGACGGCTCCGCCGCCACGTCCAATGGCGTGTCCCTGAACCAATGCCTCCACTCTGGCCCTAAACTGATCAAGGACATATCCGACATATTGACCCACTTCCGTCGGCACCAGGTGGTCTTTGTAGCCGACATTCGGATGATGTTCCGCCAATCTATAGTCCATCGCGATGACCGTCGATACCAGCTCATTCTGTGGCGAGAGAATCCCAGCGATCCGATACGGGTGTTTGAGCTGAACACTACCACTTATGGACTCCGGTCCAGCCCGTATATCGCCATGCGAACCCTGCTTGAGCTCGCCGAGAGGGAGCGTCTACACTACGCTCGAGGGGCGTCTATCCTGGAAACTTCTGTCTACATGGACGACATCTGCACTGGAGCTTCATCTGTCGAGGAAGCTCTCGTATTGCGGGATGAATTGATTGCCATCCTTAAGTCCGGCGGTTATGAGTTGCGCAAATGGCTATCGAATTCCCCTCATCTCTTGAAGGATCTACCGGGAGAGGATCAACAGGATCCTCATCTTTTTGAGCACCCCGACAATCCTAATTTGCTGACCGTGCTGGGTATCCAGTACCAGCCTGTCCAGGATTCCTTCACGTATCTAGTCGAACTCGATCCCTCTCCTAAAACCTGGACCAAGCGCTCCGTACTGTCCACCGTAGCCCGCACCTTCGATCCCAATGGATGGATCACTCCAGTCATTTTCTTGGCTAAATGCTTTCTTCAAAAGCTCTGGCTAGCCGGGCTGAGCTGGGACGAGCCTCTTAACGGTGCTCTCTTGCGAGAGTGGCTCTCCATTGTGTCCTCCCTCCCGGACGTAAACCGAGTTTCAATGCCAAGGTGCTTCCTTCCTCCAGGGAGATGCCGGGCTACCCTGCACGGATTCTGCGACGCCTCTGAGAAGGGCTATGCAGCTGTGGTGTACTTGCGGACTGTAAGCTCGTCTGGTCAGACCGCGGTCCATCTCGTACTTGCTAAGAGCAAGGTTGCTCCCATTAGGTCCCGCCTGACGATCCCTAAGTTGGAGCTGTCCGGAGCCGCTCTTCTCACGCGACTCCTCAACCACGTCCACTCGTCTCTGAATTCGGTGATTGACATCACGGACGTCTATGCCTGGTCGGACAGTGAGATCATACTTTGTTGGCTCAGAGCTTCCCCTCACAACCTGGAAGTTTTTGTCGCGAATCGCGTGTCGCAAATCCAGGACTCTGAGACGTCTCTAAACTGGAGACATGTACCAGGGGAATCAAACCCCGCAGACTGCGCTTCTCGCGGCTGCGACGCCCCCTCTTTGATTGACCACCCCTTGTGGTGGGGGCCTAATTGGTTGACTGAGTCCCCTACAGTCTGGCCACAGAATAAATTATCTGTACCCCTTGAGTTGCCTGGCCTACGAGCTCGAGTAGGAGTGGCCAAGGAGAAGCCCACTCCGGATTTCTCCCTGCTAGAGCGCTACAGCTCCCTCGATAAACTCTTGGGAGTGACTGCTTGGATGCGTCGATTCGTACGCAATTCGAGAGACCCGTCCACCCGAATCTCTGATTCGGTTCTGTCCCCTGGCGAGCGTCGCGAAGCCTTGATGTATTGGACTCGTCTGGTTCAATCGGAGCACTTTGAGCCCGTTATTGAAACTCTAAAGCGGGGCTCCGTTGTCAAGGGCGCCTTGGGCCGTCTGAACCTCTTTCTGGACGACGCCGGGATGTTGCGCGTGGGTGGACGTCTGAGAAATTCCCAATTGCCCTACGGGGCTCGACATCCGTTATTGCTCCCTAAAGACGGCACTTTCGTTCGGTTGTTGGTCACTCACCATCACCTTAAGAATGCTCACGCTGGCTGCAATGCCCTTTCAGCCATTTTGCAGCGGGAGTTCTGGATTTTGGCGGGCCGACGCACCATCCGGAGCGTCATCTTTAAATGTATTCCGTGCTACAAACTGAAGGCCGCCATTTCTCAACCTATGATGGGCGACTTGCCAGCCGATCGCGTCACCGCCATCCGACCATTCGCGGGAGTCGGAACTGATTTTGCTGGCCCTTTCCTCGTCAAGTCGTCCCACCTTCGTAACGCGCGTTCACATAAAGCTTACCTGTGCGTGTTCGTATGCCTCTCAACTAAGGCCGTTCATCTGGAACTTGTAAGTGCCCTCAGCACTGAGGCCTTTGTGGCCACACTAAGTCGCTTTGTATCTCGCCGTGGGGTCCCTGACCTGATCCGATCCGACTGTGGGACCAATTATAAGGGCACGGATAGATATTTGAATGAAGTTGTCGACTTCCTGTCTAGCAATAAGACTTATTTAGGTACTGAGATGTCAAAGCGGGGCATCCAGTGGAAGTTCGACCCTCCTGTCTGCCCGCACTGGGGCGGTATTTTCGAGGCGGTAGTCAAGGTTGCAAAAACGCATCTCCGTCGCGTTATTGGCGAGACTATTTTGACTTTTGAGGAGCTTGCTACTGTATTCTGTAAGATTGAGGCGGTACTCAACTCTCGGCCCCTTGGCCCACTCTCGTCCGATCCAAATGATTTGGAGGTCCTAACCCCTGGTCACTTCCTGATTGGCCAGCCACTTAACGCCTTGCCTGAATACCCCTTTAAGGACGTAAAGTCTTCGCGTCTGAGTAGATTTGAACTGCTGCAACAAATGACTCAGAATTTTTGGCACCGATGGTCTCTGGAGTACTTACATCTGTTGCAGCAGCGCGTTAAGTGGTCTGACAAGACGGACCCCCCTCAGGTTGGAGATCTCGTGTTGGTCAAAGAACCCAACGCTCTGCCATTGTACTGGCGCCGCGGGCGCATCCTTAAGCTGTCATGTGGATCGGATGGAGTGCCCAGGGTTGCCGAAATCTTGGTCGGAGATTCGGTCTTGCAACGCGCCGTCGCGACGCTGTCTCGTCTACCAATTTGTTAGCGGACATAATGACCTTCTGTCCGGGACGGGGGATTGTTGACGCTAAATTCACCCTTACGGCGACGGCTTTAGGGTTTAATTTTCCGTTCCACGGTTGGTCTTCGGTCGTATGTAGTTCGCGGCCTCATGACGAAATTGACGGCTGGATTGCATCAGCTTTCCCCCGCGCGGGGCGCGCGGCGTCGCCACGCTTCACTTTACGTTAGTCACATTTTTGTTGGCCGTCGACGTGTTTGTGTGCAGTTTATGTTGTAATATTGCTGCGATTCTCGTATAACCGATTGAAAATTACCTTGGATTGTTTTGTGTTGACTATAAGTGGATTTCCTTTGTTCCGTTGCTCTTGTATGTGTGAGTGAAAGAAGTTATAATATTATTTATGTGCCTTAAACTTGGATTTTTCTCTGCCGACGTTTTGTTAATATAAGACTATTAATTCCGTGACCGTGAGTGCTAGTGGGCTGAGGTGCTTGGGCGCAACAGGTTTGCTGTCGAGTCGCGGCGCTGCCGAGTGCTGTCAGGTCACTTCATTACACACCAACGTCACCACCCTATTCCACTACCTAAACACATACCTACCCTGACGGTACTTGACCGGATAGCCGAGCTCCTCCTTTGACGGTGAGTACTAATTTGTAATAATTTCCTACCGGCTCGCGAAGCTGATTAATATCATCGGTACTTAGTACCCGACGCCAGGCAGCCCGCTTCCGACGTCGCTGTGGGCCCCGACGTCTGAAGTACTGTTGGACTGTCTCGCGCCGTAACAATTGGTGTGCCAATTAAATACTAAATTATTGATTTTTATTTAAATAAATACATAATTATTTATTAATTAGTATTAGCTTTATTTTATAAAAAGTTTTAATTTTTTTTTATATTAAAAACAAAACATAATAAAAGAGCCTAGATAGTTTTCTATTTTCTCTTAGTATTCTATCGCCATTTTGTTTATCTTGTCATTCGGCTTCATTCTCCCAGTTTGACTGCACGAATATCTTATTGTTTCATTGCGAATCGATATTTTGTTATTTTGTTGGCTTTTCTTAAAGTTTTGTTACGTTGTGTTTGTTGTTACGTATATAGTTTTTTGTGAACTTTGAGTGAATTTATTTGTTTTGGTTTTCCATCAAAATGGATCCTCAGCCAAGTACATCACAAAAAGACGTGAATGTTTTCTTGTCCCCAAGAAAAAAGCGTCCACGAAAAGCTTTCACTGTTACTGAAAAAGTAATGATCCGCAACGCCTACAAGTACGTGAAAAATGAAACTACTGCACAATTGGATGCCTTTGAAGTTGTGGATGAAAATGCATGTGTGACCAAAGTTGCAGACATATTGGGAATAACCTCACGCTCTGTTTGTAACGTGTTGAAGGTATTAAATAAAGGTGCACCGCCAACTCCTCCTAAAAAAACTGGACCAAATCGAAATTTTAAAGACAAAATTGATGAATTTACATTCTCCGCAATACGAAGAATTGTTCATCAGTTCTTTTACCGAAATGAACCTCCAACCATTGCAAAGGTTAGTTAATCAGTCAAACAGTATTATTTTATACCTACATCTTTTATATATAAGTAATGATTCTAAACTATTATAAAATTTACTATTTTAGATTTTACAAGTGATGAACGATGATCCAGAAATGCCCAAGGTTTCTAAAGAAACCCTCAGAAAAATTGTGAAGCACCTTAATTTTAAATTTGTTGCACGGTCACGCAAGAGCACACTTATTGATCGAAATGATATAATAACATGGCGCCAGCGTTACTTGCGATCTATATGCCAGTTTCGACGAGAAGGGAGACATATATATTATCAAGATGAGACTTGGGTTAACGCAGGTAAGGCTAACATTTTGAATTTATATACATTTTACATTAAATTTAATAGTAATATTGAATGTTCATGTACTATAATTTATTTTAAGGTCATACTGTAAAAAAAACTTGGGTGGACAAAAAAGTCACATCACCTCGGCAAGCGTTTTTGGAGGGACTGACCACTGGATTAAAAAAGCCATCTGGAAAAGGCAAACGTCTCATAATTAGCCATATAGGTAGTGAAGAAGGCTTCCTGGAAGAAGGGCTCATGATTTTTGAAGCAAAGAAAAATTGTGGAGATTACCATGATGAGATGAATGCAGCTTGTTTTGAGGAGTGGTTCGCTGGAGTCTTACCAAAATTAAGACCAAACTCAATTGTGGTTATGGATAATGCACCTTACCACTCCCGAAAATTGGATACGGCACCAAAAATGAGCTGGAAAAAAGCTGCCATTCAAGACTGGCTTTTAAATAAAAATATTCATTACGAACCAGATATGGTTAAAGCTACGCTTTTAGAACTGATTCCATATAACGAGTCTTTTAATAAATACGCTGTAGACGAAATGGCAGCACAACATGGGATCACGGTTTTAAGACTGCCCCCTTACCATTGCGAGCTGAACCCTATCGAATTGGTATGGGCCAAGGTAAAGGGGCATGTAGCTCAAAATAATAAAACCTTCAAATTGACAGACGTGAGAAATTTATTTGAGGAAGGCATTCAAAAAATTACAGCTACCGAATGGTCTAAATGCGTATCCCATGTTGTCAAAGAAGAGGAAAAAATGAGTACGCTAGACATGTTAATTGACAATATTACAGACACATTTATAATAAATGTTACAGAAAGTGACAGCGATAGCGATAGCGATGACGACGACGATTTGTAAAATAAAATATTACCATAATACATCTACAAGTCGTATTTTTAATTAGACAAAGTCATCTGACGTTTACTGTGTTGTCAGTTTTTGATTTTGTCAGTGTTGTCAGTTTTTGATTTTGTCTTTGTCAGTGTTGTGACAAAGTGAATGATTGAAACGACTTTTCGACGACTATGTTCCTATAGTTCCTATAGTGTTTTAAACATTAAGGAAAACATTGCGAGGAAACTTGTAAGACTGTCCTATTTTCGATACATCATGTAGTTGAAACTATAGACATACATATAAAATATAACAATTATAAGTAGGTAATGAAAAGAAAAAACATCGCTTATTACATAATTTGTTTTTATTCGTCATCAGATAAAAAATCATCACTATCGCTTTCGGTGACATTAATTTTATTTATAAATCTGTCTGAAACATTGTCGATCATGTGCTCGAGATCATAAATTTTGTCTTCTTTAATTATATGAGACACCCAGCTACTCCAATTTTCAGGTGTGATATGTTGAAGTCCTTCTTCAAAATTTTTTTTACTTCTGTCATTTTGAAGGTTTTGTTATTTCTTGCAACATATCAAAAAAACGATTATCCCATGCTGCGCTGCCATCTCCTCAACAACACACTTCTCGCAACGTTCTTGTTTGTGCTGTCGTATAATGTCTATAAGAGCAGCTTTAACCATTGATGTTTCGAATGAAATATTTTTGCTCGTTAGTAGTCCAAGACATTTTAGGCAGCGATTCTAGTTTCCTGGAGTGGTAGGGGGCATTATCCATCGCTACTACGGAATTTGTTTTAGTTTTAGCAAGACCCCCCTAAACCACTTCTCGAAGGAATCGGCATTTACCTCTTGATGATAATCTTCTTTTTTTTGGCTTCAAATATTAATAAGATGTCTTCTACGAATCCTTCTTCTCCGCCTATATGGCCGATAATTAATCGTTTGCCCTTTCCTGAAGGCTGTTTTAAGCCACTTGTCCAGCCATCTAGGAAGGCCTGGCGGGACATTACACTGTCTGTTCAATCCATGCCTTCTTTGGTGCATGACCTTCAAGATAGTTAAAAAAATATCAATTAATTATTAAAAGTACAATTTAATGTAAAGAAAACAGAAAATTGTAATTACCTTAGTTGATCCAGGTTTCATCTTGATAATAAATATTGTTACGAATACACAAAGTAAAGGAGCTTGCGCCATCTAGCGTGGACCGGTAAAAACCACTTTGTGTGCTGTACAAACCACTTTATTACAAAGACAACGTGAAACCTCCACTCAATACTACATGGCACTAGATAGAGGAATTGACTCGAAAACCGAGTACACGCTTCGCGCGTGTTCCAGAATGGTCTGGGAGTAGACTCGCCCGGTATAAATAGGCCGCGGGTGGCCGAGCGGAGGCAGTTCAGTTTGAGTGATCGACGAAGCGACTTCGAAGTGAAGACTAGTGATCAAGAGTGATACCAGCGGAAACCTACGACATTGGCTACGACCTCGGACATTGTTAATGCTTAGTGAGTTTACCTAGTGCTTAGTGTTTGTACCTAGTACTTAGTGTTTGTACCTAGTGCTTTGTGTCGGACCTAGTGCTAGTGAATAAAGTATCTAAAACAGTCAGCAGGTCTTTCTCTCCAAATCGTTCGAACCCTAACACGTAACAATATATTCATTTATAGTTTGAAGTGATTGACTATTCACACTCCTTGTTCATTCATCTGATTGAACGAGAACTGAACGCATCACTATTACTTTAAATATGGTATCATTATTTTACAAAGTGACATTAGCTACTGTCAGTTGGCATCGTCTAATTAAAAATACGACTATATTTGTTTTATTTCTCATGTTCCTTCATGATCACATTTATTTATTTATTTCACACACAATTATTAAAGAAAACTCTCAGATCCTTCATAAAATTAATCGTCATAACTAAATTATTCGTTTAGAAATACCTATTTAACTTCCTGATATACTTAGTTTAGGAGAGTAAAATTATAAACGAGAAGAATCGATCCGGAAATAATCGATTTCCGTATCGAATAATTTCGCAACGTCACTATTTATTACTTGTCATAACGCTGCAACACTGAAATTGTCAAATCTGGAATCGAATTAAAAGTCCGACTATAATTATTAATCACAATTCTCTTAGGGGATAAATTTTATTTATACTATAGTTTTGTAATATTGCAAATCGTAGAGACGTGGAAGATCGACCTTCACCGATCTGATAACTCGATGAGACATATTTTTTATCAAATATAATTTATAAACAAATATGCCTCTGATAACTTGCCTATCGAAAAGTGTTCATAGCTATTTTTTTATTTTATTTTTTGATTTTTTGCAGGCAAGCCTATATGATTGGTTTTGTAATTACAATATCTTACCTATGATATCAATTTCGATTGGTTAACAGATCGATGTAGTATCGAATATAGGTATACGTATATTGACCTACCTGTTCAAATCTACTTGCCAGGTAGCCATGAACAGAAATAAGTAGGCAAGCCTACCTAGGCATATTCTGTGTGTTAAAAACTATCAATTAAGATAAAACTCATTTCGGTTATCATATGAGTGAAGGTGTTAAAAAAAATTGATTAAGATTAATTAAAGTATGAGATGAGACATATTTTTGATGAAAATATGTCTCATCGAGTTATAAGATCGGTGAAGGTCGATCTTCCACGTCTCTTAGACCAAAACTTCTAGCTTATGAGCCTACGTGAGTTGCACATTGTCTGTCTGTCTGTCATATAGTCTTGTTTATCACGAACAAAGTTATGAACGTATCAACAACCGTTTCAAATTAATTTAATTTTTATGTCTACGATGTAATAATAGTATAGTAATATCACTCCTTTGAATATCTTAATTAAAGCCACATGTAAGCAACGAGAAAAATTGTTGTAATTGAAACAGATTGACATTATATAAATTGTAAATGACGAATTGATCATACCGTTCTTGCGGTAAAAGCGTGTTCGTATTTTGGTATATTGATTCTGATTGGTATAAGTGGTTTTTTGTTTAAGTAATGATTTGGACCGCGACAAAGTTAATGTGAAACCTTCTCGAATCGTGCCAATATTGATATAATTAGAAAAGTTAAAAGAATGATATATTAATTATGTGTTTTTTCCTATTTTATGGCTAACCCAACCGCCAGACTAGAATACTAGAATGCGCATTAAGAGTTCGTTATTCGTTTCCTAATTTTGTCTAAAATGATTAATCATACGAGCATTTATCATTTAGTTAAAATAGTAAAATTGCATTTGTAGTATTGTTCTAAATATTTGTACGCTACGCCTCAGCCTTTAATACCCCACAGCTGGGCATAGGCTTGTTTCCCCATGTAGGAGAAGGATCAGAGCTTAATCCACCACGCTGCTCCAATGCGGGTTGGTTCTTGAAGATACAATTTGTATTCGTAACAGGTGCAATAAAGTTTTAAGAAAAATAAATTTGGGAAATATGCCCAGATAAATTGGACAAACTGGAAACCATTCCTTACAGGAATTATATATATTCTTAACGTAATAACTTTAAATACTAGTTGCATAAACATGACATGTTCGACGATTTTGTATTTTTTTTTGACTCGTGGATATGATCGATGGTCATGACGCGATTCGTCCATTTTTAATCTTAAAAAAGTCTATAAAAAATCGGTGTCTACTGTACTACTACTGTCACAAAAAATGTTGATAATTTTTTTTTGAGACAATTTTTAAATTATAAATCATCTGAGAAGGAAATGTCCCATTACACAAAATCTAAAGAAGTCAACAGTTTGGTTCGAAAGGAAAGAACTTAAATACATTACAAGGGTCAAAAAATTAAGGTTTCTGTACTGCCGTGGGAATTAAACTTGTAAGATCATAAACTGAGCAATTATTAGCCATTATACATTTCGCAGATCAATTACGAGTAAGACACATGACAGTTAATCTATACATATAAATAAAATTGGAGTGTCTGTTTTTAATATTAAAATAACCACTTTTTAATAAATGCATATGGATCTATACACGAAACATGTACCAAAATAACATTTTTTACAATTTTTGTCTGTCTGTCTGTCTGTCTGTCTGTCTGTTTGTTCCGGCTAATTTCTGAAACGGCTGGACCTATTTAGGCGGGACTTTCACTGTCAGATAGCTGATGTAATTGCGCGTAACTTAGGCTACTTTGATATTAGAAATTTATTTATTTTAATTCATAATTATTACGAAACGTCTCGAAAAAATTTACGTTAAGTCACAACTTTAGGTTACGTTCGTTTATCGTTTATTATCTTTTTGACAGTTCCAGACATTTCGAAATTAGTGATTGCTTCACAGGTTATTCATTCGATTTGAAATAATAATCGATTTTATTTAAGAATAACTTTCAATCGATTTAATGAAATATTTTTAGTTTAAAAATTATAATTATTCGTTTATTAGTTAGTTTGTTAAATTAATTAGTAGTAAGGTATGTGATTTTCCAAGTATATTAATTTGCTCATAGCTCTTGATTTAAACTTGATTTAGGCTTTATTAACCATGCATTTGAAAGTTTAATTTCACTAACGCATGCATAGTTATATTTTAGGGCAAATGAATGAACAGAGTCATTGATTTTTACTCTTGGTTTGAAATTAAACTCCAAGATTTCGACTTAATTCCTTGCAAATAATCAATCTTGGAGTCATAGATGCTATATATTTTGATTTCCTTTTTTTATTAAATTTATAGAAACAATAATTACATGACGTAAAATTATTTTTATCATATGATCGATCTATCGTATTTCAAGAACTGTTTCACAGTCTGTGGTTGTTTGTTATGCACAGGGCACTTCAATCAATCAATCAAATCGTCAATAAAGTATGACATTACTGGACAATTATTTAGTACGTTATTCCGAAAAAAAAACTGTAATATATAGGCGTGAGCTGTCACAAAGATAATAAACGATTGGACGGAGTATGTCTTTTTTTAATACTAAAGTGTTGTAACTAATTAATTACTTAATTTCACCAGCTTCATTCGATTTAAATAGTAATTAAATATTGTGTAGTGATCTCTACTGAAAAGAAAGATCAATCAATCAATTGATTGAATGATTGAATTGACTGATCTGTACAGGTTGTATGGCGCTCAAAGGCGTAAATAAAATTTTGAATTGGTGGTACGACGTACGTAACGCATACGCAGCGGAGGGATGTTAGATGAAAGACGACTGGGCAAAAGTGGTAGAAAAATCTCGAAAATAATAAAGGAAGATTATGACAGAGACGTCAATATTGATACTATAATTGAAAATGAAATAATTATATTTACGGGTGACGATAGCTCAACTGACGATTTTGGCTCATCATCCTATGAAAATGATGGAATGACGATTCAATCACTTTTGCTTTTTCTTCATTTTTATCGCGGTTTATTAGGTTTTTTTGCATACCTGACGTTTCGGATACTTTACAGCAACCATGGTCACGGGAGGACCATGTCCTCATGTCCAGAACCTCATAAACCATGACAAAATTCGTTCATTTTAATTATTGAAATTCGCGTAAACATTAGAAAACAATATAAAAAATAAAATAAAGACAAATTGATTATTTCAAATTACCTACAATGTTTAAGTTTAAGTTAAATTTTCTAATCACAATTTTAATCCAATGCACTTTACATTACATAGTCAAATCCATCAAATACTCATACAAACTTGAATCGATTTATCGTAAGTATCGAGTACCAAGTCGCATACGACTAACCGTAACCATAGTTATAATTATAATAAGTAACCATAGTTACTTCACTACATCGCTTACATCGCGATGACAAATGTCAAAAAAATGCTTATTAAATTGTGATGACTATAGTTATGCCTAAATAAAGCAGCCAAAATCCCAAGATTGCGACGTGAAAAGGAATCTCAACAGGATACCTACGACGTTCCGACGATACGTTCTAGCCCGGAAGCCCGTGACAACGAAATGAAACTTCGTAACATGAATAAGAGTTTTTTTATGAATCTTCTTCTTTGTCAGTTGCCACTCCGTGGGTGGGGTAGGCAGTGGCAGCCTCCCAAACTTCGAGAAAAAAATTTTTTTAGTCATTTCCTCCCACCTTAAAATTTGTCGGAAGGAAAAATATTGTCAGCTGACCATAACATGGATGATTACATGTCAACTGGCTGCTTGAACATGAAAAATATTGATAACTTGAAAAATGTAAAAAAAAAACGGTACCAGCTGACAAACCTTCCACCGAGATACAGCCAGCTGACGTTAATTTTCATTCATAGTAGCATATAAACTATCACCAGGTAAATTTGTAGTTGAGAGGAAATCACTGAAAAAAAATGTTTTTCATGTTCAAGCAGCCAGCTGACGTATAAACCACCATGTTACGGTCGGCTAACATTATTTTTCTTTCAGATATTAGGTAAACTATAATCCGACAAATAAGGTGGGAGAAAATGACTAAAAAATGTTTTACTCTATGTTTGGAAGGCTGCCACTGCCCACCCCACCCACGGACTCGCAGCTGACAAAAACGAATATTCATAAAAACAAAATCCCTTATTTATGTTACGAAGTTTCAATTGGGAGGAAATGATTGACCGATTTTTTACCTGGCTCCCGGACCATTCCTTCAGAATGGATAGTGGTATCGGATCGCAATGCTCTTTATACTGACTGCGATACGAGCGACGATCCGTTCTGCGATACATAAAACTAATTGTATTCGAAACGGTCGCGCACGCCCAAGTTCAACATATAAAAAGGGTCGAGGAAATTAATATGAGTACAGATGACGGATGTTCTGATGAAGAAAGAAAAGAAGAAAAAGTAATTTTAGTAGCTTTATTGTTGAATAGAAAAAGCAAAATTTGGGTCCATAAAATTAATAAAAAAGTGTCTAGGTACTTATGTACGCACGTAAGAAGTTATACTTCAAGCTAGAGTATTAAAATACTTCCAAAATAATTCCACAACGCCATCTCTCAGAAATGCTAAAGACTACTTTAGCATGCTTGAACTTCGTTCCGTTTTTAAACGTTTTTATGTCACGCTTCACACGCGTATAGTAAACATTTACTCTCATAGTTCCACAACGCCATCTGTCAGAAATGCTAAAGACTAGGTACTTTAGTGGCGGCATCTATTCATGCATGCGTGAACTACGTAGTTTCGTTCGCGCATAGTAAAAATTTACTCTCATCATTTTTCTCTAAGAACGCCCCAAAAGAAGTACTTATAACTTCAAAAAAGAAATGTATTTGGCGAACGCACGGCGTCAATCAATGTTTTTGTAAAATTATCCGCCATTTTTTAACGTAACGCACCGCCGATCATGCGTTCTCTGCCTCCGGAGACAGATCGCAACTGATCGGCGTGCGATCACTAGAACGCGTGCGATAGATCGCAGGCAGTGAGAAGGCGTACTTGGGCGGCCATAGGTTACAGAGAACGCATGCGTTCAGATCATAGAGCAAAAACAAAGGTTCAGATCGTATCGTCGGAATGGATCGGGCGCTGTCAGTAGAGGCCTTTATACCACCATTTTCAGGTAAACAACGTCAGTAAAATGGATAACCATCCTCACCTGTAACAGTATCTGTGGTAAAAGTTTTAGGAAATCTTTTACACAATAACTGAAATAAAAATGCTAAAACGAATAAAAAAAACTAAATAAACTAAATATTTTTTTATTAAATTCCACGCGGACGAAGTCGCGGGCACAGCTAGTGATAAAATAAATCACGACAGCGTGAACGAAATTCTTTAATTCAAGTTTGATTGAACGAAATTAATGTGTTCTTGATATACACTTATTATTTTTAACCGACATCAAAAAAGGAGAAGGTACTTCATTCGATTATTTTTTTATGTATGACACCTAAGAACTTTTTACTGGGTGGACCTATTTCGATGATTCTTTTTTAAATCGAAAGACGGTGCATAACTTAATTGGCTATATATATGTTACCGGCCAAACCCGATTTCAGGACAAACTAGTTTTGCCTAGTCCAAACTAGTTTATCCTAAGGGTGATAGGATAAACTAGTTTAGCCTAGTCCAAACTAGTTTGTCCTAAGCGTGATAGGATAAACTAGTTTAGGCTAGTCCAAGGTTAGTTGTTAGTTCCCGATAGGATAGACCAGTTTAGTTCATATTATTTTTTATTTTTATGTTACCCACACATGAGGAAATTCAAGAGATATGATTGTTATTTATATTAAAAACACTTATCTAATATTTATTAAAGTATGATTGTTTGTATTACTAATTATTCATAACTTTTAACGACGAATCATTATAGTTTTAATAAAAAGATTATTTTTTTCAATTTCGGGGTATTTTATTCAGTTTATCTATTTATTTTTACTCTTAGGTATACTATAATGCTTAGACTAGGATATACCAGTTTATCCTAGAGTGTGCGTATTTATATCGGACGCCGCGTTAACGCAGTGGTCCCAGCACTGGTTTGTGGCTGTTGTGCGGGCAGTTGCGGGTTAGATCCCCGCACATGACAACATTTGTATTGGGCATACAGATGTTTGCCGTGGTCTGGGTATTTGTGCAGTCCTTGTGGGTATCCCCACCGTGCCTCAGAGAGCACGTTAAGCCGTCGGTCCCGATAGTTATCATGTACACCTGATAGCGATCGTTATTTATAGTAGGGAATATATTCGGCAACCCGCATTGGAGCAGCGTGGTGGTTTAAGCTCTGATCCTTCTCCTACATGGGGAAAGAGTAAGTGCGTATTTATATAAGAATCAACTAGTTTGGCCTACCTAAACTGGTCTAAATATTTTTAAATCATAATTATCAAAAAAAAAACAACAATTTTTTTTCGATCCAGCGGGGTTCGCCACGGTTGCCGAAAAAAAATCATCATAATATCAAGAATTTCTATCTAGCTGGTACATCGTTTACTGAGGTAAGGCACAGCAGAATATTTCCTGATCAAAATATGGAGAAGCCCGACTGAGGTAATACCTCGACCATACAGAAGACCACATCTAAATAGTACTGTTATCAAGCAGTATTGTGTTGCTGTTGGTGAGTAAGGTGACCAGAGCTCCTGCGGGGGATTGGGGAGAGGGTCGGTAACACGCTTGCAATACTTCTGGTGTTGCAGGCGTCTATAAGCTGCGGTAATCGCTTACCATCAGGTGAGCCGTACGCTTGTTTGCCAACCTAGTTATAATTTAAAAAAATCGTTCCAATAGCTTAATTGGCTAGAGCATCTACACGGTATGTTGGAGGTGCGGGTTCGAACCCCGCGGGATCGAATTTTTTTTGATATGATGTAAAAATATTTAGAATTTCCTCAAGTGTGGATAACACGAAAATAAAAAATAATATGAACTAAACTGGTCTATCCTATCGGGCTCAGGACAAATTAGTTTGGAAAAGCCTAAACTAGTTTATCCAACTAAGCTCAGGACAAACTAGTTTGGACTAGGCTAAACTAGTTTATCCTACTAAGCTTAGGACAAACTGGTTTGGACTAGGCTAAACTAGTTTATCCTATCACGCTTAGGACAAACTAGTTTGGACTAGGCAAAACTAGTTTGTCCTGAAATCGGGTTTGGCCGGTAACATATATATTTACACAGCTTAATTGGCTAGAGCACCGACACCGTATGTCGGGGGTGCGGGTTTGAACCACGCTGGATAGAAATTTTTATATGATAATATTACATTTGACATTTTAGAATTTTGTTCTTGTTCAGATATAATTAAACAATCATTATCATTTTTAAAAAGTATTTCCTTTATGATATTTTTTAATTGAGATATAATTGAGTAGTAAATGGGGGTTTAACTGAGGTAGGGCACGGCAGGAAATATCTTGCTCAAAATCTGGAGCAGTCCGATTACGTCGAAAATAAAAGCTCTAAAGATAACAGTTGCCTTTTAGCGCCGACAGAAAACTTTAAATTAATAATGATATTAAATTATGAAGATATATGCTAAAGAAGACTACTTTGTAAAAGACTTTAAAGTCAGACTTATTAAGCAACAATAACTATAAGTGGTTCTGTCCTATGAGTTTATTAATATAGACAAAAGCCTGCAAACTTTTCTTTCCTAATGGCGGATAAAAAATTTCCATAGTCCGTAATAAATACGATTTTTATAGCACTAGGACGGAAACCAGCGTACGGTTCGCCTGATTTGCCTATAGACGAATACAACCAAGAGTATTAATGGCCCAAACCTTCCCAGGAGTTCTAACTGCCCTACTCACCACCGGAACAAAACAACACGAAACTTTTGTACGGTTGAGGTATTTCCCCAGTTGGGCTGCTCTCAGCAAGATATTTCGTGCTGTGGCCTTTCTCATAAATATGTATTGCTACTTTGTTATATAGACAATTTTGTGCAGGCGTAGCAACCGTTTCATGCTGCATCAAAAAAATAAACAAAATATCACCTCGTAACAGGCCATAAACGAGTATGAGAATTGAGAAGATTACGTGAATAAGTCGTATGGCACTGTCGTTATAAATATTGCAAATGATATATCAGTTTTTGTCATGATTTCTTATGTCAACTGATTGATTGATCGATTGATTTGCTGGGATTCTTATAGAATTTTGACCCTTGTCAAATTGGTTGACATTTATGTTTACTGCGCCGTTCCTAAAAACCGAAGCGTGATGATTCATAGCCTGCAGCCTTCTTCACTAAACAGGTTTTATATCATAATTTTGTTTATATACGAGTATAAGGCAAATAGACCCTGAAGTTCGAGCATTTCAACATCTTTCATTCTTCATTTTTATGTGTAGACTACCTTTACGCCGCCGCCGTGGCGCTGCCCACGTGGACTACACGTCTTTGACTTCCTTTTTTATTTCTGCAGCATTCTACTGGTGAAGTAAATTTTAATATCGGCCCAGTAGTTACAGACTTACAGAGTTTGTCCATTACAAACAAACAAAAAATCTAATCTTTTTTAAACGATTTTTTGTCTGATCCCTCAGATTGAAGAGAAGATTGGTGCGATCTGGTAGCTAGGACTTACCGAATTATTTTTTTGCTTTTAGTACATAACCTAACTACATCATTTTTATTGTAATAAAACCATTTAACATAAAAAAATTGTTTATTTTATTCAATATTACGGCAATAAATTACAGTCGCACTAGCTATACATATTCCCGTATCTACATCTTATGGTGTTTACCTGTTCTGTATATCACTTGTCAATTATTATCTACATTTGTAGTATATTATTATATATTTAGTTTTTGAAATCTGTAAAAAAAATTGATTCTGTGTATCCGTTTGTTTGTCTCTTTCTGAATTTTACACGGGCTACATCAACGTTCAAAATATACAAACTATGACAACAGTACCCATTGAGTTTCCAAAGAATCTTAGTGGTTAGGGTTGTACTCTTTATCGTACAGAACCCTGAGTCGGAATTCAATGCGATTGATAAATCAACGATCAACGCCCGTATATGTATAAGCTATGTACTATTTATTTTTAAACAGAGTAATCCGTCCCACGGCGAATAAAAACTGCAATACGAAGCGAGTCTTTGACCACATTCACTATGTATTGCGATGTGAGGCAAAAAGTGGTTTTGTGTTCGTAGATAACTCGTCTAATACGCTGGTTAGGTGGCAATAATTCTACTTCCATCGTGTCGTAAATACGACATGGTCTCAGTATACCTCCCGACGCGCTGTGCACCTGACGAGATAAAAAAAACTAAGAACATATGGCATATGCTCTAAGATTTTTTTTCTTTTGTAATCATTTTTTTTTCTTTCTAAAAGGTTTATTGAATAACATTATAAAGGGCTTAAACGTAATATATTTTTATAAAAAGGTCTAAAACTTTTTTAAATAGCTTATAGTATTGTGTGAATAGATTGAGATGAAAATGGATTTATTTATCCACTAGCTTAAATACTCGTGTAGGTAATAGAAGATACAATTAAAAATATGGAGCAGTTATTGTTACACATTTTAATTGCAATTTAAATGTATATAATAACATATACGTTTTAAAACATGCAAAACTGTGTCTCTTGGTCTCTACTCACATTCATAATAGAAGTGATGGTAATGAGAAATAAATGGCTTTATATATTAGACGGAAATCAGTATTGGATGAAGTTCTAGCTGAATGATGCGTCAGCGATAGTCCGCTTGCGTTATTTATTTATTTATTTATTTATACTTTATTGTACACCACAACTACATTTTAACATTAAACACATTTAAAGATATTTACAGACTGTGAAGTACAATGGGCGGTCTTATGGCTATTTAGCCATTTCTTCCAGACAACCCATATTTATTTGCAAAATGGTAAAAATTTAATTCCTTGGACTTCAAAATGACGTAGGAAGGTGTTTTTAGGTGTTCACGTTGTAAGTGTTCTACTTGCTTAATTTTATGTTTCTAGATTCATATTGTTTTCTAATGTTTACGCGAATTTCACTCATTATAATGAAACAACTTTTTCGTATTTTATCGCGGTGTATTAAGTTTTTTATTATAGATTCAATTATTCAATTCTAAGATTCAATTATTTCAAGCTCATGATTGACCAGCCTGATCATCCTCTTTGTTAGACACGACAGACTTTATACAAGGACTCGATGGATTATATATCGAAAAGATATATATTCTTTATTGCACTATAAACATAATTATAAATTATTTTTACGAGGGATGTTGGCAAGGGCGAACTTATCTCTATAAGAGATCTCTACCAGTCTACCCATGGTGATGAGAAACGATGTTACCGCGGGGCACAGTAGCGCAAGAGTAAAAAAAAACGAACAAAAAGGTTAAAAACAATAATAAAACCAATTCCGTGTATTTATATTTATACTTTATTGCATAATACATAATATTTATTGCGCAAAGGCCTTGTAGCCTGCCTTAGGACGTTGAAGGGATAATCGTAAGTTTGCGAAAGAGGAAATTGAATAAAGCTAAATTTAAAACTCACAATGTCATTTCAAACGTAAATTGACCGAGTGACAAAAATATAAATTGGTTAAAAATATAGACACCAATATTTTATCACAAGACTTCTGTCTTCATTATGTATTGTAAAGCAAACGTTTAGAATTACAAATTTTGAATTGAATAGTTTAATCGGACGATATAAACGTTCCTGCGATCGTGTATAGACCCCGATAAAAAGAAGCGATCGTTACAGTATCGCTCGTGTTTGCGTTCATTATGATTTTTTACAAACTCCTCATTTGTCTGTGCTTGGAAGTTGGAATTATCCTTGTAAGGAATAGTTTATTGTGCATACGCTTGGTTTAGTTTTTACTGTCAGGGTTACCGTAGTCAAGAATTTGAGCTTCTTGTAGGAAATTAATAATCAAATCGAAAGATTTTGACTTTAAGTGACATACTTCTTCCTTTGACTTTCGACCAGTTTAAATCTGTTGATATTACCAGTACGTATGCCGTCGTCATGACAAGATTAAATAGTAGTATACCAAAACCTGTCAAAGATAATAATTATTAAACTACTGATCTACCAATGATACTCGATAATAGTAGAACATGTGGCCTGTTTTTTGAAGATTTAGATTTTTAGTCTAGATTATAAACCTTACCACCTTTGTCTACACTCTACAGTGATTATTATACTGCTAGGAATTTAATTCAGTATACATATATGGTGAAATATGGGCAGAGTCCGGTCCGGTCTGATAGCTTACTTAGACTCTGGTTAAGACTAGATTTTTCCGATTACATGGTAACCCTGTTCTAACTCCTACAGTTCTGGACCAGTTCACATTGTGCAGGTGCATAATGATGTACGGGTATTTTTAAACGAGTGATTATAGAGTCGGTGTTATTTTTTAATTTAATACTTTCCCATAGATTTTAATTAAGTTTTATGTTGAAGATTGCGTTCAATTTTTTTCAGGTTTAATTAAGGGCAAATCTTCATTATTAATACAGGATAAATTGGTATTATTAAATAAAATTAACGCTAAGACAATATTTTTTATAGTTTAATCGTATTTCTAGTAGTGTACGATTGAATAGACACCTTGGAAGTTATCATTTAGGTTTAAAATAAAAAAAAAGTCTTTATACTTAGAAATAAAAAGTTATTGAGGTGTAAGTAGTTATTATAAGATACCAAGTGATATCACGATGAACATTGACGAATTTCGTTGTAACGTGTGACTAATGTTTCTTAACTAATTCGTTTTATTTTTATTTTTGTGTTACCCACACACGAGGAAATTATAAACATTTTAAATCATATAAAAAAAATTATCAAAAAAATTTTTATTCCGCCCGCTGGATCGAAAAATTTGGATATGATTAAAAATGTTTATAATTTCCTCATGTGTGGGTAACACAAAAATAAAAATAAAACGAATTAAAAATAGAACGGTATCGTCTCTTGTCAAAGAATTCATTGTAATATGAAATCTTTGAGTAGTCGGGGTCCGTGAAGAACTCGCTATAGACGGCGCCAAGGTTTGCTTAAAAACCAAAATAAAATTCATCATATCAGGAATTTCGACCCAGCTAGATGTGGACCCATAGCTCAGTTGGCAGAGCGGTGAGCGCTGATATCCCGCTGGATCGAAATTTTTTGATATGATTTAAAATGTTTCTTAACTATTTTTGATGTTTTAATTAATATTTGATGGATAAAGACAAATCGGCATAAAAGTTTAAACTATATTATACATATATGTATCTATATAACATACGGTATATAATATAAGAACGTCCATATATAGACAGTCTCGAGTTCTACACCATGTCTTGTAATACTTCATTTAGACCGACGTTTTGGCAGATTTACATCCAGTATGGTCACGACCAGCGTCCATAGGAACAGTGGGTTATAACCCACTTAATAAATGTGAGTGTGTGAGTGATAAATTATTATGTATATTTATTATTAACATGTAAATACCAGCTCTTGACCGCGGCTTTGATCATGCAGAAGTAGATCATAAATTAAATCAATAAGTAAATATTTATTTAAAACAATTTAATTTTAAAATATCGTTCATTATCTTTTACAATTAGGTAGGTAGGGATCACTAGTACATTTTTTCACCGATTAGTATCAAGCTAATTTTCCGGGAGTAACTTCATTTAGATGAGACAAACAAAAAATTCCTCTACGAAAACTCTCGATTGTGGTAGCTAACAGATATAGCAGGGGATAGAGCAGCAGTGAGCGTAGGACCGGGATAACGTACCACGCAATTTGTAGGACAATATTACTATTAAATTATATAAATACTAGCGACCCGCCCCGGCTTCGCACGGGTGAAATGCCGATACTAAATATACTACACATTTTGAATTTCAAGTCTCTTACTTCAAAAACATAGGACTTTCATGCAAACTTCCAACCCCCGTTTAACCCCCTTATGTATGGAATTTCGTAAAACCAGTTCTTAGCGGATATCTACTCCCTATAAGGGACCTACCTGCCTCATTTCAAGTTCGTAGGTGTATTTTTCATTGGACTTTCATACAAACTATTATCCCCTGTTTTAACCCCAAAATGGGGTTGATTTCTCAAAAAACATTATTAGTACACCTCAACACCATCTATAGAGCATACATTTTGAATTTCAAGTCTTTTACTTCAAAAACATGGGACTTTCATACAAACTTCCAACCCCCGTTTAACCCCCTTAGGGGTGGAATATCGTAAAACCCGTTCTTAGCTGACCTCTACTCGGCGAAAGGAATATTCCTACCAAAATTCAAGTCTCTACGCCTTATGGTTCCAGAGATATCGTGATGAGTCAATGGGTGGGTTACTCTTTTATATATATAGATTTACTATCTAAAAGAAAAAAAATCAATCAAATTGCGTGGTACGTTATCCCGGTCCTACGCTCACTGCTGCTCTATCTTCTGCGATCTCTATTAGCTACCATAATCGAGAGTTTTCGTAGAGGAATTTTTTGTTCGTTTCATCAAAATGAAGCTACTCCTGGAAAATTAGCTTGATACTAATCAGGTGAAAAAAATGTACTAGGGATCCCTACCTAAATATATCTAAACTTCTAAAAAACTTTCCAAAGATAAACCCAAATCATGATTTTTTTAACACCAATTAAAAATTAACATGCTTGTATAGGTACAACTCAATAGGATAAAACTATTTTTGAGGCTAGAGCAATTTCTAAAACTACTGAAATACCTGTTAGTTTTTGTTTACGCTCGTCTTCGTCGTCTCGTTTGAAGCTCGTCATTGATAACGTAAATACAATTTTGAATTAAAACTTCTTTAAGCACGATTGACTTGGGGAGTAAACTGGTGAATGCGTGACGAGAGCGTTATGAAAAGTGTGATCGGTTGAGATGTACGGAAGTTGAAAGGAAGATATAAGTTAGTGAAGATTGAAAGAGAGAGAGCTGCGTTTCGTATATTACTGTAGGAGCTACAATAGTTTTACTTCAGTCGTGTGGTCTAAAGCACACATGTTTTTTTTTCTATATTATATGTATGAAATACGATATTATTATATACGATATTCACCCACAATCACGGGCAATGAAGAAAAGAGCTTAAATTTGTTTGAAAATGCAAATTTTGTTATTTATTCGGATACAAGTGCGTCAGATCAACTAAAATGTATCTATGTACGTTCAACTGTAAAAAAAATAATTAAAAGTTATAATAAAAAATTATATTTATTTATTACAACGTAAGATTTAGGTGTTGTAAATATACAGCCTATAGGTCTTCGCCAATAAACAGGATTTCTAACTGATAGATCTAGAGATTAGCATTTTATCACTTTCATTCTAGATTATTATGTGTATTTCTAGTGGATCTAAGATTCTGCTGTGGTCTCTAATAATAGTGCCTTGGTACGCGGTGATCATAACAGGTCTAGCCGCAGCAATATGTAACACCGCGACCCGCGTATACATTAATGTAGGCGCTCATGTTTCTAAGTTACGAATAGTACTTTACAAGCGTAAACACACAGTCCAAAACTACTAAGTACTAATATGTAACATCTAATAATGAAACATCTAATAATGAAACATCTAACAATGAAACATCTAATAATGAAACATCTAATAATGAAACATCTAATAATGAAATATCTAATAATGAAACATCTAATAATGAAACATCTAATAATGAAACATCTAATAATGAAACATCTAATAATGAAATATCTAATAATCATCTAAAATTGACAATTTCATGGTCGGTTTGTCCAAATGTGCGATATATGTTTTGTAGTTCGTGAGAAAATTCAACGCTTGTAATAATTTTAGAATTTTGACTGTCTGAAAATTCTTATCCCATTTTATATTGATACACAAATTTGTTAATAGAGTGTCCTTTTTAGAGCTTCAATTCATGCAACTAATTCTTGCAAAATTGTAGTTATTGAGTACTAGCTTTGCGCGCGACTTCGTCGGCGTGGACTCCGCTCCTATTGGTCTTAGCGTGATGATACATAGCCTATAGCCTTCCTCGATAAATGGGCTATCTAACACTGAAAGAATTTTTCAAATCGGCCCAATAGCTCCAGAGATTATCGCGTTCAAACAAACAAACAACCAAACAAACAAGCTCTTCAGCTTTATATATTAAGTATAGATTAGATAATTAATTTGATATGTACCTATTATTGCTTTTTTGAACTCAGCCAATACACGTTTCGTGAATATGAATTTAGATTCAGTGAAGTTTATACTGCTGGTAAAAATAGATGTTCAATAAGTGCAAGAAAAAATATATGTCCCCGAATGTCAAGTAAATTCAATATTACTTAGATTGGACACTTAGGCCATGTGAGTTCGTGTAAGGTAAGGACTACATGTTGAGAAGTTGTGTAACTTGTTCTAATTACGGCTTGTCAACCGTAAAAACTTATTTCTAAAACTTAAATTTTTCTGCAACATTTTAGATTTCTTTTTTGATTACTGACATACGTACGTATGTGTATTTTGTAGAAAAAACCGGCTTTAAGATGATTTGAGGAATATTGTCTAAAAGTTTTTTTGTCAAGGTTATGTGCTTTTTTGCATATTTATACCAATATAGATATTTATATCATCTTCAATGATCTTGTTTCTTAATGACGATAATAGCACGGTGAACAATTGTATTTTTATATCAAGATGGTATAATAAATTCCACTGTTTTTTTTAGCATAAAGAATTAAGATATTACCTTGAATATAATTTATGTAAACGTTATTTATTATGTGCAATTTATTAGAGACATTATTCATCTATTACAGCGTTTACCAATTGGTTGTCTCGTAAAATCAAGTTAAAATACGCCGGTACATATTTACTTCAATTATATACCAGTAACCATTTTACACTTAAGTGATCCAAACTTATCTCTAGGAGTAATTGAAGGTAAATCTCCTAGAGCAGTCGGCTTACGTATGGTTGGTAGTGACGTAAGTGAGCGGCGTGATTCGACCAGGCTTTTCGGCGGGCCCCCCCACCGATTATTTGTTTACAAGAGTCGACGCCGCACGCCGGCACTCCGCTCCGACTAGCACGCGAGGCGCGACGCACCGGCCACCGACGGTGTCGTACACTTTGACGATTGACAGTGATCCTTGCCAGTGTTGCCGACGCTAACGGATTCATTGAAACCGTTTGCAAAAATATAAGCCGTATGCGCAATACCTCCTTGTTAAGTGTCTAAGGATCAACGTTACGCCGAAATCGATCGTAAGTGTCCTCTATATGATTTTGAATTGGCAGTTCGATTTTAAGAAACTTACATCACGTAATTTGGAATGTATGCAAATATTCCATTTCAAAACCAGCTTAAAATGTTTGACATTACCATTAAAAATGGAATTCACGATGTAGAATCAATGCTGCTTGGTTACTCACTTTTGCGTTACATTAAACTTTTGTATTGTCGTATGTGATCGTTTTCGGTATGAATTGGTCAATAATTGTTCTCGCTTTTAAGTTCGTAAATGAAATAACTTTGATATAATAACTTGCACCTACATTATGGTTTTATTTTGGCTGATTTTTTTTTTGGATCAAACTTGATTTGCGTATATTTTGTTTATCATTATTTATCATGAACGTAGATGCTATTCTTGTATGTTTACTACGTGAAATGTTATGAAATCTCTCTGAAATTAAATTTTATGATAATCCTATGAAATGAAACACCAGCAATTAATTTGTAATGATCGTAATTTTATGTCATTTGCGTTCCATTTCGAACTGAACCGGTTGGGATCTTTTTAAGCCTGTAATAAAATTAACGTATCACAGACAGAAAACGCAAGTCCCAGGTAAACGTGAATTTTGGGTATGAAACTTAACGCACGATTATCACAGTCACAATGTCAAACATTCATTATCTTTAACTCATTGTTTATTTTAGTTTTCACTCTTGCTGATTTCGATGTCATGTCAACAGATAAGAGAGTCTGTAAATACGTGTATGATACTGAATGTGATAAATTTACTGCTACTACCTACTTGCAGGTTTATCACATAGATTTTATTCATTAGTATTACAATTAACGCATAAATACTTTTACATGTAATGGTAAGAGAATGAACATTTGAAGATAAGATACAAACCAAACTTTCCACCAAAGGTTTGTACAATCTAATACTAATTTGGCAATAATATTGGCGATTTTTATTTATTTATTATAATTAATCGCTATTATGTGCAAATATAGCATAACTGATTTCGCCAATAATTTTTATTTAAATCTTTAATTTTAAACAGACGATCATTAGAGATGTAGCTTTGTAAGACTCTTTTGTTTTGCATGTACTGTGTTCCTTCTTGGTGTACAATGAAGTAAATTAAAAAAAATATTGTTTTAAAGAAATACTTAATACTTTAATGATTGTTTTGAAAAATTCCCAAATGATAATAATGGTTAGGGAAATAAGAATATTACTTTGGATGTGAAAGATATAAGTGGTCGATATTTTGGCTGGCGTTGCCGTTCTGATCCTATTTCTGTTTATGAAAACTATAGTCGTATGCATTGTTGCACGTTGAGAATAACAAAAAAACGTTTGTGTGTGGTCTTTTTCATATGTAAATTAGTCTATATTGTTGAGACAAAAATTGTTGTTTTACTTGGACTTTAGGTTCTTAAGAATATAGTGGGGTTTTATTGTTGCTTACAATCGAAAATTCTTTTTTATGACCCTGACGACTAATTAATTTCAAATATCACATCACTTAATAACAACAATAAATTAACACTTTTTTAACTAAATAAATCGAACCTCTGTAACTAAATAAATTAAACTATATTACCTAAACGTTATATCATATATTTTATATTTGTAGTCAAATATACTTCTTTTAAATATTCCTTGATTTCTATAATACAAAAATACTTTTCTTCGATAAATGGTCGTCCTTTCGTTCCAGACTTTCGTCCTTTTCCTCGACCTCCAGACATTCGACCTTCCCGCCTCCTGAACTTAATCATACTATTGTTTGCACATGTAATAAACGTCAATTTGTGCATGCACAATGAAAGTTAAGTTTCAATTCTTGTTACATTGTAATTGCCCTTAATAATGGTCAAGGTCCAAAGGTCTCAGGAAACGCGATAACTCTACCATTATTGTGCCCTAGTTAAGTCAATCGTTCTAGTCATTATACGGTAGGATTTTGTCTCTGCTATTAAATATTGCAAACGTCATACTATTGGCTAAACGGTTTTTTTCAGAAAGTTTTAGAGTTTGCTTAGATACCAGTTAATGACAAAGGCACACCTATGAGCAGAAATGACTATCAAATAGTTTATTCATTTGCCCCATTATTTTGTTATTTATATATTAAATTTATATTTGTAATGGCTATATTATTTAATTTACCGTTATATTTATAATCTTTTTAGACGAAGTATCTCGACAGTCATTCAATCGTCTTGTGAAGTTTCTGTGTCAACTTTTTTTTTATTACATCCACAAATCTAATAATACACCAATATCATTAAAGAACTTCCAATATTAGCGTAACTAAAAATAGAATTAGCTTTATATTAAATATGATATTAAAATGTTTTAAGTGATCGACTTTTACACTTTTTATTTTTCGCTATCTTCAATAATTATATTATTTTTGGTTATTCCTGTTAATGAAATGACACTGGCGTGTTAAAATAACCGCGAACTTTCAGTGGTTTATTCGTATCAGTAGAGATAACTGACATTAAATTGTTATCGTTTATTGACCGTAGTTCATACGCAGTTTTTATATCAATGAAGAATCGTTAAGAATGAAAATATCTTATATCTCTATCTCTTATATATATAAAAATGAATCGCTGAATATGTTGCTAAGCGCATATTTCGAGAGCAGCTGAACCGATTTCGCTAATTATTTTTTTATAATATTCCTTAAAGTACGAGGATGGTTATTACGGAGAGAAAATTTTAAAAAACTGCCTAAAAAAGTCTAAAAACAGCACTTTTCGATATTTTCATACAAAAGATTCGTAATAATACTTAAAAGTCAATTTGAACTTTAATACCATACCATAAAGTTTAAGTGTTAGTGGAGGTGTTCCAGGAAGGATAAAATTGCAATCGTTACCGTTACGTTAGGTAGAGTCATTTATCCAAATTAATGAACTAGATGGTAGATTGTCGTATGTTTGACTAAGAGCTTTGGAAACAAACTTTCTTTTTTAATTACGGAATATCTAAGAAAATCGTAATTGTGTTTTACTTTATATGTTATGTATTTAAATCCAAGTACTGAAAATAAAATGTTTTTAAAGGCATATGAAAATGTACAAAAAACAACTTTACTTACATTTTTTACGTTTTTGTCTTATAATTGGTACCATTTTTTATAATAATCAATAAAATGTTATGAGTTATTCGAGAATTCATAATCAATTTTAATTTAAGTAAAAAAAAATTATATGTAATCTAATATTAGCCATATTTTTACTAGTTTCTAAATCGCCTTTTCACTTTTTAAATATTCAAGTTTGTTCGTAAGTAGAAATAGCGACTTAATTTAAATTATATATTAACATAAAGATTTAAGTTGTAAAGGAAAATTAGATTAAAAAAGGTAAATTAGATTAAAAATACTAATTCTATTTAAAAAAAAATCTAAATCTAATCTAAAGGTAATTGTTATTTTTTACTGATATATCAGTTTATTCCAATGCTTCTATATTATTATAATTTATTGATTTTGTTAAACATTTTATTGTATCCGTTTGCGTTCTAATTTCTTTCTCGGCTGTTAAAGCAACTTTGTTGATTTCTGGACCGATGAAAGTAATTAGAGAGGTTTCGCTTTCGTCTGACCAGTTTTCGCAGTCAGCTTCTCGTTCTGACATAAATTTTGCTATTAATGTTGTTACTATGTGCTGCCGGTGTCACCTTAATGCCATTTTATCTTTAACAAGTGATATAAGTTTGCATTTACTTTATATATGAAACTAGCCGACCCGTGCCCACTTCGTTGGGCGTTAATTATTTTTGTGATGCAAATATATATAGTAAAGTTTTCATCTCGCTCGCATTTCTCCGACTTTACTTGTACTTACTATTATTTTTTCCACTGAATTTTTTGTTTAATAACAATAAAATATAGCCTATATCACTCCTGAATAGTGTAGCTTTATGTTAGTGAAAGAATTTTCAAGATCGTATCAGTATTTGCGAAGATTACCCCCTACAAACAAACAAAGTTAGAAACTTTACCTTTTTATAATACTAGTATAGATAAAAGTCAATATACAAAGTAAGTTAAATAATAATTCTGATAAGTTATTATTTTTGAAAACGCAGAATTATTTCCCTAAATGTAATCACTGTGTTAAATAAATATATAATTTCTTTATCTGTACCAAAATAATACACTAAAAGATATTCTGTTCCTTCGCACTTTAAATCAAGTTGAACATGATCTTTGTCATAATATAAATCGTCGTAAAAACCTCATATAAAAGTTAAATCGAATAGCATTGTAAAAATGACTAATTGTATAAAAACCTGGCGTGACTATTTATGTTCTGTTTAATAGTTCGGTGCATATATAATAAAGGTACCATGTTATTGTCCCCTGCCTCGTACGTTACCCCTAAGGTACGTGCTTGATGAAACGTTGCTTGCGTAAAACCCCATTTATCAGGGTTAACGTGGACTACTTTACAGGTTGATTGATAATAAAAGCACTAAAGCGCTTTATTACAAAGTTTAAATAATGCTACATAATTTTTCTTTCTGAAAAATGGTTTATTTGGTAAATAAATAATATTCGTTACTATTTTTATAATATAAACGCTTCACACTCAACGGCCCCCAATAAGATTTTCAGTTTGTGGAAACACACACAATACACAAACACAAACGCCCAGACCACGACAAACAAATGTTTGCCTTGTGCGGGGAACGAACCCGCGACCGCCAGCGCCTCAGCCGGAGCTGTCACCGCTACACCAACGCGTCGTCAATTAATAAAAAAATTTGAATTTTGATTTTCGAACAACTTGTCCTAGATAATGCTACTGATGGTAGCACTACTTCAGTAAAGTATCAAGTTTATACAGGTTGTTTTCTTTTTGCTTTATGTTGTCTGTTAACGGACGACATCCCTCACTCGCAGTACCGGCAGCTTTATGCCTTTCAGTATTGTGCGTTAAATGTTGTAGGATTAAGACTTTATGAGTTTAGCAATACGCGTTAAATTGTAACGGTTCAAATAAGTAATTTTTTTAAAATATATTTACCCTTTTATACACTTCATATTTCTAGGATTACTGCTCGTTTTATGAGTTAAATGTCCATAACTCGCATTAACTGTTATGTTTATTATCGTTATTCATTGAGCCTATAAAATTAACGTTTCTATCTTAATTTTTTTATTACAATTTTATCCCGGAATAGTTTTTAGTTTGAAAGTAAAAGTGTACCTACTTTCGGCGTCACAGATAAATGAAAGTAATCCAGCGCTCTACAAGTTTGTATTAGTTTCGCTCTCGGTTGCTCTGACTAGTTCCTCTCGTGGAGCTAGATTTGTATTTAATTTAAAGTCATTAATTAATTAAATAACAATTTATTTTTTATAAGTTTTAGTTTAAAAACATATTTTGTAACACTTTCAATAAAGTTTCGTTTTTTCCACAAATCAGCTGCGGTCTTTGTGTTGATGGATCAAATATCTATTCTTGTTTTTTGTTTTTGTAATAGCAAGTGATATAAATAAACTAATCTAACATAATTAATAGTAAATCTTGCTTTAACACCAAATAGCGTTCAAATAATATAAACCCAGACTTTGTTTCGTAAAGCCGTCGCATGTAATGAAAGAGAAAATGAGAAAATAAGACTACAATGTTCTTTAATTTATGTTTTACGTGATGTGTGTTGAAGTACTTTGTTTGCAAAATAAGCGAAATTTAAGCAAATTAAAGTACCGGAGTGAAAGCTTGTACAATACACGCGTACACATATGATTCGAACGACGAAGATAATCAATAAATATTTTGTCGAAAGGTTTTTCAATAAACGACGCACTGATGGTTAATGAAATCGCGTTTCTATGTGTGTTATGATAATTTTTAAGCGAGTTTTAAAAATATTATAATTATGTAAATGTTTTAGTATAAAATTCACTCTATTGCAATTCCTCACAGTTGTTGTCTATTTCTTCTTTGGAACTCTTACTCATTTATGTAGTACTAGCTTCTGCGCGCGACTTCGTCGGCGTGGACTCCGCTCCTATTGGTCTTAGCGTGATGACACATAGCCTATAGCCTTCCTCGATAAATGGGCTATCTAACACTGAAAGAATTTTTCAAAGCGGCCCAGTAGTTCCAGAGATTACCGCGTTCAAACAAACAAACAAACAAACAAACTCTTCAGCTTTATATATTAGTATAGATGACTATACTCTATATGACTCTCCAATGCCAATGTTATTAAATCAGATCAGTAGGTTCTACTATTAGCGCGTTCAGCAAACACTAATTTTCTTGTTGTATTAGTTCATACAAGAAAAACTGGCCATGTGCGAGTCGGACTCGCGCACCGAGGGTTCCGTACAAACAAAATTATTAAAAATATTTTTATTATATGATGTAACAAAAATTTATGCTTTTCGCAATTTTCCCTACTGTGCTATAAGACATTGCTTCCTACCAAATTACAAGATTCTGAGATCACGGGAAGTACCCTGTAGGTTTTGATTCCCTTGCAGGTGTCGAAAATTTGCAGCATAAACAACTGTATCTTTTGATTGCGTTGGCTTAGAAGTTTGATTTTTTTAACAGAACCAGGGGACAGTAGACCTGAGTATTTGATATGAATTTTAGCTTGATATCTCCACGCGTTCCTGAGAAAAAGGGTCTTGATAGACAGACGGACAACAAAGTGATCCTATAAGAGTTCCGTTTTTTCCTTTTGAGGTACGGAACCCTAAAAAATGACAAACTAATTTAACTAATAAAATTAAGTCTCTCACTAATAAGATAAGGCGGACTTATCTGTACGTTCATTAAGCATATTACTGTAAGTTGTTAGTAGTGCAGTACGGTTCAAGAGATCCCAAGACCCGAATAAATAATGAGAACACCATGAATAACGTTTGACTAAAAGTTATTGAAAGAGAAATTGGTGTCATCAAAAAAAGTGTAACCTGATGTCGAAGTAAAAGTGTTCCGAAAAATTTGACTCGCAAAATTACATTGCGATTTCGTTGTAACGAGGTTACTTATGTGGGTCGAGTAACAGCTATCTGCTAGTATACTCTTTTATTTCGTTTAACATCCGGCAATGGTTCACGGTCAATGGAGTTTTGGCATCTATTTTTTATACGACCATCGATTCTATGATAACCTTACACCATAAGGGTGGATTTAGACCAAACGAACACAGAGCTAGAGCTAGAACAAGAGCACTCTTTCTTGATTTTTATGTGTTAACGAACACTCGTATTCATAGGGTGGATTTAGACCAAACGAACAAAGAGCTAGAGCTAGAACAAGAGCACTCTTTCTTGATTTTTATGTGTTAACGAACACTCGTATTCGTAGGGTGGATTTAGACCAAACGAACACAGAGCTAGAGCTAGAACAAGAGCACTCTTTCTTGATTTTTATGTGTTAACGAACACTCGTATTCATAGGGTGGATTTAGACCAAACGAACAAAGAGCTAGAGCTAGAACAAGAGCATTCTTTCTTGATTTTTATGTGTTAACGAACACTCGTATTCAAAGGGTGGATTTAGACCAAACGAACAAAGAGCTAGAGCTAGAACAAGAGCACTCTTTCTTGATTTTTATGTGTTAACGAACACTCGTATTCATATATAGGTATAACAACGAAAGAATGCTCTACGCCTGTTTACACTAAAAGAATTTGACAAGAATTTGATATAGTGGGGATAGAATGAGCATTCGCTCGTCTGATGTAAATCGACCCTAATATGATATTGTTACCGGTTAAAGATATGGTTTTATTGATTTCTTGAATGTTAAAAATGAAAATTGTTATTAAATGCCAATAAAAACTTCAAGTTATTAAACGATTACGAATTTAAATTTTAATTATTAGTTTGATTAATAGCATGAATACATTTACATGAAATAACTACTATGCAACCTTTTATAGCGGGTGCACGTTGAAAATAAACGAAAGGAAATTCAGTAATATCTTGTCATCGTAAATTTTGTCATGTTCGTGATTTTAAATAGCTTTCTTGCCCTTTATGCTTGCATGAATAGATTCTTAAAGTGATGTACCTACATATGTATATCCAAACATCATCATTGTTAATATAGCTTACAAACTCTTTAGTGTTTATCAGATGTAACTAAGATTTTTTCAAATATCTATTTTTTGTCATAATAGTCGTTCCTATATAAATATGTAAAAGCTTTAGGTTCGGTCTATTGCGTAAGCATATCTATAAATATTTTACGAGATTTTTATAGTGGTTATATAAATTTTGATACAATGATGTAAATTTAATTATAATACAGTCGAAAACCATGTAATTACAGGACCGGAATTCGTTAAATTACCAAACACTCATAATAATGTATTCGTAGACAAAGTTATTGTTAGCTCTTTGTGTAAGCGTGAGTAAACCAGATATTTTTTTACACTTTTAATGCGTAGTTCGAACCAGTCGAGCTGCTCTGTCATCAATTATTCAAAACAATAATATAGCAGATGTTACAGCAGAAAACCTTTTGGTAATACTTGTATTGTACCTATACAAGGTTTTTGACGTTAAAATTGTACGCCGCTCTACAACCTGCAAACAAACTATGAGAAAATAATTTTATTCCATTTGCAGAAGTGTCATTATCACCATTCTGTCTTTACATAGTATCAAATTGTTTTGACCTAGATCTTTCGATAACTTTAATAATGCTAAGCGACATGTAACAACATTGTTACTTTTAAAAGCCAAAGTTTTATGACTTTATCATTACGATTTTAGTTAAGTTTATGGGTAATATTGAATGTAATTTTTTTATATCTCCCAATTCACTACACACAATCACTATTATCCTTTACATTTAAGAAGTCATTTATAATGACATTTATAAATAAACTAGCTTGGTACCCGCGGCTTTTCGCGCGGACGATGCTAAAATTTTTCTAAAATTTTCAAAATTTTGTGTCCATAAAAACTTTCTATAAAGTATTAAAAAGCTTTAAAAAAAAGATGAATAAAATTGGTAAAGCCGGTCTCAAGTTATGGCGTGACCAAAGGAAATAGGGATTAATATTACATATAGGTTGTTTTTAAAGTAATAGACAAAGAATAATTGATATATAGTTGATATTTTATTCGGTACACTCCAAAACGAGTTCAACGTCTTCAACGATTGAACGATGATAACCTTGTTGTTAGTGTAGTTGTTCCTTGCGAGTGAAAAGTATTTGAGTTTAAACTGATAAAATTTGACCCAAAGCTTTGAACTTGACTGCTTTTATTATATCTTTTATATGTATATTACGTATTTTGTTATAAACACAGTAAAACTAAAATTAGATAATTAACACTACACGTATATAAGTTTTTAAGGCAGTAAATAAAACTACATATTAATAGTAGCCTTTTGAGGCAAAAAATTATACTTAAAACAGGAAATGATTGTGAGAGTTTCATTTGCATTGTGAAGGTTTGAAATGGTGTCTCCTAAAAACCCTTGATCATTAAGTATCAGTACGATTTAGTCTTGGGCTTAATCGGACATTGTTGGGTGCGCGCACTATTCGTACAATTCGAAAATTGTACTAGTACACCTTATTAGTACTTAATAGTACACAAATTTTTTGAAACGCGTCACCGCGTCACGAGTTACGAATTTTTAAACCTCCATACCACGTTGAACCGAAGTTAAGCAACGTCGGGCGTGGTCAGTACTTGGATGGGTGACCGCCTGTGAACAACTGAACACCTCGTGACGTTGGATTTTTGTTTTTTTTTTCAATTTTTTTTTCAATTAGTTTGCTAAAAAAGTTTCACTTCTGGCGTGTACTTTGTACGCACGCAATTTTTTTTTCATCATTTTGATAATATTAAGTGTGTTAAAAACACTAAAGATACGATTGTGAAATAACAAACCTCATTATTATAATATTATACACATTTTTTGATTTCCCTTCATACTTCAACAGGCCTTTAGGACTGTCATTCTGTTATTATTTATTAACCATCACCGCAGTAAAAACACACACACACACAAACAAACCTTAATAAAGAAATAATAAAAACGACCACTCCAAAACGAGTTCAACGTCTTCAACGATTGAACGATGATAACCTTGTTGTTAGTGTAGTTGTTCCTTGCGAGTGAAAAGTATTTGAGTTTAAACTGATAAAATTTGACCCAAAGCTTTGAACTTGACTGCTTTTATTATATCTTTTATATGTATATTACGTATTTTGTTATAAACACAGTAAAACTAAAATTAGATAATTAACACTACACGTATATAAGTTTTTAAGGCAGTAAATAAAACTACATATTAATAGTAGCCTTTTGAGGCAAAAAATTATACTTAAAACAGGAAATGATTGTGAGAGTTTCATTTGCATTGTGAAGGTTTGAAATGGTGTCTCCTAAAAACCCTTGATCATTAAGTATCAGTACGATTTAGTCTTGGGCTTAATCGGACATTGTTGGGTGCGCGCACTATTCGTACAATTCGAAAATTGTACTAGTACACCTTATTAGTACTTAATAGTACACAAATTTTTTGAAACGCGTCACCGCGTCACGAGTTACGAATTTTTAAACCTCCATACCACGTTGAACCGAAGTTAAGCAACGTCGGGCGTGGTCAGTACTTGGATGGGTGACCGCCTGTGAACAACTGAACACCTCGTGACGTTGGATTTTTGTTTTTTTTTTCAATTTTTTTTTCAATTAGTTTGCTAAAAAAGTTTCACTTCTGGCGTGTACTTTGTACGCACGCAATTTTTTTTTCATCATTTTGATAATATTAAGTGTGTTAAAAACACTAAAGATACGATTGTGAAATAACAAACCTCATTATTATAATATTATACACATTTTTTGATTTCCCTTCATACTTCAACAGGCCTTTAGGACTGTCATTCTGTTATTATTTATTAACCATCACCGCAGTAAAAACACACACACACACAAACAAACCTTAATAAAGAAATAATAAAATTTTATAAACATACATAACGTTAACAAATTCCTTTTACGTAAAAGCGTATTTAACTAGCAAACGAAAAAAAACCGACTTCAATTGCATCGGCAAGTAATAAATAATAAATAAATTAACAAACGCACTACTCGTTACTACGATTTTCGAGAGTTCCCTTCGATTTCACTGGGATCCCATCGTCAGATCCTGGTTTCCTTATCATGGTACCTAAGTTAGGATATCCCCTTTCTAACAAAAAAAGAATTATCAAAATCGGTTCATAAACGACGAAGTTATCCCCGAACATACATAAAAAAAAAACATATATACGGTCGAATTGAGTAACCTCCTCCTTTTTGAAGTCGGTTAAAAAGTTTTTTAAATTAATAAAATTCTCAATTTTTACTAACATACGCTAAACAAAAACTATAGGTAGGTAACAAAAACAAGTTTACTTTTACGTAAAAGGAATTAGTTTATGTTATGTTCATAAATATTTAATTAAAAAGGGCACATTAAAAGTATTAAAACGCGAAATGCACGACGCGATGTACCTAGTACGGTCTTAACACAATTCAACAGCTCTGTTTCATTTTAGAGCTAACGAACGGTGTACGAATAATATCATCACAGTACAGTGTACTGTGATCGCCTAAGCGCCTAATCGGACCGTCGGACTGTAACCGCACACCGTACAGTCGGACACTCGGACAGTGACACAATCTTAAACTTGTCGTAGCGCGGTGAACGTAGTTTAACAGTACTGTACTGTTACAGTGTGCTGTTAGTCCGGTTAGGTACGAATAGCGATTGACGTTTGGTGCTATTACATTTAGTACCTCAATATGTAACGTTACCTTTTAGCACATCGTACTTGTGCTACCCAAGACTAGTACGATTCTGTATAAATGTGAGTTAAGGTATTTTATCTTAATACGTACCTTTCGGTCCATTATCGGAGAACGCCGTGTTGAGTGAACTTCAAAGTTTCTTATTTGTTTTTATTTAACGCTTTTGTCGAAAGTATACAAAGGTGCAAATGAAATTGATCCATACCAAAAGTTTTAGAAGCTATTTTGATTTTATTTGAATTATGTAAAAAAAACCTGTGTGGTTTTATGAAACCACGGTAAAAGTGAAACTTCTTTTCACATTATAGATCCTTCTCCTACATGGGAAGAGGCCTATGCCCAACAGTGGGATATTACAGGCTGAATCGTGATCGTGATCGTGATAGACATTTAATTAACATTTTTTGGAATAATATTCCATTAAGGGTATAAAAATCGCTTTATCAATCTTACCAACCGGCCAACCGTCACGCGACATGCAACACACAGACGAAAAAGTTTGAGACGATGTAATAAAAGTTTCACTTTGAAAATTGTAAGGCAACGTAAATTGTATTGTTATTTTTAGAGCTATGGACAAAATAATATTTCAGGTGAATTTGTGTTTCATATAAAATATAATTGTAGAGAGTATAAAGCTGTGTAAGTCTTTGAGGATTTATCTTAAAAGAGTCTCTCACAGCTGGCCCTCACCTACTTAATTCAGTGCGCGCGTGTTTTGTTTATTAATTAAATATCTTCAATCAGCAAACTTTACCTTTATAGTTTAATTTATTTAAAGGTGTCAAAGCAATATAAAGCAATGCTAGTAAGGCCATTGACACCCAACTAAGACAATAGAGGTGAAATTTATCGTATTCTTGTGTGTTAATATTTGCAGCCATGTCTCCATCAAATGATGTAATTGCTATGAGTTACAAAGCTATCATGATAGTATTATTTATTTACAGATATCATTGCAATTGTCTATCTTTAAGCAACAGGAATAATCTTCATAGTAATTTAAGAATTATTTTGGTACCCTTTAATACTATTCCAAATATATAATAAATTCGTATATCGAACAACAATATTTTCACAATACAACAACAACAAGACATTAACAAGAAAAAACTAGCAAAAATGATTTAAATCGAACTTCTATAGTTCTCATTAATATTGGAACGTAGAACATGATTCATTGTCACTTGGGAAAAAAACGACGCGATGATAAAAATGTATCATTTTAATAATGTCAAGAGACATACATGTACCAGGTATCGATTCTTTCGGTCTTGAGTACGTTGACCCTAAAGTATTCGCTTTGCTCAAATGGGTAATGGAAACAGTTTTGTTGAACACACAATGCTTACGGACTTTTAAAAAGTTGTACGTCGAGATTTCTCCACGTGAATTCAGACGATCGTATGCAAATCCCACACGGTGGTACGAAGGCGTCTCTGATACGATGACATTATTAGCACTCCGCCCCTATAGGCCGAATTTCATGACAGTTGCTGTATCACTTTCACCGACGCTCTTTAATCGGGGACAATTTGAGATTGTCGTGCAATTATCATGTTTAAATTTAAAATTTCATACATTTTCGTTTATTAATTCACTCATAGAAGTTTGTCACAAGTCCTGGAGAACAAGTCCACCAGATAATATATTCACAATAATACAATCAATGTAAGAGAAATGTTCATCTAGTTTTCCTGTATTGTTGGTTGGCTAAAATGTTATAAAAATATGACAGGTAGTAATATATGTACCTATGTACGTTCATATTTATGAATCCAAAGCGCAAAAATTTGAGAGACCGCTAACGCTGTAACGCGTCACGCGGTCATTACTTGGATGGGTGACCGCCTGGGAACACCGCGTGACGTTGGCTTTTTGTTTTTTCTTCAATTAGTTTTTTTTTCTATTTTTAATTACTTTTTCAATTTTTTTAATTAGTTTTTTTTTGACTTAGTTTTCTAAACAAGTTTCACTTCTGACATGTGTCCTTTGTACGCACGCAATTTTTTTTGTTGTCATTCTATTTCTAACTGGAGCAACAAAAAAAGGGTACATTCGTATTTAAATTAATATTACCTTCATACATGTCATCTGTTACACCATTACCGATGCTTGTTAAACGGTTGCGGACTGGGCGTATCGTTTCTTCATTTACACGTTCCACTTTGTCCAATAAGTAGAGGTTAGTGGTGTCAAATTGGCAGAACTAGTGATTTGTGGAACGACCTTGCTCGGCTAACATATACTTTATTTCGGAGTAGTTTTCCACTTGCATGTCACCCACCTGAACAGAACGGAAATTTTAACATTATAATTCATAAATTGAAGTCATCAATCACATTTTCCTGATTCTTAAATTCTAGATAGCTAAGCGTCGCTGGTAAACAATTGAAGATGCAATAAAGATTATTTTAATTGAATTAGATATAGATAGGCAAATGTCAGTAGTAAAATGTTTTATTGTGTACACATTAAATAATGTATCGCGTGTGTTATGTACCTGTGATGTATTGGGTATGCGCTTAGCGTATGAGATCAACAATGTCAAGGCTCAATTATGTCACGTTGCTCAAACTAAACTGTCTAAGGAAAACTTGTCGAGTTAGAAAGCATAAAGGTCGCTTATCGTGTATCTACTTCTAAGAGCTCCACAACTTTCGTTATAAGTGCATGTATTGTTGTATGGTACAAACGTAGAAATCAACTGTCTGGATTTTCCATGTATTTATATTTGGTTCTTTGCCAACTTCGCTGTCACCTTTTCTCCTTAAATCTTCTCGTGAATGTCGAGACGGTATATCTTTCATCAGCTATGGAGCACCGCAGGGCGTCTCTTGTCAAGACTTGGTTTATGTAGGCAAACCTCTTTGCGAAGGATTTGTTTCACGCGTGAATGTCTTTGCGCCTGAATTATTCGTTTTAATCTCCCTTTTATTTATTTATTTTCTTTTTCTTTATTAAGTTTCGATTCGAAGCCAATGCACGTTGTTTTATTGTAGTTAAGAACTTTATTTTATTTATTTTCAAGATATACGGTTTCGTATCTTGTATCCACAACAGTTCGTTCTTTATTACATGTATTATGTGACTTATTTTACGACTTCAAATTATTACTTTTAAGGGTATTAAATATATTTGTGTTTACGTCAAAATATTTTTCTACGTTATTCATTATTTATTCGTCAGACAAATTTTGTTAACTGATCACTTTTGATCCGGAAGAAATATTTAAAGTAGGTACAAATTTTCAAATGTTACATAACGAATTCAGGAATTCCTAATGCAAATGCAGTAAAATTATTTATTTACATTATTCACTGCACCTAGATTGATATTGTTATCAATCGAATCTGGTGTTACGTAGCGATAACCAGAACTAAATCGTAATCCCGAATGCAAATTACAAATCAATTAATTACATCTAAAGTTGATAGCTAATTTACAATTGCTGGATTCGTAACAACTGGTTCTGAAATTAAATTGCAAATATGAAGGCAATCACGCGATTCCAACATAAAATGTTTCAATCAAGTTTCGTTGTTATATAGCTAAGGAAGTCGCTTAAGGCAACGATTGTTACGTTTATAGACTTGACTATTTTTGTCTATAAACCACGTTGGTAATATGCTTAAACATTCATAAGATTTTAATAGCAATAAAGCAGTGTGTCACTATTTCTGTGTAAAAACTGTTTTTATTATAGATGTTTGATAAATTATCATATAATATTACGATAGAAAAAAAAATGATAGTCCCGCTGAGTTTCTTTCGCCAGTTCTTCTCAGGTCAGAGGCTTCTTTTTTCCGAACTGGTAGTAGACTCATGACGTTCAGTAAGAAATGTTATAATTTTATGCTGAATAAAATATTTTGATTTGATTTGATTTGATATCAAATAAACTTATACTTACATATTAGTAAAATGTTAATAATAATATTTAGATAAATTTTATTTAGTAATAATTAAAATGACAGGAAACAATTTTCTTTACCGTCTGATAGTAAGTACTTTGTATGAGTACAACAGTATATCGTCTGGTACTGTTATCGAAATACTCTGCCTAATTGAAAGTTGCCGCTAAACATTTATGCACATTCAACATTGATGGATTTATATGTGTTGTTTCGCAAAAAAAAAAATAAACAACACCGACTTCAATTTACAGAGTACATACAATAGACATTGTTCAGGACAACTCAAAAACTTCTCGTCAGATCTCGCTCAAATTTAAGTGGAACTACATGAAAAGCACTGTATTCGTATTCAGCCTGTAACATCTGACTGCCGGGCATAGGCCTCTTTCCCCATGTAGGAGAAGAACTTGATCTTAATCCACCACGCTGCTCCACTGCGGGTTGGCAGATATGTTCCCTATTACGAGTAACGATCGCTATCAGGTATTTATGATAACAATCGGGAGCGACGGCTTAACGTGCTGTCCGAAGAACGATGGGGAGACCCACAAGGACAGACATCAAAACCGGAAAGACATATTGGTACAAATACAAATATCGATCCCGGGCGGGAATCGTTGACTAGCATTATGTGTAATTTACACCCAATCAAAAATGATGAAGAAACACCTACAAAAAAGAGTCGACTTGAAACCTCCCATACTTTTTCTTTGAAGAAGTTTGTTAAAAATAGACTTGATTGATAGATTTTTATTGAACACAAATAACATCTATTATGTAAGCAAGCTGACACAAAATGCAAATGTGTCAATGTGCCTGATTGTCGCTCTGTCCTCGCCATACATTTCAGAATCCGTGTCACATCGAGAACTTATTTAATTTAATATTCTGAGTTATTTTCTATTATATCTATGAATATTATCCATAAATAATTTCGATCAAATGAAACGCAAAATTTGTCTCTTAAATTCATCATAAAGATAATATCTCGGTGATAAATTGATTGCTTGAACTCGTTAATATTGAATTTTAGAGAAACTTGCTAAGAATTTGTCCTTTAAGATAATGTTATATACTAATATTGATATATAAAAATTTAAAAAAAAAATTAAAATTCTAATATTTTTTTGAAGAATCAAACTTGTCTGAGTTTAAAGGTTAAGTCATACCTATAAAGTGTTTTTTCTTAATGTCTTTAACAATGGATGCCATGGCTTATTTGTTTTGCTTCTTATTAGAAATGTCGAAATGTACCTATTCCTTTTCAGCTGATTACATTTTCGCTGCTGAGCTAATAGGTACAATCTATCTGTTTTCATATTATTAGTTTACCTGCTAACGTGTTGTTAATGTTGTGATGTAAGCAATAGCAGATTTTAAATATTTATAAATAAATATCGTCGTATTGTGCAAGGCAGCCACCTGCAAGCAGAGATGCTTGTGGTTTTGTTACAAACTAGTTGTATCAGATAAGACACAAATAAATCAAATGATCTTTATTGATATAACAGAATACAAGCGATTCATCCAAGTCGACAGAGGCACCAGGGGACGGGAAATTTTCGCTAATTTTCGACGTTGTAGCCCCATTCCGTTCGAGATCACCATCCATTACACTTAAATATCCACTTTGATCGTTCTATGAATGTGAACGTCATAGTGAAAGTTATGCTAGGCGTCTCTACATGAAAAAAATAATAATAAAAAAAATGACGAAATCTGTGGAATAGTAGCCGACATACCTCATCGCGTCACAAATCTATTGTGGCAATAGCAAGGCACATAGTTCAAAGAATCGATACTTGTAGCAAATCAAGTGAGGAACGCAGCAGAGGCAGATCTCCCTCATCTAGTTGGACGAGTGACCTGAAAAGAGTCGCAGAGATTTCCCGTGACTTTTTTTTGGTTTGGTTTTAAACTGGCTGGCAGCACAAGACCGTGAATATTGGGCAGTAAATGATGATCTATGAATGAAGAGATTAAGATGTATACTTTCAATTTCCATTAATTCTGTATTATATCATAATGAGCCTCAGCATACGTTCGGGCTAATGATATTTACATAACCTGTTCTTAGCCTTCTGCAGAAGGAGCCAAATGTGAATTTTAAAAGCTAATTTAATCTTAATTAAAACATCGTTCCGGAATAATAATTATTCCTCGAAAATTTAATTGTCTGTCTTTTTTAAACAGAAACCTCTCCGCGTGCGTTGATATTTCATTTTTTAGAAAAAGTTTTCTTGTTATTTTTAATTTGTTTATAGCTCTCGTTTACTCTTTTGTTTCTTATACATATTTGTGTTTACTGAAAAAGTTTTGACGTCGTAAAGGTAGACGGCCCTCATTTACGGAGACGCGGGGCGTCGTGCGTAGCGTGTGGCGTGGCGGAACGCACTAAATTCAAATGTAGGGCGTTAGATAAGTGCGTTTACGGAGAAGCGATTTTAGGGCCTATGCAAACCACGTTTTTTAAGCGCGCCGTCGACGCGCGTTTCTAAAACGCGCGTCGACGGCGCGTTTGTATCGCGACACACGCGCGTTTGCATCGCGTCTGTATCGCGTGACACGCGCGTCGACGGCGCGTTTTTATCCTACAGAGCAGTTTGTTGGCGTTTGTATCGATTCAAACGCGGGTCGACGGCGCGTTTGTATCGATACAAACGCGCGTTTGCATCGCGTTTGTATCGCGTCACACGCGCGTTTGCATCGCGTCTGTATCGCGTTTAAAAAACGCGGTTTGCATAGGCCCTTACACGCGCATTTTGACACACGCGCGACGCTACGCCACACGCTACGCCGCAAACTACGTCACACGCTACGCCACACGCTACCACACACGCTACCACACACGCTACGCCACACGCTACGCGCAAAACCCCGCGTCTCCGTAAATGAGGCCTTAGGTAGTTAGGTTCAGTGGTTAAATAGAGTGATTGGATAATACTTCCTAGAAAAGCTAGGCATTTGCTATCTAAATAATTCTTAAATAGTATATGTGTCTATGTTCTGTTTAGGCAATATTGTTATATCGGTCTTCGCCACGTATTGCCGTCAAGGTGACCATATTTATTAGCCTATCATGGACACTTGAACATGATTATTTAGGCTTGAAACCCTTGTTTGTTCTTTGGTTTATATATTTTTTGTACTTAAAGTTTTAGATATTGTTTGTCAAGTAAATGTTTTACACTTTCTATATAAATCGATCTTAATTCAAGAATATCTTGTTTTACTTAATCCTTTAATTCAATAATGTTGAGTATTTTTATCTTTTTGAATAATGTGAACGATAAATAATCGATGTAAATAATAAAAAAAATACTCCTTACATTAAGTGGCTATTTATAGCGTTCATCCACGGTTAGAAAATTATGCCAATGAATTGCCTTAAGCTTACAATAAAAATAAAAATCAAATAGATGGTTACGGTAGTTACACATGAACGTAGTTTAACTATTACGACTTCTCGTTAAACATCATTAGGAAGCATAAATTTTTTATGAAATGAATACTAACTAATCTAAATGAAATGAATACTAACTAATCTAACTAGTCTATTATTAGATATTAAAAAAAAATATTGTGTAACCAGATAAACAACTTGCTTAAAACCTGAACAGAAGATCACAGCCAAATACAAATGTCATATGGTATGTCCTTTGTACGACGTGTGAACCACGGAGGTAGTGCAACCAGGGTTGTAGCAAGTTTCTATACTTCTATAGACTAAGATAACCGTTTATCATTAGGCGAACTGTACGTTTGTTTGCCACCTTAGTTGTATTAAAAAAAGTTTACGAAATCGGTAAATAGTATGTATTCTGCTCAACATGTTGGCAAGTGTATTATTTAATATTGTTTTGTATTCTGATTGGATTATCAATTCTATCTCAATCCCATTCACGGTATTGTTTGTACTCAATGATATCCATGCTTTCGATTAGGTGATAATATATTTCATTATTAGAAGAATTAATGCATTTTGTGCCAGATTTTCTTACGATATATTTGTTGTAAAAGCTTGCTCTACCAAACAAAACTAGAGTCATAGCTCCAGGCGCAAACAAGTTTTATTATATAAGTACAAAAAATAATTTCATATTTTTTTACTAATATTTAGATTTAAAATACTAGTACATAGTATACTCACTTTTTTATTCTAAACGGAAACGGTTACGAATTTCCGTTCTTGATAAATATTAGTCTTGGTGATAATTTATACTCATCGTTCCCAGTGCCTTACAGTGTTATCAGTCAGTCTCCCTTTTTATTACGACGGTGCTATGGAATCACATAAATCTTTAAAAGCTATATTGTCGATTATTTTATTATGGACTAGCTGCTGTATACGATTTTTTCGTTTAGAAATTTTCATATAATTCTAAATATGATGCTATCAAAACGATTAAATAAATCGTAGAGTGACAAAAGTTCACCTATTATATTTCTCGATAAATGAGCTATCCATCTCTAAAACAGTTTTTCATTCCAATTGTAAGGTAAAAGCACTAATGCTCGACATTGAACTAAAAGATGACATTTTCGAAAAAAATCTTTTGTACTAAGAAAACTAATCATTTATATAACATTGTTCCTGATGTTTAAGACACCTAGTGCCATCGATGACATATGCTCAAAAGCTTGTGTACATAGTCAGAAGCAAATTTCAAAATAGCGTTGTTGACAACGAACAATGTAAGCAGGTTGACACGCGGCGCGTAAATCTTAGCGTTTTTATTAAGGCAAGTGACTTTTGAATAGGTATGATTTTGTCTTATCTATACTAATATATAAAGCTGAAGAGTTTGTTTGTTTGTTTGTTTGTTTGTTTGTTTGTTTGTTTGTTTGTTTGTTTGTTTGAACGCGGTAATCTCTGGAACTACTGGGCCGATTTGAAAAATTCTTTCAGTGTTAGATAGCTCATTTATCGAGGAAGGCTATAGGCTATGTATCATCACGCTAAGACCAATAGAAGCGGAGTAAACGTCGACGAAGTCGCGCGCAGTAGCTAGTATAATATATATTGGGCTATTGTTGGTTTCGATATTATAAATGTATGAACTTATTGACTTATTAGGACCATTATCTTGTTATTTTGGTTTGTTTTTGTGTAAATTTTAAGTAGTGTTTACTATTAGTACCAGAAATTAATCAAACCCTAAAAGATGACACATGTGTCTTCTACTAGGGTTACATCGAACTGAATTTGTTAGCTTATTTTAATGCAAATTTAGCCTTTATGTTGTAAAAATAAGGTTCTATCTGAGTTTCGTTTGTTTTACACTAGCCTAACTAAAAGAAGACAGTGTCAACTATTAGGGTAAACTAGATGTCAACTATTAGTATACATTAATTTCAAATTAAGGTTCAAGCATGATGCCGCCAATAAAAAGACAGATGTTTAGATACTCCGAAGCCGATATGGAAGCAGCCATAGAAAAATGCAGGCGGGGTGTTCCGACAGCTACTGCGGCGAAGAAATTTGGTGTTCCGCGGTTAACTCTACTTAACAAAGTTACGGGAAAGGTACCTATTAGACGTAAAATGGGAGGAAGCTATGGTCAAAAGAGCGTCACTCTGACCTTATAACAAGGCAACCACAAAATTTAACAGCCTCCAAAGCATCTGTAACGGCATCTCAAATAAAAAAAAACTGGTTTCAAGAAGTTAGCACTTATATAAAAGTAATAATCATACAGATATTCTGCGCCTCAGCGACTTTTTAACATGGACAAGACCGCTTTTTTCTTGAACCCCAAAGGAAGTAACGTCCTAGCACCAAAAGGAGAGCGAACTGTGTAAAAAAAACATTAACACGGATGAAAAAGAATGTTTTACTGCACTTTTGGGTATCAATGCTGCTGGAGATGTTTTACATCCAATGGTCATTTTTAAATATGAGAGGATACCACGAGAGTTAAGTTTGTCAGTACCCACATCATGGGGAAATTGGGCGTTTGGATAATGGCTGGATGACTAGAGAGACGTTTTATGAATACATACATATACATATATAACTAGCCCGTATACATAATATACATACATAATAACAAGCGTACGGCTCACCTGATGGTAAGGAAATACCGTAGCCTATAGACGTCTGCAACAACGGAAGCATCGCAAGCGCGTTGCCGACCCTGTCCCCAATTCCCCCAGTTGCTCTGGTCACCTTGCTCACCAACAGGAGCGCAACACTGCTTGAAAGCAGTATTATTTAGCTATATTAAATAATATAATACATATATGACTAGCCCGTTGGCGCAGTTTGTAGTGACCCTGATTTCTGCTCCGGGGGTTGTGGCTTCGATTCCCACCCCGAGTCTGGGTGTAATATACATATTTATTTATATATTTATATATGTATTATTTATAAGTATGTTTATCGAAAAAAAAAAAAACATCTAGCTAGACCAGTCGGCTGTTACCTATAACACAAGCATTAAGTTGCTTACTTTAGGAACAGACGACCGTGTGTGTATTGTTTAAATATAAAAAAAATGTAATATTTTTCACAAATAGTTGACATGGATGACAACAAAATTTCAAGCCCAGTTATACTTTCTATTGGTGGACATACGCCACACCTTTCTTGTGCACATTTTGTTCTGAAAATCTAATCTAGTCATGTCTACTATTAGTGCCAATTGATGTCTATTGTTGGTGGATTTGATTTTCGATGCTGTCATCTTTTAGTATCTACGGCAAACCTAAGAAGAATGTAATTTTTAGTTACAAATACGACAGTTTTAAAATATTTTATATGAAAAAGGTAATTTCGAAATGTTACTCTCAACAGTAAAAAAAATTGTAACTGTAAATTTTTAAAAACACATTTGATTTTTGACAATGAAGTTTGATTTGTCCTTAAAGTGTCCAGCATTAGTGGTTTTACCTTAGTACTTTCTGGGATTAGCGCGTTTAACCAAAACTCGTAAGTTTAAAATAATGGAACAGATTAATGTTAATAAATATTTTATTAACTTTAAATTTTGTATGATCATTTTTAAGATTTTTGAAAATAACTTAAGTGATGACGGCATACTTTCCCCTGTAACTGTACCTTGCAATTGACAACCACCTCTCAAAAAGCTTACGATAATGTCTTATCATTTGATCTATTGATACAGTTGTCAGTTTGTCAGTTGATGAACTGTGTTCGTCCGATGGCTTATCTTCGATATGCTACTACAACTTAAGGAAAATGTCAATTAGAACACTGTTGTGTATTTTATCAAGAGAATCTAGTATTAAAATGTTAGCATCTAGGTAAGTCGTTGCTTTAGGCAAAAGCAGTCATAATGAATATTAGGAATAATTAAGTTATGGCTGTACTTAAATACAATTCAATTGATAATGTACTAAAAGCTTACCAAATATACTGTCACTGAAGATTATTTATATGTTCTGTACGTATTAGACCGCACGTTTCCACGTGTAATACGGTCCTCGTAAAATCATTGTCAAGGTTAGTAGTATTATCACGATGCTCTTTAAATTGTAAGGCCCATATCACAAATAATTCATGACTTGTAGTTATTTGAAAAAAGTACAAATCAAACATACTATACGTCACTAATATTTACTGTGTTATCTATGATAGTGTTCAGAATGATCGCTATATTATTATTTTAATAAATTTTAAAGTTATAACAGATGTTTTCGATAAGTCACGTAATTTATTGTAATAAATGAGTCGAAATCAAGTTCATACATCTTTTTTATGTTGTGGTGAGGCAAACTCTTGCTTAAATTTTTGATTTTCGTAACAACTTTTAACCAACTTCAAAGTTCATAAGTTTTTAACTGGTTGTACAGATTTTTATGTATGTTTTTTATATTGAAATCTGGTGTTTGTTATGGTTCCATTTAAATTTGATCGATATTTGAGAATTTAGAGGTATAACCGTAATTATGCGTATTTAATTGATTAGTTATTTATTTTAGAGATGAAATCTGAAATCATGTCAGAGACGTGTCCAATGATCGTAAAACATTAAGCAGCTCCTGGGGTCTTTATTAGTCTTTATTATGTTGGAATGCAATTGAACTTTATTGCTTGCATGAACATTAATGTAACGCAGTGTTTTTCAACCTTTTTCATGACGCGACCCCCCTGGTATGAAAAAATATTACGCGACCCCCCGACCCTTCGCTTTTTGAAGTGAAACTTCTGTAGGAACATGAGGGGTAAAATTTGAGCGAACAGTAACGCGGCAGTGTCATGGCGGTCAGTACTTGGATGGGTGACCACCTGGGAACACCGCGACGTTGGCTTTTTGTTTTTTTTTTTCAACTACTTTTTTTGTATTTTAAATTCGTTTTTTTAATTAGTTTTTTTAATTAGTTTTTTTTAAGTTAGTATTCCAAAGAAGTTTCACTTCTGACACGTACTTTGTACGCACACAATTTTTTATCATGTATGTATGTGTATAGGGCGAGATGAAAATGTCATCAGTGCAAAAGACAAAATACATGGCTTTACAAAAAAAGTTGACTTGTGGTCGTCGTCTATAAATCAAAATAGCTTCGATTCATTTTCGTCGAAACTATCTTTTACTGAAGAAGTCGGATGTGAGACAAACATCAAGGGATATATATATACCTGGCATATATATACCTGGTATGAAAATGGTCTCAGATAATTTGAAAGAAGAATAATAATTGTGTCATTACTCAGTGCAAGAAACATTGGAGAACACTGGGCAGAGGTGGTTTTTTTTTAAATGTAACTAGGTTGGCAAACAAGCGTACGGCTCACCTGATGGTAAGCGATCACCGTATCATCACCGTAAGCATCGCAAGCGCGAGGCCGACCCTACCCCCAATTCCCCCCCAGAAGCTCTGGTCACCTTACTCACCAAAAAGAACACAGCACTGCTGGGAAACGGTTTTATTTAGCTGTGATCTTCTGTAAGGTCGAGGTACTACCACAGTCGGCTGCTCCATATTTTCAGCAGGAAATTTCCTGCAGTGCCCTACCTGAGTTTAAAAATCTTAAATTCGTTTTTAAATGCTGCTATAAATGAGGCTAATTTGCCAACTAAGCTCAAAAAGAATCTGCTAGAATTATCTGCCGATAGAATTGGAATCCAAGTCTGCTATTTTGAATACTTATTTGGTTAAGAAGAAAAACAGAATACTCGGAATTGACACCTGAGGCCTTGAAGTGTTTGATTCCATTCGCTTATGCGAGTTGACATTTTCACCAATGGCCAAAATAACAAGTAAACAAAGAAACCGCTTAAATTTGGAAAACGATTTAATTCTATGTGTAGCAAATACAGATTCACGATGGGAGAAATCGGTTAATCAATAATTGTGTTTGCTCGCAAACGAAAAAAAACCGACTTCAATTACATCGACAAGTAATCTTATACTATTAAACGAGCAATTCTTGTATATTATATATATATATATATATATATATATATATATATATATATATATATATATATATATATATATATATATATAATCTGAATCTCGGAATCGGCTCCAACGATTTTCGTGAAATTCAGTATACAGAGGATTTCGGGGGCGAAAAATTGATCTAGCTAGGATTCATTTTTAGAAAATTTAGTTTTATCCCTGTTTTTAGGCAATAAAAAAATGACTAAAATATCGTTAGAATAGGAAGGTAATTTTCACAATAAATTGTCATTAAGGTTATAATAGCTCAGGTGGGAAATCGGACGGGTTCAACCGAGAAGACCAAGGTTCAAATCCACGTCTACAAGCGACAATTTTTTTTAATTTTTCTTTAATTTTTCTAATTGCACTCGTTATTTTTATTTAAATAAAAATAAAATATAAACATACCGAGAAAAAAACCAAACAAAAAAAATACTAAAAATACCGACTACCGAGCTAGGCTCGGTCACCCAGGTACTACAAAGTAATAAGACCAAAAAACAGTCAAGCAAATGCGCGTTATCAAAGATTACTCAAAAAGTTGTAATCAGATCTCGATCAAATTTATACAGGACTACATGACAAGTATTACCTTTTGATTAAAGTAAGAATCATCAAAATCGATAAACCCAGTGAAAAGTTAAGCGGTTTAATACAACGTAGGTCAACGAAAAAGTAGTCAAGTAAATACGCATTATTACATATAATTGTAAAAGTACTTGTCAGATCTCAATTAAATTTAAATGGGACCACATAACACGCAATACCTTTCAATTAAAACAAAATTCATCGAAATCGGTCCACCCAGTCAAAAGTTCTGCGCTAACATACATAAAAAAAATACAACCGAATTGAGAACCTCCTCCTTTTTTGGATGTCGGTTAAAAACAAGCACAAACTTTGCAATAACATGAGTATTAGGATTTTATTTCTTGTTAATTTGTTTGTACTAACATAAAAATGTTTGAGTACATACATATTATATCCTTTTGTTAAAATTCTCTTACTTAATAAATCAATCTTTTTTAAGCGACTTCCAAAAAAGGAGGAGGTTCTCAATTCGACACGTATGTTTTTTTTTATGTATGTTAGCTCAGAACTTTTGACTGGGTGGACCGATTTCGATCAATTTTGTTTTAATTGAAAGGTGTTGCGTGTCATGTGGTCCCATTTTAATTTAATTGAGATCTGACAAGTACTTTTATAGTTATATCTAATAATGCGTATTTACGTGACTACTTTTTCGTCGACCTACGTTATATTATACCGAATAACTTTTTACTCGGTGTACCGATTTCGATGATTCTTACTTTAATCGAAAGCTAATACTTGTCTTGTAGTCTTGTTTAAATTAGATCGAAAACTGATTACAACTTTTTGAATAATCTTCAATAGCGCGTATTTACTTGACTATTTTTTCGTCTTATTACGTTGTATTACTTGTCGATGTAATTGAAGTCGCTTTTTTTTCGTTTGCGAGCAAACACAATTATAATATTTATTGTTTTTTTACTAAAGTTCTCTCGACCTCTGACGACCCCCCTACGGCAGCTTCGCGACCCCCCAGGGGGTCGCGACCCACAGGTTGAAAAACACTGATGTAACGGACTGAATAATGATATATCGTTACCAATGAACTTTATCAGATTTAATGCTGCAATTATTGTGAGTAGTTATTTTTTTTCTCAACGCTAAGATTTATTGCGCTGTTTTGTTTCAACCGCAGCGATCACAAATACAAAGGTACACACAACTACTACTACAACGTACATGCTTACGGTACGTATAAACTCGTATATGGCTGATTTAAAGTTAATCTTTAAAGTTAATCTTTTAGCTTTGTCACTAGATCATGGTGTAGCTGTAGTCTAAACTAATAATAAGTGGTTCAGCACTGTGAGATTTTCTAATTCTTTTAGTTTGTAATTCAGTTTTCGATAGTAAGAAGAAGAATTTACGATTATTTATAAGATCGTGTTTATTTATATGTCATAAACAATTGATGAATTGGAGAAAAATACAGTTAGCTTATGTTACTACATAGTTTGGGACGCTTTGTCTAGAATACCTTTCCGTTACACTAACGTTTTTAGTTTTGTTATTTATGTAATTGTAATTAATGCCTTATGCCTGTAAAATTTATTACTGGCCTAAAATATGAAATATCTGATTTTTATATGAATAATTTTTTTTTAATATTTAATTTTTCATTTGAAAATATAAACATTGTGTGTGTCATTTTCAAATGTTGTCATATTATAAAATGATTATCGTTAATCATTTTTATTGCAAAATAGAATATTTAATACTAAATTTTATAGAGCTGCTTGTTCTAGTTTTGGTTTTTAAGCTTTGAAGTTTAACGATCACAAAGTAAACTATAAAATGAATAATAAATGACGATACACCTCTAGAGAACGTAAAGCCATCATCATACTTGATCTTTCGCCTTGACCACGCTGTGGTTTCTTAAATTATTATTTCCATAACATTTTGTTCTAACGTTTTGTCCCCGAAATAAATTAGTTCTTACGTAACTGAGAGTTGTTTTGATCACAAATTGAATAACTTCATTAGCTTTGTCATTTGCGTAAACTGAAAACTTTGGATGTATTTCACTGATTGTACCTGTAATTTTAGAATTAAATATATTTTTGTTAGTGTTTTGTTTCTCGTGAAAAGAATATTCTTTATTTATTTTGACGTTTATTTAAATATGTTTAGCCCTTCGTACGGCAAATCGTTTCTCGAAACGTGTCTTGCCATTCTTTATTTAAAAACATTGGATTGATTCTCTTTTTTGTAATTGAGCATGTCAGTTCCATTAAAATTTTTCGTTCTGCATATTCAATGTTAGTATATTTTTAAATACTTAAGCTTATTTTCTTTTTCTATTGGTAATTATAACTCTCAGCAGTCCACGTCTTGGAGGTTTTTAATTAAAATATTTGTAAGGCAATATATATATGCCATTTTAAGTTCCATGAGTCGAACCGTAATCCGAGAGATTATATCAAAAGTTGCTTCAGTCATAAGTCGCTGATTTTTGATTTATTTATTCATTCGTCTTTAATTTTAAAATAGGTCTTATATTTAAAACACTAGTATTATTATAATGTAGCGTATGATTTGTTTGTACATTTCGAATATTTTGAGGTTTATTGCATCTGATCAGTATTTTTTGCCTTTATGTATATTTAGAAATATTTGATGTGGGTTGACGTTTGAAATATTCTTGAATGTTCATACGTTATTCATTTTGAAATGTCACTGTAAGTGAGAACACGAGCCTAAGTATTATCTCGTTTCCGGCCTTGTGTATATTTTTTATCTGATTCTCGCAACACGACCGCTTAATTTAAATTAATCATCTTTTTATAAGCGTTTTGTTGGACATACATTATACGATCGCTACAGTGGGTCCTGCATCCTCTCCGTATGATTCATTGCTTCTCAATCGCTGCAGACGATGAAATAAATCATCACCGATTGCAGTTGTATTGTTGATGCGAATGCGGTCTGCGGTTACTGCTTACGTGCTTGACTTTTATACAACATTGTCCAATTAAATAGTGTCTCGCCGCAGTCGCCGTGATTGCGTCCGCGTCGCTTCGTCCTATCGTCCGCCGTTGCTATGATCCCATCTCGCGATCAGAATGATTACCCGGATACCGGTTATGTTTTTGCACATTCAATCCTAATTTTATCGTTAAGATTTATTTAATGTATTTGACATTGAAAGTGGAGATCGGAGGTCAATTAATATTATCATCGTGAACACGTGATACGAAAGGGAAAGTTTAATTAAAATCAGAGATTATACGATTTTGAGATGGCTGTTCATTATTGAAATTTATTTAAAATATTTTTATTTTTTGTGTGAATAAATGAAAAAAAAAAAATTAAATTTGGCAGACACACAAATGTTGTTTTAAGAAATGACGTTGTTTCATAGAATCTTAGTATTAGGTAGAGCCATTATTTGTTGTATTAACTTTTATAATGGTTCACGATAGATAGGGGCTCTGTTTAAGGTTGTTAGGCCAGTAACCCGCATTACAAGTGGTCGGTCTATATAGCTCGTTCCGTTATCGCCGTTGTGATAGGCATTTGATTATAGTCCGAACATTGCACAAGTTATATGTTCTTATCTCGGAATGCAGTCACTGATGCGTCTCGTTGATCTTCGGCTGTGAAAAAAATTACATTTCAAGGCGTTATTTTTGTACGTTTTACTTGGTTGATTGTTTCTCTTTGTTAATTAGTGTTATCGAAAAATAGTTTACGTTTGGAAACTAGTTTAGGGTACAAAGTACGTAGGGCATTGAGTGTCTCGTTGGTCATCGGACTCATTGGTGAGTAGGTACTTCGTACGAATCCGTGTTAATATTCCAATTCGGTGTATTTGTTCACTAAGGTATCGTTATTGTTTATCAGTTGCAAATATTCCAGTTTTACTAGCTAATCAATAAATGTAATAAAAATGTAACGGATCGCTGTCTGTACATGGAAAATATATGGGAAAAAATATTAATGATTGTTAGAATTTTTGTCTGCTTGTCTTGTCTGATTTAGATGTGGTTTTCTCTAATATATTGTAATAAGCTTCACTTAACATATAGTGTTTGTTACATGTCAATCGATTTATAAATAAAAAAAAAATGCGTGCGTACAAAGTAGGTACACATGCCAGAAGTCAAACTTCTTTGGTGAACTAATTTAAAAAAAAACTAATTTAAAAAAACATATTTAAAATACAAAAAAGCTAATTGAAAAAAACAAAAAAAAGCCAACGTTACGCGGTGTTCCCAGGTGGTCACCCATCCAAGTAGGTACTGATCTTCATGACGCTGTCGCGTTACCGGTCGCTCAAATTTTACCCCTCATGCGCCTAAAGAAGTTTCACTTCTAAAAGTTAAGTGAGGTAGGGCACAGCAGGAAAATTCCTGCTCAAAATATGGAGCAGCCAGACTGGGGTAGTACCTCGACCTTATAGAAGACCACAGCTAAATAATACTGTTTTCAAGCAGTATTGTGTTCCTGTTGGTAAGTAAGGTGACCAGAGCTCCTGGGAGGGGATTGCGGATAGAGTCGGCAACGCGCTTGCGACGCTTCTGGTGTTGCAGGCGTCTATAGGCTACGGTAGTCACTTACCATCAGGTGAGCCGTACGCTTGTTTGTCGACTTAGTAACATAAAAAAATATGCCATTTTAAAGAATCCCGTTGAAAATGTAAATAAACAAACGACGGTCTTTATAATCCAAAATAAAACAAAAGATATATCCAAAAAATGCTGTCCAAAACTCCAAAGTCGCTATTCCACGCGGACGAAGTCGCGGGCACAGCTGGTGTTATGTTATGTTATGTTATACATCGTTCTTCAAAAATCGTGCTCTGAATGTTTTTTCTTCGTAAACATTCTATTAAAACGCTATTTTATGTCTGTCTGCAACATAATCGTATGCATATCAATGCAGCCATGTAAGTTTTATATAGATGAGCTTTAAGAGTGTCTTCGGTAATGCAAACACGTTCCGCTACGATACGAGAAGTAATCTTCGGAGGAGGGCCGAGTTCAGACAGCTTTCGTCGCGTGTAACTGCGTGTCGCACAAAAAATGGATAGACGGCCAATAAAAACCCTGTGGGGAGATGTCGAGGGGAGGGTGTAGCGGGTGCAGTGTGCTGCACTCCGAAGCGACTGTAATTGCTCGCTGCAGTCTCTCTGTGCCGGTCTAGTTGCGCGCACGCAGCTTATCCCTAAATATCACTTCTGAGACTTCATTTTACTTATTTTTCTTAAGACCATGATTGTCCTTGTCGCGTTTATATCGTACGCGTTTTTGTTTACCTTTTATTAAACATTAAAACTTGACGGATTCGTGTAAGGATATCGCGCAAAAATAGCGATTATTTAATTAGAGAAGCTTGCCGCGACTAGTTAGGGTTGTAACTAGTAGCTTTGGGTGAAACTAGATAAGAGTTTCGTTTTAAACTATGACGTGAGTTGAACTAAGTTTTCGTACAATATACTTAATTTGTGGGTTTAAATATTAATATTATCTTTTTGTTATCGCAGGGCATCCGTAGTCGCAAGTGTCACTGCGGCCGAGGAGGCGGGTAGTACCGGTCCGGTGACCCAGGACGGCGCTATGAAAGGCGTAGAAGCCACACCAGAAGAACAAGAACGGTTAGCAACAGGAAACAACAATGGATCTCTTGATTGTAAATTACCAACACCACAAGAAGCGGTGCCGCGATCGGCGTTTCATTCTACCAGAGTTTTCATGCTGGTCTTTCTATCGGGATGGGTCCTACAAGGGATGTTCCTCACGTACTTCGTCAGCGTGACGACGACAATCGAAAAGTTATTTAAAGTAGAATCGAAGACGACCGGGACGTTGCTCGCGGCGACGGAAATCGGACAAATCTGCACTGCACTGTTTCTGACTTATTTGGCCGGTCGCGGTCACAGACCGAGGTGGATAGCGTCGATGATGCTCGTGCTCGCGGTCGGAGTGATCGGTTGTGTGTTGCCGCACGCGCTGTACGGGACGCAGCTGATGGACGTACACTTGGACTCGCACAGAGCCGGCGCGGCACCCGTGTGCTCCTTGGCGGGGAACTCGACGTCGACCGCATGCGACGCCGCTCACGCTGTGGGCCGGGCCACGCGGTCGTCTATCACCGCCGTGGTGATACCGTGGCTGTTCATCTGCCTCCTCGTCGTCGGCGTGGGACAGACCGGTATCGCCACTCTCGGCATACCGTATGTCGACGACAACGTGGGCAGCAGACAATCGCCATTATATATGGGTGAGTTTTGTTGTTCTATTTCGTAAAATTTGTATTCAAATTTAATAATTGTTCTAATCATATAATCTATTGCGAACCATAATTGATCACAATGTTAGTTACAATCATCTTGTTTAAAACCTGGTAAATAATTCTTTACACTTGCGTGCAGTATTATGTCAGTTCTATGAAATAGCTAGCATAATAAAGGGCCTTGCCCTTACAGGAATAAGCTCATTACTTTTACTTTAGCGATATCCTGATTACATCGATTTATGAATTGCGCCGAGCGTTATTATCGCAGGGAGAGAAGACTAAAAAGTCAGTTAAAGGTTTTTTAAATTACTGTTGTTAGTAGGAATATTTCGTTCGTAAAACACATTAAAATTATTTATATTCTATCTAAATCGCACTAAACACTAAACACTATAATCAATTTATCAATCTAATTATCAATATCCATTACAGAATCTTACAACTACTGATAAAAATGTGATATATTGTAGAACCCGAAAACGGGTACCTCTGCCCCTAATGGCCAACTCCATAAAAAGTTTAGATAATCTGCCACCGGTGACATTGTACGGGTCGCAATAGACATTTGAAAAAAAAGTAAGCCTAAAACGACAAAATAGTATCCGTTTACCGATATAGACAAAAAAAAAACCCTTGTACACCTTTTGAACTTTATTTTCCATCAATTGTTACAACAATCATCGCTTACTTATTTTTATTTTGTTTATTTTGATGATTATTATTAGTCCGGGATCCATAGTACATTTTTTTTCACTTGATTACTATCAAGCTAATTTTCCGGGAGTAGCTTCATTTTGATGAGACGAACAAAAATTTCCTCTACGAAAACTCTCGATTGTGGTAGGTAAAAGGGGTAGCAGGAGATAGACCAGCAGTGAGCGTAGGACCGAGATAACGTACCACGCAATTTGTAGGACAATATTACCATCAAATTATATAAATATTAACTAACTAAAAGAAAAAAAAATCAGCTGGTAAGTAATAATTTTGTTATGACCTTACGAGGTCATCAAGTTGATGAGGTCCTACGCTTACTGCTACTCTATCCCCTGCTAACTCTATTACATACCACAATCCAGAGTTTTCGTAGAGGAAATTTTTGTTCGTCTCCTCAAAATGAAGTTACTCCCGGAAAATTAGCTTGATAGTAATCAGGTGAAAAAAATGTACTAGGGATCCCGGACTAATAATAATCATCAAAATAAACAAAATAAAAATAAGTAAGCGATGATTGTTGTAACAATTGATGGAAAATAAAGTTCAAAAGGTGTACAAGGGTTTTTTTTTGTCTATATCGGTAAACGGATACTATTTTGTCGTTTTAGGCTTACTTTTTTTTCAAATGTCTATTGCGACCCGTACAATGTCACCGGTGGCAGATTATCTAAACTTTTTATGGAGTTGGCCATTAGGGGCAGAGGTACCCGTTTTCGGGTTTTACAATATATCACATTTTTATCAGTAGTATAGACTTTTAATTTAATCAATGGCAAGGAGATGATACAGAGGAGATTCGAGGATATTAGTACAAAAAGAGAGATGTAGAGAGTGAGTGAGAGTACTGAGAGTTGAAATATTATTTATTTAATTAAAACTAGTGGTCGCCCAGTGGTCGAAATTCGACCATAATTAATCTAACATATTATAAAAATAAGTCCCCCGGTCGCGTCTTTCTGTCCTCCTGTCTGTCTGAACGCGATAAACTCGAAAACTACCAAACGGATTTTTATACGGTTTTCAACAATAGAAAGAGTGATTCTTGAGGAAGGTTTAGGTATATAATTTATTATGCTCTTATGTAAATTAGCTGAAATACGGCGACAAATGTTGAAAAGGTCGCAAACAATCTTGCCTACTGGGAGCTTTCCACGCGAACGCCGCGTAAACTAGCAAAGATATAGTTAAGTAATGTACTAGCGAATACAAAATCTATAAAAATGTTACAAAAAGTCCGCGATAGCATATCTCTATCTCTAACGGTTGACTTACAATAACAACTTTTATGTTCAATTTTTTGTAATTAAAAACATTACGTTATTTTCAAAGCTATTTTCTTTAGTTCAGTATTAATCCTTATCCAAATGAATATGTTACTTAGCTTAGGCATTTAATGCAGATTAAAATTGCCCTTTACACTATATCAATCAGATGAATAGTTTTTGAGATATCGTCGTTAGAAGTAATTATTAAAAATAAATAATGCGCAACGAAGTGGGCACGGGTCGGCTAGTTTTTTTTAAATTATAGGTAAGTTTGAACATTAACAAGGTTCTCTTTCTTCAAGGTGTAATGTTTTTTTTTATTGATTTAATTTATTTTTATGCATAATTAAAAAAATATATTAGTCTTCTGCACTCCTTCTCTATATCTATCTCTACGCAATTTTCCTAATAAGAGATACAAATTTTTGCTTCACGTATTAATATATAGATGTTCGAATAAGTTTGCGTGTTATGTTAATAAAACTGTCTTAGTTAATAGAAGCAACTGAGCGTAATACTCGTCTTGGAAAATGAAAGTTCATTGTAATAATAACATCTCCATAACCAGTACTCATGCGATTGCAGTTGCGGGCTCAATAACTCTTGAATATTATAGCTTTGAAGTTCGAAGCGGCGTTTGAGAGTTAAATCAACATAATTACCTGTATTAATTAAACATATAGTTGAAATTATTTATCGTCTCTATATTTTTTGAAACATTTATGATTGAACTATCGGGTGACTGAAAGTTTAGTTATGTTTTGCATTTTTAAGTTGTAACAAATGTTAAATTAATAGTACTTCACTATATATAGCATTTATTTCGTCCTTTAATTTTATTTATAGAGTAAAAATGTAATAAAAATGAATGTATGTTATAACGACACGTACCTTGAAATATTATCAAACATCGTAATGTAACGCATGTGTATGTAAATAATTAATCGTATAGAAACCATTTTAGAATAATGATTAGTGGTTTAAATAAATAATAGTGCTCGTGACCTTGAGGTAGGTATATCTTATTCAGTGAAAAAAGGAAACGAATGAACTGGGCCGAAATCTATTATTAAATTAGTTTAATAAATTCGTATTATTTTTAATTGATAATAAATAACATTTTATACTTTAAAAAATTTGAATCATTGGCTTCATAGTGATTTTTCTTGATAGTTTTATTATTTAATCTGACCGAATTAATCATACAACGAAGTACATGTAAAAGAAATTAACGTAACGTTTTAACTGAATATTTTAAATGTCATTAGAATAAATAGCGTATTAACCCTTAATCGGGCCGAACAAAAAAAATTACTTTTTTTGGCTCAAGTATAAGTTCTTGTGTAATAATGGATATCAGTGTACATAAAATAGTATTTAAATTACTGAAACTGAAAAAAATGATGTTTTTACGAGTGGGAAATAATTTCCCTTTGCCTGTTCATGGACAACCAAAGTGGGAAATAATTTCCCTTTGCCCGATTACGTCTATAAATTTAAATATACTAGTAATTTGCCCTGACTATACTTTTGAATTTATTTTTCGTGATAAATGTGCACAGAATTATTTACTTAGAAGTGAGGTGGAGTGTCAGTCAGTGTGCGAATAAAGGATCCAATAATTTTTAACAGAAGTATCGATGTCTAATAAATCAGAAAGATTTTCTAATATATTTTCAAGAGCTTTATCATCAATTTTCCATCTTTTAAAAGACATGAGCTAAAATAATATTGCAATCTACAATTAAAAATAAAGAAATTAAGTAATGGACAAAAATAAAAAAGTCTACAAAAATAAATCCCTACTTTTTATATATATTGACGCAATATGGAGTTCAGGAACGGACAAAGGGAACTATTTTCCCACTTACAAGAATAAATTTCAAATGAATCAAAACCACACAAAAACTGCATTTTTTAATTGAATATCATAACAACGTTACAAAGAATATAATAAATTAGTAAACAACGAATCAAATATCTACTTATCAGAATCTTTTTTTAAGAAACTTAGCAGATTTATATCTCCACGGTGTGAAAATCGCGCGAATTTTTCAAATGTGAAGTTAATTTGACTCTGACATCGACACTTGACATTTGAAAAGCTGGGGTTGTCAATAAAATAATTCTGTAATTATCTAAGATTATATTTGTGTAACAAAATGACTTTGAAAGGCTGCCAATTCAAAAATATTCGGGAATTTAGCTAGATTGACAGGGTGGGAAAATAGTTCCCTTTACCCGAATAAGGGTTAATGTGCGTCGAAATGATAACAAAATACAAAAATTAAAATATATTAAACATGCTTTTCTACGTTCTTTAGTCTGTTAAAAAAATCAACACTCTCATTCCCTCCCTCTCAACAGTTTTTAGTTTGTTAAAAATAATGTAAAGGTATTATGATAATGTTTGCGGTTCAAATGCAATTATTGATACAAAATTGCAGTAGCGTGTGTACATAATGCATGGCTCGAATGAGTCTACCCACTGCAATGTTTCGTCGATTATGCGATAGGGTCGGGTTATAGTTTCAGCGAAGTTTATATTTTCTATGTTACTATTAATTTAACAAAATGTGAACTGGTTGTGTTAAGTGCTAAATTTATTTGTAGTTGTGTAAGTTTACAATCTCTTCAGCCCATCGCAGTCCACTGCTGGACATAGACCTCCCCAAGTTCACGCCAAACATCCCGGTTTCAATACCAGTCCAACAATCTTACGTAGATCATCGGTCCAGCGTGCTGTAGGACGTTCCACACTACGTTTCCCAAGACGGAGTCTCCACTCCAGGACACGCCTGCTCCCGGATAAGAGATTATTATTAATTTATTTTCCTATATCACATGCATTTTTCAATCCTTACGTGTAACATTATCTTGGCAAGCGTACAAGCCATCTTTTTCTTTGTTAATATTTGAATTTTTCCTCACCTTCAATAAATTTTATTGACTTGATTTTTTATTATTTTAGTTTTGGGTATAAAAATTTTCGACAAAATTCTAGTTTTCGCATATTTAGGTTTTCCTTGATATGGGGTTTTAATTCCTATTAAACTTTAGTCTGGTGTTTTTAGGGTTTAATTTTGATAATTTTTTTTTAATTTTATGAAAATTCCTTACGCTATTTTTTCTGTATCTTACGCCTTTTATGTCTATAGTTTTAAACACAATTATTATTTTTACTGCAACATTTGTTATTCTTAAATGTTTCTTTTTATTCTGCAAAATTTATTCTACGTAAAATTAAATTAATAAAAAATTTTAATAAAAAAGTTAAGAGTATAACTATATAGATTAAAAATAATTTATTATAATCATAAAATTGAGGCTCTATTTACTGTAATATCCGCTAACATAGGAACCAGAATCTTATGACCAAAGAACTTGCGGCCTTGTAACAAATTTATAATATGGTGGCTGAGAATAGGATGACTATTTTTGGGCGTATGGGTTATGAGCAACAGGTTGTTTGTAAACAATTTATATACTATTAAATTTTTAACCAACTACAAAAAAGGAGGACTACTCAATTCGACCGTATATATGTACATGTATATTTTTTATGTGTGTTTGCGGATAACTTCGTCGTTTATGAACTGATTCTTTTTTTTTTGGAAGGAATATATGCCAAGGGTGGTACCATGTTAAGGAAACCAGGATCGGATGATGGCATCCCAGAGAAATCGAGGGGAACATTCGAATATCGTAGTGGCAACTAGTACGTTTATTAATTTTTTTTTCGTCAACCTACGTTGTATTACTTGTCGATGTATTTGAAGTTGGTTTTTTCGTTTGCTAGCAAACACAAGTATATTTTTATGTACAAAGATATATTGACACGATATTTTTGTTACACAAAACACATGTATAAAGATAAGCACGCCATTAATCATCTCATACGACTGAATTCAAACTGTTGTTGAGATAATTATGCATTGTTTAATTTATACAGATCATTCACATCAAAGTAATGTGTGAAACAGTGATTATATTGTTGTAACGACACTTGTATGTTATTTTGTATCAATGAATAAAGCATTATGAGTTCAGGAAAAAAAATGAAAAAGGAGAGATGATAGTCTTTAAAAAGTGTATATTTAGACATGAGCACTGATAAATGTCTAATTGTCGTTAACTTTATCTAAATTTACATTTAAACGCTTTGGTCGTAAAGAATAGTCTCTGCCCAATGTTACTAAATTTTCTTTTTTTATACTAATTTTTAAGCAATGCGTATTGTTTATACTATGAATAAAAAGATTTACTTGTTTTCTTACGATTTGTGTTTTGAAAGTAATTAGTGTGGTTGACGTTTATTGTCACAGATTTGACGCTATCCATCGTTGAGTGAGGTATTATAGCCTAGAATCTCTTTGATAAATAAGTTATTTCATGGAATAATAATTAATCGTGCTAGTTACTTTTGGAATTAGCGCATTTAAATGGACAGACAAATTTTTCCTAATATGTATGTGAATATAATATGATACTAGTGATGTAATCTTTTTATTTGACCTTTTAGATCCGGTCTTTTCTTATCGCCTATGGTTCTTCTTCTTCGACAATTAATAATTAATACTAGCTGACCCCGCAAACGTTGTTTTGCCATATATGTTATTAACCCCCGCAACCCCCTCTTGTGGGTGGAATTTCGTAAAACCCGGTCTACTCGGTGAAAGGAATATTCCTACCAAATTTCAAGTCTCTACGCCTTATGGTTCCAGAGATATCGTGATGAGTCAATGGGTGGAAATCTCTTTTATATATATAGATTATTGTTGAATAAGGACATTACTAACTTTCAGAGAGTTATTGTGGTTGTTATTATATCGGGATTTTGTTAAGGCAATTATGTTTCTATATTCGGCAAACTATGTTTTCTTACTAAATTATAAATGCAGATTCCATCTACTTGACATATTTTAGATTTAGGTTGTAATTGAAAGTAATACATTGTAAAGTACTTTTAAATCGCACATTAATTTTTTTTAAATAGGTTTTTATATTAGTGAGTTTGATGCCGAATCAGAGCAGATACATGTCAACTGAACAAATATTTGGCCTTGTCTGGTCTAAGTGTATATCCTTGTTATACACCCTTGTCTTGGAGATCTTGGAGATAACATAAAGCTGCTCGTCAGTCGTAGAAAGTAATAGCGTGCTCTGTCGTTATGTTGACATTTCTCTGTCTTTATGTTGACATTTTGTCAATGCACCAAAATAATCAAATTAACAAAAATGTATAAATAAATAAGTAGGTACATAGTTCGTAGCAAATATCTCGTAGTATCAGTAAGATTGGAATGCGGTGCTTATTCTCGTAGCAAGTGATGATAGGTATTAGGTAGCAGCAGATATTTGTGAAACCCTTTCTATCCATATAAACAAGTATGTAAGGATCGTAGCAAGTGGAAAGAAGTGGTCTCTGCCTACCACTACGGGAAAGAGGCGTGATTTATATCTATAATTATGTACTTTCTATCCGGGTAAACGAATGTGTCAAAAGAGAAGCGCTACAAGATCATGATATTAAATAACTATATTTTTTTATAGTTTTTTAGTCTCTCTGGGTAATTTTTGAGTAGATAACGTGCAGACACGTAGACAATAACAGCTCTATGTTTGAGAGATAATAAGCAAACTCCTGAGAACCATAACAATCTAATCGTAGAACTCGTTCTCATTAGCAATATGTTTGGGAATATTTAGCGACAAGATTTATTACAGTCTAGCCGTGCTCGCGACTTCGTCCGCGTGAAATACTGACTACATTTTCAACGTGATTCTTCAAATTGGCATAACTTTTTTATTTATTAATCGATTGACATGAAACAAAAACTAAATGTTAAGTTAAGCTTACCGCAATAAACTAGTGAGAACCACATCTAAATCGGATAAGCCAGTTTTGAGATTAGCGTACAAAATCGCACAAACAGACTAACAGACAAAAATTCTAACAATCATTTTTTGGGTGCTATTTGCGTTGATAAAGGTCCCAATAATATTTTTTCTCATATATTTTCCATGTACAGACAGCGATCGGTTACATTTTTATTATATGTATTGATTGAAAAAAAAAACACGTTAACATTTACTGTCAACCGATGATAATTATTTAGTATCTTTTTCACTACTATTATATGCTCCTACTGTACACTGTAATGTAGTCCGGTACTGTGTGCCCTTATCATTTAAGACTATAGGTCTGACTGGCACCACTAATATGGCTGCTTCTTAAAGAAGGAGTCTACAGTAGACTGTATGCTCTCCTTAGTCATGAGGTTAATTAACATTTACCTCCAATGTTTATTTTACTCTCTATATTGATTCACTTTCAACCTTGTAACTTTGTTCACCCACTTTTGTTATGGTGTTAAAACCCCTATTTTAACTTTGAAGTAGTTAAATATTGTAAGCTTATGTTTATATATCGCAAATTTATAAGGTCTTTTCGATCTTTATAACAGTGGTTTATCAATTTTATTTACAGTAATATTATAATGTAGTTATAATATTTTGAAAATATATATAATAGATTAATACAACCAATGCACTGTCAGATGCAATAAATGTGCTCTTAAACAAATTCCAGTACGAGTTAGCACAAGAGAGGCCATACAGATGTTTGCCGTGGTCTGGGTGTTTGTGCAGTACTTGTGGGTCACCCCACCGTGCCTCGGAGAGCACGTTAAGCCGTCGGTCCCGGTTGTTATCATGTACACCTGATAGCGATCGTTACTCATAGTAGGGAATATATATTTGGGTTGTCTGGAAGAAATGGCTATATAAGTATATACATAATTATATTACATTATAAGTCCGCCCACTGTACTTCACAGTCTGTAAATGATATTTGTAGTTGTGATGTACAATAAAGTATAAATAATAAATAAATAAGACACATTACTCGACCATAGAGAGCAATGCATACGAATGTAATTTATAATGCCAATGTCCATCCACAGTGACCAACAATAAGTATTAAGTAATGTAGGGCACAACTGGAAATATTCTGCTCAAAATCTGGAGCTGCCCGACTGGGGAAGTACCTCGACATTACAGAAGATCACATCTAAATAATACTACTTTCAAGCAGTGTTGTGTTCCTAGGCGGGGATTAGGGTAGCGTCTATAAGCTACGGTAATCGCTTACCATCAAGTGAGACGTACGCTTGTTTGCCGACCTAGATGTATAAAGAAATGGCTCCATTTTTTCTCTTTTTATGAACAATATTATGTATATTAAACATCCTAATATTACTCCAGTCTATATCTATGTTTATGTCAGTTTCTCAGAAATATTTTAGGTACATCGTTCAATCTCGATGTACATTGATGTTACTCTTATATTATTTTTTAAGTTCCTTAAATAAACCTTACGAGGAATTTAAAATACAATAAAAGCATTTAAAGTTGCCTCTTTTTTCTTATTTCTTATTCATGTAACAACGTATACAAAAATATTTTTGTATAAAAGCAAGAACATTTGATCTCCTTTGAAAGGTTTTCGATATAAAAACGAAATAATAAATCATTTGATATAGGTATTGAAACATAAAGGCTTTTTTGTTATGAAGAAAAATAATTGTATGTTATTTAGTTACAGGTAATATTTTGTTATTTAGTAACAACCGCTCTGGTTTAGTGGTGCGTGGAGGTACCTAAAACACCTACGGTTTGCGGGTTCGATTCCCGCTCGGAATGGAATGAAATGTTTAAGTGTTGAGCTCAGGTTTTGTTTTACGATTCTATGTCGACATTGACCTCGACCATTTCTTCCACAACCCGACATAACATTGAAATAAATGTATATCTTTTGCATACGTGTGTACAAGATTATATCCCGCCATCAATATTTATAAACGTAATTTTAATACGCAGTATTATTATTAACATATCTTCTATATGAAACTAGCGACCCGCCCCGGCTTCGCACGGTTGCAAAAATGATCAGTGTTTCTCTACTACATTATGCATGTATTATACATATAAACCTTCACTCAATATCACACTATCAATGAATCACTCTATCTTTTCAAAAAAACTGCATCAAAATCCGTTGCGTAGTTTTAAAGATCTAAGCATACATAGGGACAGACAGACAACAGGAAGCGACTTTTTTATAATATTATGAAATAAAAATCAATCATTAGGTATCATGGCTTGGTGCAGCCGTACATATGTATGCGCTTAACTTTCGAACGACTGCACCAAATCGAATTATTCTTTTTTAGTCCATTCCAAAAGTTTTCAAATTTTTATGTAAGGTCGGGAATGGTATTAAAACAAAGTTAAAATTGCAATTAAAAATTAATTTTTGCTGTATGGTCGTGAAAAAAATTCCAAAAGTTCTGCAAACTTGGGGAAGTTTTCGATATAATATTTCATATCACGTATTAAATTTGCAACCAATCTAAGTGTACGGAACATTTTTTATTATTGAAAATTAATGTTTTTTTTTTTATTAAACTGAATGAAAACGTTTCAAAAGTTCTGCAAACTTGACACATTAATTTTCAATAACAAAAAATGTTCCGTACACTTAGATTGGTTGCAAATTTAATACGTGAAATGAAATATTATATCGAAAACTTCCCCAAGTTTGCAGAACTTTTGGAATTTTTTTCACGACCATACAGCAAAAATTAATTTTTAATTGCAATTTTAACAATGTTCCGGACTGCGGACAAGGTTGCAAAATGAGATTTATTGTCGTCCCAATGTACCATTCACTTGACCGAAGTTTGAAAACTTTTGGAATTATAATTAAATTTTCGATTTCGAATGTCAATAATGACTGGACTATTTTGTGTTATTTATTTTCATGTCAAGATTTGTATAAAAGAAAATTAAAAAAAATATATGTTCACAAAAAATTAAGCACCTAAAGAAAAAAAAAAACAAAATTCTCTGCCTTTATCATTGAGATATTATTTAGTAATAATATCTCAATGGCCTTTATTAAGAAACAGGATCAAATATTTTTAATATCATATCAAAAATTCGCTCCAGCGGGGTTCGAACCCGTACCTCCGACAGACCGTGTCAGTGCTCTAGCCAATTAAGCTATGGAACGATGTACCCGCTAGATCGCAATTTTTGATATGATGATTTTTTATTCGGTTTCAAGCAACCGTGGCAACAACAGGATCAAAGCCTAACGTTATATGTATGAATTTGTGCCAACTTCTTACAATAGTCAGAGAGAAGGCTAATGTAAAAATTTTACTTGACTGACAGGATAATTATCTGAGTGATACATTAATAAAAAGAATAGTTCTTATTTATCATGAACTTCAGAACTGAACAAATGACATTTGGGATTGTTAGGCAATGTTATCTGATAAAATATTTAATTATTCTAGAATCTAGATCCGCTTCATCAAGCGTATACATTTATCTAGAATCTAGATAAATGTATACACTTGATGAAGCGGAGCATGTAATTAACGTGCGTATTCTTGAAATCAGTTATTTCCAAAATATGTAGGTTGTAAAAACTTTTTGCACAAACGGTGTCAATGTGTATTGATTCAACTTAAAAAAATTTGTAAGAACTTGGACTGAAATGAAATAGAACATAAGGAAACATATAAATTTTATTTTAAGACGTTATTTTGGTATGATGCTCCAGTTATTCGAGAGGAAAGATATAAAGGAAATATTCCTTAATATCCTACTTTAATTGTTAATTTTAACGTGATGAATGTATGCTTATTTGAGTTTTAATGGAGAATAAAAGTTATTTAATTAAAAAAAATGAGTCAAAAGATTTTGGGATACTTATAAAACGACCTTTAAATTAAAATTAAAAGTACAAAAATTCTGTTACAAATGCTCTACGTGAGTATTATTATGCTAACAGAAAAGTGACAAAAAATCGATTATTTTATTAATCATAAAAATATATGATGTCTATCTATACTAATATTATAAAGAGGTAAAGTTTATAACTTTGTTTGTATATACGGGGTAATCTTCGCAAATACTGATCCGATCATGAAAATTCTTTCGCTAACAGAAAGCTAACCTATTCAGGAGTGACATAGGCTATATTTTATTGTAATTGTACAAAAAAATCAGTAAATTAAGATAAAAGGAAAAAGATAAAAAAATATAAAGATTTTAAATCAGCACAATTTGAACCTGCGCCCTCTGACGTGCCGTGTCAACAATTCAATCTAATCAAGCATTATTATTTGCCTTAGAAATTAATTGGTGATTTTAAAACATTTATATTTATCTGATTTGCTGAAAATAGTGAGAGTGTATTGGAACATATCAAATTTCACCGTACCCTTCTTATGTGAAATGGATTATAACGCCCAACGAAGTGGGCACGGGTCGGCTAGTTTTTATATAAAGTGATTCATACAAATGACACAAAACTTGGTGGGTACGAGATATCCTTTAATGACATACTAATGACAAAAAATATGGTGAATACGAGATCCGATTTAGGACAACAATATGAAATAATTTGTTTTATAACAGTGACGTAAAATGAAGACAGAATAGTGATAAGTGTTTTATATTTGAAACGAACACAATGATTGCGCAACACTCGTTTAAGATTCAAATCAGATTAAGTTAGCTGCTCATGCGTCTCTTAGTTTGCTAAATGTGTCAATGCGCTCTGTGCATTCAATATGCACTGGGTTTCTACACCAGGGTTGACAAAGTGAATTTAGATTGGCACTATACACCATACGCATATACATATTTGAAGGATGATGCTATCCAACGGATAAAAGTTTATGATAAATTGTCTTTCACCATTGAATTTCACTACATTTGTGGTAGATTCCATTCGCAATTGTGAATCAAAAGTGTCAGTTTCTTAGAGAACAAAAAGGTCCTAATACCTATTCTAATCTATACTTAATATATAAAGCTGAAGAGTTTGTTTGTTTGGTTGTTTGTTTGTTTGTTTGTTTGTTTGTTTGTTTGTTTGTTTGTTTGTTTGTTTGTTTGTTTGAACGCGGTAATCTCTGGAACTACTGGGCCGATTTGAAAAATTCTTTCAGTGTTAGATAGCCCATTTATCGAGGAAGGCTATAGGCTATGTATCATCACGCTAAGACCAATAGGAGCGGAGTCCACGCCGACGAAGTCGCGCGCAGAAGCTAGTTCTTAAGTAAAACTAAATAAAGTCTATTCGTAACTTATAGGCAGGTTAACCTTTATCCACAACCTGAGTAATGACCGATATCTGCTGACTAATGGCCGTGTAACCATTGAATGGAACGTGTAATGTTGTGTATGAATTGAGTTTGAAATTAGAACATTTCTTGTGACTCTACAAACAAATTCGTAATTCGCTCCCAAAAATTAATTTGTTACACTTGTGTCAACTTCTCGTGGTTTCTTCATTCGAAAAACTACTACCGAGTTCAATGTTCCTCTATATTTTATTACTATAATAATGTTTTATTCATTCTATTATCAAGTACATATGTTGCCGATAAGATATACATGAAATTTTTGATGACGTGAAATTTTCTACATCTACATACATTTTATCTTTATTGCATAACTAAATTTTATTTCTGAATCAGGCATGATTTATAAATCGTTGACATATATATTTTGTTATCGTTACAGATATCTGTGACAGTTTTCAAATGTTACATATTTAGGTAAATCCCCTGTTCATTTTAGTTAGAAAAAATGAGCAAAGTGTAAGTCGGCTCTGACTTAGAGAGTTGACTGACAATGCGTTTCAGCCTTCAGGTAAGGCTTAGTGCACACTAATGAAATGTGTTTATTGTAGAGGCAAGTCGTTTAATTTTTACTGTTTGGTTTTTATTATTTGTTGTAATTTTATAGTAAATTCTTTTATAATTTTAAGTATATAAAAAATTCCATTTTAATCCTACCGGTATGAAAATGTAAAATTATTAAATATAAAAATCCGTCTAATTATACATATAACCAAGTTAGTTCTGAATATGTAGTTGACTTCCGAAGGGCATTACTCCTATTCACGTTCTCAATCTCTTGGGGCTCGAGCCCATTGGTATACTACGCTTGCATAATAATACTCCGGACAATATAATCATCTATTATAATATTATTTATATTATATTGATTAATGGGGATGTAACAAAATTGTAATTAGTAATTATTTTGGTCGTATCGTCCAAACGTCCCAAATGACAACCCTACAGAAGTGCGTATTTGTGTCACTGGGACGCGCGGGCACGGGATGCGTCCACTTCAACTCGTGTCGTCTATTTTGTTCGGTATTTCAACATCGAGAAGTTTCTTACGAGCTCTTCTTAACAGCCTCTCGAGATTCGTTTATTTTTTTCTTGTCTTCGTCTTTTTTGTCGCTCACCGATTTAAACGCTATTTGTTCTTGGTCGTTCACGTTACCATTTTTAGAATACTTTGTCGCTTTCAATTTAAGTTATTTTGTTTAGTTACACGTTATGTTAGAATTGAAAGTTTATATGTAACAGTTTCACAATTTTTTAGTTATATTGATTCTGGAAAATTAAATATTATTTTAGTAGCGTTTATTCGTATAACTGTCCTTGCTTGCAAATGAAAAAAAAAACCGACTTCAATTACATCGACAAGTAAAACAACGTAGGTTGATGAAAAAATAGTCAAGTAAATACAACGCGTATTCAAATATTATATTATATCAAAGATTACTCAAAAAGTGGTCATCAGATGTCGTTCAAATTAAAATCTAACCACAAAACAAGCATCAGCTTTCGATTAAAACAAGAATTATCAAAATCTGTACAACCAGTAAAAAGGAGGTACAACGTAGGTTGACGAAAAAATAGTCAAGTAAATACACATGTAACTCGAAAAGTAACATCGAAATCGGTCCACCCAGTAAAAAGTTCTGAGGTAACATACATTAAAAAATACGGTCGAATTAAGATCCTCCTTTTTTGAAGTCGGTTAAAAATAGATATTACTTTCTGGGTATATTGGATATTTTGGAGCATGGGTTCCGAAATCCACTCGAAATGAACTAAGAGCAGAGGTTATACAATAATGTTGAACTTTTAAAGAAACCCTAAAGAAATTATATAACATAATAATAAATTAACGAAAAAACTAATTGACGATCATTAAAATATTTATGTATAATTTAAACGAGTTTCTTTCGGTGTGTGTGTGTATTCCAAAACCAATATTTACTCGCTCCACTTTATTTGCGCGTCAGTAAATTTCTTTGAATTTTGTCGTCTTATTTTGGAGTAAGCGGAAAACATGATTTTTTATAAATTACCCTCATCTTGATTTATTTAGAGATTTATGTCGTTTAGGTTTGAGACCAAAGAGTTATTAGCTAAATTATAAATAGCGTTAACGATGAGGAGTAATTTTAATATATTCCACGAAAGTTGTTATTACGTATATTTCTTATTATTTTTCTTTAATTATTAATGAAATACTTTTACTTCTGAGATGAAGTATATGCGACAAATCTATACTCTTGATGGTCTAGTAAAGTTTGAAAATGGTGTTTACAATTTTATCATTATTACCCAGTAATATATTTGAAAGTACTAATAAAGGGAAGGTGTAAGATTTTTTTCATCTATGTCATATTGGAAAAAATATATAAAAATATATATATAAAAATCAGTTGCTGTTCGTTAGTCTCGCTAAAACTCGAGAATGGCTTGACCGATTTAGCTGATTTTGATCTTGAAATGTTTGTGAAAGTTCAAGGAAGGTTTAAACTGTGAGAAACATAAATAATATGTAACGGAAAATACTAAAAACGACGATTCAATTTTCCGATACAAATTTTCCTAGCGGGGAAATTTAATTTCTTTTGTCTAAAACGTTGTCAATTGGTTATCAAATATATCGACGGTGCCGTAGAATAACGTACTATCTGCAAAATAGTCGTTTTACAGTAGAGCCGTTCAAAGTTTTCAATTGTTATATTTCGGAAACGGAAAAACCTGGCGCTTTTATACTTTGGAAAAATTTACATTAAGCCTGTGATTATCTATCAGTATTATTAATTATTTTGAAACAGTTTTATTTAAAAATATAGTAGGGTCGATGTTTATATAATAACGTTATATAATGGACTTGTCGCTGTCACATTTACACATGTGACGCTATTCACCGGAGGCTCTAAGGATCCAGATGCAAATGGAACGTTTTTTTATGAAACTTAAGCTAGTTATTTCGTCCTATATGCATATTCCAGATCTATTTTGAGCAGTCATTTTCATAAGTAGGGTGTCATAAATAGTATTTATTATTTTTTGTATAAAATCAATTAAAAATAAAACATTTTAAAAACAAAATCAGTCATTTATTTTAAAAGTACCAAATTAAACTAAAAAATATCTTCACTTCTTTAAATCAATCAACGTTTCTTAAACTCACATAAAATACTAAAATTATCAGTCTCCAACATCACATTTTGTTCTTTCTTTGTATTTATTATAATTAGAACCGGTTAACACCAGCAGCGACCACCGGCTATTACGGGGCACTCTGAATACGCGCTTGATGAAATCTACTCTCTGACCTACGCTGCTCCAAATACTATGTGGCTCCGAGCAGTTCCAACTGGAGCTCCAAAACCGATTCGATTCGCTGGCGAAGTGGACGAGATGACCGACAACATGGTGAAGATGGTGTGTACACTAGGTCGCAAACACTTTCCGCCGAGGTAGTCACCGAAGCCGTCTAAACTTTCTCCCGAAGCCTTGGATCTGATGCGGCGGAGGTGCGAGTTGCCCGCTGCCCAAGCAGCTTCGCCAGAACAGAAGGCTTTGTCTAAGAGGATACGGAAACTTGTACGCCGAGACCTCCGCTGCTCAAATACGAGAGAGATTACTACTCTGATTGAGCAGAATAGAAATATAAACTTTTTAACGCCGTCATCCACCGAGGTACCACGCCGGAGGCGTGGTCCAGGAGTGTGGTGGTGCTTCTTTAAGAGAGGCGACAAGTCTTTGTTGAAGAATTACAGACCAATCTCACTTTTGAGCCACGTCTATAAGCTGTTTTCAAGGGTTGTTACGAATCGTCTCGCCAGAAGACTCGACGAATTCCACCCACCGGAGCAGGCTGTGCATTTTCCTCCGGCGCGGCGTGGGGTAAGACAGGGAGATGTAATATCACCGAAACTGTTTACCACTGCGCTGGAGGATGTCTTTATGACCTTGGATTGAGAGGAACGAGGCATCAACGTCAACGGCGTATTCATCTCGCACCTTCGTTTTGCCGACGATTTCGTAATCTTTGTGGAGACGTCGGATGAGCTAGGCCGAATGCTGGCCGGCCTAAACGAGTCCTCCCGACGAGTGGGTCTCGGTATGAACTTAGATAAAACGAAAGTTATGTTTAACAACCAAGTGATACCGAGACGGGTATCGGTTGACGGTATCCTTTTCGAAGTTGTTCAGGATTATGTCTACCTTGGCCACACCATTCAACCAGGTTGAAACAACGCGAGAAGGAGGCTGATAGGATGATTTGGTTGGGCTGGGCGGCGTTTGGAAGGCTTCGTCGAGTCTTGCCTTCGAAGATTCCACAATGCTTGAAGACAAAAGTCTTCGAGCAATGCCTGCTTTTGTTGACATACGGAGCTCAGACGTGGACACTGACGGACTGGTCCACTAGTTTAAAGTCGCTCAACGTGCAATGGAAGGTGCTATGCTTGGGGTTTCTTTCAAAGATAGGATTAGAAATGAGACTATCCGCGAGCGAAAGTAATCGACATAGCCCACAGAATTAGCAAGTTTAAGTGGCAGTTGGCTGGTTATCTGTGTCGCAGAACCGATGGCTGTTGGAGCAGACGGATCCTGGAGTGGAGACCGCGTCTTGGCAAACGCATTGTGGGACGTCCTCTGGCCCGTTGGACCGACGATCTACGTAAGATTGCCAGTGTAGTGTTCATGGAGGATTGCGGAAAACCGGGATGTCTGGCGCGAACTTGGGGAGGGTATGTCCAGCAGTGAACCACAATAGGCTGAACTGACTGACTAATACGTCTTTTAGCTCTAAAGCAATGTTTTCTGAACCCGGATGTAATGGTGACGATGATGGGCTTACAGGTGTCTTTGAAACTGAAAAAATAATATAAAATATAAAAATTACAAAAATAAAAGAAAACAATTTTATTTGAATACGAATAAATTGATAATTTAATTAAGAAAAAAGCAATTTAAACCAAATTACAGTATTTTTCTGGAAGAAAAAACGTACCAATGTTACATATTACATCAGTTTTCCACAAAAGAACGTTCTGTCTTCACATATGTCATCAAGATTTCCGCAAAAGAACGTTCTATCTTCATATATAACTCAAAAACGTCAGAATATGTCCGTGGTAAAACGACATATCACTACTTGTAGCTCATACTTTAATATCAACAAATTAAGTTTTCCATTAGTAGTCAAAGATGTCTTTTACAATTTGATTTAATTTGCAAGAGCATTTTTGTAAGAAACAATGTAAAGACTAATTTCCATTAAATAACGTCACATATGAATATGAAACGCGAAGTTTGGCGTTAGTTATGTAAATTAAAATAAACCACCATAGAATATAAAACAATCGTTAAAATGCAATTTTCTTATACATATTAATAAGGAATAAGATTAACTTACCGGGATAATTCGAAATTTCCTTGTTATAACCAGATATCTTTCCACTATCAAATTCTTCTTCCGAATTTTTACAGTTGTTTTTCACCAAATCAAGGATTTTATTAGATCTGTTATTATATTTGGACATGTTTTAGTACTAATTATGAATACTATTTAAGAAAAATAACTTTATCATCGGCAAATGCGGTAACTCGTGCGCACAAGCTCGTTTTCCACTCAACAACGTAACAAGTGACTTTGGCACGGCCAACGCGTGCTACCCCCGGCCGCGAGCTCCGTTACATATGCATCTAGTTCATTATAATACGGAGACACAAACACATGGGACGTTGTTCGCCTCAGAATCTCAGAAACTATTGGTCGTAAAATTATTTTTTTTGCATGTATAGATAGATCTTCGACTCCTGAAGTAAATTATTAAATAAAATTGATTTCGTACTTTATTCACATGTAACGTTATTCTACGGCACCGTCGATATATAGGTGCGTTCAGAAAGTGTTTTGTGTAGGTGATACTAAGTTCACCGGGCCATCTAGTGTATCTCTATCTCTATATCTCTATAAAAATGAATCGCTGAATGTGTTGCTAAGCGCAAATCTCGAGAGCGGCTGAACCGATTTCGCTAATTCTTTTTTTATAATATTCCTTGAAGTACGATGGTGGTTGTTACGGAGAGAAAAATTTAAAAAACTCTCTGAAAAAGTCTAAAAACAACAATTTTCTATACTCCCATACAAAAGATTCGTAATAATACTTAACAGTCAATTTGGACTTTTATACCATACCATAAAGTTTAAGTGTTAGAGGAGAGGTTCCGGGAAGGATAAGTGTTTTAAAAAACGTTAATCTGTTAGGCGGTAAGAAGTTCGCCGGGTTAGCTAGTACTAAATAAAAATAATACTACTATATAGAAGAGGAAATAAAAGTTATCGGGTTCACAATACACGTTACACGAATATCTCGAAATATTAAGCAATTTCGTCTCTTATCAAATTACTTGTCATTTGCGGTGTTTGACGTAGGTCAGTTTCGTACTTCGACCAGATTAGATTACGATAGATTTGATTCGATAAGTCGGAAATGAGAACTGTTCAGTACGTCTACCATGAGTTTCCAGAAACGATACACCAGAAATTCAGATTCAGAAAGATACGCGAGTGTAGTAGAAAATTTGTATGGAAAGTTGAGTTATTAGTAACCAATAGCAATATAACGCATTAAAAATATGTCTTATCGAGTGCTCGATAGACTCTATAGTGAAATTTAGAAATACTCATAATAGGTATGGTATAGATATCTATTCCTGTTTGCGCACTACTGTAGTTATGTCATGTGCGCTTGTAAACAAAAACTCATTCATGGTAGATGTACTGGTTTAGTGTTGTGGCAAGTCGACTTAACGGCGGTCGCGGTTTCGATCCCCGCTCGAGGCAAATATTTGTTCTGTTATGTATGGCTATGAAAATATTTGTTTTTTGTCTAGGTGTACTGTGTGTGCAGTTGTGCACGCTATGTCGACGGTCTCGGTTATTATCTTAGCCACCTGATAGCGATTATTTCGTTACTTATGTTGGTTATAGATGCCTTTAATCCGTAGTGGACCAAGTTCCCTAATGAAAGGGTAACTTTCGCTCAGCAATACACAACTTTTCGAAACTTTTATTTAGTTCAGTCTAAAATCTTTATTTGTATTCAAAGCTTGCAAGTAGGTATAGATTTATAATGTTTACGTTTCGAACTTAGAAAATGAACCGGTTTTGTGTTAACAGTCATAGTTAGTTTTTTGTGTGCGACATTATTATGATTTTTTTACACTGTTGACGTTGTTTTAGTAAAATTAATTTGAAACAGGATTATTTTTTTATTTTGGAGCTTAGATTAATGAGATACGCGATTAAAGAAAAAAAATTAGACAAACATTTTTTTTGTACATATTTAGCTCCAATTATTTTAATCATGAAAAATGGGCTTTGCTCAGCTTTGAGATGTTAACAGAAGTTAACAGACTTTTAGAGAAGATAATTTTTAAGATTTTTTTTAGTTGTGATTTTTAAGCTAAAATGTAATTATGATATATGTAATTGCAAACATTATTTACTTACATAACTAAGTTTAATGTTAAGTTAAGAGAAGGTCATATTGCGATGTAGAGTTCCATCAATGTAGAGTTCCTACTAATGAAATAAATAAAATAAAAGACGATTCATTCGGAAAAATTGATTACATTGAGTATTCTATTGAGTGTAGAACTATTGTTATATTTTTAAAAGTTTTGTATAAATTACTATTTTACCTCAAAATCATTTCTAATATCCTCGTGTCGTTTACACATAATTTATTTCCAAACATTGTTTCTATCTTCCTCATTTCATATACATATTAACTGTTAATTTAATTATATGTATAGCTAGCTCAGGTGGTTTCTGCGAAGCGGACAGTACTCATTCAGGTTATGTTTAGACGTTAGTCATCCTTCCTAAAACTATTCCTCTAGAGTTCGTTAAACTTTATAATCCTATACCGACGGTTTTGTATCTTGCACTAAGCTATCTGCTATATTCTTTGGCTTATTATGTAATCGTTTTTTATAGCTGGTTGTTAAATAAAACTGTCTGATCATAACAATAATATGTTTTATTTATTTACAGCCGGTTTCTATAACCTATCTCTCGTTTTCTTTGATTATTTGCTTGAAATTTGTATGAGATTCTTGTAAAAATTTTATCTCTAATGGAATTATTGTCCTATTGTTAAATTAGTCGGTTATGGTTTAACAATTATATTTTATAAGTTTTATAACTAGCTGTGCCTGCGACTTCGTCTGCGTGGAATTTAACAAAAAAGTTATTTTTCAGTTCGCAGTTATAAAATAAATAAATTTCTAAAATAAAAACAGCCACGGTTGGACTCATCTCCCGACGAACTTCCTTTACCATGGTTGCTGTAAAGTATTCGAAAAGTCAGCCATCTAAAAAACTTAATAAACTGCGATAAAATCCGAAAAATTTGTTTCATTATCCTGATAATGGGTTGCCTGGAAGAAATGGCTAAATAGGCATAAGTCCGCCCATTGTGCTTCACAGTCTGTAAGTTTAAGATGTGTTTGTGGTGTACAATAAAGTATAAATAAATAATAAATAAACGAATAATGTTAATTTATAAAGAATTTAACATTTGGGTGAGCTATGTTTATACTTTGTTAGTCATTATTATTTGCAAAAAAAGATAATTTCATAGTATCACATGATTATTAGCTACAAAACAAAGTTAAAATATACAATTTTGAAAATTATGAAATATACAATTCCGATTGCGTGTTGTGAAATTGTATACACTTCGTTCTGCGGTAGTCATGAACGCCTCGAAACGAGTTCCGTATAAGTTTAATGACGTGTTTCGTCATTTTCGATGGTCCGTGCGTTAATTCGGAGATTCAGTACTTGAACGCTTTTAACGATGCATCGAAACCGGTAACAACTGTGCTATAGGAAACGACAGGTTCTTAAGACGAAAATCTCGAAAATTTTAATCTTCAATTAAAAAAATTTCAGCTCGCCGTAGCCGTTAACCGTTCGTTCGATGTAATTTCAGATATTTGGGTTCGTATTTAAGAGTACTTACGATTAATAGCTGCCATAAGCCGACTTTGAAAAACGCGCCCCGCGGGACCATTATTCATTGCACCGACCGACGTGCCGTGATAACGTATGTACGTGTGTACGTATATTTTATATTCTTTTCGACGATGTTCGTACATCGTACATTGCACGCTCGAATCAATTTTTGGCAAGCGATGCCGTCGATTTCTCCGAAAGATTACATTTGGGAACTAAGTACTTGATTGTTTTTCGGTCACTAACCCTTTGGCGGTTTTTCGTAATTTTTTATTATAACTTTCAATTTAATTCCAAAAACTGGGACAGCTTTTTAACCGGCCGTCGACCCCGTCGGTCCGTTTTATATAATATTATTAAATGTCGCGACACTAAAACGATCTAGACAATCGTGGACGAGATGATTCTTAATCTGATATATTCAGTTGTGTCTGATATTTAATGGCCGTTTAACGAGACAAGTTGGCTAATCATAATTCTTTGAAAGATGGTTTGACATCCTTTGAATAGTCTAGAACTATCCTTTCTAGCTTTCTAGCTTAGAGATGGAGTCGATTTGAATTAAATTCATTGATTCCATGTAGAGACAGTGCCATTTGAATTTACATAAAAATTGCTTAGTTATTTATATTAACTTTAGCACTTCAAAAACAGATTGAAATTAATACATTCCAAGCTGACGCGACTGATGTTTTACATATTTCGTTCAATTCTGAAATCAATATGTGCAAGCAGGTCTGCAATATCAAATTATACGTTTCGTAGTGATAAAAAAACAACACTGTGTTTGTGAAATGAAAAATTAGTAACTTTGTCATGACTGAATAATGAATAATATTGAATTTGAAGACAGGGTGTCTTTCATTACAGAAAAAAGTTACGATAAAGTTTTTATCAAACCTTGTTTTTGATGCGTATGGATCGAGTATGTATTTTAAAATGTTATTAGCACAAATAAGTTATTCAGTCATTCAGGATTGTATCACCATGTTACGATAAGGAAATGTTAAAGATATTTTGAAATGGGTATTTTTTCTAAAACGATGTTGCAGGATATTCTATGCCAAGTTGCCAACCATACCGTATATATACAAATACAAACGCATTTTTCCTTATAGGTATATAATTTAAACTGTTTACATAACTTCGAAGAAATGTGTGCTGGAAACGGGCTAGTATAGTTTTGTATAAATTACGCATATTTTTTAACGATGTATATGGTGCAATAGTTTCAGCTTTAAACGTTCGCGGTATACGCGGTAGATGTCACGATCTTTTCATTGGCGTTTGTTTGAGTATTTCGGGATACAGGAGCTCATTAGGGATAGGGACGAACTACTACCTAATACTGCTCTCAAGTACTGTTGTGTTCCTGAGGGTCGGGAGTTGGGTCGGCAGCGCGTTTGCAATGCTTCTGGTGTTGCAAACGTCTGTCTATAAGCTACGGTGATCGCTAACCATAAGGTGAGCCGTACGCTTGTTTGCCGATCTAGTTACATAAAAAAAAAAAAAAAATTATAAACTACGGTAACCGCTTACCACCATCCTGTGCGTCGTACGCTTGCGTGCCGACTAAGGGTTGTGACTTGTGAGTCGCGTAATTTCGGTCATTTGCGTCACCGAACTCATTTTGCATCGCCTTCCAGTCCAGTTCGTGCCACACGGCTATGCAAAATGAGTTGTGTGCCGACTCACACTTTTGTATGAATCCGAATGCAGCAGAAATTACGCGACTCACAACTCACAAAATTACGCTCGTTTGGCCTCACCCTTAGTCGTATAGAAAAAGAATTTTAGTGTAACGCATTTATTTATATATTTTATTTTGTTTACAGCTATCACAATCGGCACGAGAGTGATTGGGCCAGCTCTTGGATTCCTCCTCGGTGCGCTTTGTACCAGAGTGTACGTGGACCCCCTCGTCGACCCTGGATACGAATACAGCGATCCAAGATGGGTTGGAGCGTGGTGGCTTGGTAAGTTCTACATTTTGCTCATTAAAAAATTCTTTGATGTTCACAATAAAAAAATAGATTGCTACTTGTGAAGCTAGCATGCATACGTTGTCCTTTCCAAAAATATTCTAGAGTCCTATTATAGTCTACTTTCCGGGTTCTATTGTGAATATAAATCAAGTATCAACTAGGGAATCACTGTTATATATGCAAAATATTAGTGCATACACCGACTGCCATAGCAACAAAAAATAGTCTGAAATATGTATTTAACAACAAAAAATATAAAATATATTAAACCTAATAAGAAAGCTGATATTTTTATGGAATTTTAATACAAAAATAAGAGCATAAAAATACATAACACACAATACAATTATCCTTTAGTAAAGGTAAACAGATATTGTTTTTATTACCTCACGCTCAGTCGTAATTTTTACCTATCTTTAATAATCTCGAAATTCCAACAATAGAATGCCTTTATTATTTTTAATTAACTGTAACCATAATGTATAAATAAAAACATTATTAACGATCTTGTATTTAATTTTTCATTTTAAATTTATTCTTTATCTTATCCATTATGTATGAAAGCGCCGTAATGATTACAGTGCTGTTTTTGTTATTGAAATTTATTGTTCTATTTTTTTTTCTTGACGGTGAAATGTTACACTAATAACGATTTGAAATTATTCTTCGCAAATGTATCCTGTCTCACGCGAGGCTTTTTAATGTTTAAATAACGCTACGCTTATAAGAAATAATGATTTCCATGCTATGTGATAAATTACGCGAGCAGTTAACATATTTCGTAAGTTTTTAACGATACATATTTACGAGAGAATTTTAACCATAGTTGCTTAACCTTGTATCGATGGACAACGGTAAACACGGGCAAAACAGTTTCACATCCTGAATATTATATTTACTTTGACGAGCGCGTAGAATGGGAGAGAGACCGTCTAATGTTCCATTGTTACATTCACTCGGTTTAGGTTCTGGAATTCCTTCGTATACTCATCGCGGAACTGGCAGCTACCGTTACCCACGCATTGCCGCAGATTTGCGTGCAAAATCCACGAAGAAAGCGCGCACGTGACTGCACTACTGATCGAATACAATTGTCAGGCGTTTGCGACTGACTCCCAACAGTTGGCTCCTTGTTACCTCTAGGGCACGGTTCGGATTCCGTCACTATAGTTTCAGAATAGGCTCTGTCACGGTAGAAAACTGCTTCAAGCGTGCTTCGACTAGTAATAAACTAAATTCGCAAATACTCATGGAATGGTTTCCGCGTATTTCCTTATTGTTCGAGCGCCGTGTGCTCATGAATGGAGCCTGGAATTTAAATAAGCTTTTTAATGGTCACTATATTTTAAGTTAGTACCGCTTTTACTATTTCTCGACTTGATAAATTGTCGGCAACGTTTCCTTCTTGCGAACAATTTAAAATAAATTACGTATATTTAATTTCAATTAACTTCGTTTGCCATTATTTGCGATGTATAAAATCAACTTATTATTTGTACGTGCTGCGCTTAAATTAAATACTAGGATGCGTTTTGTACACAATCACCTATCAGCCGGTTTGTAATTAATGGATATATCACGCCACGCATGGTGGTTTTTGTAACGTGCTGATAACTCGTAAGGGAATAATTTTTGATTATTATTATTGAAATCAATCGTTTTAATTGGGTATATTTTGTATTCTCTTAAAGCCGGCTTAGTCTAATCTAGTCCGGTTGCTGAGTCTTATCGGCGAGGCCGTCGAGTGCAATTTTCTCTTAGCTTTCGCTTTTTCTCTGCTCGCCGGCGAGCGCGCGCCGTCACGCTGCGGCGCGCTCTCAGTTATATAATGCATTACATCACGCCGCGTCACCAAGACTAAAATAAGCGCTCTATCCACACGGTCACGGCCAAGGCTGCGCGCCTTGTTGCCGACAATTATGCCATCGACGCCCGTAATGAGGATTTAGTGGGTGGACACGCGACTGCCGACTTGCTTACTTTTACTTTTCAACCGGTTTCGAGTTGACCTTCGTCTCCTCGCTCTATGTCAAGAAGCACGACTCTGTTTCCGTACCGGGATGAACTATTTCAAAATTTCCACAAACATCTCCAGCGGGGTCGTTGTTACGCATTTGTATTCGATGTCTAAAAATCGAAGCTTGATTCAATAATCGGTATCGGAATAGTGTTAATAATTTAAATCGTGTTCTTGCTCATGTACTGCGTCTACCGAACGCCCTTGACTGAGCGTCGACCGGGCGACCTTGTAACACGTAAATGTTTTCTGTTTAGATTTATCATCGGGATTGTACCAGTATTCGTTATACTTAATATCGGATTCTATTAATAAACCGTAGGTTCTCCGATACTTACTAGGAAACCTTATTTCAATTTATGATTCGAGATAAATACCTACACTTCGACGATTTTCGACTGGGGTAGTACCTCGACCTTACAGAGAATCACAGCAAAATAATACTGCTTTCAAGCAGTGTTGTGTTCCTGTTGGTGAGTAAGGTGACCAGAGCTCCTGGCGGGGAATTGGGGGTAGGGTCGGCAACGCGCTTGCGATACTTCTAGTGTTGCAGGCGTCTATAGGCTATAGGCTACGGACTACGGTAATTGCTTACCATCAGGTGAGCCGTACGCTTGTTTGCCGACTTAGTGATATTAAAAAAAATGTTATCATAGAAATAGTGTTTCTAGGGACGTAACGAGAACTATTAAATTCTATTTTTTGTACTTCCGTGCGGCTAATACTGGATCGTGTAATTAAGCAGTCTTGTAATGCTTCGTAGAGCGTGTAGTTTTTTTAGATCATAAAAATGTGGACGTGACATAATATTTAAGTAATGTTGTTCAAAGAATTTATATTAGGTTATCTTATAGTTGAAGGCCGTTTGCTGTGTTTTTTATTTACGAATTATTACATTTTTTAAATTTATTTTTTAACATTTCTCACTTACAAATGAAGGTCATTTTTACATGTTACTTTGTTGTTAAAATCGTCCCTACGCATGGTTAAGTGTACACTTGTTAATGTTTTTTGTCCATCTCTCAAGCGAAGCACTTGTAAAAGCAAATACAATAATCTTTAAGCGTATACTTTATAAGGTCATACAACTTAGTGGTAGCTCAACTGCCGTAATTAGAATAAACCATAACCGACGTTGATAGTTTGTGCAAACTGAGAATGAGTCGTTCGCCCCCGAGATTTATTTTCAACTTAGCACTTTTTTGTGCGGTTTCGATGATACATTTCTCTTGCATACACGTTTAATACAATATATCAGATTCGGAAGCCTTTGTTGTACGCTAAAAAGACCTTATCGTGTATATTATCACGATCATGATTCGGCCTGTAATATTCCACTGTTGGGCATAGGCCTCTTCCCCATTAGGAGAAGAATCGGAGCTTAATCCACCACGCTGCTCCAATGCGGGTTGGCGGATATACCTATTCCCTACTATGAGTAACGATCGCTAGCAGGTGTAAATGATAACAACCGGGACCGACGGCTTAATGTGCTCTCCGAGGCACGGTGGGGAGACCCACAAGGACTGCACAAACACCCAGACCACGGAAAACATCTGTATGGCCAATACAAAATAATGTTGTCGTGTGCGGGGATCGAACCGCGCAACAGCCAATCGCAATCCAGTCCTGTGACCGCTGCGCCAAAGCGGCGTCAATATTATATATTATACGATATAAAAATAAATTACTTTCAGCGACTAACAGTTTGAAATTTGCGATATTTCGTTGGGTTACGAACGCCATGGTTGGTGGTCGTCCCGTTTATAATATAGTGACCGTGGAAGCTTGAAAACTTCTATCAAAATGTATGATAAATAATAGGCAATGACAATACACACTACATAAATCTTATAAAGTGCGCTGGAAACTATGAAGTAAAAAGAAACAAACTTAATTGTATATATGCAGTGACAGCTCAATGTTAAAAATAAAGTTGTACCGGACCTCGGAAAAAATGAGTGTCCGTATCCGTAAGATTTTCAGTGGATCCATAAACGATTGTATTATCACTGTGGAAACGTTTAGTACGAGTATATAATAAAAATATCACTAACGATATATTTTATAATACATTGTATGAGTATAAATAAAAATATTTGTAATAAACTTTTTACTTCTTATTGCAAATAAAAAAGTTTGGCAAATTTGGGACGTTAGAAACTCTACATAATATAAAATATTATGCGTTTAAAAATTCTTCTATATTTTTAAATATTATAGTATAAATGTAATAATGAATATTAATGTTCAAAAGTAATTAAATCAATTCGAATTATTATAATGAAATTGTAAAATTTAAATGTAAATAAGATTGAATATTCACGCTGTTTAGCGCAATTTATATAGTTATCACGCGTAGGAGGTGTGCTTGTGTTACGGAGTTTTGTCTAGCTGTTAGAGGCACGCGTTAATTATATAATACACTAGCTATGGCCCGCGGTTTCAGCCTTGTTAATTTGAAGAAAAAACCACTTAAAATATTACATAGCCTATAACCTTCCCGGGTAAATAGACTATCCAATATAAAAAATAAAGTGTGTGTGTCACCTCCGACGCACGTCTGGAGTTTCCTTCTTCAGATCGACTGTCTAAATAGGCACAAAAAAGGCTTACTAGTCTAAGAAAAAGATTAATACCATAACAAATGGTAAATAAACAAATCAAATAACGCCATCTATCGATCGATCGACGAACGTCGTCGTCTAATATCGACGACGTTTTCTTACTTTCCGATAGAGCTTAATTAGCGTTGGAGCAACTTAATATTCACGCCTGAAAAGTGAAAGGAAAAAAAAAGTAACGAGGTCATTCGTTCAATAGATTTTATACCTCTTATTTTTTTTCATACCGGGGCTCTTATATGAAAATCGATTCTTTAGGAGTAAAGTACAAAAAAAAAATGCAATATTTCAATTATTTATTTAAACGAACAAACTCTTCAGCTTTATAATATTAGAGATATTAGTATAGATAATATATGGATTAATTACATAAATACTGAGTCTCGCAGTTTCACTCGCGTATCGTCCGATCCTGTGGGAATGTCAGGATTAAAAGTAACTTTTGTATTATTCTAGATCTCCAGCTTTCATTATTGCCAAGTTTTATTATAATCAGCTCAGTAGTTCTTGAGTGAAAGAATAAGAAACATGCATTCATCCATCCTCACAAACTTTCGCGGCTTATAACATTACCTAGTAGGGTAGTGTCAGGATTTGATATTTTGATCGATGGGTTAGAAATGTTTTCAAATTGAATTTTATATTTTACTAGCTTCTGTGCGCGACTTCGTCGGCGTGGACTCCGCTCCTATTGGTCTTAGCGTGATGATACATAGCTTATAGCCTTCCTCGATAAATGGGCTATCTAACACTGAAAGAATTTTTCAAATCGGCCCAGTAGTTCCAGAGATTACCGCGTTCAAACAAACAAACAAACAAACAAATAAACAAACAAACAAACAACCAAACAAACAAACTCTTCAGCTTTATTTATTAGTATAGATTTAATAATTTGACTATTATTTAATGACAATTGACAATAAAAAAAAACATGATTCACGAGACATTCGTAGTTAATGTCGAGATATCGAGCTCCGCAAAATGAAAATAAAAAACATGGTAAATATCCCGTTTTTTAGAGTTTCGTACCTCAAAATGAAAAAACGGAACCCTTATAGGATCACTTTGCTGTCCATCTGTCTGTCAAGACGCACGACGAATATTTTTAATAATTTTTGTACGGAACCCTCGGCGCGCGAGTCCGACTCGCACTTGGCCGGTATTTTTTAATATCTATAATTGTATACTTTGTGTAATGCCCTAATATTATGTTATCAGTGATTTCGTTATTTGTACTGAAAATGTTAGTAATTTATAAGGGCGATGCCTGAATTAAATAAATTTTGATTTAATTTATATTAAATTCTAAAAGAAGATAGGAACAAATTGAAACCACTATGATAATATCGTTGGATATCACATCTAATTCACTCCTAAATATTACGATAGCCAACCCGACAGATGTTAGAGGACGACGAAGTTGAAATAATTCTTATCTTTTCTGAAACTTAACAAATTTTTTTTGCGCATTAATTTGTTTAATAATCTATTTTAAGAACTTTTACAAAGTATTAGTAAACTTAAAAAAATGAGATTAATTAAATCAGTAATTGTTCTGAAATTTAAACGTGAACAAGGCAAATAGAAAATAGTTTTTATATGTACTTATATAACGAAGAAGGTTCTCTAGAGTAGGCATCTTAATAAAGTGACGTCAGTAACATGACGTCACTATCTTCAATATAATCATGTTTGTGCTATACGTCGTGATAATTCGTTTCACAATAAATCTATTTTGGATACAAGACAATCAATTTAATTTTACAACACTAAACGTTACACTCGATAACAAATTAACAATATTTCAATGAATACAAATTCTAACATTAATACTCAAACAATAGTAATTTTAATAGTCAGATAACTCGAATAAGAATCCTTCTAGCGCGACCGTCCGTCGTCGTACCGTATTTAAAGCTTACAGACACCACACCGAAAATAAAAGCTTTTTTCGTAAAATCGAACGATATATGAACATTTCGTCTCATTTTCCACCTATTTTCGTGTAACACAAAAATAGGCGTTATATGGTGTAACAAACAGATTTAGGTAATCACGAACTGTACAATGTAATATCGCATTGATATAAGTAGAAGAAACTAGTAGAAGCGTGTTTTTGACATCGGAAAGTGTCCCACGCCGACATATATAATGTAGATATTGAATTTTATGTCATTTGTTAAAGTGAGTTTTATATACGTAAGCATATCTAGATACGTGTGAGTTTTATATACGCGTATGTGCTATGAATGACGAACATGCTCTAAAGAGTGGTTAGACTTTCATTATTTGTTTATTTATTTATTTAAGTACATTAAAGAAAATAACAGTATTCTAACATAACAATGTGCAGATGCGCTCTTATCTCTATAATAGTGATCTCTTACAGACGACCCCTGTCAATAGAGGAAACATTGATAACAATATGACATAACTAGTTAAACGCAGAAAATATCAAAGAACAGTTAAATTAGTGGGTGGGTAATGGGTATACACTCGTATATAGCGTTTGAAAATTAAACATAGCATTCAATTATGATCGCTTCAGTCTGTAATATCCCACAGCTGGGAATAGGCCTCTTTCCCCATGTATGAGAAGGATTAGAGCTTAATCCACCACGCTGCTCCAATGCGGGTTGGCGGATAATCAATTATGATGTTGTGATACAAATCTATTTCTGTATAACGTTACTTTTGGGATTTGGTTGTTATGATTAAAATGGATACTATACACTATTTAATTTCGTTCGGTTAATTTTTAGTAACTTTGTTTTTAAATCGAAACTCTACAGATATAGTTTTAACAGAACTTTTTACATGTCCTATAATTGGTATTGGAGTTGTTTATGAATCACATACATGTTAATGAACTTGGTGCCGTCATATATTTTTTTGCTGAATACATCTATTTTGTCATGACAATAACAAACTAAAAACAAAGAATTAACTTTTTTGCTATACCTACTAGTTCGAAAGCTATGCCGCGTACATATGTACATCACGGCGTTTATTTTATTAAATGGGTAATAATGTTGTAAAATTTTCAACTATTATTGTTGATGGGTGTTAAGAAGAGGGATAGATGTCTGTACAACTTATGTATACGTGTATGTGTAATAAATTAATATTAATTTTATTTGTTATGTGTGAATAGAATATAAAGAAATCCGGAAAAATATTAAATATGGCGTTATCTTGTGGTTCATGTTATAGTGACTAATATAGCGAACAGCTTAAACTAATAACAATTTTACAATTGGTCACATATAGCAACCGACCGTTATTGAATATATAGTCCGGGATCCCTTGTACATTTTTTGCACTTGACTACTATCAAGCTAATTTTCCGGGAGTAGCTTCATTTTGATGAGACGCCCAACAATTTCCTCTACGAAAACTCTCGATTTTGGTAGGTAGGGGTAGCAGGGATAAAGCAGCAGTGAGCGTAGGACCGCGATAACGTACCACACAATTTGTAGGACAATATTACTATTAAATTATATAAATACTAGCTGACCCCGCAAACTTTTTTTTGCAATTTATGTAATATATTAACCCCCGCAACCCCCTCTTGTGGGTGGAATTTTGTAAAATCCGTTCTTAGCTGACCTCTACTCAGGAAAAGGAATATTCCTACCAAATTTCAAGTCTCTAGGCCTTATGGTTCCAGAGATATCGTGATGAGTCAATGGGTAGAAATCTCTTTTATATAAATGTATATAGATTAACGAACTAAAAGGAAAAAAAATCAGCTGGTTAGTAATAATTTATGATGACCTTATATCCTTCCAATATGTATCGATAAAGAGGAATGTACCAGGGATCCCGGACTAATATTTAAGAAGTTAGCAGAATACTTTTATTTGATTTTTACCGGTTTTAGGCAGTTAGCGGTTTGATTGATTATATTAATAAGTTAGATTGGTGTTGATTGTAGCAGTCACTTGGTGTCGTATTTTTTTTTCTATGAAATAGTCATTTAATGAATTGGTGGGTAATCTGAAGTGTGTGAACACTGTGCTAGTTCGTTGGTGCCGAATTTTCTTAGAAAGCTTGGCACTACAAGAGTCCAGCTAAGACTTAACGAGTTAACTAGACGCTAGTATAATAATTTGTAAATCTCTCACTTTTAAGCAAATGCCTCGTCTCTTGTGAAGGAGAAAGGTTGAAGGTTAATTCATCAGACAGGTGGGCGTGACTCGGATATATCTGTTTTCGTATTTTATTTGATATGAAATATACCGTAAAATATTTCACAAAAATGATCGCATTGCTGTATGACTAATACGATTCACGATTCAGCCTGTAATATCCCACTGTTGGGCATAGGCTTCATCCCCATGTAGGAGAAGGATCGGAGCTTAATCCACCACGCTGCTCCAATGCGGGTTGGCGGATATATTCCCTACTATGAGTAACGATCGCTATCTGGTGTACATGATAACAACCGGGACCGACGGCTTTAAGTGCTCTCCGAGGCACGGTGGGGAGACCCACAAGGACTAAACAAACACCCAGACCACGGGAAACATCTGTGTGGCCCCAATACAAATATTGTCGTGTGCGGGAATCGAACCCGCAACCGCCCGCGCAACAGCCAATCGTAATCAGGTGCTGTGACCGCTGCGCCAACGCGGTGTCACTAATAACACTAGTAATAAAATCTTCATATCTAGTTGTCAACAATTGAAAATATTTCTTACAGGAATGGTGTTCATAGCTGGGTTTATCGTGCTGCTGTCGGCGCTGATGTTCTTCTTTCCACGACAAATCAAGCAGAGCCCGATGCCGCCGCCACCTAAGAAGACTAAAGAGAAGAAGGAGCCGCTCTTTAAAGGTATTGCTATTTGTTATTGTATAACGCGTATCTATACTATCAAACATATCAAATTCATTATTAACATTAAATTTTAATATGATGGAAACTGTTTAAAACTCAAAATTTTATGTCCGAGTATGTAGCTTGTAATGTACGCTTACGCTTCAGCCTGTAATATCCCACTCCTGGACCTGGGCCTTTTTCCCCATGTAGGAGAAGGATCAGAGCTTAATCCACCACGCTGCTCCAATACGGGTTGGCGCAGCTACTTATGTCACGATTCAGCCTGTGATATCCCACTGTTGGGCATAGGCCTCTTCGTCTTCCCCATGTAGGGGAAGGATCGGAGCTTAATCCACCACGCTGCTCCAATGCGGGTTGGCGGATATATTCCCTACTATGCGTAACGATCGCTATCAGGTGTACATGATAACAACCGGGACCGACGGCTTAACGTGCTCTCCGAGGCACGGTGGGGAGACCCACAAGGACTGCACAAACACCCAGACCACGGCAAACATCTGTAAGGCCAATACAAATGTTGTCGTGTGCGGGAATCGAACCCGCAACCGCCCGCACAACAGCCGATCGCAATCCAGTGCTGTGACCGCTGCGCCAACGCGGCGTCTAGCTACTTATGTATTAATGTTTAATTGAGGGCACAGCAGGAAATATCCTGCTCACAATCTAGAGCAGCCCGACCGCTAAAGTACCCTAACCTGCAGAGGATTATAGCCAAATAACACTGTTCGCAAGTAGAGTAGAGCTCCTGGGCCTCCCCATGGGCCATTGAGGTTGGGCTCGGCAACGGGCTTCTAATGCCCGGTGTAACGGGCTTCTAATGGTTTTTCAGGCGTCTATAGGCTCTGGTATCCGCTTGGATAGCTGGATCCGCTGGTTCCGCATCAGTTGGACAATATGCTTGCTATGCGTGGTGGATTAAGTTCCGATCCTTCTCCTACATGGGGAAGAGGCCTATGCCCAACAGTGGCATATTACATGCTGAATCGTATCTTGTTTCGCACTCTAGTGCTATAAACAAGGGGGTATTTCATATAGTAGGTTGTCCATCTTTTAAGAAAATAAAAGAGAGAATATTAAATTAGAGATATTTCCTCAAACGTAAATTAAATATATTTTAAAATACTTTTCGTTGAAAGTCATATAAAGTATTATAACGTTTGTAGACTACTTGAGCTATTTGACTGGTCACAACGAAGCGACACTTCTGCCAATTACACTTTATCCAATTTATTCTTTATGAGTACATAAGTGCGATCTTACACGTGTTACAAGCAAAAAATGTGTCTCCTACGAAATAGCAGACGCAATAATTTTAAATGAGTAAATAAGAAATGTAAATATTTACATTAAAATTTAATCGAGACACTTGAAGCAAGACAAGTAATTAAAATAATGTAAAATTAATTCACTCGTTTATATAAAGATAATGATTTAATTTTAGAAATTCTTGTCACGATATCCTTCAAAGTAATTAGTCGTGAGAATGTAATATTAGTTTCGTAATGAATAAATCATTACGGGTAAAATGAGACTCATTTGGAATTTATTACTCCTTGGAACAAGAAATATGAAAAATACGATGTCGCCATTTTAAATTTAAATCCACGCTCTCTTACGTTAAATTTCTCACTGCCGCTCTTCTCAAATTCTATAAATTAGGAGATTTAACGAAAATGCCAGTCTGTTTTCAAAAGAACAAAATATTTAATTTAATTTTTCATTTTTGTAATATTAGTATATTTGCAAAATGTACTAGATTTTATTAAAAATCTTTACTACCATATACTCATAATATCGCAAAACCATTACGGTTTTTTCCCGCGTGCATCATCAGAGATGACAAGAAAACGTGAAGAAGATTGATTGGTGCGACAGAGATATAAAGTAAACCGTCGCGGGATGACTGACATAATATATAAAATAAATTAAAAGTAAAAAACCTTTTTAAAAAACAAGCTTTTATTTGAATGCACTAAAACGAAAAAAATAAATTTTTACCTTAAAACTTTTACTATCTACTTATAAAGTCATTACACATAATCTATATGATAGAAAAGCTTGTCGCAAGATAGTACTCGTATTTCCTTAGTTTGAAAATTTTAATAGTTAAAATCAATCACATCAATTTATTTAATTTACTTGTTTACAAGCAAATCTTGCGACGAGCTTTTATATCATATAGATTATGTGTAATGACTTTATAAGTAGATAGTAAAAGTTTTAAGGTAAAAATTTATTTTTTTCGTTTTAGTGCATTCAAATAAAAGCTTGTTTTTTAAAAAAGTTTTTTACTTTTAATTTATTTTTGACTTTTTAGTCGGTTATCACGTCACTTTATTCGAATTATTCTTAGCAAGCCCTTTCATTTGATACCCATATTGTAGAAGTGCACTAAAAATAGCTAGTCCGCACTCTTGGATATGCCGCCATATTGGATTTACAATGACGTCACAAAGGTAACCATACATTGGCATCCAAATTGAACCTATATACAAAATTTCAGCTCAATTGGTTGAAGATATCTGCTTCAAAATTGAGTTGCAAGATTTCACCTGAACAAACATACATACATACAAACCATGCATTGTCATCCAAATTGAACCTGTATACAAAGTTTCAGCTCAATTGATTGAAGATATTTACTTCAAAATTGAGTTGCAAGATTTCACCCGAACAAACATACATACATACAAACCATGCATTGTCTTCCAAATTGAACCTGTATACAAAGTTTCAGCTCAATTGCTTGAAGATATTTGCTTCAAAATTGAGTTGCAAGATTTCACCCGAACAAACAAACATACATACATAAATACATACAAATCATGCATTGTCATCTAAATTGAACCTGTATACAAAATTTCAGCTCAATCGGTTGAAGAGATCTGCTTCAAAATTGAGTTGCAAGATTTCACCCGAACAAACATTCATTAAATTTACATACATACATTGCAAGTTAAATAAAAGCTTGTAACATCTGTTTTTAAAGCATTTAGTATTTAATTTGATGCGACAATTTTTTTGTAAAAGTACATTCGCATTAAGTACTAGACCGCACACGCTATAAAAATGTTTGTTAGGACCGCTATTTTCTTAAAAATATACTATTCGTAAACTATAGCTATCCTTCTCCTAAACTAAAGAACCATTGTTTTAATGATTTTATTTCAACACTTCAGTCTATCGCAGTCCACTGCTGGACATAGGCCTCCCCAAGTTCGCGCTAAAAATGACGCGAACTCATGTGTCTTGCCCATAGTCACCACGCTGAGCAGGCGGGTTGGTGACCGCAGGGCTGGCTTTATCACGCCGAAGACGCTGCTGCCCGTCTTCGGCCTGATTTAATGATGAGACTGTAAAAGTCTCAACTCCGAAAGAAAAATTCACCATTCCAATTTTTTTTGTTTTTAGACTTCTTCGCGACAATCAAACGCCAACTGACCAACGACATTTTGATGTGGAGGACAGCGTCATCGGTACTACATCTCATGCCCATAAGCGGGGTGTACTCGTTTCTACCCAAGTACCTGGAAAAGCAGTTTCGACTGCCGACACACGACGCCAACCTTGTCTCGGGTGAGGTACTAGAATTAAATTTTATATTGGTATAATCGACATTATTGATTCTTTATTTTTTTAGATCGTATGATTTTTGAACTTCTACTAGGTCTTTAATTAATTCAGTCTGTGACTTGCCACTGCTGGGCATAAGCCTCTTCATCAAGAGCAGGGTTAGAGCTTAATTGACCACGCTGCTCCACTCTTCACGATAACAACCAGGATCTTTAATATAAATTTTTATAGTAAATAATTTTGCATGTAGTTGGTTGAGTTATAAAAGCTGATACAGGTCCCTTATGTAAGGATTTTCATTCTTTTGCCCTGGTTCCACATTATTTTCTTCTACTAACAACAGACCGAATTGGTAATTGTTTAAACAACAGTCACCCTTATGTATTTATCTATGTTGTTGCACATTATGACCAATTAATAATCAAAAATAAATAAAATGTCAAAATTAACGATATTTAATTCATGCTCTTCATAAGAACGGCTTTGATAATTCCGAGAATATTTATTTTAATATTTTTTACGATAGACATTATTCAAATCGTTACGTATGTGTGCCACGACCGTATAAATTATTCTTACGATTTCTATTATCTGTGAAAATACTTTGTTTACAATACCACTTCTTATACGGCAAAATCTTACAAAGATGTTAAAATAGTTTTTTAGTAATAATTAATGTTCGGTGAAACTCTTAAATAACTATGATTCTAGACCTTTAAACACGGTGAATAATTTTGGAGACAAAATTGAAAGTTTCCAATTCACTCGAAACTTTTTTTCTATTGTTTCATTTTCAGAATTTTCTTACCTTTCAGAATGGTCAATAGTCATGGTTTTTTGGTTACTGTTCTTATCTTTTAAGTGTTTTACAGCATGATCGGTAAATCACTTGACACATTCCTTGACTACTTTCAGTGGTCGACTTCGTTATACATATATGTACTTAAATTTGAAACAGTAAATGTGGCCTTATCACCAAATTAGATCTTATCATATGTGCAGTAAAGGATATTGTCAAGTATATCAATTTTTTTCAAGCTTACCGTGACAGATGCACATGTCTGTCACTCCTATTCCGAGTCCATCCTCCTAATGCCCATAGATGTGTACAAATTCATACTATCTATATGTTTACAAAATACATATATAATTTCGACTAACACAGTGTACAGCGTGGATTATTTTCCACCGAGTTTATGATTTCACCGCGTACAAAAACTCGAGGTCAATGATCACTAACCTTGAAATTTCAAATAGATATATCGTGTTCACGGATGAAGGTACTTTCGCCGATGTACTTAAGATTATTTAATGTTAATTCGTATTATTTTTATTTTCGTGTTTCCTACACATGGGGAAATTTGAAAATGTTTTTTATTATCATATCAAAATTTTCGATCCAGCGGGATTCGAAAATTCGAATTCGTGCTCTAGCCGTTAAGCTATGGGTCTATGTCCAGCCAAATCGAAATTCTTGATATGATTTTTATTCGGTTTTAAACAAGCAAGGTTTAATGTTTCTTAAATAATATTAGCAGAGTCATTCGAAACCTCATATGATAAAATTTAGAGCTTTTATCATACATTTGCACGAAATGAAAAAAGACCGGGTTCTTTATTGGTAATAGATGCTCTAATCAATGGTGTATTTTAAGTATTGTTATGCATTTTTTTAAATAGTGAGTGTTGTTTGACGATAGTCCGTTTGACAGAAAGTTTACGTAGACGTGCAGAATTCGGCACCATAAAGTTTTGTATGTATTTCGTATGAGGATAGATAGCTTTTTGAACTTAATTTGAGACTAGCTTCTGCGCGCGACTTCGTCGGCGTGGACTCCGCTCCTATTGGTCTTAGCGTGATGACACATAGCATATAGCCTACCTCGATAAATGGGCTATCTAACACTGAAAGAATTTTTTAAATCGGCCTAGTAGTTCCAGAGATTACCGCGTTCAAACAAACAAACAAACAAACAAACAAACAAACAAACAAACAAACAAACAACCAAACAACCAAACAAACAAACTCTTCAGCTTTATATATAGAGTAAGTATATAGATAAAGTATATAGAGTAAGTATATAGATAAAGGTAATTGCATTAGAAGATAAAATTTTAGATCATTGTAAATGATGCAATGCAACCAATCGTTGTAAACCCGTTCGTGTTTGTTTCGTTGACCGGTTTTCGCGATATCAACACTTTCAGAGTCGTTTTCGGTTAATTATACATTGTTAGTTTTTGTTTCTTCTCTTTGGTCTTGTGACAATACCATTGAAATAAAGTATATCAATTGCTCTTCCAATCACGTTGTACAAGCTTCTTTATTGATTTTATCAATTAGATTATCGAACATAAAAGTATTTTTGAAAATAGTCCAGTAGATCTTATTAAGCGCGTATAAACAAACAAACACTTCTGTTTTTTTAAAGATTGTTAGTTAGGTATATATTAATAAAAGTAACAATAAAGATTAAATAAATATTTTATGAATTGACAATGTTCCTTATTTTCTTATTTTTACTTTCAGGTTTGGGTGGTATATTGGTGATGGGTTTGGGGATCATAACTTCAGGCGTGGTGATACTAAAGGTGGTCCCAACGGCGAGACAAGTCGCAGCTTGGACGGCTATTACAGCCGCTATCTACAGTGCCGGTAAGAATTTTAAGAATTAAAATAACATTAAAGTTGTTGGGGTATTATACAAAATTTAAATTATATAACTATACCAAAGTAAAAAAAAAACTCGGAAGAAAATGCGGAAAAAAAACTTGATTGTTTTGAGATTTTCAGTAAATGCTGAAAAAATTTCAGAAAGAAATCAGAGTTTCTAAATCACAGCATTCACAGCACAAATATAGAAGACAATACACCATAATGTAGATTTGGTCTCTGATCTGATAACGTAGAGGAAAGATGTTCACGGGAAATTTTAATGGTGTATAATATTTACTTCACGTTGGGGCTTATTTTACTTATCTTGATGATAACTTACGATGCTTGATATAAACTTAAGTTGTCGGAGATGGATTTGTATTTGGAAAAAGTTGGTATAGATATTGGTAAATCTACTACCAAAAATAAAACTTGAGAAAAAATGTATCTCAAACAAAGAGTAAACCTTCTTAATAAACAAGTTCATAGAATAATGCAAGCAATTTATTTTGAATCGCCGCCAACAAAAGCTAATGTTAATTTTATCTGGAGACGTTTATATCTGACTTGTCAGATTTTATTATTTCTCCAAAAATTTTCGTGATTTTCGTGAATTGCACTTTTTAGAAGCTTAGGTATTTGTGGTAAAACGAACGAATATTTCCAGGTATGGTAATGTTGATGTTTGTCAGCTGTCCTGCGGAAACATTCCGCGCTATAACAACAGCAGATGTCGCAAACCTTTCCTGTAGCTCGTCTTGTAACTGTTACGGTGCCCCGTACTCGCCAGTGTGCGGACAGGTTTGTATTATTCGTTGTATATTTTAAACAACTTTACTATAAAAAATTAAAATAGTAATTTAAATACTTGTAAAGGTATACCAAATACTGTTATGGTAGTAAATCGTTTGATTTTAATCTTCTATTCCGTAGCCTGCTTTATTTTGGCCTATAATGTTGAAAAGAGACTTTGTACTGCACACATTTTTTAAACCATTTCCCTATATCCTGAAATTAGTACCTTTGTAAAATTAATTTTAAAAAGTTGCTTATCAAATAGAGGGATTAATAAATGTTGATACTTTCCAGGACTCGTACACGTATCAATCACCGTGTCAGGCCGGCTGTGTGAGTAGTAAGCAGCTTGACAACAGTACTTGGTTGTACTACAACTGCACTTGCGTTGACGGCAGTTTGCGAGGAGACAAGGCTATGAAAACGTAAGCGCCATTTTCAGTGCATATTTTATATACATTATAGTTTTTTCGTTTTATATTTTAGGTGTGAAGTTTCTATGATACACAAGTGATAAAAAAGGTTAAGTTAGGATTTAAAAAAAAAATACAAGTGAGGCAAACATTTACTCTACTAAGGCTGATCTAAGGGCCTATGCAAACCACGTTTTTTAAACGCGCCGTCGACGCGCGTTTGTAGCGATACAGACGCGATACACACGCGAGTCAGATGCAGCCTGTAGACCTTTGCACACCTGTATAATAAAAGCGCGCCGTCGATACGCATTTTTAAAACGCGCCGTTGATGCGCGTGCGTAGAGATACAGACGCGATGCAAACGCGCGTGTGTATCGATACAGACGCGCCGGTGACGCGCGTTTTAATCGATACAAACGACAACAAATTGCTCTGTAGGACAAAAGCGCGCCGTCGACGCGCGTTTTTAAAACGCGCCGTTGACGCGCGTGTGCAGCGATACAGACGCGATGCAAACGCGTGTGTGTATCGATACAGACGCGCCGGTACCGCGCGTTTGTATCGATACAAACGACGACAAACTGCTCTGTAGGATAAAAGCGCGCCGGCAACGCGCGTTTTTAAAACGCGCGTCGACGGCGCTTTTAAAAAACTTGGTTTGCATAGGCCCCTAGAGTAGCATTGAGCGCACGCAAGCTGTCGGCGCCTGGCGTCAAAATGTATGAACTTCTAGTGAGCATTTAGCTCTCAGCGCCGACGGTGGTCAGCGTAGCCCTGAAAACTAAGCATAATATTGTATGAATAAATGTTCGTTACTCTTTCACTCTTTAGCAGGAGATCCATAATAATACATGAGATACTTTACAGCCAGTTATTTATACATCCCCCCCCTCCCTCCACAGGCTGGAGCGCTACTCGCACGAGCAGTACGAGCAGTTCGCGGTGAGCGGCGAGTGCAGCGGCGCGTGCAGCCAGATCTACACGTTCGTGGCGCTGTTCGCGGCGCTCATGTTCGTGCACGCCACGGGCGAGGTGGGCGCCGTGCTGCTCATCATCCGCTGCACCGACAAGCACGGTGGGTGACGCTCTAGCCCTCTCGCGAGAACACCGCCCCATCTCTACATCAGAGACTTCTGTATTAAGCCATTGCGAAATATATATGTCACTTTTGCTGTATATGATGTATTATTAATAATGGATCGCTATCACCTTATTTAATAAATTACGTTAAGTTTGCCGATACCATTGCAAATGCCGGTGTTTTTCACCTAGGATGGGTACGATGAAACATGGCAAATTAACTCTATAGTGAGGTGACCATGCATAATTAATTTATGTGATTCGATTATCGAGTACAATTTTGGTTAACCTTTAATCGATTATAAAATAAATACTTTTAAGTGTTTATTAAAAAATTAATTGTCGTATTCCCGCAAGCGGACAACCAACTTCTGGGAAGTGGGTTGTCCGCTTCCTCCGTCCTGACTATTTAAACGGTCTTCTTTGTTCTTATCGGCATTTTACAGAACAGAACACACACACAAAATGGAATAACTAACAAAAAATAATAAGAGAACTTAACAACAATGAAACTGTAACCAATACAAATATAACAACAATAAAACAGCAACAAATACAACTATAACAAATAAGTGAGTTGACGCGATTCACAAGATGGCCGTAATGATTATTATTTGTTTTTGCCGATTAGTATATGTCAATCCCTATACATTAAACGTTTCGTTTCATACCTCTAATTTTAGGTTATTATTTTTTCTGTACCTTTTTAATTTCTTTAAAATATAAAAACGTATATTTAAATACAATTTCAATCTAATCAAGCATTATTGTTTGCTTTAGAAATTAACTGGTCATTTTTAAACATAAATGTTTATCTGATTTGTTGAAAATAGTGAGAGTGTATTGGAACATATCAAATGTCACCGTACTCATCCTATGTGAAATAGATTATACACGGCCCATGCACCATTAAACCAGAGGGGTCGTGATATTAACATAGATTATAATCAAAATAAACGCGAACGAAAGCGGTCGCCTCGTTTTTAGTCTCATACGTCCCGCAGACAAGGCGATGGCGATGGGCGTGATCCAGTTCGCGATCGGCGTGTTCGGCAACGTGCCGTGCCCCATCGTGTTCGGCGCGGCGGTGGACGCGGCGTGTCGCCTGCGGGACACGGCGTGCGGGCTGATCGGCGCCTGCGCCTCGTACGACGCCGACCACCTGCGGCACTTCTACCTCGGTGAGCCGCCGTCTGCTAGTCACTGGTATAGGTTCTGTGTGTCGCGCGGGCTGCTCGTACGACGCCGACCACCTGCGGCACTTCTACCTCGGTGAGCCGCCGTCTGCTAGTCACTGGTATAGGTTCTGTGTGTCGCGCGGGCTGCTCGTACGACGCCGACCACCTGCGGCACTTCTACCTCGGTGAGCCGCCGTCTGCTAGTCACTGGTATAGGTTCTGTGTGTCGCGCGGGCTGCTCGTACGACGCCGACCACCTGCGGCACTTCTACCTCGGTGAGCCGCCGTCTGCTAGTCACTGGTATAGGTTCTGTGTGTCGCGCGGGCTGCTCGTACGACGCCGACCACCTGCGGCACTTCTACCTCGGTGAGCCGCCGTCTGCTAGTCACTGGTATAGGTTCTGTGTGTCGCGCGGGCTGCTCGTACGACGCCGACCACCTGCGGCACTTCTACCTCGGTGAGCCGCCGTCTGCTAGTCACTGGTATAGGTTCTGTGTGTCGCGCGGGCTGCTCGTACGACGCCGACCACCTGCGGCACTTCTACCTCGGTGAGCCGCCGTCTGCTAGTCACTGGTATAGGTTCTGTGTGTCGCGCGGGCTGCTCGTACGACGCCGACCACCTGCGGCACTTCTACCTCGGTGAGCCGCCGTCTGCTAGTCACTGGTATAGGTTCTGTGTGTCGCGCGGGCTGCTCGTACGACGCCGACCACCTGCGGCACTTCTACCTCGGTGAGCCGCCGTCTGCTAGTCACTGGTATAGGTTCTGTGTGTCGCGCGGGCTGCTCGTACGACGCCGACCACCTGCGGCACTTCTACCTCGGTGAGCCGCCGTCTGCTAGTCACTGGTATAGGTTCTGTGTGTCGCGCGGGCTGCTCGTACGACGCCGACCACCTGCGGCACTTCTACCTCGGTGAGCCGCCGTCTGCTAGTCACTGGTATAGGTTCTGTGTGTCGCGCGGGCTGCTCGTACGACGCCGACCACCTGCGGCACTTCTACCTCGGTGAGCCGCCGTCTGCTAGTCACTGGTATAGGTTCTGTGTGTCGCGCGGGCTGCTCGTACGACGCCGACCACCTGCGGCACTTCTACCTCGGTGAGCCGCCGTCTGCTAGTCACTGGTATAGGTTCTGTGTGTCGCGCGGGCTGCTCGTACGACGCCGACCACCTGCGGCACTTCTACCTCGGTGAGCCGCCGTCTGCTAGTCACTGGTATAGGTTCTGTGTGTCGCGCGGGCTGCTCGTACGACGCCGACCACCTGCGGCACTTCTACCTCGGTGAGCCGCCGTCTGCTAGTCACTGGTATAGGTTCTGTGTGTCGCGCGGGCTGCTCGTACGACGCCGACCACCTGCGGCACTTCTACCTCGGTGAGCCGCCGTCTGCTAGTCACTGGTATAGGTTCTGTGTGTCGCGCGGGCTGCTCGTACGACGCCGACCACCTGCGGCACTTCTACCTCGGTGAGCCGCCGTCTGCTAGTCACTGGTATAGGTTCTGTGTGTCGCGCGGGCTGCTCGTACGACGCCGACCACCTGCGGCACTTCTACCTCGGTGAGCCGCCGTCTGCTAGTCACTGGTATAGGTTCTGTGTGTCGCGCGGGCTGCTCGTACGACGCCGACCACCTGCGGCACTTCTACCTCGGTGAGCCGCCGTCTGCTAGTCACTGGTATAGGTTCTGTGTGTCGCGCGGGCTGCTCGTACGACGCCGACCACCTGCGGCACTTCTACCTCGGTGAGCCGCCGTCTGCTAGTCACTGGTATAGGTTCTGTGTGTCGCGCGGGCTGCTCGTACGACGCCGACCACCTGCGGCACTTCTACCTCGGTGAGCCGCCGTCTGCTAGTCACTGGTATAGGTTCTGTGTGTCGCGCGGGCTGCTCGTACGACGCCGACCACCTGCGGCACTTCTACCTCGGTGAGCCGCCGTCTGCTAGTCACTGGTATAGGTTCTGTGTGTCGCGCGGGCTGCTCGTACGACGCCGACCACCTGCGGCACTTCTACCTCGGTGAGCCGCCGTCTGCTAGTCACTGGTATAGGTTCTGTGTGTCGCGCGGGCTGCTCGTACGACGCCGACCACCTGCGGCACTTCTACCTCGGTGAGCCGCCGTCTGCTAGTCACTGGTATAGGTTCTGTGTGTCGCGCGGGCTGCTCGTACGACGCCGACCACCTGCGGCACTTCTACCTCGGTGAGCCGCCGTCTGCTAGTCACTGGTATAGGTTCCGTGTGTCGCGCGGGCTGCTCGTACGACGCCGACCACCTGCGGCACTTCTACCTCGGTGAGCCGCCGTCTGCTAGTCACTGGTATAGGTTCTGTGTGTCGCGCGGGCTGCTCGTACGACGCCGACCACCTGCGGCACTTCTACCTCGGTGAGCCGCCGTCTGCTAGTCACTGGTATAGGTTCTGTGTGTCGCGCGGGCTGCTCGTACGACGCCGACCACCTGCGGCACTTCTACCTCGGTGAGCCGCCGTCTGCTAGTCACTGGTATAGGTTCTGTGTGTCGCGCGGGCTGCTCGTACGACGCCGACCACCTGCGGCACTTCTACCTCGGTGAGCCGCCGTCTGCTAGTCACTGGTATAGGTTCCGTGTGTCGCGCGGGCTGCTCGTACGACGCCGACCACCTGCGGCACTTCTACCTCGGTGAGCCGCCGTCTGCTAGTCACTGGTATAGGTTCTGTGTGTCGCGCGGGCTGCTCGTACGACGCCGACCACCTGCGGCACTTCTACCTCGGTGAGCCGCCGTCTGCTAGTCACTGGTATAGGTTCCGTGTGTCGCGCGGGCTGCTCGTACGACGCCGACCACCTGCGGCACTTCTACCTCGGTGAGCCGCCGTCTGCTAGTCACTGGTATAGGTTCTGTGTGTCGCGCGGGCTGCTCGTACGACGCCGACCACCTGCGGCACTTCTACCTCGGTGAGCCGCCGTCTGCTAGTCACTGGTATAGGTTCTGTGTGTCGCGCGGGCTGCTCGTACGACGCCGACCACCTGCGGCACTTCTACCTCGGTGAGCCGCCGTCTGCTAGTCACTGGTATAGGTTCTGTGTGTCGCGCGGGCTGCTCGTACGACGCCGACCACCTGCGGCACTTCTACCTCGGTGAGCCGCCGTCTGCTAGTCACTGGTATAGGTTCTGTGTGTCGCGCGGGCTGCTCGTACGACGCCGACCACCTGCGGCACTTCTACCTCGGTGAGCCGCCGTCTGCTAGTCACTGGTATAGGTTCTGTGTGTCGCGCGGGCTGCTCGTACGACGCCGACCACCTGCGGCACTTCTACCTCGGTGAGCCGCCGTCTGCTAGTCACTGGTATAGGTTCTGTGTGTCGCGCGGGCTGCTCGTACGACGCCGACCACCTGCGGCACTTCTACCTCGGTGAGCCGCCGTCTGCTAGTCACTGGTATAGGTTCTGTGTGTCGCGCGGGCTGCTCGTACGACGCCGACCACCTGCGGCACTTCTACCTCGGTGAGCCGCCGTCTGCTAGTCACTGGTATAGGTTCTGTGTGTCGCGCGGGCTGCTCGTACGACGCCGACCACCTGCGGCACTTCTACCTCGGTGAGCCGCCGTCTGCTAGTCACTGGTATAGGTTCCGTGTGTCGCGCGGGCTGCTCGTACGACGCCGACCACCTGCGGCACTTCTACCTCGGTGAGCCGCCGTCTGCTAGTCACTGGTATAGGTTCTGTGTGTCGCGCGGGCTGCTCGTACGACGCCGACCACCTGCGGCACTTCTACCTCGGTGAGCCGCCGTCTGCTAGTCACTGGTATAGGTTCTGTGTGTCGCGCGGGCTGCTCGTACGACGCCGACCACCTGCGGCACTTCTACCTCGGTGAGCCGCCGTCTGCTAGTCACTGGTATAGGTTCTGTGTGTCGCGCGGGCTGCTCGTACGACGCCGACCACCTGCGGCACTTCTACCTCGGTGAGCCGCCGTCTGCTAGTCACTGGTATAGGTTCTGTGTGTCGCGCGGGCTGCTCGTACGACGCCGACCACCTGCGGCACTTCTACCTCGGTGAGCCGCCGTCTGCTAGTCACTGGTATAGGTTCTGTGTGTCGCGCGGGCTGCTCGTACGACGCCGACCACCTGCGGCACTTCTACCTCGGTGAGCCGCCGTCTGCTAGTCACTGGTATAGGTTCTGTCAGAGAAACAGCGTTTTTTTGGCAACGAATTTAGAAAAACCACCAGTTTTTGTTCAAATATGACAAAAACTGGTGGTTTTTCGAAAAAGTGATGATTTCAAGTATGATATGAGAACCGTGCAATATTATTTTTAATCTATGATAATGATTTAATTTTTTTAGCCAAGAATAACTTGTCCATAAAAAAACAAAACTTGACACCTTTTTCAAAAAGTCAACAATTTTTAATCTGTTCGCTTCCGTTTTATTTATTCGTATTTACCATTCTATTGCAGAGAAAAAAAAATTAGAATAGTAATAGTTCGTTAAATTTAAATTAATAACACCCAAGGACCGGATATACGTATGATCTGTTGTCGTATGACCTTACTTACGTATGATCTGTTGCTCGGCAGTCATTCTTACCAAATTGTAATCTTTTACAGGGCTGTCAGCCGCGCTGATGTTCCTCGCGTTTATAATGGACATCCTGGTGTGGAGCCGCGCCGGCCGCATCGACATGAACCCCGCCGACCGACCCCCCGACCGCGACCCCCTGCCCAGCGACACGCCGCTCTGATGCACCCCCGACCCACAATCACCTCCACTATTGCCCCCACAATCACCCCCACAATCACCCCCACAATCACCCCCACAATCACCTCCACCATCACCCCCACCATCACCCCCACCTTCACCTCCGCCATCTCCCCCGCCATCTCCCCCGCCATCTCCCCCGCAATCACCCCCACTCTCACCCCCACGTTCATCAACAAGGAAACCCTCAACATTCATCGACCACGCATCCGAGTTCAAATCCAATAGGTATGAAATGTTGTAAGACATACTGTAGTGGGTGCCATAGATACATTGTGTTGTAAGTGGCGATTTTAATTATTCAACATCACAGAATTTCCCAGTGTGTCGTAATGGTTGTATTGGATTTTTAGACCTTTAAAGACATGTCAAACGAATTTATTACTATTCGTCATGTTTTTAATTAATTAAAATTAATAAATAAATGTAGTTTTTGCATTGACTTTGAAATCCAATAAATATATATCGGGAGGTAATTTTCATATCATCTTTACATTTGAACAAATTTTCAAATCCTTCTACTGAGGATTGAATTTCTTTCAAACCAAGCTTTGCATATGAGTTTATTTTTAAGTATTGTTGTAGATGGAATTATAAAAAATCAAGGACATTAGTATTGAATATAATCTCCTGATCTATGTATAGTCATTGGGATTCAGAAGGTTAATATATTGATGCTCTGATAAAAGTCTCGGTTTTGTTTGAGTAACAAAAATATATAATTAAGATTTACTAAAAATGCTATTGCGTTCTAACGAAATTTACGAATAACGCATTCAATTTATTCGTTGTTGTATATGTGCATTTTTTATAAATGGACATTAATTGCTTAGAAAAATTTATCTTGTCGGTGTTAATATAAATTTGTCATAATAATTAAAATATTGCGTTCTTGGTGTTAAGATAATTTCAATTGTTACTATTTCTATAATTTTCAAATCACAATTTTTACTGATAATTTTTACTATTAATAACGACTGAACAATGAAATATAATATAATTGCATTTTAATATTTATACAATTTTTTTACGCTAGTTTCTTTTATAATCTGTGCTCAATTTTATTTAAGTAATAAAATTCATACGCATAATATTTTGAAAGTCTCGATATGATTTTTTTCTTAATTTTTTATTATAATTTTTTTTTATAGAAATAGTACAAGATTTATTTTCTTTATGAAAATTTTTATAGGAGGGAAATAAGGTCTGGTTGGATCCTCAAAGTCCCAAAATATAGTTTTAATATCGTATAGTTATGTTTCTTTTTTTACATGTATTTCTACAAAGAAATCATATTACTGGGACTGACTTTATGAAACTTTGTGTCCACTACTTTAATAAATTATAAAAAACGAACAAAGGAGGTTTTAATGAAAATAATCAGGGGGTTTTAATAACAATCATCACAAACGACAGAGATATGCAGCAACTTAATAAAAAAAATATAATTATATATAAAGCAGTGGTCGCAAAAGTTATACATATTTTTTTTTGATTATTGCGAATTACATGGCTAGTGATTAGACTTTTATATTAGATTAGTGCGAGGTTTTATACAAATTACTGCTAAATACTGTAAATATATTAAATGAATTTAATATATAATCACATTATATTAGTATAGTTTAGACATCTGTTATTATTTAGGACGTTTCGTATTTATATCGGTTCGTTTTCGTTATCAAATTAGTTACGGCCACATGGATACGTTATTTGTATAATAATTTTGCCATAGTAATTAAAAATGGCAAACTTGTATTCGGTGGCTAACATGTTTTAATGGCAAAGACGTATGGATCCTAATCAAGTTTAGATAGTAATAAAAAATTTCGTCAGTATAATAATTTTTGTGCAATGGCTTTTGCCATATTTATATATATATTTTACATTTAAATTAAATTTTCATTAGAAGGGCTTAAACAATTTTTAGAAAATTAATATTTTGTATTAAAACGGAGTAAGTAGTTTTAATAATATTGACTTGCTTTTAATATGTTATTAATATTTGTATAATAATATGGTAAGTATGGCAAGCTATAGTTCCAATTAATGCAATATTACTTTTATTAACCTTAAATATTATGGAAGGTCTAATAAGGCTGGGTCATGTGTAAAATACTTAGTAAAAATAAGATGTCAATTTAGGTTAACGGGCAAATTTAAAATATCAAAATGTTTCTATCTTTGAGTCCTTTTTTCTTCTTAGATAACTTTTTCTATCGCAACAAAAACTGCCAATACAGTGCTGATATAACCGTTATTTTTTTCTACTTAAAACAGTTCTAAAAGATATAAATACGAATTAAAATGCACGTTGTAAAAAATTTATCTAATGATACCTTGATCCTTGTCAGTTTACATGTCAATATTTGACATTGTCATTTATGACTCGGGGGTGTCAATTTTAGACGTCATTAGGTTAGTATATAGTAGAGTAGTAGTAGAAAACATTTTTTCTTCAATATTTTTCCTAATAATTATAAAATGTGCATTATATTTGTGCAATGTTTTTTAAATGAATTTTAAATAAAATATTTTTAAAGATAAATTTTTAAATTAAAATATTATTTTTTTAGATGGCATCACTTAATACAATTTTACGAATTTTTATATTACAATGTTGGTACTATGGTGCTACGAGTTAATGTGAATTGAAACAATATTGAGCAATTTTACCCGCAGTGGAATTATGTTTTAACATTGGTTTTACCAGAACTGCGACAAAACTAAAAAAATGTAAACATAGCTTTAGAAATTGTGCAATGCATGTTGATTTTTTTATATATATAATTAAATATTTTTGCCATTTTATATATTTAAAATCTTTTCAATTATCCTCTTATGTATTGTTCGTAATGTAGCCGAATTTGTTGTTTGTTGCTTTACGTTCGTAGCCTGTATAAGTATCGAAATATCTCTTCATCTAATGAACACAATTTTACTAGTCTATCTTTTAGTGCTAACGTTTATTACCTCGATATGGATATACCGATCATTCTGTACTTTAACGTACTATTTAAAAATACATCAAACGATCATTTGTCTAAATTTTATTTAGTGTTTTAAGAGTTTGTGGAATAATGTAATGTAGTATATAACTATTTTATCGTAATTTAGTAAATAATTTGTTACATCGGGATGATGTACACCTATTTTATAGCGTATGGGCATACTAATATTATTGATGTATCTCCTAAATCATGAAGTGATTTGCCATAAGCGTTATGGTATGTAGCAGCCTCGGTAATCAACATAAAAATATTATTATTGTTTGTTTTTTAATGTTATGATTATTTATAAATATATAACGCCTATAGCACTGTGTATGCTCGTACGAAGATTCGTTTGTAAGTTAGCTTAATGACTAGTAATAAAATTGTACCAAAATATCACAAAGAAATGTTTAGAAGGATTACAATTTACGTAGCGAGTTTGTACGCGACAGTACTCTATATTTTTCATATTAGCGTAAGATTTTTTTTTTTAATAAATGAATTGTGAACAATATGTCCATTTTAATAATAGAATAAATATCTGGTCACGAGTCCGGTACAGCTTCGTAATGTAACTTCGATGTATGTGTAGATTTGTTACTGTGACGTTTGTCATGTATTTTTTTTATTATTTGTAAATAAAAACTTTATTGAGACGTTTTTGTTTTATTGCATTACTGTCCTTAAGAATACCACCCACGTAGCACGGTAGTTACGCAATAATATTATACGATTATTTTTAATATTTGTAGTATCTATACTAATATATAAAGCTGAAGAGTTTGTTTTGTTTGTTTGTTTGTTTGAACGCGGTAATCTCTGGAACTACTGGGCCGATTTGAAAAATTATTTCAGTGTTAGATAGCCCATTTATCGAGGAAGGCTATAGGCTATGTATCATCACGCTAAGACCAATAGGAGCTGAGTACACGCCGACGAAGTCGCGCGCAGAAGCTAGTGTGATTTTATAATCAACTTGACACCTTATAAAAATATATTATTGACACCTCATAAAATATATTATAGTAATTCTACCGAATTTTAGGAATAAACTACTATATAATAAAGAAATTATGGTGTTGTGAATATAAATTATTTTCATTGCTATTGTATTAAAACTTTACACATAAAGCTATTAATATATAACATAACTACAGTTATGTTGTGGAATAATTTACTGTAGTGTTAATCGTAGGATATATACCGTCCCATTATATTATATAGGTACATATACATATTACATATATTATATTTTCTTAAAAAAATAAAAAATAAAATAAAGAGTGAAAAGTAAAACATATTTCAACTTTTCAAGCAATAATTTATTCAAATTACAAGATTTAAATGAGTAACATTTAATATCTATATACTAAAATTATAAAGCTGGAAAGTTTGTTTGCTTAAACTCGCTAAACTCAGGAACTACTAGTTCGAATTGAAAAATTCTGTGTGTCGGTGTAAAGAAAAAAAAATTTTTTTTCTTCAAATTAACGGGTGTGAAACCGCGGATCACAGTTAGTAAAATCTGACATAATTATATACAAATAAAAATGTCTAATCGTCTAATAGTGATAATAAATAACAATTTTTAATTATAGTAGGTACATCATAGTAATTGAGTCAAGTCGTCTTCGGTTTATTTATAAGAAAAAGCGGATGCCGCAGCGGACGCTCTTGCGAATGATTGACCTTTCGTTAACCCATCGCCGCTATCACTGCAACTAAAAATAAATATATAAGGAAAATTATTATATACTAGCTTCTGCGCGCGACTTCGTCGGCGTGGACTCCGCTCCTATTGGTCTTAGCGTGATGATACATAGCCTATAGCCTTCCTCGATAAATGGGCTATCTAACACTGAAAGAATTTTTTAAATCGGCCCAGTAGTTCCAGAGATTACCGCGTTCAAACAAACAAACAAACAAACAAAAAAACAAACAAACAAACAAACAAACTCTTCAGCTTTATATATTAGTATAGAATATAACACTCGATTATCATGACAAAACAAACAAAGTATTACAATTTTTATGGCGCCAGGGTTAGTAAACAATGATACGGTCCGCCTGATGATAAGAGGTACTGTATCTGCGCTGTGAGTGCTGTGACCGCCGCGTTGGCGTAGCGGTCACAGCACTGGTTTGTGGCTGTTGCGCTGGCGGTTGCGTAGCATTTGTATTGGCCATACAGATGTTTGTCGTGATCTGGGTGTTTGTGCAGTCCTTTTGGATCTCCCCACCGTGCCCCGGAGAGCACGTTAAGCCGTCGGTCCCGGTTGTTATCAAGTAGGTACACCTGGTAGCGATCGTTACCCATAGTAGGGAATATATCCGCCAACCCGCATGTGAGCAGCGTGGTGGATTAAGCTCTGATCCTTCTCCTACATAGGGAAAGAGGCCTATGCCCAACAGTGGGATATTACAGGCTGAAGCGTACATATGTAATGGAAGCATGCAATACCAGGAGCGTTGCGATATCTAGCGTTGCGATATCTAGCGTGTTACCAACCTTACCTACCATCCTCCACAGGAGCTCTGCCTCTGTAGACAAGTAGCATAAAAGCTAAACGAATAGAATAAAATAGAACTTTCAATGTCCCTTGGAATGGGAATGACCCTTATAGTCCATTGAAAAGTTACATTTGAGGTTGCGTTTGTTAGAGGACGCAATTTTATTTTTCAGATATGAAGGGGGGGGGGGGGGGGGGGGTTAGTATAAAATTAAATCCAAGTTTTTGGGGTTGCACCCCTTGTGCTTCGGCCGCCATCTTGGAAAAAGAGGTTCAAATGGTTTTTATGGTTTATCTGCCAAACTATAAGTCTCACAAAAAAATAATAATCATATATGTATAATCATTTTTGTTTCGGCCACTTTCGCGTTTCAAATACTGAAGAATAGCATTTATTTCGCAGCGCTGTAAAACCTTAAATAATAAAAAAATTAAAAATCTTCATAAAAAAAGTTTTATCGATAAATAGATTTGTTTTCACAAATTTTTATGGATTTTTGCTTATTACTTTTTTATTTATAATTCTACGACTAAAAGTTACTGAACAAAAGTTCTAGATAATTTTATTTACAACAAAAATTGTTACATAATTTTTTTGTGAGACTTATAGTTTGGCAGATAAACCATAAAAGCCGTTTAAACTTCTTTTTCCAAGATGGCGGCCGAAGTACAAGGGCTGCAACCCCACAAACTTGCATTTTTAACTTTATACTAATCCCCCTTCATATCTGAAAAAAAAATTGCGTCCTCTGGCAAACGCACGCTAAGCCCAAAAAAAATGTAACATTTCAATGGACTACTAGCTTTTGACATAATTATATCGAACGAGCTAGTTTCATTCCCATACAATGAGAATTCTATTCTATTCTATTTGTTTAGCTTTTATGCCACTTGTCTAGAGGGGCTGGCTACCTTACACACCACATGAGCACGACACTACTTTAGAGCAGCACTACTCAAAATGTTTATAACTTCGTTTAACCTTTCTAAGGCTTCCGTACATCGTATAAGATGTAATACGTAGTCTTTTTTCACTGAGAAATTATCGTTATTAGCAGCTTTGAGTACCTATAAATTTAAAATTATACATAAAACCGAATATAAAATTATACATAAAACGAAGTTCCTTATTATAAAATGTTAATTGCAAGTTCTATTCGAGGTATAAAGAAAATAAATATTCGGGTATACATCTTTTATTATAATTTTTTTATCGATACAAATAAAAAAAAACTCAGTAAAAATTATTTTATAATATCAATCAAATTATCTATACTAATATATAAAGCTGAAGAGTTTGTTTGTTTGTTTGTTTGTTTGTTTGTTTGTTTGTTTGTTTGTTTGTTTGAACGCGCTAATCTCAGGATCTACTGGACCGATTTGAAAAATTCTTTCAGTGTTAGATAGCCCATTTATCGAGGAAGGCTATAGGCTATATATCATCACGCTAAGACCAATAGGAGCGTAGCACTAATGAAGAATGTTTCAAAATCGGGTGGTCCTATTCCACGGGGACGAAGTCGCGCGCACAAGCTAGTATTAAATTAAAAGTTATACCAATTGTACAAAAATCATCCATATTCTTATTGTGATAGGGTTTCCTTTCTTATATTTTCCTATTAGTTTCATCTATACTAATATATAAAGCTGAAGAGTTTGTTTGATTGTTTGTTTGTTTGTTTGTTTGTTTGTTTGTTTGAACGCGGTAATCTCTGGAACTACTGGGCCGATTTGAAAAATTCTTTCAGTGTTAGATAGCCCATTTATCGAGGAAGGCTATAGGCTATGTGTCATCACGCTAAGACCAATAGGAGCGGAGTCCACGCCGACGAAGTCGCGCGCAGAAGCTAGTTTGTTTATAACAGGAAAGAGATATTATTATGTTTCGATGACGTCATGATTCAGAATGCAATCGAAATGTTCCCAATACATAAACATGACTCGTTAGCTCAGTGGTTAGAGCGCCGATAATTCAGATAAAACCCATCGGAGGTCGAAGGTTCGAATCCTTTCACGAGTCCAATTAATATTTTTCTTTTTAGCACAAGTTGCTTCTTCATTAATCGCGACCACTACTCGTTTTATCACGATCGAAGAGTCGAGTAACTCGAGTTTGGCAAAAACAAACTGTGTGATAAACTGATAACATTGTTAATTTTTAATGCATCAATAGGAGGAATGACGTAAAAATCAATAATCCAAATGAGACTTAGATGAATTAAATTATTAAGTCTTTAACAACTTTACTTTTAAGATTGCGTGTGTAGATGATATCAAACCATAATTCGAAAATAAAAACTGAAGCCGTGTTTTATGTAGAAGATTAGAACTAAAAATTCTAATAAGCCGAATAGTTACATAAAATTAAGTCGTTAAAATAAATTATAGCAATGATTTATGTATTCTAGCCAAACAAGGCTATGCGTAATAATGTGTTATGGTAATCTAAGATCCTCCTCCTACATGGGGAAAGAGGCCTATGCCCTGCAGGGGGATTATATTACAGGCTGAAGCGTAGCGTAAGCGTATCTAAGATAACAAACGATTGCTGGTTTAACCGACTAAATAAAGGAGGAGGCTCTCAATTTGACTGTAATTTTTTGTGTTTTAATGTGTGTAAGCCGTATGCTTGTTTGCCGACCTAGTTACATAAAAACCTATTAACCCACCCTATTGTTAATTATTATGCAATTCATTAACAATCACTTATACAGGTACATACTTAACATAATTTTTTAAATATATTTTTCTCTAAGAGACGTTTGTTTATATCAGGAAAAATTAATAATTTATAAGAAGAAATTATTTATCAATGATGGTCGATTTACATCAGACGAGCGAATGCTCATTCTATCCCCACTACATCAAATTCTTATCAAATTCTTTTAGTGTAAACAGGCGTAGAGCATTCGTTCGTTGTTATATATATGAATACGAGTGTTCGAAGATCAAGAAAGAATGCTCTTGTTCTAGCTCTAGCTCTTTGTTCGTTTGGTCTAAATCCACGTTCGTTTGGTATAAGTGTTCGATGCATAACAACAAGACACGTTAAAGTCGGGGATATATCTCAACCTTGCAGAAGATTACACTTCAATAATAGTGCTCTAAATCAGAGTTGTGTTCGAGAGGTGAATAATATAGACAGAGTTCTGGGGATCATTGTGTGAACAGCACGGGTAGGATTAGCGTAAGAGGATACGCGTTTGTGACTCTATTTAAGATTGCATAATTTAATTGCACTATCTTACTAAAAAAACTACAAATAATAATTAAAACTACTGTTTTTGTGTTAATACTTTACGAGAAACGTAAGTTTGCATGCATTCAAAAAAATATATAAGTATATATATATATATATATATATCGATAATTTATGGTCTAGTTTCACCCCCATTCGGGGTTGCACTTTATCGCGGGACACCCTGTATATGTAGCTATACACGCCGGCTGTTACCTATAACAAGCATTAAGTTGCTTACTTTAGGAACAGACGACCGTGTGTGTATTGTGTAAAAAAAAAAAAAAAAAACATCTCACTGCTGGACATAGGCCTCTTTCTCCATTTAGGAGATTGGCGGATGTTTTCCCTATTATGAGTAACGATCGCTATCAGATATTTAGGATAATGACAGGGACCGACGGCTTAACTTGCTCTCTGAGGCAAGGTGGGGAGACCCTTGTGGGTCATCACACAGGCATCCAAACCAAAATCTGTCCCGAGCGGGAATCGAATCCACAAACCGTCGGTGTTTTAGGCGACTAGTCGGACCACTACACCAGAGCAGTCGTTAAACGTAAATTTAATTCTACATAATCAAGATAAATCTCAATTAAAACAATTCCACGAAACTCATTCATTAGCTTATCGTAATAGAGTTTCCTCTCTTATATTTTCTTGTTAGTGACGTTTGTTTAATACAGTTAAGAGAAATTAGGTCAGAGGGCAGCTATAACCTAACCTGCTAACCCCAACAGAATTGAAGTTTCGAATCTTTCACGAGTCCGTTGATATTTTTTTCACAGGTTTAAAGTTAGGTAAGCATGTGGGCCTTCTCATATGTAGGCTGTAGCAAGTGGAAATCATAGCCCATGGATGCCTGCAAGAATATTTGCAAGCGTATACATTGTTAAAGATTAATCGCGAAAGTTAGTTAAGGAGCGTTATATTCGGCAAACGCTAAATAAATAAACGAAGTTCATCTCTAGTTCATGTCTCCTTATACAATTAGTGACTAGCAGACCCAGCAAAAGTTGTTTTGCCATATATTTGTTAACGCCCCCGCAACCCCACTTGTGGGTGGAATTTCGTATAATCCGTTCTTAGCTGACCTCTACTCTGCGTAAGGAATATTCCTACCTTTCAAGTCTCTACGCCTTATGGTTACAGAGATAATTATCGTGATGAGTCAATATATGGGTGGAAATCTCTTTTATGTATATAGACTAGCTGACCCGGCGAACTTCGTACCGCCTAACAGTCAACTCTTTATTTTTTTTTTAAATACTTATCCTTCCCGGAACCCCTCCACTAACTCTTAAACTTTATGGTATGGAATTAAAGTTCAAATTGACTTTTAAGTATTATTACGAATACTTTGTATGGGAATATATATAGAAAAGTGTTGTTTTTAGACTTTTTGAGGAAATTTTTTAAATTTTTCTCTCCGTAACAACCATCCTCGTACTTCAAGGAACATTATAAAAAAAGAATTAGCGAAATCGGTTCAGCTGATCTCGAGAGTAAGTTGTTCGAAGCACGCGGATGTTGAATGTATTTTATTGTCAGAAATGGCAATAAAACACCGATTCCCCGTTATGTGTTAAAAAGCGGTAAGATATGAAGTTCTTGTGCTTTCATTTTATTTTCAATGATTTATAAAAATATAAATAAAAATATAATATTTTCAATGATTTATATATATATCGAACTAGCCGACCCGTGCCCACTTCGTTGCGCGTTAATTTAATTTTTAATATTTACTTCTAACGACGATATCTCAAAAACTATTCATCTAATTGATATAGTGTAAAGGGAAATTTTAATCTGCATTAAATGCCTAAGCTAACTAACATATTCATTTGGATAAGGATTAATACTAAATTAAAGAAAATAGCTTTGAAAATAACGTAATGTTTTAATTTTAAAATATGAACATAAAAGTGGTTATTGTAAGTCAACCATAAGAGATAGAGATATGCTATCGCGGACTTTTTTGTAGCATTTTTATAGATTTTGAATTCGCTAGTACATTATTTAACTATATCTTTGCTAGTTTACGCGGCGTTCGCGTGGAAAGCTCCCCGTTGGCGAGATTTTTTGCGACCTCTTCAACATTTATCGCCGTATTTCTGCGAATTTACATTAAAACATAATAAATTATATACCTAAACCTTCCTCAAGAATCACTCTTTCTATTGTTGAAAACCGTATAAAAATCTGTTGCGTAGTTTTCGAGTTTATCGCGTTCAGACAGACAGACAGGAGGACAGAAAGACGCGGCCGGGGGACTTATTTTTATAATAAGTATAGATAGATAGATAGATGATATTCCTAATAATAATAATAATAGCCTAATAGCAAACTGCAATAATAATAACAGTAATCACGTAGACTATACATAAAAATCTTACGCTTTTTTACCGGCTAGGGTACCCGTCCACAACGTCTCATAAGGAACTTCGTCCCAATAACATGACTAAGAGATATTAGAAACATTAAAGTTGTGTGCTACTTGCTAGTACCATTTTATACTACGGTCATTAGATGGAGCTAATTTTTCATCACTTTTTAAGTTGAAGTTATTGTTTAAAGATTATATTACTTGTCACATCCACCACTCTCGCTGGAGCTCGAACTGCTACTGCTACCGCCGGTGGCACCAACGCCCGCTGCGGCACCAGCTGTTGCCTCGCTCCTGCCACTTAGCCCGCTAAAACCGACGGAACGCCTTTTGCGTTCTGTGAAACAAATCGGTCACAACAATTTTACTGTAAATTAAGTTCTGAACACGTTAGTGCGAATCACTTAGTAAGATGATCATTTTTAAAATTAAGTAAACGTCATCTTGGTGGTAGGCGTGTCATATAGCATATCAAAAGAACAAAAAGAATGGGGTCGATACATTATTTGGTTTTATGAACAAAATAATTATGTCTATAAACTAAACATGTTATTGGGTATGTATGTATGTACCTATACTGATGGTACATTACCGTCGACTATTAGATCCTAGAGATTAATTTTTCTTTTTACAAATTCTAACACATTTTACTTCGACACCATTAAGTTATTAATAATAGTTGCGGCATCAGCGTTAGGAAAAATTCACTATAGGTATTAAACATAAAGTGATAATGAAAATTGTTCCATACCTGGGAAGGATAATGCACTACTCAAAACCAATACCAGAAAGACAATGGACACTAACTTCGCCATGGTTGTAGTTCTCTGCCTGGCCTGTTCCAATAAAGTGGCTTATATAGCCATTGTCTCCATGTGACAGGATGGACGGTTCACGACAAATTAACTTTTAGACATGATACGAAGGTCGTGAACTTCACGGTTTCGGTAATGTGCCATAACAAATTGATTATTTTAAATCGGTTGATATGTCATTTGTCCGTCTGTTTTTGAAATGAAAATTATAAAGATAATAAATATTACCTTGGTATTGTTTAGCGTTACTTATCGAGTTATCGTGTCAAACCGCAGACTTGAACTTGGTAACATTTGCGGTAGGAATCGAATGTCTGCTTAGATTATCTCTAGATTTATACCCTTAGCGTACTATTACATGGAAATAATTAATTAATATCTTCATTAACAAACCTCATTAATATAATTTAAAATCCGATGACCTTACAACAAAAATTAGGTAATACGAAAAGAACAAGTGAAGTACCTACAGTTCAATAATATTACGAGTAGTATTAGAAAATCGAAAGTGAATGTTGTTTGTTTTGCTTCACAGACGTCCTTCATTAATTAAAGTTTAATTTATTTAGTCTATTGAAACAACTTTTTACTACTTTTATCGTTAAAGTGGCAAATTTTCCACTTTTATAGTTAGGTATATCTTAATAGGTAGGTATATATAAATTACGCGTCACGTTGTTTGTCCGCGATATATTTTATTTTGATATATTTAATTATTATATTTAAGAAAAAAAGGTGGTACGAAGTTCGCCAGGTCAGCTAGTTGTGTAATATAACTAAGAGTAAATTAATAAAAAAGTTGAGTTTTAGTAGAATTGGGCATCATTTCTTTTTATGAGCAATTACAAAATATGATCAACGGTCAGTTGGATTAGGGTTGGTTTTTAATTTTTAGGTTTTCCGAGGGTAGGAAGAGCTATGATATTTTTACTACTTCGCGGTTTTATTCTTCGCGCCATAGAAACAAAAGCAGTGGCGTAGCGTGCCATGGAGGGGCCCTGTATCAAAATTTGTTGGGGGGCCCCCAACAATGTAGGGTAAAGATATCTACCAAAAAAATTGCTCGCATTAAATAAAAATGAATATTTATTGATTATAAGTTATCCCTTCCTCCAAGAAGAAACAATAGTGACAAGTCTGATAGCCAGTAGTCCCATCGAAGTTCTAATAATAATTAGTTATTTTATCAGTTTTAGTTTTGAAAAACTTCTTTCAGCTGTTGCGGTTGTAACTTGTAACTGAAAGGGTCAAGAATAGAAAACATGTTGTTATTACCTACGGAAAACTGGATGCAAGGCTATTGAATGTTATCAGCAATAACTCCATGAGTTCCTTAATGGAATGAATTTTTTGTGTTTCGAATTTTAAGCATGTTAAAAGAGCTTGTATCTCAAGCTGGAGAGCTATCAAGCTTGGGCTGCAGCAATAGTTGCGGGAGATTCATAGATGTATAACCTGGAGAAGAGATTCAACGCTGCCTCCAGGTCTTGCAGGAAGCAAATCACTAGGGCAAAGTTCAAACACATTTGCAGAATTGGCGAGCGACTATTGGGCTTTCCAGCTGGAACTTGTGACTTTTGGTATCTTGCCAAAGCTGTCGAAGGTAACTCCTGTCAGTCTTCATTTCTGGGCTTGTGTGACTTTTTGGGTCGAATTCAACTCTTAACGATGAGGGAAAAGCACCACCGAATATTCCACGGTGCGAGCACACGATGCGTAATATGCGCTTTGTACAAATAAGTGTCGTTCGTCGTGTTCTGCATTCCCTCAAAGTCAAGAAGTGCAGTGGTCCTCACAGTATTCTGACCGTCGTGCTTAAAACGTGTACTTCTGAATCGACTTCGATTCTAACGCGTCTATTCTCACTCTCTTACATATCTCTCTTGGTATAGTACCGTCTTCGTGGATAGTATCAATTGTGCACCCTATCTCCAAAAAGGGTGACAGCACAGATCCATCCAATTACCAGGAAATTGCAATTTCCTCCTCGCTTTCTAAGGTTATTGAGTGGGTTGTTAGTACTCAGCTCCTTGGTTACCGGGAAAATTTCCAGCTAATAAGTGAACGACAATACGTACGAGTATTTCGTCGAGGTCGCAGCACTAGAGATCTTCTAGTGTACTTAATACACCGCTGAGTAACCGCTATTAAAAGCAAGAGGGAAGCTATGGCAGTCAGCCTGGATATCGCAAAGCTTTTGAACGGTTCTGCCATAAAGTTCTTTTAGCGAAGTTACCATCTTACGGCCTCCCCGAGGGATTATGTAAATGGATAACCAGTTTCCATAATCCATTCCATCCGCTGTTGACGGAGTATGTTCGGTAATCATGCCTATTAAAGCTGGAGTTGCGCTCACCCCCACACTGTTCATTCTGTGTATTAAGGATATGTTGCAAACAAGCAATCTTCGTTGCTATGCAGATAGCAGTACGGGTGATGCATTATCCACTGGCCCAGATAATATCCCTCGATCTGAAGTGGAAGAGAGAAGATTACAACTTGTGCCTGAAATCGAAGCTTAATTCGAGCAAGTCTCCGAATGGGGTAGACGCAACGTCGTCCAATTCAACCCTTCGAAGACAAAAATTTGCTTGTTTACCTCTAAGAAAACCCCCTTTTCTATGGCACCGAGTTTTCAAAATAACACTAATCATCGCTAAAAGTATTGGGATCCTTGGGGTAGAAATTACAGACGAGGTCCAATTCTGGGGTCATTTGGATTGCAAAGCCAAACTGGCTGCAAAAAAGCTTGGAGTTCTGAACAGGGCGGGCCAGTACTTTACATCGGGACATCGGCTTCTGCTTTTTAAGGCTCAGGCCCACCTCCATGTGGAATATTGTTCACACCTGTGGTCAGGTGCCCCTGAATACCAACTCCATCCATTTGACTCCATCCAACGCCGGGCAGTTCGCATTGTCGACGATACCAAAATCACGAACGATTTAGAACTTCTATGTATAATGAGAGACATTGGCTCCCTGTGTGTTTTTCACCGTGTGTACAACGGTGAGTGTCCTGAAGAACTGTTTGATATGGTGCTACTATCACGTTTTTACCATCCCAAGCTTCACCGAAGGACTAAGTTTCATCAACATCACTTGGATGCATGGTTTGCAACCAATGTGCTAGCTTCGCGCACTTCTTTCCGCGCATTCTTTCCGCGTGCATGGAAGCTTTGAATGACCTTCCTCCGAGGTTTTCCCTGAGCGCTATAATTTGGGGGTTTTCAAGCGTCGAGTATAGACATCTTTTCTCTAAAGGCCGGCAACACACTCGCAACTCCTCTTATGTAATATGTTGCAAATATCCATGGGTGCCGTTAACCATTTAACATCAGATGGTTTCATCTGCTCGTTTGGCCCATTGTAATAAGAAAACAGCAATTTATTGTTCAGAATAACTAAATCCCACAATAAACGATATAGGGTATAACAATTTTTTTATTTTTTTTTCATTTTACTAATTTTTCTTACAAACGTTGGGGGCCCCTGTAGTTCGGGGGCCCCGTATCATTGATACGGCTGATACGGCGGTAGCTACGCCCCTGAACAAAAGGTTTTTTGTTATTTCTTTCATTACAAATAATGTTAGTCTAATTTTAAACGTAGTTAAAAGAGAAACACTGGTCGTATTCATTGGTAGAGAATAAAGCATATTAATCAAAATATTCTCTTTTGTTGTACTTAAGAATTCTTTAATTACAGGAAATTGTCTCTAGTCATGATTCATAAGCATTTCCTAGGAGGCTAGGACTACGTTCCTTCAAATAAGGGTCTGTAGGTATCACGTTCCACATAAAAAAATCCTAGCCCATTTTTAAATTTGACTTCGTTTAAAACGAGCTAATGATCACAAAAATGCAAAAAACCGCAACGAATGATCATTAGATGTGACCTTTCAAGGTGATTTTATTGCATTATTATTAGACAGGCATATGAATCATTACGAATGAAAAATACGTACCAACAAAGCACTTTTATGAAGTTAACTTTGTCCTAGTTACAGAGTAATGGTTCAAACGCATTTTAGTACGTTTCTCTCTCAAATTAACGCGGCTGAAACCGCAGGGCACAGCTAGTACATGTACAGCTTGTGCTATAAAGAACACATATAAATATTTACATAAATTGTAGGTACTATATTTGGTATTCTTCTTTAAGAAATTTTGATCATCAAAACGACAATAAATAATTTTAACCCCTAAAAGTTAAGTAGACAATTAAATTGAACAGCACTAGTTGCCAAACCAGAACTAGATCAAAAACAGATGATATTCCTAATTTAATATTCACGGCATCAACCAGCTGTGGGTTATGTTTTAGCTTTAGATTTTAAATGCAAGCGGTTGACGAACGAACAAGGAAAATCGAGATATTAATCACGTCTCTTTTTACAATTACTCATCATTTAGTTTTTTGCAGCTCGTTATTTTTATTGTTATTTGCTATGTATTTGAAGTTGGTGATAAAACTGTTTAACTCGTGGCTTTTCATTGGTGTTGCAGGCCACGGTGGTCTTTATGCCACGATAACCGCTTACCATCAGGTGAGTCGTACGCTGGCTTGCCGACCTAGTTGTTTATAAAAAAAAAATAGTTATAAAAGTAAATAGTATAATATAACTTTTAAGCACTTGTTTATATTAAAGTTCGTTTATAAATTTAATAAACTTTTAAGTAAATCAAATTGATCATTCTGTTCTAAAAAGTCCTTAGGATATCAAATACATAAACATATTATTTTTGATTGGTTTCCATTTGATAGCTATGTAAAAAGGGTGACGAAAAATCACAATTGGTAAAGGTGATGTTGTGTCTCCGTTTTTTTCTTATATTATGTACGTATAGGCAAAAAAAATAATAGCTTGAATAAAGAACCCTAAAAATAAATTTACTTAATCCGTGAGATCAAACTTTACGTTTATATTAAACTAGCCGACCCGTGCCCACTTCGTTGGGCGTTATAATCCATTTCACATAAGAAGGGTACGGTGAAATTTGATATATTCCAATACACTCTCACTATCACTCAGCAAATCCGATAAATATAAATGTTTTAAAATCACCAATTAATTTCTAAGGCAAATAATAATGCTTGATTAGATTGAATTGTTGACACGGCACATCAGAGGGCGCAGGTTCAAATCCTGCTGATTTAAAATCTTTATATATTTTTATCTTTTTCCTTTTATCTTGTCACTCCTGAATAGTGTAGCTTTCTGTTAGCGAAAGAATTTTCATGATCGGATCAGTATTTACGAAGATTACCCCGTATATACAAACAAAGTTATAAACTTTACCTCTTTATAATATTAGTATAGATAAAATATATTTTATACAATTATGACAATGAATAAATACATAATTATGAATTCTGTGTTTTTGTCAGCTTTAATACATGATTTTCGATTCTTCGATTGAGATATTGATGAAATAGTTTGAAAGTTTATTTCATTGTAGGGGTACCTACCTAATAGAGAAAAAAATTATTTTTATATTATTTTGTAAGGATAAGTTTATTAAAGGTTTTAATTTAAAAAAAAAAAATCATACAGAAGAAAAAGAAAATTTTGGGCACATAAGAAGGCCAAGATATAGGCTGATAGCGATCGTTACTCATAGTAGGGAATATACATAATTATCCAATTCGCATTAAAGCAGCGTGGTGGATTAGCCCTGTTGAAAAATTCCCATAGAAATCCCATCAAAAGCGACAAAAGCCAGTTAGAAACCAATAGATATTATTTATCGGTTTCTAAGTGGCTTTTGTCGCTTTTGATGGGATCTTGTTGGAATTTTTCAATAGGGAAGCTCTGATCCTTCTCCTACATGGGGAAAGAGGCCTATGCCCAGCAGTGGGATATTACAGGCTGAAGCAAGAAGGGCAAGAAAAGTTACTAAAGCTGTTAACAGTGGTTCACAGTGTGTGATCGTTTACTTAAGAAAACAACATGACACCACGTGTTTTCCGAGATTTTATCTGATCGAGAGCACGTTTATATAAATTATTATCTGTTTCCTTCGATTAGCTATTCTTTTATAATTATTATTATTTCATTTAAAGATAAACTATTGTTATTAGAAAAAAAATATTTAAAGATAGACATAAATACATAAATAATAGTCACCAGATATTATAAAACAAAGTCGCTTCCCGCTGTCTGTCTGTCTGTATTTATGCTTAAATTTTTAAAACTACGCAACGGATTTTGATGCGGTTTTCTTTAGTAGATAGAGTGATTCAAGAGGAAGGTTTTTATGTATAATACATGCATAACATTGTAGAGGAACACTGATAGGTTTAGCAACCGTGCGAAGCCGGGGCAGGTCGCTAGTAAGCCATAAATCTTATATGATTGTATTTCAAGCATTTTTTGTTTGAATGTTGAATACACTAACTGTATATTTATATTACCTACCTTTCTAAAAGTACAATAAAATATATTATTGTTAGAGTAGCCGAACAGAAACGTGCAATTATTGCATACTCAATTATATCGTTACTAATATCGTAAGATTCAGTGGAAACAGACTATTACCACAGATTATTACATAATAATTATCGTCATTGAAAATCTGCCGCCGCCAATATTCCCTCATCATACGCAACTAAAACACCAATTAAAACAATCAGTCAAGCAATAATTAAAAACATTAAGTAAATATATTTATTAACTTTATGGTGTTCCACGAAATTTTTACTAAAAATCAAATTTTTGTTATACTTTTTTATAATTTAATTAATTTTCAAATAAAAAATTAAAAAAAAGAAAGAAGACTTTTTGACATTGATATCTCCTTGTTTTTTACTCGACAACACGTCAAAAACAACACAGTTATAGCTTGCACGTAAAATTGCATGAAGATTATGTTTTTGAAGTAGATAATTAGTAGTAGGTAGGTATTATTGTGAGTATTATAACAATCGTTTTATAAAAACATTTGTTTTATTATACAAAAAATATTTTTTTCTCTATTATATTCTTATTAATTATTTAAATTAAAGTATTAGACAATGTTAGTTTATAATTGACTATTTTTGTATAAATTGAAGAAACGTTTTTAAGTTTTTATAACGAAAATTACCAGAGCAAACTAATTATTACATACTTACTACATTATAAATTTTTTCAACTAGAATATAAAAAATGAGTAGATTTTTAATCACGAGGTATTACAAAATTCATCTATAACTAAAGGATATAAATAAAATAACATATTTGGTATAAAACGACATTTACTTATAATTATTTATTAATTAATAATAACAAAATAATGACGGTTATTAATTCTATATCACATTGGGGTTCTCATTCTGGGTATATGGGCTCTAAAAAGCTTACATCTTGACCAGTTTATCGTCTGAAACAAATGAAATAATCAATTAAAAATTTTACCTCGACCTTAGAGAAGATCACAGATAAGTAATACTGCTTTCAAGCAGTGTTGTGTTCCTGTTGGTGAGTAAGGTGACCAGAGCTCCTGAGGCGACTTGGGGGTAGGACGGCTGCAAAGTACTTGCGATGCTTCTGGTGTTGCAGGCGTCTATAGGCTACGGTAATCGCTTACCATCAGGTGAGCCGTATGCTTGTTTGCCGACTTAGTTATAAATATATATATATATATGTATATAAAATTGTGGATACCTATTACATGTAATTTTCTAATATCAATAATTGTCTTAATAAAAAGAAGCATATATCTATATTACAGGAAAAACGAATAAATTACTAACTTTAGATAAGTACGTATATATTGGTAATATACAAATATTTTGATTTGTAAGAATTATACTGGGTGTATTTATTATTACTATTTTCTATGGTCGAATGTATAATACGATTTAATATGTAACTCACCCATATTTTCCATAGCTTCCGCTGCTGGCACTGGCGCTGGCAGTGGCATGGGCATTCGCACTTCCAGATCCATAACCATGCCCTCTATGGTTGTGTCCACCATGACCACCGCCGAGACCACTTCCTCCGCCTACTCCGCCGCTATGGCCTCCACCGAGTCCACCGCCACCGCCGGCACCACCTCCTAATCCGCCACTATGCCCCCCTCCTAGTCCATCGCCACCGCCGAATCCGCCACCTCCACCAAGTCCACCGCCACTGCCAGCACCTCCGCCTAGTCCACCACCGTGGCCTCCTCCAAGTCCACCGCCTACACCGTGGCCTCCTCCGAGTCCACCACCGTGGCCACCGCCGAGTCCACCACCACCACCGGCACCGCCGCCTAGACCGCCGCTATGGCCTCCTCCTAGTCCTCCACCACCGCCGAGTCCACCGCCACCACCGGCACCACCACCTAGACCACCGCTATGGCCTCCACCTATTCCTCCGCCGCCACCGTATCCACCGCCACCGCCGGCACCACCGCCTAGACCACCGCCATGGCCTCCGCCTAGTCCTCCGCCGCCACCGTGTCCACCGCCACCGCCGGCACCACCGCCTAGACCACCGCCATGGCCTCCACCTAGTCCTCCGCTGCCACCGAGTCCACCGCCACCACCGGCACCACCGCCTAGACCGCCGCCATGGCCTCCACCTAGTCCTCCACCGCCGCCGAGTCCACCGCCACCGCCGGCACCACCGCCTAGACCGCCGCCATGGCCTCCACCGAGTCCACCGCCCAGTCCTCCACCTCCATTTCCTCCATGACCTCCGGCAAGTCCACCGCCGAATCCTCCTCCACCGCCACCTCCTTTTCCGCCGCCAAATCCTCCCCCACCGCCCCCAAATCCTCCCCCACCACCCCCAAATCCTCCCCCACCGCCCCCTCCCTTTCCACCGCCAAATCCACCGCCGAATCCTCCTCCGAATCCACCCCCGCCACCGCCGCCACCGCCTCCTCCATATCCACCAAAACCTACAACAAAATTGACTTTTTTGTATATAAAATTACATTATTTTTATCGTAACTTATTTTAATATTTTCGACAAGATCAAGGCCAGTGATATAATAGCATTGCCTAATGAAACAATAAATGTCTATTTACCGGTCACCGTGTGAACACAGGCGATGGCCCCGAGGGCCACACAAGCTACCGCAAGCCTCGCCATTTTAGCACTGTGCTCGCTGATATCCTGCGCCAGCTTATATACGAATCTGATTATGTCATGATCGGACTAATGTTTACAAAGCTCTTTGGTTTTTTTTGCATTAATTTAAGATTCCGACTGACCAACGGGAAATGGAGGACACATATATTGATCTGTTCTAAGGTTTACACATTAAGTTTATACAGTAAGTATTAATAATTATTTCTATTGCCTCAATCATAAATCAATCTTTAAACACGACTTAAACATTATTCTGAGATAATTAATGTATTTGAATAATGCACTTCTGCCGTACCTCCGGGTACCATTTATAACATTTAATGAAAATAAAGTTAAGTTAATGTTATAAGACATTTATTTACTCTATCTATACTAATATTATAAACATGTAAAGTTTTTAACTTTGTTTGTTTGTAGGGGGGTTATCTTCGCAAATACTGATCCGATCATGAAAATTTTTGCAATCTAAAAAAGAAAGTTGCACTATTCAGGAGTGACATAGGCTATATTGTATTGTTATTGAACAAAAAATTAAGTAAAAAATAATGGTATATGTAAATCAAGTCGGAGATGTGCGAGCGAGATGAAAACTTTACTTATAAGTTATTTATATATTTGCAAAATAATTATCGCCCTACAAAGTGGGCACGGGTCGGCTAGTTATTTATATATTGTATTGATTAATTATAAAACAATCACTTTCGATTTGTGATAGTAAAACCTCAATCCCTTATTTTATTTTCAGCCTCATGTTTTAAAAGAAAACATTATTATCAAGTTAATTAAAATATACAATGCTATAAAGCTTTATAGTATAAAGCCTATTATTACAAATACAATAAAAACGGATTCCAAAATCACAGACTTTTATTTGGTGCGAACAGTTTGGTTCTTCGAACAATTTTTTTTTCTCGTTTAATAGATTTTTATATTATTCTTATTTAATTCTAGACATTTTTATTGTATACGGATATACTTCTATTTTAATTGAATAATAGAATCATAATAAAATAATCTAATTTCAAATATATATTTTTTATAAAGCATTAAATTACGGCAAAATAAATACATAAAACTATGGTTGCCCCCACACGAAAAAATAACCGACTTTAATTACATCGAGTAGTAATAAAACTTAGGTACATGAAAAAATAATCAAGTAAATACGCATTATTAGATATACAACTTGAAAAATACTTCTCAGATCTCAATTAAATTTAAATGGGAACACATGCCACACACCACCTTTCGATTAAAAAAAAAAATCATCGTAATCGGTTCATCCAGTCAAAAGTTCTGAGGTAACTAACATACATACAAAAAATACAATCGAATTGAGAACCTTTTAGGAAGTCGGTTAAAAAGGGTTCCATCCTATATTCAACGAATTATTGTACTAATATGACTAATAATCCCTATATTTTCTAAAGTATAGTATCTAACATAATTTATAAATTATTGGTATCTCGGGTTTATAAAAAAAATAGACTTATGCTTGTCTTATTACTCATATTCAAACATATCTTAATTTTAATATCTACTGAGAGATAATTGGCATTATATATTTTGCTTACAACTACCGCTTTTCTTTTTTTTAACGTGGGGAAAATCTTCATGGATACCCTCTCCAGCGCGGGGGCACCGGAGACGTTATGTCAGACTTTTAGTGGCCAAAAACCACTACGTGTGAGCAGTCATCCGCCTGGGTGGGGCGAGACGGGGTCGCGCTAGCATTCGTCACCTCGTCCCGGCTTACAACTACCACTACTTCAGCCTATCGTAGTCCACTACTGGACATAGGCCTCCCGAAGTTCATTCCAAGCATTCCGGTCCTCCGAAATACTCATCCAGCCTCCACCGACAGATACGTCTGCTCCAGTGGCTATCGGTCCTAGGCCATAGGTGACCAGCCCGTTGGCACTTCAACTTGCTTATTCTACAGGCTATGTCGATTACTTTCGTTGACAAGGCTGTACTTTTCGAAAAATAGAAAAAAAATAATAATAATGTGTAATATATAAATTTTAAAATGATATGTCAGAATGAAACTCTGTACGTGAATCGAATCACACTTGGGTATTTTTTCAGATCACAAGCACTAATCTTTATTTAGATACCGGATGCTTTAATATTTGTTAGCATCTTCAATTCAGTGTTGTGACGGCAAACGTTTCGTGAATAAATAATTTATTTAATACTAGCGACCCGCTCCGGCTTCGCACGGGTGCACCGTGCAATGCTGATACTAAATATAAAATAAATATTTGCAATCTAAGCGCAAAAAATGTGTTTATTTACGATATCACATTAAAAAACTTTAAAACTATTAGTGTTCCTCTACTATATTATTCATGTATTATACATATAAACCCTGGAATCTGGAATCACTCTATTTAATAAAGAAAACCGCATCAAAATCCGTCGCGTAGTTTTAAAGATCTAAGCATATATACAGACAGACAGACAGCGGGAAGAAACTTTGTTTTATAATATGTAGTGATTATAATTTTATCGAGCGATCTCTTACATTTTATTGAATAGAATTGTGATTTCCCATCTACAAATTAGGAACCTACTAGGAAATCTCCACGAAAACCTCGTCTGTTTTCGAACTCAGGGAATTAATTCTTACCTTACTTATTGTATTTTTTAGAGACTGTTGTGTTGGATTTCATTTATTTTGGTTCCATAAAAAACCTCTTCAGGAGTCGTCTATTAATCAAGTGAGTAAAAACATCATGAAATCATCTGTATTATCATGAAATGTATTAGGGGGGTGGGGGGGGGGGGTGTTATACTGAGATATCAAGTGTTTTATTTTAATCGTATTCTAACTCGTTTACTACTTATCTAACTTTTTTTTAACTAGGTTGGCAAACAAGCGTACGGCTCATATCCCCAATCCCCCCCAGGAGCTCTGGTCACCTTACTCACCAACAGGAACACAATACTGCTTGAAAACAGTATTATTTAGCTGTGGTCTTCTGTAAGGTCGAGGTACTACCCCAGTCGGGAAGCTCCATATTTTGAGCAGGAAATTTCCTGCTGTGCCCTACCTCAGTTAGTAACTTAACCACAAGGTTGTGAGTGGCTTGTAGGTACAAGTTGGTTTGCTTTGGGAAAACCATTTCAGACTGTTGATTGGTGTTTATACATATGACAGTTTTCTTATGTTTTCATATGTTTATATGTATATTATGACAGTTTTCTTAAGATGTTTAAACTGAAATCTTAGAGCCAAATGCGGTTACCATCACGGTTAAACGTTTAATAAACTTTAGCGTCATACGGGTTTTATTTCAGCGTATGCCTTGACCGTTTCAAAACAATTAAAGTACAGTATATACACATGCTTACAGTTTAATGCTTCCGTTTAAAAATGAAAAATTAAAAAAAAAGTTCTTTATTTTCATAATTTTATGGTTTTCTTTAATTTAAATTTTGAATTATGGTCGAATTTCGATCTCTGGGCGACCACTAGTTTTATTAATCACTAGCTTCTGCGCGCGACTTCGTCCGCGTGGAATAGGACCAATTCTGTCAAACATGATTTGAGCGAAACTTTAACCGTTTACGCCGCGGAAGCTCTCAAAAGGAAAAAAACCCCGATTTTGAAACATTCTTCATTGGTGCTACGCTCCTATTGGTCTTAGCGTGATGATATATAGCCTATAGCCTTCCTCGATAAATGGGCTATCTAACAGTGAAAGAATTTTTCAAATCGGACCAGTAGATCCTGAGATTAGCGCGTTCAAACAAACAAACAAACAATCAAACAAACTCTTCAGCTTTATTATATTAGTATAGATGTATGAAATAATAAATACATAAATTAATAAATGTTATCACACACGTTAGTGAAATAAATATAGCGATGCTGTGTATCAGCTATTGTATCTTCTCCTACTTGACAGTATTGATAGATATAAGGAAAAATATATTAATACATCTAGCATACTTAAATACAAAGTTCAACACTTAACATTTGAATTTTTTATTCCATAATTTGCAGCTTAAGTTCGTACTTAGCAATCATTGGAAACGTATTATACTTTGTGCGTCGATAATATTTTTTGCATCAGCTATAAACTACCGATGAATACTTGGAACTGAACTGAGTTTTTCTGAATATTTTAACTCGTTGGACCTTGTTTGTTTCGTCTGTAGATAAAATCTGTTTTATTTATCTATCTATCCTCGTGTTAGTGACTAGTTATAGTTGATTTCATTATTTTTTTTCTAAAACTAATCATAAAACCTTTGTATAGTTTCAGGGTAAAACTTTGACCCATATATCGTGTGTCTTTAGCCAACATCAATAATATTGTCTACTTTATATTACCTTTCGAGCCTATATGATAAAACTGTTTTCGTTCTTTTAGTAGACACATTAGCGCAGCGTTCATAACAATGAATGTTGTCCTAGAGCAGGGGTAACCAATTAGTTTCGCTCGGGGTCCGTTTGAAGAAATGAAATGACCGTTGCGGTCTGCACATAATTTTATGGACAAAAATAACAAAGATATTTTTACACATTAATGAGAAAAATGATTTTTTTTTATTTTGGACTATCTGTCTGAAGTTTGAAGTTGCGTGCGATATATTTCTATTAAATTATGTACTCTGTAGTGTAAGTTCCTGTGTTCTCGCGGTCCGCACAAAATGGGTCGGCGGTCCGGTGCGGACCGCGGTCCGCCAGTTGACGACCCCTGTCCTAAAGGTTGCAGAAGTCATAAAAATAATACTTCATAGGTAAGGATAACTTTGCATGTCGTGTTTACATAAATATTTTTGTACATTTAGAAACATAATCTATACTAATATTATAAAGAGGTAAAGTTTATAACTTTGTTTGTATATACGGGGTAATCTTCGCAAATACTGATCCGATCATGAAAATTCTTTCGCTAACAGAAAGCTACACTATTCAGGAGTGACAAGATAAAAGGAAAAAGATAAAAAGAATTATATAAAGATTATAAATCAGCAGGATTTGAACCTGCGCCCTCTGACGTGCCGTGTCAACAATTCAATCTAATCAAGCATTATTATTTGCCTTAGAAATTAATTGGTGATTTTAAAACATTTATATTTATCTGATTTGCTGAAAATAGTGAGAGTGTATTGGAACATATCAAATTTCACCGTACCCTTCTTATGTGAAATGAATTATAACGCCCAACGAAGTGGGCACGGGTCGGCTAGTCTTCGATAAAATTAAAATTGTAATGTATCATAAAATTTAACAACTGCTTGCAAATCTTAACAAATAAATAAATAAAATGTTTGGCGTTTGTTATCGTGCGATGTGTTCGACCCGTACTTGTGGCTGTTAAGTGTGAAGCCTTTTATTCATTTGTTTATAAAGATAGACATATCCATACATACAACAAAGAATAAATTTAATTAATTTATAATACACAGCCAAGGTAGACATAATCTACTATCTGGCGTGAACTTGGGGAGGCCTATGTCCAGCAGTGGACTGCAATAGGCTGAACTGATGATGATGACTGATGATGACACAGCCAAAATTATCTTATGTAATATGCTACATCGCTTTGTTGTTCTCTTTTAAAAGTTACTAGAATTTCTGGATGATGGTTCATTTTTAACCGACTTCCAAAAAAGGAGGAGGATCTCAATTCGATTGTATTTTTTTTAAAAAAATTTTATGTATGTTAGATCAGAACTTTTGACTGAGTGGACCGATTTCGATGAATTTTGTTTTAGTTGAAAGGTGTTGCGTGTCATGTGGTCCCATTTAAATTTCATTGAGATCTGACAAGTAGGTACTTTTAGAGTTATATCTAATAACGTGTATTTACTTGACTATTTTTTTCGTCGACCTACGTTGTGTTACTTGTCGATGTTATTGAAGTCGGTTTCGTTTTCGTTTGCGAGCAAACACAATTATTAAATAATAATAATATGAAGGGATGAAAAGGTTTCGAAAGGGAATGAGGGATGAACTTTGGTTTGACGTTCTCTTGTGGTTATTTGTAATGAAACTACATTATTTTAATGTAATAACCGTTTACTATATTGTTAACATTGTAATTTTTCAATTATGGTAAATATTTCTAATATAAACAATTTTTATTATAACAGCTTTGATTTTTACTTATGTACACTATAATTGTTTTGTATTTAAGGAATTCTCACACATTTTTTTCTTTCGGTTAACATCTGAAAAAGAAAAAGTTCAAATAAATATCATGTTTGAAAATCGCTATTCGATGGGAGGGAAAGACTGTTTGTAAGTAAACTTCTACACCGTTTAGCCTGTAATATCCCACTGTTGGGCATCTCTTCCCCATGTAGGAGAAGAATCGGAGCTTAATCCACCACACTGCTCCAATGCGGGTTGGCGGATAATTATATTCCTTACTATGAGTAACGATCGCTATCAGGTGTACATGATAACAAACGGGACCGACGGCTTAACGTGCTCTCCGAGGCACGGTGGGGAGACCCACAAGGACTGCACAAACACCCAGACCACGGCAAACATCTGTATGGCCAATACAAATGTTGTCGTGTGCGGGGATCGAACCGGCAACCGCCCGCGCAACAGCCATCGCAATCCAGTGCTGTGAGGCTGTGACCATTGAGATATTATTACTAATAATATCTCAATGGCTGTGACCGATGCGCCAACGCGGCGTCAACACTTCTACAACTATTTTATAATCAAAAGTATGACTGCAACAATTAACTTGCTTTATTTAAAAGTAGGGTTTTGATTTTTTTGAAGTAGGCTATCACGTTATAAAGTATTTAGTTGTTTAGAATTACTTTGAAGATGGACCGAATCACAAAGATCATAGTTAAACAATATTGCTCTCAAGTAGTCTCGTGGTCCTTTAGTGAGTAAGTTGGCCAGAGCTCCTGGGAAGGGTCAGGGTCAGAAAGAGCTTGCGATGCTTCTGGTGTTGTAGGCGCATATGTTGCGGTAAGCGCTCACCATCAGGCAGGTAGATAGTACGCTTGTTTGTCACACTAGTTGTATAAATAAGAGTATGAAATGTGAATGTTTACCTGTGTACACTTATTTTTTACCAAATCCACCTCCAAATCCACCACCGAACCCTCTTCTACCAAATCCACCACCGCCACCAAATCCGCCACCTCTACCAAATCCACCGCCACCACCGAAACCGCCACCTAGTCTTCTACCCCCAAATCTATTAACTGGCGTAGGAGCTGTAAGAAACAATATTTTATTTTATTTATTAATGACACACTACAGACTATACTAATGAGTGTACTGGATACACGGGTTTATACAAATTAGTAATCAAAGTTAAGCTTTACTCCACAAAAATGGGTCCAAATTAAAGTCAAAAATATGTATATGATAAAATTATATTAAAATCAGTACACAGATTGACGCATATTACCTATAATGCTGTAACGTGAAAGCTAAAATTTTTTTAAAAAGAACAACATGTAACATAAACAGCGCTGTATGACTCACGATCACGATTCAGCCTGTAATATCCCACTGTTGGGCATAGGCCTCTTCCCCATGTAGGAGAAGGATCGGAGATTAATCCACCACGCTGCTCCAATGCGGGTTGGCGGATGACTATTACTACTATATGATTGATACTGTATGACTATTGTAATAAAATTAATTAATTGTAGTTTAACAGAAGTAAGAATTTAAATCTAATTGCTTTATTATTTATTAATTACGTATAATCTAATCTATGTCAAATACAAGAACAAGGTTTAACAAAAAGTTTTAGTTGCTATTGAAATCGTATTACAACTGTAGATCAGTTGTCGTTGAGGGATATTTTTAATTATAATAATGAAAATAGAATACAAATTAATATACCGTCAAAACAAAAATTATAATGACGGCGATAGTCTCCCATTGAGTTGTGATAGAAGCAAAGTAACACCTCAGCTGTTTACAATATTCAAGTACCTATAGGATTTAAGAGTAAGTCAACCTACCTGGTGCCGCATCAAGGCAGGCAACGATAACCAGGATCACACAAATAATTCCTAACTTAACCATGTCTGGACTGATGGATGATTAGTATTCAGTTGCCATTTATATAAGAAATTAATCGAATAAACTGTTTGCGATGCTCTTCAAATAAGTAATAATGATAGACATTTTCATTGTGGTTAACGAAACCACATTTGAACTAATATTCGAGGATGATATTCAAAAATATTCGTAAAAACCTACAGCTTTCGTAAAGTAGAGCTTACATGGTGTGTAGTATGGTAAGATAACAATATCCTATTAAATTAACATAGCATGTAAAAATAATAGTAGGTATATATATACTTTTTATATAATAAATATTTACAAATGTTTTACTCCTATATGAAAAGAAAATCATGTTATTGGAATCATCTAATAATTGAAATTGGAACTCCACCTTTTGATTTTGATGCAATTTTTAATAAAAGAATATTTTGTTCTTAATTTGATCAACACAATCGGTCTCTGCTGCAAATATTTAAGTTTCGTGTTTATGATTCTTTGTGTTTTGTGTTTATTTTGTTGAATTTGTAACAAATTGTATTTATAGTAAACGCTATTTTTTTAAAAAGCAAACATAATGCAATCATAAATAATATTATATTATATAATATTATATTAATTGCTAGGAAAATTAGTTAGTTATAGTCGTTGCGGATTTTGAAAGTAATTATATAATTTTATATAAATAATATAAACTTTGTAAGGAGATAATAATATCGAAAATTGTTGCTTATTAGTAACATGTTTAATAAAATATCTCGTTATAAATAATAGTAGAGGAAATGAAGCAGTCAAGACAAGTAAAACCACGCGAGATTCAACGTTTATTATGATAAAATCTTAATATATAATTCTCAACAAAAAACTAAACAATTCTATATAATCGGTTCATGGTAAGTCATATTTTTTACTGTAGTATAAAAACCGAATTTCCCCAATGCTTAAGTGCGTATGACTTTTAATATCAAGATTAGACAGGGGAACTCCGCAGTCCTTAATAAAAAAAGACTAAACGGATATTGAAATTTAATGATGGGTAGTAGTACTATTTGTATTTACTAATCTGTGGTAATAATCGCAGTTGCTATCCGTTGTGCTAAATGGTGTGTTCGATCTTCACAAAACAATAATTGTGTTGGCTCGCAAACGAAAAAAACAACTTCAGTTACATTCGATAAGTAATGCAACGTAGGTAGACGAAGAAATAGTAAAATAAATGCTCGTTATTAAAGATTGCTTAAAAATTAGTCATCAGATGTCGATCAAAATTAAATAAAACCACAAGACAAGCATCAGCTTTCGATTCAACCAAGAATCATCGAAATCGGTCCATACAGTCAAACGTTTTGAGATAACATATATTTAAAAAAAATACAGCAGAATCGAGAACCTCCTCCTTTTTAGGGTTCCGTACCCAAAGGGGAAAAACGGAACCCTATTACTAAGACTTCGCTGTCCGTCCGTCCGTCCGTCCGTCCGTCCGTCCGTCCGTCCGTCCGTCTGTCCGTCTGTCAACAGGCTGTATCTCAAGAACGGCGATAGCTAGACAGTTGAAATTTTCACAAATTATGTATTTCTGTTGCCGCTATAACAACAAATAGTAAAAACAAAATAAAATAAATATTTAAGGGGGGCTCCTATACAACAAACGCGATTTATTGCCTATTTTTGCTCAATATCAATAAATGGTAACAGGTAGCCACTTGAAATATTCACAAAATATTTAATTGTATGTTTACTTTATTAATAAATAATAAAATTAAAATAAAATAAAAAATATTTAGGGGGCTCATACAACAAAAGTGACTTTTTTTGCCACTTTTTGCCCGATATTAAAATCAATGTACCTACTGTTGTTTACCTAGCCAATGGTACGGAACCCTTCGTGCGCGAGTCCGACTCGCACTTGGCCGATTTTTTGAAATTCAGTTAAAATTTTGTTTGCCGTAACCTGGATGTTTCGTGCTAGTGTTGTGTTTATGACACCTAACTCATTATTCCTATAGATTTGACTAGCTGACCCCGCAAACGTTGTTTTGCCATATATGTTTTTTTTTTGTAATTGCTTAAAATCCGTTCTTAGCTGACCTCTACTCGGCGAAAGGAATATTCCTACCAAATTCCAAGTCTCTACGCCTTGTGGTTCCAGAGATATCGTGATGAGTCAGTATATGGGTAGAAATCTCTTTTATATATATAGATTAGGTACTGCTTTTTTTCAGCTGTTGGCTTTTTATCCTATTACACTATTCTAGGAATAATTGTGTTTGCTAGCAAACGAAAAAAACCGAGTTCAATTCCATCGACGATCGAGTACTTATACAACTGTAAAAAGTTATGCGTATACCTTAAAATCAGTGAGTGAACAATCAATCATCCCCTGTTTTCCTACCCTTGCGGTTGGTTTTTTATTTTCCAATTTATATGGGGCCAACTTCGGGGTATATTCTTTCCAATAAAAAAAGAATTATCAAAATCGGACTACCCTGTAAAAAGTTATGCGTGGTCATACATAAAAAAATATACGAGTCGAATACATAACCTCCGTTTTTTCGTCGGTTGAAAACACTTATTTCAATGTTGTGATTAAAATATGTAATATCAAAAATAGTATCTAATAATAAATATTGCTGTCGCAGAATCAATACTTCTTCGTGATACATATTATTTTCATGGCTCTGTGATTATGTATTTAAGGACCCTGGGGGACACAGGATTTTTATATATTACTATTTATGCTTCTGCGCGCGACTTCGTCGGCGTGGACTCCGCTCCTATTGGTCTTAGCGTGATGATATATAGCCTATAGCCTTCCTCGATAAATGGGCTATCTAACACTGAAAGAATTTTTCAAATCGGACCAGTAGATCCTGAGATTAGCGCGTTCAAACAAACAAACAAACAATCAAACAAACAAACTCTTCAGCTTATTATATATTACTAGCTTCTGCGCGCGACTTCGTCGGCGTGTACTCAGCTCCTATTGGTCTTGGCGTGATGATACATAGCCTATAGCCTTCCTCGATAAATGGGCTATCTAACACTGAAAGAATTTTTCAAATCGGCCCAGCAGTTCCAGAGATTACCGCGTTCAAACAAACAAACAAACAAACAAACAAACAAACTCTTCAGCTTTATATATTAGTATAGATTAATATATAAATATTAGTATAGATACTGCAGACAGAAACGTAGGTATAATAGTGAAGGCCGTTGACTGTTTGGGATTTTTTTAAATCAATATTTTGTTGCTTATTTATTATTAATAACTTCGGTATTTCCCTAGCATCATGTCGTTATCGATGTTACTTGGCACTGAAGCATGTCCCTTGACACTACATTCCTCCATCTTGTCTTAGGTCTACCTCTGGGTCTTCTACGAGGGAAAGAAAACTGCAGTGCTAAATTGCCAACGAGTTCTTTCTACGTATCCATACATATCTTCGCAGCCTACTTTTGTTAATTGGTATAGTATATACCTACCTATTTGTTGTTATTATTAATAGTCACTTCCAATAAATAACAAGGATACCGCTCTTTTTTACAATATCTGAAGGACTTGCAAAAGACATATAGGAAAAAATCGTACAATGAACTCATTAAGTCGAATTTTAGAGGTGAAGACAACAGTTGGATTAATATTTTCTTTTTTACGTTTTCTTAAAATAAACACTATAGTTGGCATAGCATAATCTTCTATTTATAAATATAATAGAATAGTAATTTTCACGTGTTTGTTCAAAAACAATTAATATAATTATATACGTTTCTATAATTATTCTTTAGAAGTGTCTGTTTTTTTGTATTATCCGCCAACCCGCATTGCAGAAGCGTGGTGGATTAAGTTCTGATTCTTCTCCTACATGGTACATAACTGAGGTAGGGCACAGCAGGAAATTTCCTGCTCAAAATTGGAGCAGCCCGACTGGGGTAGTACCTCGACCTTACAGAAGACTACAGCTAAATAATACTGTTTTCAAGCGGTATTGTGTTCCTGTTGGTGAGTAAGGTGACCAGAGCTCTTGGGGGGGGGGGGGGATTGGGGATAGGGTCGGCAACGCGCTTGCGATGCTTCTGTTATTGCAGGCGTCTATAGGCTACGGTCTTACCATCAGGTGAGCCGTACGCTTGTTTGCCAACCTAGTTACATTAAAAAAAAAAAAATGGGGAAAGAGGCCTATGCCCTTCAGTGAGATATTACACAATGAAGCGAAGCTGTTTTTTTCTAATAACACGCATTATTGCGAAAGAACTAAATATAGGTCAAAAATCAGCAATACATAAAAAATCATATCTTATGGTAACATTTAGGTAGTATTCACTTCATTAAAATCGCTACACTATATTAAAAGTTATTGTAATTTGACTGACGAATAAAAGTCAAATTATCGGATTGCGATTTTTTTGTATAGTATGGGGCTCACCCAGACAGACCGAAGTCAGCCAAGGTACGTGTCTTTATTATGAGTTGCTGGGCAAAGGCTCTTTACCCATTATGATAAGTTGCTGGTTATAGAGCTGCTTTTTAATGAAGAACTACGACTTTCTTAAAGAGATTTTTACGATACTCGTTTAGTTTAGTGTTTAACTGTAGATATACAGTAAATATGATATATGAAGCTAAACAGACTACAAAGTAGCACAAAATTGTCATTTTAATATTTTAGTACATTACTACTCTACATCTGTTTGTACCAAGTACGAAATAATGAGTGATTTTTGAAAATATTTCATTTTTACATAATGGGGATGAACAAAGAAACTACATTTGGGTAAAATAATTATTGCTATATTTGAACACAATATAAAAAATATTATGAACAGATTGCTAATTCGATATCACAATGAGATTGCTAATTTTGTATGTTAGGCGGTGACTCTAGGAGCGTGCCAATCTTGTGAGGTTAGCGTCTGAAAAGAAAACAAATATCTTTTAATATTCTGAAAATATTCCTTACAACAAAAACGACGAACTGTTTTTATAATTCCTTTTTGTTTTGTTCTTGTTGGATACGTAAATAGAAAACGAGCATATTAAGTGAAAATAGTTATGTGTCTATAAGGTCTATAAGGTCTATTAAGGTTGAAGCTATTTACTGTTTAGGCTAGAAGAAAGCTTTATACTCGTATGTTTTATTGTTACTTAAAAATATTGTACCAAACAATACAATCATTTTACTACAACGTAACAATTACTGTGGAATGACTGTGGAATGATAGTATATCAGCTTTATTTATATCTTAATAATTATTAAAAAGTATTTCCTTAACAAGGATTTATTATTAAAAATATAATTATTATGAATCAATTGACTTTTCTTTTTGGAATGCACTTACCCATATCCGCCTTTATGCTTTCCTCCACCGATGCCACCACCGAAGCCTCCACCTCCACCATGACCACCGCCGAGACCACCACCGAAACCACCTCCTCCACCGCCGACGCCTTTTCCGAAACCACCACCAAGTCCACCGCCGCCTCCGTGTCCAAGACCACCGCCACCTCCAAAACCTCCGCCGCCTCCACCCCCTAAACCACCCCCGCCTCCAAAACCTCCGCCTCCAAAACCACCGCCGCCACCACCTAATCCACCTCCCCCTGTATTGCCTTTACCGTAACCTGAAGAAAACACACATTTTAGTGAAAAATATAGCCCGAAAATATTTATCTCAGCCATATTTAGCCTTAAAACCTTAAAGACACAGATTTAAAAGAATTTGATTGGAAATGTTCGTGGAGTGATAAATTAAGACAGCTTTAGCGAAAATCGATTGCAAAGGTTTGGATCTTTTGAAGACCTTCGAATTTTTTAATACCCCTTAAAACTCCTTGGACCGCCTTTGAAGTTGATATAAATAAAAAGTTTTTAATATATTTACAAAAAAATAATTACCCGGTGCCGCTTGAACGGTAGCAACGACCACAAGGGCCACACAAAGTATTGCGATCCTAGCCATCGTAAAACTGTGCCTACAGATATTCTAGGTGGCTTATATATACTCAAATCTGATTATGTCATGATCAGATATACATAGCTCACTTTTAGTAAACGTTTTTCTGATACTTTTTTAATTAGTTTCAGGAAGAAAGAAGTTATCTGAGATTTATTGTAAGATATTAGTCAAGATTTTCCTTGTAAAGTTTGGGTGGGTGGTGGAGTGTACTTATAAACGAGTAATTTATGAAAAACTTAAAAATATGTATTGTGGTTGGCATAACACGTGATTATTATACCTACTACTCTTTAATTTAGAAATAAGTTGTGATTTATATATACGCGCTTTTTGATATTAAGGGTGAATTATACTTTAAGTGGATTAAGCTCCAACCCTTCTCCTACGTGGGAAAGAGGCCTATGCCCAGCAGTGGGATGTTCTAGGCTGAAACGTAACGTAACGTAGACTTAAAATAAAATAAAAAGAACATATCTGACGTGCATAAAAAATCACATTTGTTGTTTGTAAACAAAACAATGAAATCGCTCTTGGTTCAAGAATTGTGGGCTTTAAATACGTTAAGTATTATTTTCTCTACAAAATAGTAATTATATTAAAATGTTTTACACCTTTTGCTAATATGGACGTCTATGTTCCAACTCAGTTTTTTTAATCAGTCGTGATGATGGCAATGGACGAGATGACTTGACTCTTTTGTCTTAGATAATTATACAGTTGTAAAAATATTATTTATTTATTTAATGTCGATGAACGGCATAAATGGACCCGGGGGACTACCGAAGGAACTAAATCGGCAACTTCACACCGGAGGCAAAGTTGTTAACAGTATTGTAATAATTTTTAGTCCACATGTTCGTGTTGACACAGTACTGTAATTTTTGGTTAAATTATTCCTTAACTAGCGACCCGCCCCGGCTGCGCACGGGTGAAATGCTAATACTAAATATACTACAGAATGTCTTTATAATTATGTATACAAAATTCACAGGTTTTTTTGTCATTAGACAATACAAACATGTTTTCTTTAGAGGTTGCTCTTGACTTGATAAATTATGGATTTAGTCTAATTCTATCCAACCTAATGTACTTGTTATAAATGCATTTTAAAAATACTAAATAGAGTACAAAGTAATATAAAGTTTATATATATATATATATATATATATATATATATATATATATATATATATATATATAAACAAAGTATGAATATTTTTTTAACTTTAATGGCATGATCTTGTTAATTATGTATATAAGAAAGGCTCTACGAAGCGAAATTTTTTTACGACAATGTTTAAACATTTTTTTTTTCATTTACAATTGAGATATAATTTCGAGAAAATTTTGTTTGTTAACAATCGTTTAACTTGTTGAAAAATTAAGTTTAAGTAAAATTTCCAACGGGAATTAAATATTTATAGTGTTTAGAATACACCATAATTTTTTCAAATTTAAAAAAAAATATTCAAAGGTTGTCGATTGGACTTAACGAAATATAATTATGACACGTAAACGCTTGTTAGAGTGGACTTTGCAGCTCTCGTACGCTGAAACTATTGATTTTACAAAAAAAGGTTACTACATAAATGAATGGTAGGAAATTTTCTCTAGTTTAATTTATTAAATAACTATTTTTAGCGTAAAATGAGTTGGAACGGAGTTTTTCTCAAAAAATTGTATTTGAGCGCCATTTTTCCAATATGGTGGCGCGAGCGGCATAGATACGAGGTGGCAAAGTGAAAATTCGAAAAGAGCACGTCGAAATCTATAAAATCACCAATTTTCAAAACTACCGGAAAACTTTCCAGGTAACCCCCTTTTTGAGCACCAAATGACTGTACTATATTACTCGTCGTTGATTCTATAAAAGTTAGCTAATAGATCTTGAACCAATACTTTTTTTTTTTTTTTACATCACTAAGTCGGCAAACAAGCGTACGGCTCACCTGATGGTAAGCAATTACCGTAGCCTATAGACGCCTGCAACACTAGAAGTATCGCAAGCGCGTTGCCGACCTACCCCCGATTTCCCCCAGGAGCTCTGGTCACCTTACTCACCAACAGGAACACAACACTGCTTGAAAGCAGTATTATTTGGCTGTGGTACAACTTCGAAATATAAATTACTAATATAAATTACTAGTAGTACCCAAACAATTTTTGTAATGGTAAAATATGTAGGTATATATTTATTTGAATAGGATGAAAAAAAAAAAACAACAAGGTTTTTGAAAAATTAATGCTACATTTAGGAATATTAAGTACATATTATTATAGCCGGAATTATAATTTAATATTACAAGGAGCTAAAAGTTGAGTATTACTCAATATTGTTACATATAATTGTCTGCTGTCGTGTTCCAGTTTAGTGCCGAATTTAGCGTCTGAAAACAAAGAATAAATATTTATTATAATTTATAAACTCAGTAACCTTTTGAAGTTTTATGAAATACTAGCTGTCCCCGCAAACGTTGTTATGCCATATATGTTATTAACCCCCGCAACCCCTCTTGTGGGTGGAATTTCGTAAAATCCGTTCTTAGCTGACCTCTACTCGGCGAAAGGAATATCCCTACCAAATTTCAAGTCTCTACGCCTTATGGTTCCAGAGATATCGTGATGAGTCAATGGGTGGGTAACTCTTTTATATATATAGAAGATTTAGTGAAGGCTTCCGCTTTTCGAACTTAAAATCGGAAGGAAACAATGATTTTGAGGAACTTCATTTATTAAATAATTTTTCAATAAAATTATGCACTGTATTGCTTTTTGTTAAATTTTTTAAACTTGTTACGATTCTATTCATGAGACTTCTCTCTAATATATTTTGTTTATATTATATTACTTACTTCCTACAAATGCATTGGTATCTTCGATAAGAATAAGCAATAAAATTGTAAAGTAATGTCTATCACTACAAGTTTATTATTATCGATTAAAAATAAATAGTTAAATCTGTTCACACTTACCCATGTTAACATTGGTGCTTGCTATTTGCCTCTAGCAACGGACAAACCCCCAAAACCCTCAAAACCACCAAAACCTCCTTCAAGGCTGCGGCTGTAACCGCTTCTGAAACCACCTCCGCTGTCAAGTCCACTATCGCCGTCGACGCCGCCGCCACATCCAATGCTATTTCCGTATTTGTCATAACACGTCACTGAATAAAAATCTATCAAAAGAAAAAATACAACTCTATGAAAAGTAAGCTATATTATTAAGCAGTGATCTTCTGTTAGGTCGAGGCTCTTCCCCAGTCGCGCTGCTCCAGATTTTGAGCAGAAAAGTTCCTGCTGTGCCCTTCCTCAATTAAATTATTGATGTCAACATTAATGCATCTTGGAGTCGGAAAATATGTTTAGCTTAAATATATGAAAAAAAATTGCGTGCGTTTAAAGCACACGTCAGAAGTGAAACTTCTTTGGCAAACTAATTAAAAAAAAATAATCGTTAACGTTTAAACTATACGTTAAATTCCAATTATTTAAGTTTTTTTTTGTTTTTTTTTGCCCGAGGTTTACCACATCTACGACTAGATGGCGCTATTAGTAGATTAAGTCGCGGTGGCAAAATTATTTCCTGTTAGTATAAGGCCACATTTGTGTAATTAGGTATTGAACAAGTTGATCCATCACTAGTACTGGTTTTATTTGTCCTCCTGCTTGTGTTGGACAAGGTTTTTGGGAATTAACACAAATTAAAAAAAAAAATAATTAAAAAACTTAATTAACCAAACGAATTTAAAGTACAAAAAAAACTAGTTGAAAAAAAGCGGCCACCCATCCAAGTACTGATTGTCATGACGCTGCCGCGTTACCGGTCGCTCAAATTTTACCCCTCATGCAGCTAAAGAAGTTTCACTTCAATTATTACCTGGTGTCGCTTGAACCATAGCGAAGACCATGAGGGCCACACAAAGTATTGCGATCTTAGTCATTGTTGGACTGTACCTTCAGATATCCTGGGCGGCTTATATACACTAAAATCTGATTACGTCATAATCAGATAAACATTTATAATGCACTTTAATTTTCTGAAAATGTTTTTATGTCGTTTTTATTCAGTTGCTTTTAAGAAGGATGCCGGTATGTGATAACCATATTTTATTGTTAATTATGTCAATTTTATTATACGAGTAGATTAAATTGAATCTACATCAGACTCTTATTTACACGTGGTCTTATTTTTCGGCAAAATGCGTATTATTAATATAGTTTGAATCCTAATCCGCCACATTGCTTCAGTGTCGGTGTGCAAAACATTTATCCACCATAAATAATGTCGGTATGATAACTACCAGGTTTTACGTGCTATTCATAGTACGGTGATGAGATCAACAAGGACATCCACCCATCTTACAGCACATTTTTATAATGTTCATCACTTCAATTTATGCTTTTAAAGACAAGCTAACGAATCATCTTTTATCCGAATTCATGAACCTCTCATAATGGATATACTCTCAATATATTTATATATGTATGTACATGTTCATGTAAGTGTGTATGTAGTCAAGTATACATTTATTTTATGTTATTAATTTTGAATAAGTTCATAGATTTATAATTATTATTAATCACTCTTGCACTATTGTGCCCCACGGTCACATCAATTCTTATCACCATGGTAGTTTTGTAAGTGTGATTTTTACTTATTTCTTTTTTTTATAGTGAAATATAGAATACTAGCTGACCCCGCAAACGTTGTTTTGCCATATATGTTATTAGCCCCCGCAACCCCCTCTTGTTGATGGAATTTCGTAAAATTCGTTCTTAGCTGACCTATACTCGGCGAAAGGAATATTCCTACCTTTCAAGTCTTTAGGCCTTATGGTTCCAGAGATATCGTGATGAGTCAATATATGGGTGGAAATCTATTTTATATATACATATAGATATGTATATATTGTCATCGCTTTTATCAAATTAGATAAGACATTGAAAACAGTTAATAAATTCAATCTACCATATAAATATATATCACTAGCTTCTGCGCGCGACTTCGTCGGCGTGGACTCCGCTCCTATTGGTCTTAGCGTGATGATATATAGCCTATAGCCTTCCTCGATAAATGGGCTATCTAACACTGAAGAATTTTTCAAATCGGACCAGTAGATCCTGAGATTAGCGCGTTCAAACAAACAAACAAACAAATAAACAAACAAACAATCAAACAAACAAACAAACTCTTCAGCTTTATTGTATTAGTATAGATTACTTATTCATTTATCGATTTATTTTCGTTAGTTATTTGTAAAAGAAATACGGATATAAATTGGTTCTTATTAAAATACCAAAATTTAAAAGCTCATAGCGAAAAATATTCTTAGCGCAAACTAAAAATAAAAAAGCAAGCGTGCGTAAAGAAGTTTTACTTTTAAAAGAATTCAAGTCTTATTGAAATCGTTTGTGCGTCAATTTTGTAACTGACTTCAAAAAGGAGGAGGTTTCTCAATTCGACTGTATATACGAGTATATATTATATATTTTTATGTGTGTTCTTGGATAACTTCGTCGCTTATGAACCGATTTTGCTGATTCTTTTTTTGTTGGAAAGAAGATATCCCAAGGGTGGTACTATGATAAGGAAACCAGGATCTGATAATCGCATCTCAGAGAAATCGAGGCGAATCTTTGAAAATCGTAGTTGCGACTAGTGCATTTGTTTTTTAAAACATAATCAAAAATACATATGTAAATATTACTAAAAACTTCATACATTTAAGATACTAAATAATCACCTCACAACTTTAAAATATAAAGGAAGTAAAGTTTGAATTTGAATATATTATTATATTAAAAGATAAAACAATAATAATAACTTTTTTGTACAATTACTAAAGATACCATATTATAATTATTATCTGTATGTGACTAATAAAATTTTCCGTCTAAATAAGGTTTTGCCTGATTTATTATATAAGTGGCTTACACAAACATTATTGATCATTTATCAAGATTTAATTATCTATACATATATACATATAATCAAATTGTAGGAAAGTCAAAACTTTACATTGAATATTTTTTTTAAAGAATACTTGTGGTGTGATCTACAGTCTATTCCGAAGCCAAAAATATAGTTTTTAGAAAATTCTATTCGTCTGTTTGTGTCTATGTATGCCCTGGATAAACTAAAAAAGTACTTCATGGATTTCCTTCAAATTTGGCACGAATATTGTTAAGAAGTCGGGTCAACATATAGGCTACATAATATTATCAAGCTATCACCTACGGAGAACACGCAGACGACACGTCGCGGGCAGCATTTAATTTTCATAATAAATTAGAATAAGTAATTTATAATGTACAAACACGTTGATTTTGTTTGGTTTTTTCTGCAAATGGTGTGTTTTTTTAAAGGCGCAAGGTGAACCACCTGTGAAATACCCTGCAGTATTTATGTAAACTGTAACTTTATGTAATTTTTCATTTCTATATAATTTTATTTTTACACCACTAGGGTGGTAAACATGCATTACGCTTCTTCTGGTTGCAAAAGGAACAAAAGCGGACAATATCCCGTTTACTGAAAAAAACAAGTAATTCATAAATTCATCCATCGTGGGATAAACTTAAAGTTGTACTTTTTTGCTGAAAAAAAAAACACGCTTTAATACTTGGTATCGAATGTGAGGATCATTTGATTAGTTCCTGTTTGTAATATTAAAATTATTATAGTGACTAGCCGACCCGTGCCCACTTCGTTGGGCGTTATAATCCATTTCACATAAGAAGGGTACGGTGAAATTTGATATGTTCCAATACACTCTCACTATTTTCAGCAAATCAGATAAATATAAATGTTTTAAAATCACCAATTAATTTCTAAGGCAAATAATAATGCTTGATTAGATTGAACTGTTGACACGGCAGTTCAGAGGGCGCAGGTTCAAATCCTGCTGATTTAAAATCTTTATATATTTTTATCTTTTTCCTTTTATCTTGTCACTCCTGAATAGTGTAGCTTTCTGTTAGCGAAAGAATTTTCATGATCGGATCAGTATTTGCGAAGATTACCCCGTATATACAAACAAAGTTATAAACTTTACCTCTTTATAATATTAGTATAGATATGATTAAGCACCCCACGCTTTTTCACTTTATTTTAAATTTTGTTAATCTATATACAGGGTGTTAGGGGAATGGTTAGCCATAGAGGTATGTTGGGTAGGGGGGGGTCATTTGGAATCTATTTAGGCTAACTTACCTATATGCAAAGTGTTAAGGATTTTTTTTTATGATTATTTTTTCATTTTTCGAAAAAAGTGCCGAAAATTAGTGATTTGACCATCATATCTTTTTTGTTTATTGATATAAATACGCCATTCTTTTTTTGTTTTGATCATTAATACATTGCGCATGTAAAATAAATGTGATTTAATTTAGAAAACATCTACAAAAAAAATATGGGCCAAAGAAATCTTGACAGAGACAAAAAGTAAATCAAACCTTCAATTTTAGGTATAAATTAAAAAAAAAAATTAAAGCCTCCAGACAATTTAAAATAATTTAAAAAACTACTCTAGTTAACACTGTTTTAAATAATATTACTTTCATTCACCTACCTTACTTACTTTTTTTTTAAATGATGAAATAACGAAATGGTTTCTACCTGAACCCGCACTCTACGCTGACAATTATAACAATAATTGTTATTACGCAGGGCGGTATATCCCTGTATAGCACATGGTAAACTACCATCTTGATTTTGGCGACATGTTGGCGCAGCGGTCAGAGCACTCGCTGATGCGCTGGCGGTCGCGCGTTCGATTCCCGCTCACGGCAGATATTTGTATTGGTCATATAGATGTTTGTCTTGGTCTGGGCGTTTGTGTTTGTGTGTGGTGTATGTTTCCGGACCCCCGACACAGGAGAAAATCCTACTGGGGGCCGTCGAGTGTGAATCGTTTATTATTTTAAAAAAAATCTTGACTGCTCTCATCAGGCGAGGATTTACATCCTTATTTGAAGATCATCCTTATTTCTAGTAATGTAGATTATGAAAATTCACGACCGAATTCACTGTATTTATAAAAATAGAATAAATTTGTTACTCGAATTTATGATTTGTTTTATTTTGATACCTACCGGCATTAATTTCACCCTATGAGAGACATTTGTGATGCCCGTGGAAACTCATACCCCAAATTCCAAGATAAAAAGAGACAGCAAGTAGTTTACCATGTGCCGTATAGGGACATATCGCCCTGCGTAATAACAATTATTGTAGAAATAAGGATGATCTTCAAATAAGGATGTAAATCCTCGCCTGATGAGAGCAGTCAAGATTTTTTTTTAATAATAAACGCTTCACACTCGATGGCCCCCAGTAGGATTTTCTCCTGTGTCGGGGGTCCGGAAACACACACAATACACAAGCACAAACGCCCAGACCACGACAAACATCTATATGACCAATACAAATATCTGCCGTGAGCGGGAATCGAACGCGCGACCGCCAGCGCATCAGCCAGTGCTCTGACCGCTGCGCCAACATGTCGCCTAAGTCAAGATGGTAGTTTACCATGTGCTATACAGGGATATACCGCCCTGCGTAATAACAATTATTGTTATAATTGTCAGCGTAGAGTGCGGGTTCAGGTAGAAACCATTTCGTTATTTCATCATTTAAAAAAAAAGTAAGTAAGGTAGGTGAATGAAAGTAATATTATTTAAAACAGTGTTAACTAGAGTAGTTTTTTAAATTATTTTAAATTGTCTGGAGGCTTTTTTTTTTAATTTATACCTAAACTTGAAGGTTTGATTTACTTTTTGTCTCTGTCAAGATTTCTTTGGCCCATATTTTTTTTTGTAGATGTTTTCTAAATTAAATCACATTTATTTTACATGCGCAATGTATTGATGATCAAAACAAAAAAAGAATGGCGTTGTTATATCAATAAACAAAAAAGATATGATGGTCAAATCACTAATTTTCGGCATTTTTTTCGAAAAATGAAAAAATAATCATAAAAAAAATCCTTAACACTTTGCATATAGGTAAGTTAGCCTAAATAGGTTCCAAATGACCCCCCCTACCCAACATACCTCTATGGCTAACCATTCCCCTAACACGCTGTATATAAATGAGATTTCCACGTATAGGTATACCTATTGACTCATCACGATATCTCTGGGACCATAAGGCGTAGACTTGAAATTTGGTAGGAATACTCCTTTCGCTGAGTAGAGGTCAGCTAAGAACGGGTTTTACGAAATTCCACCCCTAAAGGGGTAAAAAGGGGGTTGAAAGTTTGTATGAAAGTCCTATGTTTTTGAAGTAAGATACTTGAAATTCGAAATGTATATGTATGCTTTATAGATGGTGTTGAGGTGTAATAATAATGTATTTTGAGGAATCAACCCCCTTTTGGGGTTAAAACAGGAGATGGTAGTTTGTATGAAAGTCCAATGAAACATACACCTACAAACTTGAAATTAGGCAGGTAGGTTCCTTTTAGGGAGTAGACATCCGCTAAGAACGAGTTTTACGAAACTCCACCCCTAAGGGGGTAAAACGGGGGTTGGAAGTTTGCAAGAAGGTCCTATGTTTTTAAGTAAGAAACTTGAAATTCAAAATGTATGCTCTATAGATGGTGTTGAGGTGTACTAATAATGTATTTTGAGAAATCAATCCCGTTTCGGGGTTAAAACAGGGGATGGTAGTAGTAAGCCGACGAGCATGTATGAAAGGAATAATGAAAGTGGACGAAGCGAAACAATATGTAAGGATCGTAGCAAATGGAAAGAAGCGGTCTCTGCCTACCCCTACGGGAAAGAGTCGTGATTTATATGTATGTATGTATATGTAATTATGGTAGAAGGATTTTTAATGGTGTTTAAGTCCGTCCGTCGTATATTTGCTTGGGATCTAATATAAAATTTGCTGTAGTAGTCTTGTCAAAAAGATCAATCACATGTTAAATAGAGACAAAGCTCCTACAAGTGTGAGCCATAGCTCATTAGATCCGAAATGACGTCTAGAAAAATGGGCTGGAAGGATTTTCTAGCACGCGAAAAATTGCAAAAGCTATTAACAAATCAAATGAAGTTGCAAAATAAGCCATTTCTCTTTCGTTAAGAAATCCGAAACTATTAACATTTAAGGAATTTTAAAAAGCTCCTTAAAGAGGATGAAACTTCCAAAAAATAAATTCATAACCCTTGAAGTTCTATCTCCGTTATTTATCATTTTAATTTAACACTTAACAGATCTTCGCGCCACTATAGAGACACAATAGAGAGCCCACATTATTGTTCTTATAAAAACAGGGGTCAGAACCTATTTTTATAATTTCAGTATCTGTCTGTTTGCTTGTTTATTTATTACACAAGAGTTGTTGCACGAACTTAAAAGTAAAATAAAAATGTTACATAACGATTGTTTATGATTTATTTAGTTAGATAATGTTTTTTTCTGTTACAGTAAAGTAGCGTATTTGTACGAATTCGTGTTCAAAAGTAATTGAAGAGGACGGCAGTCGAGCCATGAGTCTAAATTATAGCATTTAAAATGAATAATTCGTTTTTATTTTTATTTTTGTGTTACCCACACATGAGGAAATTATATCGGAGTCTGTAAAGAACTCGCTATAGACGACGCCAAGGTTTGCTTAAAAACCTAAAATCATCATATCAAGAATTTCGACACGGCTAGATGAGGATCCATAGCTCAGTTGGCAGAGCGCTGACACGGCACGTCAGAGGGCGCGGGTTCAAATCCCGCTGGGTCGAAAAAGTTTGATATGATTTAAAATGTTTATTTAAAATGAACTCAAAAGATGGATTTTTAGAATTCTTTCTATTATTTACCTTAGTCCATTGAAATGTTACAATTTAAGGACCAAGTATTGCATTTGTTAGAGGACGCAATTTTATTTTTGGGACTTGTGTGGGGGGTCAATAGAAGCTAAACCCCAAGTTTGTGGGGTTACCGCCCTTGTCCCCCGGCCGCCATCTTGAAAAAGGGGTGCAAACACCTTTATAGCGATATCTCGGGAACTGTGCGTCCTACAAAAAATTCGTGAATACATAATTTGTAGCAAATCATTTTGCCTACAAATATGTTTATATAACTTTTTGCCCTAAATTTAAAATTAAAGAAGTTATAAGCAAAAAAGTGAGAAAATTTCTATAATATTTTTCTTTTTTGCTCTATAACTTTTTTTAATATTTTTCTTTTTTGCTCTATTACATTTTACAAAAAAAAAAAAAAAATACCTCAGACCAATCTTGTAGATGGTTTTTTGAGGAAACTTTTTCATTACAATTTTTTTAATTTCATTCACTTAAAACGCTGTTACAGCGCTCCAAAGTTGACCGGATTCGTCAATGCTCATGAGAATTCGGTCAAAACGAAATGTTTAACTTAGTTTTATGATCTTTTTTTAATTGTAAATACATTCTTAAGACATTTTTGTTAAATCCCTACCTACAACTTTACTTATTCAATGCTAACTCTTTTCGCCGCCACCTATGAGGTAAAGTCGGTTGGCGCGTTTTTTAACGTACGTGGTATCTAGGGTTGCCACCCGTACTTTATAATAAAGTATTGTACGTTATTTTAGGTAAATGTACTCTATACTTTATGAGAGCAATAAAGTACACGAAAATACTTTATTATGCATGATTTGATTTCTTTAGGATTTTAAAAAATTTTGCTGTCATAGATGTCGCTACTCACCAGCGCCACATCACCTAAACACTCATTTTTAACAATTTCTGATCATATCTGATGATAATTATGATTGAAATTTATTTGCATTTTTGTAGTCACTTATTAATTTTCTATACGAATATTATAAAGAGGTAAAGTTTCTAACTTTGTTTGTTTGTAAGAGGTAATCTTCGCAAATACTTTCATTAATTAAAAGCTACACTATTCAGGACTGATATAGGCTATATTTTATTGTTATTGAACAAAAAATTCAGTGAAAAATAATAGTATATGTAAATCAAGTCTGAGAAATGCGAGCGAGATGAAAACTTTACTATATTTGCTTCACAAAAATAATTAACGCCCATCGAAGTGGGCACAGGTCGGCTAGTATTTAATAAAGCTGTTTAATGTCTAGAAGGCAACTGCATAACAATTTACGATATTAATGGGATTATGGTTAGTCTTAGAGATAATATTGTTAACATAATTGAAAATTTAAATCTGCGAAAACTTAATTTAAATATCGATGATCTTTATGGAGAAATTGCTTTACATTAATATTATTGTACTTCTAAGGGTTTCGCAGAACTTTCAACTGCACAAAAATGGCAGCAAGTATTTAATAAGAGTGATGACAATTTAATAAACTTGTATAAAGTACGACGACGCCGCGTTGGCGCAGCGGTCACAGCATTGGATTGCGTTTGGCTGTTGCGCGAGCGGTTGCGGGTTCGATCCCCGCACACGACAGCATTTGTATTGTCCATACAGATGTTTGCCGTGGTCTAGGTGTTTGTGCAGTCCTTGTGGGTCTCCCCACCGTGCCTCGGAGAGCACGTTAAGCCGTCGGTCCCGGTTGTTATCATGTACACCTGATAGCAATCGTTACTCATAGTAGGAAATATATCCGCCAACCCGCATTGGAGCAGCGTGGTGGATTAAGCTCTGATCCTTCTCCTACGTTGGGAAGAGGCCTATGCCCAACAGTGGGATATTACAGGCTGAATCGTGTATAAAGTAATTTCATTCTTATTACCTATTCCCACTACGTCAGCATTCAAAGATTTTTTGTTGTGATGATTAAAAAATGTCGAGACGAACGAAACAAAGCGTCTCTGAATTCGATAAAAAGTGAGTTACTTATTTAATTTAAATAAAGACTGTAAAGATGTGGCGTGGGCTGCTGTGTGGTTGCGGCAGTAAAGAATATAGCCTCCCCCTCTCTTCCCGTGGTTGTCTTAAGAGGCGGCTAAGGGATAACACAGTTCCTGCACTACCACCTTGGAACTTAAAAAGCCGACCGATGGCGGGATAATCATCCAACTCCTGGCTTTGAAATACACAGGCCGAAGACGGGCAGCACCGTCTTCGGTACGACAAAGCCAGCCCTGCGGTCACCAACTTGCCTGCCCAGCATGGTGACTATGGGCGAAACACATGAGTTCGCGCCATTGTTGGCGCGAACTTGTGGAGACCTATGTCCAGCAGTGGACTACGATAAGCTGAAGTGTGTGTAAAGATGTTATGCAATTGTTTAGTAGAGATACTAATTTGATACAAGCTGCAAAAAGCAATAAAAAATATGTTTTCAAATTTAATAAAAAATAAAAATATATTGTACTTTATGTTAATACTATGTACTTTTTTTTCTTACCTATAATACCCAATGTAGGGGGAGTCCGGGAGACTTTAGCCGCTTTTCACTAAAATGCTCATAAATCTTTCTATACTTACAAATCGCTATTTTTTATAAATTGTATCTTAAGCTGCATTATTTAGCTATATTTTCTCTTAAGAAAGTTTACTACATCATTAATAGTTAATGAGTAATTAGCGATTTCTCCGAAAGAGGAATTCGGCTAATGTCTCCCGCCTGGGCGGGAGACTTTACCCAGCAAGTAGGGAGACTTTAGCCGGGTATAAAAATAGGCAAAATAATATTACAAATTGTAATTCAACAAATAAATTTAATCATAAAAATACGGCACATAGTATTACATAGCAAATGAAAACACGAGGACTTTGAGTATCTTTAAGATACATAAGTGAGGAATCAACTATTATCACATTGATTTATACTTCATAGCATACTTAGTTACTTATACAATAAGCATAGATAAGCAAGTGTTTGAATTCCAATAAACTGGAAACTTTTTGGAAGTAATTGTTTCATATTCATATGCCAGCTTCATAGCCGCCTGTTTGGTTAAGTCTCCATAATTCCTTTTGGTGCAAGTTAGAAGATAATTGACAAGTGTTTTCCCTTTCTCGATTGTAAATATCAGAGCGGTTTTAAACTGGATTCCTTGTTCATTTATTTTAGTCAATTTGAACTTGTCTCTTAATTAATTTCATGAGGTATTTCAATCAATTCCATATTCTAAAGCAACACCTCTAGTAGATTTTTCCTTACCAATGTAAACTAAAGCGTTTCTTATTTCTGACTGATCAAAATTGCTTCTGTTCCCAGTTGTTTCTTTTTTATATTTGAAAGACATTTTGGATTATTATCTGAAATAAAATAAAATATTATTGCAGGAGAAACTACCCTGATTGCAAGAGAGATTAGTGGCTAAAGTCTCCTCCCGACGCCTGGCTAATGTCTCCCACCCCACGCCAAGCTGTCCGTTATTACATTTTCATAAAAAACTATGACACTTAAGTAAAAATTGTCTAACGTGAATGTTACTAGGATAATTACACCTACGATGTATATACATTACGTCCTAGAATCTATTCACAGTAAATAACAGAATTCAAAAATCGGAAATTGAAAAATTTTACTTACCGGGTACGAAAATGTCTTGTTACTTCTCACTCCTAAACCAAACTGCCGATTACAACGTCGTCACGTGAGCAAGGTGGGGGGTGCCTATGGAGTCTAAGATGTCTGGCAATGTCTCAAAATCTTGTACTACAAAGATTCTATAAGCAGTGGCTATTGTCTCCCACCTGCTAAACTCTCCCGGACTCCCCCTACTTTAATTGAGAGAAAAAAAGGTGGCAACACTAGTGGTATCCCAGTAGGCCTACTCCACAGACATCTTTCCGATGAGGTAATCCTCGGCAGCCAATGTGAAGGTTTGGGGAATGACAGAAGTTAAAGTTGGAGTTGGTTGGAGGATGTATGTTAAAAATGTATTTATTTGAATAGGATAAAAAAAAACAACAGGGTTTTTGAAAAATTAATGGTATATTTAAGAATATTAGTTATATACTATTATAGCCGGGATTATAATTTGATATTACAGGGAGTTAAAAGTTGAATATTACTCAATATTGTTACATAAATATATAATGTCATCTGCCGTCGTGTCCCAGTGTAGTGCCGAAATTAGAGTCTGAAAACAAAGAATAAATATTTATTACAATTAAAAACAATTTATAAACTCAGTAACATACCACACCACAGTCACCACGCTGGTATGTAGGTACTACTATTTACTAATCTGTGACGCTGGGCAGGCGGGTTGGTGACCGCATGGCTCGTTTTGTCGCTTCAACAGGAACTTCATTTATTAAGTTATTTTTCAAATTAAAATATGTACTGTATTGCTTTTATAACCGACTTCTAAAAAAGGAGGTTCTCAATTCGACTGTATTTTTTTTAAATGTATGTTAGCTCAGAACTTTTACTGGGTGGACCGATTTCGATACATTTTGTTTTAATTGAAAGGTGTTGCGCGTCGTGTGGTCCCATTTAAATTTAATTGAGATCTGACAAGAACTTTTAGAGTTATATCTAATAATGCGTATTTACTTGACCACTTTTTCATCGTCCTACGTTGTATTATACCGCATAACTTTTTACTCGGTGTACCGATTTTTATAATTCTTACTTTAATCGAAAGCTAAAACTTGTCATGTAGTCTTGTTTAAATTAGATCAATAGATGAGAATACAACTTTTTGAGTAATCTTTAATAGTGCGTATTTACTTGACTATTTTTTCGTCTTATTACGTTGTACCTATTACTTGTCGATGTAATTGAAGTCGGTTTCTTTTTGTTTGCGAGCAAATACAACTATTGTTAAATATTTTTAAACTTTTTACGATTCTATTCATGCGACTTCTCCCGTAAGCTAATGTCTATCACTACAAGTTTATTATTATTGATTAAAAATCTTCTCTATATTAATACTCGAAGTAAAAACTTTGTACTCCTTTTTACGGAAATTGTGCGTACGTAGGAGTATGAAATTTCGCACACATAGTTTATATAGAGAAGGAGTGCGGAATGCTAATATTTTCATAAAATTATACTTGAAATATACATTAAATTAATGAAAAAAAGCATTACACACACTACAGTACTCACACACGCATATGATACTATTTGTTGATTGTCAAAGTCTGTAGTCAAGTTGAATTTTTTTTAAAAAGGTTATTTATCTTCATAATTATTCGGTTTTCTTGAATTAAAATTTTTATTTATGGTCGAATTTCGACCTCTGGGCGACTACTAGTAAATAGTTAAATTTGTTTACACTTACCCATGTTAACCTTGGTGCTTGCTATTGGCCTATACCCGCATTACCACCAACACCTCCTCCAAGGCTGCGGCCAATTCCACCACTGCCGCCGATGCCGCCGCCTAATCCACCTCCACCGTTTGTGGAACCACCTGGGGCGGTGCCAATTCCACCAACGCCGCCGACGCCGCTGGCTAATCCACCTCCACCGTTGTTTGCGACTATGCCATAACCACGTAAAAAAAACATTTTTTTTTTGAGAAAAATAATAGACGATTTATTTACAAATTTCTAAATTATAAGAATTACAAGACAGGTAAATAGCATTTGATTGTAGGTATATCTTTACTCATATCAGAAAATAAAGAGAAGTTAGGAGTGGATTTCTTCATACAACTAGGTCGGTAAACTAGTGTACGGCTTACCTGGTGGAGATTGATTACTGTAGCTAATAGACGCCTGCTAAACCAGAAGCACCACAAGTGCGTTACCGACCCTACACCCAATCCCTCCCAGGAGCTTTGGTCATCTTACTCACCATAGGAATACAACACTATTAAAAGAAATAAAACACTATTAAAAGAAAGCAATATTATTATTTAGCAGTGATCTTCTGTTAGGTTCTTCCCTAGTCGCGCTGCTCCAGATTTTGAGCAGAAAAGTTGCTGCTTTGTCCTTCCCCAGTTAAATTTTGGATTTCTACATATTAATGTAGAAATCCATCAAAGAAAAGCATCTTGGAGTCGGAAAATATGTTTAGTTTAAATATATGTAAAATTATTACCTGGTGTCGCTTGGACCATGGCGAAGACCACGAGGGCCACACAAAGTATTGCGATCTTAGTCATTGTTGGACTGTGCCTACAGATATCCAAGTCGGCTTATATACACCAAAATCTGATTACGTAATAATTAGATACATATTTATAACCAAATGTTATTGATAATTTTTATGTAAATTTCGTTATACGAGCACATTAAATTTAATCTACATCAGGCTTTTATTTACACGTGGTCTTATTTTTCGGCAAAAGGCGTATTTATTCGACCACATTCGCCACAATGAGATGTGTATTTATGTATGTATGTATGTACATGTTCATGTAAGTGTGTATGTATTTAAGTACCTATACATATTTTATTTTATATTATTAATTTTGACAGGCGGATATTGACCACTATACTACCGAAGACCGACTTGACTGCTATATGGTTACGGCAGTAAGGAATATACCCCCTCTAAGGGACTAAGGGACGGGATAACACAGTTCCACTACCACCTTGGAACTTAAAAAGCCGACCGATGGAGGGATAACCATCAAACTGCTGGCTTCGAAATACACAGGCTGAAGATGGGCAGCAGCGTCTTCGGTGCGATAAAGCCAGTTCTGTGGTCACCAACCCGCCAGACCAGCGTGGTGACTAATATGAGCAAAACATGAGTTCACGCTATTTTTGGCGCGGCCATGTGGAGGCCTATGCCCAGCTGTGGACTGCATTAGGCTGAAGTGATGATGATGATTAATTTTGAATAAGTTTATGGATTTATTATTGTTATTATTATAAATCACTCTTTCACTACTGTGCCCCGCGGTCAGATCAATTCAAAACAAAAAAGTATTGTTATAGATTGTAATTTAGTTATCTATACAAATAAATAAAATTGGAGTGACAGTGACAAATTTTGTCTGTCTATATGTCTGTCTATCTGTTTGTTCCGGCTAATCTCTAAATTGGCTGGACCAATTTTTACGGGACTTCCACTGGCAGATAGCTGATGTAATAAGGAGTAACTTAGGCTACTTTTATTTTAGAAATTTGTTTATTTTGTAACTCTGCAAACTGAACAATAATTTATGAAGTTATACTTCTTTTGGCGCGTTAGATAAAAATGATGAGAGTAAATTTTTACAATGTGCGTGTGGATACGAAGTAGTTCAAGCATGCATGAATAGATGCCGCTAGTTTTGCAGACAAGAAAGTAGTCTTTATAATTTCTAAGAGATGGCGTTTTGGACTATAACAGGAAAGTAGTATTTATCATTTCTAAGAGATGGCGTTGTGGACTTCTTGTCTAATTATTAAGTGGTAGGTTTTTTTGGAAGTATTTTAATACTCTAGCTTGAAGTATAACTTCTTACATGCGTATATAAGTACACACTCTTTTTTTTATTTCACGCGGATGAAGTCGCGGGCACAGCTAGTATTTAAATATAAAACGTTCTTAATATTGAGTCTAATAAAGTAGGAGCTGGTTTTGTACAACCTCAAAAGTAGATTCTTTCATGGTACTTGATTTGATTACCTAAGTAATCATTGTAAGTTCACTAGCGCTGAAATCCGTGGTTGCAAACTGCAAAGGTAGGCTGCTTATTTACTCGTATCTACGTACGTAGATACGTATTAGCTTTAGGTCTAAGCCGTTAGTAGTGGCATGTGTAAGAAGGAATGAATTTATATAAGTATTTATAATAATAATAATAAAGCTTAATGGCTAGATCACCGGACACGGTATGTGGGAGGTGCGGGTTCGAATCCCGCTGGATCGAAATTTTGATATGATAATAAAAAACATTTTCACGATTCAGCCTGTAATATCCCACTGTTGGGCATATGCCTCTTCTCCATGTAGGAGAAGGATCGGAGCTTAATCCATCACGCTGCTCTAATGCGGGTTGGCTGATAAAAAAAAATTAAACAAAATTAAATTGAACAAATTAAATGAAACAAAATTTAATTTAAAAAATCAAGTTAAATTCAATAAATCAGACTAAGCATTATCGTTTAAGCATTGTATTGACCCCTTTCGGGTAAAAGCCTCCTTCCAAGTCTCTCTGTCTTTAGCTAACTCAAGCCATTCACGACCCGCCACCTCCGCTATTTCATCCGCCCATGTAGCATAAGGTTTGCCTCTTGCTCTCGTGCCCTGTGGACCTTTCCACTAGCTTTTTGTGTCTATCTATCGCCTGCGTATCTGGCCACGTGACCTATCCATTTCCACTTTCTATACAGGGAAAATGGGAGTGCGTCTGTTACCTTAGTTTTCCTGCGAATGTCTCTATTTCTTACTTTGTCCTTCAATTGTATCAGACATAGGTACATTATAACTCTAAAAGTAACATAAAATGTAGTTTCATAAAAATAAAACAAGTATTTACAAGGTCGCAACTTTTGTAAATACTTGTTTTATTTAAAAGGTATAGGTACAAGGCCACAACCTTGTACCTATACCTATACTAATACTTGTGAACTCTGGTCATATAAAATAGTTACGAACATAGTATGTACTATTTCAACAGAAATGGTCACTCAAAAAAGTTATGTAATAAAATTGTAATATTTTAAAATATAAACTCTTAAATAAAAATTTAGTATTAATTCAAAATTAAGAAACAGTATATAAATTAAGTTAAGACTTTTATAATTTGAAATATTAAGTAATATTATCAAAATTGTACGAATTTATTTATGTATAATAGGACAATAATAAACGATGAAAATTAAATTAACATCTTAGCATAAGAATGATTGTAAAATATGTATAAAAATATAATTATATAGGAATACTGTTTTTTTTAAATATTTACACAATACACACACGGTCGTCTGTTCCTAACGTAAGCAACTTAATGCTTGTGTTATAGGTAACAGTCGACTGGTATAGCTACATTTTTTTTTTCGATAAACATACTTATTAATAATACATATATAAATATATATATATTATACCCAGACTTGGGGTGGGAATCGAACCCACAACCCCTGGTACAGAAAGCAGGGTCACTACAAACTGCGTCAACGGGCTAGTCAAAACTGTATACATGAAATTATTAAATTGATATGAGAATAAACTTGTTAAAGCCAACGACCAGTTCTATGAATGCATAGAACTGATCAATCGAGTCACCTGCGTAGTTACAAACATGTACCTATCATATGAGTAGCCAATACTTGCTAGGAAGTGATAAAACCGGAATCTAAAAATTTTAACTAAATATGTATATACAAGTATAATAAGTAATAAATCGATTGGCTATGATACATGTATATATGTATATGTATAAATATATCTATTAATTGTTGTAAGTAAAAATAAACTTAATTACCCTAGAAAAAACTGAACAAGATGGCGGATGAAGTAATAAGTCTGGTACTCCTACTTTTTGAATTTAGACTACTAGTGACCCCCTCCAACGAATTTCGAAAGAAAATTGCTATTTCCAATTTTTGTAAAATACTAATTCGACTGGGCCAAAAAAATAAAGCTTCGAAAAACCCCTTTTGTCATATATCACATTCAAAATTAATAATAACATAAATAAAATAAATTGTTGTTGTATAGTCTAAAATATTAGAAATAATTAGTTAGATGTTAAGATAATAAAACCTCTTATCTAAGATATCAATCAAGTGCTAACATTAGCGGAAGCCTAGACAATTGAAATTTAAATTGATCTAATTAAATGTCTTAGTTGAAGATTATATGAATGAAATTAAAGCTTTAAAAAACCCATTTGTCATAAGGCATTAAAATAATAATAATACCTATACATAAATAAAATAAATTGGTATTGTATCGCTTAAAAATTTTAGAAATAATTAGTTAGATGTTAAGATAATTTTAATCTGTTTTCGTAAGTTTGTTTTATAATTAGTAGTTGTTTTGTTTATATTTAGTAGTTTTTATTAGGTATATTTAGTACTAGCTGTGCCCGCGACTTCGTCCGCGTGGTATTTAACAATAAAATCGGCCAAGTGCGAGTCGGACTGGCGCACGAATGGTTCCGTACCATTGGCTAGGTAAACAACAGTAACGTACCTACCTACATTGATTTTAATATCGGAAAAAAAACGGCAAAAAAGTCACTTTTGTTTTATGAGCCCCCTAAATATAATATATATTTTTAAATGTTATTATTTATTATTAAAGACGCCACGTTAGCGCAGCGGTCACAGTACTGGATTACGATTGGCTGTTGCGCGGGCGGTTGCGGTTTCGATCCCCGCACACGACAACATTTGTATTGGCCATACAGAATATGTTTAACGTGGTCTGGGTGTTTGTGCAGTCCTTGTGGGTCTCCCCACCGTGCCTCGGAGAGCACGTCAAGCCGTCGGTCCCGGTTGTTATCATGTACACCTGATAGCGATCGTTACTCATAGTAAGGAATATATCCGCCAACCCGCATTGGAGCAGCGTGGTGGATTAAGCTCCGATCCTTTTCCTACATGGGGAAGAGGCCTATGCCCAACAGTGGGATATTACAGGCTGTATCATGATCGTATCGTGATTATTAAAGTAAATATACAACTAAGTATTTTGTGAATATTTTAAGTGATTCACTCAAAAAGTACTGCATGGATTTACTTCAAATTTGGCACGAATATTATTAAGAAGTCGGGTCAGAACATAGGCTACATATTATCACGCTATCACCTACGGGGAACGAGCAGTGAACGCACGCAGATGACGTCGCGGGCAGCAGCTAGTTTACCTATAACTTAAGGGTTCTCTGATGAATTAATTAGTTTTTTGTAACAAGTAATTGTAATTCCTAGTAAGTTCTCGTGTTGATTCTCTAAAAGTTAACTATAGGAGATCTCAAACTGACCCATATTCTAAAATGTAAATTACTATTGGTAGACAATTTTTGTAATGTTAAAAAAATGTATTTTTATTTCAATAGGATAAAAAAAAACAAGGTTGTTGAAAAATTAATGGTATATTAAGGAATATTAGATATATATTATTATAGCCGGAATTATAATTTGATATTACAAGGAGCTAAAAGTTGAATATTACTCAATATTGTTACATAATATATATATAATAATACCGTCTGCCGTCGTGTCCCAGTGTAGTGCCGAAACTAGCATCTGAAAACTAATAATAAATATTTATTACAATTAAAAAATATATATAAACTCAGTAAGCTTCTGAAGTCTTATGAAATATTTAGTGAAGACCGGCATCGGAAACAAACAATGACTTTTTGGTAACTTCACTTATTAAATAATCTTATAGTCTATACTATTATTATAAAGAAGTAAAGTTTCTAACTTTGTTTGTTTATAGGTTGGTGTATCTTCGCATATACTGATCCGATCATAAAAATTCTTTCACTAAAAGAAAGCTACACTATTCAGGAGTGATTAAGACTATATTTTATTGTTATTGAACAAAAACTTCAGTGAGAAATATTAGTCTATGTAAATCAAGTCGGAGAAATGCGAGCGAGATGAAAACTTTACTAGGTATATAATTGCATCACAAAAATAATTAACGCCTAACGAAGTGCATGGGTTGGCTAGTTTTTTAATAAAATTATCTACTGTATTGCTTTTGTTAAATATTTTTAAAATTTGTTACGATTCTATTCATGCGACTTCTCCCTAATATAGGTAATTATTTTGTTTATATTATATTACTTACTTCCTACACATTCATAGGTATCTTCGATAAGAATAAGCAATAAAATTTTAAACTAATTTCTAATACTACAAGTTTATTATTACCAATTAAAAATAAATAGTTACATCTGTTTACACTTACCCATGTTAACCTTGGTGCTTGCTATTTGCCTATACCACTATTACCACCAACAGCTCCTGCAAGGCTGCGGCTGCTTCTGGAACCAATTCCACCATTGCCGCCGACGCCGCTGCCTAATCCACTTCCACCACTTGTGGAACCACCTGCGGCGGTGCCAATTCCACCAACGCCGCCGACGGCGCTGGCTGCTCCATCTCGTAAAAAAAAAACAATTTTTTGAAAAAAATAATAGACGATTTATTTACAAAATTCTAAATCATGAGAATTACAAGACAGGTAAATAGCATTGATTGTATATATTTTCTCATATCAGAAAATAAAGAGAAGTTAGGAGTGGATTTCTTCACACAACCAGGCTATCGTCCGAGCGGTCTCGGGTCCTTTGGGGCCTGAGACCGCGTAAGGTTGTCGCAAACGAAGCGCACGCACGTTGTTCAATTTTTAACTGACTTCCAAAAAGGAGGTCGTTCTCAATTAATTATTTTTTTTAATTCTATTGTATTTTTTTATATAATACTAGCTGCTGCCCGCGACGTCGTCTGCGTGCGTTCACTGCTCGTTCCCCGTAGGTGATAGCGTGATAATATGTAGCCTATGTTCTGACCCGACTTCTTAATAATATTCGTGCCAAATTTGAAGTAAATCCATGCAGTACTTTTTGAGTTTATCCCGGACATACATTTGAAGAAATAAAGGTTCACTGCTCGTTCCCCGTAGGTGATAGCGTGATAATATATAGCCTATGTTCTGACCCGACTTCTTAACAATATTCGTGCCAAATTTGAAGTAAATCCATGCAGTACTTTTTGAGTTTATCCCGGACATACATACAGACAAACAGACAAACAGACAAACAGACAAACAGACAAACAGACAAACAGACAAAAATTCTAAAAACTATATTTTTGGCTTCGGTATCGATTGTAGATCACACCCCAAGTATTCTTTTAAAAAAATATTCAATGTACAGTTTTGACTTTTCTACCATTTTATTATATGTATAGATGTTAGATCAGAGCTTTTGACTGAGTTGACCGGTTTCGATGAATTTTGTTTTAATTAAAGGTGTTCCGTGTCATGTGGTCCCAAGTACTTTTAGAGTTACACTAGCTGCTGCCCGCGACGTCGTCTGCGTGCGTTCACTGCTCGTTCCCCGTAGGTGATAGCGTGATAATATGTAGCCTATGTTCTGACCCGACTTCTTAATAATATTCGTGCCAAATTTGAAGTAAATCCATGCAGTACTTTTTGAGTTTATCCCGGACATACATTTGAAGAAATAAAGGTTCACTGCTCGTTCCCCGTAGGTGATAGCGTGATAATATATAGCCTATGTTCTGACCCGACTTCTTAACAATATTCGTGCCAAATTTGAAGTAAATCCATGCAGTACTTTTTGAGTTTATCCCGGACATACATACAGACAAACAGACAAACAGACAAACAGACAAACAGACAAAAATTCTAAAAACTATATTTTTGGCTTCGGTATCGATTGTAGATCACACCCCAAGTATTCTTTAAAAAAAATATTCAATGTACAGTTTTGACTTTTCTACCATTTTATTATATGTATAGATAATATATCTAAAATGCGTATTTACTTGACTATTTTTCGTCGACCTTCGTTGTATTAAACCGGTTAACTTTTTACTGGGTTTATCGATTTTGATAGTTCTTGTTTTAATCGAAAATTATTAAATTATTACATTTATAAAAAAATATATAATCATAAAACACATGTAACTTTTGAAGATTTTTTTTCTATTTTACCTACACACTGACCTAGATATAATTATATTAAACTACCACCTATAGTCAGAAGTTCAGAACATATTCACAGTTCTCAATAACATAGACACAAAGAGTTATGTTATATGAGTAGGCTATTAGGTATAGCAGAAGGTATTGGAAATTTTCTACTGAGTGAAGTATCTGTACGTAGTACTATTTACTAATCTGTGATACAACTAGGTCGGCAAACTAGCGTACGGCTTACCTGGTAGAGATTGATTACTGTAGCTAATAGACGCCTGCTAAACCAGAAGCAGCACAAGCGCGCTACCGACCCTACACCCAATCCCTCCCAGGAGCTTTGGTCATCTTACTCACCATAAGAATACAACACTATTAAAAGAAATAAAACACTATTAAAAGAAAGCAATATTATTATTTAGCAGTGATCTTCTGTTAGGTTCTTCCCCAGTCGTGCTGCTCCAGATTTTGAGCAGAAAAGTTCCTGCTTTGTCCTTCCTCAGTTAAATTTTGGATTTCTACATTAATGCATCATGGAGTCGGAAAATATGTTTGGTGTAAATATATGTAAAATTATTACCTGGTGTCGCTTGGACCATAGCGAAGACCACGAGGGCCACACAAAGTATTGCGATCTTAGTCATTGTTGGACTGTACCTCCAGATATCCTGGGCGGCTTATATACACTAAAATCTGATTACGTCATAATCAGAAAAACATTTAGAGTGTACTTTAATTTTTTGAAAATGTTTTTGTCGTTTTTATTCAGTTGCTTTTAAGAAGGATGCCGGTATGCGATAACCATATTTTATTGTTAATTTTTATCTAAATTTTATTATACGAGTAGATTAAATTGAATCTACATCAGACTCTTATTTACACGTGGTCTTATTTTTCGGCAAAAGGCGTATTATCGAAATAGTTTGAATTTTAATCCGCCACATTGCTTCAGTATCGGTGGGCATAAAATTTTATAACGACAGGTTTTACATGCTATTCATAATACGGCGATGAGATCCACTAGGACATCCACTCAGACTTTGGAGCACATTTTTATCACACTTACATGAACATGTACATACATACACAAACACATATTGAAAGTATACCTTCTATGAGAGGTTCATGGATTCGGAGAAAAGATGATTCGTTAACTTGTCTTTAAAAGCATAAATTGAAGTGATGAACAATGATAAAAATATGCTGTAAGATATGGGTGGATGTCCTTGTTGATCTCATCACCGTACTATGAATAGCATGTAAAACCTGGTTGTTACCACTTCAGCCTGTAATTCAAATTCAAATTCAAACTCAAAAAATTTTATTCAGCATAAAAATTTTTACTGAACGTCATGAGTCTACTACCAGTTCGGAAAGAATAAGCCTCTGACCTGAGAAGAACTGGCGATAGAAACTCAGCGGGACTAATATCATTTTTTTAATCATGTTTTTTTTCCAAATCAGATTGAAAATTACAATAATTTGATAGGTTGAAATAGCCTGGCGGCGATCACATCATTTCCAAGGCGTACCTACTGTCTTCTATAAAATCGTTAATCAAATAATATCCTTTAGTACACAAACGTTCTTTCACAATTTTTTTGAATTTGGCAATAGAAGCTTTTTGAACGATAATATCCCACTGTTGGGCATAGGCCTCTTTCCCCATGCAGGACAAGGATCAGAGCTTAATCCACCACGCTGCTCCAATGCGGGTTGGCGGATATATGTATTCCCTACTACGAGTTAATGATCGCTATCAGGTGTACATGATAACAACCAGGACTGCAGACTAGAACCAGACCACAGCAAACATCTGTATGGCCAATACAAATGTTGTCGTGTGCGGGGATCGAACCCGCAACCGCCCGCGCAACAGCCACAAACCAGTGCTGTAACCGCTGCGCCAACGCGGCGTCAATTGTTATCATAATGACATTATTTATGGTGGAGAAATGTTTTGGCCACTGATACTGATGCAATGTGGCGGATTAAGATTCAAACTATTTGAATAATACGCCTTTTGACGAAAAATAAGACCACGTGTAAATAAGACATACTCGTAGGTACATACAGTCTGATGTAGATTCAATTTAATCTACTCTTATAATAAAATTTACATCACGATCACTATCACGATTCAGCCTGTATAATAAATATTTTAAACTTACATAAAATTTACATAATAAATTTACATAAAAATTAACAATAAAATATGGTTATCGCATGCCGGTATCCTTCTTAAAAGCAACTGAATAAAAACACCATTAAAACATAAAAAAATTAGTGTGCATTATAAATGTTTATTTGATTATGACGTATTCAGATTTTAGTGTATATAAGCCGCCCAGAATATTTGTAGGCACAGTACAAAAATGACTAGGTTCGCTATAATTAGTGTGGCCCTCGTGGTCTTTGCTATGGTTCAAACGATACCAGGTAATATTTTAGATAAATTTAAACCAAACATATTTTCCGACTCCAAGATGCATTAATATAGAAATCCAAAAATTTTCGGAAGAAGGGCACAGCCTTGTCTGCTCAAAATCTGGAGCAGCGACTGGGCAAGAACCTCGACCTAACAGAAGATCACTGCAAAATAATATTGCTTTCTCTTATTATTATTATTTTATTTATTTTATTTTATTTTTATATGTTTTAATTTTGCTTCTTAATAGTGTTGTATTCCTATGGTGAGTAAGATGACCAAAGCTCCTGAGAGGAATTGGGTGTAGGGTCGGTAACGCACTTGTGGTGCTTCTGGTTTAGCAGGCGTATTAGCTACAATAAATAATCACTTGCCAGTAGGTGAGCCGAACGCTAGTTTGCCGACCTAGTTGTATAATAAATCCATCCTAACTTCTCTTTCAAATCTTTTTCTTAGCTCCTGACATAATGATATGAGAAAGATATACAATCAATGTTATTTACGTGTCTTGTAATTTAGATATTTGTAAATAAATCGTCTATTATTTATTTTGCTCAAAAATTTTTTTTTATTTACTTTGTTATGGCAAAGAAGAACTCGGCAATGTAGGTGGATTAATCAGCGGACTTGGCAGCGGAGGTGGTTCCAGAAGCAGTGGCGGTCGCAGCCTTGGAGGAGGTGTTGGTGGTGTTGGGGGTATTTCCGTCGATAAAGGCAAATAGCAAGCACCAAGGTAAACATGGGTAAGTGTAAACAGATGTAACTATTTATTTTTAATCGACAATAATAAACTAGTAGTGTTAGAAATTAGTTTACAATGTTATTGCTTATTCTTATCGAAGATACATAAGCATTTACATACGAAGTAAGTAATATAATATAAACAAAATATATTAGGGAGAAGTCGCATGAATAGAATCGTAACAAGTTTAAAAATATTTAACAAAAAGCAATACAGTGCATATATTTTTTTTTATGTAATTAGCAAACAAGCGTACGGCTCACCTGATGGTAAGACCGTAGCCTATAGACGCCTGCAACACCAGAAGCGTCGCAAGCGCGTTGCCGACCCTATCCCCAATACCCCCCCCCCCCCCCCTGGAGCTCTGGTCACCTTACTCACCAACAGGAACACAACTGCTTGAAAACAGTATTATTTAGCTGTGGTCTTCTGTAAGGTCGAGGTACTACCCCAGTCGGGCTGCTCCATATTTTGAGCAGGAAATTTCCTGCTGTGCCCTACCTCGATTTTAATTGATAAAATTAAATAATTTAATAAATGAAGTTCCCGTTGAAGCGACAAAGCGAGCCATGCGGTTACCCGCCTGCCCAGCGTGGTGACTATGAGCAAAACACATGAGTTCGCGCCATTTTTGGCCAGAAATTGTGGATGCCTCTGTCCAGCAGTGGACTGCGATAGGCTGAAGTGAAATGAAGTTCCCAAAAAATCATTGTTTGCTTCCGATTTTAACTTCGAAAAGCCAAAGTCTTCGCTAAATTTTTCACAAGAATTCAAAAGCTTACTGAGTTTATAAATTGTTTTTAATTGTAATAAATATATGTATACTCTTTGTTTTCAGACGCTAAATTCGGCACTACACTAGAACACGACAGCAGACAATATTATGTAACAATATTGAGTAATACTCAACTTTTAGCTCCTTGTAATATCAAATTATAATTCCGGCTATAATAATATATAACTACCCTTAAGTAGTTATACTGTAACACATGACCATCAATATCATAATAACTAAACTTTTAAGTAAATAAAACAAAAAATTCTAAAAATCCATCTTTTGTTTTTTAACCGACTTCAAAAAAGGAGGAGGCTACTCAATTCGACCGTATATTATATTTTTTAATTTTATTTTTATTTTTTAATGTATGTTTTGGGTTAACTTCGTCGTTTATGAACCGATTTTGATATTTATTTTTTTGTTGGAAATGAGATATCCCAACTTAGGTACCATGATAAGGAAACCAGGATCTGATGATGGGATCCCAGAAATTCGAGGGGAACCCTCAAAATTCGTAGTGACGTCTAGTGCGTTTGTTAATTTATTTATTATTTATTACTTGTCTATGTAATTGAAGTCGATTTTTTTTCGTTTGCTAGCATACACAATTATTTAGAATTTTTAACTAACTCAGTCACGGACACTAAATCTGTCGTGATAATGACAATTGGCTAATGTTTAGTACGCATAGACGTGTTGACACAGTACTGTAATTTTTGGTTTAATTATTTCTTAATTCGGATCTGTAGATAATAAAAGGTAATCTCTATAAAAATAAAAATGAATCGCTGAATGTGTTGCTAGGCGCAAATCTCGAGAGAGGCTAAACCGATTTCGCTAATTCATTTTTTATAATATTCCTTGCAGTACGAGGATGGTTCTTACAGAGAGAAAACTTTAAAAAAAAATTACTGAAAAAGTCTAAAAACAACAATTTTCTATATTCCCATACAAAAGATTCGTAATAATACTTAAAAGTCAATTTGAACTTTAATACCATACCATAAAGTTTAAGTGTTAGTGGAGGGGTTACGGCAAGGATAAGTATTAAAAAAATAAAAAATTAAGGAATCGACTGTTAGGCGGTACGAAGTTCGCCGGGACAGCTAGTAGTACATAAAATTATATCATCTATATATTAATACGTGAAGCAAATACTTTGTACCCCTTTTTACGAAAATTGTGCCGACGGAGGAGTTTCGCACACTTATAGTTTTTTTATGGGTAAACTGGTAGAAATCTCTTTTAGAGATAAGTTCGCCCTTGCCAACTGTCATTGTACTAATATTTTTGTATGTGCTTTTAAGTCCAATAAAGAATATATATAGTTTATATAGAGAAGGCGTATATAATGCTAATATTTTTTTACTATGCATAAAAATACATTAAATCAATTTAAAAAATATATTACACACACTGACTGTATTTGATATACACAGTACACACACACGCATAATATATACCCTTTTGTTTTTGTCGAACTTTGACCACTGGGCGACCACTAGAGTTATTTTAAAACTAGCCGACCCGTGCCCACTTCGTTGGGCGTTAATTATCTTTTTCTTTGTGATGCATTACCTATGTTGTGTAGTTCTTAGTATTTACTAAGTTCTCATAGGTTCATTGTTTATAGCAAGTATTGGACGTATACACTCGTAATAATATCGTATATTTATTATTTTAAATTACAGAACCAAATAACATACTAAATTTTATAGCACTTATACCCCGTCCGGCGACTAATTAGCTTTTTGACAGCTCACGCCTATAAATTACAGTTTTTTTTTCCGGAATAACGTACTAAAAATTTTACAGTAATGTCATACTTTATAGACGATTCGATTGATTGAGTGAAGTACCCTGTGCATAACAAACAACCACAGACTATGAAAGAGTTCTTGAAATAATAAATCGATAATAAATCGACCATATGATAAAAATAATTTTACGTCATGTGATTATTGTTTCTATAAATTTAATACAAAAAAGGAAATAAAAATAGTATCTATGACCCCCAAGATTGATTACTTGCAAGGAATTAAGTCGAAATCTTGAAATTTAATTGCAAACCAAGAATATAGAGCAATAACTCTGTTAATTCATTTATTTATTATTTATATATTTCATTTATAATTAAAAAAACTAATAATCGCATAAATAAATAATATTTTTAAATTAAATGTATTTAATTAATTCGATTGAAAGTTCTTCTTAAATAAAATCGATTATTATTTCGAATCGAATAAATAACGTGTGAGGCAGTCACTAATGTCAAAATTTCTTGAAGTGTCAAAAAGATCATTAGTCGCCGGACGGTCTATAAATCTATACTAATATTATAAAGAGGTAAAATTTATAACTTTGTATATACGGGGTAATCTTCGCAAATACTGATCCGATCATGAAAATTCTTTCACTAACAGAAAGCTACACTATTCAGGAGTGACAAGATAAAAGGAAAAAGATAAAAATATATAAAGATTTTAAATCACCAGGATTTGAACCTGCGTCCTCTGACGTGCCGTGTCAACAATTCAATCTAATCAAGCATTATTATTTGCCTTAGAAATTAATTGGTGATTTTAAAACATTTATATTTGCTGAAAATAGTGAGAGGCTACACTATTCAGGAGTGACATAGGCTATATTTTATTGTAATTGTACAAAAAAATTCAGTAAAAAAGAAAAATATTAAAATATATTATGAAAATGACAAAGAAACGAACGCCATCTATCGCTGTTAGATTTAACTATTTAATACTCTATTTTATTTACTGTCTATTTGAATCTATCGATGACGAAGTTTTTACGCTTTTTGATAGATGGCGTTGGAGCAACATATTATTTATTTAAGTGGTTTAAAATTTGTTCTTTATAGTATGTTATTTGGTTCTGTAATTTAAAATAATAAATACACGATATTATTACGATTTTATTCATCGCTGTAGGCGCCCGCTGCCGTTTATTTTTTATTTTATATATTTTCTCTTTACTTTCTGTTTTACTTTATCGGTACTCCGGACGTAGTTTTGGTCAAAAGTTTTCTTCAAAACTATTTTTGTATTTTAATTTCTACTAAGTACTATAACTACTTCTGTTTTAATATTTCTTATAGTTATTATTTGTTGTTTAGTCTTTTCAGAAATAATTCTAATTTGTGTTTATCATAATTTTTTGTTTCTTTAGCTTCAGTCTTACTTTCTTCTCTTTACTTTCTGTTTTATTTTATCGGCTTAGATACATTACTTACAGGTAATTAAAATTTCGGGATATTTATTTCGATTTTTCAATATTACAATACAAATATTTCTCTATTTTATTTTTGTCTAACACTTCGTCGATCTGAAAGCAAATTGCATTATTGAAATATATCGTCACGTGCACTATACCCCGTCCGGCGACTAATTAGCTTTTTGACAGCTCACGCCTATAAATTACAGTTTTTTTTTTCGGAATAACGTACAAAAAATTTTACAGTAATGTCATACTTTATTGACGATTTGATTGATTGAGTGAAGCACCCTGTGCATAAGAAAAACCACAGACTATGAAACAGTTCTTGAAATAATAAATCGATAATAAATCGATCATATGATAAAAATAATTTTACGTCATGTGATTATCTATACTAATATTATAAAGAGGTAAAGTTTATAACTTTGTTTGTATATACGGGGTAATCTTCGCAAATACTGATCCGATCATGAAAATTCTTTCGCTAACAGAAAGCTACACTATTCAGGAGTGACAAGATAAAAGGAAAAAGATAAAAATATAACTCAAAAATGGTAAATGTACTACCATCTCTCGCCGCCATCTATCGCCATTAGAAGACTATTTATTAGTCTATCGACGTCGTTTTCGGGATTTTTGATAGGTGGCGTTGAAGTAACATATTATTTATTTATAGACCGTCCGGCGACTAATGATCTTTTTGACACTTCAAGAAATTTTGACATTAGTGACTGCCTCACACGTTATTTATTCGATTCGAAATAATAATCGATTTTATTTAAGAAGAACTTTCAATCGAATTAATTAAATACATTTAATTTAAAAATATTATTTATTTATGCGATTATTAGTTTTTTTAATTATAAATGAAATATATAAATAATAAATAAATGAATTAACAGAGTTATTGCTCTATATTCTTGGTTTGCAATTAAATTTCAAGATTTCGACTTAATTCCTTGCAAGTAATCAATCTTGGGGGTCATAGATACTATTTTTATTTCCTTTTTTGTATTAAATTTATAGAAACAATAATCACATGACGTAAAATTATTTTTATCATATGGTCGATTTATTATCGATTTATTATTTCAAGAACTCTTTCATAGTCTGTGGTTGTTTGTTATGCACAGGGTACTTCACTCAATCAATCGAATCGTCTATAAAGTATGACATTACTGTAAAATTTTTAGTACGTTATTCCGGAAAAAAAAACTGTAATTTATAGGCGTGAGCTGTCAAAAAGCTAATTAGTCGCCGGACGGGGTATAAGTGCTATAAAATTTAGTATGTTATTTGGTTCTGTAATTTAAAATAATAAATATACGATATTATTACGAGTGTATACGTCCAATACTTGCTATAAACAATGAACCTATGAGAACTTAGTAAATACTAAGAACTACACAACATAGGTAATGCATCACAAAGAAAAAGATAATTAACGCCCAACGAAGTGGGCACGGGTCGGCTAGTAAATAATATGTTACTTCAACGCCATCTATCAAAAATCCCGAAAACGACGTCGATAGACTAATAAATAGTCTTCTAATGGCGATAGATGGCGGCGAGAGATGGTAGTACATTTACCATTTTTGAGTTATATTTTTATCTTTTTCCTTTTATCTTGTCACTCCTGAATAGTGTAGCTTTCTGTTAGCGAAAGAATTTTCATGATCGGATCAGTATTTGCGAAGATTACCCCGTATATACAAACAAAGTTATAAACTTTACCTCTTTATAATATTAGTATAGATAATCACATGACGTAAAATTATTTTTATCATATGATCGATTTATTATCGATTTATTATTTCAAGAACTGTTTCATAGTCTGTGGTTTTTCTTATGCACAGGGTGCTTCACTCAATCAATCAAATCGTCAATAAAGTATGACATTACTGTAAAATTTTTTGTACGTTATTCCGAAAAAAAAAACTGTAATTTATAGGCGTGAGCTGTCAAAAAGCTAATTAGTCGCCGGACGGGGTATAGTGCACGTGACGATATATTTCAATAATGCAATTTGCTTTCAGATCGACGAAGTGTTAGACAAAAATAAAATAGAGAAATATTTGTATTGTAATATTGAAAAATCGAAATAAATATCCCGAAATTTTAATTACCTGTAAGTAATGTATCTAAGCCGATAAAATAAAACAGAAAGTAAAGAGAAGAAAGTAAGACTGAAGCTAAAGAAACAAAAAATTATGATAAACACAAATTAGAATTATTTCTGAAAAGACTAAACAACAAATAATAACTATAAGAAATATTAAAACAGAAGTAGTTATAGTACTTAGTAGAAATTAAAATACAAAAATAGTTTTGAAGAAAACTTTTGACCAAAACTACGTCCGGAGTACCGATAAAGTAAAACAGAAAGTAAAGAGAAAATATATAAAATAAAAAATAAACGGCAGCGGGCGCCTACAGCGATGAATAAAATCGTAATAATATCGTGTATTTATTATTTTAAATTACAGAACCAAATAACATACTATAAAGAACAAATTTTAAACCACTTAAATAAATAATATGTTGCTCCAACGCCATCTATCAAAAAGCGTAAAAACTTCGTCATCGATAGATTCAAATAGACAGTAAATAAAATAGAGTATTAAATAGTTAAATCTAACAGCGATAGATGGCGTTCGTTTCTTTGTCATTTTCATAATATATTTTAATATTTTTCTTTTTTACTGAATTTTTTTGTACAATTACAATAAAATATAGCCTATGTCACTCCTGAATAGTGTAGCCTCTCACTATTTTCAGCAAATATAAATGTTTTAAAATCACCAATTAATTTCTAAGGCAAATAATAATGCTTGATTAGATTGAATTGTTGACACGGCACGTCAGAGGACGCAGGTTCAAATCCTGGTGATTTAAAATCTTTATATATTTTTATCTTTTTCCTTTTATCTTGTCACTCCTGAATAGTGTAGCTTTCTGTTAGTGAAAGAATTTTCATGATCGGATCAGTATTTGCGAAGATTACCCCGTATATACAAAGTTATAAATTTTACCTCTTTATAATATTAGTATAGATATGAAAAATTAACAAAGGTTGCTAAGTGACACATGCTTTATTTAATATACGTTTCGAATTTAAACGTCACACGTGTACACTAACGTACATACATAGATATGTAAAATAATCTTAAAAACGGAGCTATTGGTAATTACGTGCTTTCTACTATTTTGGCAATTATTTTCTGTCGGTTGCTTTTTTTGTCATCTCGTCTCGCTCTCGTCACGCATTTACCAGCTTACTCCGCACCTCAAGCGTGTAAAGAAGTTTAACTTCAAACAGAATTCAAGTGTTATTGAAATAGTTTCTGTTGCTTTTACTTAGCGATTATTAACCACAATTTTTATAGGACAGAATATGAAATATCATGATCAAAATTTTGAACCGTTTGACTTGAAAAATGCCTTTATAAAACATCCCAGCTATTTAATTCATTTACTAAGTAACGTTACGTTCTTGTGGTTAGTAAGTTAGACAGAGCTCTTGGGCAGGATCGAGGTAGAGTCAGCAACGTTCTTGCTATGGTGTTGTAGACCTCTATAGAATACGGTAACCGCTTACTGTACCTATATTAGGCGCACCATACACGGTATAAAGCGCTAGTGGTATTAAAAAAGTCGATGTCATTATTGCAATAATTATTATTCATTACATACTGATTTATTATATTTACGTAGCTTTAGCCTTGCATTTTAAACAAATATATTTTTGGCACATGAAAAACCATAATATTAAAAAATACAGCCTGGTGACAGACGGACGGACGGACGGACGGACGGACAGCGAAGTCTTAGTAATAGGGTCCCATTTTTACCCTTTGGGTACGGAACCCTAAAAAGGTGTGTGTGCGATTCACACACGATAGAAGTGAAACTTCTATGGTAAACGAATTAAAAAAAAACTAATTTAAAATTAGTGGCTCGCAGCGCGGCTCGTCCTTCCCTGTCTTTTTGCCGTTGCATCCGGTTTGAAATCACAACGATTCTAAAGAAGTTTCACTTCAAAAAATAACTCCGACAACTGTGTCTATTATTCTTCGAATAAAACTTTTTCGTATAAGATTCGCGAGTACCTACGTACCACGAAACTCTGCAATTAAACCCATATTCCTAATGCATTTATGTAGTCTCAAGGTTACATAAACATACTTCAACAGTTAGTATACTGTAAATATATAACAATAACAGTAAATATACTGTTTGATTATTACTTGTTTTTGTTTATTTGAAAAAATATATCTTACAAGAAGTAATGAACAAGTCAAATACATAAGTATTGTACAACTAGATGAAGAAGATCAAACCGAAGTCGAGAAACGTGGATTAGCACTTTCGAAACTTTTTCAAACGGCATACGTAGGTAGCCAAGGGATGATCTCGCGTTTCCGCACGCATCTGGAAAGCCTTAGTATAATGTAGTACATATTACGCGACGTACATGTGTGACAGCACTCTGTTTAGGTTTAAATACAAAAAAGAATTTTTCCATAAATTAGATAGGTATAAGTTGATTCATTTTGCACGTAATCATTAAGTTAATCAAAAATCATTTGCGAAATGAAGGACCACATCCGGTAAAACTTATTTACGTGGAAATACGCCCGTTTCTTATATTCGAAAAACGTTTTCGAACCCAATTCATGAACTCATGTAGGTACATAAAAAGACATGAGAAGAACGATTCGTTTAGGTTCGTACATAACGAACGTTTTTCAAAACATAATCAAAAATATGTATGCAAATGTTACTGATTAAAAACTTTATACTTTTAAGATACTACATAATCACCTCACAACTTTGAAATAATAAGTGAAGTAAAGTTTGAATTTAAATATATTATCTATATATTAATACGTGAAGCAAAAACTTTGTACCCCTTTTTACGGAAATTGCGCGTACGTAGGAGTATGAAAGGGAAAAAAAAACTTAGCACAATTTTTACATTAACCAGACATACTTCGTGTACATTTACTCACTAAAACACAGTGCAACAGTAGGTATATATTTAAAAACAAAATATATTCCAAAATAATACGCCTCACTAATTGTAGTCGAGCTATTGTATTATTAGGGCCATAGAAATGACAAGTATACAAAACAATACACAGTGTGCACATACGACTAGCTGGACGTCTGTTAAGCTAGAATGGTCAAATGGGCAGAACCACTTAAATTTTTGGTAAATATTGAGTGCTTTTTAAGTGCTAATTTAGTGCTCCAATATAAAATTTTACGCCCAAGAAACATGATCATAAATTATAAAACTGCTAGCTTTCACGTAAGGTAGCAATGGACAGCCGGCTATAACGCTCATGGTGTTAAGCAGACCTAGGTGTTAGCATTAATAATTTAGTGCTCATTGAGTGCTTCCAATATATGTACAAGAATCACAGAGAAAATTTTTTTTTAATTTTTTTTATTGATTATAGAAAAATATGGCTGTAAAGCTAGAATAGTCAAACGGGCAGAATCACTAAAATTTTTGCTAAAAATTTAGTGCTTTTTAAGAGCTAATTTATGGCTGTAATATCAAATTTTATGCCCAAGTAGCATGATCATAAATTATAAAACAGACAGCTTTCACGTAAGCTAGCAATGTACATCCGGTTATAACTCTTATAACGCTCATAGTACTAAGCAGAACTACGTGTTAGCATAAATAATTTAGTGCTCATTAAGTGCTTCCAATATATGTAAAATAATCACAGATATTCCTTTTTTTTTCGATTTTGGAATCGATTATAGATATCTGCTAGCTTATAATTAAGCTAGCAATGTACTGACGGCTATAACGCTCATAGTGCTAAGCATAACTACGTGTTAGCATTAGTAATTTAGTGCTCATTGAGTGCTTCTAATATATGTAAAAAAAAGTGTGTGTGTACTTATGTACGCACGTAAGAAGTTATACTTCAAGCCAGAGTATTTAAATACTTCCAAAAAAACCTATTACTTAATAATTAGACAATAAGTCTACAACGCCATCTCTTAGAAATGATAAAGACTACTTTTTTGTTATAGTCCACAACACCATCTCTTAGAAATGATAAAGACTACTTTCTTGTCTGCAAAACTAGCGGCATCTATTCATGCATGCTTGAACTATGTCGTATCCATACGCGCATTGTAAACATTTACTCTCATAATTTTTCTCTAACGTGCCATAAGAAGTATAACTTCAAAAATCACAGATAATTTTTTTTCTACTTTGGAATCGATTCTAGATAACTGCTAGCTTTTAATTGAGCTAAATAATTTTTCTTCTATTTCTACCATAGCAGTGGTCATCAAGTTGATGACCTCGTAAGGTCATCAAAAATTATTTTTTTTTCGGATTTTTTTTGCCTTAGTTAGTGATTATCTATATAATTTAATAGTAATAATGTCCTACAAATTGCGTGGTGCGTTATCCCGGTCCTACGCTCACTGCTGCTCTACCCCCTACTATATCTGTTAGCTACCACAATCGAGAGTTTTCGAAGAGGAATTTTTTGTTCGCCTCATCAAAATGTAGCCACTCCCAAAAAATTAGCTTGGTACTGATCAGGTGAAATAAATGTACTAGGGATCCCTACCTAATATATTATGTTCTAAAATACAGTTTCATTTTTAATATTTTGTCTACTTTGTAGTCATTTATTTTCTATTGTGATAAAATCATATATAATAATTGTTTATTGATTTCTTACAAATATTTATTGAATGAATTTAGAATCTTTTTTTTTTCATTTAATATAGACACTACCTAACAACATTAGGTTTTTACTGGGCACTGCTATGGTAGAAATAGAAGAAAAATTATTTAGCTCAATTAAAAGCTAGCAGTTATCTAGAATCGATTCCAAAGTAGAAAAAAAATTATCTGTGATTTTTGAAGTTATACTTCTTATGGCGCGTTAGAGAAAAATTATGAGAGTAAATGTTTACAATGCGCGTATGGATACGACATAGTTCAAGCATGCATGAATAGATGCCGCTAGTTTTGCAGACAAGAAAGTAGTCTTTATCATTTCTAAGAGATGGTGTTGTGGACTATAACAAAAAAGTAGTCTTTATCATTTCTAAGAGATGGCGTTGTGGACTTATTGTCTAATTATTAAGTAATAGGTTTTTTTGGAAGTATTTAAATACTCTAGCTTGAAGTATAACTTCTTACGTGCGTACATAAGTATAACACGTGTGTACTTACACACACTTTTTTTTACATATATTAGAAGCACTCAATGAGCACTAAATTACTAATGCTAACACGTAGTTATACTTAGCACTATGAGCGTTATAGCCGTCAGTACATTGCTAGCTTAATTATAAGCTAGCAGATATCTATAATCGATTCCAAAATCGAAAAAAAAGAAATATCTGTGATTCTTTTACATATATTGGAAGCACTTAATGAGCACTAAATTACTAATGCTAACACGTAGTTATGCTTAGCACTATGAGCGTTATAGCCGTCAGTACATTGCTAGCTTAATTATAAGCTAGCAGATATCTATAATCGATTCCAAAATCGAAAAAAAAAGAAATATCTGTGATTCTTTTACATACATTGGAAGCACTTAATGAGCACTAAATTACTAATGCTAACACGTAGTTATGCTTAGCACTATGAGCGTTATAGCCGTCAGTACATTGCTAGCTTAATTATAAGCTAGCAGATATCTATAATCGATTTCAAAATCGAAAAAAAAGAAATGTCTGTGATTCTTTTACATATATTGGAAGCACTTAATGAGCACTAAATTATTTATGCTAACACGTAGTTCTGCTTAGCACTATGAGCGTTATAAGAGTTATAACCGGAAGTACATTGCTAGCTTACGTGAAAGCTGTCTGTTTTATAATTTATGATCATGCTACTTGGGCGTAAAATTTGATATTACAGCCATAAATTAGCTCTTAAAAAGCACTAAATTTTTAGCAAAAATTTTAGTGATTCTGCCCGTTTGACTATTCTAGCTTTACAACCATATTTTTCTATAATCAATAAAAAAAATAAAAAAAATTTTTTCTCTGTGATTCTTGTACATATATTGGAAGCACTCAATGAGCACTAAATTATTAATGCTAACACCTAGGTCTGCTTAACACTATGAGCGTTATAGCCGGCTGTCCATTGCTAGCTTACGTGAAAGCTAGCAGTTTTATAATTTATGATCATGTTTCTTGGGCGTAAAATTTTATATTGGAGCACTAAATTAGCACTTAAAAAGCACTCAATATTTACCAAAAATTTAAGTGGTTCTGCCCATTTGACCATTCTAGCTTAACAGACGTGAAACGATAAGTTTCGACTTGTTCATATAAAAAGTTGCTGTTGTCAAAATCAACGTCGAACTTACATTTTTGACTACTACCTTTAATATTTTTAGTTTATTTTAACAGAATACTCATATTATAATGGTGTTGATTATTAAAAAAAATGTAATCAAGAGAGAAATGTAAAGTCTAATACAGTACCCATGACTGTCATAAGAGGTTTTAATTTTTTTTGAAAGTGTTGCACCCATTTTTTATTTTTGCACTTTTTGGTAGTAATACTAGATGTAGTAAGCTACATTATATATTTTTTTTGTGATTGTACCTTTGCGCGAACTTTAAAAAAAATCATGTAATTTTTTTTTTTTTTTTTTTACTAGTAAATGCGATATAAAAATTCTATAAAAATATATATAATGTTGACTAATATTTCTTCTAATTAATAGTTTTTGTTTCATTAGTGTAGCTACAATAGTTTTTGAAAAAAAAAGTTTTAAAAAATACCCCTTCTAGCGCCTATTTGACCAATTATCTCCAGAACGCAACGAAATGAGAGGCTGAAATTGTGTCAACGGTAAGTTTGTACCTCGCCAATGTTACCACATAAGTTATTTTCAAATTATCTTTCTGGGGCCGCTGCCCCTATCTTATCCTGCTAGACCCTTTCGCACACTTATAGTTTATATAGAGAAGGAGTGCAGAATGCTAATATTTTTTCATAATTATGCATAAAATATACATTAAATTAATAAAAAAAGCATTACACACACGACCACACGCACACACGCATATCCCATTTGTTTATTGTTAAAGTCTGTTGTTAAATTGAATTTTTTTTAAAAAGGTTCTTTATTTTCATAATTATTTGGTTTTCTTTAATTTAAATTTTTTAATTATGGTCGAATTTCGACCTCCTTACCTACCTATATATTATACTAGCCGACCCGTGCCCACTTCGTTGGGCGTTAATTATCTTTTTCTTTGTGATGCATTACCTATGTTGTGTAGTTCTTAGTATTTACTAAGTTCTCATAGGTTCATTGTTTATAGCAAGTATTGGACGTATACACTCGTAATAATATCGTATATTTATTATTTTAAATTACAGAACCAAATAACATACTAAATTTTATAGCACTTATACCCCGTCCGGCGACTAATTAGCTTTTTGACAGCTCACGCCTATAAATTACAGTTTTTTTTTCCGGAATAACGTACTAAAAATTTTACAGTAATGTCATACTTTATAGACGATTCGATTGATTGAGTGAAGTACCCTGTGCATAACAAACAACCACAGACTATGAAAGAGTTCTTGAAATAATAAATCGATAATAAATCGACCATATGATAAAAATAATTTTACGTCATGTGATTATTGTTTCTATAAATTTAATACAAAAAAGGAAATAAAAATAGTATCTATGACCCCCAAGATTGATTACTTGCAAGGAATTAAGTCGAAATCTTGAAATTTAATTGCAAACCAAGAATATAGAGCAATAACTCTGTTAATTCATTTATTTATTATTTATATATTTCATTTATAATTAAAAAAACTAATAATCGCATAAATAAATAATATTTTTAAATTAAATGTATTTAATTAATTCGATTGAAAGTTCTTCTTAAATAAAATCGATTATTATTTCGAATCGAATAAATAACGTGTGAGGCAGTCACTAATGTCAAAATTTCTTGAAGTGTCAAAAAGATCATTAGTCGCCGGACGGTCTATAAATCTATACTAATATTATAAAGAGGTAAAATTTATAACTTTGTATATACGGGGTAATCTTCGCAAATACTGATCCGATCATGAAAATTCTTTCACTAACAGAAAGCTACACTATTCAGGAGTGACAAGATAAAAGGAAAAAGATAAAAATATATAAAGATTTTAAATCACCAGGATTTGAACCTGCGTCCTCTGACGTGCCGTGTCAACAATTCAATCTAATCAAGCATTATTATTTGCCTTAGAAATTAATTGGTGATTTTAAAACATTTATATTTGCTGAAAATAGTGAGAGGCTACACTATTCAGGAGTGACATAGGCTATATTTTATTGTAATTGTACAAAAAAATTCAGTAAAAAAGAAAAATATTAAAATATATTATGAAAATGACAAAGAAACGAACGCCATCTATCGCTGTTAGATTTAACTATTTAATACTCTATTTTATTTACTGTCTATTTGAATCTATCGATGACGAAGTTTTTACGCTTTTTGATAGATGGCGTTGGAGCAACATATTATTTATTTAAGTGGTTTAAAATTTGTTCTTTATAGTATGTTATTTGGTTCTGTAATTTAAAATAATAAATACACGATATTATTACGATTTTATTCATCGCTGTAGGCGCCCGCTGCCGTTTATTTTTTATTTTATATATTTTCTCTTTACTTTCTGTTTTACTTTATCGGTACTCCGGACGTAGTTTTGGTCAAAAGTTTTCTTCAAAACTATTTTTGTATTTTAATTTCTACTAAGTACTATAACTACTTCTGTTTTAATATTTCTTATAGTTATTATTTGTTGTTTAGTCTTTTCAGAAATAATTCTAATTTGTGTTTATCATAATTTTTTGTTTCTTTAGCTTCAGTCTTACTTTCTTCTCTTTACTTTCTGTTTTATTTTATCGGCTTAGATACATTACTTACAGGTAATTAAAATTTCGGGATATTTATTTCGATTTTTCAATATTACAATACAAATATTTCTCTATTTTATTTTTGTCTAACACTTCGTCGATCTGAAAGCAAATTGCATTATTGAAATATATCGTCACGTGCACTATACCCCGTCCGGCGACTAATTAGCTTTTTGACAGCTCACGCCTATAAATTACAGTTTTTTTTTTCGGAATAACGTACAAAAAATTTTACAGTAATGTCATACTTTATTGACGATTTGATTGATTGAGTGAAGCACCCTGTGCATAAGAAAAACCACAGACTATGAAACAGTTCTTGAAATAATAAATCGATAATAAATCGATCATATGATAAAAATAATTTTACGTCATGTGATTATCTATACTAATATTATAAAGAGGTAAAGTTTATAACTTTGTTTGTATATACGGGGTAATCTTCGCAAATACTGATCCGATCATGAAAATTCTTTCGCTAACAGAAAGCTACACTATTCAGGAGTGACAAGATAAAAGGAAAAAGATAAAAATATAACTCAAAAATGGTAAATGTACTACCATCTCTCGCCGCCATCTATCGCCATTAGAAGACTATTTATTAGTCTATCGACGTCGTTTTCGGGATTTTTGATAGATGGCGTTGAAGTAACATATTATTTATTTATAGACCGTCCGGCGACTAATGATCTTTTTGACACTTCAAGAAATTTTGACATTAGTGACTGCCTCACACGTTATTTATTCGATTCGAAATAATAATCGATTTTATTTAAGAAGAACTTTCAATCGAATTAATTAAATACATTTAATTTAAAAATATTATTTATTTATGCGATTATTAGTTTTTTTAATTATAAATGAAATATATAAATAATAAATAAATGAATTAACAGAGTTATTGCTCTATATTCTTGGTTTGCAATTAAATTTCAAGATTTCGACTTAATTCCTTGCAAGTAATCAATCTTGGGGGTCATAGATACTATTTTTATTTCCTTTTTTGTATTAAATTTATAGAAACAATAATCACATGACGTAAAATTATTTTTATCATATGGTCGATTTATTATCGATTTATTATTTCAAGAACTCTTTCATAGTCTGTGGTTGTTTGTTATGCACAGGGTACTTCACTCAATCAATCGAATCGTCTATAAAGTATGACATTACTGTAAAATTTTTAGTACGTTATTCCGGAAAAAAAAACTGTAATTTATAGGCGTGAGCTGTCAAAAAGCTAATTAGTCGCCGGACGGGGTATAAGTGCTATAAAATTTAGTATGTTATTTGGTTCTGTAATTTAAAATAATAAATATACGATATTATTACGAGTGTATACGTCCAATACTTGCTATAAACAATGAACCTATGAGAACTTAGTAAATACTAAGAACTACACAACATAGGTAATGCATCACAAAGAAAAAGATAATTAACGCCCAACGAAGTGGGCACGGGTCGGCTAGTAAATAATATGTTACTTCAACGCCATCTATCAAAAATCCCGAAAACGACGTCGATAGACTAATAAATAGTCTTCTAATGGCGATAGATGGCGGCGAGAGATGGTAGTACATTTACCATTTTTGAGTTATATTTTTATCTTTTTCCTTTTATCTTGTCACTCCTGAATAGTGTAGCTTTCTGTTAGCGAAAGAATTTTCATGATCGGATCAGTATTTGCGAAGATTACCCCGTATATACAAACAAAGTTATAAACTTTACCTCTTTATAATATTAGTATAGATAATCACATGACGTAAAATTATTTTTATCATATGATCGATTTATTATCGATTTATTATTTCAAGAACTGTTTCATAGTCTGTGGTTTTTCTTATGCACAGGGTGCTTCACTCAATCAATCAAATCGTCAATAAAGTATGACATTACTGTAAAATTTTTTGTACGTTATTCCGAAAAAAAAAACTGTAATTTATAGGCGTGAGCTGTCAAAAAGCTAATTAGTCGCCGGACGGGGTATAGTGCACGTGACGATATATTTCAATAATGCAATTTGCTTTCAGATCGACGAAGTGTTAGACAAAAATAAAATAGAGAAATATTTGTATTGTAATATTGAAAAATCGAAATAAATATCCCGAAATTTTAATTACCTGTAAGTAATGTATCTAAGCCGATAAAATAAAACAGAAAGTAAAGAGAAGAAAGTAAGACTGAAGCTAAAGAAACAAAAAATTATGATAAACACAAATTAGAATTATTTCTGAAAAGACTAAACAACAAATAATAACTATAAGAAATATTAAAACAGAAGTAGTTATAGTACTTAGTAGAAATTAAAATACAAAAATAGTTTTGAAGAAAACTTTTGACCAAAACTACGTCCGGAGTACCGATAAAGTAAAACAGAAAGTAAAGAGAAAATATATAAAATAAAAAATAAACGGCAGCGGGCGCCTACAGCGATGAATAAAATCGTAATAATATCGTGTATTTATTATTTTAAATTACAGAACCAAATAACATACTATAAAGAACAAATTTTAAACCACTTAAATAAATAATATGTTGCTCCAACGCCATCTATCAAAAAGCGTAAAAACTTCGTCATCGATAGATTCAAATAGACAGTAAATAAAATAGAGTATTAAATAGTTAAATCTAACAGCGATAGATGGCGTTCGTTTCTTTGTCATTTTCATAATATATTTTAATATTTTTCTTTTTTACTGAATTTTTTTGTACAATTACAATAAAATATAGCCTATGTCACTCCTGAATAGTGTAGCCTCTCACTATTTTCAGCAAATATAAATGTTTTAAAATCACCAATTAATTTCTAAGGCAAATAATAATGCTTGATTAGATTGAATTGTTGACACGGCACGTCAGAGGACGCAGGTTCAAATCCTGGTGATTTAAAATCTTTATATATTTTTATCTTTTTCCTTTTATCTTGTCACTCCTGAATAGTGTAGCTTTCTGTTAGTGAAAGAATTTTCATGATCGGATCAGTATTTGCGAAGATTACCCCGTATATACAAAGTTATAAATTTTACCTCTTTATAATATTAGTATAGATTAGTACCTACCTATATATTAAAAGATAAAGCATTTATTCATATTATTTATTTTTTGTGTACCTACCCACACTAATGTAAATATTGTAAATATTAAAAATGTTTAATCATATCAAAAATGTTTAAAGCATTAATAATATTTTTTGTACAATTACTAAAGATACCATCTTATAATATTATTATTATCCTATCTAATAAAATTTTCCGTCTAAATATGGTTTTGCCTGCATTATTATTTTAGGAGTTTACACAAACATAAAATTAATACTTTATCAAGATAATAATTGCTTGCGATTTACTGAGTACTTTTAATTTTCATAATTAGAATAATTAATTCATAACGTACAAAAACGTTGATTTCGTTTGGGTTTTTACAAGTGGCGTGTTTTTATTAGAGATGCAAGGTGAACCACCTGTAAAATACCCTGTAACCTTTAAAAACTGAAAAATATGAATTTAGTAGGTTTACTGGAAAGAAAAAAAATATGGTTTTCATTAATCCCAGACCTATACATAGATATTTCTATTAAATCCAGACTGATTCAATCCAGTCCTAACACAAAAAAAAGTCTGTGTGTCAGCTCCGACGCACGACTGGAGTTTACTTCTTCAGATCGACTGTTTAAATAGGCACAAAAAAGGCTTACTAGTGTAAGAAATAGATATAAAACGGTAAATAAATAGTCAAATAACACCATCTATCGATCGATCGATCGTTGCCGTTCGTTTTCTTTGTTTCTGATAGATGGCGTTGTAGCAACATAATATTCACGCCTGAAAAGTGAAAGGCAAAAAAACGTAACGTCATTCGTTCAATAGATTTTACACCTCTTTTTTCATACCACTTGTTAAAATACCACTTGTTAAAAATATTTATTAAAATTAAAAAAAAAATACTCAAAAATACAAGCTTACAACAAGTTTATAGTTACCGCCATTTCTGCAATATTAATTATGCGGGACCCATAGTATAATAAAAATAATAATAATACGGGGGCCTTATATGAAAATCGATTCTTAGGGAGTAAACTCCAAAAATTGCGTGCGTACAAAGTACACATATAAGAAGTGTAACTTCTTTGCCAAACTAATTAAAAAAAAAACTCCTCGTTAACGCTGCAACTTACAATTTTTTAAGTTTTTTATGTTTAAATTTTTAGTTCGAGGTTTACCACGTCTACGACTAGATGGCTCTAGTAGTAGATTAAATCGCGGTGACAAAATTATTTCTTGTCAGTATAGGCATAGGGCCACCGTAAATTTGTGTAATAATTATTGAACAATCCAATATATCAAGTGGAAGCTTCTCTAGTACTATTTTATTTGTGCTCCTGGTTGTGTTGGAAAGTTTTGAAAAAAAATTTCATAATGAGGATCCGTAACGTTTTTAGTTGAGAATGCAGATTTATAGAACCAAGAAATCCTTAACATACAGTGCAAAAATTTTTGTTCTACGACAAAAATTGACGAAGTTATGATCAAATTACTAGCGGAGTTTACTGACCGGCCGGCGCGGAAGGCTGTGACGTCACTCCGACGGTCCATGCCAGTTAGCCCATAGCAGCGACAAGCTGCGATGGTGTTTTCATTTAATCTATCTGTCCTACAAAAAATTTGTAAGGACATAATTTGTAGCAAATTGCTTTGCCTACAAATATGTTCATATAACTTTTTGCCGAAATTTAAAAATTAAAGAAGTTATAAGCAAAAAAGCGAGAAAATTTCTATAAAGATTTTCTTTTTTGCTCTATAACTTTTTTTATACATTTCACAAAAAATACCTCTGACCAGTATTGTAGATGGTTTTTTGAGGAAAATTTTTCTCTAAAATTTTTTGAATTTCATTCATTTAAAACGCTGTTACAGCGCTCCAAAGTTAACCGGCTTCGTCAATGCTAATGAGAATCCGGTCAAAACGAAATGTTTAACTTAGTTTTATGATCCGGAGTGAGTTTTATGAGTCGGAGTGATGCCACACGCATCCCGCTTACATGACGACGCGTTAGCGCAGCGGTCACAGCACTAGCTGTTGCGCTAGCAGTCGCGGATTCGATCCGCGCACATGACAAAAGTTTGTATTGGCCATACAGATGTTTGTCATGGTCTGGGTGTTTGTGTTTGTGTATTGTGTGTGTTTCCGGACCCCCGACACAGGAGAAAATCCTAATGGGGGCCGTTGAGTGTGAAACGTTTATTATTTATTATTATTATTACTGAAGTAGCGGCAGGAACGGCATAATGTTTATAACTAAATATCTTCGTAAGTAAATGGTCCGATTAGGATAATTCAAAAAGAAATATCTTTCTTATATCATAGAACATAGATAATAACGTGGATACTAGTTTTATTGAATTTGCTATAACTTTATTGATCCTCATTATACATATGTGTAGAAGAGTACTTTTGAGTCTCAACCAGTTTCGGAAATACTAATGTTTTCCAAAAATGCGTTGACTTCTCTTAATCTTCTTCGAATGTATCTACTTAGGTAATCAAATATCTCATAAATCATATTTTTTTAACGTGGCATTCCCAGTAGGCCTACCCCACAGACAGCTTATGCCAATGAATAAGTAAAGTTGTAGGCAGGATTTTTACAAAAAAATTTAAGAATATATTTACAATAAAAAAAGGATCATAAAACTAAGTTAAGCATTTCGTTTTGACCGGATTCTCATGAGCATTGACGAACCCGGTCTACTTTAGAGAGCTGTAACAGCGTTTGAAATGAATGAAATTCAAAAAATTGTAGACAAAAATTTTCCTCAAAAAACCATCTACAAGATTGATCTGAGGTATTTTTTTTTGTGAAATGTATAAAAAAAAAGTTATAGAGCAATAAAGAAAATTTCTATAATAATTTTCTCACTTTTTTGCTTATAACTTCTTTAATTTTTAAATTTCGGCAAAGTTATATGAACATATTTGTAGGCAAAGCAATTTGCTACAAATTATGTCCTTACAAATTTTTTGTAAGACACATAGTTTAAAAGAAAACACCATCGCATCTTGTTGCTGCTAAGGGCTAACTGGCATGGAACGTCGGAGTGACGTCACACGCATCCCGCGTACACTGACGTAGCGGCAGGAACGGCATAATGTTTATAACTCAATATCTTCGTAAGTAATGGTCCGATTTGGATAATTCAAAAAGAAATATCATTCTAATGTCATAGAGAATAACGTGGATACTAGTTCTACTGAATTTGCTAGAACTTTACTGATCCTCATTGGAATGAAATTCAAGACTTGATAGCTACCTACTGCTTAAACCTGAGAAGTCTTAAAAGTTTTTTTGTTTTTGTTAATAATTAAAGGTCGGTCTGTCAAAACACTAGCTTAAGGTTAGGCCGTTAGGGCAACAATTCGAGACTAAGGAATCAGAAATTAGAGAAGTTCTCGAAATGCATTGGTTAATAATAATATGACCTTCTCGCTGTTTTACGTATATTATATTATTGACGTGAATAAAGAAATAGTAATTCAGAGTGATACGGATAAGTTTAGTAGTCCACTCAACGAAGCAAAAATAGGGGAAATAATTCGTGTAAAAGCGATTTTTGGCATAGTTGTAGGGAATGGTGTCTGAAGCAACATACTAAAAGTACTGATGGATGGGGGTGAAGCTAACGGGTAGGGGGGGGTGTAAAGGTCCCTTTTTTTAGTTATTCTTAAACAACTCGTAAACGGTGGCTCATAGCAAAAACATTTCTTCTACTTAAGTAATCTACATAAAATTCTATACAAAAAAGGTTATATACATTTTTTCGCTGGGATCAATATTTAACGAGATATTAAAGGAGAAAAGTTACTGTTAGCGCGCACCTGTAGCGTCGCGCGCCGAGATTCGCACCAAAATCGGTCCGATGTTATAAAACGAGTACACCGCGTCCCGAGTTGTGATTTTTTTTCTACGTGACACCACACCATGTCGGAGAAGTGTTTAATTTGTAACGATATAGTCGAAACGGACTTGTCTAAGGTCGGAAGTAAAGGGATAATTGGAATAACAAAGGCAAGTGCGTGAAGAAAAGAGGGGAAAGATACATGATGATGCTTAGGATGCCATCGTCTCCTTTGGCCCGGCCCTATTGAGTAGGTGGTTGCCAAGCCATTGTTGTATATGTAAAAGAGGTAATAAGATCAACGTAAGTATTTAGCTAAAATATACTCGTGTATTTATATTACAGTATTTAACAACTTTTGTGATTAATGATACCTGTAGGTACACTCTCAACGAGTGCTGATTCGAAGCTCCCCCGGTAGGAGGCAGAGTGGCCAGATCTGATTTCGCCTTCATCGATGCTCTCAAAAAAGCTGAGTAGCAGTAATTATTGAGATTTTGTTCCTGGGCAGGCGCTTGGTAAATTGCCAGAAACAGTTTCTCGCCGGCCTGTTAAATAATCTCAGGTGATGTTGAAAGCTCACTGAAAATGTCTGAGATGTTTTCGGTCAGGTCTGGTTTAGCCGTGAACAGCTTAGCAGTTTCCACTTTACTCTTTCCATGGATCGTGGAGGTGGTGTCGCATGCGGAGAAGCTGTGGAGAAGAAGAATTGTCTTGGCAAATGGAAGCTGTTGAAGTTGTCGCACTGAAAACAATTTGGTCTCCACCTTTCCACGCTCTGGTTTCACAAAGAACACGTTGATATTTGGTTGAGTCAATCCCATGAGGAGGGCTAAGTATCAAGTCAACATCCTCCCCAACTATTACAACAGTTGGATGAACGGCAGCCTAATCCAATCCGCACCTGACAGCAACTCCTATTGTAACAAATGTTTCAATCCCTACGGCTGTCACTTTTGTCGGTGAGGAACTGTGTTCCTTCATCAATGGGTCGTCCAGCTTTTCTCTTTGAAGGTAGAGTAGCAAGGGTGAATTTTTTGTAACAATCCACGTGATGTATTGCATCTACTGCGTATAGATCTCCAACAGTGCAGATGCGTCTTACTACGGCGTTACCCCACTCAACGTTTCTGTCCTGCCTACGAAGAAGCACGGAATTGTAAAACGTAGTAGCAGGAAATCGCAGGTAATAGCAGGAAATGAACTTTGATAATGGTTCGACGGTTCGAATAAGATATTTTTTCTCTCCGCCGCCTCGTCATACTCTTCTGTGCAAAAAAAAAACCATTGTTTTTAATCAAACTGACTATATGTCCTGAATGCAAAGAAAAGACACCACGTGATGTTAATGGTTGCTTTGAAAGAGCTTGTTCTCTCAAAAACCTTTTTATTGAGTCACTTCTAACGAACCTTATTGTCTTCTGCAAGCATTGTGAACAACACCACTCGTCTTATACCTTAAACATGTATATTTCCCCTCATTTCTTAACGCACTTGCATTTATTGTTCCAATTATACCTTTACTAGACAAGTCCGTTTTGACTACATCCATGCTTCAGCCTGTAATATCCCACTGTTGGGCACAGGCCTCTGTCCCCACGTAGAAGAAGGATCAGAGCTCAATCCACCACGCTGCTCCAATGCGGGTTGGCGGATATATTCCCTACTATGAGTAACTATAACTATCAGGTGTACATGATAACAACCAGGACCGACGGCGTGCTCTCCGAGGCACAGTGGGGAGACCCACAAGGACTGCACAAACACCCAGACCACGGCAAACATCTGTATGGCCAATACAAATGATGTCGTGTGCGGGGATCGAACCCGCAACCGCCAGCGCAACAGCCACAAACCAGTGCTGTGACCGCTGCGCCAACGCGGCGTCGACTTCGACTACATCATTACGAATTAAACACTTCTCCGACATCGTGTAGTGCCACGTAGAAAAAAAAATCACAATTCGGGACGCGATGTACTCGTTTTTTTATAACATCGGACCGATTTTGGTGCGAATCTCGGCGCGTGACGCTACAGGTGCGCGCTAGCAGTAACTTTTCTCCTTTAATATCTCGTTAAATATTGGTCCCAGCGAAAAAGTGTATATAACCTTTTTTGTATAGAATTTTATGCAGATTACTTAAGTAGAAGAAATTTTTTTGCTATGAGCCACCGTTTACGAGTTGTTTAAGAAAAACTAAAAAAAGGGACCTTTACACCCCCCCTGCCCGTTAGCTTCACCCCCATCCATCAGTACTTTTAGTATGTTGCTTCAGACACCATTCCCTACAACTATGCCAAAAATCGCTTTTACACGAATTATTTCCCCTATTAGGCAGTTTTTGGTCTTCGTTGAGTGGACTATAGGTTTGATAGCTAATTAGATCGTTTTGAAGTATTATTTTTGTGAAGCTTTTTTTTTATTGAGTAAGTTTTAGATAATCGAATCATATAATTTAGACAAATGTCATGTAATAATATCATTAAATGTTAATTTTAAACAAAATATTATGTAATTTGTTTTATTCCCTAAGGGTGAAGGCGATGTACGAGATATATAAGCTATACACGTATAAGCATGTAGCGACATCTATCTACGAACTTAAAAATGACGTATCCTACATCGCGATATCAAAGTTATCAGAGCGATTGAACAATATATATGTTACTGTAAATGCACGAATTACGATAAATCCTAAGATTTAAGAGTAAAACCTAAGATTAACCAACTCTTAATGGTAAAAGCCCGAACGATTTTGCGATTCGCACTTTTACTACCATTCACTAGGTAACTCTTAGGATTTACATTAAGGCACAGTAAATGTTGTTATAACGTGGCTAGTCCTTAGATTAAAGTTAGATAGGTTAGGGTTATTTTTTTTTGTTTCTGTGACAAAAATATGCCGTTAAACAGTCTAATATTGAATTTAGATAGGTTAGGGTTATTTTTTTTTTGTTTCTGTGACAAAAATATGCCGATAAACAGTCTAATATTGAAATTAGATAGGTTAGGGTTATTTTTTTTTGTTTCTGTGACAAAAATATGCCGATAAACAGTCTAATGTTGAAATTAGATAGGTTAGGGTTATTTTTTTTTGTTTCTGTGACAAAAATATGCCGATAAACAGTCTAATATTGAAATTAGATAGGTTAGGGTTATTTTTTTGTTATTTTTTGTAACGAAATTATGCCGATAAACGGTCTAATTTTGAAGTTAGATAGGTTAGGGTTATTTTTTATTTATTTTTTTTGTAACGAAATTATGCCGATAAACGGTCTACGGGTCTTAATCTAAAGACTTACCAATTTAATTCCTATTATTTTTATTTTTGTGTTACCCACACATAGGGAATGCAAATCTCGCGAGATTGAGGCTAAAGCGAGATCTCGCGAGTTTATGAATAACAATCTCGCGAGATCTCGCCAATTTCGGGATCTCGCGAGATTGCCAGTTTTGTGTGTGTTTTTGGCTAATAATCACAATATTTGAATAAATTACGAAAAAAATAATAAAAATTGTAAGTATTATAAGATAAACATTTATTTTCACGAATTTTTTCATGCATCAAACATTAAAATAACTAGTGAAAGAAACAACCAGTCTTCTCTTTTATTATCAAACAAAAATATTTAAGTAATAAAACAACTCTTTAATAACTAACAAAACAACGAGAAGTCAAAAAAATGAATCTTATTATTTAAGTTGAGTTGACTATTAAATTGAGATATTATTGTCAATTAAATAAAACTATATCTACTCAGTAAATCCATTAGATATTACAAATATACCAATCAAATGAAAGATTTGTTCAGTTCAAATCACAAGCTATAATCGTTTCAGCCTGTAATATCCCACTGTTAAGCATAGGCCTCTTTCCCCATGTAGGAGAAGGATCAGAGCTTAATCCACCACTCTGCTCCAATGCAGGTTGGCGGATATATTCCTACTATGAGTAACGATCGCTATCAGGTGTACATGATAACAACCGGGACCGACGGCTTAACGTGCTCTCCGAGGCACGGTGGGGAGACCCACAAGGACTGCACAAACACCCCTCCAGACCACGGCAAACATCTGCATGGCTAATACAAATGTTGTCGTGTGCGGGGATCGAACCTGCAACTGCGCGCGCATCAGCCATACACAAACCAGTGCTGTGACCGCTGCGCCAACGCGGTACAAGCCATTATTACGAATTATTCGCGAGATCTCGTTTTTGCGAGTTCTCGCCCTTTTTTTCTTCCGAGATTCAATCTCGCTAAAAAAGGCCGAGATCTCGCAAAAACGAGATCTCGCGAGAACGAGATTGCATTCCCTACCCACACATGAGGAAATTCGAAAATGTTTTTTATTATCATATCAAAATTTTCGACCCAGCGGGATTCGAACCCGCACCTTCCCGACAATCCGTGTCCGGTGCTCTAGCCGTTAAGCTATGGGCCTATACTCCGCGGAATCGAAAATCTTGATATGATTTTTATTCGGTTTTAAGCAACCGTGGTGCCATCTATAGCGAGACCTGTACAGTACTTCACTATTCAAAGTTTCATATTACAATGAAAATATTTTGACAAGAGACGACACTAAGCTATTTTTAATTCCTATTATTTTTATTTTTGTGTTACCCACACATGAGGAAATTCGAAAATGTTTTTTATTATCATATCAAAAGGCTAGAGCACCGGACACGGATTGTCGGGAAGGTGCGGGTTCGAATCCCGCTGGGTCGAAAATTTTGATATGATAATAAAAAACATTTTCGAATTACCAATTTAAGTTTTTGACTGAAATAAATGAATAAGAATTTATCTTTGTTTTATTCCCAAAACCAACTTTTACTAGCTGCAGTGGTAAAACCTAGCATGTACTAAATTCTAATAGTAAAAGCCCGAAAAAAATGTCCCGTTTTCATAAATTCTTACATTTACCAACTCCTGTCGGCAAATCCTAAGACTTACTCTTAAATCTTAGTTTTTACCGTAGTTCGACCTTTTACAGTAACATATACAAGAACCCGACAACAACCGTTGGGGGGCAGTAGCAAATCAGACACAACACTCGTCTGGTTGGAGGATCCTCCCTTTGCGATGGTAGATGAAGAACTTAACACCCTGTTCCTCACACCCCCAAACTGAGGGACTTTACACCCTGTTCCTCAGTCCCCCAAAAGCATATACCTATGTATACATAGGTATATGCTTTTGGGCTTTTGTATATCCGTGTAGATATATATATCTACACGGATAAACGAAATGACGCGAATGCTAACCTGAAGTCTTATAAATCGTCAGAGTAGGTAATAACGTTCGTTTAAGTTTTTATTATTTATATCCCACGATTAAATATGATTTGTGTATTTTTACAAATTATAGAAGAGGAAATAGATACAAAAAACATTTCACACGAATAATCTTAATCAATAAGCGACATAGCGCCGAAATCGTTTTGTCGATTGCTAGTTGTCAACCTAAGTTAACGGCAATTGATTGTTGGTTTGGTTGATCGTTTACAAATTGATTCAGTTATAATTGCATAATTATTGGTTTCGTTGCTATTATTTTTGGAAAAGGATATGGTTATATCCATGCCTATACTCTTAATAACCTATTAACCCATAATTTAATCCTAATTTTTGAAAACATTTGTAGTTTGCAAAAACTCTATAAAAACGTGGTGTAAAAATACGTTAATTGAAGAACTGTATTATTAAATAAGTCTTGTTATTATGCTTCATCCTGTAATATACCACTGATGGCCATAGGCCTCTTTCCACGTGTAAGAGAAGGATCAGATTAATCCACAACGCTGCTCCAATGCGGGTTGGCGGATATATTCCCTACTATGAGTAACGATCGCTATCAGGTGTACATGATAACAACCGGGACCGACGGCTTAACGTGCTCTCCGGGGCACGGTGGGGAGACCCACAAGGACTGCACAAACACCCAGAATACGGCAAACATTTGTATGGTCAATACAAATGTTTGTCATGTGGGGGGATCGAACCCGCAACTGCCAGCGCGACAGCCACAGATCAGTGCTGTGACAGTTGCGCCAACGCGTCGTCAAGTACTATCATAGCGATAATTTAATTATTCTCACTGGAAATATAATTTTTATTACATAATAATGAATCGAATGGATAAAATATTTATTGACGTAGGTAAACATAATTTATTACACGTACAATCGTGATTCTTATACTATAAATAAACGTTTAAATCTTTAAATATAAACGACGAGGATTTGCGAGAATATTCTATGTATGTGGTGATGTTATGATATAAATGTTTCAAGGTTTTACGAAGCCTCTCAGCGACGACCTATTAAGTGTGCAGCTTGTAGAGTGTAGACGAATTTAGATATTTCTGAATGTGATCATATTTGTTTTTTCTAATCTTAAGGTCGATGCATACGTAACGTGGACGGGACGATGACGTGAAGTTTTGGAAATATCGTTTCATACAAAATGTATAGGACAATGCATACGCAAACGCAACGGAGTCATGTACGGGACGGGGCACGTGATTTTGTATGAAACGAACTTCACGTCCCGTCCCGTACGGGAAAAAACACGTTACGTATGCATTGGCCTTATAGTTATAAGAGACAGCTCGTTATTTCATCAACATCTTTTAGATTTATTGTGATATTTTTTTTCCAAAAATATACCTAGATATATATATTTTTGTAAAGGGACTCCTTTTAATAGTTCTTATATTATATTTTTTAAGATTTTTAGTTTTAGGTTCGTTGTTTTTAGTATATATTTTTCTATTTATTTGTATTTTAATTTAGTAAAATTTTTGTTTTCTTTTGGGTGTACTAATCTTGTTCTAACAATAAAGATAACAAAAAAAGAACTATCAAATTTTGTGTACCTAGTCGTTCGGATGTTACGTAGCACGTTTCGTCAATTACCTACTTATTTTTTGTAGTAGTACTGTAGTAAATCGTTTAATATTTGTGTTGCCTTATCATCCCATTTGATTGATCTGTATCATGATGTTATATAGTTTAGAAATGTAGTACCTACCACCTTCATTGTTATACTAGTTATCGTCTGTAAAAATAATTTTTAAATTCAATCGCTAACTTCTGAGATAAATGTGTTCGAAACTAATTATAAATCGTACTTATTACACAATAATGAACTAAGCGGAACTCAAGATGAGTTGTTGTTGTTTTTTATTATGAAGAAAAAACTGGTTTGTCTGTCATAATTTTAAAGTTATGTCTTTATATTTGTGACTAAAATAATAAAGATATAAAATAAACATTAATTCTTATAACTTAACTAGTCAAGTTGTTGTATGTAAACTATTCAATTACAGAAGACTTCATAAATATCAACATAAGACAAATGATTTAAAAAATATAAAAGGTCACTTAAAATTCTTATTGAAACGATTAATGAGTCGTTATCGAGTGATTGAATCAGCCAGGAAATCGAACAAAGAATTACGTGGTAATATCGCTTCATATAACAATGATTGTTATAAGAATTAAGATAGAAAAAAATGTAATTTCGTTGAACGCTAGACAAAAAATGAATGTTTTTTTATAGTAGGTACCTTGTATGTACTCTATATTTATAAGATAAAATTCTTAGTAATAGTTTTAAAGATAATATGGTTGTTAAAATTTCGGCGAAATTTAGCACAATACCATAATTATAGGTTTAGTGTTTGATATACCTACTCGTGGTTGCGGTCGATTGCAATTCTAACTTGTTTTGGACTTAATTTCTATATAATCCACATCTTCTACTCATACCTATCTATACTAATATTATAAAGAGGTAAAGTTTATAACTTTGTTTGTATATACGGGGTAATATTCGCAAATACTGATCCGATCATGAAAATTCTTTCGCTAACAGAAAGCTACACTATTCAGGAGTGACAAGATAAAAGGAAAAAGATAAAAATATATAAAGATTTTAAATCAGCAGGATTTGAACCTGCGCCCTCTGACGTGCCGTGTCAACAATTCAATCTAATCAAGCATTATTATTTGCCTTAGAAATTAATTGGTGATTTTAAAACATTTATATTTATCTGATTTGCTGAAAATAGTGAGAGTGTATTGGAACATATCAAATTTCACCGTACCCTTCTTATGTGAAATGGATTATAACGCCCAACGAAGTGGGCACGGGTCGGCTAGTTTACCTATAAATAAGTAGCTGTTCATGTGTAAAACACACCTGTATAGAAGAGCGGTTACATTGTTCTAAAACTTGTGGGAAATACAAGAATATATAGGTCATATACCTAAATGTTTATAGTGTTCTAGGTTTGTGATTATGTTATGTGTGAGTTCAGATCCCCAACACAAAAGTAACACCCTACTGGGATCCGCTGAAAGATTTTTTATATCATTCATCTTTATCTATAATAATACAATAAACAGGTAGATTTAATCTTGTTTTTGTAATGAATAAAGTGTAAGATGACAGGATTTGTTTTAAAAATACTTTTTTCAGTAGAAAGCTACACGTTATCACTTAGGGATATAGGGATAGACTATATTTTAACAGGACAAAATTGAACAGTCAATATCGCACGTGAGTCCACGTCCACGCGAGTGAAACCACGGCGGAAAGCTAGTTATTAATAATATTTAAATTTAAGAATTAAAATTAAATATTTTTTAGTTTAGAAAACTGTTTACTGCATTGTGCAACCGACCGTTGAGACCATATGGTTGTATTGTATTATAATTTATACAAACCAAAACAATAAATGTGGTAAACATCCGAACAAATATTAAAAAAACATTTTGAATACAAACTCTAATAAATCTTTTACCCTCTTTAGGGGTGAATTTCAAAACTCCTTATAAAAATGTTTTATTATTTTATTTTTATAGGCTTAACGCCTCATTTCATTAGCTACAATTTTGAAATGACAGACTTGCATAAAAATACTATTTCAATCTTAAAAAATGGTATTGAAAAAAATGCCACTCTCAAAATTTGAAAGTTCTATCATTAGTGGTCTTTTATCATCATCATCTCCCTGCCCTTATCCTATTTATATAGGGTCGGCACAACATGTTCTCCTCTTCCTCAGACTCATGTTGTAAGTGATTTGGCATGTTATTTTTTACGACCGGCCGCCTGCCTGACATCAACCCTCCTTGGGAATGCACAGTATAATACAGAAAATCAATAATGAGATATGTTAATAACATTATTATGATAATTCGTCAAGTTGCAATGTGTTTCCCATTTCATATTGATTGTCTTCATTTTCTAGTAAATTTTTATCCGTAATGATGATGTTGAGGAAATATAAATAAATATAAATGTCCGACCTGACCTGACAATAAAGAACGCTAAGAAGAAATTATCAAATGATGCGAAAATCTAAATATTTTTATTATCGTATAAAAATAAAAAATAAAAAAAAATAACACGATTAAATGATGCGAAAATTATGCGAGAACGTACATGTTAGCGATTCATTTCATTTGTACAGATTAAACGTATAAAACTTGTAGTAATTTTAGAGTGATACTTCTAATGTTCTAGACACATAGTTCATTACTTTTCCAAAATCTACTTAGAATCGTAATTAACACGATTTTACAAGAATTATATTTAAACTAGATGGCCCGGTGAACTTCGTATCACCTACGTGAAAAATATACACAAAACACTTTCTGAACGCACCTATAAATATTTGACAACCAATTGACAACGTTTTTGACAAAAGACATTAAATTTCCCCGCTAGGAACATATTTCCGTATTGGAAAATTAAATCGTCGTTTTTAGTATTTTCCGTTACATATTATTTATGTTTCTCACCGTTCTAACCTTCCCTGAACTTCTACAAATATTTCAAGATCAAAATCAGTCAAATCGGTCCAGCTATTGTCGAGTTTTAGCGAGACTAACGAACAGCAATTGTATATATATATATATATATATATATATATATATATATATATATATATATATATATATATATATAGATTAAAATTGCACACGTTTTTAAAAATAGTAAATTTACGTTTTCATATGATTTTATTATTTAAAATATCTTAGTAAAAAAAAAGTTAAAAATACACAATAAGAACGTGTTTCAAGTTTTTTTGTGAAATAAATGCTAACACTGAGTATGTGTACATTATTAACTTCCTATGTTATGATGTTATAGACTTCTTTCCTGGATTCACATACATTTAAAGTAGTATCTTGTTTCGTTTGTTCTGATCGTTACATGATTTTATAGCCCGTGTTTTTTGTATAATGAAGCTTTGTATTTAAACCATTAATATTAAGAAAACAGAAATTATTATTTATATTGGTTAACCTTTTTTGTTGAGACTTAGGGAATTAATACTAATCCGCAGTAATACCGTTTAGATCACTAACGTTTTTATGAAATATAGGTAATGTTGGTATTGTTTTATTAACTTCAATGATTTAACGCTAACATTTTTCAAATACATTTATCTTAACATGCGCTGTTAATACATATAAAATACGTTTTTCATTGCCATTGGAAATTCTATAAATAAAAATGTTAAAGCTATTATTATCTCTTAGATTACACTGTATTATCAGTACGTGGGTTGTAGCTACAGTTATTAAAGATTTTTAGTATTAGTTTTTCATAATGAACTAAAACAAACATGTATATAAAAGGGCTTATATATTTAGCAATTATAATAACATACAATAATGTTCTAATTAGAGTAATTATTTTAAAGTATTACAAAATAAGGAATTTTCGTCTATTAATAATTATAATAGACGTTCTATAATTATTGTTGATATTATGAATTCTTAAAATGCTAGTATACAATGTTAAATTAGTTTTTATTTATTTATTAGTTAATCACAATATTATTCTTTTCGGCAAAAGAAATAGGACTTTTTACATTGTCGGTCTTTTAACATGAGTATACAAGGGATTATTTATTACCTTTTTTCATTTTCCGTAACTACTAGCGCTAGCACTTGCGGATGCAGAAGCTTTCGCTGAAGCGAATGCACCTCCATGTCCACCACATGAACCAGTTCCGCATCCACCGCAGCCCCCTCCACAACCTCCCGAACTACTCCCGGAGCCTGAGCTTCCATATCCTTTAGATCCACCAAGTCCACCACCATATCCACCACTGGCTCCATTTCCCGCATCGAAACCTCCTGATCCGTGACCACTATCTAGGCCTCCCCCAGCACCGCCACCACCGCCGATTCCAAAACCACCAGATCCACTACCACCGAAGCCACCGGAAACTCCTCCTACGGAACCTCTTGACACGCCATGGCCTCCTTCAAGACCTCCTGAACCACCATGACCACCCCCTATCCCGCCTCCAAAGCCACCTCCGACACCAGATCCTCCTCCATAGCTTCCAGATCCACCGCCACTGTTTCCACCGTTAAATCCACCACTTCCTCCGCCTAAACCTCCTCCACTGCCACTTCCAAAGCCACCACCTAATCCTCCTCCTAATCCTCCAGATCCTCCATAGCCACCACCCAGTCCTCCAGAGCCACCAGTTCCACCGCCCGAACCACTACCTCCTCCGAGGCCACTGCCAGATCCACTCCCACTGTTGCCGAAACTTGTTCCTCCACTGCTATAGATTCCTTTTCCATTACTTCCGGATCCTCCACTGAATCCACCGCCTAGACCAATGCCACCCCCGAAACCACCACCTGATCCTCCTCCTAATCCCCCAGATCCTCCATAGCCACCGCCTTGGCCTCCAGAGCCACCACTTCCGCCGCCTAAACCACTACCTCCTCCGAGGCCACTACCAGATCCAATGCCACTGCTGCCAAAATCTGTTCCTCCACTGCCATAATTTCCTTTTTCATAGCTTCCAGATCCTTTACCAAATCCACCGCCACCTCCGAAGCCACCACCTGCACCTCCTCCTAATCCTCCAGATCCCCCGTAGCCAGCTCCTAGACCACCAGATCCACCATTTCCAGTGCCTAGACCACTGCCAAAACCACCGCCATCTCCACTACCACTGCCGCCGAAACCCCCGCTTCCACTGTTGTGGCCTCCTTTTCCACTACCGCCAGCTCCCGCTGATAGTCCACCACCACCACTGCCGCCAAATCCAGCTCCACCTCCATAGCCACTTCCACCCCTGCTGTAACCGCCGCCACCACCATATCCGCCGTTACCAGTGGTACCAGTAAAGGCAAAGCCCCCAGACTTTCCATCATCAGATGTCGTATATATAGTTTTTTCATTTCCTCCTCCTAGGCCTTCTCCACTACCTCCTCGTACACTACCACTACCGCCAATCCCACCGCCAAGGCCACCGCCACCACCCACGCCCCCTCCAAGGCCACCTCCGAGGTGGCTGAAGCCTTCGTGAACTTTTCCAAGTATGCCATGTACACCATCGCGGATGACTTCTAGACCACTTCCAAAGCCGCCCCCTATTCCACCCCCACCACCACCGCCGCCTCCAAATCCAAACCCACCGCCGCCGCCGCCTCCAAAGCCAAATCCTCCTCCCCCGCCGCCACCTCCGCCTCCGCTGTAGCTTCTACGAGCTCTTTCTGTAATTTGAAAGAATTCTCATTTAATATTTTTAACCGACTTCAAAAAAGGAGAAGGTTACTCAATTCGACCGTATATATGTTTTTTTTATGTATGTTCGCGGATAGCTTCGTCTTTTATGAACCGATTTTGATAATTCTTTTTTTGTTGGAAAGGAGATATCCCAACTTAGGTACCATGATAAAAAAACCAGAATCTGATGATGGAATCCTAGAGAAATCGAGGGAAACCATCGAAAATAGTAGTGACAACTAGTGTGTTTGTTCTGTTTTCGTCTGCTTACATTGTATTACTTGTCGATGTAATTGAAGTCGTTTTTTTTACGCTAAAACTATAAAAAAAAAAAAATTCTTCAAAGCTTTTACTATCGACTTATAAAGTCATTACATAATCTATCTTCTATATATATAAAAGAGTTACCCACCCATTGACTCATCACGATATCTCTGGAACCATAAGGCGTAGAGACTTGAATTTTGGTAGGAATATTCCTTTAGCCGAGTAGAGGTCAGCTAAGAACGGATTTTACGAAATTCCACCCCTAAGGGGGTTAAACGGGGGTTGGAAGTTAGTATGAAAGTCCTATGTTTTAGAAGTAAGAGACTTGAAATTCAAAATGTATGGTCTATAGACGGTGTTGAGGTGTACTAATAATGTATTTTTGGAAATTAACCCCCTTTTGGGGTTGAAACAGGGGGTGGTAGTTATATGTGAGCGAGATGAAAACTTAAGTATAAGTATATTTTATTTGCATCACAAAAATAATTAACGCCCAACGAAGTGGGCACGGGTCGGCTAGTATGATATAAAAGCTTGTCTCGAGATATGAGTACTCGTATTTCCTTAGTTTTAAAATTTTAATAGTTAATCTCGCGACAAGCTTTTATATCATATAGATTATTATGTAATGACTTTATAAGTAGATAGTAAAAGCTTTGAAGAAATTTTTTTTTTCACTTTTAATTCATTTTTGACTTTTTAGTCTATTATCACGTCACTTTATTCGAATTATTTTTAGCAAGCCCTTTTTTCGCCTTCATTTGATACCCATATTGTATAAGTGCACTAAAAATAACTAGTCCACACTCTTGGATATGTCGCCTTGTTGGATTTAGAATGACGTCACAAAGTTAACCATGCATTGTCATCCAAATTAAACTTGTATACAACATTTCAACTCAATTTGTTGAAGATATCTACTTCAAAATTTAGTGCAAGATTTCACCCGAACTTACATACATACATACATTGCAAGTTAAATAAAAGCTTGTAATTATGTGTAAATGTAAAAACAATGCGTAAATAAATTAAAAAAAAATTATTGTTGGAATTTGTTGAAAGCCTGCACTTATCTCGTAAAAATTTAAAACCTTACGTATTATTAATTCTTACAACTTACCGGAGGCATTTGCAGAGGCTAATAAAACGGCAAATAATATACTAAACGACCGTCTCATGGCTTATTGTTTACGAACTAGCTACGATGCCATTTTATAATCCTTTTATACATCTTTTATTATGATAATAATCTACGCTATCTGAGTCAATTCATAAGAACAATGTACCTACGTGTACCGGGAAAACTAACGACTGCTTTAAATTCACTAATACACGTTTGTGGAATCGTTCTCATTTTATTGATAAATTAATTTTCCATTGCAGTAAAATTACGTAATTTTTTTTTTATCTCCCGTTAAAAACATGTTATTTTTAATGTCACGGTTTAAACAATTGTAAAACTATTAAAATGTTTTGTTTTACATCTTGACCAAAATATAAATACGAAATTGCAATTTAATAGTACAGTACCTGTGTGACCGAGCCTAGCTCGGTATTTTCATTTTTATTTTATTTATTTTTTAAGTTCGTTTTTTTTTATTTTTATTTAAATAAAAAATCACGAGTGAAATTTAAAAAAAAAAAGAAAAAAGAGTTAATCTGGAGACTGAGATTTGAACCATGGTTTTCTCGGGCAATCTCGACCGTCCGATTTCCCACCTGAGCTATTACAACTTTAATGACGATTGCGAAATTAACCTTCCTATTCTAACGATATTTTAGCCTTTTTTTCATTGCCTAAAAACAGGAATAAAACGACATTTTCAAAAATGAATCCTAACTAGATTAATTTTTCGCCCCCGAAATCCCCTGTATACTAAATTTCACGAAAATCGTTGGAGCCGATTCCGAGATTCAGATTCTATATAATTATATATGTATATATACAAGAATTGCTCGTTTAATAGTATAAGATTTTGGAGATTAGGTTTCATTTGGCTATGAGAAGTGAGACCACTAGAGTAAATGAAAAATGTTCAGTATTCAAACACTTATAAATTTTATTAGACCACTAGCTGCTGCCCGCGACGTCGTCTGCGTGCGTTCACTGCTCGTTCGCCGTAGGTGATAGCGTGATAATATGTAGCCTATGTTCTGACCCGACTTCTTAATAATATTCGTGCCAAATTTGAAGTAAATCCATGCAGTACTTTTTGAGTTTATCCCGGACATACATTTGAAGAAATAAAGGTTCACTGCTCTTTCCCCGTAGGTGATAGCGTGATAATATATAGCCTATGTTCTGACCCGACTTCTTAACAATATTCGTGCCAAATTTGAAGTAAATCCATACAGTACTTTTTGAGTTTATCCCGGACATACATACAGACAAACAGACAAACAGACAAAAATTCTAAAAACTATATTTTTAGCTTCGGTATCGATTGTAGATCACACCCCAACTATTCTTTTTAAAAAATATTCAATGTACAGTTTTGACTTTTCTACCATTTTATTATATGTATAGATAATTATGGTCCATTCGCGTTTATGTCTAATGTTCCGGTTGTATCTGTAATAATTTAATACCATTTTAATGTGAAAACCTAAGAAAATAAAAGTGTTCTAATTTGAGACACAATATTCCATTTTAATAGCATTTCATTGCATGTGTAAAAAAGTGATGTGTACAATGAGCTTAGTTATTTAATAACTGTTTCATACAGTCGTCTAATAAACAAGAAACAACAGCGAGCCGAAATTGAACGTGTTTTTATGTCTCTGATTTAGTCAATACTTCACAAGTATGTTCTAATTTTATTTCTAATTTAACCAATAAGGAAATTTAGAAGTTGGGAACAAGGTATATAAAATAAATATCATAACTTACAGCAAGGACTCGAAACGGCGTGTCAGAGTCATACTTCAAAAACATTAAGTTAAGTATTAACCTAAGTTTGGTAATTTAAAAAAGTTGTTTTTTTACAATTATTTGATAGTTTAAATTTAAAAGGTGCTTTAATACTATTCAAGATTCAAACAACTGTTGAAGTCAGGTAGTCAGCTTAGTTTCAGAATTAATCTTTTCTAGATCTGGGCGTTCCCAATCCCAAAAGTGAATTTAAGTCCTACAGTCCTACTGGTTACTAGTGAGGGATTTAAAAAAAAAAATTCCTGTTTTATTGTATATATTGTTTTTCATGTTTGGTGTATAAAAATCATCACAGAATTATAATTATTTCTTACTTACGTATTTTGTGATTAAAGATTAAGATTTAGTTACCCTTTTTTCTTAGATTATCTTTGATATAACCGTATAACTATATGCGGATAGTTTTTGATTATGAAATGTGATTTTAATGAAATTTAGATTCAAGATCAGAATGGCTAGATTGGCAGGCCGTTTTGAAACTAGTGTATATTCATATAAACTCTCTTAATTCAGTTGTATTTTTTTAATTCGCTACATATACTTTCGGTTTTCATATGGGTTACTATAGTAGGAGATTCGAACTCGAGACGACGTTAACCCATCTATTCAATGGACGTTAAATTATTTTATATCTGCTTTAATAGATTACACATAAATCGCGAACGGGTTGGTTTAAAAATTCCTGACTTCTATCCATTAAGCAGATGGGTTATGATTATATCTAGTTCGTATCTTAGACCACTAGATTGATCGATTTAATGTTTATGCTGATCCAAGTCCTATAGCTCGTAGCGTGACACGTTCGACGAGTTCGCATGAAATCACATTCGCAACTTCTGAGATAACTAATAAATTATTTATATTACTTTTATTTATTACACAGTAATAAGTATATACATAGCGACCGCCCCGGCTATACACGGGTATTATTATAAATAATAATCGATGATGACATAGGGTATTAGTAATTGTAACGATGTCAGCATCAGCAAAGGGCTGTGCTCGCGTTAAGTCAAATCGTGAACAGATGGACAGACTAATAGACGTGGTGTGGATTTTGTTTTATAATACTTATGTATCTATTTCGTTATACAATAGAACAGAGCGGAACTCAACATGACCTATTGTTGTTTATTATCACAAAATTTGATGTAAGTTAGCATTTTTTGGCGTTCTTAGAAATGTTCGTGCACAGGTCGGTATATGTATACAAGGGTTCAAGGCATTCATCTTTTAATAGTTTAAGTAACTTTAACTACCGTCGTGCGGTCACACAGACCGCTGCGTTTTACGAACCTAATAGAATACGCTGTCTGAAGTCTCTTAGGACCTTCGAGTTTAGTAGCACCTACTTCGTAACGGGTAGTAGTTGTGTCGTAGCATGTAGTTTGCGTGAGTAATTTGGGTTCAAAGTCGAACAACGGTCTCTGTGACCACACGTCGGTGGTTACGAAACTTTTTCGAATTGTAATTATAATTTGAGTACTTGTTTTATATGTTCGAATATCTATAAAAATGTACTATCCTGGCTAATACCGAACAAAAATAAAACAGAAAATTTCACTTTCAAATGTAGGTAATAAGATATTTAATGTGTCAGACCATGGTTCAGGTGAACAAGAAGAATTTGAAATCTCAGTAGTAGAACAAAGACAAATTTTTGCCTTTTATCCTCTAAAATTATAAAGAAAATCATCATCCATCAGGATTGTTACTTAAACAACCACATATGTTGAGAATGTGCTAAAAGATATGCGCTGATTGCGTATATTAACTGACGTACACGTAGGACGTAAACGCAGTGTGGGACGTCCTCCGGCCCGCTGGACCGACGATCTTCGTAAGATTGCCAGTGTAGGCTGGATGAGGATTGCGGAAATCCGGGATGTCTGGCGCAAACTTGGGGAGGCCTATGTCCAGAAGTGGACTGCAATAGGCTGAACTGATGATGATGATGATGATGATGACACGTAGGACACAGCAGGAAATATACTGCTCAAAATATGGAGCAGCCCCACTGGAGAAGTACCTCGACTTACAGAAAATCAAAGCTAAATAGCACTGCTTTCAAGCAGTGATGTGTTCCTGTGGTGAGTAAGGTGACCAGAGCTCAGAGAATTGGGGGTAGAGTCGGCAACGTACTTGCGATGATTCTGGTGTTGCAGGCGTCTATTAGCTACGCTAATAGCTTGTCACCAGATAAGCTGTACGCTTGTTTGCCGACCTTGTTTTATAAAAAAAATGTTTACTCATTGTCAAATTTTTAGTTTTGTATGAAAAATGTGTACAATTTTTTTTCGTTTTTCGACGTTGCCACGTTAGTGGTCGCTCAAATTTTACCCCTCATGCGCCTAAAGAAGTTTTACTTCAAAAACATTAAAAACAATGTTATATAGTCAATTTTATTAATTGTATAAACAAAATAATGTAGTGGTCTCTGTGACTACAAGTAAACACTAACTACGTGACAAAAAATGCCTAAAGGTTATAAGAGTCATCAATTTGAGTGGATGTTTGTTAAACGGATATTTACCTCCACAATTTTATTGCGATTATTTTGCTTTGTAAGTATTTTGTAAGGCTTTAGAAATTTTAACATGTCATGTGCAAGTTCCCTATCAACTTTCGTCCCATTTTTTAAAATAAGGTTTGTAATTTTGTATAATCCATTCTGAATAAATGTGGAAAAAATATTATTGTTAATTATTTGTATCCGTGTAATCCGTGTTTTATCTATACTAATATAATAAAGCTGAAGAGTTTGTTTGATTGTTTGTTTGTTTGTTTGAACGCGCTAATCTCAGGATCTACTGGTCCGATTTGAAAAATTCTTTCAGTGTTAGATAGCCCATTTATCGAGGAAGGCTATAGGCTATATATCATGACGCTAAGACCAATAGGATCGGAGTAAACGCCGACGAAGTCGCGCGCAGAAGCTAGTTTTTTATATCCTTGATTTAATCTAAATGTTTTACTGTTTTTTATTGCCTTACAACTCGCGTATTGTTAATGGCTACAGCTCACATACGGTTGGTTCAGCAGAGGCAATAGCGTACCTACTCTGCTTCCAAAAAAAATGTGTAAATTAATTATTACTACTGTGTTGCGTAGGGTAAGTTAGTGATTTAAAACTTAATCTCTTTTCGTTTCGAAAAGAAGGGTTACTTGTAATTCGATACATTCCTTTAAGGGCATGATAGTACATACCATAAGCTATGAATTTAACCCTATATTGCCTTATACAAATGTTGACGGTTACTGAGAAATTTTGAAATTTTGTAATTTTCAAAAAAATCCAGAATTTCGACTTTAAAGTCAGTTTTGAAAAAATGTCGTGAAATTTTATTATTTTTTTTTGCTTTTGGTACTGAGGCCACATGCCAATTCATTTTTAAAACAAATAAAACGGTGAAATTTTGCAATGGTTTCGCCACAATATCTTAAAACTCGCGACTCTGAATTATTTCTTAATTTTCTTGTTTTTTCGAAAGCCAATTAAAAAAAAAAGTAATACATTAAGAAGTGTACAAAATCTAACAAAAATTCCTTATCTATCTAGCGACCTAATGAGGTAAAAACGTCACAAAAAAATCTCAACACATGTGGAGAATAAGTCTTAGAAACGGGACAAGTCGCAATTTGTTAAAATAACATTTAAAATTATTTTTAAACAAAACGTGCCCATGCACCGATAATGCGTATAATGAGAGGTCGGCAAGTTGCGGTAGGGCTCGGGAATGATTGTGACCGACATCGCTGCTAAATTTCGGGTTCGCTGGCGTCTCACGTCAGTTCGTTTACTGACTGCGCGTGCGTTAAAGTATTGTTATCCGAGCTACGTAAATTTTCGCGAGTATTTACAAAATGGTGGCGGTTCCTCCAAGGGGACGCGGTAGTTCCCAGCAATCATTTACGAACGCTGAGTATACCGACATCTTGTTTGTGTATGGATTTTGTGACGGAGATTCTTCGAAAGCCCGTGCGAATACATACGTCGATTCCCGAATCGGCGACCACAAAACTTGAGAGTATTTAGTAATACGTACAGACGAATGCATGAGTAGGGTACCGTTCAGCGACGCCAACGTGATGCTGGTCGACCTCGGCGTTACGCTCCAGAAGACGAGGAAAAATTCTTTCACATTTTTTTGAAGATCCTACGATATCCACAAACACTGTAGCTAATCGGTTAGGTATCAGTCAATGGAAAGTGTGGTTTACAGTGCACTCTAATGGAGGGTACCCCTACCATTTTACGCCTGTCCAAGTTTTGCACGAAGGAGATCCGATACGGTGCGTAGATTTTTGTAGATTTATTCTCCATAGAGATGCCGAGGACCCATATTTTTTGTAAAGTATTTTGTGGACGGATGAATCGAAATTCGACTAAGATGCTCTAGATAACTACCATAACATCCATTACTGGGCTCCTAAAGTGGATGGAAATCTCAATAAAAAGAAAGAAACAGGGTCTCAAAGGCGATTCGGATTAATGTATGGATGGGTATTGTTGAAGACTGTCTAATTGGGCCACTCTTGTTCCCAAATATGTTAAACAGCGGAAAATTATGAGAACTTTCAACGAGAGGAATTGTATTCTCTGTTAGAGGATATTCCGCTACAGACAAGGCGACAAATGATATATCAGCACAATGGACGTCCAGCGCACTTCCGAATATCTGTGGGACAGTGGCAAGACGAGTCTTTTCCAAACAGATGGATTGGCAGAGGTGATCCGATCCCGTTTCCGGCAAGAAGCCCAGATATTACACCCGTAGACTTTTACGTCTTGGGGGGCACATAAAGGCCTTGGTATACGATAATCTGACAGGCCCTGTATCCTCGCAAGAAGATTTAAGGTAGCGAATAATCAATGCAACAAGCGTTATGAGGAATAATCTTACACCAAGAGTCACTTAAAGTGAAATCCGGCGTAGATGTAGAAAATGCATAAGAAATAGGGGGGCACAATTTGAACAATATGTGTATAAATAATAAATGTGTTTTTAAAACCAATTCAAATTTTTATTTTTAAGCTTATACGTGTTTTTGTAAAAAATAATTTTAAATGTTATTTTAACAAATTGCGACTTGTCCCGTTTCTAAGACTTATTCTCCACATGTGTTGAGATTTTTCTGTGACGTTTTTACATCATTAGATAGCTAGATAGATGAGGAATTTTTGATAGATTTTGTACACTTCTTAATGTATTACTTTTTTTTAATTGGCTTTCTAAAAAACAAGAAAATTAAGAAATAATTCAAAGTGTCGCGAGTTTTAAGATATTGTGGCGAAACCATTGCAAAATTTCATAGTTTTATTTGTTTTAAAAATAAATTGACATGTGGCCTCAGTACCAAAAGCAAAAAAAAGAATATTTCACAATTTTTTTTCAAAACTGACTTTAAAGTCGAAATTTTGGATTTTTTTGAAAATTACAAAATTTCAAAATTTCTCAGTAACCGTCAACATTTGTATAAGGCAATATAGGGTTAAATTCATAGCCTATGGTATGTACTATCACGCCCTTAAAGGAATGTATCGAATTACAAGTAACCCTGTAATATCTCTAATTATGATCAAGTCAGCAAGTTCGCGGTTCATCTGGTGCCGTAAATCTTCATATCAGTGTTCATTTGAAATAGGTGAACCGCCTGTTCGATTACCTAAAGCAAAGTTTATATAAATAGTAAAAAGAAATATTTCGACACCAACCAAACTTAACACATTTTTTGTAAGTGTGCTTAATGTGATTTAATAGATGTTGATTTAAATTATCGATACCCGGTTAAGGTGTACACCGTCTGTGCACTGAGAATTGCCGTTTAAAGATGAATTGCATTATTTTAAATGAGTAATGGAGTTTTCCGTGTGTTATTAAATGCTAATCCGTTCTTTGATCTATTGTTAGAATAGCGCTCATTGTCATCCCTATCACGACTAATGTTACGGAATAATGTAGGTATTTAAATACTCTCTAAGTTTAACTACATAGATGTCGTTATAGGGCCACGACTACTAGAGAGAACAAAAAAGTCCATACAAAGGGTTCAAAACGCTTGTGCACGCTACTGCTTCTACATACCGCGGCGAGATCATGTCACTTCTTACTTGAATCGGGCGTCCATTTTGAAAATGGAGAACCGTAGGCGATTACACCTAGCCACAATGTTATTTGGAGTCATTAAGCATGGCGTACCTAAGTACCTGGTTGAGAAACTGGAGTGGACACGAGATGTTAACACCACGCACTGTACAAGATCATCTCAGTAGGTATGCTCTGAGCTTGCCCATGCACCGTACAGCCGCATTTCGCGGTAGCTTTAAATATGCTGCAACGAAATGTTGGAATAACTTGCCACCGCCACTACGTAGTTTAACAACCAAGTCAAGTTTTAAAAAACTGTATAAAAGAATCTTACTTTTAGGGCAACAAGATATTTAAAATTATAGCCTGATCATGGCCTGATCATTGTAATCATGATAAATATATACATAATTATATCCATTTTCCATTATCAGTTTTAGCAGCATTGGTGGATTTGGTCACATGTTTTCTGTACTATTGAGTATGTGCGTGTGTGTGTGTGTTTGTGTGTGTGTGTGTGTGTCTATGTGTTCACATATATGTGCATTATTATGTAGGTCATAGTTATCTTTAATATGCCACATATTATAAATTTTTTTTTCGCTGTATTTATATATTAATATAATTATTATTAATATTATATTAAATACTCATTATCTTTTTTATATATTAATATTCGTGCATTATTATTATTATTATTCTCGTTACGATTGCCGCCAAAATGGGAAAACCAACGGTGGTCCTGAAAATCAGTGTCGGGGCTTTTAGTCCCGACTATAGCTGAGGTCCCACCTTTTTGTGAAACGCACTGTTGCCCACACTGCACTGCTGTCTTATCTTATTGTTTTTTTTATTTATTTATTTTATTTCCTTTTTTTATTATTATTATTTTGTGTTAAATTTAAAACATCAAATGTAATGCTTGCCTCAAATGTTGTATGTATAATTATATATATTGTGTGTCTCCGTGTGTTTAACAAATAAAGTTATTATTATTATTATTATTATTATTATTATTTTGTTTTTTGTGTAATCTCGGCTAATAACCTCTAAGCCGGGTAGTCGATGACACGGGCCTAGGCCAAATGTACATTGACGGGTAAGCAAATAAAGTATTTGTAAACTTTTAAACTATATTTTATAAGCGTCGGTGTGATAGTTCATTCGGATTGGTTTTGGTCACTTTGGAGAAATTTTCTCACTAATCTGCATGTGTTTAAAACTGCTGCTTTTTGTAATAACTGGTAAGTGCTTACTGGTAATTTTAATGTATGTAGAGACGCATGTAGTTGGGTCGGTATAACTCCTGTTGTAGACAGAACTATTGGGACTATTGTTACTTTTTGTAAATGCCAAATTCGGGTTATTTCATTTTTTAATTCGGTATACTTGGATAGTTTTTCAGCTATTGTTGATTGTAAGTTATGTGTGTTGGGTACTGCTATATCAATAAGGAAACCAGTCTTGCTTATTTTGTCGATTAGTGTTATTATTATTATTATTATTATTATTATTATTATTATTAAATCATAAAGGTTCACAGCTTTGTTCACTTACCAGCGGTATTCCTTTGAAGGAAATTGTATTTACTGTTAAGATATACAATTATACACACATACACATATATATACATATATTCCGTGTGGTATTACAAGAAAACTGAAAAATGGAACAATTTCTAAGCACTTAGGAGTGTATAAGAGGGTTTTAAACCTTTTAATAAGACTAATTATTAACAACGTATAAATCATGTGTACATGATTGAATAATGGCAAGCATGCAAAAGTCTAGAGCTGACAGACTGGGGAGTAAGTACCTCGACCTTACAAAAGTTTATTGCCAAATAATGTTCTTAAGCAGTTTTGTTTCTATGGTAGCCAGAGTTTTTGAGGATGTTCTGCGTTGAAGCGGGGTTGGGTCGGCAACAGGCTTATTCTGCTTCTGGTGTTACAGGTGTTCGTACCGGTATGTTACATTAGCCGCTTACCATCAAGACAGACCTTACGCTGGGGTGCCAACTGTCGTTGACCTCAGGTGGGCAACAGTTCCTCAGTTACGGAACTGCTGCCAATCGCGGCTTACGATTGAATCGTAGGGAAAACGCTCTGGGTTCTTCTCTGGCACTATCAGAGTGGACTTGTGAGTTTACACGAGGTAAGCACCTAGGGTGCAGACAAGGGTGTGGCACCGTCTGTACCTGATAGCGATCGTCACTCAAATTTATTTATTTATGATAAGGACAACCAATGGTATACAAGAAGTAATAAGTTAACAGCTTAGAAAAAATAAATCCAATTGCAGGTCATCACGGTTAGTTATTAGTTTAGAAAACAGAGTTTTTAAGAGCACTAACACTAGCATCAAGTACGTAATAATAATTTCTTAAGGCTTACAATACAAACAAATATAACAGAGAAGCTTCACTATATAAATTCAACCCACAAAAAAACCATCGCTCAGCTGTTTCCTGACCAACGACACGCTTACACAATATGGATCAAATGAGTACTCTTTACAAACATCATTAAAATCTCTACCTGATCCTGACCTACTGATCGCACCATGTATGAGATCTGTCTATAAATAGTAAATGCACTTGGAATATATAATGGGGGACTATACCTAATGCTCTTAGTAAGTACATTAAAGTTTAGTTTATTCAACAGATCCGAGCAATTAATTTCATTACGCAAAATCTTTATTAAAAATGTAACATCTGCAATTCTGCGGCGGTTAGCAAGTGGTAAGATATGAAGCTGTTTACACATATTTAGGTAGTTTTCCGAGTGATAAGTAATTTTAACTTATAACATAGGTATTTTATGAATTTTTTCTGTACATTCTCAACTCGATCAATATATTTTCCATAACAAGGATTCCAAATCTGCGAAGCATACTCGAGATGACTCCGAACAAATGTGCAGTACAGAATCTTAAGGGTTTTAGTTTTTGTAAAACCGGTAGAGCACCGCATAATAAAAACAAGTGCTTTGCAGGCCCTAGCAACAATGTTATCAATATGTTCATCGAAAATAAGTTTTGAGTCATGGAATATACCTAAATCCCGCACTACATTACATCTAGATATCAGCTGGTCATTTATTTTATATGAGATAAAAAGGTTGAAAAATTTGCGACTAAATGTGATAACAGAACATTTTTGCGGATTCAGATTAAGCATATTAATTTCACAGTAGTCGTATAAACGAGACAGGTCAGCCTGGAGCAGATCCATATCAGCCCTCGACTCTATAATAGCAAAAATCTTCATGTCGTCAGCAAAACAGAGGAGCTGATAGAGGAGAGGGAACATATTAGACGTAGACTCATGACGTTCAGTAAGAAATTATAATAATTTTATGTTGAATAAAATATTTTTTTTAATTTGAATTTGAATATCCGCCAACTCGCAGTGGAGCAGGCTCCAATCCTTCTCCGTACGACACGTATCCCTTTGACCTGTTGTTTGATGATGATAAACTGTGCCTCACTGTCACCAAAGAGACTCTAAATTCGTTGCTGTTCGAGTTGAAAATCAGTTCTCAATATGCGTGACGGTAATTATAATTTTAACTTGACACTTCCAGACAAATATTTCATTATATAATCTACATAGAATCATTGTTTATCAAGATATTACATGATATTGAATGCTTTATATTTAAAATTACAATATCACACGTTAATTAAAACTATAAATTACGTTTCCACATACCTAATTATTATTTGATCACCTTTTTTTTAAAAGAATTTGCTAGATAAAAACCTACGGCGAGAACTTCTTTTCAATTTCGTGTTAAATTAATGGCAAGGTTACATTTATATAATTTTTTAATATAATATGTATTGAATTGAATACACATCTGTCTTGATTCCACTTATGTTGACGTTTGTATCTCTTGTGTCGTCTGATGTTGTTTTGATGGACATCATTACTATCTTTTTTATATTGTATAACATAATTATGTTACACAAATAGTGACGCTTTGTTATGGGATCTATACTAAAAAATTTAAGCAGAAAAGTTTATTTAAACGTGTTAATCTCAAGAAGTACCTACTGGTTCGAATTGAAAATTATTTTTGTTTTGGATAGCTCATTTAACAAGGAAGGTTATAGGCTATTATTTCCTCAAATTAAGGCGTGTAAAACCGCTTAACACAGCTAGTGTTAATAGAAAGGAGAAAATAATTCTTTTCAATTTTTAATTTCTCTGTAATGAAATGAAATAATAATAGACTATATTATATACCATTGTGTTCGTTAATGATTTTTTTACAAACTATTTTTCATTATTTATTCATTTACTTTTATTTCAATGACGCTAAAAATTTTTTTTTTATAATTTTAATTTCACAATTTTGTATTGTTAGCACTAAGTTTATACATATACATTATTTATTTATTATAAAAAAAATCCCGCTTTTAGTTCAAACATATTTTGTTTTTAAGTTTATTTATGTGTTGCATTTAAAATTTACTTTACTACTTACTTTTACTTTGAGATGTAGTTAAAGGTTTTTTTTAAATAAATATAGAATTAATACAAACATTTCCAAAAAAATACAAATATATTTAATAATTTTAATAATATACGATAATGTCATCATTATGGTAATTATTTTAAATTATTATTTTATTTTACGACAATATGAGTCATTATCTTGTAAAAAAACAATCATTTACATTCTGTTATAATTCTTGATATGATAAATTCTTAATATAGAAACAATATTAAACAATTTGTCATTAATAACCATATTATTTGTTGTGTTGAATTAAACTGGATTGCATGTCTTGTAATATAGGATACAAAGGTTGTGAATGTATTTTCTTTTACTTTTCGTAACTACTAGTACAAGAAGCCGCAGAATCTTTTGTTGAAATGAAATCTCAAAGTCTACCACAAGAGCCAGTTCTGCATCCGCCACAGATACCTGCCACGCAACCTCCTGAACTAATTCCAAGGCCTGAGCTTCCATGTCCTCTTGATCCTCCAAATCCTCCACCTACTTCGCCTCTAAGACCAAAACGTCCATCAAATAATCCACCAAGTCTACCGCCACCATTGTGACCACCCTTGCCTCCACTTCCAGCGCCGAAACCTCCTGATCCGCGTCCACCACCTACACCTCCGCCGGTACTGCCAACAGTGCTGATTCCAAAACTACTAGATTCATGGTATTTCATGCCATAGCCTCCTCCGTGACTTCCAGTACTACCGTCATTTCCTCTGTTTCCACCTCCAAGGTTTCCCCCAAAACCAGATCCGCCTCCATAACTTCCAAATCCCCCACCTCCTCCACCTAAACCTCCTCCTCCGTGGCCAACGACAGAGCCTTTACCGTGTTCACCACCTAGACCTCCAACAATGCTGCCTCTAAAGCTGTCACTTGATCCTGACCCTAATTCTCCAGATACCCCACGGCCAGCGGATAGGCCCCCAAGGCCACCACTTGCACCACCTAAACTACTACCTTCTCCGTGGCTATCAAGAGATCCACTGCCACCAATGATGAGAGTTTCCCCACTGCCATGGCTATCTTTTCCAATACTTCCAGATGCTTTGCCGCGTCCACCGCCAACAATGCTAGCTCCAAAGCCACCAGCTGATCCAGCTTCTAATACTCCAGATCCTGCATTGACAGTGCCATGGCTTCCAGAGCCATTACTTACGAGACCTGAACTACTACTTTCTCCGAGGCCATAACTAGATTTACTGCCACTATTGATAGAAGTTCCCCCGCTGCCATAGGTTCCTTTTTCATTGCTTGCAGATCCTTTACCGTATCCAGTGCCTATGCCTCCAACAATGCTGCCTCCAAAATTACCTACTGAACCTCCTTCAAACTTTGCTGATCCTCTATGACCAGTACCCAGGCCTCCAGGGCCGCCAATCGCGCTGGCTAAACTACTACCTCCTTCGAGGCCAACATTGGATCCACTGCTACTGATAAATGCTCCTCCGCTGTCGTGGCTTCCTTTTCCAAAGGTGCTTCCAGATCCTTTACTGTGTCCACTGTCTAGACCTACAACAGTTTTACCTCCGAAGCCACCAGCTGATCCAGCTTTTAATACTCCAGATCCTGCATTGACAGTGCCATGGCTTCCAGAGCCACCACTTATGCGACCTGAACTACTACTTTCTCCGAGCCCATCACTAGATTTACTGCCACTATTGATAAAAGTTCCCCCGCTGCCATCGGTTCCTTTTTCATTAATTGCAGATCCTTTACCGTATCCAGTGCCTTTGCCTCCAACAATGCTGCCTCCAAAATTACCTACTGAACCTCCTTCAAACTTTGCTGATCCTCTATGGCCAGTACTTAGGTCTCCAGGGCCATCAATCGCGCTGCCAAAACTACTACCTCCTTCGAAGCCAACATTTGATCCACTGCTACTGATAAATGCTCCTCCGCCGTCGTGGCTTCCTTTACCAACGGTGCTTCCAGATCCTTTACTGTGTCCACTGTCTAGATCTACAACAGTTTTACCTCCGAAGCCACCAGCTGATCCAGCTTCTAATACTCCAGATCCTGCATTGACAGTGCCATGGATTCCAGAGCCACCACTTATGTGGCCTGAACTACTACTTTCTCCGAGGGCACCACTAGATTTACTGCCACTATTGATAAAAGTTCCCCCGCTGCCATAGGTTCCTTTTTCATTGCTTGCAGATCCTTTACCGTATCCAGTGCCTTTGCCTCCAACAATGCTGCCTCCAAAATTATCTACTGAACCTCCTTCTAGCTTTGCTGATCCTCTATGGCCAGTACCCAGACTTCCAGGGCCGTCAATAGCGCTGCCAAATCTACTACCCCCTTCGAGGCCAACATTTGATCCACTGCTACTGATAAATGCTCCTCCGCTGTCGTGGCTTCCTTTTCCAAAGGTGCTTCCAGATCCTTTACTGTGTACACTGTCTAGACCTACAACAGTTTTACCTCCGAAGCCACCAGCTGATCCAGCTTCTAATACTCCAAATCCTGCATTGACAGTGCCATGGCTTAAAGAGCCACCACTTATGCGACCTGAACTACTACTTTCTCCGAGGCCACCACTAGATTTACTGCCACTATTGATAAAAGTTCCCCCCCTGCCATAGGTTCCTTTCTCATTGCTTGCAGATCCTTTACCGTATCCAGTGCCTATGCCTCCAGCAATGCTGCCTCCGAAATTACCTACTGAACCTTCTTGTAGCTTTGCTGATCCTCTATGGCCAGTACCCAGACCTCCAGGGCCGTCAATCGCGCTGCCAAAACTACTACCTCCTTGGAGGCCAACATTGGATCCACTGCTACTGATAAATGCTCCTCCGCTGTCGTGGCTTCCTTTTCCAACGGTGCTTCCAGATCCATTACTGTGTCCACTGTCTAGACCTACAACAGTTTTACCTCCGAAGCCACCAGCTGATCCAGCTTCTAATACTCCAGATCCTGCATTGACAGTGCCATGGCTTCCAGAGCCACCACTTATGCGACCTGAACTACTACTTTCTCCGAGGCCACCACTAGATTTACTGCCACTATTAATAAAAGTTCCCCCGCTGCCATAGGTTCCTTTGTCATTACTTGCAGATCCTTTACCGTATCCAGTGCTTTTGCCTCCAACAATGCTGCCTCCAAAATTACCTACTGAACCTCCTTCTAGCTTTGCTGATCCTCTATGGCCAGTACCCAGACTTCCAGGGCCGTCAATCGCGCTGCCAAATCTACTACCCCCTTCGAGGCCAACATTGGATCCACTGCTACTGATAAATGCTCCTCCGCTGTCGTGGCTTCCTTTTCCAAAGGTGCTTCCAGATCCTTTACTGTGTACACTGTCTAGACCTACAACAGTTTTACCTCCGAAGCCACCAGCTGATCCAGCTTCTAATACTCCAGATCCTGCATTGACAGTGCCATGGCTTCCAGAGCCACCACTTATGCGACCTGAACTACTACTTTCTCCGAGGCCACCACTAGATTTACTGCCACTATTGATAAAAGTTCCCCCGCTGCCATAGGTTCCTTTTTCATTGCTTGCAGATCCTTTACCGTATCCAGTGCCTATGCCTCCAGCAATGCTGCCTCCGAAATTACCTACTGAACCTTCTTGTAGCTTTGCTGATCCTCTATGGCCAGTACCCAGACCTCCAGGGCCGTCAATCGCGCTGCCAAAACTACTACCTCCTTGGAGGCCAACATTGGATCCACTGCTCTTGATAAATGCTCCTCCGCTGTCGTGGCTTCCTTTTCCAACGGTGCTTCCAGATCCTTTACTGTGTCCACTGTCTAGACCTACAACAGTTTTACCTCCGAAGCCACCAGCTGATCCAGCTTCTAATACTCCAGATCCTGCATTGACAGTGCCATGGCTTCCAGAGCCACCACTTATGCGACCTGAACTACTACTTTCTCCGAGGCCACCACTAGATTTACTGCCACTATTGATAAAAGTTCCCCCGCTGCCATAGGTTCCTTTGTCATTACTTGCAGATCCTTTACCGTATCCAGTGCTTTTGCCTCCAACAATGCTGCCTCCATTATTACCTACTGAACCTCCTTCAAACTTTGCTGATCCTCTATGACCAGTACCCAGGCCTCCAGGGCCGCCAATCGCACTGCCTAAACTAGTACCTCCTCCGAGGCCAACATTAGATCCACTGCTACTGATAAATGCTCCTCCGCTGTCGTGGCTTCCTTTTCCAACGGTGCTTCCAGATCCTTTACTGTGTCCACTGTCTAGACCTACAACAGTTTTACCTCCGAAGCCACCAGCTGATCCAGCTTCTAATACTCCAGATCCTGCATTGACAGTGCCATGGCTTCCAGAGCCACCACTTATGCGACCTGAACTACTACTTTCTCCGAGGCCACCACTAGATTTACTGCCACTATTGATAAAAGTTCCCCCGCTGCCATAGGTTCCTTTTTCATTGCTTGCAGATCCTTTACCGTATCCAGTGCCTATGCCTCCAGCAATGCTGCCTCCGAAATTACCTACTGAACCTCCTTCTTGCTTTGCTGATCCTCTATGGCCAGTACCCAGACCTCCAGGGCCGTCAAAAGCGCTGCCAAAACTACTACTTCCTTCGAGGCCAACATTGGATCCACTGCTACTGATAAATGCTCCTCCGCTGTCGTGGCTTCCTTTTTCAACGGTGCTTCCAGATCCTTTACTGTGTCCACTGTCTAGACCTACAACAGTTTTACCTCCGAAGCCACCAGCTGATCCAGCTTCTAATACTCCAGATCCTGCATTGACAGTGCCATGGCTTCCAGAGCCACCACTTATGCGACCTGAACTACTACTTTCTCCGAGGCCACCACTAGATTTACTGCCACTATTGATAAAAGTTCCCCCGCTGCCATAGGTTCCTTTTTCATTGCTTGCAGATCCTTTACCATATCCAGTGCCTTTGCCTCCAACAATGCTGCCTCCAAAATTACCTACTGAACCTCCTTTTAACTTTGCTGATCCTCTATGGCCAGTACCCAGACCTCCAGGGCCGTCAATCGCGCTGCCCAATCTACTACCTCCTTCGAGGCCAACATTGGATCCACTGCTACTGATAAATGCTCCTCCGCTGTCGTGGCTTCCTTTTCCAACGGTGCTTCCAGATCCTTTACTGTGTCCACTGTCTAGACCTACAACAGTTTTACCTCCGAAGCCACCAGCTGATCCAGCTTCTAATACTCCAGATCCTGCATTGACAGTGCCATGGCTTCCAGAGCCACCACTTATGCGACCTGAACTACTACTTTCTCCGAGGCCACCACTAGATTTACTGCCACTATTGATAAAAGTTCCCCCGCTGCCATAGGTTCCTTTGTCATTACTTGCAGATCCTTTACCGTATCCAGTGCTTTTGCCTCCAACAATGCTGCCTCCATTATTACCTACTGAACCTCCTTCAAACTTTGCTGATCCTCTATGACCAGTACCCAGGCCTCCAGGGCCGCCAATCGCACTGCCTAAACTAGTACCTCCTCCGAGGCCAACATTAGATCCACTGCTACTGATAAATGCTCCTCCGCTGTCGTGGCTTCCTTTTCCAACGGTGCTTCCAGATCCTTTACTGTGTCCACTGTCTAGACCTACAACAGTTTTACCTCCGAAGCCACCAGCTGATCCAGCTTCTAATACTCCAGATCCTGCATTGACAGTGCCATGGCTTCCAGAGCCACCACTTATGCGACCTGAACTACTACTTTCTCCGAGGCCACCACTAGATTTACTGCCACTATTGATAAAAGTTCCCCCGCTGCCATAGGTTCCTTTTTCATTGCTTGCAGATCCTTTACCGTATCCAGTGCCTATGCCTCCAGCAATGCTGCCTCCGAAATTACCTACTGAACCTCCTTCTTGCTTTGCTGATCCTCTATGGCCAGTACCCAGACCTCCAGGGCCGTCAAAAGCGCTGCCAAAACTACTACTTCCTTCGAGGCCAACATTGGATCCACTGCTACTGATAAATGCTCCTCCGCTGTCGTGGCTTCCTTTTTCAACGGTGCTTCCAGATCCTTTACTGTGTCCACTGTCTAGACCTACAACAGTTTTACCTCCGAAGCCACCAGCTGATCCAGCTTCTAATACTCCAGATCCTGCATTGACAGTGCCATGGCTTCCAGAGCCACCACTTATGCGACCTGAACTACTACTTTCTCCGAGGCCACCACTAGATTTACTGCCACTATTGATAAAAGTTCCCCCGCTGCCATAGGTTCCTTTTTCATTGCTTGCAGATCCTTTACCATATCCAGTGCCTTTGCCTCCAACAATGCTGCCTCCAAAATTACCTACTGAACCTCCTTTTAACTTTGCTGATCCTCTATGGCCAGTACCCAGACCTCCAGGGCCGTCAATCGCGCTGCCCAATCTACTACCTCCTTCGAGGCCAACATTGGATCCACTGCTACTGATAAATGCTCCTCCGCTGTCGTGGCTTCCTTTTCCAACGGTGCTTCCAGATCCTTTACTGTGTCCACTGTCTAGACCTACAACAGTTTTACCTCCGAAGCCACCAGCTGATCCAGCTTCTAATACTCCAGATCCTGCATTGACAGTGCCATGGCTTCCAGAGCCACCACTTATGCGACCTGAACTACTACTTTCTCCGAGGCCACCACTAGATTTACTGCCACTATTGATAAAAGTTCCCCCGCTGCCATAGGTTCCTTTTTCATTGCTAGCAGATCCTTTACCGTATCCGGTGCCTTTGCCTCCAACAATGCTGCCTCCAAAATTACCTACTGAACCTCCTTCTAACTTTGCTGATCCTCTATGGCCAGTACCCAGACCTCCAGGGCCGTCAATCGCGCTGCCAAAACTACTACCTCCTTCGAGGCCAACATTGGATCCACTGCTACTGATAAATGCTCCTCCGCTGTCGTGGCTTCCTTTTCCAACGGTGCTTCCAGATCCTTTACTGTGTCCACTGTCTAGACCTACAACAGTTTTACCTCCGAAGCCACCAGCTGATCCAGCTTCTAATACTCCAGATCCTGCATTGACAGTGCCATGGCTTCCAGAGCCACCACTTATGCGACCTGAACTACTACTTTCTCCGAGGCCACCACTAGATTTACTGCCACTATTGATAAAAGTTCCCCCGCTGCCATAGGTTCCTTTTTCATTGCTTGCAGATCCTTTACCGTATCCAGTGCCTTTGCCTCCAACAATGCTGCCTCCAAAATTACCTACTGAACCTCCTTCAAACTTTGCTGATCCTCTATGGCCAGTACCCAGACCTCCAGGGCCGTCAATCGCGCTGCCAAAACTACTACCCCCTTCGAGGCCAACATTGGATCCACTGCTACTGATAAATGCTCCTCCGCTGTCGTGGCTTCCTTTTCCAACGGTGCTTTCAGATCCTTTACTGTATCCACTGTCTAGACCTACAACAGTTTTACCTCCGAAGCCACCAGCTGATCCAGCTTCTAATACTCCAGATCCTCTATTGATAGTGCCACGGTTTCCAGAGCCACCACTTATGCGACCTGAACTACTACTTTGTCCGAGGCCACCGCTAGATTTGCTGCCACTACTGATAAAAGTTCCCCCGCTTCCATAGGTTCCTTTTTCATTGCTTGCAGATCCTTTACCGTATCCAGTGCCTATGCCTCCAGCAATGCTGCCTCCAAAATTACCTACTAAACCTCCTTCTAGCTTTGCTGATCCTCTATGGCCAGTACCCAGACCTCCAGGGCCGTCAATCGCGCTGCCTAAACTACTACCTCCTCCGTGGCCAACATTAGATCCACTGCTACTGATGACAAATGTTCCTCCGCTGCTGTGGCTTTCTTTTCCAACCATGCTTTCAGATCCTTTACTGTGTCCTCTGTCTAGTCCTACAACAGTTTTACCTCCAAAGCCACCAGTTGATCCGGCCCCTAATAGTCCAGTTCCTCCATGGACAATACCATGGCTTCCAAGGCCACCACTTGTGATATCTGAACTACTACTTTCTTCGAGGCCACCGCTAGAAGTACTGCCAGGGGCGATAAATATTTCCCCGCTTCCATGAGTTACCTTTTCATTGTTACTTCCAGACCCTTTACTGTGTCCATGGCCTAGACCTCCTACAATAGCACCTCCAAAGCCACTACCTGATACTGCTTCTAATTCTTTGGATCCCCCGTGGCCAACGCTTAGGGCGCCAGAGCCTAAATTACTACCTCCTACAATGCCACCACTAGATCCACTGCCATTGATAACGAAAGTTTCTTCACTGCCATAGCTGTGGCTACCTTTTTCGCTGCCACCTCCTTTTAGGCCTTGTCTACCACCCACGTCCTCGCCAACGCCACCTCCAATTCCACCACTTAGGCCCGTTCCGAGGTGGTTAAATTTTTCTTCGACTTTGCCAAATATGCCGTGTACACCTTTGTGGACGACTTCTAGACCACCTCCAAAGCCGCCCCGTACTCCACCGCTACCACTGCTGCTGCCGCCAAATCCAAAGCCACCTCCGCCTCCAAAGCCAAGTCCTCTACCTCCAATGTAGCTTCTACGAGCTCTTTCTGGAATTTATAAAAAAACCTCATTTACTATTTTTATGTATTATACACAGAAAGTTAACAGAGAGTTACATACAAATTAAGGTAAAATTATATTACTGGTTACTGAAAAACAAAAAATGCATGATTAAATTTATAATATACTTATTACATTGTTTGCAAGGGTAATGATATTAACAATAATAACCTAGCTCTTAGATATCCTGGCTACATCACGGGAACATCTTTGGAGAATCCGAAGGTTTTGTCTGTGCAATTATGGACGAAGTTATTAAGACGAATAACTACCAGAAACAATCATGAAAGATGGAACTCCAGACATATGCCGAGCTTGTCATAAGCCTGGAGAAGCCTGGAGTTGTTTCCGGTTTTAGTCATCTTGCTAACGATGAATACTTACACAGATAACCAAGTAGTCACGATTATCCACTAACAACTTACTATTCCATACGGGCTCGTTGAAAATGAATAATAATAATAAATACTCTTTATTGTACTCCATAAAGAAACATTACAACACGTGATAAATACAAGGAGGTTTTCCCTGAGCGCTATGATCTGGGGGTTTCCAAACGTCGAGTCTACAAACATCTTTTCCCTAAAGGCCGGCAACGCACCCGCAACTCCTCTTATGTTGCAGATGTCCATGGGCGGCGGTAGCTATTTAACATCAGATAGCTCCGTTTGCTCGTTTGCCCCCTTTGTTATATATATAAAAAAAAGAAAGATGTATAAAGGCGATCTTATCGCTAAGAGCGATTTCTTCCAGATAACCTTTGGGTATAGGACAGGGCGTAGAAAAAGAGAAGCGGTAGGGAAGTGTACAAAGAGTTGATAAAGAATCGGCATAGAGTTTACAAGCAATATGATATAAAAAGAAGTTAATATACGTACATATACACATACATACATACATAATATATATACGCATATATAAATATACATATACACTACATAAACCAATACTACAAAATATATAATGGAGATGCTAATTATATTTAAGAGGTATTTAGTGACAAAAAATGAATTGCCTTATTAAAGGTATAATCTAACGCCATTTCTTGAAAATGGTCGTGCATTGCTCTACTGGGATCGGTCTATTGTCACTGGCAGCAGCCAATAAACCTGATAGGTTTACAGCAGCCAATAAACCTGACATAGTGCTAGTAGACCGATCAGCCAGCCCGAGCAATTATTTTTGACATAACAATTCCACATGACGATAATCTCGTAAAGGCGGAAAAAGAAAAATTAAGTAAATATTCGACCTTGTCCACGAGATTACCGTCATGTGGAATGAAGACTCAACAATAATTGTTCCTATTGTTGTGTAGGTCAATGGTCTATTAGCGAAGAGTTTCAACCAACACCTTAAGAAACTCTCCCTTGACTGTTGGATCAAGGGTCGGATTCAAAAGTTAAAACTGCCTGCAATGTGATTAGGTTCCTCAGCCTGGAACCTTAACTACGGGTGGCCTGAGATTTCCACCCATATATTGATTATTGGCTCATCACGATATCTCTGAAACCATAAGGCGTAGAGACTTGAAATTTTGTAGGTAGGTGGAATATTCCTTTCGCCGAGTAGAGGTCAGCTAAGAACGGATTTTATGAAATTCCACCCACAAGAGGGGGTTGCGGGGGCTAACAACATATTAACATATATGGCAAAACAATGTTTGCGGGGTCAGCTAGTATTTAAATATATTTTTCTTTTTTTATAAATATATTTCATCATCACTTCGGCCTATCGTAGTCCACTGCTGGACATAGGCCTCCACAAGTTCACGCCATAAATTGCGTGAACTTGTAGCACTGGTCTGGTGGGTTGGTGACCGCAGGGCTGGCTTTGTCGCACCGAAGACGCTGCTGCCCGTCTTTGGCCTGTGTATTTCAAAGCCAGCAGTTGGATGCTTATCCCACCATCGGTCGGCTTTTTAAGTTCCAAGGTGGTAGTGGAACTGTATTATTCCTTAGTCGCCTTTTACGACACCCACGGGAAGAGGGGGGTGGCTGTATTCTTTACTGCCGCAACCACACAGAAGGTTTCATAAATATGTTTAAAAATGTAATTATAAGGAAATATGATGAATTAAAGTCATAATAATCTATATATTATTATACGTGAAGCAAAAACTTTGTACCCCTTTTTACAAAAATTGCGCGGACGGAGGAGTATGAAATTTCGAACACAGTTTATACATATAAAGAAGGAATGCAGAATACTATAATTTTTTTTAATTATGCATAAAAATACATTAAATTAATTATAAAAAACATTACACATACTACCATGTATTTGACACACACACATATACATACTCTTTTGTTTATTATTATAGAAGTATACTCTTTGACAGCAGAACCGTAATAATGTTGAAACTTATAATTTCAATTAATTATGGTCGAATTCCGAACACTTATTTCCTCTGTTGGTAAGTAAGGTGACCAGAGCAGCTCCTGGGGGGATTTGGGGGTAGGGTCGGTAACGCGCTTGCGATACTTCTGGTGTTGCAGGCGTCTATAGGCTACGGTAATTGCTTACCATCAGGTGAGCCATACGCTTGTTTGCCGACTTAGGGTGAATTGCACCAAAACTCTCGTTATTGTAACTGTTAAATTTAACAATAACGCTAACAATAACGATTAATGGTTACGTTAGCCATTACGCGGTTGCACCATCAGAAAAACTGTTAACGTTGTAGTTAAGTGGGTTACCAGTAAAATGAGACATAATTATGTTACTCGAAAATGAACGCGGGTAAATTTTCGTATATAGCAACCTGTGATAGCAACACTTGAGACATACAGTCAATTTTCAAATCTCACGTGTCAATTTTATATTTAAACGTGCTATTTTTTCCGATTTTAAGATATTCATCAGCTTGTATGTTGTATACTTTATTAAAAATGGAAAATTTACATGTCCTCGAAAACTTCAGTACAAAGTAAGTTTATAAAAGCATATTGCTTTTAATAATTTACACAATTTTTTTCTTTCTATGAGTACATACCTAATATTAACATAACTATTTTTATTTAAATTGGTGTATTTTAGTAAGAAAGAAAACTTGATTTTGTTACAGCCCCATGAAGACGAAAATATGGTACTGGATATAACAATAAAAGATTTTAACACTTTCACGCGAACATACCAATATTGTAGGTCTATGCGATATTGCACATCATTTTTTCATAGAAATTCAAGCGACGTCTAATGACGTTGTGCAAATAGCTGATGACATTAGTATTTAAATATATTGCTCTGACGTACTAAGACGTCGACGTTAAGATACGCTATGCTACAATGGTCACTTTATTGGTCCAATTTACATATCTAAAACAAACAAAAAATACAAAATATGTATTTTGAACACATTCAGACTTATTTCAATAAAGTAAAATAAATTGATATAACATATATAAGGTCAATTTATTCCACGTGAACACAGAATCGGCGCACGCACACCCCCGCGACGCGGCACAAGTCGATTAATGTAATAAAACTTCTTAGGCGAAACGACGTATAGTGACGTTGTGCGCTACTAGTAGGTACTTAGTATCAGGACGGAATGCCATCAAAGAAGGCAAAATAAAATCGGTGCGGCGTAGCACTACAATTTTTAGAATTCGATATGTTGTGGCACAGCAACCGAACTTTTAAACATTAGTATGGCCAGACACCGTACCATTACGTTGTGCTCAATAAATCGAGTTTTTGTTGAACGTAATAGTACGTTGTGCCATATCATATCTACCAATATATGACGTACATATACGTTGTTCGCATGAAAGTGCTAATAACTCCATCGCAAAGGTGCACAACATAACTAAATTTGTCTATTATATTACTTAATTCTATACATATAGTAATAGCTATATTTATTTAACTTTTAAGGTTGCTGAAAGTGAAATGGTAGAACCAGCTGGAAATGACGCAGAAATTGTTTTTGACACCAGCGCACCCCACTCATCATTGAGGAGACCAATGTCTTCACCGCTAAAACGTAAAATTATTTCATCCTTCTCTATTTTTGGATAAATACATTAATGTAATTAAATATTTGAAAGACCACCTCTGTGGGTCAGTAGTTCATTGCGCTTTAGCTCGGACATCCTGTGTTAGAATCACAGGGATGTTTCTTTAGATATTTTGGTTGTGTATGGCAAAGAAAGCTGATAACCTGCTTTTACACAAAGATAGATATAGAAATTTATCTGCCCTATATAAACCCAGAGGACATAAGACTACTTTATTTTAAAATTTTTGAAAAGGTAACCTAATATTTTACTTTTAATTTTTGTAGGCAGAGCAAAAAGGAGGAGGGAAGTAGAAAGCTGCAATGTAATAAAAAAAGCTCTACAAGAAAAAAAAATTAATGTTTTGGACGAGCTACATGACATTGAGCTTCAAAAAATAAAACTGAGTATCGAGCAACAAAAAGAATTGCATGAACAAAAAATTAAACACAATGAAGAAAAGCATAAGTTAGAAATAATTAAATTACAATTAGAGATAGATTTATTAAGAAATAAATAATTCAAGTTATTTAATAAAAATTTTATTTTAAAAATAAATCTTTATTTTTGTCCTTATTACCTCAATCCAACATAATAGGTGGTGATAACTAAGACATTTGATTAAAATAATTATTTATCAAAGAAGTTCTATTATGGTCATCAGACCTGTTAATAGAACCGCTATACTCAAATTCCTCTTCATCAGCAGATAAGGGAGTCTCATAATCCATAAATGATGGTGTAGGGCTGTAGGCTCTTTCATTTTCTTGCACATATTATGGAGCACTGCAGTAGCCACTATAATAGGTTGTGCTTTCTTCAAATCAGTGCGTATTTTTGACGATAGAACTGGAAAGCGCTTTTTCCAACATCCAAACATCCTTTCAATTACATTTCTTGTTCTAATTTTGCTTTCGTTGTATAGTTTTTCTCCTTCGGATATTGGGTTACGTAGAGGAGTCAACAAATATGGTTTTAATGCGTAGCCCTTATCCCCAAGTAACCAGTATCCTTCAAATTCACCAGCTTCCAGTCTACTTTTTATAACACTGCAGTTAAATATATGGCTATCATGACTACTGCCAGGCCAACGTGCTACAATGTTGGTTATATACATTTCTGCATCGCAAATAACTTGCACATTTATTGAAAATATCAATTTTCTATTTCTATAATTTTCTGCATCTATGCCACCTAACAAGAAAATGTACAGAAATATTAATAAATTATAATGTATAATTAATAATGTACCTAATTTTTAGTGTTTTTGTATACGAGTACACTGTATTATGGAATATAATAATTAAAAGTAACACCTCTTTAAATGAATTTAAAATACAAACACATAATCACTTGAGGTACATACATACAGTTACCATTTATACAGTTTTACCATACCATATATTCAGTTTTAATCCTAGTTTAATAATTGATAATAAATACCTGGAGATTTGATGGGTATATGTGTACAATCAACAGCCCCAATAACTTTAGGAAAGGCGCTTATTTCATAGAAATTTGTTGCTGCTTTTTCTATCTCATTCCTATTACGAGGCATATATATCCATTCAGGTCGCATTCTTGCAATTGCTCTGCTCACTCTGTTTATGATTCGACATACGCTTGATTTATTTACTCCTGCAGTATCAGCAATGCACCGTTGAAATGAGCCGCACGCAAAATATTCTAATGCAATAAGTACTTGTTGCATTGAAACGGCTGAATTTCTGGAGAAAAATAAATAGATACTTATTATAATTTAAAATTATTATTACAAAATTTTACTTCTTATGTAGGTACTCTATAAAAATACTATGTACCTAAGCTACATTCATTGAAACTATTATAAATTATTGAAGGAAAATAGATACTCACTTCGTGGTTCTTGATGATATCAATGGGTCTAAGTGTAAAGCCAAAGCGCGTGCAAGTTTCTTGGAAACACGAAACCTTTCCAAAAAGGAGTTTTCGTCCCATTTACTAAATCTATCTATTCTTTCGAGATAAACCTTTCTTTTAGAATATATTATAACGTCGTCTGAATCAGAAGAACTTTCCCACAAAATTTCTTGTAGTAAAGACATACCGAATGGAAATAATGTTATAGCAAAAACAATGGCGTAATGACGGAATTTGACATAACAATGACGATAACCGGCCAAATATGTGTCGTTATAGTTACCGTTAAATTATGACGTCATTTTAACCATTGTCAGATGGTGCAACGCATTTTTGTCTTAACGATTGATTTAACGAAAGATATTACGTTAACGTGAGATATTTAACGTTAACGTCAGTTGGTGCAATTCACCCTTAGTGATATTAAAAAAAAAATATATGGCGACCACTAGTAATAATAAACGCTTCACACTCAGCGGCTCCCAGTAGGATTATCTCCTGTGTCGGGGATCCAGAAACACACACAATACACAAGCATAAACGCCCAGACCACGACAAACATCAGTGATCTGTGGTATGGCCAATACAAAGGATTGTCATGTGCGGGGATCGAACCCGCGACCGCTAGCGCATCAACCAGCGATGTGACGGTTGCGCCAAGTAGTATTAAGGACCTGTACCTTAACTCGTAAAAGTTGAAAACAATATTTTACAAATTTTTTTAGCGTATTAGTAATTTTTACAATTTACCTGTGGTATTTGCAGAGGCCAATAAAATGGCAAATACTAAACTAAAAGACCGTCTCATGGCTTCGTGTTTACTAACTAGCTAAAATGTCATTTTGTCATCCTTTTATACATCTTTCGTTGTCATAATTTACGCTATCTGAGTGAATTCATAAAAACATCGTACCCATACCGGTAAAACAAGCTACCGCTTGAAATTCACATTTACACGTTTGTGGAATCGTTCTGGTTTTATTGATAAATTAATTTTAAGTAAAATTACAATACGTACAATTTATTGTTCTCACATTAAACATACTAGTCCAATATATAACTTTTTAGGCTATTGAATCTACTAAAATATTTTACATTTTATAAAGTACGTAAATAACAATTAAAATATTTTTTTAATCAAAGGTTTAATTTGGACAAGCGAAGTGAAACAACTGGAGTACCTAAGTTAAAACATATTCAGGATACAAACTACTTATTATAAACTTTTTAGAGTACCTGCGCAGGTCCACTCGTGTTTGTCTATTGTTCCCGTACTCGTAGCTTGATAACGCCGTGTCGTAAAACTGCACGACGTCGTGTCGTGGACATGGGGCCGGGCTCTTAGAGTTAAAAACAATAATTTGATAAAAATAAGAATGTCACATAAACTCAAATCGAGGTTCAATTTGACGGCATTCAGCTGATATTATTAATACCTTAATGAAATGAAAGAAATGCTCTACAAACTACTATTATAAGCGCATAGCCGATCCCCGCAGTATCTATGTAAGAAGGTGAATCTCTATATAAAAAATGAATCGCTGAATTTGTTGCTAAGCGCAAATCTCGAGAGCGGCTGAACCGATTTCGCTAATTCTTTTTTTTATAATGTTCCTTAAAGTACGGGGATGGTTCTTACGAAGAGAAAAATTTTAAAAATTCCTTGAAAAAGTCTAAAAACAACACTGTTCTATATTCCCATAGAAAAGATTCGTAATAAATAATAATACATACTTAAAAGTCAATTTGAAGTTTAATAAAATTTAAGTGTTAGTGGAGAGGTTCCAGGAAGGATAAGTAAAAATATTAAAGAATTGACTGTTAGGCGGTGCTAAGTTCGCCGGGTCAGCTAGTATTATCTATACTAATTTAATAAAGCTGAAGAGTTTGTTTGTTTGTTTGTTTGAACGCGCTAATCTCAGGATCTACTGGACCGATTTGAAAAATTCTTTCAGTCTTAGATAGCCCATTTATCGAGGAAGGCTATAGGCTATATATCATCACGCTAAGACCAATAGGAGCGGAGTCCACGCCGACGAAGTCGCGCGCAGAAGCTAGTTATAAATATTAGGCCCTGCGCGCACTAGTGACTTTTTGTCACCGTGACTTTTTGTCACTGTCACCGCGTCCATCATCCCTAATGAAGGTGCGCGCACTTGGCTGCGTGACAATTCGGTGACTTTTTGTCCGCGGAGGACGCCAACATGCCCGTGACGCGACAAAATGTCACGTGTCATATGTACGTAGGTTGGCAAACATGGTGTAGAACTTTCCACTTATCAGCCTATCACTCCAAAGCGGGTGAACCCAATACTTTTTATTATTGTATTTTTTTCTATTTCTAAAAACGAGCTCACAGACAACCTATATCTGTATATAATCTGTCACTGCAAGTGCGCGCAGTCACGAAAGTGACGGTGACGTGACAGTGGCAAAGAATTTTTTGTCACGGTGACAAATGTCACTAGTGCGCGCAGGGCCTAAAGTTTGAAAGCTATCAGTCCCTATCAATAGTCTGTTTTTTTTTTAAACAAACGAGTATCGTACGTTATAATACATGTTATTTCACTGACGGATGCTTTATTATCATTATCACAGGGTAATGCAAGCGAAAATAGTTATAATTATAAAATTGATGAAGTTTGAACTCCTCTGTTACAAGGAGTGGAAGTAGCTGAAGTCGATAGCCAAAAATGGTGGTCATAATATGTCAATCATGTAATAACCAAGAACGATACAAAAATGTATTAAGTCGACAATTATGTAGAAAATATTTTAGAGCAGTTTATAATTCACGTGTCTTCAGAAAGTTCATTAGAAGAACGTGATGACTATAGTTTTGAAGATTACAAGAATTATAATTATAATAATTATTTTATTTATAAATTCTTGTGTATATATTTATGCTATATCCAATTTTGTTTTATTTTGAAATTATCGTGAAATTAATTTATGAAATTATTTATATTTAAAAATAATTTAATTTTCTCTACAGTAAATAGAAGTATTCAATATGAACGGGCCTTTATAATTTCAAAACAAGCACAAAGGCGTTGGTATAACCCCTTACAATGAACCATCTCACACTTTCACAGTGACATAATCCGTACTTGTTTGTTAAAAAAACAGACTATAACAATGGCATGTTTTTTTTTTACAGACGCATCCAAATATAATTAATATTAATAATTATCTTAATTATCAAAAGGTAATAATAATAATAATATTAATAATCACGATCACGATCACGATTCAGCCTGTAATATCCCACTGTTGGGCATAGGCCTCTTCTCCATGTAGGAGAAGGATCGGAGCTTAATCCACCACGCTGCTCCAATGCGGGTTGGCGGATATATTCCCTACTATGAGTAACGATCGCTATCAGGTGTACATGATAACAACCGGGACCGACGGCTTAACGTGCTCTCCGAGGCACGGTGGGGTAACCCACAAGGACTGCACAAACACCCAGACCACGGCAAACATCTGTATGGCCAATACAAATGTTGTCGTGTGCAGGAATCGAACCCGCAACCGCCCGCGCAACAGCCAATCGCAACCCAGTGCTGTAACCGCTGCGCCAACGTGGCGTCTTAATAATAAATTCAATCATTCATCAAGTCATTAATAATAAATATTCTTTATTATACACCAACAAAAAAAAAATACAATGCATTAAGATTAGTGTTATAGTTTTGTACAATAGGCGGCCTTATCGCTAAAAAGCGATCTCTACCAGGCAACCGTGTAAACGTTAGAAATCATATTAATTTTATATACATAAACAAAATTCTACGATTTCGATAAGTAAAAAAACTATCACAATTTTAAAAACTTTTAAGTTCCTATTTATATGATCTTAAAACGTGTTTAGGATCCTGCTCTGATGAACCTACCTTTTTTGCACAAAAACCTCCTAAAGAGACATTCGGTCGTTTTTGCTATGTTATTAATCTTTTAATTCTATAATTATTAATACTTTTTGAAAATTAGAATTTAAGGAATAGTTTTTAACGACGCGTTAGCGCAGTGACGACATCATCTAGCTTATAGTACTAGCGGTCGAGGGCTTGTTCCCGGCTCCCGCATATGGCAATATTTGTATAGCCCTGAAATGATGTTTGTCGTTTTTGGGTTTTTCTAATTTATTGTGTGTGTTTTACAAAACCTGTATGGCCAATACAAATGTTGTCGTGTGCGGGGATCGAACCCGCAACCGCCAGCGCAAAAGCCACAAACCAGTGCTGTGACCGCTGAGCCAACGCGGCGTCAAAAAAAAGCAAATTCGTCGTGCTCGTGACACAAATAAAAATATAAAAATCACCTATAATATATATTCCAAAATTCAAATAAAAATATAAAAATTACCTTTAATATATATTCCAATATTCTAATTAATATTATATTTCGATTACTCGTTTTGTTATTTTTTTGTGTGCACATTAAAGAGCAGAAAGATAAGATCAGGTTCGTGGGATGTATTTCCAAGGCTGAAGGTCAAATCTCGACACAAACCAGCTTTATAATAAAACGATTAAAGCTAACCCTCCGCTATTTTAGCATATGACAATATAGCATCGCGGTAGTAATTCTCTAATATATTTTGGCTATTATCTTTGGCATTGCATTAGCATTTCGTCAGATAATTACGTTAAAAATAAACTGATTTATAACTTTAACTTGTTTTACTTTAGGTACCATTTCAACGGAAAGTAAAATTAAAACACGCTGCACAGTTAGAAAACTAATTTTTGTTAGCAAACAAAATTGAAAACTGACCCAAATAACTTTTTTTTTTTACTTGAAACATTACATAGCTTCCTTTACAATACTTATACCAAATTTAACTCTTCAACAACGATGGCATTTAAAAATAGTTATAATTAAAGCTCACGGTGATGCTATGTTTTTGTAGAACATTACCCTAATCTATATATTAATACGTGAATCAAAAACATTGTACCCCTTTTATTACCCCTTAAGTATGAAATTTCGCACACATGTTATATTATTAAAATTTATATTATTAAAATTGTACATAAAATATACTAAAAATACCATGTATTTGACACACGCATACTCGTATATGTATATACTCGCATTTGTATATACTCTTTTGTTTATTGTTAAAGTCTGACATTGAATTGACATCTTCTTAATATAATATAAATCTCGTGTCACAATGTTTGTCCTCAATGGACTCCTAAACCACTTAACCGATTTTAATCAAATTTGCACACCGTGTGCAGTTTGATCCAACTTGAAAGATAGGCTATATTTTATTTTGGTATATGTAATTATTATACTTAAGAAAAAAAAAGGCGGTACGAAGTTCGCCAGGTCAGCTAGTTGAATTATATAAAAGAGATTTCCACCCATTGACTCATCACCATATCTCTGGAACCATAAGGCGTAGAGACTTGGAAATTTGGTAGGAATATTTCTTTCGCCGAGTAGAGGTCAGCTAAGAACGCATTTTACGAACTTCCACCCACAAGAGGGGGTTGCGGGAGTTAATAACATATATGGCAAAACAACGTTTGCGGGGTCAGCTAGTATATTAATATTGTTTGCATATAATGAATGTTAAACATGACCATGTTAAATTCATTAAAATCGTAATAATGTTCAAAATTATAATTTAAAATAATTATGGAAGAATTTCGACCACTAGGCGAACACTAGTATATTAATACGTAGAGCGTGTTTGACCAGTTGTGAATAACGCTATTTGACGGATGACGGTATCCAATAGATAAAAGTTTATGATAAACTAGCTGCTGAGCCCGCGACTTCGTCCGCGTGGAATTTGACAATAAAGTAATTGTTCCGTTCGCAGAGTTATAAAATGAATAAATTTCTAAAATAAAAGTAGCCTAAGTTACTCCCTATTACATCAGATATCTGCCAGTGAAAGATCCATCAAAATCAGTCCAGCCGTGTCAGAGATTAGCCGGAACAAACAAACAGACAGACAAAAATTGTAAAAAATGTTATTTTGGTATACTTATGTAATGCGTATACATCCATTTGCATTTAGTAAAAAGCGGTTATTTTAATATTACAAACAGACACTCCAATTTTATTTGAATTATATTATTTATATCTTTATATTGTTGGTAAAAATGAATAAATTACTATGATAATAACAAAAAAGTAATATAAACTGATAAAAAAGTAATTTTAATCACATGTTCCGATTCATACTTACCTAAATAACTTTTGTTAAATTAATTCCAGAAAAAAATGTGTTAAAAACAAATTATAGAGATTTTAATTATTAATAACATTGCTCTCTTTAACAATCTTGATAAAGTTAATAGTTTTTAAGATAAATGATAAATAATGATTCAGGACACAGAGTGGCTGGTGCAGCTAATACTTGTGAGCGCGCGAAATTAACAATTAAAAACAGGTATAAACAATGATTTTTTTTGAATCTGTGTTAATAAACCATCAATTATTGTATAAAGAATTAAAAAAAAATAATAATAATATTAATATATTTTTCATGGGTCAAGTGCCCAAATTTGAGATTTTTCTAAACTTTAAAAATTCATATCTCTAAAAATAATAACTTTATCGTGAAAAGTCATAGGATCTTTTTTATTTGTATTTTAATAAAGAATATAAAAAAATGTCCTGTTGAAAAATAACAATTCCTTGCAATTGTTTAAGAAATTTCGGTTTAAAAAATATGGCCCCGGGTTTCCCCATGGCAACATGCATAATATAAATCATCAGTAGGGCAATTTGAAGAAGATCGCAAAAATTGAGGTGGAATAGTTTTCGGAGCTCATGCGCCGATTCGTACTGGACTAAATGTAAAATATCAATTATTATAAAGATGAATTCGAATATACAAATTTGACAACTATCAAAAAATATTTTTACAAACAAAATAAAAGAGCTTTCGTTAATATTACTTCATAAAGTCTACATAACATGTGCAGACGCCACATTAGTATAGGTAGTAAAAATTTAATTTATTGAATGTTTATTAGTGTAATGTCCTGTTTTTCCGGTTGCCGCAAGAGCTATCTGACGTATGACTATATCATCATTATCATGTCATAAAAGTAGGTATATGTATTTAAAAAAAAACTGGGAGGCCTATGTCCAGCAGTCGACTGCAATAGGCTGAACTGACTGACTGACTGATTGAGGCTCTAAGAGTATATCTAAATATGTATATTTGATTTTAATTTGCGAGTTTGATTTTATTTTAGTTAACCTTGTTTGTAATAGGTAGGGACTAGGGATCCCTAGTACATTTTTTTCACCTGATTACTATCAAGCTAATTTTCCGGGAGTAGCTTCATTTTGATTAGACGAACAAAAAATTCATCTACGAAAACTCTCGATTGTGGTAGCTAACAGAGATAGCAGGGGATAGAGCAGCAGAGATTGTAGGATCGGGATAACGTACCACGCAATTTGTAGGACAATATTACTATTAAATTATATAGATATTAACTAACTAAAAGAAAAAAAAATCAGAAAAAAAATCAATTTTTGATGACCTTACGAGGTCATCAATTTGATGTCATCAAAAATTATTACTAACCAGCTGATTTTTTTTTCTCATCATAGTATGATTTATATTTTAGTTGTTGTTTTCAATATTTTTCTAAAGAACTGTCGTTTGATTTTTTTATTTGATAAGAAATTACTCATATTTGCTATATCTTTAATTTAAGAAATAGTTATTCAAAATTGTATCCTGTTTCTGGACAGCGACATTAATTATCGATTCTTTTCTGTTTATTAATTTATGGTTATTTTATCATTTGTTTTTACTCTGAACAAAAATAAATGATAAAATAGTCATAATTATAATGAAATGTTTTTTTCTGTAAATATTTTGTTTCTATTCATGAAGTAAATATTTCCTCTCATTATATTATGTATACATTTTTATGTAATGTGACAAACGATATTAAATGTACTCTATAACAATAAATCTTTTGTTTTCATTTCTATTGCAATTATTTTTATACTATTACTAGCTAGCCGAATCGGTCGAGCCATTCTCGAGTTACCTATGCGCTAAGCAACATTCATTTTTATTATATTATAGACTAGCTGCCAGGACAGACTTCATTCTGTCTGTTATTTATTTATTTATTTTTTATATAAAAACCTTCGGTGGGATTTTAGGAACATACGAAAAAAAAATTAGCCGAATTGGTCGAGCCATTCTCCAGTTATGCGCTTAGCAACATTCATGTTTATTATGTAGTAGTTATAAACAGACAGATATAGATTTAATTGTATTTTATAAAACAAGGAAAAAAATACTTAAACTGTTATTTGGTTTTATTTTATTGTCTATTGTTATGCCTATAGCAATAAGGTTACTCTTGTGACCAGTCACGATACGTGCTGAGTGCATCTCGCATGTAAAACAACCACATCCGTGCTAGCCGGTTGTGATGTCATCTGGATTTTATCGTTTATTAAGTACTAGATTCTGTGCCCACGACTTCGTCGAATTTAACAAAAAAGTTATTGTTCAGTTCGCACTCATTAAAAAAAATAGAAAATAAAAGTAGCATAAGTTACACCTTATTACATCAGCTATCTGCCAGTGAAAGTCCCGTCAAAGTCGGTCCAACCGTTTCAGAGATAAGCCGGAACAAACAGACAGACAGACAGATAGACAAAAATTGTGAAAAATGTTATTTTGGTATATGTACCGTGTATAGATCCATATGCATTTAGTAAAAAGCGTTTATTTTAATATTACAAACAGAAACTCCAATTTTATTTATTTGTAAGTATAGGTTTATTAGATATGCATGGTGCAAAATTCATGGTCCAAATAGGTATTGTGATTGAATAATATTATATTTAATTAATATCCGACATTTATAGTTTTTAATGGCAATACTTTCTTTTATGACAAATGTCAACTGTCAGATATATTCACTTGTCAGACGTAATAAAATCTTCGAAAGAAAAAGTGCGTTTCTTATTAGCTGCGACCCTTTTAAATTTTCAAACTAAAAATAAAGTTGAAATATAGCGGCGAGAGCATCTACAACAACGCGCCACCACATCTGGTTCCCGTACCGGGAATCGAACCCGAGCCTGGGTGAGAGCCAGGTATCCTCCGGTCGCCAGATGTGGTGGCGCGTTGTTGTAGATGCTCTCGCCGCTATATTTCAACTTTATTTTTAGTTTGAAAATTTAAAAGGGTCGCAGCTAATAAGAAACGCACTTTTTCTTTCGAAGATTTTATTACGTCTGACAAGTGAATATATCTGACAGTTGACATTTGTCATAAAAGAAAGTATTGCCATTAAAAACTATAAATGTCGGATATTAATTAAATATAATATTATTCAATCACAGGTATCGATCGTTATACGTAAAAATATTCAAGGCTTTGTTTTGGCCTATGTACAGGTAAAAATACGTAAGTTATTAGGGAAATTTTACAAAACACACAGTGCAAATTCCTTAAACAAAAACATTTGTTTTTAGTTCTATATAAATAAATAAGTCCTTATATAAATAATAACTAATTTTAACTGTAACATTTGAGTAAAGATTTAAAAAAAAATGGTGTAAGAAATAGTCGTTTGCTTGGAAATGACAAAAAAAAACTTCATTTACATGAACCAGTTATATCACGTAGATAGACGAAAAAAATAGTCAAGTAGATGCTCATTAGTTATAACTCAGGAAGAATCAAATCTTGATCAATGGGACTACATGTATGATGTAGTTTGTCATGACAAAGTACGAGTACCAGCTATTGATTAAAAAAGAATTATCAAAAGCGGTCCACCCAGTAAGAAGTTCTGAGGTTAACACAGATAAAAAAATACAATCAAATTAGACAGTTTTATCATAAAAAATATGTAATATAATTAAGTAATTTTTAGTACATTGCAGTGCTCTAGATATTATGATAATAACATTAGGAAAAGTAAGATAACCATCGACACCTAGATGAAAATAAGTACACGATATCCCTAATGTTATCTAAATAACTATACTGTAAGTGTGTAATTTTACCCTTCCAGGCAAAAGCATGTTGTTAAGGGAAAGAATAGGAACTTAATTCTTTCTTACAATAAATTCTTTCTTTTACCGTCAACTCCGTCAAGCTAAAGACGCCCCGTCCGGCGACTAATTAGCTTTTTGACAGCTCACGCCTATAAATTACAGTTTTTTTTTCCGGAATAACGTACTAAAAATTTTACAGTAATGTCATACTTTATTGACGATTTGATTGATTGAGTGAAGTACCCTGTGCATGACAAACAACCACAGACTATGAAACAGTTCTTGAAATAATAAATCGATAATAAATCGATCATAATTATGATAAAAGTAATTTTACGTCATGTGATTATTGTTTCTATAAATTTAATACAAAAAAAGAAATAAAAATAGTATCTATGAAACCAAGATTGATTACTTGCAAGGAATTAAGTCGAAATCTTGAAATTTAATTACAAACCAAGAACCAAGAGCAATAACTCTGTTAATTCATTTATTTATTATTTATACATATATTTCATTTATAATTAAAAAAACTAATAAACGCATAAATAAATAATATTTTTAAACTAAATGTATTTAATTAAATCGATTGAAAGTTCTTCTTAAATAAAATCGATTATTATTTCGAATCGAATAAATAACGTGTGAGGCAGTCACTAATGTCAAAATTTCTTGAAGTGTCAAAAAGATCATTAGTCGCCGGACGGGGTATAATAATAATTTTAAATATCAGCTTTATGAACCAAGATCCCATGTCTCATAGACCTAACTTACTTCTTGATGAAAAAAATATATAATATAATAGAACAGTATTAGCGTGACCAGTGAACGTACACATACCTGCAAACTTAGGCTGACGGCTAATTTTCAAAAATCAGAGCCTAAAGGTTCTACGTACCTACGTCCTACGTAAAAATCGTACTAACTTTACTTATTTTCTAATGGCTGATTCTTACGTAATTATGTTGAAGAGAGTATTGCAATTGTAAACAAAATGTATGTCATACTACCAGACACTTCCTGTCGGCAGTCAGGGCCGTCTTAAGCATATTCCGCGCCGGGGTGCGGGTAATCAGCCAGCGCCCCTGCTGTTGTAAAAAATGAGTTTATAGGTCAATAAAATTTTGAGTTTCTAGCATTCGGCGCCTCCTAGGACTCCGCGCCCCGGTCCGTTGCACCCCTTGAACCCCCGGGTAAAGACGGCCCTGTCGGCAGTAGTGGATGCCAAACACAAATTTCATTATATTTTAAAACCCTTACAAAATATTTTAGCAAATCTTTATACGAGTAAATTTTTTAGTGCGATATTCAGGTACTAAAACTAAAGTATCTACTTATTAAAATTATTTAACCGTTTTTAATGTGTTTAAGTATTTACGTTACTTCTATTAGTTTAATTGTATTGTTTTTAATGTTTATCAGTTTATGCTGATTCAAGTCCTAAAATTCGTAGCGTGACATTTAACGGGATTTTATATTTTCAACTTCTAAGATTATTGCAAGTAAACAAATAAATTATTTACATTCGTTATATTATTAGTTATTACACTAACTGTGCCCATAGCTTCATCCGCGTGTAATAGTGACTGTGGACAGCATTTTTGGATATATCTTTTGATTTATTTTGAATTATAAACACCGTCGTTTGGATATTTATTTACATGTTCAACGTGATCCTTAAAATTGACGTAGCACTCGTGGTCTAAGATCCGAGATAGCTAAATATTCCCTCATCTGTTAATTAGATGTAACAACTTTTTATAGGCTGATTTCAATATTGTGAATCTATAAAAACAACCTCTGCCAGCATAAGCCTGCTGCAAAAAAAAATTTTTTTATCTTTTCCCTCTCATGTTAATTACATGCAGTACCTAAGCTAAAACCGTTAATATTTTACACTATATACCTGACTGTAGTAGGCACCCATCTCTGGTGGCAGAGGATGTTTTTGTAAATTCACAATATTGAAATCAGCCTATAAAAAATTGTTTCATCTAATTAACAGATGAGGGAATATTTTGTTATATCTCGGATCTTAGACCATCGGCGACAGAGTGCAGATCGCTTCGCGCATCGTGCAGGAGTCGCATACGGTAAATAGTTTTGAATAATATACTTATTTCAATTTTGAAAAATTGGAAGAAAATCTTTAGATTTGTTTACTTACTATTTGTTTACTTGTATTCTTGTGATGTGTTTTAATTCATATAAATGATTTTATTCATATTATAATTATAATTATACCCTATTCCTATATTATTATACTTATTAAGAAATATAATAATTATTATATTGTTGTAAAAAAAAATTAATAGTAAGAAAGGAGGACTTATTTCTTTACAATTTTTAACCTAATTAGCAAGAAAATAAATTCAAAACACACCATACGGCTTTTTTCGTCTATCAATATCTTTTTTAGATTTTTTTTTTTTTTTTTTGCTTCTACTCTCTCTACTGACTCTCTTTACATAATGTTTAAATTTGTTTTTCAAAATTTTACAATAAAACCTGTGCACTATTAATATTTAATATTATGCATAAAAATAAATTTTTCATTGCTATAGTGAAATTTAAAAGCAAAATATTTTTTACCATATATCTTATACACTAACATATTCTATATTTGATTTTCTATATGTGTTCACGCTAAATTTATATAACATTTATTTTGAAATGTAATTTAAGGGGTTTATAACTTTATATGCAATAATGTTTTCCTTGCAGAGATTATTATAAATTTTTACTTAGTTTTATATTACAATAGAAGTCAATTTCATCGGAGAAATAATGGAAAAATATCTTTATTGGAACAATAATACTTATTAAATTAAATGGCTAGTTATTATGTTGCCTGTCTAATAAATTGAGGATACAAAGGATTATCTATTGATATAATAAAAATCGATTGCTTTTTGATACTTTTCATATCAACTACGACTAGCACTTGTGGAGCCAGAGTTTCCATATCCTTTTGACTAAGTAAATCCACCACCTAGTCCGCCCCCAAAACCATTACTTCTGCCAAGAAATCCACCCAATCCACCTCCATCACCATGTCCACCTCCATCACCATGTCCACCACTACTTCCACTTCTAAAATCAAAACCTCCTGATCCGTGTCCACCGACTAGGCCTCCGTCAGATCCACCACCAGCGCCGATCCCAAAACCACTAGGTCTCCTAACACCGAAACCACTGGAAACTTCTGTTCCAGAACCCCCTAAATCACCATGGCCTCCTGCGAGACCTGGAAAAGTACCATGACTACTTCTGATTCCGCCTCCAAGGACTCTTCCTAAATTGGATCCACCCGGATAAGTTTCAGGTCCACCAGCACTGCTCCTAGACCCAATTCCACCAATTCCTCCGTTAAAATTTTTTCCACTACCAACACCTAAGCCACCGCCTGATCCTCCTCCTATTCCTTCAGACCATCTATGGCTACCGCCTAGCGATCCAGAGCCATCATAACCGCTGCTCAAACCACTACCTTCTCTGAAGCTACGGCCATATCCATTGCCACTGATCCAAGATCCTCCACTGCCATAATTTCCTTGCAAATTTCTTTCAGATTCTTTACTGAGGTCACCACCTGGATTTTGAACAATGCCATGTACTAAGCTACCGCCTGATCCACCTCCTATTCCTCCAGACCATCTATGGCTACCGCCAAGCCATCCAGAGTCACCATAACCGCTGCTCAAACCACTACCTTCTCCGAAGCCACGGCCATATCCATTGCCACTGATCCAATATCCTCCACTACCATAATTTCCATGCAAATTTTTTTCAGATCCTTTACTGAGTTCACTACCTGGATTTCGAACAATGCCAACTCCTGAGCTACCGCCTGATCCTCCTCCTGTTCCTCCCGACCATCTATGGCTACCGCCAAGCCACCCAGAGTCACCATTACCGCTGCCCAAACCACTACGTTCTCCAAAGCCACGGCCATATCCACTGCCACTGATCCAAGATCCTCCACTGCCATACATTCCTTGTCCATTTCTTCCAGATTGTTTGTTGAGTTCACCACCTGGATTTCGATCACTGCCAACTCCTAAGCCACCACCTGATAATCCTCCTTCTCTTCCAGACAATCTATGGCTACCACCTAACCATTGAGAGCCACCATTACCGCTGCCCAAACCACTACCTTCTCCGAAGCCACTGCCATATCCACTGCCACTGATCCAAGATCCTCCATTGCCATACATTCCTTGTTCATTTCTTCCAGATTCTTTACTAATTTCACTACCTTGATTTCGGTCATTGCCAACTCCAAAGCCACCGCCAAATCCTAAGCCACCACCTGATCCTCCTCCTATTCCTCCAGACCATCTATGGCGACCAGCTGGCCATCGAAAGCCACCATTACCGCTTCCCAAACTACTACCTTCTCCAAAGCCACTACCATGTCCACTGCCACTGATCCAAGGTCCTCTACTTCCATAAATTCCTTGTCCGTTTCTTCCAGATTCTTTACTGAGTTCACCACCTCGATTTCGATCAACGCCAAGTCCGAAGTCACCATAATTGCTGCCGAAGCTTGGTCCTCCACTACCATGGCTTAGTTTGTCATTGCTTTCAGGTACATAACCGAGTCCACTACTTGAACCTTCTACAACGCCACCACTCGATCCACTGTCACTGTTGCCGAAACCTTTTCCTTCGCTACCATGGATTTCCTTTTCATAGCTTTCAGATATACCACCGAGTCCACTGCTTGAACTTTCTCCAATTCCACCGCTCGATTCGCTATCTATGCTGCCATAACCTGCTCCTACACTGCCATAGCTTCCTTTTCCATTGTTTTCTAATCCACTAGTGAGTCCACCTCTTAAGCCTCCTGCACTGCTTCCTCCAAGGCTGTCATCAGATCCACTGCCACTGTTACCAAAACTTGCTACTCCACTAGCTCGGCTTCCTTTTTCATTGATTCCAGATCCACCATCGAGTCTACTACTTGAACCTCCTCCAATGACACCCCTCGGTCCATTACCACTATTACCAAAACCTGTTCCTTCGCTACCATGGCTTCCTTTTTCATAGCTTTCGACACCACTGAGTCCATTGCTTGAACCTTTTCCAATCCCACCACTAGATTCGTTACCTATGCTGCCATAACCTGCTTCTTCAGTGCCAAAGCTTTCTTTTCCATTGCTACCAGACCCATTACCGAGTCCACTACTTGAAACTTTTGCAATTCCACTGCTCGATTCACTACGTATGCTGCCATATCCTGCTCCTCCGCTGCCAAAGTTATCTTTTATATTACTTTCAGATCCACCACTGAGACCACTGTTTGAATCTCCTCCAATGTTACCGCTTGATCCACTGACACTGTCTCCAAAACTTCCCAGTCTACTAGCTTGACTTCCTTTTTCATTGATTCCAGATCCGTCATCGATTCCACTGCTTGTACCTCCTCCAACGATACCCCTCGGTCCACTGCCACTATTTCCGAAACCTGTTCTTTCGCTACTATGGATTCCTTTTCCATAGCTTTCAGATACACCACCGAGTCCACTGATTGAACTTTCTCCAATTCCACCGCTCGATTTGCTATCTATGCTGCCATAACCTGCTCCTCCACTGCCATAGCTTCCTTTTCCATTGCTTTCTAATCGACTAGTGAGTTCACCTCTTAAACTTCCTCCACTGCCTCCTTTGAGGCTGTCGTCAGATCCACTGCCACGGTTGCCAAAACCTCTGACTCCACTAGGATGGCTTCCCTTTTCATTGCTTTCAGATCCTTTGTCAAGCAAACTTCTTGAACCTCCGCCAATGCCACTCCTTGATCCACTGCCACTCTTACCAAAATGTGTAGCTTCGCTACTGTGGCTTCCTTTTTCAAAGCTTTCAGAAACACCACTGACCCCACTGCTTGAACTTTTTCCAATTCCACCACTCGATTCGTTACCTATGCTGCCATAACCTGCTCCTTCAGTGCCAAAGCTTTCTTTTCCATTGCTACCAGACCCATTACTGAGTCCACTGCTTGAAACTTTTTCAATTCCACTGCTCGATTCACTACGTATGCTGCCATATCCTGCTCCTCCGCTGCCAAAGTTATCTTTTATATTACTTTCAGATCCACCACTGAGACCACTGTTTGAATCTCCACCAATGTTGCCGCTTGACCCACTGACACTGTCACCAAAACTTCCCAGTCTACTAGCTTGACTTCCTTTTTCATTGATTCCAGATCCGTCAACGATTCCACTGCTTGTATCTCCTCCAACGACACCCCTCGGTCCACTGCCACTATTTCCGAAACCTGTTCTTTCGCTACTATGGATTCCTTTTCCATAGCTTTCAGATACACCACCGAGTCCACTGCTTGAACTTTCTCCAATTCCACCGCTCGATTTGCTATCTATGCTGCCATAACCTGCTCCTCCACTGCCATAGCTTCCTTTTCCATTGCTTTCTAATCGACTAGTGAGTTCACCTCTTAAACTTCCTCCACTGCCTCCTTTGAGGCTGTCGTCAGATCCACTGCCACGGTTGCCAAAACCTCTGACTCCACTAGGATGGCTTCCCTTTTCATTGCTTTCAGATCCTTTGTCAAGCAAACTTCTTGAACCTCCACCAATGCCACTCCTTGATCCACTGCCACTCTTACCAAAATGTGTAGCTTCGCTACTGTGGCTTCCTTTTTCAAAGCTTTCAGAAACACCACTGACCCCACTGCTTGAACTTTTTCCAATTCCACCACTCGATTCGTTACCTATGCTGCCATAACCTGCTCCTTCAGTGCCAAAGCTTTCTTTTCCATTGCTACCAGACCCATTACTGAGTCCACTGCTTGAAACTTTTTCAATTCCACTGCTCGATTCACTACGTATGCTGCCATATCCTGCTCCTCCGCTGCCAAAGTTATCTTTTATATTACTTTCAGATCCACCACTGAGACCACTGTTTGAATCTCCTCCAATGTTGCCGCTTGATCCACTGACTCTGTCACCAAAACTTGCTAGTCTACTAGCTTGACTTCCCTTTTCATTGATTCCAGATCCGTCATCGATTCCACTACTTGTACCTCCTCCAACGATACCCCTCGGCCCACTGCCACTATTACCGAAACCTGTTCCTTCGCTACTATAACTTCCTTTTTCATAGCTTTCAGATACATCACTAAGTCCGCTGCTTGAACTTTCTCCAATTCCACCGCTCGATTTGCTATCTATGCTGCCATAACCTGCTCCTCCACTGCCATAGCTTCCTTTTCCATTGCTTTCTAATCGACTAGTGGGTCCACCTCTTAAACTTCCTCCACTGCCTCCTTTGAGGCTGTCGTCAGATCCACTGCCACGGTTGCCAAAACCTCTGACTCCACTAGGATGGCTTCCCTTTTCATTGCTTTCAGATCCTTTGTCAAGCAAACTTCTTGAACCTCCGCCAATGCCACTCCTTGATCCACTGCCACTCTTACCAAAATGTGTAGCTTCGCTACTGTGGCATCCTTTTTCAAAGCTTTCAGAAACACCACTGACCCCACTGCTTGAACTTTTTCCAATTCCACCACTCGATTCGTTACCTATGCTGCCATAACCTGCTCCTTCAGTGCCAAAGCTTTCTTTTCCATTGCTACCAGACCCATTACTGAGTCCACTGCTTGAAACTTTTTCAATTCCACTGCTCGATTCACTACGTATGCTGCCATATCCTGCTCCTCCGCTGCCAAAGTTATCTTTTATATTACTTTCAGATCCACCACTGAGACCACTGTTTGAATTTCCTCCAATGTTGCCGCTTGATCCACTGACTCTGTCACCAAAACTTGCTAGTCTACTAGCTTGACTTCCCTTTTCATTGATTCCAGATCCGTCATCGATTCCACTACTTGTACCTCCTCCAACGATACCCCTCGGTCCACTGCCACTATTACCGAAACCTGTTCCTTCGCTACTATAACTTCCTTTTTCATAGCTTTCAGATACATCACTAAGTCCGCTGCTTGAACTTTCTCCAATTCCACCGCTCGATTTGCTATCTATGCTGCCATAACCTGCTCCTCCACTGCCATAGCTTCCTTTTCCATTGCTTTCTAATCGACTAGTGGGTCCACCTCTTAAACTTCCTCCACTGCCTCCTTTGAGGCTGTCGTCAGATCCACTGCCACTGTTGCCAAAACCTCTGACTCGACTAGGGTGGCTTCCCTTTTCATTGCTTTCAGATTCACTTTCGAGTCCACTGCTTGAACCTCTTTCAATGCCACTCCTCGATCCACTGCCACTTTTACCAAAACCTGTTCCTTCGCTACTGTGGCTTCCTTTTTCATAGCTTTCAGATACACCACCGAGTCCACTGCTTGAACCTTTTCCTATTCCACCACTCGATCCGCTACCTATGCTGCCATAACCTGCTCCTTTACTACCAAGGTTTCCTTTTCCATTGCTACCAGATCCGTTACCGTGTCCTCTACTTGAAACTTTTTCAATCCCACTGCTCGATTCACTACGTATGCTGCCATATCCTGCTCCTCCGATGCCAAAGTCATCTTTTATATTACCTTTAGGTCCACCACTGAGACCACTGTTTGAATCTCCTCCAATGTTACCGCTTGATCCACTGACTCTGTCACCAAAACTTGCTACTCTACCAGCTTGTCTTCCTTTTTCATTGATTCCAGATTCATCATCGATTCCGCCGCTTGAACCTCCTCCAATGATACCCCTCGGTCCACTGCCACTATTACCGAAACCTGATCCTTCGCTACTATGGCTTCCTTTTTCATATCTTTCAGATACATCACCGAATCCACTGCTTGAACTTTTTTCAATTCCACCACTCGATTCGCTGCCTATGCTGCCATAACCTGCTCCTTCACTGCCAATGCTTCCTTTTCCATTGTTACCAGACCCATTACCGTGTCCTCTACTTGAAACTTTTTCAATCCCACTGCTCGATTCACTACGTATGCTGCCATATCCTGCTCCTCCGCTGCCAACGTCATCTTTTATATTACTTTCAAATCCACCACTGAGACCACTGTTTGAATCTCCTCCAATGTCACCGCTTGATCCACTGACTCTGTCACCAAAACTTGCTAGTCTACTAGCTTGACTTCCCTTTTCATTGATTCCAGATCCGTCATCGATTCCATTGCTTGAACCTCCTCCAATGATACCCCTCGGTCCACTGCCACTATTACCGAAACCTGTGCCTTCGCTACTATGGCTTCCGTTTTCATAGCTTTCAGATACATCAACGAGTCCACTGCTTGAACTTTTTCCTATTTCACCGCTCGATTCACTACCTATGCTGCCATAACCTGCCCCTCCACTGCCAGAGCCTCCTCTTCCATTGCTTTGTAATCCACTGTTGCCAAAACCTGTGACTCCACTAAGATGGCTTCCTTTTACATTGCTTTCAGATCCACTATCGAGTCCACTGCTTAAACCTCCTGCAATGCCACTCCTCGATCCACTGCCACTTTTACCAAAACCTGTTCCTTCGCTACTATGGCTTCCTTTTTCATAGCTTTCAGATACACCACCGAGTCCACTGCTTGAACTTTTTTCAATTCCACCACTCGATTCGTTACCTATGCTGCCATAACCTGCTCCTTCAGTGCCAAAGCTTTCTTTTCCATTGCTACCAGACCCATTACCGGGTCCACTGTTTGAAACTTTTTCAATTCCACTGCTCAATTCACTACGTTTACTGCCATATCCTGCTCCACCGCTGCCAAAGTTATCTTTTATATTACTTTCAGATCCACCACTGAGACCACTGTTTGAATCTCCTCCAATGTTGCCGCTTGATCCACTGACTCTGTCACCAAAACTTGCTAGTCTACTAGCTTGACTTCCCTTTTCATTGATTCCAGATCCGTCATCGATTCCACTACTTGTACCTCCTCCAACGATACCCCTCGGTCCACTGCCACTATTACCGAAACCTGTTCCTTCGCTACTATAACTTCCTTTTTCATAGCTTTCAGATACATCACTTAGTCCGCTGCTTGAACTTTCTAAAATTCCACCGCTCGATTTGCTATCTATGCTGCCATAACCTGCTCCTCCACTGCCATAGCTTCCTTTTCCATTGCTTTCTAATCGACTAGTGAGTCCACCTCTTAAACTTCCTCCACTGCCTCCTTTGAGGCAGTCGTCAGATCCACTGCCACTGTTGCCAAAATCTCTGGCTCCACTAGGGTGGCTTCCATTTTCATTGCTTTCAGATCCTTTGTCGAGTAAGCTTCTTGAACCTCCGCCAATGCCACTACTTGATCCACTGCCACTCTTACCAAAATGTGTAGCTTCGCTATTGTGGCTTCCTTTTTCATAGCTTTCAGATACACCACCGAGTCCACTGCTTGAACTTTTTCCAATTCCACCATTTGATTCGTTACCTATACTGCCATAACCTACTCCTTCAGTACCAAAGCTTTCTTTTCCATTGCTACCAGACTCATTACCGAGTCCACTGTTTGAAACTTTTTCAATTCCACTGCTCGATTCACTACGTATGTTGCCATATCCTGCTCCTCCGCTGCCAAAGTTATCTTTTATATTACTTTCAGATCCACCACTGAGACCACTGTTTGAATCTCCTCCAATGTTGCCGCTTGATCCACTGACTCTGTCACCAAAACTTGCTAGTCTACTAGCTTGACTTCCCTTTTCATTGATTCCAGATCCGTCATCGATTCCACTACTTGTACCTCCTCCAACGATACCCCTCGGTCCACTGCCACTATTACCGAAACCTGTTCCTTCGCTACTATAACTTCCTTTTTCATATCTTTCAGATACATCACTTAGTCCGCTGCTTGAACTTTCTCCAATTCCACCGCTCGATTTGCTATCTATGCTGCCATAACCTGCCCCTCCACTGCCAGAGCCTCCTTTTCCATTGCTTTCTAATCCACTAGCCAGTCTGCCTCTTAAATTTCCTCCACTACCTCCTTCGAGGCTGTAGCCAGATCCACTGCCACTATTGCCAAAACCTGTGATTCCACTTGGATGGCTTCCTTTTTCATTGCTTTCAAATCCATTAGCGAGTCCACCTCTTAAACTTCCTCTACTGCCACCTTCGAGACTGTCGTCAGATCCACTGCCACTGTTGCCAAAACCTCTGACTCTACTAGGATGGCTTCCCTTTTCATTGCTTTCAGATTCACTATCGAGTCCACTGCTTGAACCTCCTCCTATACCACTCCTCAATCCACTGCCACTGTTACCAAAACCTGTTCCTTCGCTACTGTGGCTTCCTTTTTCATAGCTTTCAGAAACACCACCGAGTCCACTGCTTGAACTTTTTCCAATTCCATCACTCGATTCGCTACCTATGCTGCCATAACCTGCTCCTTCACTGCCAATGCTTCCTTTTCTATTGCTACCAGACCCATTACCGTGTCCTCTACTTGAAATTTTTTCAATCCCACCGCTCGATTCACTACGTATGCTGCCATATCCTGCCCCACCGCTTCCATAGCTTTCTTTTCCAATGTTGTCAGATCCTCCACGGAGTCCACCGCCTAGAACTCCATTAACCATGCCCCCGAACCCACCATTTAAAGTTCCTCTGAATTCTCCAGATCCTTCATGGCCGGCGCTTATGCTTCTAGAACCACTACTTCCTACACCTAAACCCCTACCTCCTACAAAATCTACCCCTCCACTGAAATGGCTTTCTTTTCCATCTCTACTAGATCCACCAACGACAACTCCGAGTCCACCTTTGGATCCACTGCCACCAATGTCTAAAGCTCCTCCACTACCGTAGCTTCCTTTTCCATTGCTTCCAGATCCTCCACTGAGTCCACTGTCTAGACTTCCATGAACCATGCCTCCGAACCCACCATTTGAAGTTCCTCTTAATTCTCCAGACCCTTCATGGCCGGCGCTTAGGCTTCTAGAACCACCACTTCCTATGCCTAAAGCCCTACCACCTACAAAATCTACCCCTCCAATAGAATGGCTTTCTTTTCCATCTCTACTAGACCCTCCTGTATAACCTCCACCTAGACCTTCACCAACGCCAACTTTGAGTCCACCATTGGATCCACTGCCACCAATGTCTAAAGCTCCTCCACTGCCATAGCTTCCTTTTCCATTGATTCCAGATCCTCTACTAGATCCTCCTGTATAACCTCCACCTAGACCTCCACCAATGCCAACTCCGAGTCCACCATTGGATCTACTGCCGCCAATATCTAAATCACCTCCACTACCATAGCTTCCTTTTCTATTGCTTCCTGGTCCTTCACTGAGTCCACGGCCTGAATCTCCAAAATTACTGCCTCCGAAGCCAACTGCTGAATTTACTTCTGATCCTCCTGATTCTCCATGGACAGCGCCTAGGCCTCCAGATCCACCACTACCGTCGCCTAAGCTACTACCACTTCCAATTCCACCACTTAGACCTGGATCGATATGGCCTTTACCTTCGTGAACTTTGTCATGTATGCTGTATAAACCTTTGCGAACACTTTCCACACCTCTTCCAAAGACCCCGATTACACCACCACTGCCACTGCCTCCAAAGCCAAAACTACCGCTTCCTCCGAAGCCAAATCTTCCTCCACCTCCACCGCCTCTGCCTCCACTGTAGCTTCTGCGAACCTTCTCTGTAATTTAAAAAAACCTCATTTAATATTTAGTTATTAATATGTTGCTCAGAAACGTGTAAGAGTATTAAACGTAAACCAAGGGAAAATTTAATTGGCTATACGTTATGGATCTAGTGTTTAATACGCCGTTATAAAAATGACTGCAAATTTAAAAACACCTAAAGTGAGATTGAGAGAGAGTTTGCTAAATGGCGATAGAAATATTAAAAATCGACTGGGCATATTTCATTATGCTCGTCACCTATATGTATATAGTGTAGGTATATATAGTGTAGGGCAGAAAAACAACAGGTTTTATTACTATATGTGGGGCGCACTAAAAGTTTCTGAAATGAATAAGAAAAAAATACTATTAAAGGTCAAAAATCAATTTATTGTTTCTCAAAATATTCTCCCTTTGCGTTAATGCACTTTTTCATACAATTAAACCAATTTTGAAAACATTCGTGCCACTCCTCCGTGGTGACCTCATAAACGTGTTTTTCATACTCTTCGACAGCCTCTTCTGATGCTGAAAATCGTTGACCGCGTAATTGGTTATGCAGCATGGCTCATAAGTTCTACGAGTTTTTTCACCTTCAAAAATTCGTTTGTCTGTCTGGCCGTGTTGGAACTAGCATTGTCGTGGTGCAAGATGATACGGCGTTTACGGTTATTTGTACACAGTTCGTCAATAACTTCCGGCAAACAAATGGTCGTGTACCAGTCACTATTCACGGTCGACGATTCTCTAACTAAAGCAACAGTAGCCACGTGTCCAGTTTTATTAAAAAAAGAAGAAATCATCCGCTTAGATGCACTTTTCACGCACACCTTGACCTATTGTATTACCCTTTATTGGAAGTAATTTATTTATTAATTTTTAGGGTTCCATACCCAACGGGTAAAAACGGAACCCTATTACTAAGACTTCGCTGTCCGTCCGTCCGTCCGTCTGTCACCAGGCTGTATCTCAAGAACGGCGATAACTAGAGAGTTGAAATTTTCACAAAGTATGTATTTCTGTTGCCGCTATAACAACAAATACTAAAAACAAAATAAAATAAATATTTAAGGGGGGCTTCCATACAACGAACGCGATTTATTGCCTATTTTTGCTCGATATCAATAAATGGTAAGAGGCACTTGAAATATTCACAAAATACTTAATTGTGCATTTAATTTAATAATAAATACCTAATAAAATAAGAAATAAAAAAATTTGGGGGGCTCATACAACGAAAATGACTTTTTTGCCGATTTTTGCCCGATATCAATGTACCTACTGGTGTTTACCTAGCCAATGGTACGGAACCCTTCGTGCGCGAGTCCGACTCGCACTTGGCCGATTTTATTGTTAGCAGTTGTTACATTTTATGTTATAACAATTTTAATTTTATTATAGACTTTTCTAAATGAACAACCATATTCAAGCAAACACGACATCAAAGTTATGCTGTTAATGTAACAATATAAGCAAACTTGATCGTACAAAGCAAATACTCAGAAGAAAATATTATAAAGCATAAATTTGAAAACAATAAAAATTTTAAAGTGCCAAACAGTAACATACTAAGAATAAAATAATAGCAGAAATTTAATTAAGCTAGTATTATATAGTACCAAATTAAATCCGTACAATTTACAAAAATATTCATCACTGGGACTTAATTCACAAAATCTATACTAATATAATAAAGCTGAAGAGTTTGTTTGTTTGTTTGTTTGTTTGTTTGTTTGTTTGTTTGTTTGTTTGTTTGTTTGTTTGTTTGTTTGTTTGTTTGTTTGAACGCGCTAATCTCAGGATCTACTGGTCCGATTTGAAAAATTCTTTCAGTGTTAGATAGCCCACTTATCGAGGAAGGCTATAGGCTATATATCATCACGTTAAGACCAACAGGAGCGGAGTCCACGCCGACGAAGTCGCGCGCAGAAGCTAGTAAACTATATTTCTCAAACCAATAAAGACGGTCTCAAATTACAAATCTAATCTGTATCTTTCATATTATATTGTACGAGCGTTATAATTTTGTTACCTATAAAGTAAACGACAGCCATTAACGGTAACGGTAAAAAATAAGTAACGTTAATTGAGTTAATACCGGTAAAAAAGATAATGCTAAAATGGGTCCAAAATAACGTTGTTTAAGGTATTGTTACTCCATAAATAACGTTATGTCTGCCGCGACAAGTTAACATTACCGTATTTTTAACGGTATTCCAAGCCCTGGACTACAAACTTTACTACCATCCATATGTTAAAAGTTGAAAAAAAAAAGTCGAAGTCATCGAGTGAGAATTGATTTTAAACGACTCGAGAAAGGTTCAACTCGTTTCTAAAAAAGTCGATTATTTTCATGAAAAGATCGATTCTTGACTAAAGTCAGAGTCGACTTTCCTATGCCTAACCTTTATATGATATTTTTTTTAATTAATTATTTTTTTTATTTCTTAAAGAAGACTTGCCCTGTCAATAACGAATACAATACCTACCTATTTGGCACAGTCTTTCGGAACTTCGGAAGTTATGCAAATATGTATTTTTATGTATTCAGATTGTTTACAAATGAAATGGATAATGATTAAGAACATGTACTTAGTTATAGTTGAAAATGATATTTTAATATTTTCGGTTTTATCATTAATTATTACTCACCTGTGGCATTTGTAAAGGTCAACAATATGGCTAATATTAAACAAAACGACCGTCTCATGGCTATGTGTTGACGAACTAGCTACGATGTCAATTTATCATCCTTTTATAATTTCGTTATCATAATTAGCGCAGATATTTTAGTCAATTCATAAGAACAATATATACACACACACACACAAACACTTCAGCCTATCGCAGTCCACTGCTGGACTGCCGCCAAAAATGGCGCGAACTCATGTGTTTTTCTCATAGTCTCCACGCTGGGCAGGCGGGTTGGTGACCGCAGGGCTGGCGCCGTCGCACCGAAGATTCTGCTGCCCGTCTTCGGCCTCCCCGCCGAATGTGATGGTTATCCCGCCATCCATCGGTCGGCTTTTTAAGTTTCAAGGTGGTAGTGGAACTGTGTTATCTCTTAGGGGCCTTATGCATTAGCAGTTAGCCGCGGGAGCGACTAGCCGCACGGTTAGCCACTTTTACAGTTTAATATGCAACCGCTTGTGATTGTACGCACTTAACCGCCACGAATTTTCAACCGCGGCGGTTGAATGGAGAGGTGCGACCTGCTTCGCGGCAGACCGCTAACTTGTTTATTATACGCACTGGCGGTTCAGTTTGTGGCGTGCCGCCGAAAAGTTTTACGTAATTTATAGTTGAAATTCAACAAAGAGAAGCTATTTGGAATAGTGAAGGAGCAGTTTATAAAAATAGATATTTAAAACGGAAACGATGGGTAGAACTATTAGATATTTTTGGGATAGAGGAAATCTAATAAAGGATGAATCCAGTACCGTTTTTTTATTTATTTTTTTCGTTTTACTTGATTTCGGTAGTAAAAATAGTCAATAGATAGCACAAGCTACTTCGATAGCGTCCATTTCGCTAATAAAGCCAACACGTTTTCGAGCGCGGTCGATGCGGTTTCGATGCGGTCCAACCGCTCTACGTGGTTTCATCGCGGTTACAGCGCGGTTGGCCGCCGCGCCGTAGCGGTCAACCGCTATAGCAACCGCATCAGGCGGCTGGCTGCTAAACGAACCGCCTAGGCGGCTAACCGGTAGTGCGTAAGGGGCATTAGTCGCCTCTTACGACACACATGGGAAGAGAGGGGGTGGCTATATTCTTTACTGACGTAGCCAAACAGTAGCCGTACAACACAAACACACGCATACCGGCAAAACAAACAACGCCAACGGCTTGAAGTTCACTAATACGCGTTTGTAAAATCGTTCTTATTTGTTTGATCAATTAATTTTCTATTACAGTAAAATTACACAAAATTGTTTGATCTTCTGCTAAATATGCTTGTTAAAGAAAACTTATTAGATAATTGATTAATTGAAATGACTAAAACATTTGGTAATAACAAATTAACGATTAAATTTTTTTTCTAGAACATGTTTAATTTGGACTTAGTGAAACTTTTGGAGTAGATAAAAATTTTCAGTTTTTAAACATGCACACAATTCACAGATTTCGCTACGTAACTTATACATGTATAACATCAAAATAAATACCTACTAAAAATACATAGGTAAATAAATAAATATACTGTACCTACTATAAGAAAATTACACTAATAATAATTTAAATTCATTGATGCATTGTAGGAAATAATCAACTCAAATTTTGGAGCAGCCAAGTTCACCAAGTTGTGCTGTGTTCCGGTGGATTATATGTAGGTATATAGACATAGGTTGCGGTAACCGCAATCACATGCAATTATCACATCACACCAATCATCATCCGCACATTTCGTGCGAGTTTGTTAGCCACCCTTGAGGTTTGAGGTTTGATTTAATTTTTGAAGTGAAACTTCTTTAGAATCGTTGTGATCTGAAACCGGATGCAACGGAAAAACGACAGGGAAGCAAATTTTTTTTGTCTATTTCTGTGATTTAAACTTTATTAATTTAGTTATTGAGGAACTAAAACCAATATATTGACAATATTAGTGCAATAATGATTAGGTAAATAATACATTATTTACGTATTATAAACAATAATCCTTTCATTCCAAAATTAAAAAATAAATAGTTTAATACGGTAAGATCTACATTAATAAGTAACGAAAACAAAACAAAAAAGTTAAGAATAAAAATTTTACACTAATTAAGATAACGTTTAATTAGACTCAAAATGTCACACGTCACATTATTATCTTCATAATGTTTATTTGATCTAATGGCTCTTAATGGGGTCAAAAGATCACGCACGACGTTGCAAATTGTGAATTCGTTGTAATATTCGAGAATATTATATACCTCTTAAAAATAATAATGTAAAAGACATGATATAAATTAATATATTTTGTATTCTGTACCTATGTTTATAAAAATTCCAACGAATTCGTTTGCATAATAGTTTCTTACACGTGTAGTGTTATCTGTAGCTTTTACTCATGTCATTAACTGGTCGAATTCTATCAGTACCTAAGTACATTGAAGCTATTTTTAACCGACTTCAAAAAAGGAGGAGGTTACTCAATTCGACCGTATATTTTTTTATGTATGTTCGGGCATAACTTCGTCGTTTGTGAACCGATTTTTTAAAATTCTTTTTTTATTGGAAAGTAGATATACCAACTTTGGTGCCATGATAAGAAAACCAGGATCTGATGATGGAATCCCAGTGAAATCGAGGGGAACCTTCGAAATTCGTAGTGATGACTAGTGCGTTTGTTAATTTTTGACGTTTACTTACGTTATATTACTTGTCGATGTAATTGAAGTCGGTTTTTTTTCGTTTGCTAGCAAACACAATTAAATAGTGCAAAATTTTGTGGTTCAGGTACAAGTTATAATTATGGTAAACGTTAGCTCAGTTGGCAGTTATCCTGCTTTTTATGCGACTTCAAAATAGGAGGTTATCAATTCTATTGCATTTGTTTTGTTATGTGTGTTACCTCAGAACTTTTTACGGGGTGGACCGATTTTGATAAAAGATCTGATATAAGTATGATGATTAAGATCTGACAAGTACTTTTTGAGTTATCTCTAATAATGCGTAAAGGCTTGACTATTATTTAGTCGTTGTTGTATTATACCTCATAACATATTGGGTGTAGTGATTTCGATGATTCGTTTTTTAATCGAAAGCTAGTGCTTTTTACATGGTCATATTTAAATTTTATTGAGATTTAAGGATTATTTTTTGATTTATAATAACTTTATTGACGCGTATTTACTTGTCTATTTTTCGTCTACCTACGTTGGATACTGGACTGCTGGTCGATGTACTTAATTGCAATTGTCGAGCAAACACAATTGTTGCTCAAGGACTATGATATTTTTTATTGTATTTTACTCGTATCATAGAAATAATATATGTATAGGTAAAATATTATTTATTTGACTTGTTATACAGGCCGTTTTAGTGATCATGAATTTTCCTGCGTACTTCAAAATACACCGAACATAATTATACTACTCCGACTAGTCACCGGTCACGATTTATATTCACACAAGCGCAACCTTTTTGGTATAGGCATAAGAATAGACATTAAAATAAAACCAAATAATATTTAACGTATATTTCTCTGTCTAAAAAAAAAGTCCATATTTGTATATCTAATTCTATTCCTGTAAAGTTATATTAAAAACTAGCTGACCCCGCAAACGTTGTTTTGCCATATATGTTATTAACCCCCGCAACCCCCTCTTGTGGGTGGAATTTCGTAAAACCCGTTCTTAGCTGACCTCTACTCGGCGAAAGGAATATTCCTACCAAAATTCAAGTCTCTACGCCTTATGGTTTCAGAGATATCGTGATGAGTCAATGGGTGGATAACTCTTTTATATATATAGACTAGCTGACCCCGCAAACGTTGTTTTGCCATATGTTATTAACCTCCGTAACCCCCTCTTGTGGGTGGAATTTCGTAAAATCCGTTCTTAGCTGACCTCTACTCGGCGAAAGGAATATTCCTACCAAATTTCAAGTCTCTAGGCCTTGTGGTTCCAGAGATATCGTGATGAGTCAATGGGTGGAAATCTCTTTTATATATATAGATATATATAGATTGGACAGTGAAATGAACAGAATAAAAATAATATGTTTATTATGATTATATTCAAAATTCACAATATAAAATTATCACGTTATAGGTAGTTAGGTACAGAAATAGATAGCGATGAATGATGAAATATTAACTTTATAAAAATAAACAGTTAAAATGAACCGTTTTTACAAGGAAAAACATTAAATTTAGATAAGGCAACTTTATCATCACTACATATTATAAAACAAAGTCGCTTCTCGCTGTCTGTCCCTATGTATGCTTAGATCTTAAAAACTACGCAACGGATTTTGATGCAATTTTTTTAAAATAGACAGAGTGATTCAATAGGAAGGTTTATAATTATGTATAATGCATGCATAATTTATTAGAGAAACACTGATCATTTTTGCAACCGTGCGAAGCCGGGGCGGGTCGCTAGTTTATTTATAGTAAAAAAGAAACATGTGATAAAACCAAGCCTCAATAACCTAAAAACAAAAAAAATCTAGAATTAATGTGGCTGTCCAAAACCAGGATTCATTTTAATGCATTAACATACTCTAGTGTTTCCTACATTAAAGATTTTGCTATTTTGCTATCATACACCTGACATCATCTGACACCTGATAGAGATTACCAAAAATACATGATATGTAAAATATCAAAAATTTCTATCTATCTATAGTTCTATGTGTGCTGTGTGGTTACGGCACTAAAGAATGTAGCCACCCCCTCTCTTCCCGTGGGTGTCGTAAGAGGTGACTAAGGGATAACACAGTTCCACTACCACCTTGGAACTTAAAAAGCCGACGGATGGCGGGATAACCATCCATGCTGGCTTTGAAATACACAGGCCAAAGCCGGGCAGCAGCGTCTTCGGTGCGACAAAGCCAGCCCTGCGGTCACCAACCCGCCTGCCCAGCGTGGTGACTATGGGCAAAACACATGTTTCGTTCGCGTCATAATGTCGGGCGCGAACTTGTGGAGGCCTACGTCCAACAGTGGACTGTGATAGGCTGAAGTGGATAGTTCTATACTAAAAAGGAGGGCCGGATCTTTTGTTCGTTATACTGCGAAATCTACTGAACCGATCGGAATAATACCTATACCATAAGATGCAGCATGTTTCGGAAAAGGTTTTAGTATATGATATGTTAGTGATTACTTTGTGATTACTTATCGTGTAAAAAAATATGGACGAACAGAGGTCGCTAGTAAATACAAAATTTTTGATGTTATACATAATATATTTTATGTACAAATGTTTTTGAAGTAAAACTTTTTTACGCACGATTGACTTGAAAAGTGTAATCGGGCGAGGCGAACGGAAATTGAGAAGGAGGTGGTATAAGTTAGTGAAGATAGAAAGAGAGTTACGTTTTGTACATTACTTCCGTCGTGTGGTCTAAAGCACACTCATTTTTTTAATGAGTAGGTATGGTTTTTTAATTTATTAGAACAGTTTTATTTGTAAAAGACTATGAAGCTAAATAAAATTTGGGATAATACAGTATACTGTTAAGTAATAAGGTTATCCCTTTAATTCGCAACGTTGTACCTCAACAACCTAATTTTTTTTGGTATTTTTGTGGGGCTATTTAGACTATAAATAAACCCCCCAAAATAGAAAAACATAATATTTTAGGTTGTTATCGCTCTGCGAATTAAAGGGTTAAAGTTTATTTTATTACCTTTTTTCGGCGGGTAGGTGCCAAACAAGTTACACGCAAAAAAGTCTGCTAAAAATTATTTTGCTTTAAAATTTAGTAAATCTGTTTGTGATAGTGCAATAAATGATTATTATTAAAATTTAAAGTACGCCACCCACCAGCCAATAAATCCTTTTAAAATTTCAAGCCAGTGTCGTCGGTTTTATAACCGCTCATTGTTCCACCTGCTTCATCACCACTTCTCAAAATGAATTCGCTGAAAGACACCATGACGTCATTGTCGGAATTGTTTACCACCAAGATGAACGAGTTTCAGCAAGATTTGCACAAGAGTTCTTCTCCTGCGACCACTAGTACATTAGCCGCTGATTTTAAAACATTCAAAAGTTTTATTCTATTGGCTCTCACGTCACTTAAACAACAAATTGAACTTTTGAGCAGAATGATTGACCAGCAGGATATGAGGACCCGGCGTAAAATGCTATTGTTCCATGGTGTGACTGAGGACAAGGGTGAAGATACTTCGGCGCGTGTCACCAGCATTATTGCTGAAAACCTCAACCTGGCCAACTTCTCCACTACCAATATTAAGTCTTCACATCGATTGGGCCGCCCCGGTAACAACAAGCCGCGTCCCATTGTAGTCCGATTCAATGAGACTGCTGTGCGGGACGAGGTCTGGTACGCCAAGACCAAGCTAAAAGGAACTGGCGTCACGCAGTCGGAATTCCTGACGAAGACCCGCCATGAAGCTTTTCTGGCGGCTAGGGAGCGTTTCGGGATCAGCAGGTGTTGGACACGCGAGGGTATAATTTTCGTTGTAACTTCGGACGGAACACGACATCGGGCTGAATGTCTGGCTGACATTGATGAAATTATCAGATCCAGCCCCGAAGAAGGAACAAAATCACCACTAACTAGCACCGACTCCGTCCAAAAGGCACCGGAATGTAAAGCAGCTGCGTCACGCTCCAAGCGGGTGATTAAGAAATGGTTTATCTGTTTGTCACTGTAACACTTATCTTCTTTTCTATATAAGTTAACTTATTTATTTGTTTATTTTCCCCATTTACGTTTAATTTATATTTCATACACATACAATACATTTTGTTATTGTTTACTCTCGTACGTCATACGATATATCATAATCATTTTCTTGATTGAGGGTAGATTGATAGATTCAATAATTTTGACGTTGATGATTAACAAATAATCTAATCTAATATGTATAAGGTACGTGTTACAACTGACAATCGGCATAGACACTATTTTTTCTGCGTGTTTGTGTTACCAGTAGTATGTGTATTAGTAGTGTATAAATTCTCCATGTTATTTTTTTATTTTAATTTTTTTTTTAGTTACTTTTTTTTACAATTATTATTATTATTTTTTTTTTTATTTAATCATACGTTTTTTAGTATAGTTAACGTTATCTCTCTTAACCTTTATTAATTATTTTTCCTTTTTTTGATTTTTATTTTTTTATAACCTTTTTTTTTCTTTATTTGTTTTATAACTTATTTATACGCTAGCAATATTGTGAGTTCTTAACTTCTCTCCTTGCAACTGGTGGGTACGTTAAATGGTATAAACATATTTCATCGTTATTTTATTTTAGTATTTATTTTTTCTTTTTGTGTTATTATTATCATTATACTATTGATTTAAAGATAGATATTTATATAGAAATTGATTTACAAACAAATATACATATTTATACCTTAATAATATAATTTTTAAATCAATTATAGTTACATTATTTTAAGTTATTGCATTACATACATATACAGGCATATTTATTCTTTTATTTATATTATTTCTTTATACCCATATTTATTTTAATAATAATTTTTTTTTTTTTTCAATGTCTTTCATTGACGATAGTGACGCATTTCTATCGCTATCGTCTGCTTCCGAAGACTCAAGTAACTCTGACAGTTACTGTAGCATACCCTCATTGAGCGAGACGTTAAACTCTTGTTTTGATAACACTCCCAAAAATTTTAATTTAGTCCACATTAACGCACAGAGTATTCCTGCTCATTATCCAGATTTATTGTCATCTTTTGGTAATAGATATATACACGCTATCCTAGTTTCCGAATCTTGGCTCAAGCCTTGTTTACCTTCTATCTCCTTTTCCATACCGGGATTCCATTTGATCCGTAATGACCGCATTGGTCGGACGGGTGGGGGGGTTGCGATATATCTTCGCTCTCATATTCCTTTTACCATCATAGATACTTCGCAACCTCAGACCGGTGGAGCTGAGTATCTTTTTGTTGAAGTGAATCTGTCACACACAAAACTCCTACTCGGCGTTTTTTATAGCCCATGTCTTACTGTAGACTATTTCACTTCGCTTGAATTGTTACTCCAACGGCTTAGTCCGTTGTATAGTCATACGGTAATCATGGGTGATTTTAACACCTGTCTGCTCAAAAACGATCACCGGTCTTCCCGGCTAAAAACTCTAGTTAATGGCTCAAATCTTCATATCTTACCTTTGCTTGCTACTCATGTTTTACCAAATTGTGTTCCTTCTCTTTTAGATTTAATTATTGTTTCTTCCATTGACCACGTTGAAAGCCATGGTCAGTGTGCTGCTGATGCTTTTTCTTATCACGACTTGCTATATCTATCCTACAAAATCAAACCTCCTAAGCTTAAATCAAGAATACTTCTGCAGCGTAGTTTTAGTGGTATGGATGTGGAGCAACTGCGGAGAGATGCAGCTGAAATTGATTGGACTGCGGTTTATGATGCAGACACAATTGACAGCCAGGTGGCTGTTTTCAACTCTCTGCTAACACAACTTTATGATGTTCACGCACCTATTCGACCGGTAAGAATAAAACATCTGCCTGCCCCATGGATAACACCCGAAATTAAAAAATTGCAGGAAAAAAAGGTTCGTGCTAAGACGCGGTATAGACTGAATAACAGTGAGGCCAATAGAGAGGTATACGTAAAGGCTCGGAATCACTGTAATAGGGTGTGTAGAGATGCACATCGTCGCCATATCCACAAATCTGTCATTGAAGAAGCAGATTCTAGCAAAGTCTGGAATTTTCTAAAATCTCTTGGAGTTGGCAAAGCGCGTCTGGATAATAGTCATAATAGTTCTCAAAATTTTAATCTTAACGAGTTGAATCTCCACTTCTCTTCGTCTGTTGCCATGGATAGTGCAACTAAAGCCTATACAAGAAATCAACTTTCAGCCTTGCCAATTCCTGATACTCCTATTTTCTTTCTTAATCAGCTTTCTGAATGTGATGTTAAGAAGAATATATTAGCAATAACTTCAAATTCCGTTGGTTCTGACAGCATTAGTCGGAAAATGATCATTCCTCTCCTTGATATACTAACACCGGTACTTACATCCATCTTTAATACTTCCATCTCTACCTGTACGTTCCCATCAATATGGAAAGATGCCGAAATTGTACCTCTCCCCAAAAAAACTAATCCAACGTCCTTATCCGAATATCGTCCTATTTCCATCCTCCCTTTTTTGTCCAAAGCACTCGAGCGTCTTGTGCATCAACAGCTCAGTAGTTTCCTCGTGAAACACCGTCTGTTGAATCCCATGCAATCCGGTTTTCGCCCAGGTCACAGTACGACTACTGCGCTTGTAAAAATAACTGATGATATTCGATCAAATATGGACAATCAAAGGCTCACGGTATTAACGTTACTCGATTTTAGTAACGCCTTTAATACTGTGGACTTTGATATACTGTGTGATATTTTACGTTCTCTTAACATATCTCCTGAGGTTGCTGATTGGTTTCTAAGTTACTTGCAGGGTCGCCGGCAGCGAGTTAAATTGAACGACTCATATTCAAATTGGTCAACAGTCAATACCGGTGTCCCGCAAGGTGGCGTGCTATCACCTCTTTTGTTTTCTATATTTATAAACTCTCTTTGTAATGTTATAACTTCTTTCTACCACCTCTATGCAGATGATCTCCAGATATACTCTCACTCCACTGTTCATAACTTATCTCAGTGTGTATCGCGCATAAATAATGACCTTTTAGCTATTGGTAAATGGAGTAAAGCTTACGGCCTACATATAAATCCAAACAAATCGAAAGCTATTATTATAGGAAGCTCCAAACTGCTTTGCCGTATTGATAAATCTGAACTACCTCCTGTTACATTTAACGGATTCACCATTCCATATAGCGAAAACGTGAGAAATTTAGGTGTTATCTTCGACCAACATCTCTCTTGGGGTCCGCAGATATGTGAAATTAGCCGCAGGTTGTTCGCTTCGGTTGGGTCTCTCCGCAGATTGCGTAATCTTCTACCCATTCCTACTAAAATTGCTCTTGCTCATAGTCTATTATTACCAATTCTTGATTATGCTGATACTTGCTATCTCGACATTACAGAGGAGCAGCTTAATAAGCTTGAGCGCATTCAAAATTTATGTATAAGATTTATATTTGGACTACGCAAATATGATCATATTTCCGAATTTCGCAAAAAACTCAAGTGGCTCCCAATCCGCCTTCGCAGGAATGCTCATATCCTTAACCTACTTTACTCTATTTTATTTAATCCCTTTACCCCTTCCTATTTGAAAGAACGATTCCAATTCCTTGGCGATACCCATGAACGTTGCCTCCGTTCTGACAGTAATTTCCTTCTCGCAATTCCTTCTCACTCCTCTTCCTTCTATGATAAATCTTTTACAGTTCAAGCCTCTCGCCTTTGGAATACCTTGCCTTTGAATATTAGACGTGTACAAACACTTGCAACTTTTAAAAAGACTGTTAGGAAGCATTTTCTTGAAACTCAACAGTAAACAAGTAATTTATAAGTATATAATATGTATCTATGTCTGTGTATGAGTGTAAGTATGTATGTATGAGTGTAAGTATGTATGTATGTATGTATGTATGTATGTATGTATGTATGTGTGTATGTGTGTATGTATGTGCGTATGTACGTATGTATGTATGTGTTTAATTATTTGAATATTTACTATAAATTGTTTGTAGCCTGTACACCTACGCTGACGCTATACCATTTCCTTTGCCCTAAGGTTGCCTGGAAGAGATCGCTTTTTAGCGATAAGGCCGCCTTTTGTACCTAATGATATATTGTTAAAAATTTCTTTGTATTATTTCTGTCTTTGGTGTACAATAAAGTGTATTATTATTATTATTATTATTATTATTACCTACAAAGCGTAAATTTATTTTTGTATTGTAACGTGTATATAAGTAGTTAATATAAATAAAAATCACAATTGTTTAAACATGTATTTTATTGTTCATAACTAAAAATTTTAATCAAATATTCTATATTCTACATATCGGTTTATCACGAAATTGTTCAACAACAAATATATTAGCATTTATAAAAATAAAATAAAAAACAATTTTATTAAACGAGTATTATGCCCTCTATTATCACTACGTTCAACTTATATACGGCAACAAAATTCACTTGAACCCAGATTCGAAACATCGAGGCGCATGTTATAAGTTTACGCGCTAGATGGCGCTATAGCGTCCGAACGAATAAGATACTAATAAAAATTAAAATGTTGTATGCTATTACTACATCGTTTTTACAGTTTACTGTCTGGTCTTGGAGGTCCGTATGCCGTCGCGTGGCTAGTGGCGACACCTCCTCGTCCCGTGCTGAAAGCGTTAGCAATAGCGGTAGCGCCACCGGGTGTACTACCAGATCTTCCGCCATAACCGAAGAACATTGGGAAATAGGCTCCAGCTGGTATTCTCGGAGGGTATTGTTCTGCATCGTCTTCGTCATCATCTACTGGCCTTTTAACTTGTTTCTTTTTAGTAACACGTTTTTTAGGTGTAGGGACAACTTTATCGACTTCATCTATTTCAGGCTCAGTTAACTCTGGTATCACAATTGCTTTAAGTGTAGTGGGAACAAGCTCAGTTTTTTCAGTCGTTTCAGCGATGTATGTGGATTCAGTGACAACCGGTGATTCTGGAGCAATAGGCTTCTTAGAAAACACTGCTGGTTGTTCGGGCAAGGCTTCGGATTGTTCTGGCACTTGGGGGTAGTAAACTTCATTCTGTTGTGGGTAGTTTAGTTCTGGTTGAGTTTGACGCCGTCTGTCTGGCAGGTAGTACTGACTGGTTTGTGGCTGGTACTGTTCTTGGGGCCTGAACATGAATGCAGCCATGCCAGCTCCGATTGCTCTCGGGTTGTAGTATGGATTGTAGTAACGACTTAGTGCCATGCCACCGCGAGAACTGTCCACGGAGCCATATGAAACTGTAAAAGTCGAACAATTTTTATCAATTGTTACAAATATTTACAAACTTTACATTTCAACTCTCAATGTCTAACATTTCAATCAAAATAAATTGTAATTGTAAAATAATAAGAAACTTCATAATGTATTATCACTGCTAGTTAGGTAGGTACGAGTATATCTTCCAAAAACTAATAATCTGTCATATGAAAAATTAATAATTTTAGATTAAATAAAAAGTATCCATTAATTAACAGACAGTTATAAAAATTCAAATAACGTGAATATTCAACTCACTCGAGTCTAGATTTCCGTAATAACTATAAGGATATGGATATCCAGTCGCTTCCCACAAAAAACAGGCAAAGACGAAGAGCGCGAAAGTCTTCATTGTTCACTGGCACACGTATTCCCTTTGTGAGTCGAAGGGTGTTGTGTGGTATAATGCTGTGGAAGTATTGTTCCTAAGGAGCAGACGGCGCGTTATATAGTCCAGTCTGGCTCAGCTAATTGTGATGCAGGCCACGCTGGCCAGCCTGCGCCTGCGCACGCTACGATCACTTTACACGATTCGACAGTGTTCTCCAACCGTTATGGGAAACTGGACATCTCAGACGGATGCCCGACACGTCCAACTGGTGAAACATTGCACTTATTGTTTTGGTTATCTTAGTTTGCATCTCCGTGATTCATTGTTGCAGTTCGCTTCCGTTTTTACTTAAAACTAATTCTTGAAAATATAAAGCTTAATTTTAACTGTTTATTACTTTTTTTTTAAATCTTATGTATGTTTGTGTTTTGTCTTGTTTTGATTTTTATATTAAATCCAAGTCATTTGTTGCCATTTTAATTGCTGTTAAAAAAATTTATAGAGTTGGGTATTTAATTTTTTTAAATCGAAACTCGGGCAAACACATTAAACTGGTGATCTCTTGAAGAAGAATTTTAAATATTTTTGTTTAAAGAACTAGTAAAACTTATAGCCTTATATCAACTGTTAGGTTATCGTAATAAAAGTGTAGTTTCGTTACTTATAATATTCCAATTTTAAGAATTTTGAGTTCGGTTTGTATGGCCATTAATATGACCAAGCACGTGTTTTTAACCGACGAAAAAAACGGAGGAGGTTATCAATTCGACGGCTATATTTTTTTTATGTATGATCACGTAAAACTTTTTACAGAGTAGTCCAATTTTGATAATTATTTTTTTATTGGAAAGAGTGTACCTCGAAATTGGTCACATATAAAGTTGAAAATAAAAATCACGAAGGGTAGGAAAACAGGAATTGATTGATTATTAAAATTATCTAGTATGTACAATTCTACACAATCTTTGCGTTGAAATTATGGATAAAAAGCAGTTCTTAATTAGTTTAAAGTTAAGACGAGCTAGGCCGATTTAGCTTTTTGAGTTTTAGCGATGTTTTGAATAGGATTTTTAAGTGAGTGCAAACAGTTCAAACTTGACCAATGAATGCTAAATCATATGTAGATAATTAGGAAAATTAAACTTTACAATAGAACTAGACGAAGTCCGTCAGCTTGAATTAATCGAATATACAGATATACATATATACAGGTCTATACAACGGCAGTCTATGTATAAAGTGTCATTGGTTAATATGTCACCGTTAAAATAAATAAGTCCGAGTGACAAATTTATTTGTATTAACTTGGCAATATAGCTCAGACACAGCATTAAGTCACTGGGTGGTCATCCGGGCGCCGCCGCCGGCGGGACGCCTTCCTATCCAATAAGTTTATTTACAACAGACTTTTTTTAATGAATTATCCTTTTATGTGACTTTACACTATAAACAAACTATACTATATACACTGCTAACGATTGGATATTTAGAACTTGATCCTTCACTTCAATGCGGGTTGATCTTGATGCTAATTGTAAAAGTTAAAGTTTACGCAAAATCATAATCAAATGTTTAAAATCTGAACATTATACTAAGCTAAGCTAAGTGTCCCTTTGGATATTCCTTTCTTCTTCTCCACAATCCCCATCCATCTCGGTAAATCATAATTCGTAATCTCTAGTATTATTTTTAAATATATGATTTTATTTTCTATCCTAAACATAGACAAGTAATACAATGTAGCTAGACGAAAAAATAGTCAAGTAAATACGCGTCATCAAAGATTACTCAAAAACTTGTAATCAGACCTCGATGAAATTTAAATGTGACCACATGGTAAACATCAGCTTTCGATTGAATTAAGAATCATCAAAATCGGTCCACCCAGTAAAAAATTCTGGGGTATCATACATTTAAAAATATAGTCAAATTGAGAACCTCCTCCTTTTTTGGAAGTAGATTAACAAACAAATTTTTAATTTGTTTAAAAGATACGATCACAGAACAAGAACTGCTATCATAACGTCAACAAACGTCAGATTAAACCGCAGATTATGCTTATAATTCTCAATATTAGTAAATCAAATCCTACGTGTCTGTCGGGTTCATTCACGAGGATTTATCGCGCTAGCGCCCTGCGCCTTGCGCCTTCTTAGAAACTTTACGATAACGACGAGCAGAAATTCTAATGACTGAGGAAATTCTCATCGTTAGTGAAGCCGTAAATAACTTACATGTATGGCTAAGTAAGAACTTTATGTAGTTTGTTTTAAGTGCATAAAAAAGTATAGCTAGATGGATAGATCTTGGTCTTTTAGTGTGATATCCAACTTCAACTATAATTATTTATAGCTCATTTGGAAACTTTTATGTGAATGACGACCGGTCTGATGTAAATGGTGCGCGTGCCGTGTCGGTGGCGCCTAAATACCGACGGTCGCGGGTTTGATACCCGCTCGGAGTGGATATTTGTGTTTATACAAATATTTATTTCCGGTCTAGTTGTTAGTTGTTGTGGATGTCCCCACCGTGCCTCAGAGAGCACGTTAAGCTGTCGGTCCCGGTTGTTATCATGTATACCTGTTAGCGATCGTTACTCCTAGTAGGTAATATATCCGCCAACCCGCATTGGAGCAGCGTATTGGATTAAGCTCTGATCCTTTTCCTACATGGGAAGGAGGCTTATGCCCAGCTGTGGGATATTACAGGCTGAAGACAGAAGAATAAAACTTCTAGATGTTAAAAAAATTTAATATTAATATGGTAGCTTTTTAAAGTTTCAATTACAGCTAAAACATATTCCAATTCATATTTAAAATTTAACAGAACACCGAAATTATTCTATAAAGTAACTGAATGAACCGACTCAGCACTATTTTTTAATATATCCATATTGTTATTTCAAACACGATGCTGCTACCTAGCTTTGTTACGATCCCCTCGATGATAAAATCAGAGCCCACGGCATAAAGTACCTCTAAGTAGTTATAACAGTCAAATTTGCGGGTTTGCACGTACATTGCGCGTAGCCGGAAACATTTATATGACCACCTGGTTCTATAGACCTGACTCACGTTACGATATTATCTCATAAGATGTTTATTGGTATCACGTAGGAATGGTTTGATTTATTATAATGCGAACATATGCAGTCTTTTTATAAATATATGCTTTGTCGTATAACGTTGTGATAGTGAGGTCTTCGTCCTATTATCTCAATGCGATATTTATTCAAAATAAACTCGTAAAAGTTTAACCGATTTGTTTTATTTAAGGTTTTTAAAGATTTAATCTCTTTTAAACGATTTCTTTAATACCCAAGCGCTCTATTTTTCCCATAACATAGAAGTTAAAAGCATGCGTTTACGTATTTTTAAGTAATTTTATTATAGGTAAGATGAAATAGAGTTACGCATATTAAACAAGTTCTGCTAATACCTACTGTTATATATATTTATTTTAATATATCTTCTTTACTTATATCATTTTTAGAGGCTTATTATTTTATTATTTATTGTTTTTTTTTCATTTTATATATATTTAGTGATATGAGGGCTTTACACGATACGATAAATTGTAACAATTTATTGAACGATTTATCGCGCCAACAAATCGAAAGAGTCACTCCAACTTCAATCCCAATAAATCGTTACAATCTCCCGTCTACACGCTACGATAAATTGTTACAATTTATCGTAGCAAAACGACACTCCCCCACGCTAGTAGTAGTGGGAAATATTACAGGCTGAAAGCGTATGAACATAGCGCATTACAATTGTTACTACTAGGACTATACCATAGGTAATTTTTCAACGAAATTGAATACATTATAGAAATACTTTCCTACTGGTTCCAACATGGACACGTGGACACTGGACATACATTCCAACGTGGACAAAAATACATTATTTGCAATTAATATCAGTTTATGATAATCTAAAATGTAACATCCTATTAATTTAAATTTGAATATTTTTCCAAATAACTAAAAACACAGAATTACTTTACTTGTATCCCAATAAATATTGATGGTTTGATAAATAAATCCTTAACATAATTCTGGAAACGTGTTGGTTGTCGACATTGATATTCTAAGAATAATGCAAGTCGATCGAGTATTATAACAATAGGAAACAAAGCATCAACAACAGTAGGATTTGTATATAGAGGGCATAGTAGGAGTCGCGACTCGATTCCATTGTGACATTTGCAATGCATAGCATTAACGCGATCGTCGCGATCACACATATCCAGAGGAATAATACGAATTCCTTAAAAACGATTTTTATAAATAAAGGTGGTGGGTAGAATATAGTTCACTATGCGTATTTTTGAAGTAAGACTTCTTTACGTATGCTTGACTTGGGGAGTAAGCTGGTGAATGCGTGACGAGAGCGTTACGAAAAGTGTGAACGGGCGAGGTGAACGGAGCAAGAGAGAGAGGTCCGAGCACACATTTTCTTTTTCTCTTTCTCTCATAGCCAGTTACGTTTCGTATAAATCTAAGACACAGTGCAGGCCTATTGTGCAGAAGTTTTACTTCAGTCGTGTGGTCTACAACAAAATCGTTTTTTTTAAATTATATTTATTTTATTTTTGTAATCTCACCACCCCGCCTTGGGTCACCATCCCGCCTGCCCAGCGTGGTGACTATGGGCAAAACACATGAGTTCGCGTCATAATGTCTGGCGCGAACTTGTGGAGGCCTATGTCCAACAGTGGACTGTGATAGGCTGTAGTGTGTGTGTGTGTGTGTGTGTTTTGTAATCTATTTACTATTTAAAATCAATCTCAAAAATTACTTTATTCAAGTGGATTTCAAAGTACTTTTGAATTGACATTTTACAAATAGTATAGTTTGCGAAATAACTAATTTTGATAACTATTAAAATAACTATTTAAAAAAGAAAATACTTTATAGTTTTGTTTACAAATTACTAAACACTTATTACTAAGGGTTTAGATATATATAAATAGACTAATATTTAGGTTTACTGCAACTTCTATAGCATGAATCACTATCATGTATAAATTGTAGAGACACCAGGAATTAATTTTTTAATATTTTAAGGACAATTTTTAGAAATTACCTGTTTTTCATCTGTTGGTTTGGAACACAGAAAATAACCTCAATTATAAGTTGAAAAGCTTATACACCTAGTCATAGCTTAGGCCATATAACAACACGTTGTCTCTCATAATAATTGTGCAGAAATCATCAATATCTACTACATAAATCGACAAACACTCAAAAAAAGAAAATCAAATTTCACCTATCACTCTTCTACAAGGTAACTCTTTAACTGTCCTTTATTACCTAGAAAAGTTTGCATTGGCATCATAATCCACATTAATCCTAACAATTGCCAGCCAGCCACAATCAGAGCATACACATTTCAAATTATCAATCTCTTCGGGGAACTGAATGCATATAGTTACCTCGGCAGACATTCAGCCTGCGCCCCGCCTGTCAGATCGTACGATACGACATCGAGATACTATGATAACAGCAAATGGTCTAAGATCCGGGATATAACAAAATATTCCCTCATCTGTTAATTAGATGAAACAATTTTTTATAGGCTGATTTCAATATTGTGAATTTATAAAAACAACCTCTGCCACCATAAGCCTGCTGCAATTTTTTTATTTTTTTATTTATGTAACTAGGTTGGCAAACAAGCGTACGGCTCACCTGATGGTAAGACCGTAGCCTATAGACGCCTGCAACACCAGAAGCATCGCAAGCGCGTTGCCAACCTTATCCCCAATCGCTCCCGCTCCGCGATCGATCCCCAGGAGCTCTGGTCACCTTACTCACCAACAGGAACACAATACTGCTTGAAAACAGTATTATTTAGCTGTGGTCTTCTGTAAGGTCGAGGTATTACCGCAGTCAGGCTGCTCCATATTTTGAGCAGGAAATTTCCTGCTGTGCCCTACCTCAGTTGATCAGTTGTTATCTTTTCCCTCTCATGTTAATTACATGTAATAAGCTAAAACCGTTAATATTTTACATTATATACCTGACTGTAGTGGGCACCCATCTCTATGATTGCTACACTTACCTGCAGCCAGGTTACTGCTGACTTAGGTTACTGACCTGAGGTTGTTTTTATAAAATCACAATATTGAAATCAGCCTATAAAAAATTGTTTCATCTAATTAACAGATGAGGGAATATTTAGCTATCTCGGATCTTAGACCAAAAAGAGGTGCAGTGCAAGGACCTCATGAACCTCCGTTACTTTTGTTCTAGTGCTCGTACTCTAGTCTCCACGATGTAAACCATGCTTCGAAAGTCAATACTGGTATCTATTATCGATATATAATCGAAAATTCAAACAGACTAGTAACAGTCGGCTTTCTGTAGATCGTTTCTTTGATTAAATGCTATTATTAGTGATTACGTACGTGCTTTGATTTTTTCTTATATGCACGTACAAAAGAACCTATTTCGAACTAACGAAAAAGTAGTGACGTCGGTGTAACCATGTGTGTATTTTTTAATTTTTTAAATGGTACAATTGATTTAGAATACGATATATCCTATTTGAAAGAAATATATTTATGTCGTATTGGCTGACATAGTCAGTCTACACAGAAGTACTTCTTGTGATAATTAAAAAAAAATTACAACAGTTATTTTGAATCGTATAGATATTTGTAAAAGTTGTTAAAATTCTGCTCTTGAGCCTATGTTTTATAAGGGAAAAAGATAAAAATCTTTATGCACCCATCATACAGAACCTTATATAACCAGATTATGTTTTAGTAAAAATACAGCGTACGCCCTGATCATAAGCTGTTACCTGAGCCTGACTGCAACATCGGAAAAATCGCATGTGCGTTACCCTGCCCCTGGTCTTCCGACGGAGCTCTAGATATCTTATTCACCTCAGGAACACAACAGTACTGTAAGGTTAAGATACTTATCGTCGCTGCCTGAAAGTCTGGAGCACCAGATTTTGAGCGAGATATTTCTTATCGTGCTCTATCTTATTAAAAAAAAAAAATTAGAACATGTTCCTTTGCAGTTACGACTATTTTCGAAAGAGCAAAACATATTTGAAACAATTTGATACAAAACATGACAAGAATTAGTATCATTCGCTAGAATCATTCGTTAGAATAAATCATAGATGTTATATTAAAATTCATGCTCAGTTTTGTGCGAGGCTCCTTAGGCGTATTTTAAATAAAATAAATTTTAAATTATAATTTAATGATAGTTATGATATGAAAAGTAGCCGAGCTCTGAGAGTACTAGAGTGTGGTTAAAATATCTTGAGGAAATCTATCCAACAGTGAACATTTACATGTTGTTAAAGTTCAGAACAGAATAAAAATATATAAAAATCGGTTTACGTGACTTGTCCGCAGTAGACCTAATTGATAAGCTAATATGAAGCCATTGTCCTCAACTTACGATTTTCTAATGAAATTACGTGCTCTCTTCGTCGGCGGCGTGACAGACGTTATTGAATGCTATTCAAAAATCCAAATACGCAACTATTTCATATTCAAATAAAACTTGACGTCAAACCGCATTGATCTAACTGATATTACTGTTTTAAATACAAACTAGCAGTGCCTGCGACTTCGTTTGCGTGGAATAGTGACTTTGGACATCCTTTTTTGGATATATCTTTTGGTTTATTTTGGACATAAGAATAGCTTTAATATTTTGTCTCTTGTCGCAAACTTATAAAACATTCACGTAAAACCTTACATATTTCCATACAAACTTTCATCCTCTATTACCTATTGTTATTTTACACCCTTTGTTCAGTACATGAACATAAATTGTAAAATTATAGTGGAAAAATAGTTCATTACAGACGAAATATTGATATAATTTAACTTTTCATAGATAATAAAATTAGTTAATTAAATAAGTCTAAAAATTGTAATAATGGCAATAATTTATTTTTAATTGTTAAAGTTTTGTGTATGGCAATTTTTTTCCCTCTTCTCACTTCAACGGCCATAGCGTTAACATATATAAAAATTGTGTGCATAAAATTATAGCTAAAATAATTATAATAAACTTATTGAGAAATTTATAGTATGTTTCATTAACACCCTTAAAGGGTAAAACTCTTACAAACTTTGAATGTCATATTTATTTATATCGAATCAACAGCCTAAAAGATAAGTTTCAAGCTTCTAGCTCTAAGAATGACGATACTTCCATATAGCTTTTCATCCCCACCTTTCACACCCTTATACTCCTTTTTCGCATTAAAAAGTAGCCTATATCCTTTCTCAGACACTAGACTATCTGCTATCTGTGTACCAATCATTTAAATCGGTTCAGTAGTTTTGGCGTGAAAGCGCGAAAGACAGACAGACAGATTTACATTCGCATATATAATATTAATATGGATCTACACGGTTATATTGATCTCTGTCTCATTTCAAAGTAATAAAAAAAATGATAATTTTTTTTTGAAGATTAGCAATAAAAATATTTTTAAATACTTTTCGAAATTTTTGTTAAGTATTTTTAGAAGTAATTTGAAAACTTTCTTATATTTTCAGAAATATTTTGCGAAGTAGTTTCATAAATCATGAAGTATAAATGAATCTTAATAATTGAAATTGATTCAAATATTTAGTGATATTAATAATTGTTTTAAGTTTATTGAAATTTCAACAATTTAGATAAAGCTGGCCATCTAAATCATCACGACATCTCAATTAAAAAAAGTTAAGCATTTTAGAGGTTTATTAATTTTTTTTATTTTTCTCGAGGGATGCATTTTCCGTTACTTTGTTTTTTTTCACAATCAATCCCTATCTTCGTACCAATATAATCTTTCGATTTAGATCCAAGTGTGTGTCATACGCTAATGCAAAAGGTAAGTTATTTCTAAATTTTTTATGCTATATTGCCTCACAAATACATGTGTATCGGTGCCATTAACACATCTACCACGTGTCCTGTCGGACTACTGGTTTTCCTGTTCTTCGTACTTGTACCATATTACCATATACCTACCTACTGTCAGACGTGCCTATGTTCACGATCGATATTGTTTTATTGCTTGTAGATCACTACGTGGTTCGCGTTGTAACACGAATTCTATTCAATTTTTATCAGTTATCATGTATGTATTTGATGTTGGTTCGTCAAAATTCATTGGCTATAAAAAAAATTAAATTGTCTTTCTGCTAATGTTTTAAATAGAATTGTGTTAGAAAAGATTAAGGTTACTGACAATAAAGCCCAATGCATACGTAACGTGGACGGGACGGGGACGAGATGGGCACGTGAAGTTTTGTAATATCGTTTCATACAAAATGTATAGCAAAGAGCAAGAGATGTATAGGACAATGCATACGAAACGGAATCACGTACGGGACGGGCACGGGGATTTTGTATGAAAAACTTCACGTGCCCGTCCCGTCCCCGTTCCGTGCACGTTACGTATGCATTGGGCTTAAAACTGAAATGTGATGACCTTATTAAAGATAAGTTTACATACATAAGAAGATAAGCGTCTTAGTCTCGCGGTAACTCTGTATTGAAAATCCGATAACATAATACAAACGTTCCGGTCTATCACGTAAAAGGATCGAACATGCTATATATCTCATATATATATGTCGCAGATCAGAAGTAGGTAGGAGAAGAACGGACGGATGACCGAACTACTAAGTATTAAATGGACTCACCGAGCGGGTACCGTCTATCGCGTGGCAGAGGGACAACTCATAGCAGTGCCCGGGAGTTGCGACCCGAGTCTAGGTTTAAGACGGCCGTCTTTAAAATGCGCATTAACGCTCGCCTCCACTGCCCGAGTTGCCCACAGTATAAAGTAACAATTAATTCGTGTACACAAACTAACCCTTACAAGAGTTGAGGTTAAGCTACTAGCAGGATACACAAGTGCACCACGCCACGCCAGAGCCAAGACTGCCCTAGCTGCGGCCGCATCGGTCTTTTATGCACAAAGGAATGACTCGAATAATAGAATGAGGGTAGTTGAATATCGACAATAGCGCAGGTACCGACCTACAAGTCAGAATAACTCAAATAATAGAATGAGTGAGGGTAGACGAATAACGTATGTACCGACATTAATAACTATCTGCATTGACTCTCCGACACGGCCATCCTGACAAGTCACACGTCCCCGTGTGATGCCGTAAAAAGCAAAAAGGTACTGCGATATCAAAGTCTCGTCTCGGCCTATCCTGACCCACACTTAACCAAGGATAAAGCGATAGTACAACCACTTTTTGTGACACACCATACAACCATACGCGAATCTACCATTAAATCAAAATTGACCAATCCTTTTGGTATGAACATTACACCATCATTGCTTTCCACATATTAGTCGCCACTGTCACCTAAATCGAGTGACAGCAGCTCATGCCACCTCCATCGAGTGACGATAACCAACCAAAAGAGTCGCTACTGTCACCTAAATCGAGCGACAGTAGCTCATGCCACCTCCATCGAGTGACGATAACCACTAAGTCGCCACTGTCACCTAAATCGAGTGACAGCAGCTCATGCCACCTCCATCGAGTGACGATAACCAACCAAAAGAGTCGCTACTGTCACCTAAATCGAGCGACAGTAGCTCATGCCACCTCCGTCGAGGGACGATAACCACTAAGTCGCCACTGTCACCTAAATCGAGCGACAGCAGCTCATGCCACCTCCATCGAGTGACGATTACCAACCAAAAGAGTCGCTACTGTCACCTAAATCGAGCGACAGTAGCTCATGCCACCTCCATCGAGTGACGATAACCACTAAGTCGCCACTGTCACCTAAATCGAGTGACAGCAGCTCATGCCACCTCCATCGAGTGACGATAACCAACCAAAAGAGTCGCTACTGTCACCTAAATCGAGCGACAGTAGCTCATGCCACCTCCGTCGAGTGACGATAACCACTAAGTCGCCACTGTCACCTAAATCGAGCGACAGCAGCTCATGCCACCTCCATCGAGTGACGATTACCAACCAAAAGAGTCGCTACTGTCACCTAAATCGAGCGACAGTAGCTCATGCCACCTCCATCGAGTGACGATAACCACTAAGTCGCCACTGTCACCTAAATCGAGTGACAGCAGCTCATGCCACCTCCATCGAGTGACGATAACCAACCAAAAGAGTCGCTACTGTCACCTAAATCGAGCGACAGTAGCTCATGCCACCTCCGTCGAGGGACGATAACCACTAAGTCGCCACTGTCACCTAAATCGAGCGACAGCAGCTCATGCCACCTCCATCGAGTGACGATTACCAACCAAAAGAGTCGCTACTGTCACCTAAATCGAGTGACAGTAGCTCATACCACCTCCATCGAGTGACGATAACCACTAAGTCGCCACTGTCACCTAAATCGAGTGACAGCAGCTCATGCCACCTCCATCGAGTGACGATAACCAACCAAAAGAGTCGCTACTGTCACCTAAATCGAGCGACAGTAGCTCATGCCACCTCCGTCGAGGGACGATAACCACTAAGTCGCCACTGTCACCTAAATCGAGCGACAGCAGCTCATGCCACTTCCATCGAGTGACGATAACCACTAAGTCGCCACTGTCACCTAAATCGAGTGACAGCAGCTCATGCCACCTCCATCGAGTGACGATAACCAACCAAAAGAGTCGCTACTGTCACCTAAATCGAGCGACAGTAGCTCATGCCACCTCCATCGAGTGACGATAACCACTAAGTCGCCACTGTCACCTAAATCGAGTGACAGCAGCTCATGCCACCTCCATCGAGTGACGATATTGCCTCCATCGAGCAATACAATCAAAACATGTTTCAGCAATGGATACTTAAAAACAATGGCACCAACAAAATTAATCTCAATAAAATTGGTTGTACAGTGGTCTACCTTGCTACGCCAGTTGACTTTAATCACAAAAAAACTACTAATCTATCCTATTCGTACACAGAAGAAAGGTTCCTCTAACCGTAATAAAAAAATAAAGTTTTACTATTGACACAGTAAGATCACATACAATGCTCATGGCCCGGCTGCCTCAGCAGCTAGTGACATTTACTATAGCCACCCATATCGTCATCACCTAATGTGATACGACCAACACATATCGTCATCCAATCTTATGATACGACCAACACATATCGTCATCACCTCATGTGTGATACGACCAAATTAACATCAACAACATTAAACAAATCTAATTCAGCAGGTACATCAGTAAGTGGAATCCTTCGTAAACGATCGTGAACATACCTATAGGTTCTATTACCAGACAACTAAACTTTAAACGGTCCCTTGTATTTAGGATCTAAACTTAGTTACACAAATACCACAGCCATGTACCATCGACGTCATCCCAACCAAAACTATAGACGTACTCTACTTCGACAACAAGTTACAACCAAGCTTGCAAAATCCTCGAGTAAAGACCTCTAACACCACGGCTCTCTAGACGAAGAGCATTCACAGTACATGTGTTAGTCACCCCTGTGACTACACGCTACGGTCTCAACAGACCACGACCTCCGCCAGTAAGTTAAACTTTGCACACAGCTAACCCACGGACTACTTGGGTTGCCCCAAGAGACAATTCTACCGGGCTACGACTACAAATAACTACACTGGTACAGTTGAACACATTACGGTCGATAGAGTCATTCACTCGAGTCTTTCCATCTACTTAAACTTGAACATCATAATTATCAACAAGATCATAATTACATCAATTTCGTCTGGTACATGACGTGCTGGCATTTTCTTAACCTTTCGTGAGCAAATTTGTAGGTACGTTTATAATTTAAAGCTTAAAGGGTATACCGACTACCTTCGAGAACTTCTATTACCGAAAAGGGCCTCGATACTTCGGATCAAGATTCGTTTGATTACGCTCCTCATTTTGTAACAAAACAAACTTTAACAGTTACCTACAACGACTACCATAATGGGCCCATGATTGTACCAAGGTGTTATAAATTAACCTTCTTAATTTAAACTTTTTTAAACAGAAAAACTAAATAACTTTTAAACAGTTTAAACAAATCAATCAAAGATAGAGAAAGACTGAAAACCCTCGATACTACACAAAAATACTCGTTACAGAGGGTAATCGGAAATACTCAAGCTAAGACGATATTAATACTATAGCACAAATAAGTGGGTTATCACAAAAACTTAAAACTTTCAATAACCAAACTCTTTTTCTACAACACTAACAACTACGTAAGCCACCCTTATCCAACGAGCAATTACAATTGCTCCACAATGACTGAATCGAAACAAAAACTGAATCTCCAAATCTGTCACTACTCAACTACCTACGTATCACAATAAAACTAAATTCAACAAATAAACCGGTAAATCGAATTACGTAATCGAACACTGAACAAAAACCACTTGTACACCGATAAGAATAAAACAGAACGACCGAAAAGAACTAAATTATCGATGTACCCACTAATCGCCACCAAAGAAGAAACCAAAAACTCTGAACTAAAAAAACGATTAACAACAGCAAACAACAAATGAAGTGGGCGTAATGAGATCTTATCCCACTTCTGATGTCGCAGATCAGAAGTAGGTAGGAGAAGAACGGACGGATGACCGAACTACTAAGTATTAAATGGACTCACCGAGCGGGTACCGTCTATCGCGTGGCAGAGGGACAACTCATAGCAGTGCCCGGGAGTTGCGACCCGAGTCTAGGTTTAAGACGGCCGTCTTTAAAATGCGCATTAACGCTCGCCTCCACTGCCCGAGTTGCCCACAGTATAAAGTAACAATTAATTCGTGTACACAAACTAACCCTTACAAGAGTTGAGGTTAAGCTACTAGCAGGATACACAAGTGCACCACGCCACGCCAGAGCCAAGACTGCCCTAGCTGCGGCCGCATCGGTCTTTTATGCACAAAGGAATGACTCGAATAATAGAATGAGGGTAGTTGAATATCGACAATAGCGCAGGTACCGACCTACAAGTCAGAATAACTCAAATAATAGAATGAGTGAGGGTAGACGAATAACGTATGTACCGACATTAATAACTATCTGCATTGACTCTCCGACATATATATACATTTCGTGTCACGATGTATGTTCGCGATAAACTCCGAAACTACTAAACCAATTTTTTATCAAATTTTGTAAGCATCTGTAATTTGATCCAACTTGGGAGATTAGTAGAGAGTAGTTTTTATCTCAATTGAACCCGGTAGGTGGCGCTGCTATCGGTATGTAAGCAATCGAATTTGGTAGCTGTTTCCGGGGCAGGAAAACGTCTGACGGGTCCGCTATTATATTTTTATATATCTATACTTTTATCTACAAACTGTATTCTAATTATGTCGACATCATTACATCAAAATACATATTATAAAAAATAACTGAAGAAAAACGTCAGACACGCACTTTTTACTAGGTACGAGTATAATCATTTTAAACTGATTGTTAAAATTTCAAAATAAATAATAAATCGTGCTTTAAATTATTATTTTATTTTACACGCCGACTGTTTCCATGCAGCAATAACATTTTCAATGAAGCGATATAATAAATATTCTGTTCTGTACAAATAAAAAATGTCCAAGAGTAATACAAGTAACTCGTGTTTACCCAAAAAAAAAAATCTATCACGTTAGCTCACGATTGGCATTTTATGCGTTGTTTTCAGAAAAACGTACTTCTTTGCGGCGCGGCAAATAAAGCACCTCTTTATCTTATTAACGACTGCCCCGGTGTTGTTTGTACTTGCTTATTATATTATGTTTAGTCATAGTTAGTAAACGTGCAAACACATATAATAGTATAGACTACTTTGCACCTTAGTATGATCTATGTAAAAAAAATCACTCTATTTTGATGTATGTATCATGTTGGTAATGTAAGTGCACGGAAATAAAGTTTTTAACACTTTTTAAATCAAGCGTATCTCTAATTTACATAAACCTAATATATATATTAATATACGTATTACTAAACACTACCAATTATACATAATTAAATTAATATCGAATGAAATATTAAAATCTGTTACAAAGTTTACAATAGACTTACATACAAGTGATTTTATTTTATATGATATAGTAAGGTAGGCGGATACCGCTATTATTGCTGTCAAAACGTGTACGATTTGAAGCGGTTCAACGTTAATATTCCTGACATCTTTCAAAGCAATATACTCGTATACGATTTAAATGTAGTCAGGACTATAAACAAACAAATTGGTATGCTAATTGGTTGATTGATAATTGTGTGTGCTCGCAAACGAAAAAATCGACTTCAATTACCTACATCGACCAGTAATACAAGGTAGGTAGACGAAAAAATAGCGAAGTTAATGCGCATTATTAGTGATAACTCAAAAAGTATTAGTCAGTTACAGAAAAATATAAAGCGTCCATACCAGTTATCTTGAAAGATATTGTTAAAAATAACTTTTATCAATACATTAAGTAATAAGAATCTGTGATACGGATTCCCTAGATAATTAGAATCACAATGACAACTTATATTTCTGACAATTTTTCTTTTACAATAGATACAGTTATTAGAAAAAAGTCTTTTATGACATACTTGTACAAAAAAAACGTAGGTAACTAACATTTACACAAAAATTATATTTATTATTGAACTAAATGATTGTAAGCTTAACTTATTCGGTAAGTGCCTAATTACTAAAAATAGAAAATAATACAAAAAATAAAAATTAAACTATGCGAATGTATTCAACAGTGTCATTCAGACATCATTTTGATTTACATCCAATAAATTAATATTCCGTGTCACTGATTCACCGTAGTCTGTCGCTGTTATGACGCAAGTAGGTTATATCATACTTCCTTAGGAATATGCCCTGTGAATGAGCGGAGTCATGGAAATACCAGGGCGGAAATTGCTCGTGCTATGCTATCTACATTTCGGTAACGTATTAATAATGTTGATCAAAGCCATGATTGGATTCAGGGGACAAAACTAAACCAACTACCCGATTATGTTTTTGAGGTTGCTGCTTGGGTGTTTCCGGGACTTCCAACGCTGGAGTAAATAATGCTGATGGCTGTTGAGTTAGAGGAGAATTTCTGTCAAAATTTATTTACATGTATTAAGTTTTATATAATTCATGTACACATATATACATAAGTAGGTACTTATGCCCAGTTCTTTTAAGTATTTCGTTTTAATGTATGTTTCCCTCGGTACTATTTAATTAAAATGCGTGGTGCGTCATTAGAGTTTTTATTGTTGTAGGATGAAATAAATTCCACAAGAGCAGCTGCAGATATTTGAATATAAATCCTTTGCGAGGTCGTGCCTAAATTCCGTTAAAATAGTCCTTTCGACCACTGGCCTATAAATCTTGGTCAAACAATGGTTGATTTGAGCAATTAGATTATGAATATTTCATAGATTTTTTTTAAAGTTAAAACGCGCAGGTGTTTTAATGTATTTTGCATACAGTATATCAGTAATTATAAATAAATGAAACACACGATTCTCACATGTGATAAAAATAATGATCGCTGCAACAATATGTCAAGGCGCCATCACGTCTTTTTAAAGTTTTAAATTTACATTGAAAGAATAGGTGATTGTGTTTTTTTTTAAATAATATATGACCTGCTTAAGGATTATTTAAAACTAGCTGCTGCCCGCGACGTCGTCTGCGTGCGTTCACTGCTCGTTCCCCGTAGGTGATAGCGTGATAATATGTAGCCTATATTCTGACCCGACTTCTTAATAATATTCGTGCCAAATTTGAAGTAAATCCATGCAGTACTTTTTGAGTTTATCCCGGACATACATTTGAAGAAATAAAGGTTCACTGCTCGTTCCCCGTAGGTGATAGCGTGATAATATATAGCCTATGTTCTGACCCGACTTCTTAACAATATTCGTGCCAAATTTGAAGTAAATCCATGCAGTACTTTCTGAGTTTATCCCGGACATACATACAGACAAACAGACAAACAGACAAACAGATAAACAGACAAACAGACAAAAATTCTAAAAACTATATTTTTGGCTTCGGTATCGATTGTAGATCACACCCCAAGTATTCTTTTAAAAAAATATTCAATGTACAGTTTTGACTTTTCTACCATTTTATTATATGTATAGATGACACAAATCTTCACAAATTTAAATTTTGTGCTACTTTAAATCATGTTTGTCTTTACGATTTGAAGCCATCTGCTGATCTATACATCTATATATATAAAAGAGATTTCCACCCATTGACTCATCACGATATCTCTGGAACCATAAGGCGTAGAGACTTGAAATTTGGTAGGAATACTCCTTTCGCCGAGTAGAGGCCAGCTAAGAACGGATTTTACGAAATTCCACCCACAAGAGGGGGTTGCGGGGGTTAATAACATATATGGCAAAACAACGTTTGCGGGGTCAGCTAGTATAAGTATAAAAGAAAATCGTAGCAGATCGAATTCTGTTCATGAAGGTATTTCAACAAATTTCAAAACTGATCAGTAAAATGTTTTTATTTTTATTGTATTTTTGTTTGCTTGGAACCGCGCTTCAAATCGAAACTAATGAATGAATTTCAACGAACGCTTGTTACTTTACAAGTTACAATCATCGCAAATCTCGGTATTAGGTCCTACTTGAACCTAATTCTGAGATGTACTTAAACTTTGAACATACGGAGAGGCCATATGATGTATAATAAATAGTATATGACCTGTGCAAGTTTAAAATAGACAGTAATTAAGAGTAATGCAGCGGAACTTTACGAATTGAGTGCTTTGAGAAAGAGAGATAGCAGTTGCGTATAAGCAAACGACTACACAGCACTTATATACCTACGTATTACGTAAATTAAGATATATTTATATATTTATGCTTACTTACGTTTTGAACAATAAAATTCTTCAGCCCTAATTCACGTCAGGTATGCTTATCTAATTCACGTTAGTCCCTAATGGTTGTAAGCTTGGGCTGTGTTCCGAAACGAACAACCCTCGACGCTTCTCTTCGTATCAATTCTCTAGAGGGAATTCTTTGACATATTTGTTTAAATATAAATTTAACATCCATATGTTCTAAAACACCCATTCTTTTATAGAATGCATAAGCATCATGCATTAAAGTTATGCTTATCCAACTCTATCAACCCTACAGTCGATTTATAACTTAAAACTGCAGATCGACAGTCCTGTGACTGCCTAGTAAAACTAGGACGTGGTTCGATGCTGACGGTATTTTTCTGTTCTGTTATTTATTTTTTTATATCTGGAAACTTTTCATTTTTTTGCATATAGCCTAGCCATGCACATGGACGTATACTACTTTTATAGCGTGTTATTTTATAAATTCACATACACACACTCTCACACTCATACATGCACACTTACACTTACACATTATATAATATACAATTATTTATCTACAGTTCTTTGATAATATGCTGTGATGTTATACATATAGGTCTATGTTTTTTTTTTGTTGTAATAAATGACCCTCAGTTAAAATCTATATAATAAAAATGAAGGTTGCTAAGCGCATAACTGGAGAATGGCTCGACTAATTCGCCAATATTTTTTTGTATGTTCCTTAAATCCCACGGAAGGTTTTTATACTAAAAAAAACACATAACGGACAGAACGAAGTCTGTCCGGGCAGCTAGTATAATATAAAATTATTTATCTACAGCTCTTTGATAATATGCTGTGATGTTATAAAATATATCATATAGGTTTATGATTTTTTTGTTTTTGTAGTAAATGACCTTCAGTTAAAGCTCAAGCAAATAAAATATAAAGATTAAATAACTAAAGACTGTCGATATAGACAATACAGACGAAGAGGGTACGATTTTTGCATACCAAATTATGTATCGATTTTTAAAAACATGTATAATTAGATATATTTTATAGAAATTAAATCTGTCCTACTGGTAATATGTTTACGGAAGTTTAAAGTTTTTCGGTACTAATAAGTAAGTAGTTATAATTTATCGAGATATCTTTTTCGGATTAACACTTTTGTATGGTAGAGTTACCAATGATAGTATGTTAGGGTTAGTAATAATGTTTTAGAGATATAATACAAGTTGGTAACAATGTTCGTGTTGTTATTGAATTTTGTGTATGATCTTAATGTTTACAATTTTAACAGCAGTAAATGTTGCAGCTAAACCGTTAAATTACAAAAATATTTGTTTTATACAACTAGCGTATGGCTCACCTAATGGTAAGCGATCACCGTAGCTTATAGATGTCTACAACACTAGAAGTATCGCAATCGCGTTGCCGACCCTATCCCCAATAACCTTGGTTGCTTTACTCGCCACAGGAACACAACACTGCTTGAAAGCATTATTATTTAGCTTTGATCTTCTGTAAGGTCGAGGTTCCCCAGTCGGGTTGTTCCAGATTTTGAGCAGGGTGTACATCCTGCTGTGCCCTACCTCAGTTTAAAGTAGTTAAGCGCCATTGAGTTGTACAAAGTTTTAACATTATTTGACATAAATTACCTTAACTTTATTGTAGTTTATGCAAGGGACCATTCCATCGGAGAGACCTTGTAAAATTTTATTTTTAATTCGTTTAATGTAAAAGTTTGTAAAAATTTTACATTAAAAATTACCTCTTCATATACGTTTGAAAATTTAATCATATTTTCTTATCTGCAACACATCTCGATACTTTCCTATACTTGTGCCTGATTCTTAAACAGATGGCATATACAGACAGATAAAAAGAAAATAATACCATCAATTATTATATTTCTATCATCATTATAACAGATAATTTGCTAATTATGTCACACATACACGTGTATTTGATTTTTCTCCTTCAAAACGTGATCCGTCGTTGAATTGACGTTGAATTTTATTTGCCGAGGAACGGAAAGATCGGCGTAACAACAAATCAATGACATCTCTCGCATGAAAATCATGTAATAAGTTCCGCGAAGCTGTAACCGTATTCCAGGCATGCTTACGAAATAAGTAATCGCTGATGGTCCGCGCGCGCCTCTAACGGTGGTGATCCAGCTTGCCGGCTGATTGTATTCAAATATGTCGCTAACTTACTTATAAAGCGTGATCGTATTTTGTTTTAATTAGTTAATTTAATTGCTAATTTGATTAGATCCTCCCGTGACCATGGTAGCTGTAAAGTATCCGAAACGTCGGGAATATAAAAAACATAATAAACCGCGATAAAATCCGAAAAAGTTGTTTCATTTCGATGAATAAAATACGCGTAAACATTAGAAAACAATAATTTATTGTCTTATTTTTTGGTTGTTAAATTGGTATTTAATGAATTAAATTTCACGTCCCACAGGTCGATATGAAGGTCTACTGGTGACCGGAGGAACTCGACAATCATTTTTGCTACTTTCCATGCGGTCATGTTTTGTATAATAAGCCTTTATAATTGTTTTTTTTTTTTTGAAGTGAAACTTCTTTAGAATCGTTGTGATTTCAAACCGGATACAACGGCAAAAAGACAGGGAAGGACGAGTCGGGTCGCGCTGCAAGCCGCTAATTTTAAATTAGTTTTTTTTAATTAGTTTACCATAGAAGTTTCACTTCTATCGTGTGTGAATCGCACATACACCTTTTTTTTCATTTTAAATACGTATTAAATTATTTAAGGTAGAGTTTTAAGAGGAATTTTAAGACAGATATCCACTAAACCACTGTAATCTGGTCGGGATTACGTTTCCGCCTTCTTTTTATAGAAAAGTCTTTGCAATAGTAGTTGGACATTTAAATAGTTACATAAACTAAAATATACATTTTTTTAAATAAAATATTACATGCGAGTAAATATGACGATACATGGCCTTGTACCTATCTTTTTTTCATTTTTTTATAACAATGTATAACCAGACTATATATTAATTGAATGCACGAAAGTGCACATGAAATGAACTGCAGGTGTGTTGTCAAACTTTGTGACAAAAATTTACATGGCTTTACCGGTCGGAAAATTGGAAAAAATATCATTTCAGCTTAAAAAGGGTACTGTGATTTACGTTATCAGAATATCTTGACGTATATTTTGATTTATTGTTAGTAAGTACTAAAAGTTCACCTTTGCCATAAACTTTATTATGTTGTTTCTACATATATTTTTTTAGGGGGCAATAAAGTACCTATATATAATAAAGTTTGGTTTGATTTTACTCTCGTTGATATTAATGCGAATGCTGTGTGGCTACGGCAGTAAATAATTTAACCACCTCCTCTCTTCCCGTGGGGGTCGTAAGAGAGACTAAGGGATAACATATTTCCACTACCACTTTGGAACTTATAAAGCCGACCGATGGCGTGATAACCATCCAACTACTGGCTTTGAAATACTCAGGCCGAAGACCTGTAGCAGCGTATTCGGTGCGACAAAGCCGGCCCTACGGTCACCAACCCGCCTGTCCAAGTGACTATGGCTATGACAACACACATGAGTTCGCGCCATTTTTGGCGCGAACTTGTGTAGGCCTATGTCCAGCCGTGGACTGCGATAGGTTGAAGTGATATTAATGCCTGCAAATCTAATATAAGCCATGGTGATGTCATGAAGCTTATGCTATTGCTAGATAATCCAATTTTCTAATAAACAATTCAAATTGTAATTAATTAAAATTATAAAAGTCTATTATCAAAACATAATTTGACGTTATTGCTATTCGTATCGTCATAGTAAATGCTGGTATACTACTCGTATTATACTAAATTTTTTACAAAAACAATTGAAATCATGTTCACAGGGGGCGCAGCGTCAATAATTTTTTAGCGTAGCTTCTCACGATTTCACTAGCCGTATATTTTTGTCATATGACGTGCATTATATTGTTTCATATGGAGTTAAGTGGAAAAAAGGTGGAAAGCTGGTATCTGTCACATAGTTCCGTTTAAATTTTATTAATATCTGACTAATACTTTTTGAATTATATCTAACTAGCTGACCCCGCAAACGTTGTTTTGCCATATATGTTATTAACCCCCCAAAACTCCTCTTGTGGGTGGAATTTCGTAAAATCCGTTCTTAGCTGACTACTACTCGGCGAAAGGAATATTCCTCTCTACGCCTTACGGTTCCAGAGATATCGTGATGAGTCAATATGTGGGTGGAAATCTCTTTTATATATATAGATAATGGGTATTTAATTGACTGTTTTATCAACTTCGTTGTAATAGAAGTCGTTCTTTTTCTTTCTTTTGTGAGCATACAAAATTATTTTCTTTAGATCTCCATCCTGTATATCTGAATATGTACGTAGCGAAATATTCGCAGCGCGCGCGCATCTCATTGATGTGTCTGCACGCGTCTCGCTCTATGAATACCATTACTGGATTAGGCATTTTTTTTAATCCATCATACATGCCGACCATACATGATGGAAATAGTTTATGGATGTTTAATATTTTGTTAAATATAAAGAAAAAATATTTTGTTAGATTAAAACGTAAAAACTTAATAGCTTTGTTTACTTCGTAGTTTATAAAATTTTTAAGCTATTTTAAAGCTCTAGCCAAACTAAAAAATTTGACATCTTGATGGATTTTGTTATTATATAATTTATTATACATCTCAAATTTTTCCAATCGAAATTCAATTAAAATTAGCATTTGTTAACACCCAGTTGGTTTAGATGTGAATGTTTTAATTACTTGTTCTTGTAATTATGTAGGATAGATAAGTCTACCTTTATTTTATTTAGTTTTTGGAGCTCTTCACAAAATGCTCCCAAGGAGACCCTACTTTGGTTTTTTTTTTTCAATTTACTTTTTGCGGTCTCATTTACTCTTTTTATTATTAGGTAGGGCTTCAGAAACTATCTTTCAAAAGGTTTCTTTATTTGATCGATAAAGTCTGTACTTTTAGTCTAGTCAACAAGTTAAAAAACGTGTTAAATAGGTATTTATTTACAATATGATTATTTTATAAATAATTAACGAAAAACTAAATACCTTCTTTTTTTTCTTATTTTGTTAATTACAATCGCAATTTTTTATGTGCTAATAAACCCTTAAAAACATTTTTCTAGACATCATTCCGAATCAAATGAGCTATCGCCCATATTTTTAGGAGCTTTATCTCTATTTAACACGTTTTTGAACTTGTTGAGTAGACTATTTCGCAACTTGAGCATGGAAAGCACGTTAAGCCTTCGGTCCCGGTTGTTATCATGTACACCTGATAGCGATCGTTACTCATAGTAGGGAATATATCCGCCAACCCGCATTGGAGCAGCGTGGTGGATTAAGCTCCGAATCTTCTCCTACATGGGGAAGAGGCCTATGCCCAACAGTGGGATATTACAGGCTGAACCGTGATGAATTGATTTTATTTCTTAGTAGGTACCTTACCTTGGTCAAAATTTTATTTAGCGAGAGATGAGTTAAATGGATAAAAATAATAAAAAAGCAGGATTTAATAATTAGGTATTATTAATAAACATCTAAAAACTATGTATTATAAAAAGTAAAGGTTACAACCCTAGATTTTAAACCAAACTCCTAAACTTTTTATGGGGATAAAAATTACAGTTAACATTGAATCTCTTAAATGAATCATTTAAAAAATACTAGAAAAAATATTGGATTTACGTTAATAAGTTCAACAAAATTTCATTGATCATTCGTATTTTAGCAAAGTTGTAGGTGAGCACGCCGACATCTCATGTAGGTCAGGAGCATGGACGTAATAATCTATACGTATAATAATTTTATATATAGGCTTTACGCCCATGGTCAGGAAGTTCTCCTACCAGATTACCTCTCCTAGTAGACACTTCTACAGAGATGCCTATGTATGTAACTGTCTATTATTTTCTAATATAAATCTATTTTATCGTCATTTTTAAGATATCTTATACGTTAATGTAATATTTTTGGTACCTTAAAATACTTAAACTTTGTACAAATTACTTAAAATTGTAACAAAATAAATATTATGGCGATTTGGACGAGTATGGTGGCAGAACAGTTTTTATTGTAGATTTTAGAAGTTAAAGGTCTTAAGTGTGTATATTTTTAAGTACATTTAATATATTTTTAAGGCAGCGAATCTTATAATCTAAAAGGTATTTTGCCTGTGTAAGCTAGAACAATGTCTACCTGTCTAATTTGTATTTTATGTCTATAGTTAATTAGAAGAGTTTATTGTTTTTGCGATAATCTTTAGTTATTATGTTTATCACTTCTTTAATGTTATATAATTTATACACACATATACATACACATTATTTGAATAAAACAGGGCCAAAAGTCACAAAATGAATCAAAGCAATAGTATGATAATATTAATAATATTATGATTTCAAGCAGTGAATAAAATAAAGAGAAAAAAACAGTAGAAATACTTAAATGACGTCTTTGTTTATTCAGTTATAATCATGACAAATAACTTTACCTTGTGTATAAAAATAATATTAAGAAATCAGTTTTTTATAATACCTATCGAAAAAAATGTACAATATTATTGAACTAGATTGACAAACAAGCTTACGGAGCTCCTGATGGTAAGTGATAACCGTACTTATAGACGCCTGCAACACCAGAAGCATCACAAGCGTGTTTCCGACTCTGCCCCCAATCCCCCCCAGGAGCTCTGGTCACCTTACTCACCACAGGAACACAACACTGCTTGAGTAGAGGTACTTCTCCAGTCGGGCTGTTCCAGATTTTGAGCAGGATATTTCCTGCTGTTCCCTATATCAGTTAAATATGTAATGATTAGGTATATTTTATTTTATATTTATTTCTTAAGCGAATCTATAGTTTTCCATACTTAGTATATATACAACAACGTAATCAATATCAGTTTTCCACAGATAGCCGTAGAAGATACGTATTTTGTATAATATCAAAAAACATTTTTGTATAATTTGACTAGTTAGTGATTTATGTACAATACAAAATTAATAGTTTCTCGCTTCAGCGACGCGAGCGCCATCTTTCAAGTTTACTCTCGCTTCTGTTCTTGCCTGACGGTTGCTTGTCGGACTCTTGATGTGAAGGACGGACTCCACTACCACCTCTTCTATTACCTGCTTTGCGTTGTTATCTGAAAAATGTTAAATTAGTTTGTTAAAAGGAGGTTTATTGTCTTCTCTTTATTATTCTCATGTGTGGATAGAGCAGTAACTTAGCAACAAGATACAACTGAACCTAAACTGCTGGTACTATTTATCAACAGTGCTAAATATTTATTTATTTACTTCTATTTTTCTATTTCTCTATTTTATTTTTTAAGAAAAAAAATGTACGAAGTCAATGCAGCAGTATATTTTTTTTAATCAAAAATAGTATTTATTCTATTTTACTCAAAAAAAAATCGATATAAGTTGTAGTGTTGTATACAAGTCTCTTAAATTAATTTACATAGGAGTACGTATAAGAAAAAAGCTTGTTTAAAAAATTGCTCTATAAATGTCATTTCTTGTCTACATTTACATATTACGAGTATTGCATCAACTATTGAACCGATCTAAATCCGCGACACATGTCTTGTTGCTTTTATGTTGTGCGATCGATAAACTCTTGGCGCCACTTATTTTTAGAAATAAGTTTGCATTCTATTCGCACACAACCCTATCATTTCTGCTTATAGATTAAAAAAGAAACACGTCAAGTGTTGCCATAATGTAAGCTAGGTTTTATTTAAGTACATTATTGTACGACGTTGGCACAGTAATCGTTTCAATTGACTAATGCGCCACTACACTTGCGAGTTCGACCCGCAATTAAACAATTTTGTACAGATTTTTTATTAAACATTTATAGATAACCAAATTTTCATGCTCAACGTACCCTTGTGAAATTGAGATTTTGTGTCATGGGTCTAGAGAACGTTTATACCATGACAAACATATTTAACCGACATCAAAAAAGGAGGAAGTTCTCAATTCGACTGTATTTTTTTATGTACGTTAGCTCAGAACTTTTGACTGTGTGGACCGATTTCGATCAATTTTATTTTAATTGAAAGGTGTTGCGTGTCATGTGGTCCCATTTAAATTTAATTGAGATCTAACAAGTACTTTTAGAGTTACATCTAATAATGCGTATTCACTTGACAACTTTTTGTGTGAAACTTTTATTACATCGTCTCAAACTTTTTCGTCTGTGTTGCGTGTCGCGTGACGGTCGGCCGCGCGGAAAGATTGATAAAGCGAGCGATTTTTAAACCCTTAATGGAATATTATTCCAAAATTTTTTTGTTACCTAAATGCTTAAATGTCTATAACGTGAGAAAAAGTTTCACTTTTACCGTGGTTTCATAAAACCACACAGGTTTTTTTATATATTTTGTTATTATATTGTTAAATTTTTTTATCAATATGTTTTTTTTTTCATTAATAGGTATGTTTTGTACATTTTGTTACATATTTTTTCACTTTAATCTGATGACTGCTTGCATTTTATCCTGCTAGACGATTCTCTTTCTCAGAACGAATGGTCGCCATTTGCCATCTAACTTATATGTAATATTTTTGTATGTATATTTTGTCCGTATATATAGGTTTAAAGAACAGACGCTGTCGTACATCCCTCGTAGTACCCCAAGGACGTGGGCCTTGTATGCTTTGTCGGAAATATCTGTTATTTAAATCTCAAATTATAAAATCAATATTTTTTATTTGTGTAATGTCATATTCTATAATTAATCACCATGAGACAATAATGATTCATCGCTTTAACCTTCTGATGATAAGGAAAAATATACAAATGACAAGAAAAAAACGGACGACTAAGTCATAGTCAGATTTTGTTGTTTTATAATTATAATTATGTGTATATAGGTTATTAAGAAAATGTTACTGCAGTCTCTTAGGGCGCCTTCAAATTTGCCGCGCGGCGGCAGTGCGGCTGCAGCGCTGCTGCCGCGCTACTTTGTAAATGAATGTAAATAACAACGCGCGGTTGCCGTGATGCCGCCGCGCTGCTGTCGCGCTGCAACCGCGCGTTGTTATTTACATATAACAACGCCCTTAAAATAACAACTAATACAAGTTGATATAATATAATACTAGGTTATAGTGTTATGTAATAGTGAAAGTTATTAATATTATTAAGAAGCGGAATATGATTAAAAATAGCAAAACTAGCAAGTACACGTGATTTCTCCTTATCAGAACTTAATTTTTATGGGTAACTTCAAATAATTTTGAAATAAACATTATGTCCTAAGCTATATTTCATAACATAAACTATTATGAGAATACTATTAAAATCGGTTAAGCTGTTTTGAAGATTAGTAAAAACGGAAAATAACAAAAAAAATATTTTTCCGAAACAAGTACTGAGTAAACCATACATACATTTAGCACACAGGTGTTTTATGGGCAATACAAACAAACGTTTTAATATTGTTTAAATGTGTCCATATGTATTGTTGCTAGTGTGTGAATAACCTTAAAGATATAAATAATTTACGACGCAAATAAGTTCACATAATATAAACATATTAATATTTTGATTTTATTCAATGTATTTTAATTATTATTAGCTGATTTTATTTTTAATTTGCACTTTGATGTTATTTTGTATATTATGCTATCACATTTAATCACTGTTTATATATATTTATTTACATAGTTATATGTGAATTGGTATAGTGAAGTTATCAAATTGTTTTTATTTTCGGAATAAATGTCAGCAATGTCTTTTTTTTATATAACTAGGTCGGCAAACAAACGTACGGCTCACCTGATGGTAAGCGATTACCGTAGCTTATAGACGCCTGCAAAACCAGACGCATCGCAAGCGCGTTGCCGACCCTATACCCAACACCCTGGAGCTCACTCACCAACGACGGGAACACAACACTGCTTGAAAGCAATATTATTTAGGTGTGATCTTCTGTAAGGTCGAGATACTTCCCCCGTCGGGCTGCTCTAGATTTTGAGCAAGAAATTTCATGCTGATAAAAAAACTGGTCAGATCCCATGCTTTAAAAAAAAACAAAGTTGTTCCACGGGATAGATTTGCTTCTTTTTCTCTCTCATTCCTCAGGCTATCTGCTGGACATACACCTCCCTAAGTTCGTGTCAAACATCCTGGTTTTCCGCAATCCTCATCCAGACTCATTCTGCTATCTTACATACATAGATCGTCGGTCCAGATTTGCTTATAGCCTATAAATATTGCACAAAGATGATGCCTAGTTTCACCCCGATCCGTCCAGTCGTTCTGGTGTGATCAAATAATAAGATAGTGTTAGCATACAATTGTTTATTGCATAAAAATATTTATATCTTACTAGATGACCCGGTGAACTTCGTATCACCGATAAATTATTGTGAAAAATATGGACAATAAACTTTCTGAACGCACCTATAACTATTTGACAACCAAGTGACAATAGTTTTTGACAAACGAAACGAGATCAAATGATTCACAGCTAGAAACATTTTAAATTATAAAATTAAATTGTCGTTTTTAGAATCTTCCCTGAACTTCCACAAATATTTCAAGATCAAAATAAGCCATTCTCGAGTATTTTTATTTCTATATAATTATATAGAATATTTTGTGTAAATATGAGCTGACAGAACAGATGTCTTGTGTTGCGACCTGTCAATCGCGTCAAATAGAAATAGTCGTCACATTTTATGAAATTCCTGCGCAATTTCCTTAAATTTTCATCCCAAACCTTCTACAAAGTACTTATTAGAAAACTTTTTAAAAAACCTGCCAGAAGAGGTCCAGCCGTTCTTGAGTTTAGTGCTTATAAAACATTAAGCAATTATTTTTAACATAGATTAGATTGTTATTACAATTTAATTTTAATATGATCTATCAATAAATATACATATTATAATACCTTACCTTCATTATCGAATTGGAGCTTTGACTGTGGTGCTGATGACACGACGACGATGTACAAAAGGAACACCACAAATAGGAGACGCATGATGAGTGGTAACGGTGACGGTGGTAGCGGTGTGGTAGCTGTGAGGCGACTCGACTGTGGACGGCGCGCGAGTGTCAACACTAACCACTACCGCCTGTTCGCTATCTAGGGCGTTGTGGGTTATTCTACATTTTATTGCAATTGTTAATTAAATTGTAGTTATTCTCGAAATATGATTAAAAATGAATTATCTTTAAAATAAAACCCATTGTTTTTGTTAATTTTAGATTTCCTTATTCGTAACGCAGTAACTTTTTGGTTCGATACCTTTTTTTCATTTTATTGCATTTTCAAATAATGTTACAAAAACTTACTAGATATATATTTTACTCCTAATCTATCCTAATATAATAAAGCTGAAGAGTTTGTTTGTTTGATTGTTTGTTTGTTTGTTTGTTTGTTTGTTTGAACGCGCTAATCTCAGGATCTACTGGACCGATTTGAAAAATTCTTTCAGTGTTAGATAGCCCATTTATCGAGGAAGGCTATAGGCTATATATCATCACGCTAAGACCAATAGGAGCGGAGTCCACGCCGACGAAGTCGCGCGCAGAAGCTAGTAAAATATAAATTTAGACTATATAAGATTTTAGATTAACATGGTTACTTCTATTACGAAAATTATTCGAAAACGGGATATTTACCATGTTTATTAATGACTAGCTTCTGCGCGCGACTTCGTCGGCGTGGACTCCGCTCTTATTGGTCTTAGCGTGATGTCACATAGCCTATAGCCTTCCTCGATATATGGGCTATCTAACACTGAAAAAATGTTTCAAATCGGCCCAGTAGTTTCAGAGATTACCGCGTTCAAACAAACAAACAAACAAACAAACAAACAAACAATCAAACAAACAAACTCTTCAGCTTTATATATTAGTATAGATGTTGAGATTGGAGTACGTACGGATGGCTCGGTGAACCATACTGTCTACAGGAAACCAACGCACACCGATCGATATCTACATGCTGACTCACACCACCATCCTCGACACTTAAACGCTGTAGTAACATCATTGACCAATGGCGCACATGATCTTTGTGATGAAGATCACATAGAATCAGAGCTAGCATACGTTAAAGAGGTCCTACAGCGGAATGGATATAATGTGCGAAACACAACTACAAAGGATAAAAAGTTATGGCTACAGTACAGGGTTGAAAGACAACCAGCATTTATGCCATATATTAAAGGAGTAACAGATAAGATAGCTAGAATCCTGAGTAAATTGAGGTAAAAACTATTTTTACTCCTTTTAAGAAGATAGGGCAAATGTTGCGTTCACCTCAGGATAACTTTCCCCTGGAAAACCCCGGAGTTTACAAAATCAATTGTAGTTGTGGTAAATCCTATGTGGGACAGACGAAGCGTACGGTATCTTGTCGTATTAACGAACATATAAAGGCGGTGAAAAACAACGACACCAAGAAATCAGCCATCGCGGAACATCTTCTGGATGCCGGACCGAACCATTGGATTGAGTTTCATAATGCTCAGATACTCTAGACAGAACGCCATTATATACCACGACTGGTACGTGAAGCCATTGAAATTACTAAATATAGTAATTTTAATAGGGAAGATGGGTTTCAACTGTCGAGAGTCTGGAATCCGGTGATTAGGTTATGCAAACCCCTGAAGGCTGATATAAACAATTCGCGAATCGATACAGTGAGTTTCGTCTGTAAAACACGGGACAATGGTAGGGGTCAAAGTAACGATAGTGATCAGTGTTTACGCAGCAAACGTGTGAGAAAGGAGGTAGTCCGGTATGGATACTCCAAAAGCCAGTAATATCTACCCGCAAAATTCAGTCTCGTGAACAAGACATTCGCAGTTAATGTTGAAATATCGAGCTCCGCGAAGAAAAATTAATAAACATGGTAAATATCCCGTTTTCGAATAATTTTCATAAATTAGACTACTTTCTAATTTGTTTGAAAAATATATTAAGACAAAATATTTGCTATTTACTTTTAATGATACATCAATGATGGGTAAAAGAAAACGAGTGTGCTTTAGACGTAAAACTTACGAAATGTAACTCTCTCTCTTTCTATCTTCACTAACCTATATCTCCCTGTCAACTTCCGTTCACCTCGCCCGATCACACTTTTCGTAACGCTCTCGTCACGCATTCACCAGCTTACTCCCTAAGCGTTCATAAATAAGTTTTACTTCAAAAATAATATTAAATAAAACTTAAGTTTTTGTTATTACACTTGAGAATAACCCGCCAAATTGCATAAGAAGTGGATGTGGGTGAGAACTTTAGCAGCGAATGCAAGTCGCCTGACGAGTTTGGTTATAGTCATAAACGTAGCGATAATAGACGGAAAACCTGGCGACTAGCGAGTTATTGCGTCATTTCTATGTGTGACTGGTATTAATGTATCACTATATCAGAGTTGTTTGTGTGTTGTGTGCGTGCTAGCTTGAGTCTGTGTTTGTGTGTGTTTTAACTGTTGTGTCATTCCCTTGCTCTTGGCCTTGCCTGAGATAGTAAATCCTTAGGAGAATTTTTACACAACACAATGTAGTAATTGCTACAATTTGGTTTGACATAAACATCTAATTCTAAATTCTGCTGAATTCTGCTTTATCTCCTGACTGTCTTTTACGGCGTTATCTTTAACTGTTCTTATCTCAAAATACGGTTAGTAAAGTTCATCAGACGATCGTTTAAAATTCAAATAAATTGATCAGTACAACTAGTAGTTCATAAAAAAAACCGACTTCAATTACATAGGCACGTAATACAACATAAGCAGACGAAAAAAACAGTCAAGTCAATACGCGTTATCAAAGATTACTCAAAAAATACTAATCTACTTTGTTTGTGATAAATAATTATCAATTGTTGACATGAAATAAAATTAAAAATCAAAAATTATGTATAAAATGCCTTAAGATTTCAAATTGAAACTAAATAATAATCGCTTTACATAGTAATGTGTGATACGTCCATAACAAGATATTGTTACTTAATGAGCGAATACGTATTTACTTTAAGTAATTAGCCTTATTGCTCATAGACGTACCTATATATGTTTATATGAACCTACGTACGATTAAGTTACGCATACAAATGAAACGAAACAGATATATATGTGTTTGAGAATTTATTAATTGATCTCGAATTAAGAATATTTAAATAAAGTACACTCATCTTAAAAATAAATAGGTATAATACTAAATTAACGTATAATATTTTGCTAAATTTATTTTAATTTATTGATTATTTGACGTAGACAAATTATTGAAGTGAAACTTCTTTAGGTGCATGAGGGGTAAAATTTGACTGACCGGTAACGCGGCAGCGTCATGAAGATCAGAACTTTGATGTAAGACTGCCTGGGAAGGGGAACACCGCGTGACGTTGGCTTTTTGTTTTTTTGTTTTTTTTTTCAATTAGTTCTTTTTTTGTATTTTAAATTCGTTTTATTTAAATTAGTTTTTGTTAAATTAGTTTGCCAAAGAAGTTTCACTTCTGATATGTGTATTTTTTTTTATTTAAAGCCTGTCAAATAATTAATTTAAAAATGGATTAAATGTTGGATATAACCATGTCCTTTTTGAATATAAATTTGGTGGAATGTAGTTGTTAAAAATGTCTCTGTGAATCCAGTCTATATTTCTTGGGTATTCAAAATTCCTTGGAGGTCCATGGAAAGGATCGTTCATGGGCCAAATCATCGGATTAAATGGATCGGCCCAGGAATTCTCGTTCATTCCAATATCTCCTGATTTTGACGACGAAACAGCTGAAGATGAAACGGATACAGACCCCGGATAAACACTTATATAACCTTCTGCTATATTCCCATTCGATTCTTTACGCCATTTTGAAACAGCTGGTAATGAATTGGTCGTTCCTAATTCTTTGTAGCCAGTAAAATCTTTATTTTGCTGTGAAGATTTATATTTTTTATCTGTATGAGGCATTCTGTTATGAATAGACGGGAAAAAATGAACGCCTCCGAGTGAGGATACTCGACCATTCCTGGATACGATTCCTGCGACACTGGCAACACCCATCATACCATGGTTAGAATGTATTGGGATTTCTGCTTTATGAACATGTGGTTCGTCGTTTTTTGACGTGTCTGAAAAAAAAAGTTAATATCGATTATTTCGTAAGATGTTATTGAACAAAAAATCTAAAACCGATGATACATAAGCATAAATATGTCCAGACCAAGAAAGACCAGAGAAAAAAGGAAACGTTACATCTTCATTACAAAATAAGAAAAATATACCTGCATAAACATTTCCGATGACAAATATGAAAATAAATATCTCTTTCAAAACGGAAGACATGGTGTGAAGCGAAACTCGAAATGCAACGGTTTCGTCAATATCATGCTATATATTCTGACAGAAATTACACGTCTAGTCTCATCGCGCTATAAACGGGACTTAATAACTTTTACACCACCCACAGACGGTAGACACTTTTGTCGATAGTCACTTTTGACTGGCGATAATTTTGTCGCATTATTTGTAACTGAAACGACATTTTCGAACCGATGCTTCTCTGAAGAATCTACATTCCGAATCGGTGATATCTTTATTTATAGCCATAATCAATAATTTAATTTGTAATGATGATTCGATCGTGTTTTTAAAGTCTATTTGAATAAAGTTATTATTGATTTTGATTTATTTTGCGTACCTGTATTTAAGGTATTTGAACCTTATTGAGAAAGGAACTATAGAAAGTGACCACATAAAAACGAAATGCACAGTATTAGTTTTGGTTTATATTTTATATTAACACACTATCTATATTTAATTTGTGGTTAACTATAAATTATCTACTATTACTCACACACACACACACGCACACACACTTCAGCCTATTGAAGTCCACTGTTGGACATAGGCCTCCACAAGTTCGCGCCTAAAAATGCGTGAACTCATGAGTGTTGCCCATAGTCACCACGCTGGGCAGGCGGGATGGTGACCGCTACTATCACTACAATTATCAAAATTTATTTGTGATTGTAATCACTACATAGTATAAAACAAAATCGCTTCCCGCTGTCTGTATGTCCCTATATATTGCTTAGATCTTGAAAACTACGCAACGGATTTTGATGCGGTTTTCTTTAGTAAATAGAGTGATTCCAGAGGAAGGTTTATATGTATAATACATGCATAATATTGTAGAGGAGCACTGATAGTTTTTGCAACCGTGCGAAGCCGGGGAGGGTCGCTAGTATATAATAGAGGAATACCTTGTACAAACGGATCATGATAAGTGGTTACTCTTACACTTTAGCCTGTCACAGTCCACTGCTGGACATATGCCTCCTAAAGTTAAGTGGTTATTCTATGCATATACGTAGGTTGATGACGAAACGTTTGAATATGAAGTTTGCAGATCATCCACCACCACCACTACAGCCTATCACAGTCCACTGTTGGACATAGGCCTCCACAAGTTCGCGCCCGACATTATGACGCGAACTCATGTGTTTTGCTCCACGCTGGGCAGGCGGGTTGGTGACCAATCCATTGCAGATCATACTAGTGTTATATTACGGTATTAAGTCGACCGACACAGTCAACAGCCAGCTAATAAAGGTAATTCTGAATACCTGTTGTATATAGTCTGTAGAAGTTCTTAGTTGATTTCAATCTGGATGATTGAGATGTTATAACTTTTATTATTTAATGCCAGTATATCAGTTGTATTCAAACCTATATTTCAGATTCAAATGAGGCGTAATGACACGGTCAAGGTGGCTCTTTTCTCGAACCCATAATCTCTATGGTCTGTGTTTAAGGTTCATTGATTTTAGTTTTGTTTGTATGTTTACTTCTTTGATCTATAACAGTATTTTTATTGCTGTATAATTTAAGACTGTATCTAATTTGACGTAACGGGTTCGTCTGTAATATATTGTTATCTTTTTTATGAGCTAAATTAAACATAACTGTTTCTATGTTTGATTAATAAACAGAAACTTTAATGACAGCAGTATCCTGGATATAAACATATTGGAAGAATATATTTACCATCATATGGACGTATGTTAATTTCGTTCACTCCATCAACCAACCAGCTCCCTGATGCATATTTTTAACCAATTGAGCTGAAATTTTGAATACACTTTTATTTTAGATACATGTTTGGCTATATCAGGTCATTCTAAATCCAATATGGCGTCCACATTCAACATGGCTGTGTAGTTATTTTTAATGCTCTCCTACAATATGAGTAAAAAATGAAAGGGCTTGCTGAGAATAGTTCGAAACATAAAGTGACGTCATTCTAAATCCAAAATGGCGGACTATTAAAGATGGTAGACTAGTTATTTTTAATGCACTCCTACATTATTGTTACCAAATATAAGAGCTTGCGTAGAATAACTCGAAAAACAAAGGTACTTTACTCTAAATTCAATAAGTATGATGGATTTGTAAAGATGTTGAACTAACTTTTTATGTTTTCTTACAATATGGGTATTAAATGAAAGGACTTGCTAAGAATAACTCGAAAAACTAAGTGATTTTCGATCACGATCACGATTCAGTCTGTAATATCCCACTGTTGGGCATAGGCCTCTTCCCCGTGTAGGAGAAGGATCGGAGCTTAATCCACCACGCTGCTCCAATGCGGATTGGCGGATAAGTGATGTTACTCTAAATCAAATATGGTGGACTTCTAAAGATGACTGACTAAGTTTTTTATACTTTCCTACTATATGTATAGTAGGGTATCAAATGAAACGACTTGCTGAGAGTTACTCTAAAAAACAAAGTGTCGTTACTCAAAATCTAGCGAAATTTACCTACGTAGATAAAAAAGTGAATTCAATAACTTGATCTATTTGATTTTATATTTTTAAAATTTTAAACTAAGTAAATACAAGTACTTGAAACTCAGGGCAAACTTTTATATCACACTAGTTTCTGCGCGCGACTTCGTCGGCGTGGACTCCGCTCCCATTGGTCTTAGCGTGATGATGCATAGCCTATAGCCTTCCTCGATAAATGGGCTATCTAACACTGAAAGAATTTTTCAAATCGGCCCAGTAGTTCCAGAGATTACCGCGTTCAAACAAACAAACAAACAAACAAACAAACAAACTCTTCAGCTTTATTATATTAGTATAGATTATAATTATAATTATAAGTATAGATAAACACATAAATTGTGTAGTGACATTATTTGTTTTAGAGGAAACGTTAGTTTTACTCTTTTAGCGTATATTTTTTTTTATGTATGACCTCGCATAACTTTTTACAGAGTAGTCCGATTTTGATAATTCTTTTTTTATTGGAAAGAATATACCCCGAAATTGGTCCCATATGAATTTAAAAACAAAAATTCAACCCTAAGGGTAGGAAAACATGGGGATGATTGATTGTTCACTCACTGATTGTAAGGTATGACCAAGCATAACTTTTTACAGAGTAGTCCGATTTTGATAATTATTTTTTTATTTCGTCTAGCTCACTTTGTGTTACTTGTTAATGTAATTGTAGTCGTTTTTTTTCGTTTGCGAGCGAACACCATTATTTCGAAACAAATGTGATAGTTTATACATAATCTAAGAAATTGCTTTTATCTTATACTATTAAACGAGCAATTCTTGTGTATATATATATGTCGGAGAGTCAATGCAGATAGTTATTAATGTCGGTACCTGCATTATTATCATTATTCGTCTACCCTCACTCATTCTATTATTTGAGTCATTCTAACGTTTATGTCGGTACCTGCGCTATTGACACTATTCAACTACCCTCACTCTATTATTTGAGTAATTCTGCCGTGTATAAAAGACCGATGCGGCCGCAGCTAGGGCAGTCTTGGCTCTGGCGTGGCGCTGTGCACTTGTGTATCCTGCTAGTAGCTTAACCTCGACTCTTGTAAGGGTTAGTTTGTGTACACGAATTAATTGTTACATTCTATTGTGGGCAACTCGGACAGTGAAGGCGAGCGTTAATGCGCATTTTAAAGGCGGCGCCGCCTTAAACCTAGACTCGGGTCGCAACTCCCGGGCACTGACTCTGAGTTGTCTCTCCGCCACGCGATAGATCCGGTACCCGCTCGGTGAGTCCATTTAATACTTAGTAGTTTGGTCTCCACCCCGTTTCTGTGTAACTATCTTGTATTAAATTACATTGTTAATTAAATTAGTTCGGTCATCCGTCCGTTCTTCTCCTACCTACTTCTGATCTGCGACATATATATATATTCTGAATCTCGGAATCGGCTCCAACGATTTTCGTGAAATTTAGTATGAAGGGGATTTCGGGGGCGAAAAATTGATCTAGCTAGGATTCATTAAATAAAAATGTCGTTTTATCCCTGTTTTTAGGCAATGAAAAAATACCATTAGAATACGAAGCTTAATTTCACTACTGTCAACATAGCAGTAATAGCGTAATTAGGAAATCGGCGGGTGTCAAATCGTGTTGACCCGGGTTCGAATCTCAGTCTCCAGATTAATTTTTTTCTTTTTTTTTTAATTTCACTCGTGATTTATTATTTAAATTTAAAAATTAAATTTAAAAAAAAAAAAAGCAAAATAATGAAAATACCGAGCTAGGCTCGGTCACCCAGGTACTGTTATATAAGTTAGTATATTATGTTACAAACCTTTGTGGTTTTTCAATCCTAGTAATTAATATAACTTATATTGCAAAGACGCGTATAAAATAAAACTAAGATATAATGAGAGATCATTTTTAGGGTTCCGTACCCAAAGGGTATATAAAATATAAACGGGACCCTATTACTAAGACTTCGCTGTCCGTCAGTCCGTCCGTCCGTCCATCTGTCACCAGGCTGTATCTCAAGAACGGCGATAGCTAGACAGTTGAAATTTTCACAAAGTATGTATTTCTGTTGCCGCTATAACAACAAATACTAAAAACAAAGTAAAATAAATATTTAACGCGATGCGATTTAATTCCAACGCCATCCATCCAGAAACCAAGAAAATGTCATCGACAGACTAATATAATAGCTTTTCAATAGCGGCATGGATCGATAGATAGATGGCGTATTTGACTAGTTTATTTTCCATTTTTATATGGTATTCTTTTTCTTATTTACTAAGTATTTTGTTTAATTACAATAAAATATAGCCTTTAGTTTAGTCAATGGTACGGAACCCTTAGTACGCGAGTCCGACTCACATTTGGCCGATTTTTCGGGTTTACCCTTTAAACTTAATAGTAAACTAACAGGACGTAAATTTTTATAACCAGGTTTTTTTTAAATAATTCACACTATTAGGTATTGTAAATTTAGTGTTGCAGGATGAGCAATATCTTTTCTTTTTTTGAAACTTAGATATCAATATTTATTGAAATTGCCTTCAGTTTATTATCGTAGACATTATTCAGTTCGTTATCTATTAGATTATCCTAAAAAACATTCTTACTGACTTGTGACTATTACTAATGTCTTTTTGGCTATGTCTATAAAGCCTATGATGTGTGATGTTCACATCATAAGGCTTTATACATAGCATGTTAACTGTATGGTAACGTTTGTTATACTGCATGATGTTTTTAATACGTACTATACCTTACAATAACGTTTTGTGAGGAACTTAATTAAGCAAAACTCTTGTATCTTTTTTTAATTTTAATACGTGTCTTTATAAAAATTATGACGTTAATATTTTTTTAAATTTGAAGTTAAATATAATTTAATTATTATATTCATTAATTTTAAAAAGTGCTTTATATGTATATGTATATTTCCATTTGCATAGAATAGTTTTATATTTTAAATAAGGTATGAAATAAAATTAAAAGTTTGGTCTTAAAATATTTTATTAAAATTGTAATTTATTTATTTTATTAAATAAAAGCAACTGCAAAAGACGACGAGAAAAGTGGTGAGCAGTCTTCTCATTATCTTTTTGACAATCTAAAACTATTAAATCTTGTTTAAATATTAATATTAATAGTATCCTGTGTTAATAGCATGGGACTGTGAGTTTTGAATACCGGGTCCATTAACGCTAGACGCTCCACTATGTTGAAACGATCTTCCGTGTTGCTGGGTGGCTTGAGAAATGGTTGACCTAAGTCCACCAATGTTTTGGGTCGCAGAAACCGCTGAGCCAAAGTTGTTCAAGTCATTGTTTTGAGCGAGAGAAAAAGTTGATCCATCTCCTCCAAAACTATTGGCTGCAGATATAGCTGTTCCGAATCCTAAGCCATTTGAGCTGGCACTGGATACAGAAGATCCATAACCACGCAAATTTTGAGCAGACGAAATTGCAGATTGGAAGTTCCCCAGGTCGTTATTCTGAGCTGCGGATATCGCTGATCTAAATCCGTTTTGAGATTGAGAAGATGAGATAGCAGACCCAAAGTTACCAAAGTTCTGAGCAGAGGATATAGCTGAACCGAAGGCGTTGTTATAAACTGCTGGAATAGGGTTTTGTAATGCATATGGCAAAAATGGAGCAGCTTGGGCATAACCAATTCCTCTTGCGTAATTTCCATCAGAGGAGCCGATGCCACCTCCGTATGCGGTTGCGTCACCGCTCTGGAATGACGCACCGATTCCAGAAGACTGACTGATACCGCCAATATTGCTGCTGAATCCACTTCCGTATCCAAAGGCTATATTTGGTGCTCGTCCCACCCGCCAGATCATTGTTGGTATTCCTTGACCTAAAACAATAAAAAAAAATTAACAAACTAATTTAAACAATGAAATGTGAGAAAAACAACTGATTTTTGTTTTGATAATTAGTGTAAGTATATATTTTAACTAGCTGCCCAGACTTCATTCTGTGTTTTTTTCTTGTTTTTTTTTTAAGTATAAAAACCTTCCGTGGGATTTAAGGAACATAAAAAAAAAAATTGCCGAATTGGACGAGCCATTCTCCAGTTATGCGCTTAGCAACATTCATTTTTATTATATAGATTACTTATTGAGATTTATTGTAATGTTACGACAACTTACCGTACGGCGCTGCGCTGCTAAGTCCGGTGGCAGATAACACTAAAATAATCTTAGCGTACATCCTTATTAAGCTTTTTTATATATTTGCTAAATCTTTCGCGGATGTAATGGATAGTTGTGAATCATTTCTCCGAGCTTATATACTTAAATGTTGATATCCCCCACTTCGACCACTGGGTCAGAGAATCACACCCAAAAGCCATTGACACTCATAAATTCATCTCGATACTTACGGTAAACCTGGATCCCAATGGACAGATACAATAAATTTTATGTACTTATGTACAATATTAGCTAATTAATATGTAAAGGAGGATCATAAATGTTTATAATTTGATATCATTTCGATTAAGTGGTTGATCTAGTTTAGGTTATGGAATCTTCTCGTAATTATTTGATGCCGTAATCAGTTCGTCGCTCATCATTGATTATGTCGCTTTGCGGCTATAGCTATACTATGTGTATTTATGATAGATAATAAAATTGGTCTGTTTGTTATATGATTTAATACCGTGTAATATCATTTACTGATCATTCTTATCATATTTTCTCTGTTCTGGGGTTTTGACCATGGCTTTTGTAATGTCGCCGTATTATCGGGAGTTGACAATTGACAAAAAGAGGTTTAGTAGATATTAATGATTGAAAATTTACGATCATCATTGAGAACGGACCCATACCTTAAAATAATAAAGACGAAACAGCTTTCAATAGCTACTAATACAGTTTAATGACAAACTTCTTATTTTGTGAAGACACAACTAATTCTTCAATCACAATTAGGTAATTCTTTATTATAGATTTGTTGTAAACAAAAACTAATTTCGAAAAAAGAAACAATTATCAAACTTTAATTTAAAATGAATATATTAGTGTAAACATTATTATTATTTCTCTAAACGTAAGTAACTTTCTTATCAAAACTATCTTTGAAAGAACGAACAAAATAATTATAAAAGAAAGGTGTTGCGCTTGCGACCAATATTTCGATAAATTGTTTATATTTAAATTATTATTATTATACATTTTAAGAATAACAAAATATTTGAATTTAATTATTACACCTATAAATATACGCCTCAAACTATAACGAAATGTTAATTAACGTTCTACTACTCTATAATACAATGTGTCTTCTCTAGCAACAAGATATCGAGATTAATTTGGCAACTAATAAAGACTTTAGAAACAAAAATAGCCCTACATTAACAAGTTTAATTATTTTTTATCAGAGCTTTGTTTGCTAGTTTGTGCGTCTGACCGTGAACTACGGATGAATCAATCTAATCTATACAAATAAATAAAATTGGAGTGTCTGTTTCTAATATAAAAATAACCGCTTTTTACAAATGCATATGCATCTATACACGGTACATATACCGAAACAACATTTTTTACAATTATTTTTGTCTCTGTCTGTCTGTTTGTTCCGGCTAATCTCTGAAACGGCTTGACCGATTTTGAAGGGACTTTCACTGGAAGAATGCTGATGTAATAAGGTGTCACTTAGGCTCCCTTTTTTTATAACTGTACAATAACTTTTTTGATAAATTCCACGCGGATGAAGTCGCGGGCACAGCAGCTAATCAAAAATATACCTATTTACCTTTAAAAGGATAGATACCCTGTTCTACATGATGGCTAGATACCAGCTACGACATGTCAACGGAGCTATAAGTACCTACTTAAAGATTATTTAGTTAGTATTTTACATAGGTAATTCATCTATTTCGTAGTCTAGTTGACGCCACGTTGGCGCAGCGGTCACAGCACTGAATTGCGATTGGCTGTTGCGCGGGCGGTTGCGGGTTCGATCCCCGCACACGACAGCATTTGTATTGGCCATACAGATGTTTGCCGTGGTCTGGGTGTTTGTGCAGTCCTTGTGGGTCTCCCCACCATGCCTCGGAGAGCACGTTAAGCCGTCGGTTCCGGTTGTTATCATGTACACTCACCCACTCATAGTAGGGAATATATCCGCCAACCCGCATTGGAGCAGCGTGGTCGATTAAGCTCCGATTCTTCTCCTACATGGGGAAGAGGCCTATGCCCAACAGTGGGATATTACAGGCTGAATCGTGATCGTATTCTAGTTACGAGTGTTACTGCGGGAAAGCCTTGTATATAAATCGATGATAAATTAATATTGTTTAAAGACGATTGAAATTCCATCGACTGCTTAGAAGGTAGTAATTAACTATTAAGATAAATAAAGCTATAAAAGCAAACGAATTTATACAAAATTATATCCTTTTCAAATTAAAACTATATAATTAGTAAAGGTTAATAAACTTATGAAAATCATTTGAATACCAATCTTCTTTGGTATTTTCTATGTGTTTACAGCGGCATATATCAAGACATGATAGTTATACCATGATTGATGAATAGGTATCTAGTCTAAGCTTTTTAAAGTTTAAGCAGATAAATAATGCACAGTAGTACAAAAATAGTAATTACTAAATCGTCTCGTGTGTATAAAAATATCTGCATTTTTTTCTTATAGTAACATTATGAATCTATAATTATTTATAGGATTTTCATTTTAACATGCACGTGAGAAATACAGACGTTATAAATTTGTGGCGATAAAAGCTTCTTTGGTGGTCTCAGCTTAACAAAAAACTTTGTTCCATCAATTTGTTGGTTTATCTCAAAAACAGATACATAAATTGTTACAATTATCATCACATGTTAATTATCACAATATTTAAAAGAACTTTAAGAATAAACACCCAAACGATAAACTAGTATTTGTTCAAATAAAAATATCCGTTAGAAGTCAGCTTTTACGAATGTTTTGTTAACATTAAACCAGAATGATCAATATCATCATACTTAGTTACTGAATAACCGATATTTATAAATTTTATGGAATATAATGTAAAATTTTAAATTATTGTAGGTATAACTTTTATTTATTCTAACTTTAAATATCACAGATTGAAATTATTTAAGAAGCAAATCTAATTCTTGTTCGATCTGCTGTAATCTTCGTCATAGTCCTCATAAGTCGGTTTGGTATCTTCATGGTTATCATCATGGAAACCAAAAGGTCTTTGGAATCCGTACCCCCCTTGACCCCCATAGTAGTTCCCATTAAACTGGTTATTGTATGAACCAAAGCCATTACCGAAATAACCAGGTCTATAATTGTTATACCCGTTGTAACCACCATGAGGGTAGCGGTTAGGGTAGTGACCATTGGGATAACCGTTATTATATTGGTAGTTGTTCGGGTAACTTGAGCTTCCGTACCCACCTCCACCATAGCCGAGCGATGACTGAGATTGGCTAATGCCAATATTTATAGGAGGGTAGGGGTAACCACCGTGGCCGAAACCTTCATTGCCAAAGTAACCTCCCTGGAATCCACTGCCTCCGAAACCATGGCCACCATATCCGTGGCCACCGAAACCGCCACCGCCACATAGCCCAAGTTTCTGACACAATTTATTTTGTACTAAATGTCGTGCCTGTCCATTAGCTCCTTTCGTATCTGTAATCATACAAATATTAGTTTTATTGTTTGGGTTAGTAGATTAAGTCATACATTTAACATCACTGAACAGAATTTAAAAAATCTTAAGTGTATAGGATTATAAAATAATAATAAAAATACTAAAATTTACTTTTAACATTTAGTTCACGATTAGTTTTGAGTATTTTAATTTTTTTAATTTTTGGCAGAATTTAATTAATAACAAAGTAACGGTTGTTATTGATTATAATTGGTTGTATTGAATAGAAAAGAGATGCGAAAATTATATACATTACAAACATATGAGTATCAGAAACACCGTGACCAACATTTCGTTGATTGTCTAACGGTAAAACAACAGAATAATCGATATGATTAAAGATTAGGGCTATAAATATAATGTACAAATTACTACCTTCGGCATAAACCGAGCTTGCGATGAAGATCGCAAAGTAGAACAACTTAAAAAACTTCGCCATTTTGAGTCCGTTACAGTGTATGCGAATATTTGCACGTAAAATAACTTTTATACGTTCCCCTACGAGGTCGTGTCCCACGTTCAAGGCATTGAGAGACTTATTAGAAATTCCCACGGAAGTAATTCGGTAATATTGTTCCGATTAAATAATACCTTATATGGTTTAAGGAAGTATATTGCATTTTACACAAATTATATACGAATATATTAGGCAAATAAAACCGTGAAACTATAATTATGTATACACATAAATATTCATTGTTGATGTAAAAAGAGATGGGTATATTTCTATCTTTTTCTATGCAAGAACAATACCTCTAAAAAAGCCATACAAAAGCCTTGTATGGTTTGATCGCTATGCTAAAACTCATAAAAAGTGTAGGGACGCTTCTTTTGTTTGTACATAATTATAATTATATCGCTAAAACTATTTTTTTATAAGAATGTTTAAAATATCGTATAATTTTTTTTATAATATACATAAATTTACCAAAATTAACATTCTGAACAATATTTTATGACAATTTGATTAATGGTTTCAACAATAAAGATCGAGATCGTGATCAATATTTGACAAAATACTGACAGCTCGTCTCATAAATGACGGTTTAATTGAAGAAACAGGTAATTTTGTAATTTAATAGAATAGCAAAATGAGACGGTAAATCCACTGGAGTAATAAAATAGAGAACAGATGATAAATGTCCGAAGTGATAGGACGTGGAATACCAAACTGTTAGGTCTAATTGAATTTTATAGAAGGAACTAACACAGAGTTCACTGAACCCAGTTCCTACAATTATTTGGTAAACAGTACAACTTATTTACATTTTAGTTACGTACAAATAACTATAATTGGTTAATTCATTATTTCATTTATGATTATTAATGACCAACGTTGAGTTGAACGTGTTTATACATCACAGAATTTTGAAAAAAAAATTCAGTTTTAAAGAGCAGTGTCTACGTTAGGTCCATATAGGTCCACAATAATTTTTGTTAGGTCCCCTATAGTTTTTTAATAAATAATTTTTTTTTAATTTTGGTAAAAAAAAATATGCAATTTTAGCACCCCATCTAAGGATTTTTGAAATTAAAATTACCTTAATCGATAGTTCTACGTTAGGTCCGTATAGGTCCAGTAAATTTTTCGTTAGATCCGCTATAGTTTTTTAATAAATAATTTTTTTTAATTTAGGTAAAGAAAAAGCAATTTTAGCACCCCATCCAAGGATTTTTAAAATCAAAATGACCTTAATCGATAGGTCTACGTTAGGTCCGTATAGGTCCACAATAATTTTTGTTAGGTCCCCTATAGTTATTTAATAAATAACTTTTTTTAATTTGTTAAATAAAATATGCAATTTTAGCACCCCATCTAAGGATTTTTGAAATCAAAATTACCTTAATCGATAAGTCTACGTTAGGTCCGTATAGGTCCACGAAATTTTTCGTTAAGTCCTTTTTAGTTTTTTTATAAATAATTTTTAAAATTTTGGAAAAAAAATTCGTATTTTAGCAGCTAAAAAACTATAGCGGATCTAACGAAAAATTTACTGGACCTATACGGACCTAACGTAGAACTATCGATTAAGGTAATTTTGATTTTAAAAATCCTTGGATGGGGTGCTAAAATTGCATTTTTTTTACTTAAATTTAAAAAATTATTTATTAAAAAACTATAGCGGACCTAACGAAAAATTTAGTGGACCTATACGGACCTAACGTAGACCTATCGATTAAGGTCATTTTCGACCCAAAATTCCATCGATGAGGTGCTAAGTTTGCACTGCTGTTTTAAAGATAAAATAGTAGTACCTAGTAGGTTGAATATTTATTTGGACACATAATATCATAATCAATTTTTTAAGATTGTTTTAGTATAGGTAAAGAAAATGAATCGTAAAAATATATATAAGTTAGTAATTACTCTTTATTTCAATAAAATTAGTTTAATCTGTTTTATTTTATTTTATTTTATTTTATTTTATTGACACACCAACAGCATAACATACAACATATTGCAAAATCTTACATCTAATAATAAACACACACAGTATGCATGCAATTTAAAGGTGCATACAGCACTCAAAAACATGTTACTCGATACAATATTAGATATGAAAAAAAAAATGTACGACACGTTAATGGTCTCATTAATTAAGTGAGGATGAATTGACAAGGACAGTTGTATATTATCGTTAAAAATAAGAATAAGATAGTTAAAATATTACCTACATACATTACTTATTTACCAACAATTGTAAAAATTGTAAAAAACTAAACAACAGAAAAAAAAATTCCTTCTTTTTTATACATGATAACAATCCACTGAACAACGCAAAAAAAGAGAAGGCAAAAAAAGAAGACTATGTGTAGAAAAAGTAAACAAGGAAAATACAACATTCATAAGCAGATATGTGCGGTGAGCTTTTTTTTCAGGCTTGTACCTGAATCATGAAAAATATCTAAATCGTTAATAAGAGCAGCAAATCGATTGTACTCGGAGCAAATGCGCCGTAATGGGGAATGCTTAAGGACTAACGTTCTACTTGCCGGAATGTATAGGATGTCACCAATGGGATGTCGCGGATATTTGTAGGGCACTCTTATATCTATGTTGCCTAGCAACTCACTGCAGGATATGTCTCCGGATAAAATTTTCTTGAGGAACATAATGTCAAATATTAAGCGGCGGTTGTAGAGCGACATCATTTTAAAGTGCTTGAGACGAAGGTCGTAGGTAACTTTGTGTGAGATTCCACTACTGTGAAATGCTAAGTGTCTTGTAAATGATCTTTGAATGCTTTCCAAGCGCTGTGAATGATTTGCAAAATGCGGACTCCAGACCACCGATGCAAACTCCAGCTTACTCCTCACCAGTGAATTAAATAAGATTATTTTAGTTTTAGGAGAAAGAAATCCTTTCGTATTTCTTTTGAGAAAACCTAGCATTTTCGCAGCCTGCTTAACAACTGTGTCTACGTGAGCTTTAAATGTCAGTTGTGCATCAATCACCACGCCTAGATCGCGAACCTCACTCAGCTCCTGTAACTTGGCGAGATTTAGTGTGTACGATGAATTTAGGGGATTTTTTTTACGCGTGAATTTAATATGATACGACTTCTTCGTATTGATTACCATTCCATTTACTTCGCACCACATGTTGATTCGACTTAGATCGCTTTGAATGAGCTCTACGTCAGTGCTTGAATCGACAGTTCTGAATAGCTTTAGATCATCGGCAAAAAGAGAGTACCTACAGTTATGGATTGATGATGTTATATCGTTTATGAAGGCCGAGAAGAGAACGGGGCCCAAATGGGATCCTTGAGGTACCCCTGACTCAGCATAATATTCTCGCGAAACATATCCATTTATGACTACAACCTGGAGTCTCTTTGCTAAATATGATTTGAACCATTTTAGTAAGGATCCATCAACACCATATTCTCTCAGCCTGCACAACAGACGTGAATGGCAAACTTTGTCGAAGGCGCTTGAAAAGTCCATGTAGATAGCATCCACTTGTTGGCCTCTATCTATCTCTTTGCTAATATAGGACGTGAAACATACCAAATTCGTCAGAACGGAGCGTCCCTTCCTGAACCCATGCTGGTTTTCAGAAATAACGCTGTCAAGATGGCGCGTAATGACTGGACACACAAGCGATTCAAAAAGTTTTGAAATACATGAAAGAATCGAGATTGGTCGGTAGTTTTTAACGTCCTTTCTGTCACCTTTTTTAAAGATTGGTACAATTTTGGCTTTTTTCCACAAGACGGGAAAAACTCCATCGTTTAGAGATCGATTAAAGATAAGTGACAATGGCAGAGCAAGAGCAGGACCGCAGCGTTTTATGAAGATCGGAGGAATTTCATCCAATCCTGCACCTTTGTAAATGTCGAGTTTTTTAATGGCACGTACGATTTCTTTTTCACTAATTTTAAGTCTCGACAAGTGTAGCGATTCGTGTCCTGGACTATTATATGTATCCGGTAACATCGTCGTACTAAACACGGATGAGAAATTGTCGGCAAACAAATTTGCTGTATGAGTCCCTGATTTTGAAATTTCGTCACCATACGTCATTTCAACTGGTATTGTAGCCTCATCTCCACGTCTATCTTTGATAAAGTGCCAAAAACATTTTGGATTTTTGTAAATATTTGTCTCGATTTGTTGTTTGTAATATTGGAGGCATTGACTGATGACTTTCTGGCTTCGCTCTCGAAGTAGTTCGTATTCAAGTCTGTCTCGTGGGTTTCCATGCTTCACATACTTCTTCCTCATATTTTCCTTTTCAGCAATTATCTTAATTAAGGAGCTACTAAACCAGGGAGGGTATTTTCTGTTTTTAGGTCGCGTTTTTGGGACGTTATTATCTACTATTTCATTTAGTAAACGATAGAAGACTGTGGTCATTACATTGACGTTTTTACAATCCTTGAACTCTTCCAGCCAGTTGATGTTATTAAGATTTGCTAGGATATTGTCATAATTAGCTTTAAAAAAATTGTATCTAGGAGTCAGATTAGGTTTAAGAAAATGAGGCGTTTGTTTCGGCATTGTAATTAATAGAGGAGGATGTTTTTGATCAATTTTGCTTATAATGTAATCAGATTTCGTAACTTCTAGGCTAAAATGGTTAGTAAGGACAAGATCTAAGATTTTGCCATCAATATTTTGAATATCGTTCATTTGTGAAAGGTTGTTTAGTGCCATGAAATCTGTGAGTGATAAACCTAATTGAGAATTACAGTTGGACGCATTACACGGCCCACTGTTGCAAGAGTCTCGAGACCATCCGATGAAACTCAGGTTGAAATCGCCCAATAAAATTATATGGTCCGTTTTTTCAATGTTGTCGTTTGTATGATCCAAAAAGCGAGTGAGACGATCCAAGTTGACGGGTGGGGGCAGGTACACAGCACAAATATGAATTTTGGTGACAACATTAATTGTTTTAACGTCGATTGAGACCCAAATGTCTTCCGAATCGCTTTCCCAGTTAGCAAGTCGAGAAGAAGAAATACATCTAGACACAGCTATGAGTACCCCCCCACCATCTTTCTTAGAATTCTCCGAGCACAATCGATCGCGCCTGTAAACTATATAACGTTTATCTATAAACTCCCTATTCGCGATATTGCTGTTAAGCCATGTTTCAGTGAACACAATAACGTCATAATTGTTAATTAAAACATTTTTAAAAACGTCCTCCGTTTTAGTTCGTAACCCCCGCACATTCTGATAATAAATGCTAACCGCCATTTATGTAGTCTATCACCAATCCTAGGTTATTATAAAAAACTAAACTATCAGTTTTAAGCTTTCCTCGTTCTTTATGTAGACAGCAGGACTTTGTTCGTTCCTCCTCACGAAAACTCTTCCGTCTCGTATCCACACGAATTTGAAACCAGCCTCCTTTGTTTTTCTGCGGGCTGCAGCGTGCAAGTGCTTGTTTGTAAGTGTCAGGTGTTCGGACACAAATACTGGTTCGCAGCGTCCTCCAATTCCCAGGTGTTCAGTGTTTAACTTCTTGTCCCGGTTTTTTTTATTGAACCTGATTACTGCGGCCAATAATTCGTCACGGCGACGTTGACTGCGAAGCTTTACAATAACGGATCGAGGGCGGTTACTCTCCTTGTTGAGCTTTGCGATGCGTGTTACGTGTAATATGTCAGTTTCGGCGATAGGATTCTCGACTATGCGGCCAAGTTGTTCAACGGTGCTTAGTAGGTTCTCTGATTTGTGTTCAGGGATGCCGGTGATTTCAACATTGCTGGCCCGCATGTTTTGTTCAACCTGGACTAATCTTTCCATTAGGTCATTGACTTGCGATGTTAGTTTTTCGTTTTTTGAGACTAAGGTGTTGATAACTCCGTTCTTTTCATTCACGATTTGAATAAGTGAGTCATATTGTTTACTTATGAAGGTTAGTGACTCCTGAAATTCAGATATTTGGCTGTTTAGGCTTGCAAGATGGTCCGACACCTGAGTTGCAATTATTTCAGTAATTTCTTGCTTTACTATTTGGCGCAACGAGTTCTCTGTTACATATGGATCGCTGCTGTCTGAATTCGGACGTTGCTTTTTTACTCTCAATGTCACGTTGCTTTCCTCCTCAACATTTGAGGTGCAGTCGTCTGCTAAGACAACAGACCGGTTTGTGACACGAACTGGTGTATTGTCGGATTTCGGTATTTTACTGCGACATTCTTGACAGTACCATTGTTTTTTGCTATCCGAATCCATTAAACTGAAGCTTTTTGGAGGCACGTTAGCGCAGAGTAAGTCGTACCCCCGCTTACATTTGGCGCACGTCATAAATTCTTTCTTCGGTAGAACAGCCTTACACCCAGCGCAAGTAAAGTTGTTACTCATTGCAAAGAATTGTCGGAGCCGATTACAAATCTGCACGAAACACGATATTAAATGGAGCTCGGCGGCGGCAAGTTCACTCGCTCGCTTGAACGCAGCACTGCGCAGTGATGATGATTCACGCACGACGTCGGTAGAACGAAAAATAATGCGTTTATGAATACTTGTATGTCCTCAACTTACGTTATTATATCGCTGGTTGCTGTTTATTTCTTGCAAATACTAAAGAACAAATATTTCCAAAAGGTGGATCGTTCTAGAAACTACCGAAAAATATTTGGCTTTACACTTTTCGACTGTGATTAACTACTATTTCAGAATTATTTTACGGAACAAAAAGTATTACGTGTGTATCGATGTTACGTCGTCGTCTATCTGTTAAAATTTATTATAATTTTATTGATTTATTGATTCAGTCAGTTACTTCCCATAGCATATTATATTTTATAGGACTTTCCATTCCCATTCCATGGATAGACAAGTATTGGCACTCCATACAATGTGTAACGATGGCTTTCAGTATCTGTGATAAAAACTGGAACAGATAGATGGATGTCCTCTCGGAAGCCGTGTTTGTCATATAAGCAGGTATACTAGTATACCTGCTTATATGACATAGCTAGTGAACCAATAAGGTAAGGGATTTTATACTTTAGAAATATTTGATACTTTTAATTTTTATTAATTTATTTGTTAAAAATATACATTGTTAAATTGCTTCCTTGTGCGTTATTTGCTCGGACGAATTGACAAAGATGTATTCGAGGCTGTGACGTGTGGGCGCAAATAGATACCAGCTTAGATAAAATTATGATACCTACCTATTAAAGTTGTACCGCTTTAATAATAACAACGGTTTTTTAAAATAATAATCACTTTTAAAATAATTAAAATGACGTTACAAAAGTGCTTTTGAAGAGTATTTAAATAAAGTTATTTTGATTTAATTTGATAGCTTTATATTTTTGGGATAACAAATGAGAACGAAAATAAGTGACATTTTCAAGTACGAAAAATGCATACTGACTGGCTGAAAACTCATACTTTACTCTCATTAATAATTACCGACTACCGGTGTATTATTTAACTAGCTTTTGCGCGCGACTTCGTCGGCGTGGACTCCGCTCCTATTGGTCTTAGCGTGATAATATATAGCCTATAGCCTTCCTCGATAAATGGGCTATCTAACACCGAAAGAATTTTTCAAATCGGACCAGTAGATCCTGAGATTAGCGCGTTCAAACAAACAAACAAACAAACAAACAAACAAACAATCAAACAAACTCTTCAGCTTTATTATATTAGTATAGATGAACTAGCTGTACCCGCGACTTCGCTCGCGTGGCAGATTCTATCTGGAAACTCATTATTATTTTAACGGTGTGATCCTGATACCGAGGGCATGGTGGGATAAAAACACGGAGATAAAAAGTACCTATAATATATTTTCATGTGACCTCCTTTATCTTATTTTAGCCGTTCCAGAGACAGATGTACAGACATACAGACAAACATTTAAAAACGTTTTTATAAAAAATAATAGTTTTATTCCTCCAAACGTAAATGCCGATTTCGTGATAGTTCCGGGATAAAGGTAGCCTATATGTGGCTCCATTAGCCTCCTCTGACTTCCAGTGATAGTCCTATAAAAATCGGTTCAGCCGTTCTGGAGATTCACCCGGACAAACAAATAACAGACATAATTATGCACTTGAAAAAACACAGCTATTTTGAAATCACAGAAAAACGCTTCAATTTTATGTTATACTTCTTTTCAATGATGAGAGTAAATTTTTACGATGCGCGCGCAGAGCAGACCGTCACAAAAAATCGACAACCTGAAGTTAGCTAGTCAACGAAGAAGAAGTTAGTAACGTAAAGTTAGCTAGCCAATGAAGTATAACTTCTTACGTGCGTACATAAACACGCAGACACTTTTTTTTTTAATTATGCCCTTGATTGTATTTAACGATCAAGGGTTAAAGTAAAGCCTAAAGTTGTAAAAGAATAAGGACTCAATTTCCGTTTTATTACGTTGTTAATATAGTAACATTTAGCAATAATATCTAATTTTGCCATTCATGTTTATCTCCTAAAAAGTGTTTATCTTGATTACAAATCTCTTATTATTTATTGAGATTAGTTTTATTTTTCATATTTTTATAAAATAGTTTCTAAACTAGTGGTTTAATAAAGATATTAATTTTTATATTCATCACAAGATTATATCTCATATTTTAGGATACTGAACTTACCTAATTGACAGATGATTAAAATAAACGTTAATATTTTAAGTCCACCTTAATAAATTACGAGGTATAATCTAGGTTTTAGTCATTTAGATGGCATTAGTGTAATAAACCTAACGTAACGGTAAAGTTTTAGCATTTCTATATAACTTTGTAGTTAAATTACCGCTGACGGCGCGCGGCGAGACGGTTTTATGGCATCGGCTAAATTTATTTTGACAAGATGTTTTGATTTTAATTATAATAACCTTGTTTTTTCTTAAGAAAATTTATTATACAGGTTGTCGTCAAGGCTTATTGGAGTCACGTTCTGATAATGCGAAGAAACATCACATTATGTTAACTTTGTAAAAACAACCAGTCGCCAACCAACGTTTTAATGCTACTTACGCATTTTAGTTTCACGAGGAGAGTAATTAAGTCACAACTAGAATTAATCGTTGGTTAACTTTTTTTCTTACAACTTTTAACAAACATTCTGGTGTAACAACCGGTATCGTGTTGTGGTGCAGACGGTTTGCGGGTTCGATTCCCGCTCGGGTTGGATAGCTGTATTGGAACAAATATTTCTTTCCGGTTTGGATGTCTGTCCTTGTGGGTCTCACCACAGTGCCTCCGAGAGCACGTTAAGCCGTCGGTCCCGGTTGTTATCACAAATAACTGATAGCGATCGTTACTCATAGTAGGGAACCACATACCACAGACTCCGTGTAGGGAACATTACACAATATTTGATAAGGTCGTTACGCCTAATAAGGACCAGGTTTTTAGGTATCCTTATAAATAAATTTTGGAAAGTGCGTTTATTAAAAAGATATCATAATCAAATAAACAATTTTTATTAGAAAAGGAAATATTGTACAAAAACAAAGTACCTTTTTTAAAGTTTTAAAAAGCTTGTCTGTGTCTTGTCCTTATTGGGTACTAGGTCCCTAAATAAAGTCCATAATTGAACTTTAAGATTATAGCCGTTGCGTATAAGGGAAATTCATATAAATGAGAGTTATGGTCGTATGTATGCATATATGTATGTATGTATGTTTGTATGTATATATCTATACTTACTAATATATAAAGCTGAAGAGTTTGTTTGTTTGGTTGTTTGTTTGTTTGTTTGAACGCGGTAATCTCTGGAACTACTGGACCGATTTGAAAAATTCTTTCAGTGTTAGATAGCCCATTTATCGAGGAAGGCTATAGGCTATGTATCATCACGCTAAGACCAATAGGAGCGCAGTCCACGCCGACGAAGTCGCGCGCAGAAGCTAGTGTATATATACGTATGTTTGTATCTATACTCATATTTTCATAGGCACTCAATTTTGCATACCTACAAACATTAGTTCTTGTACGTCCTAAGGTTGGCTGGTAGAGAATGCTTTTAGCATTTAAGCCCGCCTTTTGTACAATTATGTAATGTATTGTGCAATAAAGTATAAATAAAAAAAACAAAGCGTGGTTTTATACAAATTTTTACTACTTCTATATAGTAATGAATACTTACGATGAATACTCCTTCTAGTAATCGTAAAATACTAATAATTAATAATTTTTTTATACAGCAGACTAACTACCTTTGTATACTTTTTCAGTTCAGGCAATATTTAATAAACAAAAAAAAACTTATCTGAAAATAACACTTTAATAAAATAAAATAAAAACATTAAAACAACTACTTCAGCAAAGTTTTAATTACAGTAAAGAAAAACACACAACATCCTTAAATGTACAGCCTTAAATTGTACAATATTTTGCAATTTTTAACAACTAAACTTATAATATTGGTATTCAAATGATTTTTTTTATATTACTTGTTGTTACTATTTTGACCTTGAAATGGTGATAGATATGGAGTCCCCATTAACACTTTCAGAATTACTAACTGCTGCTTTCTTTCCTTTGCAAGATTTACAAGGCTCGTTGGAAGGGTAATTTTGACTATCTGTTAATCTTTGTCTTTGGGCCCAAGAGGGCTCAAATCTATTAAACGGGGACTCAGATCCAGAGAATGAGGGTCCTGGTCCTGGGAACGAGGAGGGTGGTCTTTCGAATGAGTGACCCGTTCCATGATGATAGTGGTGCCAATATGGTGGTGGTGGTGGTGGTGGTGGCCAGTATGGTCTGTAAGGTGGAGGTTCCGGATCACGGAAATATGGTGATCGTTTAAGTCTCTCTATTAAGTTCCCATCTAAAATGATAAATTATTCTTAATAATATATTTTTTTAAATTAATAACTAATTTGTAGTAAAAAGTAAAGTCACAAAACACTTTTGTACTTGTAGTGTATTATTAATTATCACAAATCTATGATTACATACACAAATTATTATTACGTCTTTGAAGCAAAACTTTAGCATTACAATACAGATTGAAATCTGTAAGTTTTATACTACTAGAAAGGTTTAATTTTTTTCTTATACTTATGCTAACTCTAAATTATATATGTTTAGAAAAGCTTTGAAAATACTTACATTCTAAACTACGCGCCGAACTTTGAGCGAAAAATCCGATCATAAACAAAACGACACCGATTCGCAGCATTTTAACGTTTAGATTTAAAAAACTCTACATTTTATATCAATATATACACACATTGACGAAGTTTTAAGTAATTGGTAACATCACAGACGTGTGATAATGATTCGTGTCCATTTGACTGATGCCAATGTGAGAATTGATAATTATCAGGTGTTTTCGGTCGGTTTCCAATTTTCCATGCATTTGTTTACGTAATCGGCTTATAATATAATCGGAACTAGGTAATTTCCCGTGCGCCTAGTTCTTAACAACATTTAAAAATATGACATAAAATTATTTACTTACTATAATCTCTATATATATACAAATGAATCGCTGAATGTGTTGCTAAGCGCAAATCTCGAGAGCAGCTGAACCGATTTCGCTAATTCTTTTTTTATAATATTACTTGAAGTACGAGGATGTTTCTTACAGAGAGAAAAATTTAAAAAATTCCCTGAAAAAGTCTAAAAACAACACTTTTCTATATTCCCATACAAAACATTCGTAATAATACTTAAGTCAATTTGAACTTTAATACCATAACATAAAGAAGTGTTAGAGGAGGGGTTCCGGGAAAATTTTGAATCGACTGTTAGGCGGTACGAAGTTCGCCGGGTCAGCTAGTAATCTATATATTAATACGTGAAGCAAAAACTTTGTACCCCTTTTTACGAAAATTGCGCTTATGTATTGTATTTTGAGTATGAACCTAATCTTGTTGTTCCTACTAAAAATATAATATGATATATTTTCGTGACCTTGACGTATTCGTGAAGTTCATTTCGTTATTGTTGGCATGAAAATTTCTTACATTGAATATATACCATTTAATACATTACATTGAATATGTATGTACTTTTTTAGGGTTCCGTACCCAAAGGGTAAAAACGGGACCCTATTATTAAGACTTCGCTGTCCGTCCGTCCGTCTGTCCGTCCGTCTGTCACCAGGCTGTATCTCAAGAACAGCGATAGCTAGACAGTTGAAATTTTCACAAATTATGTATTTCTGTTGTCGCTTTAACAACAAATACTAAAAACAAAGTAAAATAAATATTTAACTCGACACGATTAAATTCCAACGCCATCTATCCAGAAACCAAGAAAACGTCGTCGATATATTAATATAATAGATTTCCAATATCGGCATGGATAGATAGATAGATGGCGTATTTGACTAGTTTATTTTCCATTTTTATACGGTACTAGCTTCTGCGCGCGACTTCGTCGGCGTGGACTCCGTTCCTATTGGTCTTAGCGTGATGAAACATAGCCTATAGCCTTCCTCGATAAATGGGCTATCTAACACTGAAATAATTTTTCAAATCGGCCCAGTAGTTCCAGAGATTACCACGTTCAAACAAACAAACAAACAAACAAACAAACAAACAAACAAACAAACAAACAAACAAACAAACAAACAAACAAACAAACAACCAAACAAACAAACTCTTCAGCTTTATATATTAGTATAGATTAATCTTTTTCTTATTTACTAAGTATTTTGTTTAATAACAATAAATTTAGTTTAGTCAATGGTACGGAACCCTTAGTGCGCGAGTCCGACTCGCACCTGGCCGATTTTTTGGTATCTCAGGGGAACCCATTTACGTATTACGTATACCACAACAGCAATAATATTATTTTTATTTTATTTATTTAAGGTTTACCAGCAGTTTTACAGGTTTCGGGGGCGATAAATCGATCTATCTAGCATTAATTTATAGATAGAAAATGCCGTTTTATCCGTGTTTTCAGGGAATAAAAAACTGCTACAATATCATTAGAATACGAAGGTAAAATTCGCTGTTATCTAAAAAGTAACAATAGTTTAGGTGGAAAAATCGGACGACCCATTTTGTATCCTTTTTTTTCAAGTTCTTTCTTTTCTGAGAAAAACTATTATAGAGAAACCTTTATCAAAGCATTTTATTCGTATCGAAGTTTTTTTTTTAAATGGAGTTCATATTTTTTTTATGTTGGCAAGATCGAAAAATACTATTCACATTTCATGGGTGCTTTTTATCAACTCATCTAATTCGTATCTAAGTAAAGTAACTTCGGGTAATATGGCCTAGTCAGCCAATATGGCCCACATCTATTTTCCGAAATTGACGATACTAAGCGGTACATGTATCCGTCATTTTATTGTGGCTTTACCCCCCCCCCCCCCCCCCGTTGATACCAGTGTTGCTGCTACAGCGCCTATGTCGAGTGCTTGCGAAAATTGAAAATTATCAAAATTTCTGTTATTTTTTGATAACTTTAATTCATTTTGTTTCTTCAAATTGTAATTGTTTTTTAATTACTAGTGCACAGTAAGTGAGTCCTTAGTAAACAGCGTGGCAACATTTAGGCATTTTCTTCAGTAGTTTTTTGAGGTATAATTTTTTAGATTGCAAACGTCCTTGCGGCCAATATGGCTCACTAGCTAGTCAACATCCTTAAGCCGGTTTGCAGTTAAAGTAGATCTGACAACAGATTTAGCGACTTACGCAAAACTATTTATGACCATTATGTACATAAAAGCTATCCTTCAGATTGGATTCAAACTAACTTATTTACAAAATGATTTTAATATTTCATTTATCACTAATCGCCGCGTAAAATAACCAGCATCGCTTTTTTTCGAAGGCCATACAAGTTTCACAAGAAATCATGAACTATCAGATCTTGTAAGTAGAAATAATGTCCGCTTTGCCCTTAATACTTTCATAAAATGGGCCATAGGTCATATTAGCCTACCATGTTAAAATTTTGATTGTTAGACAATGTTATAAAAAACTGTTATTAAAGTTATGCGTTGATGCGAATAACTTAATTTTTTTTAGTTTTTGATTACTATTTAAGTTATTGAACTAATTTTATTAATAAATACTGTTTCATCTCACGAATTTCAAGTTTTATCTCCAAAAAGGCTTATGGTGTGCCATATTACCCGAAGTTACTCTGTTTTTTTTTAAGTTCATATTGTTTTATTATTATGTCGGTAAGATCGAAAAAATATTATTCATAGTTCATCAGTATGTAATTCGTATTTAAATATAATTTGCAAAACACAAGATTCACCAATAAAAAAAATTACGGAGCTAAGCTCGGTCATCCAGGTACTTACAATAGAAGTGCTGAAAATGTCAATTAGTAAATCTATATTTCTATATCTATATTTATACATATTATAAAAAGAAGTCCCTCTGAATTCTGTCTGTCTGTCTGAACGCGATAAACTCGAAAACTACCAAACTGATTTTTATACGGTTTTCAACAATAGAAAGAGTGATTCTTGAGGAAGGTTTAAGTATATAATTTATTATGTTTTTATGAAAATTAGCAGAAATACGGCGATAAATGTTGAAGAGGTCGCAAAAAATCTCGCCAACTGGGAGATTTCCACGCGAACGCCGAGTAAAAGCTAAGTACCTAATGTACTAGCGAATTCAAAATCTATAAAAATGCTACAAAAAAGTCTGCGATAGCATATCTCTATCTCTTACGGTTGACTTACAATAACCACTTTTATGTTCAAATTTTTAATTAAAAACATTTTGTTATTTTCAAAGCTATTTTATTTAGTTTATTATTAATCCTTATCCAAATGAATATGTTAGTTAGCTTAGGCATTTACTGCAGATTAAAATTGCCCTTAACACTATATCAATTAGATGAATAGTTTTTGAGATATCGTCGTTAGAAGTAATTAGCAGCGAAACATTTAAAGCTCAGCGAGCCAGCGTTCTTTCCTTGAGATGCTCCCCACGAACTGAACAATAAATATTTTGTTAAATTCGACGCGGACGAAATCGCGGCCACAGCTAGTGTTTTATTAAATGTTACCACGAGGCAACGAAGAAGGGATGTAGAAATTAAACAACAGTAAGTGCGAGTGTTTTTTCCATTACGATTTACTGTTTTTTTAACCGACGAAAAATATAAATATTCGACGCGTATATATTTTTTATGTATGACTACGTATAACTTTTTACAGAGTAGTCCGATTTTGATAATTCTTTTTTTATTTCGTCTACTCACGTTGTATTACTTGCCGATGTAATTGAAGTCGGTTTTTTTACAAGCTTTTATTTAACTTGCAATGTATGTATGTATGTATGTATGTAACTTTAATGAATGTTTTTTCGGGTGAAATCTTGCAACTCAATTTTGAAGCAGATATCTTCAACCAATTGAGCTGTGTATACAGGTTGAATTTGGATGACAATACATGGTTTGTATGTATGCATGTATGTAGGTATGTTTGTTCGGCTCAAATCTTGCAACTCAATTTTGAAGCAACCAATTGAGCTGAAATTTTGTATGCTGGTTCAATTTGGATGATAATGCATGGTTAACTTTGTGACGTCATTTTAAATCCAATATGGCAGCAAATCCAAGAGTGTGGACTAGTTATTTTTAGTGCACTTCTACAATATGGGTATCAAATGAAAGGGCTTGGTAAGAATAATTCGAATAAAGTGATGTGATAACCGACTAAAAAGTCAAAAATAAATTAAAAGTAAAAAACCTTTTTAAAAAACAAGCCTTTATTTGAATGTGCTAAAACGAAAAAAATAAATTTTTACTTTAAAACTTTTACTATCTACTTATAAAGTCATTACACATAATCTATATGATATAAAAGCTTGTCGCGAGATTTGCTTGTAAACAAGTAAATTAAATAAATGGATGTGATTGATTTTAACTATTAAAATTTTCAAACTAAGGAAATATTTTCTATCATATAGATTATGTGTAATGACTTTATAAGTAGATAGTAAAAGTTTTAAAGTAAAAATTTATTTTTTTCGTTTTAGCACATTCAAATAAAAGCTTGTTTTTTAAAAAGGTTTTTTACTTTTAATTTATTTTTCGTTTGCGAGAAAACACAATTATTTTAAATATTATTAAACGGGTTGTCCACAAGTGAACTGAGTTGACATATTGCCGTTGTAATAATAAAAATGGGTAACTACTAATACAATGGATTTAAAAAAACATATCGTAAATATGTTTATTTGTTTATTTCACACTATAAACAGCATTTTAAAGTTTTATAAATATAACGAATATTTATTAACAAGAAGACCTGATGATAACAAAGACATCAAAATATTATAATTCAATTAACCTCCGATAGAGAGTGCAATTGCTGCACCATTGTAACTCTTGGCATTACTCAGAGCATAGCTACTCTTCTGACAAGTACTGCATTTGGCCTGATCAGCAGCTTGTAAGCCCTGAGCAGCTAGCTCAAGGGCTCCATGAAGTGTGGACTGTTGTTGACCATATCCAGCAGCACCATTCGCATTGTTGCCACTTGTTTGATAGCCATTTATACCAGCCTCATATTGCCCAGATTGTTCTGACCTTGATGCTGATTCTGATTGTTTTGATTTTAAAGATTCACTATCACCAGATTGTAATTTTGAACTTTCAAAGCCACGACCATTAGAATGACCATCATTTATAGATCCAAAAGAATTAGAGCCACCTTGATATCTACCAAATCCACTAAAACCGGCATGTCCATTTCCATTTTCCAGATTAGATTCGAACGCTCTTGATCCACCTTGTGTTAATTTTTGGGAAGAGGCTCCAAAATTACCAGTACCAGAAGATATTTGATGTTGAGCTTGATATTTACCAAAACCACTAAAAGTGTCTTGTCCACCCCCACTATAACTGCCTTGGTTAGACTTTAAATTATTTGAACCACTTTGTGTCTGTCCAAGGGATGATGCTCCAAAATTATCATGACTACCAAAAGACGAACTATGTTGTGCAGATCCATGTGAAAAAACTTCAGCATTACCATCACTTTCAGAAGAGCCCTGTAATTGATGTTTATTTGATCCCCTAGAACCTGATAGTCCACTTCCACCGAAACTTCCTTGATTAGATCCACCAGAACCCAGTTGTCTTTGCGCATATCCGTGAGAAAAAGTTTCAGCGTTGCCAGTATTGTCAAAAGAAGAGCCTTGAGCTTGATGCTCATTTAAGCTACTTAAACTGGATTGTCCACTTCCAATAAAACTTCCTGGATTAGCTCCTAAAGAACTTGAAACATCTTGGGCAGATCCTTGCGTAAATGCCTCATTGTTACCGTTGCTACCAGTAGATGAACTCTTGATTAGATTATTAGAGCTTGCTTGAGTGTTTTCACTATTGCTTGCTTGAGACCCAAATTCATTTTCTCTGCTGTTGTGTACAAAATAATGGGACTCTTTAAAGCTTCCTTTATAGCCCCCATATCCTCCAGGCTGTATAACATGCCCTGAATTGAAATCTGGTGCTTGGCTACCATAGCCTCCACTAGATTGTTGACCAAAACCATTTAAAGCTCTGTTTTGGCCGAACTGACTAGAACCAGAAGTTGAATCTTTAAGGTTTATTTGACTATTTGAGCCACTTCCAAATTGTTGGGAACTAGATTGTGAAGACTGAGAAGTGTATTGTCCAGTGCCTTTAACACCAGCAGAGTGTAAGTTATCATCACAATCTGCAGAACTTGTTGCTCCAGTTTCGGCTAATGAAAATGCTCCGTTTAAATTTGGAGCCGCATTCCCAGCAGCAGCAGCAGCACCACTGTAAACACTTCCAACAGAACCATCATTGCTGCGACCTACTCCACTCCAATTGTGTGTATGGTAAATAAATGGTGCTGGATGAGGGAAAAATGGCGGGGGTCCGTGGAAATATCCTCCATAATGCGGTGATCTTACAACACGATGCAGTTTTACATCTGAAACAATTATAATTTTTACTGATTACTAAAATATAAAAATACTTTATTTATACCGATAGTTTGTAACATGAAAATTTAGGAAAAATGTTTTGGTATTGTTATTAATAAACATATTTAAAAACGTTAAAAATATATAAAAGTTACTAGATATAAAATAAACTATTACTTTTTTGTATATTAAAATTGTATTAATTGCCAATTACCTTTAGAATTTGCAACTTGCGTCGTTATTGCAAAAAATCCAAAAAATAGTACTGCAAATGTAATCATATTGTTGTAAGTTGTTCTTATGATTAGAAATTCAGAATCTTTTTCGTTATATAGTAATTTTGAAGTCCGACTTTGTTTCTAAGAATAGGAGTCTGATGTGAGACCACAATGATAATAACATTTGTAAACATAAAGATCAATTTAGGAAATTCACGATCTATTTATATTTACACTTTAGACTAACATATACAGAAGTTTAATAAATTAATAACGAAATAAGTAATTCCTTAGGTTATAACGTCACAAGTTATAGGTAAAACCAATTTTTAATACGTAAGATATCGTCTGAAGGACATATTGTTTAGTTAACTGAATGATATAATTATATTTATAACTAGCTGACCCGGCAAACTTCGTACCGCCTAACAGTCGATTCTTTATTATTATTTTTTAAATACTTATCCTTCCCGGAACCCCTCCACTAACACTTAAACTTTATGGTATGGTATTAAAGTTCAAATTGACTTTTAAGTGTTTTTACACTTTTCAGGCAATTTTTTAAATTTTTCTCTCCGTAAGAACCATCCTAATACTTCAAGGAATATTATAAAAAAAGAATTAGCGAAATCCGTTCAGCCGCTTTCGAGATTTGCGCTTAGCAACACATTCATCGATTCATTTTTATATATATAGAGAAGAGATATACAATGCATACTTTTATACAGTATACCCTATTTGAAATAGTGTCATTGAGGTAGGGCACATCAGGAAATCTCACTTATCTCACTTCAGCCTATTGCAGTCCACTGCTGAACATAGGCCTCCCCAAGTTAATATAGGAAATATCCTGCTCTAAATATAAAGCAGCCCAACTGGGGAAGTACTTCAACCTTACAGAAGATCACAGCTAAATAAAACTGCTCAAGTAGTTTTATTCAAGTTCTTTTGTGTTCCTGTGGTGAGTACGGTGGCCAGAGCTCCTGGGAAGTGTCAGGGGTAAGGTCGGCAACGCGCTTGCAATGCTTCTGGTGCAGGTGTTTATAGGCCACAATAACAGTTTACCATCAGGTGGACGCTTGTTTGCCGTCCTGGTATTATAAAAAAAGTTTTCTAATGCTGAGTACCAAGATAATGAGTACAAAGTCTGAGTACTGAGTACAATTACTGAGTACAAAGTCAATACCTGCTTCTGAATCCTTAATATATTTCAAAAAAAATCAAAATTCACAAGCATTTTAAGGGCATACGTACATTTACGGGAGTTGTTCGTTTAAAGTCCAGGTCCAGAATAATCATCATTTTTTGGAAAAATCACCCGTTTTTGTTCAAGTACAAAAATTATTATAAACAAAGTATGAATATATTTTTTTACTTTAATGACGTGACATTGTTAATTGTGTATATGAGAAAGGCTCTACGAAGCGAAACATTTTACGACAATTATTTAAACATTTTTTTTTTTTCTTTTACAATTGAGACGGAATTTCGAGATAATTTTGTTACTTAAAAATCGTTTAACTTGTTAAAAAATTATCTTTAAGTAAAATTTCCAACGGGCATTAAGTATTTATAGTGTTCAGAATACAAAATTTAAAAAAAATATTCAATGCCTTAAATAAAGTAATCAATGTATCGTACTCGCTTTACTCGCAACCTAAAAATGTCACGCGGAGACCCAATTTCAGCATTAAATTAAAATTATTATAAACTAGCTGACCCGGCGAACTTCGTACCGCCTAACAGTCGATTCTTTAAAATACTTATCCTTCCCGGAACCCCTCCTCTATCACTTAAACTTTATGGTTTGGTATTAAAGTTCAAATTGACTTAAGTATTATTACGAATCTTTTGTATGGGAATATAGAAAAGTGTTGTTTTTAGACTTTTTCAGGGAATTTTTAAAATTTTCTCTCCATAACAACCATCCTTGTACTTCAAGGAATGTTATAAAAAAAGAATTAGCGAAATCGGTTCAGCTGCTCTCGATATTTGCGCTTAGCAACACATTCAGCGATTCATTTTTATATACAGGGTGTCCCGCGATAAAGTGCAACCCCGAAAGGGGGTGAAACTAGACCATAAATTATCGACAAAAAACATAGAAAAAACTTTTTTAAAAAAATATTTTATTTCTTATTGACGAATTAAGATTTTTATATCTTACGTAGACTCTATGTACAAAAAAAAAACCGGTCAAGTGCGAGTCGGACTCGCGCACCGAGGGTTCCGTACAAACCTGCAGGTATATAAGTAAAAGTTATGGTATTTTGCTGCTAAATGAAATCCGTAACATTATAATATGGAAAGTTGGAGGAGCATAAATTTAAGACAAAGGTATCTTTATCTTTTCATTAATCCTTTAATTTATATAAAACTAGCTGTGCCCCGCGGTTTCACCTGCGTTGATTTGAGGGAAAAAATGCTTTCCTTTTTTTAAAAGATTTAATTAGCTTGGTATATTTTCCTTAGTTTACACTAAATAAATTTCTGAACGCACGCATAAATATTTAACCAAAGAGTATATAACCACTACGTTTTATATTTGACAACCAATATATATTATGTCAATCCGTTTTCATTACTGACCATGGATTCTCCATGTTACTGACATTATTATACATTTTTAAAATGTAAAATACGCCACTATCCGTATATTGTGGATATATGTTGTCGATTCGAAACCTTTATTTAAATACGTTCTTTAATTTTATCGGAGAGTTTACCATATCGACGGGATGAACATTAAATGTTTGACAGTTACGAAACACGAACATAGTTCCATACAAATTTTCATTCCCACCTTTCAACCCCTTACACCCTTTTATTCGCATCAAAAAGTAGCCTATGTCCTTTCTCAGACTCTAGACTATCTGTATAACAAATTTTATTTAAATCTGTTCAGTAGTTTTGGCGTGATTGCGCGACAGACAGACAGACAGACAGAGATACTTTCGCATTTATAATATTAGTATGGATAAAATAAATGAATAAAATAAAAATCGCCTTTATTTCTATTACTATTAAAATTTCAATTAATACTAGCGTAAGTATTCTTAGTTTAAACATATGTATGTATATTAACCTATGTATATATTTATTCTATACTCGTATAATTAACTCGTCTACATGTTTATAACATCACTTAATTAATATTGGTAAGAGTAATAGTCGCCTCTGCGGCGTAGGCCTCTCCTAAACACTTCCATGTATCCCTTTCCCGTGCTTTCTGTATACACAGCGGTCCACATAATTATCTGGTTGAAGATATCTCTCCACCTTTTAATTGGTCTCCCTTTTTTCCTTGACCTGTCTCTTGGTAGGAAAGTTCTTTTATCGAAGTTATTTATTTACAAATTTTTTAGTCACTATTTAGAAATCTGGTTCAAAAATACTTTATTACTATTAAGTATTAAATTTGAACCATATTATATATAGTAGATATTTATTTATTATTTATTTATTTATTTAAATAGTCCCACAGATGATGTAACATTTACTTTGTAATTTAATTCGAGCCTTTTTGACCTTTGTACCTGTTTTCAAGTTTGTATAAAACATGTTTTCCTAAATTTATTTTTATTATTGTCTGCTATTGTTTAAACATATATATTTTTTAATGTCTACAATTCTCATTACAGTGTTAATATTACTTGATTTCATTGATCATTTCAATACTGTTGATTTTGACTTACTACTAGCTATACTTGGTTCTCTTAACATATCTCCTAAGGTGTCTGACTGGTTTCATAGTTACTTGCATGGTCGCCGGCTACGAATACATATTGAAGAACTTTCTTCATTCTGGTCTAGAATCAACGCTGGCGTTAAAGATAAATATATAATATGTACTTCTTCGCTTAAATGATAGCCTAACTTTGAAGATACCTTCACATTCGTCTTCCTTTTATTCTAAATCTTTCACTATTGAAGCTTATCGTCTTTGGAACTTATTGCCACTGTCTAACGCGCTCAATCTTTAATGACATTTGAAAAACTTGTTAAGGAAATGTACTTATCATATTAAATTATGTTAAGCAAAACTTTATTTTATTATTTATTATTTTTCATGAAGTTACGTTATGTTGTTATATCATTCGTCTTAATCTATCAATTTGCTTATAGTGTATATACGTATGTACTATGTATGTATTTATATATTTGTGTATACATATGAGTAAACTTATATGTACATATGTGTCATTAAATATAGCATCTATTGTTATATAGTTATTTATCTATATCTGATTTTTATTTTATATTGTTCCTTTTTTTACAAAATTTTGCGCCCTTCCCCTAGTTTATATGCAAGTCCTCTGCCCAAAGATTGCCTGGAAGAGATCGCTGTGTTAGCGATAAGGCCGCCTGTTGCAATTGATGCAAGTTTATTGTTATAAATTCTATGTATTGTTCTTTTGTGTATTGGTGTGCAAAAAGAGTTAGTAAATAAATATTACTTTGCAAAGTTTTATAATTGAAAAACAAAGCAGAAATAAACAACATTACACATACTATTTCTGTGGTTGCGATGTAACTATACATTTAAGGTTTTCGTAATTTTTCCTGTATCTGTGCTATAAGACGTTGCTTCATACCTGAAGATTTTAGGTCGACGGGAAGTATTCTTTAGATTTTTATTCCCTTGTCAGTTGTTTGCTAGTTTCAATATATGCGGTTTAAATTGCTGTTTCTTTTGATATCGTGGACATAGAAGTTTGATTTTGTTACAGCTTAAAGTTATTATAGACGTGAGTATTTGATATGAATTTTAATTTAATACTTTTACGCGTTCAAGAGTTTTCTCTTGAACGCGGTACGTTAACGTTACGCGAACGTGGTATTAAGTGTAAAATTATTAAAATATTTTTTTATATGTAGTAACTAAATATTTACACTTTTCGCAATTTTTCCTGTATCTGTGCTATAAAACATTGCTTTGTACCAAATTTCAAGATTCTGACTTCACGGGAAGTACCCTGTAGGTTTTGATTCCTTTGCGACTATTTTCGATGAAAATATGCGGCTTAAATTGGTTTTTCTTTTGATATCGTTGACATAGAAGTTTGATTTTGTTACAGCTTAAAGGTATTATAGACCTGAGTATTTGATATGAATTTTAATTTAATACTTTTACGCGTTCATGAGAAAAGTGGTATTAAGTGTAAAATTATTAAAATATTTTTTTATATGTAGTAACTAAAAATTTACACTTTTCGCAATTTTTCCTGTATCTGTGCTATAAGACGTTGCTTCGTACCAAATTTCAAGATTCTGACTTTACGGGAAGTACCCTGTAGGTTTTGATTCCTTTGGGACTATTTTCGATGAAAATATGCGGCTTAACTTGGTTTTTCTTTTGATACCGTTGACATAGAAGTTTGATTTTGTTACAGCTTAAAGGTATTATAGACTTGAGTATTTGATATAAATTTCAATTTAATACTTTTACGCGTTTATGAGAAAAGAGGTATTAAGTGTAAAATTATTAAAATATTTTTTTTATATGTAGTAACTAAAAATTTACACTTTTCGCAATTTTTCCTGTATCTGTGCTATAAGACGTTGCTTCGTACCAAATTTCAAGATTCTTAGTTCACGGGAAGTACCCTGTAGGTTTTGATTCCCTTGAGAGTGTCGAAAATTTGCAGCATAAACGGCTGTATCTTTTGATTGCCTTGGCTTAGAAGTTTCATTTTTTCACAGCTTTAAGAGGCAGCAGATCTGAGTATTTAATATAAATTTCAGCTTGATGCCTCCACGCGTTTCTGAGAAAAAGGGTCTTGACAGACAGACGGACAACAAAGTGATCCTATAAGGGTTCCGTTTTTACCTTTTGAGGTACGGAACCCTAAAAATGATGATTTCTTCCAAAGTAGTGGGTCGATTACTTTAAAATAAAAAAAAATATTACGCCACGTACTTGGCGGTAAGGATAAAATAAAAATTAGCTCGCAAAAAAATGGCATTATGTCTTTAACTATGCTTCTTGTGAAAAAAAATACATTTTTTATGACTGTTTTTTTCAATGATCTCTAATTTTCTCAGAATTATGCCCCCAATACCAGGAAATTTTATGATTTATTATTATTTCTTACCATATTGCCATTCAAATAAAAAAAAATTTACGCCTGTATCCCAAAAAACACGTACAAAAATCATCATTTTTTGTACAAAGAGGCTACGTAAGCTATATAAAAATCTCAATTCGTCAATAAAATTTTTTTTTTAATTTTTTTAATTTTTTTCTGTTTTTTGGCGATAATTTATGGTCTAGTTTCATCCCCTTTCGGGGTTGCACATTATCGCGGGACACCCTGTATATAGAGATAATAGAGATAGAGTTCCAGGAGCGGGGAGTTTTTTGTTGAAAATTTCCTCTCCTTACAGAATATTTTTTTGAAATTTCTTAAATATTAATAATTTATAAAATATTGGCAAAAAACGAAAGACCATTTTTTTTCTTCTTTTAATTGTTTAATTTTTATAACTTTTGCAATTTTTTATGTGCCAATACACGCTTTTAGAACATTTTTCTAGACGTCATTCCGGATCCAATGAGCTATATCACATAATTTTAAGAACAGTATCTCTATTTTCGACCATTTTCAACTTGTCAACTAGACTATTACAGGCTTTTTCAATAGTATAAAGAAAGTCACATGATAAGATTATAGAGTGCTAGTAACATCTTAATGAAGATTAGTTTATCTGTTAAATTAAAATTCAATGCATTCGAGGTCAGTCAGTCAGTCAGTTCAGCCTATTGCTGTCCACTGCTGGATATAGGCCTCCCCAAGTTCGTGCCAGACATCCCGGTTTGTATCTTAAATCACGTTACTTTGCATTCATATACAGGGTGTCCCGCGATAAAGTGCAACCCCGAATAGGGGTGAAACTATACCATAAATTATCGACAAAAAACATAGAAAAAACTTTTTGAAAAAAATATTTTGTTTCTTATTGACGAATTAAGTTTGTTATATCTTACGTAGACTCTATGTACAAAAAATGATGATTTCTTCCAATGTAGTGGGTCGATTACTTTAAAATAAAATAAAATATTACGCCACGTACTTGGCTGTAAGGATAAAATAAAAATCAGCTCGCAAAAAAGTGGCATTATGCCTTTAACTATGCTTCTTGTGAAAAAAATCCATTTTTTATGACTGTTTTTTTCAATGATCTCTAATTTTCTCAGAATTATGCCCCCAATACCAGAAAATTTTATGATTTATTATTATTTCTTACCATATTGCCATTCAAATAAAAAAAATTTACGCCTGTATCCCAAAAAACACGTATAAAAATCATCATTTTTCGTACAAAGAGGCTACGTAAGCTATACAAAAATCTTAATTCGTCAATAAAAAAATAAAAAAATTTTTTTTAATTTTTTTTAATTTTTTTCTGTTTTTTGTCGATAATTTATGGTCTAGTTTTACACTCTTTCGGGGTTGCACTTTATCGCGGGACACCCTGTATATTATATAGGTATTAGCTGTGCCCCGCAGTTTCCTTCGCGTTTATTTGAGAAAAAACGCACTTAAACATTATATTGCCTTCCTCTGTAAATGGACTATCGAATACGAAAAGAATTATTCAATTCGAAAAAAAAGTTTCCCGAGATTAGCTTGTTCAAACAAACAAGCTCTTCAGTTTTGTAATATTAGTAGGTATAGATTAGCTTCTACGCACGACTTCGTCGGCGTGGACTCGCCTCCTATTGGTCTTAGCGTGATGATATATAGCCTATAGCCTTCCTTGATAAATAGACTATCTAACACTGAAACAATTTTTCAAATCAGACCAGTAGTTCCAGAGATTACCGCGTTCAAACAAACAAACATACAAACTCTTCAGCTTTATAATATTATATAGTAAAGATTATACTTGATAAGTCGGTCTAGTTTAAATTTGAAGAAAAATATATCCTGCTATGCCGCATCTCAGTAAAAGCTTTCTTCACTATTATTAACCTGTTTCGTCTAGAATTTCTTACAAATATTTTAAAAGGTCACTACTCACTGCTATACCTACCTATCTCTATTGTTTTTATCTCTATTATCTTTAGGGTTCAATATTTCAATCATATCGATGATAATTACTTCAGTAGTAGTATAGTAATACTTAAGATATTTTTGTTATTAAAAAAAAACTATAAACATAAATTATAGTAGGTACGGGTATTCGTATATTTTTTACTTACTTTAAAAGGTCAAAAATAATTAAGTAAACCGCAAATTTTACCCGTAAATCTTTATCAACCTTTTATGTAGATAATTTTAAAATCATGCATTGTAATATTGTTATTGCTCATAATTATTTATTATTTATTCTGTTTTATGTATTTTATTTATACATTCATGTTCTTTAATTGAATTAGTTCTGGCTATCGATCGCGGTTTCAGCTTTTCTTTTATATTTTATTTTATAAAATTCAAAAATATTTTTTATTAAAAACGAGTGGAAATTTACGTTTGAAAATAAAAATACGAGATCGAAGCTTAATCTTAATAAATTAATAAATTTTTTAGACATTTTCTATGTATAACAATTTATTTTTGTATTATGCTGATAGTTTGATAAAATCACATTGCTTTATGTATATTAATGTAGGGTTTTTATATAATAATAAAAAACATTTTTTTTAAATAATTTATTATTTATCTTACAGTCTACAGATATCCTTAACTAACCCCTTGACCCAGCACTCGCACTAGCAAGGGAGTTACCACCCCGCCCAGCGCTTATGCTTACACTTTTAGCTACATTGATATTGAGGCCTGGTCTGTTCGATCCAAACCCAGGACCTCCAAAACCTGGGCGTCCAAAACCAGGGCCTCCAAACCCTGGTCGACCAAAGCTTCCTGGTCCTCCGAAGCCACTGTTACCAAATCCACGGCCCCCGAACCCAGGCCCCCCATAACCTGGTCCACCAAAACCTGGTCTACCGAAACCTGGTCCACCGAAACCTGGTCCACCAAAACCAGGACCTCCAAAGCCTGGTCCCGATGGGAACCGATTGCCACCGAACGCTGCTGCACTGGCACTTGCTTGGCCGAATTGAGGCGAACGACGTGTTCGTGTTGCTAAGTAAGAATGAAATAAAATTAATAAAAAAGAAAATTTATTTCAAAATGTGATAAGACAAGAACTTAAAATAAATTTCTAATATAAAGAAGCAAAAATTTTGTACAAATATTACGTAAAATATAATTCTAGGAAAAGACGATGATTATTTTTAACAAGTTACGTTTAATAAAATTATTTTTTATTATCTAATTTACTGATGTTAAATAAAGAGCACATTACAAAATTACCTGTTTTTTAAATATTATATTATTATCAAAACACCATTATACACATATTTTAAAATGTTTGAAATGATCGTAAAGACTTTAAATCACAAAAAAAAATACTGGTTAAATGTGTTAAAGTTAAATATTATGCAATTTAAAGATTTATATTTTCAATTCCTTTGAAAAATAACTAAAAAATTTAGTTAAATAATTATTATTAATGAACCCTTTGAAAACTAACCTGCTTCAGCAACAACTAGACACACCATTAGAACAAATACGAAAATTAAATTTAATCGAGCCATTTTGGTTATCACGACAATCGAATACTGCGTTACAACATAAACAGAACTCATAATATATAGCATCGCCTCAATATTTACTAATCATGTACTATAATATTAGTTCTTTAAACAATTCATGTCATTCAACTTAATTTTTGTACTAGAGAATACACGCAGTGTCACCCGTTGTTTACGGTAACTAATGGCTTAGCCATGTCGAGTCTAAACTCTAAACGTAATTTCCGATTGCCTACAATCTTCCCCAAGAAACAGAACTTCTTGTATGAGAATATTTTTGAAATTCGAACATTAGATCAAAACATTGAGTGCGTTCAAACAGACAAACTCTTTAGCATGACGTCACACATACTATAGGCTTTATTAATACGCCATATACACATATTGACGACTTTGGGGTTTTTTTATTTTAACATTTTGTTTGTGTAATACCACAGATTAGTAAATAGTACTGTAATACGTTATTATATAGTACGTATATACGATTTTTCTTCTTATTTTTATGGAATTATTTTACGCATCGTGATTTCCTTGAAATAAATTTTTGTAAAATTTTTACATATTGAGTTTTATATTTACCATTGCAAACAAAACTATGGTTCCAGAACCCAGGGTTCCCGAAACCAGGACCTCCATAACCAGATCCGCCAAACCCTGGCTTTGGAAAAAGCCAATTGCCACCGAAAGCTGTTGCATTGTTGATCAGTTGGTCGAACTGAGGCCAAGGAGGTGCTTGTGTTCCTAGTAAAAATGAAAGAAAACTAATAAGAAAGAAAATTACTTCCAAAAAGTCGAATATGTATTTACAAAGAAAAAATGTGACATAAATAGGCAAATTCATATGTCATTAAAGTATAAATGAGAATTTAAAAAGTACAATTTTTAATGAAAAATTTCGTAAGATTAAACTTCCAAAAATATCTAACGAGAAATGTAGTAGATATCTATGTATATATTAATACGTTAAGCAAAAACTTTGTACCCCTTTTTAAGAAAATTGCGCGGACGGAGGAGTATGAAATTTCGCACACTTATAGTTTATATAAGGAAGGAGTGCGGAATGCTAATATTTTCATAAAATTATACATGAAATATACATTATATAAATTAATAAAAAAAGCATTACACACACTACAGCACTCACACACGCATATTATACAATTTGTTGATTGTTCAAGTCTGTAAAGTGGAAATTTTTTTCAAAAGGTTCTTTATTTTCATAATTATTTTGGTTTTCTTTAATTAAAATTATTAATTATGGTCGAATTTCGACCTCTGGGCGACCACTAGCTATACATAATTAGCTGTACCCCGCGGTTTCATCTTCATTAATTTAAGGAAAAAACTTTTATACTAAAATATTATAGAGCCTTTACCCTTCCTCGATAAATGGACTATCCAACACAAAAGGATTTTTTTTAAATTCGAACCAGTAGTTCCTTACTTTAGCGCGTTTAAACAAACTCCTCAGCTTTATTATATTAATCCAGATATGTCTTATAGAAACTAATGTACTTCTGCAACATAAACAGAACTCGCAATTTATAGCATCGCCTTAATATTTACCTACATATTTAATGCATTTCGGATAGGTACAGAAAACGATGTTCAATTGAATTATTTCTTGATTGCCTTGGAATTAATTTCCGTAAAATTATTTCGTAGTGGATTTTCTATTTACCATTGCAAAGAAAGGTATGATTCCAAAATCCAGGGTTTCCGAAACCAGGACCTCCATAACCAGATCCCGCAAAACCTGGCTTTGGATAAAACCAATTGCCACCGAACCCTGTTGCACGGTTGCTGAAAGGGCCGGATTGAGGCGAACGACGTTTTCGTGTTCCTAGTAAAAGAATTAGAAAAACTCATAAGAAAGTAAATCAGTTCTAAAATGTTGAAAAATATCTCAAAAAAAAAATTAATGTAAATAGACAAATATGTCATTAAATCAATTAATAGGTATAATTTTGGGAAAATCTTTTCATAATTTATGTAACAAGTTACTTAATGAAAGATTTCGTAAGATTAAACTTCCAAAAATATTTACCAATAGTAAATATGAGACTTTAAAAAGGATAATTATGCGAAAGGTTTGTCATAATTTGTTTTGAAAATTTCGTAAGATTATACTTTCAAAAATATTTAACAATATAGTAAATGTATTACATATTTTAAATAATATGTCATATAATAACTAACCTGCTTCTGCAACAACTAGAAACACCACCAGGACAAACACGAAAGTTAAATTTACCCGAGCCATTTTAGATATCACAACATTCGAGTACTGCGATGTAACCTAAATAAAACTCCTAATTTATAGCATTGCCTAAATATTCATACATTTATGTAAATACGTGCATTGTACAGTTTTTAATTGTATTATTTCGTGATTTCCTTGGAATCAATTTTCATAAAATTATTTCGTAGTGGGTTGTTCTATTTCCATTTGTAAAAAAAGCTACAGCAAGAATAGAATTATTTCAGGTTCATTAGTCGCGTTATAAGCATTAGTTAAGACAAGGAGACTTTTAAATTGTATTGTTAACGATGTGATAAAATAAAGCTAATTATCGTTGGTGCGACTTTCTATTGTAGCTCCTTGTCTAAATAAATATTTTTAGTCAGGAGATTCACTAGAACTATCTACTGCATCAAACAGTTTCATAAAAATCTCTCAAAGACTGCTTATTTTTAACTTAATGCTATCTAAATTCACTCAAACTGAAGCATTCTCTAAATGTGATAATGTGAAATACTTTTTTTACCAATGAGAAATATTGGAAACTAATCTGATACTTAGCAGTGCTGTTTAGTAAACATTTTTCTTTTAAGGGTAAATATCGTGAACCGGTATTATAATCTTTATAACATTTGATAAGTAGGTACCTTTTGTCACATTGCATATCTACTGATTCTATGTCATATAGGTAGAGAGAAACCCAGGCGAATAACAAACGTTTGTCCCAAACATTACGTGCGAAAGGAACAAGTGTCTATCAAAATTTTCATCATTTTTTTTATATATATACACAATTAGGTCAGCAAAAATTACGCTGTTGGTTTTCTTAATAATAAAATAATAAAAAAATAAAAAAAAATAAAAATAAAAAAGCGTACGGCAACCGTAGCCTATAGATGCCTGCATCACCAGAAGAATTGCAAGCGCGTTGCCGACCATACCCCATAAATGCCCAACTAAAAGCTCTGGTCAACTTACTCATCACAGGAACACAAAAGAACTTGAACAAAACTTGAGCATTATTATTTAGCTGTGATCATCTGTAAGGTCTAGGGTACTTCCCCAGTCGGGCTGCTCCTGATTTTGAACAGGATATTTTCTGCTGTGCCCTACATTTAATCACCCATTACGTGGTTCAAGTCAACGAAATAATTGAAAATAGTTTCGATCATAAAACAGGTGACTAATCGTAATTGTTAGCATAGAATTTTAATATTTAAAATTATAATTTTTTAATTGATCAACAAAATCAAAATAACTGATAAATAAGACCCAGCCTGAACCTTAGAAACACAAAAAAGGTTTATAGGTCATATGCATTAAATTCAATCGTTTCTATAAATAGTATTGAACTTATGTCACAAAACTAAAAAAGAAATAAAACGTCAAATTCAGGAGATTGTGTTTAAAAATACCTTGAATAGATAAAAAGCCAGAAATTATGATGACTGTAGAAGTATCAAAAAAACCCATTCGTAATAAATTTCAACGGCATACTAGTATACTTATTTGGAAATCTTATCTTCAAAGGCAGTAAGTAACAACACTTAATTTAATATAATATATGATAATCATATAATAATATGATAAAATACCTAATATAAGTAAACACAAGAATAAATTAATTTTATTCAAATAAATTTATGGCTGCCGTTCTGCTCGAATCACAAAAACTACTAAGTTTTTCTTAAGATAAAAATAACGTTTGTTAAGCACATAGGTAGTGATTTGTGTTTTTCATTGCTCTTAAGAACCATATGTATATATTTTTACTTGTTGTCTAGTTATGCATTTTTTTCCTATATACTGAGTAATATCCTCCGTGTCTTTTTCATTCTCCATGTTCTACCTGATACTGGCGATCATCTGTATTGACATATTAAAAACCATTAATCCTAATTAATACCAATAAATACATGCGTAATATTATAACCATCATTATAAGCACAGACGAAGTCGCGGACGTTAACTGATTATTAATAATGTTACACGTGTACATTTCAGAAGAAGATGGCGTATATTACTAGTGGAAACACTTTTCGCAGCAATTTTGTTTCTTTTCGCGGTGTTCATAGCAAAGCCGGTGTTTCTCACACCACTACAGGCGGTGCCTGAAGCTCCTCTTACATCAGCTGATATTTTAGCTTCTCTGAATAAAATGAATATCTTAGGCTACGCTCCCAATATTGCCCCATATGATGCTATCATGGATCAAGTTGCAGAAAGTTTGGGAATCGGTAAAAATTTTCTAGTTTGAATGTAATATTATTTTGGAAAAATGTCTTTATTATTGTATATTTACGATTATTGTGCTAATTTTTCATTTAAGTACTTTTTGTTACTGGAACTACTAATACAAGATCTAATGAATAAAATAATTCATGAACTGATTATTATTTAAATTCAAAAAATTAAATATAACACATGCGATTCATTCCGAAAAAAAAAAAACAGGAAAACCTTCACACGCTGATGTTAAGTGTGCAGTTTTGTAAATTATATCATACGACTCAGTAGTCCGATTCGTGGTAATGTTTGAGTTGATTGTTTGCAGATATAATAAGCGCTTCGACCGAGGACGATTTGAACAATATATTGTACAACCGTTCCAGGGAAACCCCGATTGATAATCCGGTTATATGGATCATTTGGAAGCCAACAGTTCAGTACATTTTAATTACTTACCAATAATATAACTTTGTAGAAATATGTATCAATTAAAATAAAAGTTAGATTGACTGTTAGTTAGATTGATTGGGGCCATAAGGGTCATGGCCCGGGGCGGGAGTCTGCGAGGAGCGGCACAAGCCGAGCATTAGGGGTGGCCCAAGCCGAGCATAAGGGGCAGCGAAAGCCGAGTATACGTACTAGGGATGTAAAAAATTATAAATTTACAGAATAGGCGGCCTAACAAAACAAGGTCAGCTGAAAAATTCGTGAATGAGACAATGTCTCGTCTAATCTAAACTTCGGACGGTGCATAGAATCCAAGGCAAAAACTGCTGGTAAGAAGCTTGGTATCCTCAATAAAGTCAGGCAGTACTTTACACCGGAACAGCTTCTCACTCTACTTTCGATCAAGCACAAGTTCGATCGTGCATAGAGTACTGCAGCCACTTATGGGATGGCTCTGCAAGTACCAGCTTGCTGCTTTGGATTCTGTGGATCGAAGTGCCAGAAGACTCATCGGTGACGAATCGCTGGTTAACTCTAGACTTCAAAGTCTGGAACACCGGCGCAAGGTTGCTTGTCTGTCGGTATTTCACAGGATATATTTCGGAGTGTGCTCAGGAACTTTACAACTCAGAAAGAAAAAAATATCAGCTGGTTAGGAATAATTGTGTATGACCTTACGAGGTCATAAATTTGATGACCTCGTAAGGTTATAAAAAATAGATTTTTTTTTTAGTTAGTTAATATCTATATAATTTAATAGTAATATTGTCCTACAAATTGCGTGGTACGTTATCCCGGTCCTACGCTCACTGCTGCTTTACCCCCTGCTATCTATGTTAGCTACCACAATCGAGAGTTTTCGTAGAGGAATTTTTTGTTCGTCTCTTCAAAATGAAGCTACTCCCGGAAAATTAGCTTGATACTAATCAGGTGAAAAAAATGTAGTAGGGATCCCTGCCTATAAATACTATTGATATATCAAAGCCATGTGATAAATATAAAATTATCTTAACAGTACCTATTCTTTTATATAGGAAAATAATATTTGGAAATTTAGTATACGAAGCACGGAACGTGCTCTTTACGTGACGAAGTCGGAGTATTCTTCACATAATCCGCATTTGAGGAGCGGCGTGTTGGCGGTACAACTAGCTGTCAGCCAGGCTATAATAGCACATACGAGTTCCACGCCACCACAGTATGAGGTAATAAGTGATTTAAGTTAGATATAAATAAGGGGTACAAAATTATTTTAATGTGTTCCTGCTCAATATTTATAGCAATTTTAACTAAGGTTTGGTTCTGGTCAGTTTTTTTTTGACGCTCTCTTATTATATTAGTTCCTATCTGACAAATAAGTAATTTAAAACAAAACTATGTTTATTTTTGTTACTTTAGCTATGTTTCGTTGTATTACTTTTATTTTTATACAAAAAATAGGTTAGTGATTAGTAAATTTAAAAACAGTTAGTAGTTGTCTAAAGTTGATTGATTATATTTTAATAAATTATGTTATGAAAACAAATATGAAGAAAATATTATTATTATAAAAAACTTTAAAAAATTGAGTTTGCTCAAAATATAAATTTATGCCGAAACCCGGGATTGAACCGGGGACCTTTAGATCTTCAGTCTAACGCTCTCCCAACTGAGCTATTTCGGCTTACTTACTCCTGTTGAAAAACTCCAACTAGTCCATTGAAATGTTACAATTTAAGGACCAAGTAGGTATTGCATTATTTTGTTAGAGGACGCAATTTTATTTTTGGGACATATGTGGGGGGTCAATAGAAGAAAATTTTGTAAATTGACGATTCGAAAGTGCTCATGGGGCCTATTTGAATAAAGTTATTTTTGATTTTGATTTTGCTTAGCCTCAAATTTATGGGGTTGCCGCCCTTGTCCCCCGGCCGCCATCTTTCTTTTTAATTGATAGTAAAGGTGATGATAATAAGAAAAAAAAACTACGATAACACAACTTTTGAGAAGTTATACAAATATTAAGTAATGTGTTTTGCGATTTGCACTATGTTCGTTTATTCATAATTTAAATACTGCTATAGTAAGTACAAATCATCTTTGCGCGCGGCTCTATGTGTAGGTAAACCTTGTATATATACGGTGACTTTGTTGCGTGACAAAGGGACACAGTGAAGTGAAAAATATAAAAAAAGTTATTTAAAAAAAATTAAAATAAAAAATTATATCTCGGTGACAAATAGTATACATACATACATAAACTCACGCCTGTATCCCGGAGGGGTAGGCAGAGACAAGAAAATGACACTTGCCACGATCCTGACAAACCTAAGCGAAAACGCTTCATCAACATTCATTAGTCGTTGCATATTCTTTAATACTAAACTTGGAATAGTAACTATATGGATTTAAAAAATAATAATAATAGTTTGTTAATACATGTTTATTGAACACATTAATCTGTATCGCTACTAGAAGAATAAAATGCTGAATTTTCGGACTCGCTGCTTTCACCAAGTTTAATTATTATTTCAGATTCCATATCAAAAATTCTTCTTCTTTTTTTAAGTGTTGACAAGTATTACGCCACATCTCTTCATTGATTTGACTAAAACGATCATTTATTAATTTCGTTATTCCAGTAACACTTTGTTCAATATTATGCGGAGCAATATAATTTTTTAAAATTCCCCATACATTTTCTATCGGGTTTAGTTCAGGAAAATACGGCGGTAGTCGAAGAACTTTTATGTCATATGGCTGAAGTATGTCATCAAGCTTATGACAAATATGGTCTTCTTTTTTTATCTAGTCATACAGTTTAATTTTTTTTATATGTGCATTATAAGTAATGTTTTTTTTCTGTCAACCATCTATGCATTTCTGTTTTGCGGTCTTTATACGGAGATTTAAATTTGAAGTCAGTTTTTTTCCCTTCAGCCAATATATTTATTATTGTTCTCTCTGATACCCCCACTGCCATTGCTGTTCTCTTTCGCACACTGTTTAAATATTCATTCAATTTTGATATTAATTTGGACCTGCACTGCAAATTGGATCACTTATGCTAGCTGCAATATAACTATGCTTTCCTTTTTTAGAAAATCGAACACCTTGGCAATAGTTTCACGAGTCTAAAACAATCATAATATGTTCACTTTTAAAATAATATAGTTTTTAAAGTAAGTTAGTAATGTAGGTATACATTATTTAATCAAATAAATATTAATAATATCGAAATTAGCACATTGAAAATATTTACCTGACTCCTTAAAAAAAATTCCGTGAAGAACTAGACATTTTCTTTAACGACTGTACTGGAGGAAAAATGACCAATAAGAAGACGTGTTTTTTGAAATTTCGAATGACGGCGGTCGCGTCACTGCTACACAAATTAAGGCTAAGCGCGCACTAGTGACTTTTGTCACCGTGACAATAAATTCTTTAAACAAAAGTCGCTAGTGCGCGCAAAGTGTTATAATTACAAGCGCACGCACACATAGAGCCCCGCGCAAAGATGACTTGAACTAACTATACTATGATTCGAAGAAAAATTTTATTTAAAAAATTAAACAGTTTATCTTATACTATTAAACGAGCAATTCTTGTATATATATATATATATATTCTGAATCTCGGAATCGGCTCCAACGATTTTCGTGAAATTTAGTATGCAGGGGATTTCGGGGGCGAAAAATTGATCTAGCTAGGATTCATTTTAAAAAAATGTCGTTTTATCCCTGTTTTTAGGCAATGAAAAAATATCATTAGAATACGAAGCTTAATTTCACCATTTATTAATATAGCTGTAATAGTGTAATTAGGAAAGCGACGGATTTCAAATCGTTTTGACCCGGGTTCGAATCTCAGTCTCCACAGTATTTTTTTTTCTTTTCTTTTTTAATTTCACTCGTGATTTATTATTTAAATAAAATTAAAATATAAAAATACCGAAAAAAAAAATAATAAAATTAAAATACCGAGCTGGGCTCGGTCACCCAGGTACTATTTATAATGAATGTAAATAAAAAGTGTTTTAATTTTGTGTCACATATTTATTAACCTTTTTATATGTGTACATTTCAAATTAGGTTTAATGAGTTTTATTATGACGCCGCGTTAGCGCAACAGTCACATCACTGGTTTGTGACTGTTGCGCTGGGGGTTGCGGGTTCGATCCCCGCAAATGACAAACATTTGTATTGGCTATACAGATTTTTGCCGTGGTCTGGGTGTTTGTGCAGTCCTTGTGGGTCTCCCCAAAGTGTCTCGGAGAGCACGTTAAGCTGTCAGTCTCGGTTTTTATCATGTACGCCTAATAGCGATCGTTACTCATAGTAGAGAATATATCTGCTAACCCGCATTGGAGCAGCGTGATGGATTAAGCTCTGATCCTTCTCCTACATGAGGAAAGAGACCTATGCCCAGCCGTGGGATATTACAATAGTAACAAATTAATTGGAATATTAAATTTGCAATCGTTTTATCCAGCTGAGCTTAGCGTCGATTCCCGTGTCTCCTCTGATGCAACAGGAGCGCGTGCGTAAAGCAATATCCGGGATACTACTGTGTTTCACTCTGGCGTTACTACCACCAGTTTTGGAGACTGAGTCGCTGGTAGTCTCCGAAACCGTAAGCAGATTTAAAGTAAGTAACTTAAACAGCCTCGGTTATCCGTCAGTCCCGTGTATAAAATTAATCTTTAGGACCTTGTTAAAGGTCAAATTGGTTTGCTATTTGTCCAATTTTATGCGCTCGTTCAAATATTTGATAGCTTGAGGTTTTGTTTTACGCGTTTTTTATATGGAAAATTTGATTTACGAGATGTCTACAAGGAGTTTGAAAATGTGAGGTATTAATTGTCAAACGTCAACGGAATAAAAACCGATATTATTTATATTTATTGGAAAACCAGCAAACGAGATACAAGCACATTGGTTATATTTTATAGTGTAACTTATTGTTTGATGTAAAGTATGTATGACCTACTTTGTCAATTATCAATCATGGGATCCTTATTCAAAAGAAATTTACATTTGAGCATAAACTTATATTGCTTATGTTTGTATTTAAATTCAAATTATACCGAACATCTCAACATTAAGTCGTTAATGTTAATCGATTTGAGGAGTCAATCTACTTGTTGTTCTAGAGAAGTTTTGAAAGTTCTAGAAATATTGGTTTTCTAAGTATTAACATTTTTCAGCGTTCCCTTCGCATTCGCGGTGTTGACTACTCTTCAATGTATATCGGCTGGCTTGTTTTCGCCTACTTGACTGCATTACCTGTCTGTCTACTAGCCAGCATTACTATGATTCTGATATTTCGTTGGATTCATCTTCTATTCACCATGACTTTAGTTCTTGCCTATATTTCCGTTATGATCATGTTAGCCTTGATAATGGCCATGTTTCATAATGAGCGTAAGTAAATAATTGTGTTTGTTCTCAATTAAAAAAAGTGTGCGTGTGTCAGCTCCGAAGTACGACTGGAGTTTACTCCTTCAGATTGACTGTCTAAATTGGCACAAAAAAGGCTTCTTAGTCTAAGAAAAAGATTAATACCATATCAAATGGTAAATAAACGAATAAAATAACGACATCTATCGGCGTTATTAGAAAATGTCCTAACACCATTTCCGATATCCGATAGATGGCGTTAAAAAAACGAAACGAGGTCATTCGTTCAGTAGATTCTTAAGGAGTAAACTCTAAAAATACCGATTCCAATTAACATCGACAAGTATAGTACAATGCACTTTTTTTGAAATAAGTCAAAAACTGTTCGTCAGATCTCGCTCAAATTAAAAAAGGCACTACACGACAAGCACCTGCTTTCAAATAAAAAAGAATCGTCTAAATCGGTATGCTTAGTAAAAAGTAATTATCATACATAATAAATACAGTCGAATTGAGAACAACCTCTTTTTTAAAAAAGAGGAACGACGTTTTAGGAACGACTTAAAAGTCGTTTATAAATCTCCATAATTATATCATCTAAATTTTATAGCTTGGATAGCATGTGTCTGGTCTACATTATTTACTTTGCTACAAACTTTCCTCGCTGAACTAATAGTACATCATCAGATTGACATGAACCATGATGTGTTAAACTTCTTTCTTCAACTCATCATACCACCCTTAGGCCTCATGCATGGACTCAATGAATTCGCTCTCTTGCAAACTGGGCGTAAGTAAATCGTATATCGCAATTTCTATTCTATACATTTTTCTTATAAAATTTTTGATTTCAATTTTATTGTTATAGAAGCTTTTGCTATCACGATAATATTGCAGAAAACATTTTTTATATTAAGGCTCCGTCGCATGACAAAAGTAGGCATTTAACGTCTACCCCGTCCCCCTTGGACACACGTCGCGCGAACTCGTTGCTGTTGAACTCAGTCCGTGACCTGAAAGCGTCAGTGGCTGTAAAGCGAACTAATTTGATTTGACTTTAAAATAGAAATGCATTTATTATGATCATTTTTTAAAGTAGTGATAAATATGTAATACTTTCGTAAATAAATGAAATAAGTAAATGATTTCAGGGTTATTTATTATAAAGACTGTTGGACATAAATAGAATAAGCTATATAAAATAAAACAAATTACATATTAAATCTATACAAATAAATAAAATTGAAGTGTCTGTTTGTAATATTGTAATACCCGCTTTTAACTAAATTACATATTATATAATATACATGGTGCAAATACCAAAATAACATTTTTTATAATTTGTCTGTCTGTCTGTTCCGGCTAATCTCTGAAACGGCTGGATCGTTTTTGACAGGACTTTCATTGGCAGATAGTTGCTGATGTAATAAGGAGTAACGTAGGCTACTTTTATTTTAGATTTTTTATTATTATTTTATAACTGCGAACTGAACAGTAATTATTTTGTTAAATTACGTCTGTTAAGCTAGAATGGTCAAATGGGCAGAACCACTTAAATTTTTGATAAATATTGAGTGCTTTTTAAGTGCTAATTTAGTGCTCCAATATAAAATTTTACGCCCAAGAAACATGATCATAAATTATAAAACTGCTAGCTTTCACGTAAGCTAGCAGTGGACAGCCGGCTATAACGCTCATAGTGTTAAGCAGACCTAGGTGTTAGCATTAATAATTTAGTGCTCATTGAGTGCTTCCAATATATGTACAAAAATCACAGAGAAAATTTTTTTTTTAATTTTTTTTATTGATTATAGAAAAATATGGCTGTAAAGCTAGAATAGTCAAATGGGCAGAATCACTAAAATTTTTGCTAAAAATTTAGTGCTTTTTAAGAGCTAATTTATGGCTGTAATATCAAATTTTACGCCCAAGTAGCATGATCATAAATTATAAAACAGACAGCTTTCACGTAAGCTAGCAATGTACTTCCGGTTATAACTCTTATAACGGTCATAGTGCTAAGCAGAACTACGTGTTAGCATAAATAATTTAGTGCTCATTAAGTGCTTCCAATATATGTAAAAGAATCACAGATATTTCTTTTTTTTTCGATTTTGGAATCGATTATAGATATCTGCTAGCTTATAATTAAGCTAGCAATGTACTGACGGCTATAACGCTCATAGTGCTAAGCATAACTACGTGTTAGCATTAGTAATTTAGTGCTCATTAAGTGCTTCCAATATATGTAAAAGAATCACAGATATTTCTTTTTTTTTCGATTTTGGAATCGATTATAGATATCTGCTAGCTTATAATTAAGCTAGCAATGTACTGACGGCTATAACGCTCATAGTGCTAAGCATAACTACGTGTTAGCATTAGTAATTTAGTGCTCATTAAGTGCTTCCAATATATGTAAAAGAATCACAGATATTTCTTTTTTTTTCGATTTTGGAATCGATTATAGATATCTGCTAGCTTATAATTAAGCTAGCAATGTACTGACGGCTATAACGCTCATAGTGCTAAGCATAACTACGTGTTAGCATTAGTAATTTAGTGCTCATTAAGTGCTTCCAATATATGTAAAAGAATCACAGATATTTCTTTTTTTTCGATTTTGGAATCGATTATAGATATCTGCTAGCTTATACTTAAGCTAGCAATGTACTGACGGCTATAACGCTCATAGTGCTAAGTCTAACTACGTGTTAGCGTTAGTAATTTAGTGCTCATTGAGTGCTTCTAATATATGTAAAAAAGTGTGTGTAAGTACACACGTGTTATACTTATGTACGCACGTAAGAAGTTATACTTCAAGCTAGAGTATTAAAATACTTCCAAAAAAACCTATTACTTAATAATTAGACAATAAGTCCACAATGCCATCTCCTAGAAATGATAAAGACTACTTTATGTCAAACAAATTGATTTAATACAAACTTTACCTTACAAAGTTATAAACTTTACCTCTTTATAATATTAATTAATATAGATATATTATTTATGTTCTGAAATACAGTTTCATTTTTAATATTTTGTCTACTTTGTAGTCATTTATTTTCTATTGTTATAAAATCATATATAATAATTATTTATTGATTTCTTACAAATATTTATTGAATGAATTTAGAATCTTTTTTTTTTTCATTTAATATAGACACTATCTAACAACATTAGGTTTTTACTGGGCACTGCTATGGTAGAAATAGAAGAAAAATTATTTAGCACAATTAAAAGCACTTATCTAGAATCGATTCCAAAGTAGAAAAAAAATTATCCGTGATTTTTGAAGTTCTTATGGCGCGTTAGAGAAAAATTATGAGAGTAATGTTTACAATGCGCGTATGGACACGACATAGTTCAAGCATGCATGAATAGATGCCACTAGTTTTGCAGACAAGAAAGTAGTCTTTATCATTTCTAAGAGATGGTGTTGTGGACTATAACAAAAAAGTAGTCTTTATCATTTCTAAGAGATGGCGTTGTGGACTTATTGTTTAATTATTAAGTAATAGGTTTTTTTGAAAGTATTTTAATACTCTAGCTTGAAGTATAACTTCTTACGTGCGTAGATAAGTATAACACGTGTGTACTTACACACACTTTTTTTTACATATATTAGAAGCACTCAATGAGCACTAAATTACTAATGCTAACACGCAGTTATACTTAGCACTATGAGCGTTATAGTCCAGTACATTGCTAGCTTAATTATAAGCTAGCATAAATCTATAATCGATTCCAAAATCGAAAAAAAAGAAATATCTGTGATTCTTTTACAAATATTGGAAGCACTTAATGAGCACTAAATTACTAATGCTAACACGTAGTTATGCTAAGCACTATGAGTGTTATAGCCGTCAGTACATTGCTAGCTTAATTATAAGCTAGCAGATATCTATAATCGATTCCAAAATCGAAAAAAAAAGAAATATCTGTGATTCTTTTACATATATTGGAAGCACTTAATGAGCACTAAATTACTAACGCTAACACGTAGTTAGACTTAGCACTATGAGCGTTATAGCTGTCAGTACATTGCTAGCTTAAGTATAAGCTAGCAGATATCTATAATCGATTCCAAAATCGAAAAAAAAGAAATATCTGTGATTCTTTTACATATATTGGAAGCACTTAATGAGCACTAAATTACTAATGCTAACACGTAGTTATGCTTAGCACTATGAGCGTTATAGCCGTCAGTACATTGCTAGCTTAATTATAAGCTAGCAGATATCTATAATCGATTCCAAAATCGAAAAAAAAAGAAATATCTGTGATTCTTTTACATATATTGGAAGCACTTAATGAGCACTAAATTACTAATGCTAACACGTAGTTATGCTTAGCACTATGAGCGTTATAGCCGTCAGTACATTGCTAGCTTAATTATAAGCTAGCAGATATCTATAATCGATTCCAAAATCGAAAAAAAAAGAAATATCTGTGATTCTTTTACATATATTGGAAGCACTTAATGAGCACTAAATTACTAATGCTAACACGTAGTTATACTTAGCACTATGAGCGTTATAGCCGTCAGTACATTGCTAGCTTAATTATAAGCTAGCAGATATCTATAATCGATTCCAAAATCGAAAAAAAAAGAAATATCTGTGATTCTTTTACATATATTGGAAGCACTTAATGAGCACTAAATTATTTATGCTAACACGTAGTTCTGCTTAGCACTATGACCGTTATAAGAGTTATAACCGGAAGTACATTGCTAGCTTACGTGAAAGCTGTCTGTTTTATAATTTATGATCATGCTACTTGGGCGTAAAATTTGATATTACAGCCATAAATTAGCTCTTAAAAAGCACTAAATTTTTAGCAAAAATTTTAGTGATTCTGCCCATTTGACTATTCTAGCTTTACAGCCATATTTTTCTATAATCAATAAAAAAAATTAAAAAAAAAATTTTCTCTGTGATTTTTGTACATATATTGGAAGCACTCAATGAGCACTAAATTATTAATGCTAACACCTAGGTCTGCTTAACACTATGAGCGTTATAGCCGGCTGTCCACTGCTAGCTTACGTGAAAGCTAGCAGTTTTATAATTTATGATCATGTTTCTTGGGCGTAAAATTTTATATTGGAGCACTAAATTAGCACTTAAAAAGCACTCAATATTTACCAAAAATTTAAGTGGTTCTGCCCATTTGACCATTCTAGCTTAACAGACGTTGTTAAATTCCACGCGGACGAAGTCGCGGGCATAGGTAGTTTAAAATAATTATTATTCAATAAAACGTATCTCAATAAATTCCACAATACAATTACAATATTTAAAAAAACTAGTTGGAAAAAAAAAGCGGTCACCCATCCAAGTACTGACCGTCGTGACGCTGCCGCGTTACCGGTCGCTCAAATTTTATCTTAAGTAACTTATATCTCCCTCAACTTCCGTTCTCCTCGACCGATCACACTTTTCGTAACGCTCTCGTCACGCATTAACCTGCTTACTACCCAATTTAAGCGCGCCTAAAGAAGTTTCACTTCAAAAAAACTAGTTGAAAAAAAAAGCGTCACGCATCCAAGTACTGACCGTCGTGACGGTCCCGCGTTACCGGTCGCTCAAATTTTACCCCTCATGCGCCTAAAAAAGTTTCACTTCAAAAAAACTAGTTGAAAAAAAAAGCGGTCACCCATCTCAGTACTGACCGTCATGAAATTTTATTTGGCTTTAAAATAGAAATGCATTTATAATGATCATTTTTTATAGTAGTGATAAAATAATAATACTTTCGTAAATAAATAAAATAAGTAAAGGATTTCAGGGTTATTTAGTATAAATACTGTTGGACATAAATGGAATAAGAGCTATTAAATGAAACAAATTACATATTAAATTTAAAATAATAATTATTAAATAAAATTTATCTGTATAGGTACAGTAGGCAGTATTAGCTCTCCGATGTTGATGAATTTTAAAATTGCTAATTTGCTACATCGCCATAGGCGTAAAAATGTAACAGACACACTTATACTTTTGAATTTTGTACCTAATTGTATTAACTCGAAATAAAAATATAATTTAAATTATTCATTTTGAGCTGTGTAACATACGAATGTAAAGTTTGTCATGAAGCGCTGCTTAGTACTAGTGGTCTAAGATCCGAATCTAAATCGATCTTCACCGAGCTGATAATATAATGAAACATACTTTGTAATAAATTTAGTATATATATTAGATAATATTATATTACAAATGGGTTACCTCTATTTTGAAAACTCTATTTTGTTGTTATGTATTATTATTATAATCTATATAATAAAAAAGAATGTTGCTAAGCGCATAACTCGAGAATGGCTCGACCGATTCGGCTAATTTATTTTTGTATGTTCCTTAAAAATTCCACAGTAGGTTTTTATATTTAATAATTCTTATTTTAATATTAATTAAATATAATATATTATAACAAAGAAAAAAAATGGCAACGTCACGTGGTATTCCCAAGTGGTCACCCATCCAAGTACCTGATGCTGCCGCGTTACCGGTCGCTCAAATGTACCTCATGTGATGAAATGCGCCTTAAGAAGTTTCACTTCAAAAAAACTAGTTGAAAAAAAAGCGGTCACCCATCCAAGTACTGACCGTCGTGACGCTGCCGCGTTTCTGGTCAGTTAAATTTTATCTTTACTAACATATCTCACTCTCAACTTCCGTTCGGCTCAACCGATCACACTTTTCTTAACACTCTCGTAACGCACCTGCTTACTCCCCAAGTTAAGCGCGCCTATAGAAGTTAAACTTCAAAAAAACTATTTGAAAAAAAAGCGGTGACCCATCCAAGAACTGACCGTCGTGACGCTGCCGCGTTTCCGGTTGATCAAATTTTATCTTAACCAAAATATCTCCCTCTCAACTTCCGTTCGCCTCGACCAATCACACTTTTCGTAACGCTCTCGTCACGCCTGCTTACTCTCCAAGTTAAGTGCGCCTAAAGAAGTTTCACTTTAAAAAAAAACTAGTTGAAAAAGAAAGCGGTCACCCATCCAAGTACTGACGCTACAATGAGCGTAACGCTACAAATAGCGTAACTACAAATATCGTAACGCTACAATGAGCGTAACGATATAAATAGCGTAACGCTACAATGAGCGTAACGCTACAATGTGTCATCCTTTTTCATGCAAGTCGCTGCGCCGCGCGCCCTTCCCTGTCGTTTTTCCGTTGCATCTGGTTTGAAATCACAACGATTCTAAAGAAGTTTCACTTCAAAAATCTAATTGAAAAAAAAAGAGGTCACCCATCCAAGTACTCGTCGTGACACTGACGCGTTACCGGTCGCTCAGATTTTACCCCTCATGCGCCTAAAGAAGTTTCACTTCAAAAATGTTAATTTGGTGTAATATGTACCGTGTATTTATACATACATATGAATTTAGTTAAAAGACGTAATATTACAAACAGACACTCCATTTTTATTAATTTTTATATAGATAAATAGTGTTTACAAAAACTTAAACAGCAACAAAATAATTATATTAAACTAGCGGACCCGGCAGACGTTGTCCTGCCCGGAAAACAGCTACCAAATTTGATTGCTTACATACCGATAGCAGCGCCACCTATCGGGTCAAATTGAGATAAAAAATTCCCTATCTCTCGAGTTGGACCAAATTACAGATGCTTACGAAATGTGATAAAAATTGGTTCAGTACTTTCGGAGTTACATAGCGATAGCAGCGCCACCTACCGGGTCCAATTGAGATAAAAACTACCCTATCTCGCAAGTTAGACCAAATTACAGAAGCTTACAAAATTTGATACAAATTGGTTCAGTAGTTTCGGAGTTACATACCTATAGCAGCGCCACCTACCGGGTCTAATTGAGAAAAAAGTACCCTATCTCCCAAGTTGGACCAAATTACAGATGCTTACAAATTTTGATACAAATTGGTTCAGTAGTTTCGGAGTTACATACCGATAGCAGCGCCACCTACCAAATTTTACCCCTCATGCGCCTAAAGAAGTTTCACTTCAAAAATGTTAATTTGGTGTAATATGTACCGTGTATATATACATACATATGAATTTAGTTAAAAGACGTAATATTACAAACAGACACTCCATTTTTATTAATTTTTATATAGATAAATAGTGTTTACAAAAACTTAAACAGTAACAAAATAATTATATTAAACTAGCGGACCCGGCAGACGTTGTCCTGTCCGGAAAACAGCTACCAAAGATTGCTTACATACCGATAGCAGCGCCACCTATCGGGTCAAATTGAGATAAAAAATTCCCTATCTCTCGAGTTGGACCAAATTACAGATGCTTACGAAATGTGATAAAAATTGGTTCAGTACTTTCGGAGTTACATAGCGATAGCAGCGCCACCTACCGGGTCCAATTGAGATAAAAACTACCCTATCTCTCAAGTTAGACCAAATTACAGAAGCTTACAAAATTTGATACAAATTGGTTCAGTAGTTTCGGAGTTACATACCTATAGCAGCGCCACCTACCGGGTCTAATTGAGAAAAAAGTACCCTATCTCCCAAGTTGGACCAAATTACAGATGCTTACAAATTTTGATACAAATTGGTTCAGTAGTTTCGGAGTTACATACCGATAGCAGCGCCACCTACCAAATTTTACCCCTCATGCGCCTAAAGAAGTTTCACTTCAAAAATGTTAATTTGGTGTAATATGTACCGTGTATATATACATACATATGAATTTAGTTAAAAGACGTAATATTACAAACAGACACTCCATTTTTATTAATTTTTATATAGATAAATAGTGTTTACAAAAACTTAAACAGCAACAAAATAATTATATTAAACTAGCGGACCCGGCAGACGTTGTCCTGTCCGGAAAACAGCTACCAAAGATTGCTTACATACCGATAGCAGCGCCACCTATCGGGTGAAATTGAGATAAAAAATTCCCTATCTCTCGAGTTGGACCAAATTACAGATGCTTACGAAATGTGATAAAAATTGGTTCAGTACTTTCGGAGTTACATAGCGATAGCAGCGCCACCTACCGGGTCCAATTGAGATAAAAACTACCCTATCTCTCAAGTTAGACCAAATTACAGAAGCTTACAAAATTTGATACAAATTGGTTCAGTAGTTTCAGAGTTACATACCTATAGCAGCGCCACCTACCGGGTCTAATTGAGAAAAAAGTACCCTATCTCCCAAGTTGGACCAAATTACAGATGCTTACAAATTTTGATACAAATTGGTTCAGTAGTTTCGGAGTTACATACCGATAGCAGCGCCACCTACCAAATTTTACCCCTCATGCGCCTAAAGAAGTTTCACTTCAAAAATGTTATTTTGGTATATATACAATGTATGTATATTATACATACCTACATAATATGAATTTAGTTAAAAACCGTAATATTACAAACAGACACTCCAATTTTATTTTATGTAGATAAATAGGTATTTTTTACAAAAACAGCAACAAAATATATTAATTTAAATTTATAAATAGCGAATTCAAATTTCAGTAGGTACGAATATTGAATGCATACTAATATTTAAAAAATACGGAATACGAAATGTTGCGCGGGAAAAATCGAAAAATTTTTCACACGTCCAGCGTCTATGACGTCCGACAGGACACTGCACAGTGCCGCTAGAGCAAAAAAGCGGTCGAAAATCACTTGAATAATCGATTAAAAAAAATTATGGAATTAAAAAAAAAAAACACTTGATCAAATTATTCCAGTTATATATGAACTTTATTTTGGTAATTTATTTATAATATCAAATCAGTTATTTTAAGAATAAAACCCAATCATAGTAAATAAAATGACCCGAAAAGAGGTAACTTTGTGAATTTATTCTATCGAGCCAAATTTATCAAATCATGTTTCCGACAAAAGCCTGAACTAGAATATACCCTCAACAATATCAATTAAATTTATTAGATAAAAATTTCACTGTTTACTATTTCAAAACTGAATTCATAGAAACGTGTTTTGCAGGAATACATCAATTACCTCACCTTAATCTATACTAATAGATACCTACTATAGAGTTGAAAAGTTTGTTTGTTTGTTTAAACGCGCAAATCTCAGGTACTACTGATTCGAATTAAAAAGTTAATTTTGTGTTGGATAACCCATTTACTGAAGATGGCTAATTTTTCCTAAAATTAGTGCGTGTGAAACCGCGGGACACAGCTAGTAAAAATTATAATGAAATTGTTTTATTATTTGCTTTAATGCAGATGTCTTTTTTTCTCTTTAGAAGTCTGTTCTACGTTCTTTTATTTTTTTGATTCAATAAAGCATTAGTGGATACTTACTATAACGTTTTGGCAGCAATCATTATTTACAATTACTATTTTGTCTGTCTCTTTTAAGGTTATTTTTCACAAATAAATTAAGAATTATTATGGTATTTGTAACTATGTATGTTTTTAGAGCAAGGGCGTTGGGAAGGAAACTCTTTGATATTTACAATAATTTTATGGTTAATAATGATAGCGATTTATTTTGGAATATTAATGCTATTTCAAAGAACGATAAAACAAAGAGCAATTGGGGGTCAAGTGCCATGGAAGTCGATCATTTTCAAGAAAGCAGAGGTACCTTAATTATTCGAAAACTTTAAAAGTAAAAATCCGAACAGTATATTTTTTATCATATAAATTATATTTCATTTAAATATTAAATTAGTAGAAATTTTTAAAAAATACAATTTTAAGGATAAAAATAAATTATATCGAATCGAGAATCCGACTGGTCGAGAAAGGGATAAGTTGCAAGAAGTTGATGAACTTGTTGCAAAAGCAATAAGTATGAGAAGTGTATCTAAGGTAATTTAATAAATAATCAAATATGTCATAGTACTATATTCTGTGGATACTTATGCATGTTAATGTTTTATTTATAAATTGTATCACATGTAAAATGTAAGGCTTTATAGCAATATGTAGTAACATATTGTACATTCTTACTTCACAAATTCATAAGACAAATTCAATTTTCAGAGTGTCATGGGCAGTCAAGTGTTAAGTGAAATAACGTTAGATGTATACAGGAATGAATTTACTATGCTTTATTCTGAACCTATTCAAACCAAAATGGTCACGACTATTGAAGATCTTTTGACAGGTAAAATCTTAGTAGAGGAGACGTGGAACAGATCGGTGAAGGTCGCTTTTCCACGTCTCTTAGACCATCTGCTTTAAATTCGTTAACAAAAAGTTTTGAATGGTTTTGATCTCTTACTAGCTGACAGAACAAACTTTGAATCTCTATATTTTTTCGTGACTGTATCTAAAACTTTTTAATTTTTTTTACATATAGGTACAACCAGTTTTCTTGTAGCTTTTTTGACTGCGATAGGCTGAAGTGAGATTTGTAAAGACATATTTATGGGATTAAAATCTTATTTTGAATCTTATTTTCCTTTTCATTTAATTGTCCAGTAAAATCTAAGAAACTAAAAGTAGAATTGCAATATTTTCGTTTCATGATTGGTATGTTTTTTTAGGACTAACGTACCCTGATAAAGGTTCTGTCAACGTGCTAGGCGAAATCTTGACACCAGGTCGTAGTTTGATATCGGCGCCCAAAATGATGGGCTACTGCCACCGCAGCGGGTGTCTTATCGCAGACCTCACCGTTCAAGAGCATCTAACATTGTACTCTTCCGTTAGTTTCAACAAACTTAAAGTACATAATAGTTGACTTATTAAGTGATCTTTATATTAGCTATGTAAGTGTTCGACAGTCGAAGTCGCTCAGCGGGCGATGGAGAGAGCAATGCTCGGTATTTCCTTACGCGATAGGGTTAGAAATGAGGAGATCCGTAGGAGAACCAAGGTAACCGACATTGCTCGAAGAATCGCACAGCTGAAGTGGCAATGGGCAGGGCACATAGCTCGAGGAACCGATGGCCGATGGGGCGGAAAGGTTCTGAAGTGGCGGCCGCCTACCGGACGCCGCAGCGTTGGCAGGCCCCCCACGAGATGGACCGACGATCTGGTCCGGGTCGCGGGAAGCCGCTGGATGCGTGCTGCGCAGGACCGATCGTCGTGGAAAGCATTAGGGGAGGGGTATGCCCAGCAGTGGGCGTCCGTGAGCTGAAATGATGATGATGATGATGATGATGAAGTGTTCGACCATACTTAGCCGTTATGAAATGAGACAAACCCTTTTTAAGCACACTGGTACTACAGACATTATAATATTTAGTCGTGGTCTAAAATTTATATGCCCGCGTTTGGATTTCAAATGGTAAATATTTGATGATTGAGTTTTTTTACGGATTTTATTTTTATTTTTATTTGCACTTACTCAACACAACGATATTTCAATTCATCTTTAGACTGAGTTAGATTGTTGCCCCCAGATTTGTCTATGGAATGAATCTACAGAATTTGTAATGGAGTACGCAGACATTCGCAGCAAGTATTTATTACCGGATTGCAACTTAGAGAACGTCAGACATGAATTTGTCCGGAACTTGGATCGTTATTACAAAGCGCAACTCTGTTGGGCGATAGCTGTGTTATTGGAACCGAGAGTTAGTACAATTTCAGCGTAGCAGATTTTAAATCAAATATCAAGATATTCTTAAAAATTAATGATAGCTTTGAGCATCGAGAAATTGATACGCTTCAGCCTGTAATATCCCACTGTTGGGCATAAGCCTCTTTCCCCATGTAGGAAAAGTATCAGAGCTTAACCACCACGCTGCTCCAATGCGGGTTGGCAGATATATTCCCTACTAAGAGTAGGTAAAGATCGCTATCAGGTGTAGATACATCATAACAACCGGAACCGACGGCTTAACGTGCTCTCCGAGGCATGGATGGGAGACCCACAAGGACTTCACAAACACCCAAACCACGGCAAACACCTGTATGGCCAATACAAATGTTTTTCATGTGCGGGGATAGAACCCTCTACCGCCAGCGCGACAGCCACAAACCATTGCTGTGACCGTTACGACAACGCGTCGTCGCGATCGCGTCGAGAAATTGATAATTTGAATTAATTTAAACCAGTTGCTATTGCAATATGAAAACTGACTGATTTCAAAGCCTATACCATAATCTGTACTTACATACATGACGTGTATTACATACCTACATCTTATATTTATCGCGTTTACCTAATCCATCTTATTTTATTACATTCATACGTCTAATGTGAAATTATATTGTTCGAGTTTACTCCTTAAGAATCTATTTTCATATTTAAGGCCTCCGCTATGAATAAAATATGAGGAGTAAAATCAACTGAACGAATGATCTCGTTACGTTTATTTGATTCGTTTTTTACCAGTCGATTCGGTGTTAATATTTTTCTTAGACTAGTAAGCCTTTTTGTGCCTATTGAGATAGTCGATCAGAAGGAGTAAACTCCAGTCATGCATCGGAGTTGACATACACACTTTTTTTGTCATTAATTTACTATCACACATTATTTATTTTTCAGATTGTAATAATACCTCCTTTCACATCAGATTCAAATTACACTTCTGTTATACGTGATAAAATTATGGTGAGGTGAAAAATATCTGTTTCGAATGATTTTATGTACAAATTGATATAAAATATATTTATAAAAAATTGCAGCGTCATAAAAAACACTTGACAATTCTGAAGTTGTGCTACACTAGTATTTCACTGGAGTACGCGGATCGGGTTTTTATCTTTGATAACAGAGTGCTAGTCTTCGGTGGTACACCTGGTTACATGTTCTTCAAATACGGTAAATAATAAGCTTTTTCTTATAATATAGTATTAAAGCTCATCGACAAAAATAACGACCGCAGTTTTTAATTATAAAACAGTACCTATATTGTTTAATATTATCATAATAAGATGAACTATTAACCGATGGCAAGTGGGCACAGTCCTGGCTATTGCATTGAAGGTGGTTCGATCTTCGATTACATAATGCAAACATTTGTATAGAACATAGAGATTTATTCGATGTAGTTATTGATTTTAGTTGATATATCCGTTAACACTAGCGGATCCCCGATATAGATGTAAGATGTAAATCTTAGTTTTGGCCGTTAATTGCGAGACTTTTATTATTTAGTATAATAAGTATACTTAAGTAATAAAATATATAGTTTAATAATTATTATGAGGAAGAAAGTATTATAATTAACGGAGACTCTTCTACGACATCTGAAGGTCGGGAGTATCGAGTCCGTTTGACCTTTCGTAGCGGAGGAAGGTCCAACGAGGAGAATGTAAACGAGCTCCTCCGTAGGACTTCAGAAGCTGGTGCTACCATCAGGGCGCACCTAGGATCGCTCCTCATACTGAGACTCCCAGCGAGACCGACAGCGAGTGTCGCTGCGTTAATAAGAGACCTCTCTGATAATAGTAGCAAGTACGGTATCATCTCTATGAACATCAGTGTTCCTGATTCGGAGGAAGTATGTAATAGGTGAGAAACAGTCATTCCTTTTTGAAGTGAAACTTCTTTAGGCGCATGAGGGGTAAAATTGGAGCGATCAGTAACGCGGCAGCGTCAGGGACGGTCAGTACTTAGATGGGTGACCACCTAGGAACACCGTGTGACGTTGGCGTTTTTTTTTTTCAATTAGTTTTTTTTTGTATTTAAAATTCCTTTTTTTAAATTAGTTTTTTTTTAATCAAATTAGTTTGCCAAAGAAGTTTCACTTTTGACATGTCTACTTTGTACGCAAGCAATTTTTTTTATTCCTCTTTGGTAGATACAAAATAAAACCTGCATCAAAACCGCTTTTTTTAACTTCATTTTTCCATATAGAGCAATTTATGAGTCCAGAGCCACGGTTCATGGCACTGTTGAAGAGCATGAGATTGTAAGGAACGCTTTGAACAACCTTTCTGGTGATTATGATATTATTTTTTTAAACGCAATACCTTGTTATGTATAGCTAATTATCACTAATCACACACCAATAATTCTTATCAGAACCTATACAATGGAAGAGAGAAAACAGTATATTCGGTAATATGGGTCTCGTCAGTCATATCGGATGGAAATTCATTGCATTCTACCGTCACCACAGATTCTGTTTTACCATCACGGTAAGAGTATAACTGTATATATTGGACCGACGATCTACGTAAGATCGCCGGTGTAGGCTGGATGAGGATTGCGGAAAACCAGGATGTCTGGCGCGAACTTGGGGAGGCCTATGTCCAGCAGTGGACTGCGATAAGCTGACTGACTGAAGAGTCTAGCTAGTATTATTCTACAAGTGTTATATCATTTGTTATTAAAACGACGCTTCTGGAACCACCTTGACGATTAAAGCGTTTTGTTTTTGAAATGTAAGATAATATTATAACAGGCCATAAACTGCTTTAAAACTACTATACCTGATAAAATATTTTAAAGATAAAGTTCAGTTTCTGAAACATGTGCATTCCCGTAGTTTTTATACAAAATTGGAACAAATAATATTTGAACAGTGACAGAATAGTGACCACATATTTTTTGTTTGGAAAAATACTAAATAGAGATCTGACACCCCTTCTTTTATATGGTCATATAATATGATTCAAATATATAACTGAACTAGAGTTTTAATATATAACACTATATACTTACTATATATAGCATAGTATAATAGTATACTATATAATAGAAACACATATTTTATAGGTGCTTTCAGCGCTCGTTACAGGCGTGTTTATTGGACTTTCTCTCTCATCCGTTTTGCAAGAAATAGACAGAGATAGGGCTACGAAAACAATGATACATGGCGAGGTTATTAAACTATTTTTATATACATACTAGCGACCCGCCCCGGCTTCGCACGGGTGAAATGCCGATACTAAATATACTACACACTTTGAATTTCAAGTCTCTTACTTCAAAAACATAGGACTTTCATGCAAACTTCCAACCCCCGTTTAACCCCCTTAGGTATGGAATTTCGTAAAACCCGTTCTTAGCGGATATCTACTCCCTATAAGGGCTACCTGCCTAATTTCAAGTTTGTAGGTGTATTTTTCATTCGACTTTCATACAAACTATCATCCCCTGTTTTAACCCCAAGAGGGGGTTTATTTCTCAAAATACATTATTAGTACACCTCAACACTATCTATAGAGCATACATTTTGAATTTCAAGTCTCTTACTTCAAAAACATGGGACTTTCATACAAACTTCCAACCCCCGTTTAACCCCCTTAGGGGTGGAATTTCGTAAAATCCATTCTTAGCTGACCTCTACTCGGCGAAAGGAATATTCCTACCAAAATTCAAGTCTCTACGTCTTATGGTTCCAGAGATATCGTGATGAGTCAATGGGTGGGTTACTCTTTTATATATATAGATAAAAAATAATTTTCTTACAAACTCAAAATTAACTTATTTTTTTTAAATTACCCACGTTATATAAATTCGAATACAATATACCTACATATAGATATAATTCAGCAAATACCATGTTTAAAATAAAGTATACTATGCATAGCATACATACATGCACAGTTTTCTTGGTCCTAATTAAATATGCAAATAGTGTATTGAGGTATACGTTATTTTTTTTAATTACTACAGATATTAACAGTGGAGGCACTGGAACAAAGGACTAATTTAATACTGCGATCAGATAACTCTAGCGATGCGAAGTCTGTTGCCACTGCGTAAGTACCTTCTTATTTTCCTGTTATGACTGTTACAGAAAATCACAAACAAATAATACTGCCCTCTAGAAGTGTCGTATTCCTGCGGTGAGTAAAGTAGCCATGTCGCCTGGGGATGGTGACGATGGTGAGAGGTAAAGTACGCGTAACACGATTGCAATGCTTCTCGCGTCAATAGGCTTTAATATCTGCATGCCAACAGATAGACTGTGCGCTTGTTTGAAACCCTGGTGGTACCTATAAAATAAAACTTGCGTTACCTATAAACGGATATAATTTTATAATTTACTAATACTTCATTGAAATATTTCAGTTACGTATTTTCTGAAACAAATGCGACGGAAAAGGAAGTTGAGAATATGGGTTACACTGCTCTCCTATACCCAGAGGTAAGAGATAATAGTAAAAGAAACTCATTTATATTTTTTTAAGAATTATGAATTATAAAAAATAAATTAAAAATTATCATCATACTTTAAATACATTGAATAAAGTGCCCACAAAAAGTTTAATTTGATCCTACGTTCTCTTTTGAGGCGGAAGTATTTTCCATCTGTAGGAAAGTACAATTATACGTCACAAAGAGGTACCTCTTTTCTATACTAATATATAAAGCTGAAGAGTTTGTTTGTTTGTTTGTTTGAACGCGGTAATCTCTGGAATTACTGGGCCGATTTGAAAAATTCTTTCAGTATTAGATAGCCCATTTATCGAGGAAGGCTATAGGCTATGTGTCATCACGCTAAGACCAATAGGAGCGGAGTCCACGCCGACGAAGTCGCGCGCAGAAGCTAGTTTTATATAACTAGATTGGCAAACAAGCGTACATCTCACCTGATGGTAAGCTATTACCGTAGGTTATAGACGTATGCAACACCAGAAGCATCGCAAGCGCGTTGCCGACCCTATCCTCAATTCCCCCAGGAGCTCTGGTCACCTTACTCACCAACAGGAACACAATACTGCTTGAAAACAGTATTATTTAGCTGTGATCTTCTTGTAAGGTCGAGGTACTACCCCAGTCGGGCTGCTCCATATTTGGAGCAGGAAATTTCCTTCCTTGCCCTACCTCAATTATCTCCTATATTATTTGTCAACTTCCTCAGAGTTTGACGGAGTATCTCGTTACACGTGCAATCGATTCTCCTCAACAGTATGTGTACATGTATGCTTATGGATTGGACGTACTGTCACACAATGATAAACTAAGTGTAAGCGTTATTTTACTACTTTTTTGTTAGAGGTTTGTAGTCAAAAGGGACCCCTGTAGCTTCATGACGTTCACCCATATACTACATCATCTTCTTCATCATCATCTTAGTAATATTGAGGTAGTTAAACTTTCTCATTATTTGGTAGTTGTACTTTGGCATGAATATCACACAAATTTATATTGTTTTTTAAAGGCGCTACTTTGGTGTTGCGGTGACTCTATTTATAAATAACTAGCGGACCCGGCAGACGTTGTCCTGCCCGGAAAACAGCTACCAAATTTGATTGCTTACATACCAACGAGTTGGACCAAATTACAGATGCTTACAAAATTTGATACAATTTGGTTCAGTAGTTTCGGAGTTACATACCGATAGCTGCGCCACCTACCGAGTCCAACTGAGATCAAAAGTATCCTATGTCCGTTTCCTGGTTCTAAGCTACCTCCCTACCAATTTTCAGCCAAATCGGTTCAGCCGTTCTTGAGTTATAAATAGTGTAACTAACACGATTACACGACTTTATTTTATAAATATAGATAAATAAATAAATATCTACAACATACACACACGGTCGTCTGTTCCTATTCCTAAAAAAATCAACTTAATGCTTGTGTTATAGGTAACAGCTGACTGGTATAGCTACATATTTTTTTTCGATAAACATACATATAATAATAATTATTATATATTACACCCAGTTTCGGGTTGGAAATAGAACCCGGAGCAGAAAGCGGGGTCATTACAAACTGCGCCAACGGGCTAGTCAGTATCTATTTGTTTTTATTTCTAACGGTGTCACCAGGTACAAGTTCTCTACAGCCCCCTACACTACGATCACGGTGCAGCCGCTAGAGCCTTGGCTCGTACGTTCATGGCACTCATACGACATTATACATCGGCGTTAGACGCGACTATTGAAGTCACTGATGATCCCCTTGCATTGGACCTAACTACGGTGAGCTATAATATTTCGTTTGAAGTAAAACTTCTGTACGTACGCCAGACTTGAGTTGTAAGCTGGTGAATGCGTAACGAGAGCTTTACGAAAAGCGTGAACAACTGAAGCGAACGGAAGTTGAGAGGGAGATATAAGTTAGATGGAGCTAAAGAAATTTTACTTCAGTCGTGTGGTCGAAAACACACTTTTTTATTTCTAATCATATTTAGCTATAACTAGCTTCTGCGCGCGACTTCGTCGGCGTGGACTCCGCTCTTTTTGGTCTTAGCGTGATGATATAAAGCCTATAGTCTTCCTCGATAAATGGGCTATCTAACACTGAAAGAATTTTTCAAATCGGACCAGTAGATCCTGAGATTAGCGCGTTCAAATAAACAAACAAACAAACAATCAAACAAACAAACTCTTCAGCTTTATTATATTAGTATAGATAGTAAATATTTTTTAAAAATGTATTTAGTATACGACTTGGGTGCTATTGTACAAACTGCAGAACGTATGGATAAAACAATTTCGTTGCAGGCACAATGAATGTAGAGTAGAGTAGAGCTTCGGAAACGAATGAATGAGGATATTTGTTCAAACAATTTGATTAAAATGTCTTTCAAGACTCGCAAAGTTAATAATAAATCTTTGTACCTGTATTTAAATTTACCCTAAATAAAATAAAATTATGAACTGTTTTATTTTGCTCAAAGTTGGAAGTTTATATTACAAGAAATGTTATTATTATTTTTGATAAAATTGTTTAAAGGGAGCCATTCTTATTACAGTGGTTACATGATGCTTCATCTCCTCCGATATTTATACAGTTTCTACTTATACTAACAATATCACACATAACAATTGTACCTTCAATGGAAAGCGGATTTATCAGACACATGCAGGTATAGTCGTTTAACATATACCTAAATAAATCATTAACCCACTTTTACAAGAAAGAGATCCGACAGCATCATTCTTAAAATTAATGTTCAAAATTTCTTTTATAATTTTGACCCGATTTTAACAAATATTTTTATTGATTATGGTTTTATGGTTAATCTCAAGCGAGGTGCAATTGATGGGTACCTACATCTGTTTATGTTTTGTGAAAAAAAACTTTAATAAAGAAAAGCATTCTTAAAGTCGGTTGATGACATGAATTACTTGTAGTTTTTGTACATGGACTTGTATTCTAAAAGGTATTGAAATTGAAACATTACATTTATGGATTATATTATTTGTTATTATTATTTTTTTTTATTTTTATTGTGCACCTACTCACTATACTTGCTTGCACATACCAAGGTTGGTTGGTAGAAAATGCATGAATTAGCATTAAGCCCTCCTTTTGTACACACTTTTTTTTTGTACAATAAAGAATTTTAAATAAAACATCCCATAAAATGAAACTAATTATTTCTTAACAGAAGCATGCAATGAACTTCTCGCCGGCTCGCTACTGGTGTACGCTCTTCCTGTGTGACTTCATCCTTTACTGTTTCCTAGTATTCTTGATGACAGCCAGCATGATTGCTATTATGGTCTTAGTGGCGCCCATGACCTTTTATTACACTGACTTGGGTATAGTTCAGTCTTACTCAGAATTTAATATTTAATAATATAGACTTAAAGTTATGACTATTTATGAAAATCTTAAAAGCTGATATATTGAATTAGAATTTTTACTTTTATTTTATGTACTTAATTAAAGGCGAACTCAATTTTATAATAAGTCAAAAAATTAAAAAAAAAATTAGACAAGTTAAATAAAGAGAGAATATATTTTGTATAGGTAATATGTATATATAATACATTAAGTTGTCTTTCTAAAATGTGCGTATGGACACTTTTTGCGTTCTATTAGTTATGAGTACAAATATTATTTTTCTATTTAATTAGGTATAGGTATGTCTTTTGCTCAGAAGTTGGAATTCAGTTTTTTTTTTTCAATATGTTACACAAGTTTTTCTCATGTCAACGGATTAAAGTATTTCTATCTATGTTTCCAGTTGTGATACCAATTATGTTAACTGTGTATGGTATCGGTTGCATTCCGCAAGCATATTTGTTCAGCTTAGGACCGCGAACTGCACTCAATACCATGACTTTCGTTATACTTAACGTCGTATTTGGTAAGAATTTACAAATATTTATAATAATATTTCAGTTTGAAGCTATCGATTCCTTACATTTCGTTACAATTTGCACTATCCTTTAGTTTTTGGCAGGTGAAAGAATCTGCGAGATTATAGTTCCTCAAACAAAGCCATCTAACCTCCGCAATTTAATAAGAAAATCTAGCTTTCCTCAAAAACTTAAAAAATAGATATCAGCAATAGCGATCGTTTTAGGCATTTGCAGTGACATTAGTAAAAATAACTTAACAAGAATAATAAGAAAATTTACTAGCGAATAAAAATCGAATTTAGAACTAAGGACAAAAATTTATAGCCTTTGTGTACGAGGGTTGAATTCAAAAGAATTATTCAAAAAATGTAAATTATTCGCTAGGTGAAACAACAGTTATAGCAAAAATACTGTACGGCAACGCGCTCGACTACGCCATGAATTTCATGGCCCTGTCTCCGCAATTTAACATGGCATATGCGTTTGTGAAAATAAAGAAGATATTCCTTTATAACAGCGAGTGCATTGTGTTCAAGAGGAAAAATCTTTGTTTGTCTAAAACCTTGCATAAATGTTGTCGTAAGTATTTTGTATTATTTCAGCCTCAAAATGTTTTTTTGTTTCGTACAAAAAATCGTTGGAGTGCGGTCTTTTTATTTGTCTAAGATCGGTGCTATATGAAAATTTCAGACTTTAGAAAATATGTAATAACATGAGTTAACATTCCACAGTACATAACATAGGTACATACAGTACATAAGTATAATAAGAAAACTAGCTAACCCCGCAAATGTTGTTTTGCCATATATGTTATTAGCCCCCTTAATCCCCCCCTTATAACTTGGGGTATGAAAAATAGATCGTTGGCCGATTCTCAGATCTACCCGATAGGCACACAAAATTTCATAAAAATCGGTCCGTCCGTTTCGGAGGAGTATGGTAACTAACATTGTGACACGAGAATTTTGTATAGATATAAGATATTATTTACGAAAGAACTTTATTATTTCAGCTAAATGTGGTGTCCTACAACAATGCTTCTCTAAAAGATTTTACTTAACCAAGAACACGGGAGTTTTAATGGAATTTATCGCAATATTATCTACAACTGCAATTTTCATGACGCTTTTGTTATTATGGGAGTATAAATATATACAACGATTATGGTCACTATTGGTTACCAAGTGGGTGTATCCTAACAAAATGCAGTATGAAGCAGAAAATCAAGGAGCAGTACGTGAGAAGGAAGATGTATTAAATAAACAAGATGATCTTAAGATAAAGCGCCGTTGGTTTAATTTTTACTATTTTTTATTATTATTTCGTATTTTTATGACTTCAGAAGTTCAGAACCTACCTAATGAAGTTATATTAGATTACACTTGGCCTTCCTGCTTAAAATATGGAGCAGCTCGACTGGGGTAGTACCTCGACCTTACAGAAATCCACAGCTAAATAATACTGTTTTCAAGCAGTATTGTGTTCCTGTTGGTGAGTAAATGACCAGAGCTCCTCGGGGGGATTGGGGATAGGGTCGGCAACGTGCTTGCTTCTGGTGTTGCAGGCGTCTATAAGCTACGGTAATCGCTTACCATCAGGTGAGCCGTACATTTGTTTGCCGACCTAGTTATATTTAAAAAAATCTGAACTGACACCGCTGATTTATCAAATTTTAAATTTATTTTTTTCGTTGGTCTCTTACGCTACGCCGTGTAAATAGTTAACAATAATTTATAATTTCAGGCGAAAAAGTAAATACCTTCGGTGAATATCTTCTTGCTTGCAATGTCTCTCAGAGAATATATGGAAAGAGCAACATTGGCAACGTTTATTTTGGCTTAGGTAAAGGGGAGGCACTGGCTATTTCTGGTCTTGTAGAGCATGGCAGACTGAAGTTATGTGAAGTATTAGCTGGTGAGAATTATTGAACATTTTGAGTGTCCTATTTTTGAGGCTCGTACATAAAAAACGAGTTTGCTTTAAACCACACGACTGAAGTAAAACTTCGTAAAAACGTAACTCTCTCTCTTTCTATATTTACTTACTAACTTACATCTCCCTCTCAACTTCCGTTCGTCTCGCCCGATCACACTTTTCGTGACGCTCTCGTTACGCATTCAATATAAGTGAATCAGTTTGGTATCTTATGTTTGCAAATATAACACAAACACAGTAAAGAACAGTTTTCTAAGCATTAAGACACAAAATTAATAATGAATGAATGTCAAAGCTAGGTGAAAATGTACCTAATACGTATTTAATTAAGTCTCAAAGTAATTTTTTACAACACAGGATATGTACTTCCAAGCGAAGGAGATTTGTGGTGTTTATCGAAATGGACATCAAACAGAAATCCTCATATGGTATATTTAAGATAAATAATATTTTAGAACACAATATTAATTAATTCAATCTCTTTACGCTATATATACATTAATTCTCGACATGTTTATTTTTTTTTAACCATTCGGTACATCTTTTATTCGAATTCGCTTCGCTACATCCTGTAATATACCTACTACTGCTTGGCAATTAGCATAGGCCTTTTTCCCATTTAGAAGAAGGATCAGAGCTTAATCCACCACGCTGCTTCAATGCGAGTTGGCGGATATATTCCCTAATATGATTAACGATCGCTATCAGGTGTATCTACATGAAAACAATCGGGACCGACGGCTTAACGTGCTCTCTGAGGCACGGTGGTGAGACCCACAAGGACTGCACATACACCCAGACCACGGCAAACATGTTGCCCCAACGCGGCGTTTATTCGAATTTTAGGTCCTACTTACTCAAATATCTGCATACTACGTAGGTACCTACTGTGAATTAGATATTATCTTATGGCGGACATAATTTTTTTATTTCTTCCAGTATGCTCGTCAAGTGACCTTTAGTTGTGAGCATGATCCACTTCCTTTGTGGATGACGGTATACCGTGCGCTGGAAATGATAGCGGCGTTGCGCGGTGTGCCGCAGGCGCACGTTAATAAGGAAGTTATGACTTACATCGACGCTCTTGGTGAATATATTTTTTTAATATCACTATGCCCTATTATATTTTAGGGAATCGGCCTTTCTTAGGTCTTTTTAGGCAGATTCCCTAAAAAGGCAATCTTTCATAAAAACAGAGTTTCGATTTGGCCGAAATTTCGGACGATTTTGGGCTGAAACCGAAACTAAGGCCGATTTGCCTACGTAGATAAAAAAGTAAATTAAATAACTTGATATAATTAATTTTAATGTTAATAATTTTCAAAAGTAAGTTAATTAATACAAGTACCTACCTACACATTTTTTTGCGCTTGGATTGCAAATATTTATTTTATATTTTATATTTAGTATCAGCATTGCACCCGTGCGAAGCCGGAGCGGGTCGCTAGTATATTATATAAATTTTACGTATATGTTGATTTTACTTTATAATTTTTTTAGAATTGCATCAGCAAGTCAATACGCTAATTCAATACCTCTCTCCTAACGATCGCGCTCGACTGCACTTCGCTGCAGCCACTGTAGCAGCACCGCCGGTTATTATCCTTGACGAGTGTACTGCCTATCAGAAGTACTCGGTGCGAAGGGCCATGTATTACATATTGTATAACCTCAGAAAACGCGGACATGCGATTGTAATAAGTTCTAGCAGGTATTGTCCAATATGACCAAATTATTTTTAAAATACTTTTTTTTTGTTATATAACTAAGTAGGTCGGCAAACAAGCGTACGGCTCACCTGATGGTAAGCGATTATCGTAGCTTAGAGACGTCTGCAACACCAGAAGCATAGCAAACGCGTTGCCGACCCTATCCCCAATTCCCTCCAGGAGCTCTGGTCATATTACTCACCAACAGGAACACAACACTGCTTGAAAGCAGTATTATTTAGCTGTGATTTTCTGTAAGGTCGAGGTACTACCCCAGTGGGACTGTTCCATATTTTGAGAAGGAAATTTCCTGCTGTGCCCTGCCTCAGTTAGATCTTATGTTACTAGATCTTTTTCATTAATAATTACTAGGGTCTGTGGTTATTTAATTACCGGTATATTAAACGGAATCTGTCTGAAAAGCTTTTTTCATATACGAGAAGGACTTGAGCTTAATCCTCCACGCTGTTCCGTTGCGGCTTGGCGAACACTTCGGTACTTGTGGTAGGGAAATTATCGGGTGTGTATGTATAATAAAGAGTTAGATGGGTTAGTGTAATGAGTTTAGTGAGGCCAAAATCGATAAAAGAATTTTTGTTCTAATATTCAGAAAGTAATCTGTAATCCAGTGTAAACTTTTCTGAACTTCTGAATATACTAATCACAAAATAGGTGGTTTAGTCGTTACCATCCCATCACGAGCTAAAAATAATCAAGCTTTGACTAATCTTTTTGGGTTTTGTTCTCTTATTAGTGTAGAGAGTCACTTGCCAGTAACTAATCGCCTAGCCATCCTTGTTGATGGTCATATATATGACATTGACCAAGTGGATCTATTGGTGGAACGCTACAGCGAAAAAGGCTTTACAGTTGTACTACATCTTAAAGATGAAGTGAACGTAGAAGGAATGTTCTCGAAATATTTCAAGAGTTTTGTCATTAATGATTTATCTGATGTGAGTGCCTTATGATATAATTAATAAATTAGCTAATCGACTTACCCCATTAGAATAATAAGTACTTTTTGTAAAGATAGTCACAGATAAATAAAAAAACAGAACTATGCTAAAACCAAATTCCTACAATCAAGTCGTCAATTTTTTTTCATATAAACATTTTTTCTTCGCCTAATAAAAGTTAATTGACAGGTACTGGTAAATGTCCAAGTTTTGGACGCAGACTTAACATGGGCAAGTGTTTTCGAAATAATGGAGAGGCTCCAAGCTGAAAACAAACACGTCTACTCATACATAGTATCGGCCATACCAATAGACTATATTTACAATACAATTTTGACCCGAGAAAGTGGACGTAAAATTGCCGAAGAAGAGAAGTTATGTTGCTACAAATACCTCATCCCTCACAAGGCTAAAGTGAAACCATCAAAAGAAACATTAGCTAATTTACTACCCTTTGAAAAGAGATTTAATATTACTAAGTTAAAGGAACTGCCATGGTCAGTCATTTTTAATAGATAAAAAGAAAATCATAGACAATACTTGAGTTAAAATATACCAACCTCCTTTTTTGTTAATTATGAACGCATTATTTGGTTGTCATATGCAAGCAGAGTTTAGGCACTGTTAGTAAAAGAAAAGCATATTGTTAGTAAAAAGAAATTTTTATTTTATTTTAAGCATTTGTTTAAAATAAGCAGAATAGCACAATGGTGGTGTGATTTGCAATACAAGCAATAAATATTAATTTAGCATAAGCTGGTGTTTTTCTTACACATAAAATTTAGGTGAGATTTATGGCTGTACATTATACTACCAACACCAAATATAAAGCTAAAAAATATTTACATCTAATCATTTTAAATACACATAAATACATACATACAGATCTTTTCCTGCCAAGTCTGATACAATACATAGACATAGTTCGAGGCTTATTGTTATTTACTGTTATAATTTTGCTTCATCATATAGCTAAGTGCAAGTAAATAGATTACCTAGGCACCAAATTTAACAATTTATATACTAGTAAACACCACAGGGAAAGACTAAAATTTTCATAAAAAATTAATTATGTTTACATAATTGTTTAACTGCAATTATGGCAAAATTTACTAAATAATTGTTTCATGGTAAAAACTTTTAAATATAATTATCTAGTTGAATTTATTGTATTTAATTATGAAACTAAGTTGCTTGTATTTATTATTTAAGATATTATCATGTTATTAGCATTAAACAAAATTAAAATACTGAAAAACAAAGGTAAAGAAATTTTTTTTAAATATGAATTGACTCATATAGCTTCTACAAACTTATTTTTATAAGCGAAAATATAAAACTAACCTTATTTATTTATACTTTATTGTACATCACAACTACAAATATCATTTACAGACTGTGAAGTACAATGGGCGGACTTATGGCTATTTAGCCATTTCTTCCAGACAACCCAAATATATATTCCCTACTATGAGTAACGATCGCTATCAGGTGTACATGATAACAACCGGGACCGACGGCTTAACGTGCTCTCCGAGGCACGGTGGGGAGACCCACGAGGACTGCACAAACACCCAGACCACGGCAAACATCTGTATGGCCAATACAAATGTTGTCGTGTGCGGGGATCGAACCCGCAACCGCTCGCGCAACAGCCAATCGCAATCCATTGCTGTGACCGTTATGCCAACGCGGCGTCGCCGCGTCGTACCTTACCCTACGTCCTTACCCTACATTTGGTTTTCTTTACGTTTTTTAAAGAGACTTTCTAGTGAGATCAAAATAATACTGACTTGACTATGACTTATTTAACGATTTTTAGCATTAAATATATGTTACATTTCAATGTAATGTAGTATGTGACCTGTGCAGCTCATTATTTGAGCCTCTAGCTTGTGTCATGATATTTTCTAAACGATTTGTCGTTTCACGGATCATAGAGAATTCAGAGAGGTCTGGAAGGTCTAACACAATGTGAGCAGAGAGACGCTTGTAAACAGAACTTGTATCTTTTTTATTTCTCCTAGCCTCCTCATATTTTAATTGTTGTTTTAAAAATATCGACTGTTTCAACATTTCCTGGACGTTTCTGAAGCTCGTCGCTGCGCCGTCCATTGACTTCACTGCACTGCAATTTTAAAGAAGAGTAGTTTAGAACCTACTTTATTTTAACCTTTAATTGCCGAGGTGGTGTCATCGTGACACCGCGAAAGTTGAATCAGGAATATTTTAACAACCAATAGGGTTACAAATCTGTCTCTTTCAGTAGCTGCTTGTTTTGACTTGATCTTTCATTAGACGATCGTGCACACGCGTTACGTACATAGGTGGGTCCGCAACCAGAGCTCCGGTGTCAACGTGACGTAAGGTCGGTGTTAATGTTACTATTTTATGATTTTAGGTTTTTTTGTGAAATGCTTATTTTGTCTTAATTTTTTAGATGGCGCAAGCAAGTAAATCAGGAATCGGTCGTAAGAGAAAAATACAACTGAATTTGAATAATCCTAGTGATTAAATTGTTCTAGAGAGCTGGTTAGACGAAGAGTTACTAGATTTTAGTAATTGTGATGATGAGTTGGTTGACCCAGATTTGCACCTGCTCAGCGAGCATGATACAGGCTAGGAACAATCTGAGGAAGAAGAACCATTGCGTGAGTCACAAAATCAACTCTTCGAATATTGAATCACGACAAAGAACAGGAAAATAATATTATGGTAAAAATGGATACAAGTGCAGTTCTTCTGAGCCTGTGCCAAGGTCTTGTAGATCTTTGAGTCAAAACATAGTCAGAAATATACCTCAGAGGCAAAGAGAATGTACCAGCCCTGCTACTTGCTAAGTCTTGTCAGAGAGTTGGTTTTGATGCATTTGAATCGACGTGCCTATAACACACATTTGCCAAGGGGGCTGATACTTACAATAAAGCGTATTCTTGGTAAAGAGTTGACAGCCAAAGAACCAGAAGACTATGAAAAAGCCGTAGTTAGCCATAAGAGGAAGTTCTGTAACATTTGTCCATCCAAGCTCAAAAGGAAGACCCCTCATCAGTGCATCGGGTACAAAATATACACATGCCTACAATGCGCCCAAAAACTTTGCCAAAATTGTACCTCAAATTATTAGATCTTTGAAATATTATGGTATTTTGTCGATTAGAGTTTTTGTTTGTTGATTATAATAAGAAAAGTTAATTTTATTAAACTATTTTTTGAATTACTAAGTTTTTTCAAAGACTCTAAACTTAAGTTCCTAAAAATGTGGCATTTTTACATTTTTGCTATTAAAAGTTTATAAAATGTATTTTTGTCATTTTTATGATTTTATCCTAATGTTTGTTAAGTAAATATTAAGGTTATATATAATTTTAACAAATTTTTAATATAGATTTTATTAAAAACGTCACTTTAAATAGGGTGTCACCATGACCTAACCTCGGCGAATGAGTACTAAAAATGAGGGTCGGTAATTAAAGGTTAAGCAAAGCAGTAGGAAAGACTTAATTTTTACTCAACTGTAACAAAATCCACAAATATTATTATAGGATTTTGATTTATTGTGAATGTGTCTTTTCTTATATTCTCAAATAACTTCTTAATGGACTAACGGATTTCAATGACTTATTAGATGTATAATTATACTAATTTGATTCTATGGCAGAAAGTAAAACTTTGTTTTGTTTCAATTGAATAAATGTTAGAGGGAAAATATATAAATGAAAGATATATTATAACTTCATTAACGAGAATATTGGTGTAGCAAGATGATTTCTACGAGGTTAAAATGAAATGAAATGAAATATGTAATAAAAGAACAAAAAAATAATATGAAGAAACTAAAGTTAGTTAGGTAGTTGATTATGTAAAACTACAAATTACAACAAAAAATTGATCATTATCAAATACCTCAATGCATATTCCACATCATAACACCGGCCTTGTAGTTCATGCTGTAATTTAGTGACTTCAACTCTTCTCTCTACCATAGGAGTTAAGGCTTTTCTTACATGTTCCTGTAGTCTATATAATGCTAGAGACGGCTCGTTCGCTACTATGTGCATGTTTTCTGATATACGCTCTGCAGCTACAACAGAAGTAGTATTTGATAATTTTTTTATTTTATTTGCTAACTTTTTTTTTTATTTTTTTTTTTTTTTTGTTAGTATTCGTACCTTTTTTCGCCTTTGACTCCAGATCTGCATCACCTTGATAGACGAAAGCCATAATGCTAATGCACTGTATGATATTACCGAAATTTAACACTTGAACTTTTCCATGCAAAAGATGAATTGAAAAGTTTATCTTCACTCAAAATGTTTAAATGTAACAATGACAAACAATTGTGTTGTTTAATAAATGTTTTTTTAGGCAATTCAGTATTCGTATTTGGTAAATTTAAAATGCGCTAAATAATCACCTGTTTTGATTTTGTTAAATGCTGTCAAATGTCAAGCGTCATCCCTCGACCCCACGACCCTCACTCAAAGCTTTACGTCAAACATTGCCACAGCACGGTCTTAAATACAGGTCAGGAAGCTAAGTCCAATTTCAAGTGTTGAGTCTTAACCTCTGGTATACCGGACTCGCCCAGCGCGAACTCCCGTAGTCTCCCGCAAGGTTAGATCTAACCTCAGCACTGAGTCTACCGCACCGCTCTCACGGCGCTGACCTCGCATTTCCCGCGGTAATATGATTCGATAAGCGCGCGTTACTTGAGTCGTAGTTTTTTCCTCATAACTCACAAGTTTCTACACTTAGAACAAAAACGCTTATATTATTTTGAAGAGTATGAACTAAGCTTTAATTTACTGTATAAAAAGTGTTGTACATGTGCGTATATCAATTATAAAATCGCGCTTGTTTCAGAGAGAGAGAGAAAAAGTGGCCTTGGTGCAAAAACATGTCGAAAAAATAAAGTATTATGATACATTTGTCGTTGATTCTACTTATTCTGTTTCCCAATAGTATCTATCTAGCTCTAACAGCAAAATAAATAAATTGTGATACAGTTCAAAGTTTCTTTTTTATACTTGAAAATAGGTGGTCTAGATTGAGAGCGCTTGAATCACGATCGACATTTCAATTACACCTTGTAAAGCAATTACCTTAGGTACGGGGTTTGTACTTCATAGTTAATTTAGAAAAACTAATCAAAATTAGTATTGAGGATGAAGAACGCAACGATAAAACTGAAAACAATATTTTTTGGACAATAATATCAAAAGAGGGCGAGAAATTAGGATATTTTTTTGAAAGCAAACTATACATATTTTACCTATTCTCGACAAATATCATTATAAATATTCATAAAGTACACAAAATACACTTTGCATCGGTGTATAATATGTATACAATTTTCTTATTAAGAAAATAAGAAATCTCGATCCAAACATAGAGCATAACGGTGCAGAAATTGATAGGCATGGGGTGACGTTACTGACCTTGGTTAATGTATGACACAAAATCTACAGCATGTTCTTTTTCTTTCAATGCATTTTATGCTCGTTTTCAATATAAACTTAGTTTTTGTCCAATAAATGAATTTTTAGTTAATGGGTTCGGGTTGTTTATGTAATAAATACGTTATGTAATAATAATATATAATATATTATGTATATATACAAATAAATAAAATTGGAGTGTCTGTTTGTAATATTAAAATAACCGCTTTGACTTAATTTTTATGGATGTATACCCGGTACATATACCAAAATAACATTTTTTACGTCTATAAGCTACGGTAATCGCTTACCATCAGGTGAGCCGTACGCTTGTTTGCTGATCTAGTTACATTAAAAAAAATTGCGTGCGACAGAAGTGAAAATTCTTTGGCAAACTAATTGAAACAAAGACAACATCACGCGGTGTTCCCAGGCGGTCACCCATCCAAGTACTGACCGCGCCCAATGTTGCTTAAATTCGGTGATCGGATGAGAACTCGTGTATTCAATGTGGTATAAAATCATTTATGGTGCGTTGCCTTTGTCTCAAATTTTACCCTCATGCGGCTAAAGAAGTTTCACTTAAAACAAAAAGTTTTTTTTTTTTTCGATTAAGTAAAATAAAATTGTATGGCTCAGTATAGGATTGATCTTTACAACATACAGATATCTATTTATTTTCAGTTTTTCAGATGAAATGATGCAGTAATCCTGTGAACGACATGTACAAATAAAAAGGCAGCATTTTTTTTAAATATCATTTATTAACGAACACAACTTTTGAGAAGAGAAGAGATGTCGCAACAAACCCATTAGACAGTATAATAATAGATAATAAATATAGACGTAATAATAATAGTCAAGTAAATCGCGCTATTAAAGATTACTCAAAAAGTTGTTATCAGATCTCGATCTAATTTAAACAAAACTACATGACAAGTATTAGCTTTCGATTAAAGTAAGAATCATCCTAATCGGTACACCGAGTAAAAAGTTATGCTGCATAATACACCGTAGGTCGACGAAAAAGTAGTCAAGTACATACGCATTATTAGATATAACTCTAAAAGTACTTGTCAGATCTCAATTAAATTTAAATGGGACCACATGACACACTACACCTTTCATTCAAAACAAAATTGATCGAAATCGGTCCACCCAGTCAAAAGTTCTGAGCTAACATACATTTAAAAAAAAATACAGTCGAATTGAGAACCTCCTCCGTTTTTGGAAGTCGGTTAATAAACAACATTATTCGGTAAGTCTAAAGACTTAACAATCCTAACCTCAAAACTTTAACCGTGATATCTCCATAACCATGGGATTACTGGGAGTGGGAGTGGTACCAGAGGATAAGCCACCCCACTCCCTCTCCCCTCTTCCCCCAAAACCTCATAAATCCAGTGGTACCAGAGAGTAGCCCTCCCCCCCGCTCTTCCCCAGAAACCCCATAAATCGATTCCGCACATGGTGGGAGTGGTACCAGACGGTTACCCACCCCCCCCTCCCCCACTCACCCCACAAAACCCCATAAATCGATGTCCGTCTTTCTAAAGCTTAGCCCCATGAAATATCTCCTTTCCAACAAAAAAAGAATTATCACAATCGACGAATTTATAAACGATGAAGTTATCCGCGAACACACTTAAAAATATAAATCGGTCGAATTAAGAAACCTCCTTTTTTGAAGTCGCTTAAAAGTATAATTTCACAAACTTTACTTGTTCTGGTTGAAAACGCAAAAACAATCAACCTGTGTTTGAAAAACATTAACCGGCCATTTTGAAGCTCACGCACACATAAACAAATTTGAATATGTGTAAGTAGAAAAACAGCCATTTCACATTTACCTATGAAAAACAAAATATTTACGGAATATATTACCAAAACAGTAACTAATGCGTAATCTGCAATGAATTTACTTTACAATAATTACATTTTTTACTAAGGTCTCAAGGAAAAAAATAAAATATCGCACGTTGAAAATGTTGTAAAGGTCATCCACTTGTCTAAGTACATTTTCTATTTGAGTTTTTTTTGTAGGTACGGACATTACAACAGCCAATGATTGTGTTTGCTGTCATCTTTATGATATAAATACTGTAAATAATAACAGTAACTTACCTTTTCGTAATAAAGTTTAAGAAAAACACTATAATAAAATACTATAATAAAAAATGGAACGTCTACACGAAAGTGAAGACTTTGACTGGTTGAATCTTGGAAAACTTATATGAAAACTAAATTAATGTTTGGTCTAATTGGTATCTAATTTCGTACTGAATATACTAAAATACGCCTGTAAACTATTTTAAGCTCTATTTTTGTTAAATAAGGTTTCAAAACGAGTTAATTACCTGAGGTTAGATCTAAACGCGCGGGAAACAACGGAGAAAAAATTTGTCGTGTAGATATAACCGCGTGGGAGACAACAGACTACAAAACGGATGAGATCGTGACATATGCGTAGATAAATAATTTGAGGTTAGATCTAACCTCACGGGAGACAACCTATTAATGAGAAACTTTTCCAATTACAGGACTTTTACGTTTTAGGTTTTACGTTCTTAGAATCAGTGTTGCCAACTTTATTTATCAGAAGATCGTACCACATCCTAGAAAAAATCGTATTTTGCCTATATTTCAAGGAAAAAAATCGTACGTAATGAAATTTCAATAAAACAACGTAAATAATTTTAAAACGGAATGCTATTATAATTTTGATTCAATATTTATTATTTAAGGAACATGAATCAACATTTAACATTAAGAATTTTTATATTTTTAATTTTTTAGATATGAGAAAAGTTATATAACATATTATATTCTCAAACTCAGATGAAACCGTGATTACGTATCATTTCCGTAGTATATATACGCTTCCAAGCTAGAGGGGGTGTATTCTGAGCGTAAATTCCAATTTGAGCTGTTCTCCGAAGGTCAGCTCAAAGTCATTTCGATGAAAACGCGTTTAATTCGATATCTCGAGAATGGTTAGTGTTAGGCAAAAAATTGTAGAGACCTTTTCTTTTCTAAATTAAATTTACTAACTTTTTATCTGAAACTTTTTTTATGATCAATACTTTTCAATTTATTACTTTCGAAAGGCAGAAATTTTACTTTTTTATCTCTCTATTTTTCATTTTTCGCCATTTTCTCCCCAACCGTTCAATTTTATGAAATTTTACCCATTATCAAAGTCGTAGATCTTTTAATTATGAACAACTTTTTCCTGAAACTTTTTTTCTAACACCAATATCTTCTAAGTTATACACCTTAATAAAGTAGAAATCCGCGCGAGCGAAGTACGCGCCATTGTCGCGACGCGTATTCACAGACACACCATCGCGTGAATTAGTGCGGGTAAGAAACATCTGTTCATCATGGAATCTATTTTCTACAAGATAAAGTAGATAAAATTACTCTCGCTTTAAAAGGCGAACAATTTATTTTGAATTTGTATCGCTAGTTTTCAGGCGTTATAAGGGATACAAAAAAGTGGCAGGCAGTAGGGGGTTAAATTGGAATCCTTTCCTCCTACCTCTGATGCTGCATTTTTTCACTCGTTGGGGTGTTACTACCAAGTGCAATACTGGCTCGAAAATTATCTGAAACCCGAGGAGTGGAGCTGGCGTCACACCCCCCGTGGATTTGAGCCGATACCAATGTCACGGAAACCAGCTCCGGAAGATTTGCTCAGATCGATTGCGTGCAAATGCAAAACAAACTTAGGCAAAAACGTGCGGATGTAGAAAAGCTGGCATGTTTTGCTCAGTAATTTGCACTAGTTGCCAAGATAACTATTGTTCTAATATCGCTAATGTTGACGACGATAATATTTTTGACGCAATGGACGAGGACAACGTATGCCCCGATACCGTCAGGACCTGTAATATTAACGAACCACTTCCATCAGTTCCATCCACCTCGGGTGCTTAATTTTACGACTTGTTTGATATATTTTCCGTGAATAAATGTGTCAAATAGTTTTCATTATTCGTCAACTTCTTTTTATACTTCTTATTCACATTATTTCAATCGATTAATAGATCGAATTAATTTGAATTCTCATATATTTTTCCTTCGTTATGATGATGGGTGTAAGATGAAAAGATCGTATATTTTGCGTACGATTTCGATTATTCGATCGTACATCGTACAAGAGCCAAAAAGATCGTATAAATACGATTTAAATCGTACGGTTGGCAACACTGCTTAGAATTCGTCTCACCAGAAGACTCGACGAAAACGAATTCCAACCACCGGAGCAGGCTGGGTTGTTCGGCAGATTATTCAAAAGACAGCTTAGAAGAATATAATTGGCCGCTGTATATGGCATTTGTGGACTACGACTGTCTCTCTCGTCGACGTCCTGGACTCTCTGCAGAGATGTCATATCGATGGGCAATTGGGCAATATATCGAGGTACCTATTCAGATGTATGTACGATGCGGCGACGATGACCGTTTATATCCAAGACCAGAGAACAATACCCATTTTTCTCCGGCGTGGAATAAGACAGGGAGATGTAATATCACCAAAACTGTTTACCACTCCGCTGGAGGATGTCTTTAAGACCTTGAATTGGGGGGAACGAGGCATCAACGTCAACGGCGAATACATCTCTCACCTTCGTTTTGCCGACGATATCGTCATCTTTGCGGAGATGTTGGAAGAGCTAGGCCAGATGCTGGCCAGCCTAGATGAGTCCCCCCAAAGGGTCGGTCTCGATATGAACTTGGACAAAACGAAAGTTATGTGTAAGAACCAAGTCATACCGAGACCGATATCGGTCGGATTATGTTTACCTAGGTCATACCATCCAACTAGGCCGCAACAACTTCGAAAAGGAGGCTGATAGGAGAATTCGGTTGGGTTGGGCGGCATTTGACAGGCTTCGTCGAGTCTTCACTTCGAAGATTCTGCAATGCTTGAAGACAAAATTTTCGACCAATGCGTCCTGCCTCTGTTAACATAAGGAGCCGAAACATAAACACTGACGAAGGGACTGGTCCACAAGTTAAAAGTCGCTCAACATGCAATGGAACGGGCTATGCTTGGGGTTTCTTTCAAAGATAAAATTAGAAATGAGATTATTCGCGAGAGAACGAAAGTAACCGACATAGCCCACAGAATTAGCAAGTTAAAGTGGCAGTGGGCTGGTTATCTGTGTCGCAGGACCAATGGCCATTGGAGCAGACGTGTCCTGGAGTGGATACCGCATATTGGCAAACGCAGTGGAGGACGTCCTCCGGCCCGCTGGACCGACGAATCTGACGATCTACGTAAGATTGCCGGTGTAGGCTGGATGAGGATTGCGGAAAACCGGGATGTCTAGCGCGAACTTGGGGAGGCCTTTGTCCAGCAGTGGGCTGCAATAGGCTGAACTGACTGAATTTTAACTGATGTGACGTGTGACCTTCTGTTGGATTACAGCACGGCGAAACCAATGGTGTAATAGTAGCATATGGATATTATAGTAGTAGCAAGTAGCAACACTACTGCATGTCATAACAAAGTGCCTTTACAAGTTTACAACTAACAACATTGCTATCATTGCTTTAAAATACAATCATCAACCAAAATTTCAAAAGTTCAAAAGTCAAAGCTTGGTCATTTGCTCATTTGGTTAAAGCTCAAATCCAGTCAATGAATCAAGTCTCTATTGTAGGTATATTAAAAATGTAACGAATGTTTCTCCTTTGCTCATGAGATAAGTGATAATTTAAAACACGTCGCTTGTTGATACAAAAGGTAATTATAAGATATCGTTGTAGGATTATCACATTTCTTATCATGATTGTATTCGATATTGTTATCATTCAATACATTTATAAAAATGCACTTGAATTCAAACTCTAGTTCCGTTTGTTCAATATCTATAAAGATAACAGAGTTAGGGCCTGTTACACCAGTTTTGGATAGGGCTATTTGACGGATGACGGTATCCGACAGTAAAAAGTTTTCTATTTAATATTCTTTTTTACCATCGAAGGCTATTCTTTAGATTAACGGAAATCGATTTAAAGGGTTTTTGAGGGGTGAGGGGTGGAAGGGTCGTTTACCCTCTGGTACCACTCCCACCATGCGAAACCCCATGGTTATGGAGATATCCATTGTTACTTACTGGCCTATTCTACCTCTGGCTATGGCCTTTAGGTCCTGTTTCACAGTTGTGGATCACTGTTTGACGGATGACGATAGAATAGGCCAGTAGGATGTGTTTCTCCTCAATTAATAAACTGCAACTTTAAGAATTAATATTTGCAAATAGAAATATCTTATAGATACCTATAGTAGAGTTCGATGGTAAAAAAGAATAATAAACCAAAAACTTTACTGTGTCATCCGTCAAATAGCGATGTCCACAACTGGTGAAACAGGCCCTTAGAGATTTAACATCACACATTGAACATAATTATATCTATTGTAATGATAAAATATATTGATATTTTAATTTATATATTTGTATTATCTAAGTAACTACTGTATGTAATATTTGTAATTTTGTATGTCTATTTTATGTTTATTTAGTACATTATTTTATTTTTAGATTATATAACAACTGCAATTTTTTTTTTAAATGTACGGTATTAAAATGGTGAGTAATTTATTGTATGTAGTTGTTGCCTGGTTTTAAAAAAATATTAATTTTTTTTTTTATTTTTCTAGGGTACGAATATCAGCTTCCTCCAGAGAATATTTAATTTTTTTTTACCCATGAATTGGTTACTAAGAATTTATTCTTTGTGTGTACTGATAGTTGATGTTATATGGGTTTTTTTGAATGCCATATATGCAATATTGCGGGCTTGCTGTGAGATTTTTAAGCCTCCTCCCTTTAAGTCTGTTGAAGGTGAAACGATTTTGGTAAGTCTTTTTAATAAGTTTACTTACCCAAAATTTTTAAATTCATTTACGTTTTATTTCATTTTTTGAATAAAATTTGTATTGTTTAAGACAAAATTAGTTTTGGGAGTCGTTTTTCTATTATCTATATAAATAAAAATGAATTACTAAATGGGTTGCTAAGCACAAAACTTAAAAACGATTGGAGCAATTCTGCTTCTTTTTTTAAGTTTCTTAAAATTTTTTAGAAGCTTCTTATAAAATGATAATTACGAAAATTGCTCATATAATCAAAAAATTTAAAAAAATGTTAAGTGCACCCGCAGATATACAATTTCAAGTTGGCCAACTAAATTGGAGAGTATAATAATAGGTATGGTGACATATGCTAGCCCGCACATCTTCTCCAACTAAATTGTACAACTAACTAATTGGATACCGATCGCATCAGAATCGAAATTCCCTTCCGATTATGCACAATTTCAAAGTTGTACAACTAAATTGGAAACGTACCCAATTTAGTTGTTCGATAGTTGGCCAATTCACAATTGTATGTCTGCGGGGTCTCTAAATGTCTGTCGTTTCAGCTAGTATTAAGTATGTATAATTTAATAATTTTAATATTATCTTTGTTTCATTTTCAGATTATTGGCTCTGGACGAGGTGTCGGACGGGAATTAGCAATACAGCTAGCACTTCTGGGTGCCAAAATAATTTGTGTAGATAAAAATGAGTCCAACAATAATAACACAGTGTCACATATAAACCGTAAAGGTGGTCTTGCACTGGCTTTCAATAAAGATATCACAAAGAAAGAGAATGTTGATAGCTTATGTGATGAAGTGAAAAAGGAGGTTGGTTTTGTCAGTATGATGTTCTATTGCTGTGGAATTCCAAGTCCAAGAGCTTTAATTACGCAGCCACCGCAAGACATTCATCATACACTAGACCTCACTTTGACATCCTATTTATGGGTCAGTATTGAGTTTTAATAAATAATCTATTATACTCTATACAAATAAATAAAATTGGAGTGTCTGTTTGTAATATTAAAAAAACCGCTTTTTACTAAATGAATATGGATCTATCTATACACGGAACATATACCAAAATAACATTTTTTACAATTTTTGTCTGTCTGTCTGTTTGTTCCGGCTAATCTCTGAAACGGCTGGACCGATTTTGACGGGACTTTCACTGGCAGATAGCTGATGTAATAAGGTGTAACTTGGGCTACTTTTATTTTGTATTTTTTTTTTATAATTGCGAACTGAACAATAACTTTTTTGGTTAAATTCCACCTGGATGAAGTCACGGGCACAGCTGCTAGTTCATAATAACATTAAATTAATGTGTTGCAGTAAAATAAATTATATTTTTAACTGACTTGTCCACTAAAGCTGAGCAATCATTTCCTCGACTATTGGTTAAAAACGACTTTAATTTAGAGTAATGGAAATACCTTTAATCCTACTGAACATTCTCATGTTTCTAGATTTTTTTGTTTATCATCAGGTTATATTTGGTCTTGTCTTGTCACAATATTAAACTTATCTACCAACCATGAGGTCTGTTCTATCTTACACTATAATTTTGATAGAATTCTAAATGGTAAGTTAAAGTTGTAAAATTATATGAATAACTTTGATTCAGCCTGTATGTATAACCTACTGTGGAGGCTGGCACTCTTTCATCATGTAGGAAAAGGCCTCAAAGCTTCATCCAACTTAAAATGTGATTATTGTATATTATTAACAGTAAAAAAAAATGATTACAGCTCATAGAACATTTTTTACCCCAAATGAAAGCAAAAAATCATGGCCACATTGTAGCCCTGACGTCTGTAGCCGGGCTGAGTCACATCAAACATCAAATGCCACTCAGTGTTGCACAGTTTGCAGTACAGGGTCTAGCGGAGTCACTCATGGAGGATGTTAGGATCAGCAAAACTGATGGAGTATATGTCACTCTTGTACACATATATCCATTTATTGTTGAAGACAACTCCGATTTAAGACCAAAGTATGTATTTAAAATACATAATAATATGTATTCAATAAGAAGTATTTTTTTTTATTATATCGAAAGAAATTTTTTAACATTAATGAGTTGCTTAAAACCGAATAAAATCATATCAAGAATTTCGATTCCGCGAGGTATAGATCCATAGCTTAACGGCTAGAGCACCGGACACGGATTGTCGGGAGGTGCGGGTTCGAATCCCGCTGGATCGAAAATTTTGATATGATAATAAAAAACATTTTCGAATTTCCTCATGTGTGGGTAACACAAAAAATAAAAATAATACGAAATTAATGAGTAATCACTGAAATAAGGTTTGTTGTAAATAAGCTTTGTTGCACTAAAGAATTTGCAACACAAAAGAAAAAAAATTCATATTGAAAGTACCAATAGATACTAGTATCATACTATCATATTGAAATCTATTTACAGTAATTACTATATAAAGTCACTGTATGTCTTCAAATATAAGCTCTTATTAAATTTTTATTTATATCTTACAATTTATAAATTCAATAAATCTCATTTTAAATGTTTGTTGTGTGTCCTTTCTCTACATGGGGAAGAGGCCTATTACAGGCTGAATCGTTGTATGTACACAGATGAGTTTATGATCAATTGCAATTTCTAAAATAGTTTTATTTGTGTATTTCAGGATACCCAGCTATTTTGGCACGATATCACCTATCAAAGCTGCAGAATCAATTCTCGAAAGTGTTCTCCGTAACTATCCAGAAGCGTCTGTTCCAAAACGTTTATTATTCTTGGGTAAAATTCTACGCATTTTACCAAGAAAAGCAACAATGCCTATAAGAGATCTTTTGGACACTGGTGTAGACTTTGCATGATTTGTTCTATAGGTATATGAAATTACATATTGTTACTATTTTTTTTAATATTTTTAACGGCTTAAATTGTTAATTTATGGATGTGATTGTAATCCAAAGTTTAGTCTTATATTAGATTGATTGAGTCAACTAGTGACTAGGCTGCACTTGATATCACCATTAGTCTGCAGTGTGATAAATATTTGTTTTTAAATAATTTGCTACTGTTTATTAGAGCGCAATAAGGTGATCATTGACCAACTTATATAGTTACTATTTTCTTTAGTTAAGTAATTTAATAACAAAATTATATTAAAGAAAATTTTGACAAAATGATTTAGAAAAATTAGATGAATTTTTTTTGTATGAAAAATCTCATATTAATTTTATGTTGGGGTACACATTTTTGGCTAAGATTTTACTGATTGTATACTATTAATAAAACTAATAATAATTTTATAATTAGTTATACTCAAGTTTGTTTTGAGGCCTTAAACTTGGATCTATGATATTCTGGATTTTAAAAAGTGGTTTTTGTTAAAAAATAAGACTTAGGCCTCATTTACGGAGACGCAGCGCGTCGCGTGTCGCGATATTCTGCGCGGCCCGCACTAAATTCAAACGTAGGGCGTTGGATGAGTGTGTTTACGGAGAAGCGTTTTTACACGCGTTCATTCCCATACGTTACTCGTCGTGATTCCTCGCGTCTCCGTAAATGAGGCCTAAGACCTTAGCAGCAGGGCTTTACATAAAACGTTAATAAAATCCACTTTCATTGCTAACAAGTCACATGTTTCACATTGTCACTGGTAAATTTATTGTGGAACAACAACATGAAACAGGTATGGAGAAGCAAATAAACAAAATAAACTGTCAAATACTCAAAAAAAAATATGGTATCGGAAATTGTCAAGTACAACAATTTTGGTACAAAGTATAGCCTATAATTTTTAGAATGTTTACTACAAGCGAGATTAAGAGGAAAGGATACCGGCTCTTTTTCCATACAAACGTAGTCGACAGTTTCCTCCCTGGATAATGACACTAGATCAAATATTTTTGTAACATAAAACCTTTAACTGCCATGACCATGCCCCTATGTCTTGGTTTTTTTGAAATTCTTATTAACATAGGAAGTAGGAGTCTTCAAAACTAGAAATATTGCCAGTTTTATACATTTTCACACTCATTAAAAAAATTACGCATAATTATTTACAAAAAAACGAGAACATAGGGGCATAGCGTATTTGATTGTATGGACTTAGTCTAAAAAATAATATCTGCAGTTTTTTTTAGTTACATAAAAACAAAAAAAAATTGGCATGTTTTAGGGAGGAAATAGTCTACTACGAAATTCTGTTTTGGTCAATAATTATCTACCTAAAACGGTCTGAGCTGCTTGTCCCTTTCTTGGCTTGGGTCGCGATGGTGGCATACAGCGAGACAAGAACATTTTATACAAATACCTATTTTTCAAAAGTCTCTCAGGTACACTTTCCTTTTAATAACAATTAATTGTGGTGTTAATGTTATGTATATAATATTATATATTTTATACAAAACTTTTATGAAAATGTTAAAATATTTTCTATATAAGATTTTATTTTTTATAAGATTTTTTTAAATAATTATACTAGCATTCCGCCTCGGCTTCGCACGGGTATTTAACAAAAATTTCAGAATATTTTTTCCCTAATTTTTTTAAAATATAATATAACCTATGTCACCCGCGGATAGTCTAGCTTCCCAACAGTGAAAGAATTTTTCAAATCGGTTCAGTAGTTTCGGAGCCTATTCAATGCTCCAACAAAAAATTAACAATCAAATCTTTCCTCTTTATAATATTATTATAGATTATAATAACATGTAATATTATATTTTATTAAATTATAAAACTATATTTGAACGAATTTTATACGTAGCATTTAAGAGAACAATTATTACAGGTGTAAAAATAAGGCTGAAAATAATAAAAAAATATTTTAAATAAAATATTGTTTTAAATGTATTCATTTTCATTCATAAGCTCTTTCCATATTAGCTAAGATTAAGAGTAGTAATAGGCATAGTTTTATATATACATATATTCAAAACGCAGCGAAAAGAAAAACTGCTAACATCATACTTGTCATCATCGATTTCGCTAAAATTTATATTACATGCAGGGCTTCGTTATAAGTAACCGAAGTGGGAATTTCGGATTGCCAAGCGCTTATGGTGGCTCCAGACTTGGCTATTTGTGTTTGCTGTTCAGTATTTGTTGTTTTTGACAAAATATTTGAAGTACGTACAAATAGACGATACGACCGTCTACACATGCCACTACCACTACAGCCTATCACAGTCCACTGTTGGACATAGGCCTCTACAAGTTCGCGCCCGACATTACTACGCGAACTCATGTGTTTTGCCCATAGTCACCACGCTGGGCAGGCGGGTTGGTGACCGCAGGGCTGGCTTTGCCACACCGAAGACGTTGCTGCCCATCTTTGGCCTGTGTATTTCAAAAGCCAGCATGGATGGTTATCCCGCCATCCGTCGGCTTTTTAAGTTCCAGGGTGGTAGTGGAACTGTGTTATCCCTTAGTCGCCTCTTACGACACCCACGGGAAGAGAGGGGGTGACTACATTCTTTAGTGCCGTAACCACACAGCACAAACCTGTGTATTAATAGTCGATCACAATTCAGCCTGTAATATCCCACTGTTGGGCATATGCCCATGTAGGAGAAGGATCGGAGCTTAATCCACCACGCTGCTCCAATGCGGGTTGGCGGATATATTCCCTACTATGAGTAACGATCGCTATCAGGTATACATAACAACTGGGACCGACGGCTTAACGTGCTCTCCGAGGCACGGTGGGGGACCCACAAGGACTGCACAAACACCCAGACCACGGCAAACATCTGTATGGCCAATACAAATGTTGTCGTGTGCGGGGATCGAACCCGCAACCACCCGCGCAACAGACAATCGCAATCCAGTGCTGTGACCGCTGCGCCAACGCGGCGTCTACACATGGTCTACACAACATGGAGCCAATCAGTTGTTGACAGTTCGCGCGCTTGTATGAGCCGACCATGTGTGGCCAGTATATTTGTGTGTTTGCTTATTTGTTTCCTTTGATGTGCCTTGAATAACCGGCAGAAGTTCGGTAAGCCGTATTTGTTATTGGCCATATTTGCCAAATAGGCAAATACGGCAATAATTTTGGCAAATACACTCTCCACACATGGAAGCTATTTGTCAAATATTGCAAATACGCAAACCCAAATAGCCAAGTATGGATTCAGGGTTAGAAAATATAATTTGTGACGCGGCTCTGGCAAAGTAAAGAATATTTTTAGCTCGTTTGCCAAACACCGGTTGGCATAGTGGAAAAAAAATTGTTTTTCTTTAGAAACGTTGAAATAAAATTGAATTTGATTTACGTTTGTAAAACATTTTTTCTTATCCCAAAAAAAGTATGCAAGGAGTCGAAGCATACTCTTACCATTGAAATATAGCGAATCCGTTGATAGCGATTCAGCTTCTCCTTGTCAGAGTAGATTCGATTATCCGTTAAGTCAACTAAAGTTAGCAAAGATAAAAAAATATGGAACTTTTTTTCATATCTACACTGGGATACCGCTTATAAGTAAAAACTAGTTGTGCCCCGCGGTTTCACAAACATTAATTTGTAGAAAAAAATAGCCTAAGTCTTCCTCGGTAAATAGGTTATCCAACACAAATAATTTTTTAATTCGAATCAGTAATTCCTGAGATGAGCGCGTTTAAACAAACAAACAAATTTCAGCTTTATAATATTAATATAGATGTATAAATTTCCTCGCAAAAATTGTGTTAGGTATTTAATAGAGAACTATCGGTTATTTCATATCTATCAGGGTGTTAAGTACTTAGGCGCGGTAAACAAGGTTTTTCCAGGGCAAATCCAGATTTCGTGAAACTTTCGGGGAAAATGTAGCTTATATGTTGGTTCACCACCTTCTCTATCTTCTAGTGAAAGTTCCATTAAAATCAGTTCAGCTGTTCCGAAGATTAGTCCGGACAAACAGAAAAACAGACAGACAACAATTTTGAAGTTATTTGTGTTTTAGTATCATATCAATAACTATATGCACTTGAAAAACACAGCTATTTAGATATCACAGACAGACACTACAATTTTATTTATATTTATAGACGTAAGTATAGATTAAATTATGTATGAATGGTCCTGACTAATTGAATCTTTAATCTGAGTTACTCAAGATGGTGATTTCGAAGCGTAAAATTCTACCTAAGTTTTAATAAAAATACTACACACACGTGAACGCCTACAATATTTTCTTATTGTCATTAACTCATTATAATACATTCAGTCGCAGAACTTTTGGTTTCGGATGCAATTAATTATATAAACACTGTTGTAAGCTTTTTTGTAACGGTATCACAGGTTGGTCTCTGACAACATTATCGCAAATGTCATTTTATTTACTTTCAATATTTGGTGGCGCTATTGTACTACTTTTTGTTCGTGACTTTTTTGTGTTTTACGTTCGGAGAAAATAAGAACTTTGAGAAAAACGAATTGCGTGCTGTGTTATTTTTTGATGAAAATATTATTACTGAAAGAAAGTGTTCGAAACGTTTGTGTAAACGCTACCGCAGACGCTTTCGAGGTAAGTTATAGTTTTTTAACATAGCGCAGACTGGCTAAGAGCCGATCGATATTACAAAATAATACTTTTATTGGTTATTTTTCATTAAATCACTGTTCAATATAAATAAATGTACGGGATTTCCTTTAAAAAATGGGTTACGATTGTACGACATATTTAAGTACCGTATATAGGTCAATCTTCTTACGATTTTTATTAAGTTATTGAGTAGCGATAGTATAACTTTACAAGAGAGGAAAGTTAACTTTCATGATACAACTAATAATATATTGTATTAAAATAAAATCGAAATTTCCTAGACTTATATTTTATCACAAACTTTACAGGAGTCTAATTGATTTCGTAACGGTACACTGTACAGACGACCTAACTTGAAATTCTGGTAATATTGACCAATATTTATCATGTAATTTAATAACTATTTATATACTTATCTATATAGTTTAATTAACATTGCTACACTTTTAGTACTTGAGTAATAAATAAGAAACAGTTTTTATGTATATTATTGTAGTAGTAGTAAGTGTAGGCTTATGCTGACAAGAAATTTTAAGGAATAATTTTTTAATTATATATGTTTACTAAATGTAGTGTTTTTTAAATTTGTTTTCAATTAAATAGTGTGTGTATTTGTGTGAAATAAAAAACAACTTATATTTTAGTTTAATTCAATATTAAATTAAAACATGTTTTGTAGTTTTTTATGTAAACTGTTATATTTATATAATTGTGGTAAGATCAAGCTAATAATAAAACGATTATGTAGTTATAGAGTCATTGAAACATTTAATTAATTATCTATTTCAAGTTTTTATATTTAATAATGAATAATTTTTAAATGCTAACTACAATTTGTCTTAATAGTGATTTAAAAATGTAACTTATTTTGATTTATGTGCATTATTACGATACATATTATTATCAGTAAAACTTAAAACAATATTTATCTCTCATAGTGTCTGTAAAGTCCTGTTCCCTAAAGTGACTCTTTTACAACTCTTCTACTGAGTCTTTATCCCACAGCCTTGCCTGTCGGACCTTTTGTCTGTCGGTCTATCCATCCATCTGTTGGTCTGTCCGTTGGTTGGTCCATCCATTTGTTTGTTTGTCCATACTCTCTTCATTTGTTCACTAAAAGTCAAATATGTGAAGTGGGTTCAAAGAGAGGATTGCTTCTTTTATAGACACAAAACAGTTAGGATTCTTACAGCTGCACAATTACAAAACACAGTAAGGGACAAATTTTTCGAAATCGATTCTTTAGCATTTTTCGTTGCAATGGAGTCGTGTGAACATATGTATATAATACAAAAGAAAAATAATTTTAGTCCCTTACTGTGTTATGAAAATGGGCAGCCGCTTAGCTTCATCTTCAAAAATATTTGCTAATAGTACCTACTTTATAAATGCTGAAAATTTTAATAAACATACAAAATTTTACTTAATTTATATTATGTTAAAGTTATTAAGATTCAAGAAACATAAAATGTAAATTAAATACTTTCACTTTCTGTTTCATTTAAATCAAATATATTATATATATAGTTGTAATGCTTATTAAAACAAAGAATGCATTGGTATTGTCTTACATTTCAAATTGACGTTTTGTTTTTATGAAATATGTTATGGAACGGAATATTAATTCTGTGCAATAAAAACGGACACAAAAATTTTATAAAATTTTTTTTCAAATTAAATGAGTAAAAATCCATTTTGGTGGATTTAACTATTTAATTTTTTTTTATTATGTCAGAGAATGCAATTATATAGCATATTATAATCTCACAATGACAAAACAATACTTTCACACCATCTAACTGGTTCTTAGATGTCTTGTTTTTAATCTGATGTAATATAATTGTGTTTGCTCGCAAACGAAAAAAAAGCGACTTCAATTACATCGACAAGTAATACAACGTAATAAGACGAAAAAATAGTCAAGTAAATACGCGCTATTAAAGATTACTTAAAAAGTTGTAATCAGTTTTCGATCTAATTTGAACAAGACTACAAGACAATTATTAGCTTTCGACTAAAGTAAGAATCATCGAAATCGGTACACCGAGTAAAAAGTTATGCGGTATAATATAACGTAGGTCGACGAAAAAGTAGTCAAACGTAGTAGTAGTAGTGTAAAGTAGTAAAGTAGAAAAAAAAAACAACATACGTGTCGAATTGAGAACCTCCTCCTTTTTTGGAAGTCGCATAAAAACACATGGGTAATGAAATGTTAATTACCCGTTAAAAGAATATTTCACGCTAAAAAAAGGACATTTGTTTGGAAAGAAAACCAGTCCACCGAATCACTTGTGACAATTGGCCTTTTGATGTTATATTAATTTTATTTTTGTCACATGTCCAACCGAGTTCTGGGAACAACTCTTAACTTGTTTAAACAATTACTTTCCAAATATAATATGTAAATAGAAAATGTTTTTTTTAAACTGTCTACTAATACTATAAATACGAAAGTATTGGATATGGAGAAGGAGTAAGAGCTCTGCGAAAAAAGTGTGTGTGTACTTATGTACGTACGTAAGTAGTTATACTTCATTGGCTAGCTAACTTCAGATTGTTGGTTTTTTTTTCGTGACGGTGTGCGCGCGCATCGTTAAAATTTACTCTCATAATTTTTCCCTAACGCGCCAAAAGAAGTTTACTCTTCAAAAACAACTAAACGGATTGTAATAAAACTTGGTATGAAGATAGCTTAAGATCCGGAGTCATATCTCCAATATAATCCAGAACAAATATGCTACTTTTTATCGTGATGTACTCACAGGGTCGGAACTTATGCGGGTGGAACCGCTAGGCACAGCTACTTTTGAAGTAAAACTTTACGCACGTTTGACTTGGGGAGTAAGCTGGTGAATGCGTGACGAGAGCGTTACGAAAAGTGTGATTAGGCGAGGCGAACGGAAGTTGAAAGGGAGATAGATATAAGTTAGATGGAGCAAAAGAAGTTTCACTTCAGTCGTATGGTCTAAAGCAGACTCGTTTATTTACTTATTTATAAATTATGTAATTCTAGTCTAGAAAGTATGCATGCGATATAATAACATGCATTATGCAGTGTGTTGCATTACGTGGTATAAAGGCTATGTTCCCATTGCAATAGACTTCGTTTGTCGAATCCTGATTATCGAATAACACATTACACATGCGGTCCTGATTACAGAGATTACGACGAATATCTTGTTCGTTCGACGTTCGAAAAATCGATTCGATCGAACACTTATAGTATTGGTATGTGGACGGCTTTAAGTGCAAATTTTAAATAGTATAAATAATAAATTAAAAGTAAAAAACTTTTTATGAACAAGCTTTTATTTGAACGCTAGTTAACCATGCATTGTCATCCAAATTGAACTTATATATACAAAATTTCAGCTCAATTGGTTGAAGATATCTGCTTCAAAATTGAGTTGCAAGATTTCACCCGAACTTACATACATACCTACATACATACATTGCAAGTTAAATAAAAGCTTGTAAAAATTAATCACCGAAATATATGTACGCGCATTACTTCCGAAGGGCCGCCCCAATTAATATAATTCCTTTTTTGTGTACATTTTTGTCAGGATAAAGTTTTTATAAAAGAAAATGAAATGAAATCGATATACCAATTAAAAAAAAAATGGTATGACGTATAAAGTTCGCCGTGACAGCAAGCTTATAATTATTTTAAAGTGAATGTTAAGCGTTTGTCGAGACTCGAAACGCATAACTCATTTCCGTACAACGGAAAAAGAACAAATAATAAGATAAAACTGCTTTTGCTGCACACAGGTAGCTTCGATGTTTGTAATCTATATGTTGAATCTGAATTGTTTGCGGTTATCAATCCTTTCGGATCTACTGGGCCGATTTCAGTTCGATTTCCACTTTGATATTTTATAGTGAAACTTTTATTAAGCATCGTCTCAAACTTTTTCGTCTGTGTGTTGCATGTCGCGTGACGGTCGGCCGCGCGGTAAGATTGATAAAGCTATTTTTATACCCTTAATGGAATATTATTCCAATTTTTTTAGTTAAATGTCTATAATGTGAAAAGTTTCACTTTTACCGTGGTTTCATAAAACCACACAATAGTTTTTTTGTTTATACAAAAATATTTGTTGGGTTCGGTCGTTTAATATTTCGAATACCACGTAAAGTTTTTGGTTTCACTCGTCATATTAAGTCTGATAAAAATCTTGCTTGCAACGCTTCGGGTGTAGATCCAACCACGTGAACAAGAGCGTTTTGCATAGCATTCATCAGCATTAATTATTGATAATTTATAACTCATTTCTTATTCAGTTACTTAATTTGATAAGTATTCAAAAGAAGTTTATCTTGATTTACACGTCGGCTTCCATAGTCTGCAAATTATTATTGTCAACGCAGCTATTTATTTTATTTATTTAAATGATCTATTATACAATACACTACGTTTTTATAACGGCTGGATTTAATTCTGCTGCAGTTTTAACTACCCAACCTGTAGTCTGCACAAGAAGAAAAATTCTTGAATTCAGTTATCACTCATATTACCAGTTACCTTAGTGTGTATAAAAAAAAATCTCAAATTCATTCATCGACTATATCCTCAATCGCTATTAAAGTATTTTTGATAACTTACTATAATTTGCTGTAATTCAGCCTTTATGTCACGGGCCACTGCCTTTTGTCGCTTAGAAAATAAAATTACCATTACAAACGAGAACGTCATTGAATGTGACCGGATGCTTATAAAAGCTTATTTTTTGGATTTTCATTTTTCGTTTCTTGATTAATTGCACCTTAATGACGTAAGGCATTAGGTATCCGCATCTCCTTGTTGATTGGACGGCGGAATGCTTTCGGTTTTGTTATATTTGTGAATGTCATCCTTTCTGTTTGATTATTTTTCAATTTTTTGTTGTGTATTATTTGAATATCTTCAAAAGAGGTAGACCTCGGTAGAACCTCCTTTGAAGTAATGAGATTTATACGGCTGTTATTTGAAAAAGGAATCATTAATAGTAGATTAAGATTTGTCTATAGTGTGAGTGTCCTAAACTTTGGCACAATTTTATACTATTTACTTGACACTAATATAAAGATACTAGTATATATGTATTTTATAATGCAGTTTTCTAAAGATTTTTTTTGCCAGAAATAGGTTATACTTATAACTTATATCTTAATTAACTTGGTCACGGTTTACTTTTCATCTCGTTAACGTTCAAACGGCATCGGAAATCACAGAGCGAAACCGCGGGACACAGCTACTACAATATAAATTAAACATTATTTCACGTTGAAATTATCAACGTTGCTTAAAATCTTTGTAATAATTTCGTTCAAGCCGCAGGTGCGCGGGTATCGTTTCCACGGTGCGGTCTCCTGACTATAAAATTTGAATAAGCCATTATTCTGTTTTTCCTCTCATTCCAATTCTTTCACTCTGAATGTACACTTACAACTTTTTTTACGAGCTTTTCTTTAATTCAAATTATATTGTGTTTGTGTTATGCGAAGTAATATTTGTTTCGTTGATATGTTTTCATTTCCTTTTCGTAATAAAACGCCTCCTCCTTATCTATACTAATATAATAAAGCTGAAGAGTTTGTTTGTTTGTTTGTTTGTTTGTTTGTTTGAACGCGCTAATCTCAGGATCTACTGGTCCGATTTGAAAAATTCTTTCAGTGTTAGATAGCCCATTTATCGAGGAAGGCTATAGGCTATATATCATCACGCTAAGTCCAATAGGAGCGGAGTCCACGTCGACGAAGTCGCGCTCAGAAGCTAGTCTTATATACGCAGAAGTTTGTTTATTTTGTTTGTAATTTGAATTGTACTTATTACCGGAAGGCTTACACGTAAATATTGTCTTAAAATAATCTTAACATATCTTTGGAACATCATAAATCATTAAATTCTGTTTTCGCCAATTGTTCTGGTTTAGTCGCCTCAACGCTAGCGGTCTTGGTTCCGGTATTTGGGGTAGGTACATATATTTATTTGTATAAACATTTGTTTTCAGTCTGAGTTTCTGTCTTTGTGGATCTCCCCACCGTGCCCCGGAGAGCACCTATAACTGTCGGTATCAGTTGTTGTCATTGACATCGGATAGTTTCTCGTTCTAAAAATCCCAAATCTCTCGTTTGAGAAAGAATATTTATTCCGAAAGTAGAACGTGGGGCTGATTCAGTTTAGTTCAGTTCTTATTAATTAAACTAGAAATAACTCTTACCTTCGAAATTCATTCCAGATGTTCATCGAATTATGTTATGTTTGTTACGTTTACTAACGTTCTATGATGCGTTGCAAAGGCACACGAAGTTGTAATTTTCTACTAAAGGGGAAATAAGCCTACGATAGGAAATTGTTTCTACATGGAACATGGCGATGTAATTACACTTCAGCCGGCTTTCACGCGTGAGGCTTTGTACATTCCCATTATATGAAATTAAGCATGTTTAGGATTACACGGAGAGCTGAATTCAAGTACCCTATAGAACATGTGTGTATAGCAGAAGATTTCCTTTGAGAATATCGCTATTAGTGATATTAAGGTCGTCATTGCATTTTTATAAATGTTTTAAAATGTTAAATTCTATAATGTGTGGAAATAAGTTTTAAATAAAGATTAAGCATCATGTTTCAAAGACCGAATTGAGTTCGTATAATATATGCTAAATTTTTCTTTGAAATTAGTGTTGTGCTTTGGTTGTAAACTTGCATGTTTTTGAACTAATTATAAGTATACATATGTGTATCCATCAACCTGCACTTGTGAAGCGTGATGAATATAAAGTTTTAAATCTTAAATGTAGGAGAATATTTAACTTTTGACCAGTTTTTGGATATTTATGAGCTATGCCAGTTCAATTGGCTATGTATTTCATAGTTTTTATTTAATGCTAGTATTATATAATTTGTACTGCTATGTTTTAATATAATTAGTTTTTAAATGTAAATTTAACGTCCTGTGCTGCCAGCACTTGTAAAGGTGCGGACTGAAAAGCAACTGTAAGCTGAGTCCACGACCTTTTCACCAGCATTTTATTTCTAAAATATCTGTAAATTAGACTAAGAAATCTTTTGTTTTTATTTTTTATGCTTGGTGAATAAACTTTATTATTATTATTATTACTTATATTAAAACATCACAGTAAAGAATAAGATCTCGGTAAGAACAATATTTCAATTTATCATATTTGAGATTTCAAATAGAGTATTGAGATGACAGTAATTAAATTAGAATATAAATTATTTTTATATCTTTAATCCTTTATAATACTTTTATATCTTCCTTATAGACAGTAAAAATAGCCGTTTGTTTTTTGGTCAACCTCGCCACGCCATTCGTCACGCCTAACAAACAAATCTTTATAAATATTTTTATTTTTGAATTAAGCAAAAGTTTACAGCTTTGGTTTGGAATTTTGTATATTAGGGTGGGAAATGCGACTAATTCAAACGCACTGTGCTGGAAGATCGTTCATCAGATTGACTCCGCTTTAGGGTTTCAAATATAAAAGATCGTTGAAATTTCGATTAGGATAAAGGCGAAAAAGAGTACATACACTACTGTAATAGAAAACTTGTTCCGTTTTTATTGCTATTTGGCAACTAAATTCTTGATCAGGTCTAGATATCAGAACATCTAGATTGGCGACTATGGCACATTTTTGGCAAACTTGGTCAATTTTTGCGGAACGATTGGCAAATTATACATTAGATGATTAGAGAGTAGGGACCTGTTTAACCAGTTTTTGATAAAGTTTATCTCGCACTAAGTTATTGATAGGCAGTATCCGTAGATCATATATCTTGAGAAAAACAAGAATTTGCCTTATTTAACATGCATCCTTGAGGAGTAAAATATAAATAATAAATCAAAGCTTTATACTCGACCATGTATCATCGGTCCAGGAATACACACTGCAATAACTTGAGCCCAAACTACGATAAGCAGCTCTATGGCATATATAAACATTTGTTATCTACTAGGATTAAAACCGCTAGCGCGTCAATCAGTTACTGTGACCACTGCACCAAGATACCTAATTCTTTAGACTCTTTCTATCATGCACAAGCAAATATTTTATTCGTTCAGGCTTAAGGCAGATATAGCTGCGTGCCATTTAGAACTGCGCATAACTTCTGATCAAATGAGAATGTTGGAAAGTAGTATTTGTTTTAATTTAGGGTTTTAGTTACTATTTATTCAGACGTGGTTTTAACGAGATAATTTGCTGTCAAAGGTTTTCAATAAAAAAACGCGCCCATCGTTACATAATAGGCGGGAGCAAGTCCGCAAAATGGTTAACAGTTTATGACAGTTCAGTTCATTACAGAGTACGGTTGGAACATCAACTTTACTGGAAACTTTAATTGTGCACAACATGACTCACGAAAACATTTCAAGCCTTGTTTCAACGTTTTCGTTCCTATAACCTATTAAACAGTATTAAACGTGATTGTAATAAAGAGCAGATTTCTTTTTATCAACAGCCTATGTCTTACGCTAATGTAAATTTTTTTATCGTCGTTTTTTGAAAGGGATAAATTTATTATCTTTATCTTGTAGCGACATCTATCTGGTCTTGTACCTGTCTGTTTGGAGGATCCTCCCTTTTCGAGGGTGGATGAAGAACCTACACCCTTACGCTCGCACCTCCCAAAATCTTTAAGTTTTACATGTTATCGAAGTTGATGAAATACTTGAAATACATAACATACTAATTTGAGAATTTATATAACTTGTAATTTAATTTTTTTGGTAAATTCATTCTATAATGTGAATACAATGCAACACATAAACACCAATACCCAAACAACGACAAACCTCTTTATACCTTTACAAATATTTGTATATACAAGTCTTGAACGACTTGAACCGTTAGCACATCAGCCAGAAGCCGTGCCCACAACGCCAACGTAATATCAATAAAATTAGATTCTATGGATTTTGGTAAAATCTTATAATATCAGATAGATAAAAATAAAGGAAGTAGCGAGTCTTGATCGACCGAATAAAGTTTCAACTCGTTATGACTCATAGGCGCTCAGAGAAGTCTCTAGCGCTGTAGGTGGGCGGTACCGCCCCTATTGGGAATCTACGCTCTAGGTACCTACATTGCTTTTCGTTTCGATGGGTAGGTTCATTTACAGCTCAGTTTGCAAGATAGACAGCGTATTTATTAATATTAAGTACCTACATTATGGTATATGAGCTGGAAACTCAAGTTCTTTTCCTTTTCAAAATCAAAAGTTCTTGTTTATGTATTCTTCAGATGCTCTATTGTATCTTCATATGTATCATCATTGTTATTGACGTTGTGTCGGCACAATGATCACGGCACTGGCTCCGACACAGAAGTAAATTACCGAGGTAGGGCACAGCAGGAAATAACTTGCTTAAAATCTGCCGCAGCCCGTCTGGGGAAGCACCTCGATCTAACAGATCACGGCTAAATAATACTGCTTTCAAGCAGTGTTGTGTTTCTGTGGTGAGTATTCTGACCAGAACTCCTGGGGGGTAGCGTTGTCAACACGCTTGCGATGCTTCTATTACAGGCGTCTATAGGCTACGGTAATCGCTTACCTTCAGGTGAGCTGTACGCTTATTTGCCGATCTAGGTACTTCTATAAAAATCTTGACCGTTGAGTATGAGGAGTTTATCTATCGTATTAGTATTGGTTTTTTCGCTTTCCCATTTCGTATTTTGCAGGGTAAATTGTTGATTAATTTATCGTTAATATGAAGCTATCACTCAATCGAAAAGTTCTGCTGGAGATTCTTTTCAGAAGAACCGGCAAGAATTGAATTGTTAAAAAAATATCCATCCCTTACAATGGACTAACCCAGTGTCTACCTCTACGTCGTACCTGTTTATCGATAAACAAAAAGCGTTAAGTTGTAACGGTGTAATTTAGTGTCCTTTAGTGTCCCACGTGTCTCTTACAGTCGACCTAAACTGAAAATATAAATGTAGCGGTAATGGAGTACCTACTTACAAAATAATGTGCACTTAAAAGTCCACTTAATATTGAAATACGATGAGAGTAAAAAAATACGAGATACGCATTGGGATCAGATCAATAATTATTAATCCCTGGCTTTTTCTACGCAAATTGCTATTTATTTATTAATGTTTTGTTCCGTACGGGACGAACAAAAGGTATAATATATAATCTTTCGTTTTAAATAGAGAATGTTTTGTCCGTTGACCCCTTGTACCATCCAATTCGCTAAGGCTTGCGGTTAAACCGCCTCTGTCAGTAATAAATTGTTTTGGGAAGCATGTGGAAGATTAATAGTTGCTTGACGTGTGCTAAGTGAAAACAGCAACTTCTCGAATAAATTTAGTCGAATATGAAATGTCTTTCGTTAAATATTTATCAGCTCTTTAGATAAAATATTTTATTACAATAATACTTTTTAATATCCCGGTGCTCGAGTGTTAAATACGGTTAATGGCATTTGAACTGCGGTGAAAAACTCGGCGTGTATCTGCGTGGAGAGCGCACGGGAGCGACGTTAAAAGCTTTTATGTTTTCCGGACAATGGCTGCTAAACGAAACTGTTGGCATAAATTATCAATGTCTCTTCTCTTTACATGGAATTGTGTTTATTTTTTGTCATGATGATAACAGGATAAGTGTCTTTGTTTATAGATGACCAATAAATACTTTCAGATTTTATTGCACTGTATTAAAGTTATTATGTATTGATGTTTACGATCTATGTAAGATTGCCGGTGCGGGCCAGTGCCGGTAAATGAATCTCATGGATTGCGGAAAACCGAGATGTTTGGCGCGAACTTGGGGAGGCCTACGTCCAGCAGTGGACTGCGATAGGTTGATGTGATGATAACTATGATAAATAAATAATAAATAATTTGATAAATTATTGATCGTGTTATATAACTTCACAAGAATTAGAAAAAAATTTGGCTATATGAATACAGTTGCAAATTTATTAAACTTTACACAAAGTACACAATTCCTATTTAAAATAAACCTAATGCACACCCACTAAATAGTCCATCCATCTGAATTTGTAATTACGAAAGATCTTCAAGACGCATTAAAGAAAACATTATCTAAATTTATTCAAAGATTTCCATTCGGAGGCTATCTAAATAGGACGGGTGAGGCTTAAAATAATTGGTAAGAAATATGGAAGCCAGGTGGCTGTGGCGAGGACGATAAATAACAGTCTAAATAAAACTCTCGTAAAAGTTACATCGAATAATATGATTCAACCCAAAAACGGGATCCAATTTTCTTACTTTTTTAAAATTTAAGAAGCGTTATAACAGTAATTAATCGGCTTGTTTGCTTGTTCTTTTGTTTAAACAGTAAAAACATTATTGGAGTTATGGAAAATGATTTAATTTACGTGTAGACAAAGGCTTTATTGTATTTAATATTAGATTTTAGTTACAATAATTCTTAAAACTATGTTAGTTTAGGAACTAAAAACCATCAAAATTTATTTAGACTTACCTCGCAGCTAGGTGTGTATCATCCTAGCACCTTTAGAGGGGACGGTTCAGCTTTACAGCCCATGCGCTAAAGAGGTTGTTGGACCTGTTCAGTAATTGCTCATTGCGGACGCGGTCCGCTCTCAAGTCTTCTACACGGGCATCCGAAAATATTGCCGACGCACTGGAGTACTGAGGCTTCTTCTACAAAATCCTCAGCACATTGTTGTACTGAACATGCAGAGTACTATTTGCTCTCCATTTGTAGATCTCCCACGACGTGACGTATATATAATCCACAATTTTTTATGGTCAGCTGATATTAGGTATATTAAAATGATGAAATGAACAAAAAAAAATTTTTTTTTCTCCATGCGTGGGAGGCTGCCACTGACCGCCCCACCCTCGGAGTCGTTCGTCGTCGTCGTCAATTGACGGTCGTGAATATTCATAATATAAATTATTAAATTCCTAATGCATTTTACGAAGTTTTGATTGAGAGGAAATTGGTCATGAAAATCTGTCACTGGCTCCCGGACCATAAGTTGACCATTAAATGTATTTTAATTATTTCAAATTACAAAAATTTCTAGGAAGTTTTTGGCATATTACTCCTATTTTAGTATTTCATAATCCACATGAATTAATAATTCTTTTAAGATCTTTATATTAATTCTATATTAAGGAATAGTAATTTGCGTAGATATAAATGAATAATAAAGTTTGGCTAAGCGAAGAATCCAATTACTTGTGAGTAATATAAGAATACCTACATATTATAGCAACATACATAATATATCTGAAATATTTCTGTGTCAGTAATTTTGTCAGTCTCGAGTCGAACAAAAGTGGAACGTGTATCAATATAAGATACGTATGATTTAATATTTACGTTTACAGATGTTCGCTTCGTATTTGTTATGAATACTCATAGTCCATTGAAAAGTTACATTTGGGGTTGCGTTTGTCAGAGGACGCAATTTTATTTTTTAGATATGAAGGGGGGGCTAGTCTAATGTTAAATCCAAGTTTGTGGGTTTGTAGTCCTTGTGCAACGGCCGCCATCTTGGAAAAAGGGTTCAAATGGTTTTTATGGTTTATCTGCCAAACTATAAGTCTCACAAAAAAATTATTTAACATTTTTTGTTGCAAATAAAATTATCTATAACTTATGTTCAGTAACTTTTAGTCGTAGAATCATAAATAAAAAAGTTATAAGTGAAAAACCATAAAAATTTAAGAGAAAAAAATCTATTTGTTGATAAAACTTTTTTTCTAATCATTTTACAAAAAAATAATATAAGACCATTTTTATAGATAATATTTTAAGGAACATTTTTTTATCAGAAACATTTTTAAATTTATTAATTATTTAAGGTTTTACAGCGCTGCGAAACGAATACTATTCTTCAAGTATTTTTAACTATACATGAATACTCGTATATTTTGCCATAATTTTTAATCACCTTGTTATTTTTTATGATGATCTTTTTAATTATTGATAGTAAAATATTGTTAATATACAAAATATTCTTAATTTGACACTCTACCTACGAGGTGGAACCTGGAGGCGCATTTTTTTACGCGCGTGATTTTCTAAATCACAACTACTCTGTCCTCGGTCTTTTTGATGGACCAAGCTGCGGCTCAGCGGCTAGTTGGCTTACTATATTAAATACCTGAGGGGGAACCGGAGAAGGAAGTTAGCAAGAAGTGTGAAGTGGTTTTATGTACGGAGACCTTATTTGCGTATAACTTGCTGTTTCTCCATGCTTTTTCAGGATGTGACACAATTTCAGGTGCTTTTAATATGGGTAAACTCAAATTTCTGAAAACCCTGGAGAAACATCAGAGTTAGCAAGTGGAACGGCGTTGTTCCTTAACAAGAGAGTTGACCTTGCACTGCTGACTATCATTGGTGAACGTTTTTTTATCATTATTTATGGGGAGACTTGCAGCAAAATAATGGAGCTCTCGAAATTAATTGAAGAAAATGATTTACACACATTTTGAAATTTACGCCACTTTCTTCTTCGGCTCTCCCTCAAGTATTTAATATAGAAAGCCAACCAGCCACTCGCCGCAAGATCGAGAACAGTATTTGTGATTTAGAAAATCACCGTGGATTATGCCTACTGTGGATACCACGTAAAAAAAACGCGCCTCCAGACTCCACCTCGTAGGTAGAGTGTCAAATCAAGATTTTTTTATATATTAACAATATTCTACTATCAATAATTAAAAAGATCATCATAAAAAAAATTAAAAGGTGATTAAAAATTAGGGCAAATCATGAATATTTATATTTATATTTACGTATTGTTATGAATACTGAAGAATAGTATTCGTTTCGCAGCGCTGTAAAACCTTAAATAATAAATATATTTAAAAATGTTTCTGATAAAAATTGTTCTTGAAAACACCGTCTATCAAATGGTCTGACATTATTTTTTTGTAAAATGATTTAAAAAAAAGTTTTATCAACAAATAGATTTTTTCTTTCAAATTTTTATGGATTTTCGCTTATAACTTTTTTATTTATGATTCTACGACTAAAAGTTACGGAACAAAAGTTGTAGATAATTTTATTTGGAACAAAAAATGTTACATAATTTTTATTGTGAGAATTATATTTTGGCAGATAAACCATAAAAACCATTTGAACCTCTTTTTCCAAGATGGCGGCCGTTGCACAAGGACTACAAACCCACAAACTTGGATTTAACATTAGACTAACCCCCCCTTCATATCTAAAAAATAAAATTGCGTCCTCTGACAAACGCAAGGTAAGCCTAAAAAAATGTAACATTTCAATGGACTATCAATACGTTATACAATTTTAATCACGTATACGTACGAATGAGGACGAATCCTTTGTTCATTCATAGGAAACGAAGTGACATATTTCGTATTATCATTACATCGACATAAACGATTCATGTTTTTGTAATGATCAGATCACAATTTGGTTGTTTGCTGCTTTATTGATACTTCTAATATATAAAATTCTCGTGTCGCGATGTTTGTTGCCAAACTACGAAACGGCTGGACCGATTTTGATGAAATTTTTGTGTGCATATCGCGTAGGTCTGTGCAGGGCCGGACCGTGAGGTCAGGGGGCCCTGGGCTAATTCTAATTAGGGCCCCACCAACTTTGACTACGGTTGAGATGAATGTGTAATGGCAGCCGAACATTTTAACTGTCAGTTCAAAATAATATAAGAATAAAGAATTTAATAAAATTATTGATTCTTTCGCATTGTCGTCTATTTTTGACTTTGAATCGACTTAGCTGGGGTCCCCTTGAATCCACGGGGCCCTGGGCTGAAGCCCAAAAGCCTAGATCCGGCCCTGGGTCTGAGAATCGGCCAACATCTATTTTTCATACCTCTAAGTTACAAGGGGGAGAGGGATTACGGGGGTTAATACCGGGGGTTAAACCTATAAAATTATTGTTAATTTCAATCTGATTTGAAAAAAAAAAAAACATTACGATAGAAAAAAAAAATTATAGTCCCGCTGAGTTTCTTTCGCCAGTTCTTCTCAGGTCAGAGGCTTCTTTTTTCCGAACTGGTAGTAGTGGTCTAAGATCCGGAATATAACAAAATCTTCCCTCATCTGTTAATTAGATGAAACAATTTTTTATAGGCTGATTTCAATATTGTGAATTTATAAAAACAACCTCTGCCACCATAAGCCTGCTGCAAATAATAATACTTAAAAAAAAAATTTTTTTTCTTCTAAAAAATCTTTTCCCTCTCATGTTAATTACATGTAGTAAGCTAAAACCGTCAATATTTTACATTATATACCTGACTATAGTAGGCACCCATCTCTATGATTGCTATACTTACCTGCAGCCAGGTTACTCTGACTGAGGTTACTGACCTGGCTGCAGGTAAGTGTAGCAATCATAGAGATGGCTGCCTACTACAGTCAGGTATATAATGTAAAATATTAACGGTTTTAGCTTACCACATGTAATTAACATGAGAGGGAAAAGATAAAAAAAAAAAAAAAAAATTGCATCAGGCTTATGGTGGCAGAGGTTGTTTTTATAAACTCACAATATTGAAATAAGCCTATAAAAAATTGTTTCATCTAATTAACAGATGAGGGAAGATTTACCCTCTCGGATCTTAGACCATAGACTCATGACGTTCAGTAAGAAATTGTAATAATTTTATGCTGAATAAAATATTTTGATTTTAATTTTGAATAATGTATATGGCAAAACAACATTTGCTGGGTTAGCTAGTATCTATCTAGACGCGCGGATCGATGTGTGAGTATGAGCTTATTCATGTAGTTTTTATTCGTGTGACAGTGTTGGTTGGTCGACTGGTCGTCAGCAAAGCAACAGGCATGGAATGCCGTCATTAATGAATATCACTGTTTCATCAACGGCTTATCATTTTCTTATTAAAATACATTTTATTTCTGTAATATTAGTGGCTTTACTTTTATAAAATAAGTAAAATTTTAATTTGTGAAATGACGATTCGAAGGTGTCTTTGAAGCCAATTTGAATGTAGGTAGATATTTTCGATTTTCATTTTGGCTACCAAACAGCTCTGACTATTAGGCCAACGAGGCGTCTAAAAATGGAACAATTTACAAAAATAAATATTACTAATATATTATACCTATTCTTTCATTTTATTTTGAAAACTAAAACATTATGTTATCCACCACTTTCCAACTTGCAGATGAGACCTGTTTACTTTTTGCCAATAGCAATGTAAATGAAGCAATGAAACAATTACCTATAGATTTCGCCGCTCTTGGCAGACGGTGCCACGATGCAGGATTGGTTCTGAAGGCGAAAAAGCAAAATTAGTCAACATTCTCTCACAATGTAAGGGAGAAATTCTTCAAAAAAAAAAAAAAATGTCTCACTGTCTCATGCTTTCATAACTAAGAACTAACTATGTTTTGTCCGAATGATTGCACACCCATTAAACTCGTAGACAACCACACACGTCTTGGTGTTGTAATAGATCGCAACATTAACTGGCAACCACATAGTAATCGTATATATGTGAAAAACTAAGAGAATTTTTGGCCAACATCATGATAATAAAAAACCGCATCTCTTTCCAAACACGGTTGCTGATATACAATAATGCCTTTATTAAACTCTGTCTTATCCTGTGGTCTTAGCCTACGGACTCACTAGTCAGGACATACTTACCGCACTTACCTGAATAGTATTTATTGACTGCTAATAAGAATAATTCAAAACGTTGTACCGCTTAAAATTAAATTGGAATTAATAACGATAACATGTTATTCAAAATATGTAAAACCCTTTCCGTTCAGGAACTTGTCAGTTACAATTCTTCAATTGAGATATTCAACAGTTAAAAGAACACAAAATTACCACAGGCCTCATAATAAATAAAAAATTAAATATACTTAAAGTTAAAATACCTACGGCAAACGTACCAGCGTGCAGCGCTTATCTGATTCCTGATTTAATCAATAACACGACTCTACAAAAAAAAATTCGTTGTTTGTCCTAACGTTTATACTAGCATTTTCCGCTTAATAATGCTCAAAAACGAAAAGAAAATAACTTTTTTTGGTATAAAGTTTGCTTTTGTGATAATTATGGTAATAATAGTCATATTTCAATTTTTTTATAATTTTTAATTAATTTTAATTCTTTCAAAAAGACCGCGCGATGAGAGTGGGGTGTTTACGTTTACACAGTGAAGCTAGATGGAACTCTGGTGATAAACAACGATCAGGTGTTTTTTACAAGCCCAGAAAAACTTAAAATGTCGTCAAGAAAGTTTTAATAAGATGCTGATGAATTTTGTTTCATATGTGGTCAATTTATCAAAGTTCGAGACGACGAAATTTCAAAATGGTGGGATTTTTAATGGGGTTAGAGAGTGGATATACAAAGTATTCGTGTTATCTCTGCTTATGGGATAGCAGAGCGGATTCTAAACAATATATTCAATGGTCATGGCCTGTGAGAACAGAATTGTGTGTCGGAAAACAGAACGTAAAATTTGAGCCAATTGTTGAGGTGGAAAAAGTGTTAATAATGCCTTTTGCACATTAACTTAGGGTTGATGAAACAATTCGTTAAAAAACGATGACGCTTCAGAAGCTTTTGGATACTTGAAAAAGTTTTTTCCGAAGTTATCGGAAGCAAAGGTTAAAGCTGGTGTTTTTGTTGGTCCGCAAATAAGATAGATTTTCGCCGATGAAAATATTTCTAACGTTGTTAAATCGTACTCAAAAAGCAAGTTGGGACAGTTTTAAAGCAGTAGTTTCTTGATTTATAGGAAATAACAAAGCTGAAAACTAGAAACAGTTGGTTGAGGATTTGTTTTAAAATTTTTAGGCAATGGGCTGCAAGATGTCATTAAAAGTACATATTATGCTGCATGCTCAATTGGATACATTTAAAAACAACATGGGAGCGTATTCAGAAGATCAAGGAGAACGTTTTCATCAGGACATCATGAACTTTGAACAACGTTTTCAAGGCCAATACAATGAAAACATGATGGGCGACTATATTAGGGTTTAGTGAGAGAAAGTAGTTATGAACATAAAAGAAAAAGTAAAAGCGTGCACTTTTAAATTATTTTCCACTTTTCTGTATGTTAATTTAATAGTAAAACTTAATAAAAATAATAAACATATTTATTTCAATAGTTTAATTTTCATTAAAAAATTAAAATCAGAGATTTTGAAAAAATATCGCTCAACCAGTCTCCTAACCACAAAAGCAAACTTTTTCATGCCATATATTTTTTTTCCGTCTAATTACGATCTAAAATATCGAAATTTTACGCTTTGCAGTCAAGGTCAAATTTGGTGTTGACCCGTGTAATCTTAATCTAAAAAGTAATAATATAACTCCAACAAATATAAAATACAAACCTAAGATGTATTTCTTAAAAAAACTATTATTGGCTTCGGTATATTTTTGTTATCAGTTCCGTTTTTTTGTTTTGATGAAAAATAGTGATATTATGAATCAGGTAAAAATCACATCCGATCAGGCAGAAAATTGTAACATCAAAGAGAGCTACGAATTTACGGCATTTATTGAAGCTGAAACATTCAATAGCTTTAGAGGAGTATAGTGACAGCCACGTTTCGTTGGGCAAAGGCCTGTGCTGCGATAGAACTTAATCCCGACACCGCTGTACCTACTGCGACACATTTTATATTGAGTAGGTACTTTATCGATACATACGAACAGATTTTATTTATTATATACGATTTTTCTGGTACATAATATTTTATGTATTTTATATGGTTAATAAATCTATTCAAAAACAAAAATGTTTCGAACACCAAATCGAATGTATTTCGAACACGATTTAATTAAAATTAAAATTTAATAAAATTAATATCGTTAGGATTATCCCTGAATGTAATAAAATCATAATATAAATATTAGATATTTATTTTAATTTTAGTTAGCTTTGGATTTTTGTCATATCATTACTCATTTTATTAATTCTTTTTCTATTAAATTAACCGTTGAAGTCTTTACGAAAATTCTATTTTTTATTGCGAAATAAGTTTGTGGCGACATCTATCGAGCCACAAACGAACTGAAGATTCTAAATCGCGCTATCGAAGTTTTCAGAGAAATGAACTATATATACAAGAACCCGACAACAACCGTCGGGGCAGTAGCCCTACCAGACACAACACCCGTCTGGTTGGAGGATCCTCCCTTTTCGGTGGACGAACATCATCCCCACAAACTGGTGACCCCGACGTGATCATCAGCGCAGCCTTCGTCAATCTATGTCATCGTGACGTCATCATCACTTCCTCAAGCTTTCGAGCATGAGATTTAATTTGAAATAGTGTTAAGATAATGTATATATTGTAGCATGTAAGCATTATTAAAAAAAAAAAAAATAAAAAATAAAAAAAAATATTAAAAAAAATATATAATATATATATATATATATATATAATTTTATGGAATTAATTTTATAGAATTAATTTTATATACTTAATTGTTTTATATAATTTTATCTATAATATATAAGTATGTGCATGTATATATGTTAATTTAAAAAAAAAAAAAACCGTCAGCGTCCGACCACGTCCTAGTTTTACTAGGCAGTCACAGGACTGTCGATTTGTAGCCTTAATGCCTGTAATATTATAATTATAATGCATGTTTAACAAAAGGCATGGGCATTTTGAGCCCGTGGAAGTTCATTCTAAATAAAAAAAAAAAAAAAAAAAGCTTTCGAGCAGCGAGTCCCACAGCCAGCCAGCATCCACGGCTACTACGGGTATCCTGACCACCAGCATGCAGCGGACGCGCATACCTGGTCATCACCCACAGCCTTCTCAGCGACTTTGGCACAGCACACTGCACTTCGGCCGGTCAACAAGCAGAGACGCACCTCTCTCCTGGTCGACGCAGCAGCCAGCCACTACGCAGCACTGCACCACTCCGACTCACTGGAGAATATGCAGCATCACCCCGACTCACTGGGGCATCACCGCAGACAGTTCCGACTCACCGTGAACTATGCGGCATCTGGTTCCGACTCACTGGAACATTCCACTGGCCCGGCAAGCATCACAAGATGAGCATGGACGACTCAAAAACCGCTATCGACCTCCGGTCTCGGAGGGGAGTGATGTGGCGACATCTATCGAGCCACAAACGAACTGAAGATTCTAAATCGCGCTATCGAAGTTTTCAGAGAAATGAACTATATATACAAGAACCCGACAACAACCGTCGGGGCAGTAGCCCTACCAGACACAACACCCGTCTGGTTGGAGGATCCTCCCTTTTCGGTGGACGAACATCATCTCCACAAGTTAAATAAATATTTGATATACTTATAAATATCTTTCACAGTTTCATATCGTCGGTAAAATGATGGATGAGGTATTAAAATAAAGGCTTTTTCCCAGAGGATCGTATCAAACGGATTATTTCTCATTTGGGCCACTCCGGACCGTATTAATCATACTTGTTTGAGTGCGAAGTCTTGTCGCACGCACTATAGCTTCCTCTAGAACTAACACACTTGGAAATACAATACTCTCGCAACAGCTATTATTTTTGTTCAGATATTTCGACACCTCCAAGCCTCCAAGGGTAACTATGTCAAATGAACTTGGTTGTTTTCTATCATAAAAGGGATAACCACTCGTAAATGTTATAATATTACGTTTTCTAAATTACATTAAATATTGAGAAACTAAAAAAATTTAGATTTAAATAACGCCTGGCAAAACGTGCTTCTGAAAATCGTGCAAAATATATGCCGTCAATTAGGAAATCCTAACTCCTCGGTCTTGGAGTTGGTAAACCAACCGATAAACATTAGTATTTATATCTAAATAGTTAAACTACGTAGGTTTTAAATCAATAGTAATACAATAAATTTAAAAATATAAATAACTAGCTGCCCGGACAGACTTCAATCTGTCTGTTGTTTTTTTTTTGTAAAAACCTTCCGCGGGATTTAAGGAACATACAAAAAAAAATTAGCCGAATTGGTCGAGCCATTCTCCAGTTATGCGCTTAGCAACATTCATTTTTATTATATAATTATGTAGATTAAGAATTGATCGAAACTATATTTCCATTTATAATCCAATACTTATATGTAATGAATCTTTCAGTTATTGTAAACAGTTGATTGTTTATTTAAATGTTTTCTTTTTCATTCGAATATTTGTATTCATTCCGAGCTATGTTATTGATTCGCATCTGTCGAGCAGTCGGCTTTGATATCGGATTCTATTATCACTATACAAACTATATTCCCTCGAGCATTGGATGATGCCTGGTGCCATTGTTGTTGCAGTTGATTTTTCTGATTAATTTTTATTTTGAAAAGGGAATGTTTATTTCGCATCAATTTTTAATTTTCTAATTTTTTTTTTAAATTATCTGGCGTAGGTCTGCATGATCGAGTCTCAACAGATCGCAGCACAACGCTGCTCTACCGAGCACAACACCCCGCCAGGAACGTAAATCGTCTACAGACTAATTTTAAGAAATATTTTTTTTGTATGTTATCATTCTATACAGTATATTATCTACACTAATATTATAAAGAGGAAAGATTTTTTTGTTTTTTTTTCGTCCAAAATATTTTTTCCTTCGCGTGCGCTACTTAAATGGTTAAAGATAAGACAAAATGATTGACGACTGAATTATAGGACTAAAAAAGATCTACAAAAAATATCCGGAGGGTGTATATCTATCTATAACAGCTTAGCTAAAAAAAGGGTTTTAATATTTTAAAATTTAATAAATGGGTGTTTGTTAAATTTATGATTCTTTTACCCGAGCGAAGCCGGGGCGATCTGCTAGTATTTAAATAAATTACATACTATCCTAAAATAGTAGTTGAGTTATGCAAAAAGTTTGACATCTCGCCAGCTACACATTATGCTCCTAAAGATTTATTACGCGACGCGTTGGCGCAGCGGTCGCAGCACTGGCTGTTGCGCTGGCGATCGCGGGTTCGATCCTCGCTCACGACAGACATTTGTATTGGCCATATAGAATTTTGTCGTGGTCTGGCCGTATGTGCTTGTGTATTGTGTGGGTTTGAGGACCTTCGACAAAGGAGAAAATCCTACTGGCGGCCGTTGAGTGTGAAGCATTTATTTTATTTATTTCCTTGAGAATTCTTATGAAGCTGGTGTAATAATTTTTTCTCGTAATAGACGAGCAGACATCACCACCTGATGTTCAGCGATTACTGCCGCTTATTTAGCACTAAGAAGACCATGAGAGCCAACTCCTCTATTTTGTAACATTAGATCAATTGAATTTTGAATAGAGTACTTGACATCCAGCTCGTTTTATTTCGTTTAGTAGAAAGAAAAAACCCTATGTTGCCAGTATTAAGCCGATAGTTTTAAACTGCTTGTTGATGTTCATTAAATCGTTTATCTATACTGATATTATAAAGAGGTAAAGTTTTTAACTTTGTTTGTTTGTAGGGGGTAATCTTCACAAAAACTGATCCGATCATGAAAATTCTTTCACTACCAGAAAGCTACACTATTCAGGAGTGATATTGGCTATATGTTATTATTATTGAACAAAAAAATCTGTGAAAAATAATACTATATGTAAATCAAGTCGGAAATGTGCGAGCGAGATGAAAAGTTCACTATAGCATCACAAAAATAATTAGCGCCCAACGAAGTGGGCACGGGTCGGATAATACCTTTCCTCAATTATTGGACTGGGTAATAATGTTCAAGGCTCGTTTACCTGCCGTTGCCACGCCGATACAGCTGTCAATACAGGAAGTGTATGCCGTTCACTTTACCATTACTTTTTGTGTGAAACAATAAGTATGCGTGAAATTTTTTATCTTGCCAATGTTTTTTTTTAACGATAAATAAAGATTGTTTATTGTTTTTTTTTTTATATAACTAGATCGGCAAACATGCGTACGGCTCACCTGATGGTAAGCGATTACCGTAGTAACCGTAGTTTATTGACGTCTACAACACCAGAAGCATCGCAAGCGCGTTGCCGACTGACTCTACCCCCAATTCTCCCTAGGAGCTCTCCTTATTCACCAACAAGAACACAACACTGCTTGAAAGTAGTATTTAGACCCCAGTCGGGCTGCTCCATATTTTGAGCAGGAAATTTCCTGCTGTGCCCTATCTCTGTTAATTATTTATTAAACCATTAAATAAAGTGATAATTTATATTTTATTTCCCAAAAGTTTACTTATAACTCTGTCGTTTCTAAGTTTCAGTGTTGAAAGCATTCGATTTAGTTTGAGTGACTAACATTCGAAGTTTATAAAGTGTTTGGTAACGCTTGAAGTTACTTTGAACTAGGTCTTGGTTGAAGGTTTAACTTGCGTACTAATCTCGTTATATAGCTTCGGTTTGTCTCGGATTAGATGTATTGTTTTTAATTGTATACGCGGATTATGAATACATGTGATTTTAAATTGACTGCGTATGTAATAGAGAAACAACACGTGCAATGTTTATTTTTTAATCGACTTCCAAAAAGGAGGGGTTCTCAATTCGACTGTATTTTTTATAAATGTATAATAACTTAGAATATTTTACTGCGTGGACCGATTTCGATTTTTTTTTAATCGAAAGGTGGTGCTTGTCTTATGGTTCTATTTATGTTTAATCGAGATCTGACAATTACTTTTCGAGTTATATCTAATAATGCGTATTTACTTTACTATTTCTTCGTCTATCTACGTTGTACTACATGGTGATCTAATTGAAGTCAGTTTTTACACGCCTCATTAGCGAATCGCAAGAGTTAGTGCTCTACTCTCGCCTTACAAAATATACAAATTGGAGTGTCTGTTTGTAATCTATACTAATATATAAAGCTGAAGAGTTTGTTTGTTTGGTTGTGGTAATCTCTGGAACTACTGGGCCGATTTGAAAAATTCTTTCAGTGTTAGATAGCCCATTTATCGAGGAAGGCTATAGGCTATGTACGAGGGGAGGTCCAAAAGTTCGTGGAATGGAGGGGATGGAGTGGAGATAGGGGCGCTCGCATAGTGTCATACGAATCGGGGACTCATCATTAGTCTATAAATTGATTTTCAGCCCTATTGCATGATTAACTTACGAACACTCGCCTGCTAAAGAAGTCAATCCGGAAGAAATCTGAAACTATAGAGAAAATTGAACACCGTGCTGTGATAAAATTCCTTACCAAGCAAGGAAAGAACGCTCAGACCATTTTAAATAAAATAGAAACCGTTTATGGGGAACAGTGCCCTAGTAAATCAATGATTTACAAGTGGTATGGTCTTTTTAAACATGGTCGGGAGCCGATTAAAGACGACCCCTGCTCAGGGCGGCCAGTTGAGGCCACCACATCAGATATCGTCGAAAAAGTAAAAAAAAATGTATTGGAGGACACCCGTTTGAAGAAAAAACAGTTATCTGCATTAGTTGGAGTATCAGATACCACTATTTTGCGAATCCTAAATGACCACCTGGGTATGACAAAAGTCAGTGCAAGATGGGTAACGAGAATGCTCACGCCGCTTCAGAAACAGCAGCGCGTCGATGCGTCAAAACAATTTTTGGAGTTGTGTGGAGACGAATCTGCACAGATTTTGAAGCGGATTGTTACTGGAGATGAGACATGGGTTCATCACATTTAACCTGAGTTCAAACAAGAGTCCATGCAATGGCATGAATAGGCTACACCACCGCCAAAGAAATTCAAAGTGTCGAAGTCGGCTGAAAAGTTGATGGCTATTGTGTTTTAGGATTGTGAGGGAATAATACTGATTGATTACAAAGAAAAGGATAGCACCATAACCGGAGAATATTACGCAACGATACTAGAAAAATTAAAGGAGGCCATCAAGGAAAAACGTTGAGGAAAATTGACTAAGGGTGTGTTGCTCTTGCAAGACAACACGCCGGTTCACAAGAGCAGAGTTGCAATGGCTGCTCTGCACACACAGGGCTTCAGATTACTAGTCCACCCACCCTATAGTCCAGATCTGTCCCCAAGTGATTTTTATTTGTTTTACAATTTAAAAAAAGACTTAAGGGAAAGGAAATTTTACGACAACAATGGGGTGAAGGAGGCAATATTGGCACATTTTGAGGCAAAAGGTAAAAATATTTTTACGATGGTTTAGAAAAATTAATTCATAGATCTAATAATTGTATTCGGCTTAAGGATAATTATATTGAATAGGAAAAATAGATTTATTGTTTTATTTTATTTAAAACCCTTCCATTCCACGAACTTTTGGACCTCCCCTCGTATCATCACGCTAAGACCAATAGGAGCGGAGTCCACGCCGACGAAGTCGCGCGCAGAAGCTAGTATTAAAATAACCGCTTTTTACTAAATGCATATGGATCTATACACGGTATACATACCAAAATAACATTTTTACAACTTTTGTCTGTCTGTCTGTTTGTTCCGGCTAATTTCTAAAACGGCTGGCCCGATTTTGACGGGACTTTCACTGGCAGATAGCTGCTGTAATAAGGTGTAACTTAGGCTACTTTTATTTTATTTCATTTTTTATAACTGCGATTTGAACAATAACTTTTTGTTAAATTCCACGCGAACGAAGTCGCGGGCGCAGCAGCTAGTTTATAATACGCCCAGGTACTTGTCTTCTGTTATTTCACATTAGAGGCCATCCATAGGTAAATTACGTCAAACAAATTTCACGATTTATTTGTCCCCTCCCGTCCTTGTCACAGATGATCACATTTATGAGAAACAATACAGAGCATTCAAATGTATTCTGCCGACAAAATTTATTACCTACACAATTTTTAAATAACCCATATAGTAAGTTCCTAGCTTTTATACATAGGCCTCAATAGCGAAGTTAGTTTATTTTGTCGTAATTAGAACCCTCCGTCGTAGTGATACGGACGTATTAGACTTACGTGGAAGTTTCGGAAAGTGAAATTACGTAGCATTGTTTGCTGTAACTGTAACGTGGTTCGGGCAAGTGAAATAATTGAAGTTTTAGCGAAGGTATAATGTTTGAGTCTGTAGATGTTTCTCGAGTTCCAAAGTTAATGTGTAAACTTGTACTGTAAATAATTAAAAACGTACAACTTGATACGACCTGTTTTTACTCGACATGGAAACTTTGTTGTTTGTTCTTTACGGTTTTGTACAATGAAATTGTTGAAGTTTTTACATCATGCAGTTATTTTAAAATCACTACATAGTATAAAACAAAGTCGCTTTCTCTGTCCCTATGTCCCTATGTATGCTTAGATCTTTAAAACTACGCAACGGATTTTAATGCGGTTTTTTTTAAAAGATAGAGTGATTCAAGAGGAAGGTTTATGTATATAATTTAGTATAGTTTTATGTAAATTAGCAGAAATACGGCGATAAATGTTGAAGAAGTCGCACAAAATCGGGCCAACTGGGAGCTTTCCACGCAAACGCCGCATAAACTAGCAAAGATACAGTAGAGTAATGTACTAGCGAATTCTAAATCTATAAAAATGCTACAAAAAAGTCCGCGATAGCATATCTCTATCTCTTACGGTTGACTTACAATAACCACTTTTATGTTCAAATTTTTAATTAAAAACATTACGTTATTTTCCAAGCTATTTTCTTTAGTTCAGTATTAATCCTTATCCAAACAAATATTTTAGTTAGCTTAGGAATTTAATGCAGATTAAAATTGCCCTTTACACTATATCAATCAGATGAATAGGTTTTAAGATATCGTCGTTAGAAGTAATTAACAGCGAAACATTTAACCCTTCAACCGCCATCGCCGTAATATGACGTGTTGTAAGAGTAGTACCTCAGCCGCCACGTCGGAATATTACGTAAAGATCCTGTCATTTAAAAATGTCATCATTGCACCCGTGCGAAGCCGGGGCGGGTCGCTAGTTATTTATAAATAAGCGTTAAAAATTTAAGTGATAAACGTATATATCTAATAAACTTGTACTAAGATATTTCCGGTTTGAAAAAAGTGATTTTTCTAATGATTTTTTTTCTATTAAATAAAATTTATTAATGATAATTTTAGAAATATTTTAATGTCTATTTTGTTAATAATATGAAAATAATTGCGTATTTGGTTATTCGCACATGTTAGGACAATGAAAAAAAAATAGCGACTGTTTAGATTTTAAGTTTGGCAACGTATTATGCATTGATTTATTTATTTTATTTATTTATACTTTATTGTACACCACAACTACATTTTAAACATTAAACACATTTAAAGACATTTACATACTTACTGTGAAGTACAATGGGCGGACTTATGGCTATTTAGCCATTTCTTCCAGACAACCCATTGATCTAGTTATTTGACATAGGTATCTGTTACATTTTAATAACTGTAAGATAAATATTTATAAGTCTTTTGTTTAATTTGAAGTCTTTGCCACTGATAATAACGATTTAACGAATACGAGGCTATTAGAAAAGTAAACTTAGTACATTAATATTTAAGATACAGCGAGTTCCTCTATTATTTGATAACATCGATCGAGTTTCGTAACTCTGCCAATCAAGATTTGTCTAAACAGAGCAATGTCAACTATCTGTTACGGATTTAATCCAATTATGTGTATCTGCCGCATTGAGATTACGTTAGTTAAACCTTTCCTGTGTTCGTAAGCTGATAGTTAACCGATCAGGTGCTGCATACTACGTACATAAACATTTCGTTTATATTTTCAAGTTTATAAACGCTCCACATTCAACCGCCTCCAGTAGAATAATTTTATTTTTTAATATTTAACAACTACCTACAATAACTTACTGCAATAATAACAAGGGCTCGAACATTATATGTTTAATTACTTAATTACATGGAATATAGTTGTGTAGATACCAAAGAAACATTTTGACAAAATTTATAATATATGTATAAAAAAATGTATTCCCTTAAACACATTCTTTTTTCCCAAGAGTAATCCATGAATCCTGACGACTACGCTGATACGGATAGGCTGGATGTGAACCCTTTGGGGCTTGAGAACACACAACTCAATCATAATTGCCCACACAAACATATACATTGCCACGACAAAAATATGTATCAGTCAGTCAGTGAGTCAGTTCAGCCTATTGCAGTCCACTGCTTGACATAGGCCTCCCTAAGTTGGCTCTAGACATCTCGGTTTTCGCAATCCTCATCCAGCCTACACCGGCAACCTTACTTAGATCGTCGGTATAATATGTATGGCCTGTATAAATATTTGTCATGTGTGCGGACCGCTAGCAAATCAGCCAGTTGCTGTGACCACTGTGCCAACGCGTCATCTCAGCACTTGGTACTTCCGAATCAAGAATGATACCGTATAACTAAAATAAACTTGAAATCAAGTTGTTTGTCATAAGCCAATTTTGTATTCGAGACAAATCACCGTTTTTTAAAATAAATTTTAAGAATAATAGCAGATCCTTAAAAGGCGATATAAATACTTAAATGTGGTCGTTTTATATTCTTATTTTAATCGGTGTTCTGTTCCTCGCATGCATAGAGGCAGAAATCAAAATGGTTTCATAATATGGTCTTATGTGAGGCAGTGCACTTTCATAAGCGATGAAAGCCTTTGCCCGAGTCGCTTTGTTGCAGGCACTATGATGTACCATAGGGAATTTAATATGCGTCCGGACGCAGCGTCTAATTTATTACTGATTTAAAATGATGATTTCAATATTTTGCTTGGTATAGAAGTTCGATAACCTGGTTTCGCAATGACGAAATTATAATAACTTAAGACATCTTACATGAAATATACTAGACACTAATCGATTAGTTTCCGCTGGTGAACAAAATATATTTGTTCTAACACAAAATTGGAATTAATATTTGTTTTTGTTTTGGATGTTTACCCCTTGGGTGTCACAACCTACTGTGTCATTTATTGAGTTAGTATACTGAATTAGGGACTTTTAAATTTGGTAAAATAGTATAGATTATTTCGTCAATGTTACTAAGATGGTGCAGTGTATGAGCATAATTACAAAAGGCGATCCAGTTGATTAGAAAATTAAATACAAGATTAGTCTACTTTATAAGATGCGGTAGTGCCTGAAGTCCAGCCATATATAGAAGCACGCGCATCGTATTAGGTGTCTACTAGCACAAAAATTGAAAGCAATCTGTAATTTGTGGAATTTTTACATAAACTTTATTAGTGTTCAATATTTTAGCGAAGTAAAAATTGAGTTTCCATTAAGTAATCTAAAAATAATGCATTTGGAATTCGAAATTACACAAAAATGTCGACTAAACACACGGAATTATGTACATTTTCTTGGTAGAGTGTAGTGTATGTAACATATTGTGTTATAATTCATACTTCTCCTAAATATTATTAGACTATTTAGAGATCGCCTAGGTATTCTATAAAGTACCGAAATAAACTGCTAACCGGTAACATTTCTATTGTGTAATGTATGTGGATTTATAACTATTCTATACTAAAAATATAAAGTGCTTTAAAGTTTAATGGCGGGTAAAAGCTCGTATCCGGGGGCTAATAGCAAGGCTTTTATATGCTAAAAGGTATACCTATCAAAAAGTAAAGGGATTGTTTTTTTTTTCGTTATTAATCCTGACCCTAAAATCGTAGTTACGTGAATTTATTTCAGGTAACTTATATGACTAAGAAGATTACTTCTTAAGTTCTTAGGCCTCATGTACGGAGACGCAGGGCGTCGCGCGTAGCGTGTGGCGTGGCGGAACGCACTAAATTCAAATTTAGGGCGTTGGATGAGTGCGTTTACGGAGAAGCGATTTTACACGCGTTCATTTTCATACATTTTGACACAGGCGCGACGCCACGCCGCAAAAGCGACTCGCAACCCCCCGCGTCTCCGTAAATAAGGCCTTACACAATAGAGAGAGGAACTGATGTTTAAAATTTCTTACTCAAGTTATTTCTTAATATAAGGACATTTTTAAGCGAGAGAGGGTGGAGAAGAAGAAGTACTTTAATAGATCAAAATGAAAAATTTTTTTTTTTTTGAAACCTAAATTGATGGATATTCATAGTGAACCGAACTCTTCTAGAGTTTGGTTCTGGAGAGTCTAGACTCTAGTTCTGAATATTTTTCTAAAAATAAAAATTCGTATAGATTTAAAGAGATATTGATAAGTATTCAATACGAAAGTTTTAGAATTTAATTTATTAATTTCTACGGCCTAAAATATCTGTCGTCTAAAACTTAAACGTGTACTTCTTTGGGTTTTGGGACTAAATTGTTACTAATTAAAATTGGTCTTAAAAAATTGATGAATATTGATATAAAAGTCACTTAATGATACCGTTTATTGTTTCAGAAACTTCACTTCGGTTCTTTCAAGACTTCAGTAAAGTCATTAATTTCATGTGGTCTAAGATCCGAGAAGGTAAATCTTCCCTCATCTGTTAATTAGATGAAACTATTTTTTATAGGCAGATTTCAATATTGTGAATGTATAAAAAAAACCTCTGCCACCCTACGCCTGCTACAATTGATAATACTTAATTAGTTAATCAGTATTTTTTTATGATCTTTTCCCTCTCATGTTAATTGTATGTAGTAAGCTAAAACCGGCAATATTTTATATTATATACCTTACTGTAGTAGGCACCCACCTCTATGATTGCTATACTTACCTGCAGCCAGGTCAGAAAAGGTAGATAAATGTAGATTATTACCCTCACATGTTAATTAAAAAATCCAAGTACAATAATAAACGGCAGCGAATTCTAAACATAATAATGTTTGGCTGCCGTATTAAAAGCTGATGCAGCCAAAGATAAATATGGTCTAATATCCGAGATAGCTAAATATTCCCTCATCTGTTAATTAGATGAAACAATTTTTTATAGGCTGATTTCAATATTGTAAATTTATATAAACAACTTCTGCCACCCTAAGCCTGCTACAATTAATAATACTTAATTAGTTAATCAGTATTTTTTTATGATATTTTCCCTCTCATGTTAATTACATGTAGTAAGCTAAAACCGGCAATATTTTATATTATATACCTTACTGTAGTAGGCACCCACCTCTATGATTGCTATACTTACCTGCAGCCAGGTCAGAAAAGGTAGATAAATGTAGATTATTACCCTCACATGTTAATTAAAAAATCCAAGTACAATAATAAACGGCAGCGAATTCTAAACATAATAATGTTTGGCTGCCGTATTAAAAGCTGGTGCAGCCAAAGATAAATAGTAAAAAGATACAATTTATGATGACTATGGGAGCTCATTGCGAAGAGTGAGACAGAATAATACTAATTCCTTCAACGAAAAGAGACAGCGTAAAATTCATGCGCGCGCATCACAGGCTCAACATACTAGAAAATTCGCGAATTCGAAATTTCTAATATTAAAGAAAAATGTATACTTGAATAGAGAGAGAGAGAGAGAGAGATGATGAGAATTGGAGTAAGTATAAGAAAGTAATTTTTTAATTTACGGAATAATGTGCAATATTAAAAAATATATAATTATGCTTTTGAGTTACCCTTACCGTGAAATTTTCTTGATGGTTCAATTATTTTTTTTATATAATATATAGTTCTTTAATTATAATTCTGATACGGTGAAATTAATTTTTTTTTTTTAAAACAAACAAAAATATTTGTTTCATTTATTATTATACATACCATTATTATAAGCATATTACAAACAGAAAATTAGTGAAATCAAATTTTGTTGGAAATAATTGTAAGGCGAAAATCAATTATTTTAGTCCGGGGTCCCTAGTACATTTTTTTCACCTGATTAGAATCAAGCTAATTTTCCGGGAGTAGCTTCATTTTGATGAGACGAACAAAAAATTCCTCTACGAAAACTCTCGATTGTTGTAGGTAATAGAGTTAGCAGGAGATAGAGCAGCAGTGACCGTAGGACCGGGATAACGTGCCACGCAAATTGCAGGACAATATTACCATTAAATTATATAAATATTTACTAACTAAAAGAAAAAAAATCAGCTGGTTAGTAATAATATTTGATTTGATGACAAAAAAATCAAAAAATAAATAAATTTTTGATCGTTGATTTGATGACAAAAAAAAAATAAAAAAAAATAAAATTTTTGATGACCTCGTAAGGTCATCAAGAATTAAAAAATCTGCTCCCGGAAAATTAGCTTGATACTAATCAGGTGAAAAAAATGTACTAGGGATTTCGAAAATTTCGAAATTTCGAATTTTCTAGTAAGTATGTTTAAATGAGCCTGTGATGCGCGCGCATGAATTTTACGCTGTCTCTTTTCGTTGAAGGAATTAGTATTATTTTGTCTCTCTCTTTGCAATGAGCTCCCATAGTCATCATAATTTTTTTCTTTTTACTATTTATCTTTGGCTGCATCAGCTTTTAATACGGCAGCCAAACATTATTATGTTTAGAATTCGCCGCCGTTTATTATTGTACTAGGATTTTTTAATTAACATGTGAGGGAAATAATCTACATTTATCTACCTTTTCTGACCTGGCTGCAGGTAAGTATAGCAATCATAGAGATGGGTGCCTACTACAGTAAGGTATATAATATAAAATATTGCCGGTTTTAGCTTACTACATGTAATTAACATGAGAGGGAAAAGATCGTAAAAAAATACTGATTAACTAATTAAGTATTATCAATTGTATCAGGCGTAGGGTGGCAGAGGTTTTTTTTATAAATTCACAATATTGAAATAAGCCTATAAAAAATTGTTTCATTTAATTAACAGATGAGGGAAGATTTTGTTATATTCCGGATCTTAGACCAATGGGATTGATGTAAGTTTATTTTCTCTTGTACATTTATAAAATTGTTACGTTTTATTACTTAGTTATAAATTTGTTAAAGTTCTAGTGGCTTCATGATTTTTTACAAAATGAAATGCTATCCTTTGTTATGATTTATAACAAAATGAAACAAACAGTGTTCGTAGAAAAATTCGTAGACCGTATTGCACAATATGTTATTTGTAATACTGAATATGATAGTTTCATCATGAAAGAAATCACAACAATTCCTTAAAGTAAACTAATTTCGTTAGGTTCGACCTGAATTCGTTATCCGGTATCCAATCTATAAGGGTACATCTTACTAGATCATAATGAATTTCGAAAACTTTCCAGGAGAAATAAATTATCTACCACTCCAATAATCCTGTCGGAAGAAGTAAAATGAAATAGTTTATTAATCTCCCGCTGCTGTGCAAATGACTTTTCTATCTCATCTATTCTATTGACAATGATAAGAAGCTTAATCGACCATAATATTCTTTAGTGGTCCTTGGATGTTTCAATTTAATTTCACTTGTTACTTTGCTAGAAAATTTAATGCCATAAAAACTTGTGCACTAAAATTGTGCTCTAGGTTTCTCTATAATTCAAACTTTACACGTCTGATTCTTGAAGCGTTTTATGACTTATTAAAGTCACGGATGGACAAAACGCAATTTTCCCAAAAGGAATCGAGAATCACTGTAGGTAAATTGAAAATAACTGTTGCTGAGATGAGATAGTCGAGTCTAAAACAATGTTTGAATATTGACGACATGAAATAATATGTATTTAGATCGGTTATATCTTAATTATGGTGTAATAAAAGATTTTCAATTTCAAATTGAAGCTTAAAAATGCCTTGAACTTCATTCTTCTATTACATACTGTAACGAATTTTAGTCGATGTCTAAACAACGTTACAGTAGTGTTACAAAGAAAACGCTAATAAAATGGGCGTGATGTATAACTTTCATGAAAAAGTTACTCAACTTTGAGAACGAGTAACGCCGGTTGAGTTAGTAGCAACAGTAGTTTACTCGATGGCCGGAACGTTATGCCTGACCTGCTGTAGGTCGGGGCGGCATATTTACTGCCTTTGTCGCTCAAAGTGTTCTTCCTTTGTGACGTTTTTTTTTTTAAATTTACATAAAATACTCGACCCCGGGTGTTCTTAAAAAATAAACTGATTTAAATACGTTATATTCAATGGATTAATTGAGGAGTGTCAGCTACAAAATGTGACTGAAATTTTTTGATATTTGAAATATTTACATTAATATTTGTGAAATGAAACTACTTTTCAGTATAGAAGTTTTATTTCTCTGTGACGTAAAAATGATTCTCTATTTAATACTTTTTATGCAATAAGTCTATGGCACATTTAAAGATTCTAACTTTTATTAAAAAGAATTCATTGTAGATAAGCACGACGCTTCGGAAAACTCATATTAACTTTTGTAGAGTTGGTAGCGTGAGTATTCTTATTGTTTCACACAGCACTTGTCCCTGTTTCAATTCAGTATATGTGACTATAAGTTTTGTGTTTCGAATAAGTTAAAGTAAAACGTAATTTTTTTATTATTTCCCTGCCCTTATCCTATTTATATAGGGTTGGCTCAACAACTCCTTTTAGAAGCCAATCCGCTGCGTTGTCAAAGAAAAAAAAAGAAATTCTCCTGAGACACACATAATGCTTTTTACTAGCAAAAACAGCATACATTTGAAAAAGTCCTATATGAACTCACCGATGCTAGCATCGATCTGCACAGTTTTTTCTCGTATCAAAAAATTATAACATAAATTCTTATTACCATTTTTATTTTCCCAGTTTTAAGCATATCATAGTTTATTAATTTTATATAATAAACGTATCTTAATATTAAATAATCTATTAAATAATCTAATATCTTAATTAGAAAATCCTCGGTAAATTCGTTGTCTATACGTTTTCGTTGTCTATATATTCTCCTGGTAATCGTTATTTTTACAATGCTGCTGCAATAAATATTCGAGCAATTCTCATATTAGACAATAAATCTGCCAATAAAACTCTACGCTGCTCCCGCGGGCTCCTGAATTGCAGTTATTGCATGAATAATTTGGTAAATGGTAAAGATGAAAAAGTGCACGTAAATATTCAGATTACGTACATTATATAACATATAAGAAACTAGACGACCCGTGCCCACTTCGTTGAACGTTAATTATTTTTGTGATTCAAAAATATAGTAAAGTTTTCATCTTGCGCGTATTTCTCCGACTTGATTTACATACCTATATATTATTATTTTTCACTGAATTTTTTGTTCAGTAATAATCTAAATATAGCCTATATCACTCCTGAATAGTGTAGCTTTGTGTTATTGAAATAATTTTAATGATCGGATCAGTATTTGCGAAGATACCTCCTACAAACAAACAAAGTTAGAAACTTTTCCTCTTCATAATATTAGTATAGATAATGTTAGTAAGCGATCTTCTGGTCCAATATCAAAAAATATTGTTGCATGTGTTAGCTTTCCTGCATGACCAGAATTTTATTTTAAACATTACTTGAAAACATGACAGTTAGTACCTATCCACGTGCTTTATCCACTGGAATACTTCGGTTCAATGGGCCTTCTCTAATCTCATGATATACGTGTTTCTGAAGACCTAGTGTAGTTTACTCAAATGATAATATGGTAGTAGTGTAAAGGTAATTTGTTTAATAAACTAGTAGGTAATATAAGTGTGTATATCATTAGGTTTTTAAAGGAAAATTGACTTGACTATAATATATTATAATACAATAATGGCCTGATAATAATAATATCATATAGCTTTAAACAAAATTCATGTATTCAACATTACAGACTCCGTAAATGCCTTCTATACAAGTCCATTTCCGTTAGCATTGCGAGTCCTTATCATGAAAGTGCACTACGCTTCAAGCCGATTACGTGAACGCAGACTTTCCTAGCTGCAACACAATGAACATCAGAACGAAAGCCTTCAATGAAACAACAAAGCTTATTGTCTAACTATGTAACAAATTTCGTATGAATAAAATGTAAGCCAAAATATTTTTTTTCCAAAAATAAATTTGGGTCATCATCGAGATTGGCGTACGCAATTTTCAGAACCCTCATCAAATCAAATCGCCCTTTCACTGCATTTATATTAAAGCATCAGTGAAGCGTGAAAATTATCTTTGGTGGAACAATCATCGATTTTCGGGTCAGGAACGGGTGGCTACATCGCTGCCAATTATACGGTGTGCGTGCTCAAAGTGCTTTATCTAATTCACTGGGCAATGGATTTAAGTGACGGCTGATGATAGACTTCCTTTCTGAAAAGAATGAAGCATTTTTGATTAGCTACTTTTTAAATTGCGAAGAAGGAGATACGTACAATTTTATAATCATTTTTTGGTAATGTTGACATATTACCAAAAAGTAAAATGACAGATACATTTACCTGAAAACCATCAAATTCTTTTTTGATAACAAGAAAATATTTTTTGCTTTATTGTACGATAAGCGAAAACGTTAGGAATGAGAAATTGTTATAATTTGTGATTAATGGTCTACCACACAGTCAATGATTAACCTTACAGGCCTGTAATAACTTTTCATAAATAATGCCATAAAATTTACACAGTAATTTGTCAAGCTTCCTCAATCTTTGTCTGGGGTGAGACTCATATTCCGATATTGCCCATTTTTACCTTAAGGATCCATTCCTTTATACATGATTTACTAGTTTATATTTTATTATTGTCAATTTACCGAGTGGCAGACGTTTTTATTTTATATTCACGAACAATCGGTTTCTCATCGTAAATAGTCAAGCAATCTTCAATATAAACGATATTTTTTTCATACGATTTCGTCCTATATGATTGCCTTTTTACTTCAGCGATTTTTTTACTGTTACGATCCGTCAGATGCAATAAAATACTATAGATTCGGCTGTTATATTTTTTATCACCCCTTCTAAACAATGGAATATTTTGTCCTACATTTTTTTAAATTTAGAAGATATCACTGCACAGTATAAAACAAAGTCGCTTCCCGCTGTCTGTATGCTTAGATCTATAAAACTACGAAACGGATTTTGATGTGGTTTTCTTTAGTAAATAAAGTGATTCCAGAGGAAGGTTTATATGTATAATACACGCATAATATAGTAGAGGAACACTGATAGTTTTTTCATCCGTGCGAAGCCGGGGCGGGTCGCTAGTAAGTTATAAAATTCACAGACTTAAATATGATATGTGCATACGATAATTTTAGCAGACTATTAGAAAGCAGTGCTAATTCAATATGTCTTAGCACTGACTTTTAAAGTGGGCTATGTTTTAAGTACGTTTATGTCTTTTGTCTTATATATTCTTTATTGCACATTAGGGCGCCTTCTTTGTCGCGCGGCGGCAGCGCGGCCGCAGCGCTGCTGCCGCGCGACTTTGTAAATCTATGTAAATAACAACGCGCGGTTGCAGCGCAACAGCAGCGCGGCGGCAGCGCGGCAACCGCGCGTTGTTATTAACATAGATTTACAAAGTCGCGCAGCGCTGCTGCCGCGCGGCAAATTTGAAGGCGCCCTTAAAATACAAATTATACAACATGTTTATAATAAATGTTGGCAAGGGCGAACTTATCTCTAAAAGAGATCTCTACCAGTCTAACCATAAGTCTTAAGGAGTAAAATTAATTATTTATGTTTAAAAAACATATCGTACATATTCTTTGATATTGGCAAGTCCTAAAGTATAAATAACTCAGCAACATACTTATTTAAAGCTACTTCGTCATTTGAAATTACAAAAATACAACAATATTTTTATCATCTACGAGTATAGAAATATTTTAGTCGTAGAATTGTGCTCGGTTGCTAATATTCGTTCCTCTTTTATATCGTTCTCTGTTGATCAAAATTAAAAAAAAAAAAAAAACTTTTACTCTCCAAGCCTAGACTAACAATAACTTGAACTAATTTGCACGTGAACATTTTTTAAACTTTGTTAAAAAGTTATTAAACGAGTCAATCAAATAGTTAATTTGTTTTCTTCGTCTTAAGGTTCAATGCTTAATGTTTTAAAAGCCTCATCAAGAAACGGATTCTATTCGTTAATATTTCGACATCAACTATTTGCACATAAAAGCCACTTTGAATAGTTTTAAGTTGAGAAGGTAGAAATTTTATTTTCACTTTAAAGCTATTATGAGTCAGTGTAAATGTTTCATTCGTTCCAATTTGTAGACGAGAAATTTCATTCGCAGCTCAGGAGTGCACCTCCAGGAAATATTGTAAGTGAAAGGGAAGAAATTCATTTATCAAAGATTTTTATTTTTGATAGACTTGGACGGAGGAGTCAGTAATTTTATACTGACGCTCTCAAGAAATTTTTCGATGAAATATTGCGATGCATGAGTTGTAGTTCTTTTCTATGGTTTAATAACAATTGTCATTGAAAAATTACTTCTAATGAGATATAAAACTGTTTCTACATCATATTATCACATGAACACAACACTGCTTGAGAGCAGTTTTTTTTTTTATTTAATCATCTGTGAGGTTAAGGTAATTCTGTCTTCCATTTGGACTTATCTAGGTTTTAACAAGATATTTACTGATGTGCATTTTACAAAAGTAATATAATGGATCCATCTCCTACATGGGGAAGAGGCCTATGCCCAACAGTGGCATATTACAGGCTGAATCGTGATCTATACTAATATATAAAGCTGAAGAGTTTGTTTGATTGTTTGTTTGTTTGTTTGTTTGTTTGAACGCGTAATCTCTGGTTCTACTGGGCCGATTTGAAAAATTCTTTCAGTGTTAGATAGCCTATTTATCGAGGAAGGCTATAGGCTATGTAACATCACCCTAAGACCAATAGGAGCGGAGTCCACGCCGACGAAGTCGCGCGCAGAAGCTAGTCGTGAATATAATGGATATAGGTAGGGATCCCTAGTACATATTTTTCACCTGATTAGTATCAAGCTAATTTTCTGGGAGTAGCTTCATTTTGATGAGACGAACAAAAAGTTCCTCTTCGAAAATTCTCGATTGTGGTAGATAATAGAGCTAGCAGGAGATAAAGCAGTAGTGAGCGTAGGACCGGGATAACGTACCACGCAATTTGGAGGACAATATAACCATCAAATTATATAAATATTAACTAACTAAAAGAAAAAAAAATCAGAAAAAAAAATCAATTTTTGATGACCTTACGAGGTCATCAAGTTGATGACCTCGTAAGGTCATCAAAAATTATTACTAACCAGCTGATTTTTTTTTTCTTTTATTTAATTAATATTTATATAATTTGATGGTAATATTGTCCTCCAAATTGCGTGGTACGTTATCCCGGTCCTACGCTCACTGTTGCTCTATCTCCTGCTAACTCTATTATCTACCACAATCAAGAGTTTTCGAAGAGGAACTTTTTGTTCGTCTCATCAAAATAAAGCTACTCCCGGAAAATTAGCTTGATACTAATCAGGTGAAAAATATGTACTAGGGATCCCTACCTAATAAATACAATTTAACGGTCTTAATTTTCTATTAGGTATTAGAACTATTGTCCCAAATGAACGAGATATTTCAATTTTTTCATTGTTCTCTGACCCAATAAAGGTGTGTAGGTAAATTAAATTTCGTCGAAGCAGCGACTAGAGACGAAGGGCGCTGCCTTATTCGTTCATATTCCTATTCTGTTCCGTTCAAATAATTTAATATCAAGCTTTCTGTCTTTGAAAATTGTCATCATTTACAGTTACTTTTGTCTAATGGGAGGATCTTTTATTTAATGGGAGTTTAATCACTTAGTGATTATGTCACCCCCGTAACAGAAATTATACAAAATGACAACAACAAAAACATAGCATAATAATAATAATACAAAGCCAACTTTTGACACTTACAGTATCATTGATATAATGTTAATTATCCTGTACAAGATTGTAATAAATGTCATTATTTATGCTGCTTGACCTTCGAATATTTATATTATTTATTTTTATATATCTTTTATAGTATAGAAATAAGCATGCCAATTATTGAATGATCATGAGGTAAAATATTTTAAATTTATTTTGTAAATTAAAATTCTATCTATATTCATATGTATATTCAAAAACAAAAAAATCATTCTCTTTAAGGAGAAAAAAAGGTAGTAATTTGCTGGATTTAATAAATTATTCTTATTTGATACTTAAAATAGTTCAAGAATCACGGATAAAATAACTTAATTTATTATCACTTTTTTCATTCCTAGACTTGCTCACGCTAAATGAAACGAAGGCTTAACTTACATCTAATTAAAAAAATAAATGAACGGGATTCTCGTTCCTTCTATATTGGACATTGTTGCAGCATCTCTTACTATTTGAGCTAACAGAATATTTTCGAATAAATTACTTAGTTTATTGTAGACATTAACGTCTTACAAAATAATTTCATATTCGTTTATTTAAATTTTTTGTTAAGTATTCTTTACAACATAATTTAATTGCAAATAGATCTCAGCATTTGTAGTGAAGAAGTTGAATACAATATGTAATCTTGTTTACTTTTATCATTTATTTATTTAGAAGATATAGATATTTATAAGTTTATGTCACAATTTGTACACCTACACCGACACAATACCATCTCCTCTGGCCCTAGGTCGCCTGGAAGAGGACGTTTTGCAGCGATAAGGTCGCCCTTTGTACCTTATGATACTTTGTTAAAATCAATCTGATATGTATTATTTGTTTTGGTGTACAATAAAGTGTATTGTTATGTTGTTATGTTAGAAGGAAAAAGAAGGCAGGAAGGAAGCGTTCCGGCTCCTAAATATAGTTACCTATTAGTTTTCGATACTTCACTCGTTATTATTAAACTGTATCCAATTTAGTAGGTTTTGAAGATATTTTTGAAGTCGATCCGCTCATCAACATGAACCCCAGTGTGTGACCCTTAAAGTAAATCTCTACATTGCCGGCCGGCCTTCTAGCATAAAACATAAGTAATTTAAGTGTAAAACGAGTGCCGAACATAACCAGTGAACTCAGCTCATCGCCACCGCCATCGACGCCATGATGTCGACGGATCAGCTCCGCGCCACGCAACATTCCTCACCAAGTAAGTTCACCCATCATCCTCTCATCTCCAAGAATCCGCTCATCGATCGATGTGGGCTTCGCGCCCACAAATTAGTTATAGGTAAGTAGATGTGTCTTTATCATGTGGGAGTATTATCTCTTAATCAATCAGTTTGACTAGAATAATGCATAGAGTTTATATAAGTAGTAGGTACACTAATACACAATCATAGTGCACTAAAACATTTTTTTCATAGAAAAGAAGGTTTGAATTAAGTATTGATTTGTTTGAAGTCGTGTATTCACTACTTTCTAATTCAAAGCCTTTTGAAGTTTTAATTTATTTAATGGATCTTAAATTTTTATTATGTATTCGAATTTATAGTTCTAAATAAAGAAGAAAGTCCCTTACACGTCTAAATTACCTCGACAAAGCATTAATTGATTTGAGCGTGAATTTTATCAAAGCCTATCTTAAGTAAAAAACATTGTTAGCGTTAATCTTACCAAGTAATCGAGTTACAGTCGGCCATTGTCCGCGCAAGTCTCGTCATTTGTTTCTAGGGCCCTCCGATTTTCCTCCCTTTTTGCTTGTCCTAAAGATTTGCTGCTCATTTAAATTTGATTTCGAAGCGCAATCCTTTGTTATAGGGTTTAGTTCGCATCGTTCGTCAAGAACCGTGCACCGGAATAAACAAATCAAATCATAAATATTGCTTTAATATTTAAGCGAGTTTTCATTAAGCGTTTCGCTTTTTAATGGTCCGTTTTAGGGTTCTGTACACGTCCGTAAGTCCTAGGAATTGCTACGGTCAGACACTTGGGATGTTCTCGTAATGTGTAAACTACTGCTGCCGAAATAAAGTAGGTAAAATATTTTTATAGGGCTGTATTTTTAGAGACGAGTTAGAATATTCACAGTATTTTATTAAGAAAGGATACATGGTATGATTTTTTTTTGTTTCTGTTCGATTTTAATTACCAGTGTTTAGTATCAATGAAATGTTACCTTACGTTATTACGTATATTAAAAAAATAAAATAAAGCTTATTTTTTTAAATATATAGTTAGCTTTTATAACAGGTGAATTTGTTCCCAGATAAAAATTGTTAACGTTGATAATTATATTTTAGTTTCGTTTGATTTGTAAATGGCTAGAATAATTTTAATTTAAAACCGAATCTCGAAATAAGTATGCAAAAATGTTACTAGACAATTGCAAATACCGTTAACCGTAAACGGTGTTAGATAAAACCGGTTTAGAAGCTGGATGAGCGCAGTGAGGACGGATCCGGATACCGGAGGACGGATGTGGACCCTAATTAGGTATATGCGAATTGTAGTAACAATGGAATCATGACTGAGATAACACCTAGTAGTAACGAACGGGTCGTTTGTAGTTTTAGGATTTTGACAATCAACAAATAGTATAATATGCGTGTGTGAGTGCTGTAGTGTGTGTGTGTAATGCTTTTTTATTAATTTAATGTATATTTCATGTATAATTTTAAGAAAATATTAGCATTCCGCACTCCTTCTCTATATAAACTATAAGTGTGCGAAATTTCATACTCCTACGTACGAACACTTTCCGTAAAAAGGGGTACAAAGTTTTTGCTTCACGTATTAATCTTAATATATATAAATCTCGTGTCACAATGTTTGTCCTCAATGGACTCCTAAACCATTTAACCGATTTTAATCAAATTTGCACACCGTGTGCAGTTTGATCCAACTTGAAAGATAGGCTATATTTTATTTTGGTATATGTAATTATTATATTTAAGAAAAAAAAGGCGGTACGAAGTTCGCCAGGTCAGCTAGTATAATTATAGATAATATACTTGTCAAGTACAACAGTTCGAACTTCCAATCATTAGGTACAAATAAATAATTTTCTTATTCAATGATTTCTAGAGAAAAATATGTTTAACGAACGTCCTAATGTACCTATGTGTTTCATAATTATTTTATTATTTTCTGTTATACGTTTAGTTTTCTTCTTGGCAGTGTGCTGCGTCATCATCCCTTAATATTATAGCTACGCACGGAACAGGGGATTTAGCCGCTAAGAGTATCACAGTATCAGCGTAGAAAAGTTGAATTAAGATTTGAAATTAATTTCGAAATTCTTGGTTTGATCGCTAAGGGCACAATTCCAGTCGATTTGATTCAATTGAATTTGTATAAGTAGTAAAAGTTACTTAGTGTCTGTCGGGTTTCCTCAACGGAATTTATTAGAAAAGTTCGTGTGTTTATAAGAAAAGATCTCTGTGAGTTTGTGTACATTCTGTGTGTTGGTCGATTTACATCAGACGAGCGAATGCTCATTCTTACCGTAACATACAACTCTGTATCAACTTAGTGTATTTCGAACATAATTTCAAATCAATATTAAGATTAGAATTAATTTCGACATACACGAACAAAGATGTATGTACATATGTTGTATTAAGATTTGAAATTAAGGTTGACGTTCTTGGTAAGATCGCTAAGGGCACAATTCCGGTCGATTTGATTCAATTGAATATGCATAAGTAGTAAAATTTACGTAGTGTCTGTCGGGTTTTTCTGGCTGTGTGGTTACGGCAGTAAAGAATATAGCCATCATGGGACTCTTCTTGGAACTTAAAAAGCCGACCGACGTGATGGCGGGATAACCATCCAACTGCTAGCTTTGAAATACACAGGCCGAAGACCTGTAGCAGCGTCTTCGGTGCGACAAAGGCTGTCCTGCGGTCATCAACCCGCCTGCCCAGCGTTTTGACTATGGGCAAAACACATGAGCTCACGCCATTTTTGGCGCTAACTTGTGGAGGCGGATGTTCAGCAGTGGACTGCGCTAGGCTGATGTGTGTGTGTGTGCGTGTGTGTTTGTGTTTGTGGGAAAAAGTCGGTAATTTTCTATGTAGATGTTACATACATACGTCTACGTCTGTTCTGGTTCTGACAGAAACATTAAATCTAATTGTGTAAGTGTAACGTTTGGGAGAACGTGCGTTTCACGTATTGAATGATTAAGGTTTAGCAATATTTAGGTAATTTGACAATGAGTTGTTGATCACTGGAATTCGTTGTTGCTACTTACTAGCGGTCGATTATTCGAACCCCTCTTATGGCAATTCTTTGTTCCTATACAACATTATATATATCTTTGTATATACCATACTGATATTATTCGTGGTCTAGGTAGTCGTTTATGTTAGCGTTGAGTGAATGTCTTTGAATATGAAGAGTTTGTCTATTTAAACAAAACGCACAACTTCCGAACGATTTCACCAAGTTGGATAAATCTTTTTTTGCGTTCATTAATATAAGAGCGAGGTTTGTATATATAAAACAAAAATTAAAAGATAAATGTATTCAAAAAAAATAAAAAAAATATGACGATACGTAGTTCGTGGGGTCCGCTACTTTAAAATAATTATGTATTTAAGTCGGTTGAAATAAATTATTGTACACATACAGTCACACACACACTCAAACACACACTACAGCCTATCACAGTCCACTGTTGGACATAGGCCTCCACAAGTTCGCGCCCGACATTATGACGCGAACTCGTGTGTTTTGCCCATAGTCACCACGCTGGGCAGGCGGGTTGGTGACCGCAGGGCTGGCTTTGTCGCACCGAAGACGCTGCTGCCCGTCTTTGGCCTGTGTATTTCAAAGTCAGCATGGATGGTTATCCCGCCATCCGTCGGCTTCTTAAGTTCCAAGGTGGTAGTGGAACTGTGTTATCCCTTAGTCGCCTCTTACGACACCCACGGGAAGAGAGGGGGTGGCTACATTCTTTAGTGCCGTAACCACACGGCACAAATTATTGTAAATTTATATAAACGTTAAATACCTATATTCTCAGGTGCATTGACCGATATATGTTTACGCATATTTTTGAATATGTTAGAGGAATTTAATTTAAAAAAATATTTATTATAGTGATAAAAAGTTTGCTGCGTGTTAATCGATGCGAAGATAAAATAAAACAAGTATTATTTTTAATACGATATAAAACTTGAATATTTCTAAGGACTTGTACAAATTGATGCCAATTGATTTGTTGTTGTTGATTACACTCCAATTTTTTGCGCAAGAAAGAAAGTTTTTGTTAATTTCTTTTAAAAGTCTTTTATTAAGTTTCTTTTACGAACAAAATAATTCTTTTAATTGACGCCTTTTGATTTTAAAGCTAATTACTTTATTCTTGTACTACCCTACTTGTACTTGCCATTTCTTAGTTAAAAAGAGAAAATAAATGATACACTTTTATCCTTTGCATACCGTTATACGCAATAAAAGGCCAAAAATCAGCAACAGACCCCAAAACAATAAAAAACATCTTTACCATGGGCTCAGTAGACTGATGTTCAAAAAATTTATATAATATACAAATTACAGTAAGGTATATACTTAGTCATTTAAGGATACTTTCACGCAGAACATATGTCTTAATTTATATTATTGTATTTATATATTTTAAAGTGTAATATTTAAGCGTTTTGCTGGTAGCTCATTAATCCTAAAGAAGACGAAGAAGGTTTTTTACCGGTTCTTCTCAACAGGATTTGTACATCGATTTTGGCTGACGGGTACACATTTACTTATTAATTATTGTATTATGTCTATTTGAAACTACCTTTAAAGCGTACTTATTTTCTTTTGTAATAAATGTAAGTTAAGCTTTGTATATTTTGTGAAATAATATTAAAACCGTGTTGACACTAAGTCCAGTTTAACTTGGTGCTTGTTAAAGTGTAATGAACTAAGTTTTCCCGATAAAACACCTTCTTGAGCTATGATGAATATTTTATAGAACATTCTTCTTAGAAAATTTCCCGTTTTAATTAAAAGAAATTTAATAACCTCCTTTTTTTTACGTGAATAAAATAGGTTATCGAATAAGGTATTTTTGTTCAGTGTACCGGTTCAAATGGGTATTTTAACACAAATGTTAGTGTGTATTTATTTGTGTGAAAGTGCTATTGAGTTAACATTGGAACTATACCTAATCAATATATATAAAAATTTTGTGTCACGATGTATGTTAACGATAAAGTCCGAAACTACTGAACCAATTTTTATCAACTTTTGTAAGCATCTGTAATTTGGTCCAACTTGGGTGGGGTAGTTTTTATCGCAATTGGACCCGGTGCCTACCGGTAAGTGGCGCTGCTATCAATATAATATACGCAGTCACGGAGTATGTTCTGTGGTCCGTGTAAGCAATCAAATTTGGTAGCTGTTTTCTGGGCAGGACAACGTCTGCCGGGTCCGCTAGTATTATATAAATCTTCATTGACTGTCCTTGCTGTGCCTATTGACCGGTTGCTCTCAGAAAGTCTCAGGTCCAATACAACTCCATATTCATTATTCACCTCACTATAATAAATATTGTCATATGCAAAGTTTTATTGGCTTGTCCGTTCGTCGTGTGTTTGTGTCGTCAAGTTGTCGCGTCCATATCGTGTCGTTACATCTTTATCGTGTCATACCCGTGTCTCCGTGTCTTCGTGTCACACCTGCATCACTTGATGTCATCCCCTACTAAGATAGCGTTAGCGATAAATAAAGCATTTATTGGAAAAGGTAAAATAGGCTATAAAACATAACGTTGCGACTCACAGAAAGGGAGCAATAACCATAAACGTCAACCATGTCGAAAAACCAACGCGGTGGAAGCAAACACGAAGGTCGTTTAATTTTCTTATTAAAATTTACTCGTCTCAATGAAATCAATGTTAATTTAACGTAGTATGAGTGCACCTTTACACAATGTGTCGAACCGGCTGTAATTGTTATCTATACAAATAAATAAAATTGGAGTGTCTGTTTGTAATATTAAAATAACCGCTTTTTACTATATGCATATGGATCTATACACGGTATATAATATACCAAAATGAGATTTTTTACAATTTTTGTCTGTCTGTCTGTCTGTTTGTTCTGGCTAATCTCTGAAATGGCTGGAATGATTTTAACGGGACTTTCACTGGCAGATAGTTGTGTCATAAGGTGTAACTTAGGCTTCTTTTTAACCGACTTCCAAAAACGGAGGAGGTTCTCAATTCGACTGTTTTTTTATGTATGTTAGCTCAGAACTTTTGACTGGGTGGACCGATTTCGATCAATTTTGTTTTAATTGAAAGGTGTTGCGTGTCATGTGGTCCCATTTTAATTTAATTGAAATCTGACAAGTACTTTTAGAGCTATATCTAATATTGCGTATTTACTTGACTACTTTTTCGTCGACCTACGTTGTATTATACCGCATAACTTTTTACTCGGTGTACCGATTTTGATGATTCTTACTTTAATCGAAAGCTAATACTTGTCATGTAGTTTTCGTGAAATTAGATCGAGATCTGATTACAACTTTTTGAGTAATCTTTAATAGCGCGTATTTACTTGATTATTTTTTCGTCTTATTACGTTGTACTTGTCGATGTAATTAAAGTCGGTTTTTTTTTCGTTTGCAAGCAAACACAATTATATTTAAGATTTTTTTTTATTACTGCGAACTGAACAATAACTTTTTTGTTAAATTCCTGGAGGACGAAGTCGCGGGAAAAGCAGCTAGTCTGCAATATTATGCAGCTGCATCGTAACTGTTAGCTGACCGACGACCGCAAAGCAGCCGGTTTTCACATTCTGCGTGACTGGACTCCGTCGAATTATCTCTTTATACCAGTTGGTGTTTACGTACCCTGTAATGGACGAAAATGAACGAATGAAACGATTTCAATTGTCTTTTTTGTGAGTAGTATACGAGTATATCAATATTTCATTTTTGTTCGCTTCTGTAGTTATATTTAAATACTAGCTGACCCCGCAAACGTTGTTTTGCCATATATGATATCAACCCCCGCAACCCCCTCTTGTGGGTAGAATTTCGTAAAATCCTTTCTTAGCTGACCTCTACTCGGCGAAAGGAATATTCCTACCAAATTTCAAGTCTCTACGTCTTATGGTTCCAGAGATATCGTGATGAGTCAATATATGGGTGGAACCGTGGAAATCTCTTTTATATATATAGATTACAATAATATATACACTTTTAAGTAATTTTATTTATTGGCAAAATGTCTTGATTATCCATTCTATACGATAGAACACAGCGCGGCGTAATTGTATAATAATTATATCAAGTCAAAGATCAAATAAGTTGTTGCCATTAGTGTTGCGGCCGCTATGGGAATTCGTTGTAAAATAAAATAAGACCTTAAAATGGCGTAGTAAAAGATCTTTGAAGAATTTTGTGACGTAATATTTATGTAACAAAATAGTTATATATTAATACTCAATTTATTCACTTGGAATTAATTTTTCAAACCAAAGCTTCACAGATGACAAATTTTCATAGCTAGATGAACTGTTTAAAACGTAACGTTGTTATTCTAATTATATACATAAACAGCGCTATCAAAGCGCAGACAGACGCAAACTCCTCTAAACTAATTCAATTAAAATCAAATCTAAATTTCACTTTGTAATAATTAGCCAAGTGTCATTAGATGTAAATGGTATTTAGAATTCGGTAAAACATTTTATGATTTTAGTATCATTTAGAATTATTATAATATAACATTTGAAGTAAGAATTAAAAAAATGTGTATCTTGAAGTTCACGTCGTGGCTGTTACCATACACTCTTTATAACGATCGGATTATGCTCCAAACTTTATCTTATGTGGAGATGAGGCCATTGTTCAGCCTTCAGTATAATACCTTTAGGTTATTTCAGTTCCATTATGTTCACTAATTATTGATGATACTTATACTCATTATGATTATGACACATAATATCGATGAAGTTCGATAAACAAGGTTTACTCAATCTCATTCTTTTGATAAATTAATTTTCATTCAATATTGTCTTAATTTTCCGCGTATGTGTATGTATTATATTCTACGAGTTTGTAGCTAATTTAATTTTTTGTTCTTATGTGTATTTAGATCATTAAGTCTTAATTCCAAGCTCATTAAATACGTAGATATTCTACACTTTTTTCAACTTGTTTCGGAAAAAGTTTAACGAGGAAGCGTAATCAGGCCAATCATGAGGAAAGAGCAAAATATAGCAACAAAAATCAAGACAATTTTACAGAGAAAAGAATAATACATTTGAAAGAGAAAATAAAAATAAAAAATATGCTTTTGAAAGAAGAAACAATGACACTTGTTACAACGGAATTTTATATTAATTTATATCAAGTGTATTTTCTTTTTGAAATGGAATTTGTCAATTAAAATTATTATTTTTCCGAGCGAAGGAAGCTAAAAATACTATAGGGAATGATTTTTTTCGTAGCAATGTCACACGTCAAATGTATATTTTAAAATATTTTTTTATTAAAAGAGTTTATTTTTAGCCGACTTCCAAAAAAGGAGGAGGTTCTCAATTCGACTGTATTTTTTTTTAAATATATGTTATCTCATCTCAGCAGATCACAGTGTGTTTATTTATTTTTGAACAAAGGCGGGACTTCAAATAAAGTAGGAGGTTCTCAATTCGACTTTTTAATGTGTTTCTCATATTTTTTTAGCTATAACGATTTTTATAATTATTTCTTAGTTCGAAAACTAGTGTTTGTCACGTGGTCCCATTTAAATTTCATCTAGTACTGGCGAGTACTTTTCTTTTCTTTTCTCATTTCTTTACTTGCGATGTAAATTGACGTCGTTTTTTTTCGTTTACAAACATTTTACAGAGTTTTTTTTTAATAAACTGCGTTTAGCTTATCGCCCAACAATTTCACACATTGAAGATTCTCAAGAAAGCCTAGTTAAAGGACAATGCCTATTTTCTATGAAGCCGTGCCCGGGTACGTGTTCAGACAATTCATATATTTAAGTATCCTTTATTAATCGAAAATAGATTTTTAATAATATTCTAAAAGTGATTAAAACCGTAGTTTATACTTTAACTAGCTTCTGCGCGCGACTTCGTCGGCGTGGACTCCGCTCCTATTGGTCTTAGCGCGATGATATATAGCCTATAGCCTTCCTCGATAAATAGGCTATCTAACACTGAAAGAATTTTTCAAATCGGACCAGTAGATCCTGAGATTAGCGCGTTCAAACAAACAAACAAACAAACAAACAAACAAACAAACAATCAAACAAACTCTTCAGCTTTATATATTAGTATAGATTAAAAAAGATATTTTATTTGTATTCCGGGTTTGTGCTGTCAAAACATATTAAATATAAATACCAAGTCGGAAACGCAACTATAGAAATAAACGCTTTTTTTAATTAAATTATAAACCCCAACACGACCAGAAAATTGACATATTAAAGTTTTCTTTATTAATTAAAACTAGATTTTTAATAATAGTCTAAAAGTAATCAAAGCCGTGGTTTATATTTTAATTTAAAAAAAGCGTTTGTTTGTGTGGTTGCTATGACGACTTGCTATTTATATTTAAACTATTTTGACATGACAAACGCGGAATACAACTAAAATATTTTTTAAAATTAAATTATAAACCCCGGCTTTGATCACTTTTAGAATATTATTAAAAATCTAGTTTCAATTAATAAACGATACTTAAATATATGAATTGTCTAAACTAGTCAAAGCACGTACCGGGCACAAATAGGCATTGTCCTTTGTAGGTCCGATATCACCAACGCATTTCTCATTTAAGAGTTTCGAGCTATTTAAAATTCCAAGATTCTAATAAAATTTCTTATCACTCCCTCAGCATTTTTCTCGCGGCTCAAGTGCCTGTTTCAAATCGAGAGACTAAAGCCGGGTTTAATTTGGAACCGTTGCGGAATTTCATTTTTGTTCAAATTAATTTTGGGGTGATGGAACATCTGAATTTCTATTTTACTAGTTTTAAAGCTTCTCGTGTCTTGTCTCTGAGAAGAATTGTGACTAGATACCAGGAATTTATAGACATTTTTTTTTTGTTTTTAAGGTCTTGTTTGAAACTCATTCGATATTGTGCATCTAATCATTACGCGCAGCTGATTTTTTTACACTCTTCGATAATGAACAATGGCTTAAGGAAGTTGTGTATGTATTGTGTTTATATTACAGTAATACTTATATTAATATTTTGTAAGCTTATAGGCAATAAAAGTAAATTTGTAATGTATTTTGCTTATTTCATTGACTTCGTTATACGCGTATTTCGCTTAGCGCGAATTTGATTGGGAGGCATCCTTCGCGTAAAGCGAGGTATTACTGTATATATTCTCTTAGGGTCTCATCAATATCTCTTCTGCCAGTATTGGCGATCAGCATTGGTCACCAATATTGGCTCTTCTCTTCATTCGTTTACTAATATAACTAAATACTTTTTTAATTGGCTTTAATATGAAAAGTAATAATTGCAAGTAGAATGTTTCGGCAAATTTAATATTAAACTGTTCCACTTCCAATTTAATTCCAGCGTGTCACCTTCACAACAACTAATTACTTTAAATTCGGGTAGGAATGATATAATTCATTCGCATTCAAGCTCTCATTGTCGCAGACGTGAGCCAGACTTATAAGGCGTGCAATAAATTAGCTCAAGTGTGACAGACTGCGTCTCTAACTTTTAGACGCTCATGTAAATTCATTATTTAGTATGTCCTTATAAATAAAATCTATAGTTGTGACGTGAATTTTAATTGCGTTAATTGATTTACAATTGTTAAGTGACTCCTGACTATAATATAATTGAAGTAGGTTTTTTTAGGTGTTTTAAAATCTTTCATTATTCTGTAAGCTGATTAACGATGGGTGGGTAAAAAACAATCACCACTTCATTTTGTTTTTTATAGTATAAGTATACGTAGGACGGCAAACAAGCGTACGGCTCACCTGATGGTAAGCTATTACCGTAGCTTATAGACATCTGCAACAATAGAAACATCGCAAGCGCGTTGCCGACCCTATCCCCTATTCTCCCCAAGAGCTCTGGTCACCTTACTCAGCAACAGGAGCACAACTTATTTTTATGCTTGAAAACAGTATTATTTAGCAGTAATCTTCTGTATATGTATGTAGGTAGAGGTACTACCCCAGTCGGGCTGCTCCAATTTTGTGCAGGAAATGTCCTGCTGTGCCCTGCCTCAGTTTATGTGACTGTCATGCCAACTGCGAACCGCTAGATCGAAATCTACGCCCACTATGATTGATGATTTGTATAGGACGTATATGACACGGTATGTTTTTCGTGGTCTAGACATTGTATGTGTTTCCGACCCACGACATCGGATTTATTAATTTCAATTTCGGTGAAGTATGTAAATTGCATTGTATTATTTGTCGCCTATGTACTATGTGTTTGTAGCCTCTTCAGTACTTAGACTAAGTTAAAAATAAAAGATAATTAATATGATAGATTCTTACAACAAACACGTTTCAGTTTTATACAAATTATAGATTGCTCAGTATGATATATCAGTTATTAATTAAATGACTAGCGGGTGAACGTTGCTGCACATGTCGATAACTTGAGATCGATCAAAGTCAATGAAAAGACGTACATTACACATAGCTGACCCAATCTCCCGAAGGGTTGATTGGTTGCTCATAGAAATTGACCAAAATTTGTTTGGCTTAAGTGAACATGGATTAAGTGATTAATTTGAAAGGACGGTAAATGAAATTAATCAAAATTTTAGTAACTTGACAATTCTATTTAGTTGATCAATTGTTCACAGGCGCTAAGTTCAAATTCTATAATCATAATATATTATACCTATATTTTAAACTTTCGTATTTTGTTTTATCTATATCATTAATGTCAAGGATAAGAATTATCTTGTTCAAAATCTGGAGCAGCCCAACTTCCCTAGTTGATTCCCTATTACCTCAAAGTTACAGAAAATCACAACCAAATAGTATTATTCTCAAGTATTGTATGCGTGTGTTCCTGTGATTATTAAGGTAGCCAAAGATTATACGCTTGAAGTAATTATGCTTTTGAAGCCTATTTGAATGAGAAATTTTTAATTTTCATTAACGTTCATAGTCAAAACGCACATGTAATTAAGGTGTTACAGCCTTCCATAGGTTACGGTAACCATGTACATTAGGCAGACAGTAAGCTAGTTCTCCACCATGATCGTATTAAAATAAAACGATATTATAAAGTCAGATCGTTATCACGGCGGGTGCAACTATTTCGAAACATTGAGCACTAATAAAAGGTACTTGATGTCGCCTGATATTGTGATTAGAGCCGTGACTAACATGCATATATCCTTGTCTCTGATATTAATCTTTGTCAGACCATCAATTCATAAAATTTTATCTATTTTATCTTTTTGTTATACAAATTTTGTCAAGATAACAAAGCTTGTACAATACAAGTCTTACATATAGATTAGCATATATAATAGCGCAAAGCAGAAAATTAGTCAATTATGTAGATTTTTTCAAATGTATTAAGTAACAATCTAACAATGGAAGTAAGTAGAATAATAATCTATTTCTGAATTCTTACTATTTAAAAACTTATAATATATCTTGTAGTTAGATATTTATAAACCTACGTGTATTTTAAATGATTATGTTTTGAAAAGCTGCGATAAAAACACCTCTCGTCTCGAGTAAAATTCTGATAAAAATACGAAATGTAATCCGATTTACCGGTTACCAACTGACGCTGCCGGCGACGACTCGCGCGATATTTCGATCAAATAACCGCTCTCGCGAAGTGCGATCCACACGTGAACTTTCTAGACTAATTCACCCGCATGAAATATCTCACGTTTTTGTTTTTATTTAAGTAAAACTACCGTCGGTTTTCGTTGCTATTTTTGATTGCAGTAATGATTTATGTGAATTGTTTGTTTTCGGATTTAAGTGTAGATAAGTTTTGTTTGATGAAAATTACAATAAAAATGAAGTACCTATTTTGTGCAAATTATAAATGTCTTTCTTTGTTTTAGGTTATTAGATAAACTACAAATAGGTTTCAGTTTGTTATTTGATATTTTTATTTAAATAAATAGCTGTTGAACGAATACTCAAGTGTCCTTATATAAGGTGTTCGAAAAAGTGTTTGCTAATTAAAGAATCGAGATCTGTAGCAGCAAGCCGAAGAAAGAAGGTAAATATTGTGTTCAAGCTTTCACACATGCTCTCTGTAGTAGACTACAGCTAACGTATTGTTAACCCAATAGGGTATTTTAGTCTATATGAGAAAAAATGAAAAAATGTATTATTATGATAGTTTAGAGGAAAAGCAATCGGAAAATGTTAGTTTGACTTCATAAGATAGCTTAATATATTTTTTTATGTAGTTCAAAGATTTTAGGTTTTTTTATCTGTCTTTGAACACTCCGAAATTTTCCTGCCACGCTAATGACGTCATTAGGACAGTAAACAAAAAAAGTGTCAACTGTCAGTGTCAATTTATGAAAATAAACCTAACCTACCTACTTCTTATAACATTTTCTTGCAACTGGAGCATTTTATAATTCTCTTTGCATTTCATTAATATCCAAATAATTTAAAATCATGGAAGACGGTTACGTTAAAGGTGACAACACAAATTTACCAAGAATACATTCTTTGATGGTCGGTAAATTTTTTGCTGCAAATCCCGACTTTTGTTCTGCTGAGTTGCGGAATGTTAAAACATCCATGTAAGTTTTAAGTACTTAATATCTTACTTTGTTACAATAAAAAAGCTTTGATTGTGATAAAAAATGGATGAAAATTCGTACATTGTTTTCAGATCCGGAAGGGAGACTTATGGCGATGACGCTATAGGTTACGTACAGCTGAAGAGGGAACAAAATGTTTGCACTGTGAAATGTACAGTTTGTCCTGAACACAAAGTACGAAGTAAGCCGTATACAGCTACACTCGTAGTAGATGAACAGGAAGAAGTGGTGACAAGTGTTAAATGTCATGATTGTCCTGCATCAGAAGGTGGCTGTAAACATGGAGTTGCGTTTTTGATGTGGTTGCACCGCCGAAGTGAAGAACCATCCTGCACCTCAATAGAATGTTATTGGAAAAAGTCCAATCTTGCCAAAATTGGAACATCAATTAAAATATTGAGTGCAAGAGAAATGGCGAAACGGAAACCAAAACAATTTGCACCAGACGGCGGGTTGATGAATGAATTTGTCAAAGAATGTAAGGCAAGAAAAATAAATAATTGTCAGTTCATTAAGCATGAACCTGACTATCGTGATTCAAGTACTATTCTATCATTACATCATCTGATGATGGCATACAATGAAGAAAATTGTGATAGATTTTTATTAAAAATCTTCACAGAATTTAGTAATACCAATATAAAGAATGCAGAAAGAGATACTCGAGGCCAAAATACCAGTTACTTATGGCATGAACTTCGATACGGAAGGATAACGGCTTCTAAGTGTTATGAAGTTAGTCGTTGTAAAACAATTGATGGAACCTTGGTTGCTGTAATTCTTGGTGCAAAAATTCCAGAAACATCAGCAATGTTTAGAGGCAGAAAATTAGAAGCTCATGTGAGAAAAGTAGTTGAAAAGAAAATAGGAATAAAAATCAAAACATGTGGTTTGTACATATCTAAGACTTTTCCAATGATAGCTGCATCACCAGATGGAATAAATAAAAAAACTACATTTGAAATCAAGTGCCCCGTTAGTACCAAAACTTCAGAAAATTATATTAATAAAGAAGGCAGAATAAATGAAAAATATTATGCCCAGGTACAAATACAGATGTACTGTACTCAAGCCAATGAGAGTTATTTTTGTGTAGCCAGTAGTGACTTTGACAAAAATAATGAAGTTACACTTCTTAAAGTTGATTACGACCATAAGTATGTTATGAGTCTATTGGACAGTGTTCTTTCTTTTTGGAAAAATAATATATTTCCAGTTTTGTACAGAAGTGTGACAAATATGTAAACTATATAAAATGATTATATATTTAAATAGCTTTTTCATTCTTAACCCTTTTTTATGGCCCGCCAACAACTTGACCTCAATCATTTTTGGGTAAATATATATATATAAAGAGAGATAATAAACATAATACAAAGTAAATTAATAAAACTATTATATTGTTGTTTCGAAATTTATTTAATTAAAGAATCTTGCAGATTTATCAATGCACATGCTGTTTTAATACATGAATTCAACATACCAATTAAATTATAATTAACAACTGTATGCATTTTTAGGATGCTAAATTCGCGCAGTCTTCTAATTACCCTCTCAATATGTATTCTAAGGCTGGCAATTTGCTTGGTCTGCTTTACTTCTTTTTTAGATAATTTTATCCCGGTATGCACACTTGGTGGCCTCAGAAGAGCAAATCCTTTTTGTGACAAGAATGATTCTATGTTTTTGAATCCTCTATCAGCTAAAATATATGAACCCGGTTGCAAGTCTTCCAAAAACTCACTTTGTTCTAACAGGTTCACATCGCTAATCCTTCCGGCATAACCATTCGACACAAAGTTTACTAGTCCATCAGGAGTACATGAGACAAGGTATTTAATTGTATTTGTTTTCTTATATTCTGACCATGTTAATGCTTGATGCATGGCCTTAGCAGGTTTTTGGATTTCTATTTCCAAGCAATCAATGATACATGTAACCTGGTTATATCTGTCGAAAAGCTATAGGTAGATTATTTTTAATTGATGTACGTGAAAATTGTTTGACAAATGGTGAAAGGACTTTAACAATACCAGGCATGTTGTTGAAAAATATATTACTGGCTTTAGTCACAGATAAATCAAAATCATCGGATAATTGAGAGAAAGTCCTATTCAATTTAATTTTCATTAAACATAATAAAATGTTCGGCACAGTGATATCTGTATGTTTTTTAATTAAATCTATGATAAAATATAGATTTTTATTAATACCAATATAAAGTTTAGGCTTATTAATTATTTTACTCAATGTACTTTGTAAATTTATCTTTTCAAGCTTTTTATGTTCAGCTTGTAAGCTAGTGTCTGATGTTGTTTTGGACATGCTTGTTTTAGATGGAGAATAGTCTTGTTCAACTGTTGACCCTGCTAAAGATGGTGTACATGAAGTATCACTGTCACAGTTTTCTTCTAGGAAATTTAATTTTCTTAAAGCAGTTGACTGAGATGTGGATGGTTTTCTGGTGTTTTTAACCAAAGATTTTATAGGTGATGTAGCAATTGATACATTTAATTTAATTGGTGAAGTTATTACATCTCTACAATATGTACGAACATTGGTTTGCACCTTTGTACTTCGGATATGTGCCTTTTGGCAAACCTGAATCGCCTTATGTGTCTGGCTCAGTACTACTTGAGTGGCTTTGTGCTCCTGAATTTGGATAATTTGAGTCGCTTTGTGTTCCTGCTTTTTGATTATTTGAGTATTGTCGTCACATTTATATAAATTTTCCATAGAAGAAGGTCCAACCATATCTGTTTGTGAACCTAAAAAATGTAAAAAATTTATTTTTAAAATATAAAAGTTATGAAGAGTTTGTGCCAATAGTAATATACTAATCTGCTTTTACAAATTTAACTTGGTGCAAATAATAGGTGAATACAATGATTTCTCTATATATATAAAAATGAATCGCTGAATGTGTTGCTAAGCGCAAATCTCGAGAGTGGCTGAACCGATTTTGCTAATTCTTTTTTTATAATATTCCTTGAAGTACGCGGATGGTTCTTACGGAGAGAAAAGTTTAAAAAATTGCCTGAAAAAGTCTAAAAACAACACTTTTCTATATTCCTATACAAAAGATTCGTAATAATACTAAAAAGTCAATTTGAACTTTAATACCAATCGAATGTTAGGCGGTACGAAGTTCGCTGGGTAGCTAGTTTTAAATAAATACATAGGTAGTATAAATGAAGTTACCTTCAGTGTAAGATGTTGACACTTCAATATTCTCTGCTTCTATATGATCTACTCTTTGCCTTTTAGCTTCGGTAAGATGTGATTCATTTGAAGACTTATGTTTTCTATTCCAAGCAAATCTGGAGGGTATGCAATTCGGTTTCATTTTGATCTTTTTTACTGAACCCATTATTTTATACTTCATATAATTTTCCATGTCATGTTCCAACTGAAACGTAACAAAGATAAATTAGCAACTTTACTAGCTTTTATAACCTCCAAATACCTCCACACCTCAAAGCCTCCACACTACATTACAAAAAATATTTATATTATCTTTAAAGTAGGTAACCTATCGTAATAGATTATTAAATATGTAATGCATAAAAGTTACTTACGTCAAAGTGATCTTCACAAAAGTATAAACGAGATTTTTCGGATAACAGTTCGGGATCTCTTCTTGCAAGTTTTAACCAAGAGTTTCTCTTATTTATATCCATTGGTATTTGAATCCACAATTTGTCTGGTGTTTTAACACTAGTATTCTTGTATTCAGAAACCGCACACCAACGATATGGAGCATAATTACTCATTTTTTTTAAATTTTAAATAAAACACGGGCAAAATATAAGCGCTGTTTGTTTACTCACGATATGACGTCATGCCCATAAAGCAAACATGGCGTCCACTGTGTGAAGCGTTTCTGCGAAATACGCGCGAAATTTGAAATTATGTAAAAATAATGATTTTTTTATCATACTTAACGCGAGAAAAAAAAATTATTTTTATTTTTTAGCGCCATATTAGCACTATAGAATTTTTTTAAGATACATTTCAAAAATTCGTGTAATACCCTATTGTAATAGTTTTTCTCTGCTCTCTTTAATCCAACTGCGAAAAAACCTAAAATTAAGCTAAGCTACCTGAAGCATCTGGTACAATCTCTTACTAAAGAAACTTTTTACTTTGATCACTTTATTAATTGTATTTTGATGACAAAACAAGAAGTTTTACGTATATTATCTTTCTAACTTTTCAAGTGCTAATGCGCTAGAAAAGTCTTGCAAAGTTTACACTTGACTAAGTCCTTACTTTCAAGTAAGAAAGCACTTATGTACCTAAGTGTTTTACAGTCTTCGTTTTTAATTAGTTACAATTTGTAATATTATTTTAACTGATTCCAAAAAAGGAGGAGGTTCTCAATTCGACTGTATTTTTCTTAATGTATGTTAGCTCAGAACTTTTGACTGGGTGGACCGATTTCGATCAATTTTGTTTTAATTGTAAGGTGTTGCGTGTCATGTGGTCCCATTTAAATTTAATTGCAGATCTGACACGTACTTTTAGAGTTATATCTAATCCCACCAAAAACATAAATGTGAAAAATGACAGCCAAGTTCAATAATAAGAATAATATGTTGTTTGTGGACTTCGCCGAAAAAAGTATTGAGATCTAAATGAGCGCCAAGTTCTACAGAAAATATTAAATTAAGATAAAGATTTCACTTTGCCAGTTTTCGCTAATAGTTCATCTTTTATTTGGCTAATAGCTTTTTAATGTTGTTTTTAAGTAAAACAAATCGTAGTGGAGCTAGTGCCTTTGTTAATTTTTTTCGTCTACACCTATGTTGTATTGTGGTTGTATTACTTGTCGATGTAATTGAAGTCGGTTTTTTTTTTCGTTTGCGAGCAAACACAATTATTTAGTTATATATCATTCATGTGTATATTAGATATATTATTATGGTGTTTCATTCATTCGCCAACCCGCAGTGGAACAGTGGGAGGTAACAGGTTGAATCGTATCGTAGTCGTCGTTTTACTAAAAATATTGATATAGAATACATTATTGCTCAAAACTAGTAAGCGAAGCGTTTTGCATGGCACTTAGGACCTTTTTCACGAGACCGTAATCATCGTCAACAGAACAAATCGCAACGGCCTACCTTCCTACGACTTTTCAGAACTTCTTACTTCTAAACATTTTTAAATCATATCAAAATTTTTCGATCCAGCGGGATTTACTTCTACCGTGTGTGAATTGTACACACACTTTTTATTACTACACTCGTAAAGTCTAAAATTAATCTTCACTTTTTTATAAGTTAGTAGTGTTTTAATTATCGTTAGTAAATAGTAGGTTCTTGTAATGGGTCCCGTAAACGATCAAACTTGTTTGTCAAACAAGTTTGATCCAACTTCATGTTTTCATATAAAAAACACATCCAAAAAGCCCACAGCCCCGCACACGATCAAATAATTTGGCAAACACGTTTGTCAAACAGAAATTTAATATGAAGTTTGATCAAATATTTGATCGTCTACGGGGCCCTTAACAATGCCGAAATATCGGGAACTTAAAACGATCAAAGGCAAACACATAAAGTTGTATTGAATGTTTTCTTTTCATTTCGTCATTACAGCAGTACCTACCATTTCCGAAGCCAGTGGCGTTACTAGTAATACGTCCTTAATAAAGATACATGTGCAGCCTCGATACGAACTCTTTACGATTCTGTGGACGTGGTTTATGTTGCCAATATATTTTATCCTCGCTCCGAAGGTTCTGGAGCCCTGCGAGACGAATTGAGTTTCCGCAATTTATTGTTTTCATTCTATAAACGTTTGCTTCGTTAGGAATTTCTTAGTCATTTTAGAAGCTAATAAAGGTTTTAATTTCGTGGATAATTTGTTAAAGTTAGCTTTAGTGTTAACGTGACTAACTGACGGGTGATCTGTTTTATTGTTTGAAGCGAAGTCGAGCGTGGATTATCTATTGTCTTAGTTACTGGTAGGTAATTAGTTCAACAAAAGTTTATTTCATTGAAATTTAATTTTAAGCTACATAAAAGAATTTGAGTTATACAAAGCGATGTTAAGACTATTAAGATTCTTTTGGTAAAGGTACTTTCAAGGTCTGCTTTTAGTCCCTCAATTTTTTTCTATTTTAATATTTGCTTAGTGATTAAATTTGAATTACTTTAACTTTGTTTTTATTATAAACTAGCTGCCCGGACAAACTTCGTTCTGTCTGTTATGTTTTTTTTTAGTATAAAAACCTTCCATGGGAGTTAAAGAAAATACAAAAAAAAATTAACCGAATCGGTAGATCCATTCTCCAGTTATGCGCTTAGCAACATTCATTTTTATTATATAGATATTGTTTTAAACGTTTTTAAACGAGCTTCGAATCTAAAGTTGCTCTTAGAACTCGATCAGTTGTGGAAACCATTGAATAAGTTAAGCTTTTCATATAAAATCGTTTTCAACTCGAACACGATATCTTTATGTACGGATACATATATTTTTCTATCTCACATATTTGCCTTGAATCTGCATTTGAATTGACGCATCTCTCGAAGCAAGTGAAGCGTGCTTAAAATAAATAATAACGTTTATTTTGTAAAATATGTTCTTTTTTGTTTTTATATATTTCATTTTAATATTTATCTATTATAGAATACACTTCTTTGTCTGTTTTCGTTTCCATTTTGCTTGAGGATATAGAATTTATATAAAATAACGATATTTGTTTGTTAATCTATTTGTATGTCAGGTAGGCATTTAACTAATTCTGGTAGATTTTTCATTTATTCAGTAATGCTTAAAAGGAGAGTTCTTATCTCTTGTACTAGCGACCAGCCCCGGTTTCGCACGGGTGCAATTCTGATACTAAATACTGTCTACAACAAAAGATACACTAGAAGACTTAGACTCTAAAATTATCAGTGTTTCTGTACCATATCATGCATGTATTATACATATAATCCTTCCTTTTGAATCACTCTATTAAAAAAAACTGCATATCCGTTGCGTAGTTTTAAAGATCTAAGCATACATAGGGACAGACAGCGGGAAGCGACTTTGTTTTCTACTATCTAGTTATGTATACCAGCCGGGCTAGCATGCGTACAACGAGATAATCTCTTGACGAGAGCGATAGATAATGTCTACATCGAGTATTTTCTCGATTACCCTAACATGCGCAATACGAGAGACATAATGAGGATCCGTAACGTTTTTAGTTGAGAATGCAGATTTATAGAACCAAGAAATCCTTAACATACAGTGCAAAAATTTTTGTTCTACGACAAAAATTGACGAAGTTATGATCAAATTACTAGCGGAGTTTACTGACCGGCCGGCGCGGAAGGCTGTGACGTCACTCCGACGGTCCATGCCAGTTAGCCCATAGCAGCGACAAGCTGCGATGGTGTTTTCATTTAATCTATCTGTCCTACAAAAAATTTGTAAGGACATAATTTGTAGCAAATTGCTTTGCCTACAAATATGTTCATATAACTTTTTGCCGAAATTTAAAAATTAAAGAAGTTATAAGCAAAAAAGTGAGAAAATTTCTATAAAGATTTTCTTTTTTGCTCTATAACTTTTTTTTATACATTTCACAAAAAATACCTCTGACCAGTATTGTAGATGGTTTTTTGAGGAAAATTTTTCTCTAAAATTTTTTGAATTTCATTCATTTAAAACGCTGTTACAGCGCTCCAAAGTTAACCGGCTTCGTCAATGCTAATGAGAATCCGGTCAAAACGAAATGTTTAACTTAGTTTTATGATCCGGAGTGAGTTTTATGAGTCGGAGTGATGCCACACGCATCCCGCTTACATGACGACGCGTTAGCGCAGCGGTCACAGCACTAGCTGTTGCGCTAGCAGTCGCGGATTCGATCCGCGCACATGACAAAAGTTTGTATTGGCCATACAGATGTTTGTCATGGTCTGGGTGTTTGTGTTTGTGTGTGTTTCCGGACCCCCGACACAGGAGAAAATCCTAATGGGGGCCGTTGAGTGTGAAACGTTTATTATTTATTATTATTATTACTGACGTAGCGGCAGGAACGGCATAATGTTTATAACTAAATATCTTCGTAAGTAATGGTCCGATTTGGATAATTCAAAAAGAAATATCTTTCTTATATCATAGAACATAGATAATAACGTGGATACTAGTTTTATTGAATTTGCTATAACTTTATTGATCCTCATTATACATATGTGTAGAAGAGTACTTTTGAGTCTCAACCAGTTTCGGAAATACTAATGTTTTCCAAAAATGCGTTGACTTCTCTTAATCTTCTTCGAATGTATCTACTTAGGTAATCAAATATCTCATAAATCATATTTTTTTAACGTGGCATTTCCAGTAGGCCTACCCCACAGACAGCTTATGCCAATGAATAAGTAAAGTTGTAGGCAGGATTTTTACAAAAAAAATTTAAGAATATATTTACAATAAAAAAAGGATCATAAAACTAAGTTAAGCATTTCGTTTTGACCGGATTCTCATGAGCATTGATGAACCCGGTCTACTTTAGAGAGCTGTAACAGCGTTTGAAATGAATGAAATTCAAAAAATTGTAGACAAAAATTTTCCTCAAAAAACCATCTACAAGATTGATCTGAGGTATTTTTTTGTGAAATGTATTAAAAAAAAGTTATAGAGCAATAAAGAAACTTTCTATAATAATTTTCTCACTTTTTTGCTTATAACTTCTTTAATTTTTAAATTTCGGCAAAGTTATATGAACATATTTGTAGGCAAAGCAATTTGCTACAAATTATATCCTTACAAATTTTTTGTAAGACACATAGTTTAAAAGAAAACACCATCGCATCTTGTTGCTGCTAAGGGCTAACTGGCATGGAACGTCGGAGTGACGTCACACGCATCCCGCGTACACTGACGTAGCGGCAGGAACGGCATAATGTTTATAACTTAATATCTTCGTAAGTAATGGTCCGATTTGGATAATTCAAAAAGAAATATCATTCTAATGTCATAGAGAATAACGTGGATACTAGTTCTATTGAATTTGCTAGAACTTTACTGATCCTCATTCTCTTCCGAAGACAAAACGGAACGGAAACGCCATGGTATACAAAATATATTATAATAATATTTATAATTTTAATATGTTTCGTTTATCGTAGTCTTTCTCGTCGACAATATTGACAAAGAGTAGTTTATCTTCTTAAAACGTCAAAATCACGTCAAAATTCGACAAAACTACGATAACTAAAATATCTTGTTATCTCTTCAATTGTCGTGACGAGAAGAGTATCACGTGCACGCATGTTAGCTACTGTAGACATAAAGAGATAATACGAGAAAAGGGGTAGACAAACTTTTGTCGTGGCGCGCATGCTAGCCCGGCTGGAAATTTTTCTGTGTTTTCTGTTATATGCACTTTTGATTGTATGGGACTTACTGCGATTATTGTTTTAAGACTCCCGATATATCAACGTTGTAGCAGGCATCATTTTTGCGGGTGACTCGCAGCAGAGGCGGCCTTACCCATTGCGAGGCTCCGGGCGGCAAATCTTTGCGAGGCCCTTTGTCCATCTGTTTGTGTTCAGAATACACCATAATTTTTTCAAATTTATAAAAAAATAATCAATAGCTTAAATAAATTAAACAATGTGTCAATTAACCAATGTATTGTGTACTCGCTATTGACGCCGCGCGCGCAACCTAAAAATGTCACGCGGAGACCGATTTTCAGCATTAAATAAAAATTATAAATAATGGAGATAGAGTTCCGGTAGTAGGAAGTTTTTATCGGAAATATCCTTCTCTTTCAGAATCTTTATTTGAAATTTCTTAAATATTAATAGTTTATCAAATATTTGCAATGAACGAAATGTCATTTTATTCCTTTTTTTAAATTTTTAATATCTTTTGCATTTTTTTATGTGCTAATACACGCTTTTAGAGCATTTGTCTTGATATCATTCCGAATCCAACGAGCTATCACACATAATTTTAAGAGCAGTATCTCTTTTTTGGACCATTTTCAACTTGTCGACTAGACTATTCGCCTTTTCCTAAGACTAAAATCTTTAATTAAAGCACAATAATCTAACGAATGAGCTATACGTCATTTTCGATTGAAAGAATAGCAATGACTGAAAGCCGATCTTGTGTCATCGAATTCCTCAAATATGTTTTAATAATTTAAAAAAATACAGTTAAAAATCTATATTATTTTAACTTGTGTTGTTGCGCGAGGCCCCTGCAAGCGCGAGGCCCCGGGTGATTGCCCCGTTCGCCACCCCCTAAGGCCGCCACTGACTCGCAGTAAGTCCCATAGAATCAAGTGTTCATAGTGACCGTAAAAGTTCAAAAACTTAATATATTCTCTCGTAAGTATATATTAACCGGAGAGACGAACAAGAAATTCGTTACACAGATATTTCATATAAATATATATAAATAACAAAGGAAGTCATGCTTCCAAATTATAGGCCAGTTATTTAGGTATTAGAGAATTAATTTTAATCCCATTATTTTTAAATTATTTTTTTCTATTCTTTTATTTCTCATCTTTTATTCTAAATTGTAGGTACCTTCAACTTTTGTGATGTAACGAAAAGACAATATGATTTATATTATTGTACCCGTTATATGTTTTGTGAGATTCGGTCGTAAATTTCACAATAGCACTTAATACATAAGCTTTCTCGAAGGTAGCAACATTCAACATTGAAGGGGCAACATTAAATGTTATCTATGGGATATTAAGTCCTGATGGTAATAATTCTTGATGGACAATAATAATTTATCTGTACAAATAAAAATTAATAGTGATTCATTTCAAATAGTTGCTAAGCGTAAAACTGGCAATTGATTGATTTAATAATTTTTTTAAGCATTACTTTGTAGAAGGTTCTCATAGAATGAAATTTTTTTTAAAAATACGCAGAAAATAAAAAATAAAATACTCTCACATCGACTTTTTATTTATTGTAAGTTCCCAAGACAGTATAACGTCTGTCGTGTAGATGTAATTTAATAATAGCAATATTTTAATGGTTCTCATCGCTTGTTCTGGTGTAGTACCTTTAGTACCTGAATAAGTCCCACGACTGGGAAAAGGGCTCATCCCTAAACGATAATTTAATTACACACGCGATTACAAATTAAGATTTCCATGCACGTTATGTGATGTAAACTTTTTTCTGAAATGTAAAGATTTGGTAATGGTAAAGTGATTTGTCACTTAGGTACTTTTATGCCCTAACTATACGACTAAAATTGAGATAATACTGTCTGCAAGAAATCAAATTTTATATTACTTCAATTTAATAAATAATCCTGGAAAAAACTTAATAAGACAATTTCAAGATAACGCGTTTAGTGTCGTACCGATCCAGGTTAGTTAGTAGCATTTATATGTCCGATTAAATTATCTGTAAACTGTATTTATTTTATATGTAGAGGTATATTCTATTCGTACCTATATCGAGTTTTTCGGATGCGAAGATGAGATTTCAAGAGTGCTATTGTCATGGTCTGGCGCGATCGGATATTTACTGATATATTGCTTGCAGACTTGTATCTACGTAACACACTTCTTTTTCGTTCTTATATTTTCATCAATTTCGAACGTTACGTTCTTATATATTATATCACTTGATTTTACAAAAATACGTTGTCAAATATCGTATAACCGAGGAATGTTAGTGACTATTTTTCTCATTTTCCTTGACATTTTATGAATTACACATAGATTTATAGAAATTCAAAATGAAATTGTTTAAGCATATTTATCTACTAGCGGATGACGAGTAATAGTTATGAATAATCAGTGACAAATCCACATATTGTGTAAATTTATGTTGGGTAATTATTTGTTTGAAAAAAGATTTTATATGTATGTCAACCCACATATCGATAACTGAGCTGAAACAGTATGTAAAGGTTAAACTATTAGGAAAAGGATATCTTTCATATAGAATACATTGCGGGTTTTTTTATACGACCAGTTCGTCAAACAAGCGTATGGTCCACTTGATAGTAAGCGGCTACCGTAGTCTATAGACGCTTACGCCCTACAATACTAGAAGAGTCGCAAGCGAGTTGCCGACCCTACCCCCGGCCCTCTCCAGTAATACAACACTACTTGAGAAGTTGAGACTAGTCTCCAACTCTTATTCTATGTTAAGATCAATTAATTATCTTTGTTAGTAAATACTATTATATTAGTAATAAACTTTTCCTATTAACCATTTCATAAAATGTCAAGGAAAATGAAAAAGAAAGTTTTTACGTTTAAAAATAAATCAACAACATGTTTAATGACAAAATGACATGTTTAATGTAAACTTAAATAGATTTAAATCTATTACGATGAATGTCATTTCTCGATGATATTTTATTTAATTGTAATTTTTATTATCTAATATTGTTAGAATTCTCTCACTTTTTTTTGTTTTCAAACATATTTTATTGGCATTTTAATTTTGTTGAAAATTTATATCTAAACTAGCTTCTGCGCGCGACTTCGTCGGCGTGGACTCCGCTCCTATTGGTCTTAGCGTGATGATACATAGCCTATAGCCTTCCTCGATAAATAGGCTATCTAACACTGAAAGAATTTTTCAAATCGGCCCAGTAGAACCAGAGATTACCGCGTTCAAACAAACAAACAAACAAACAATCAAACAAACTCTTCAGCTTTATATATTAGTATAGATTTAGATCCTTAGAGCTGAAATTTGTATAAATTTTATTTTTAATGTATATCAAACTGTATGTCTTCCTAATAAACATAAATAAATAAATAAACAACTGTGTAACACGCATGAACTATGTTTATTAAATGAAATATACATGTATTATGTAAATTAAATGAAAACCAATCTTAACTACGTTGTTATAAAGTTTTCTTTCCCATTTTGCTCAATCGACCTTGCAAGATGCAAATTTGGGTGATGATGTCATTTTGTTGAATACAGTCGAAGTTTTTGCTCCATGACATCAAGACTCGTTAGCTCAGTAGGTTAGAGCGCCGATATAAACATTTGTCTTGATCATCGGAGGGCGGAGGTTCAAATCCTTCACGAGTCATCCTTTTTCTTTTTTTATTTTAAAATAACTTGCAATACCCGTGCGAATTATTCGCACTAAATAAGTATATTAATTATCACTAAAAAATTACAAAAAATATATTTTTTTTATTTTATTGTAAAATTTCTTTATATTCGAAGTGTTGTAGATCGACCGTCAGATGGCAGCATTGCTGTATAAATTTATAATCGCTTTTGTTTTTGTAAATTAATTAATTATTAAAATTATATACGACTAAATTTTATATGACGATGATGATTAAAATTATATAAGACGGCTTTAATTTTGAAAGAATGTCAACATGATTGGCGGTCGGTAAATTTTTTGGTCAATGTCAAATCATCGTGCTCGCCGCGTTGGCGCAGCGGTCACAGCAATGGATTGCGATTGGCTGTTGCGCGAGCGGTTGCGGGTTCGATCCCCGCACACGACAACATTTGTATTGGCCATACAAATGTTTGCCGTGGTCTGGGTGTTTATGCAGTCCTTGTGGGTCTCCCCACCGTGCCTCGGAGAGCACGTTAAGCCGTCGGTCCCGGTTGCTATCATATACACCTGATAGCGATCGTTACTCATAGTAGGAAATATATATTTGGGTTGTCTGGAAGAAATGGCTAAATAGCCATAAGTCCGCCCATTGTACTTCACAGTCTGTAAATGATATGTGTAGTTGTGATGTACAATAAAGTATAAATAAATAAATAAATGTTATACAACAAAAAGAAGAACGTTATAAGCAGTGTGCAAAATTAGAAACGAACACCTGCAATAAATTATGATTTATTAAATTGAGTTGAATGATTTATTTACATAATAATTAAAAAGCGATAAAATAAAATGCCTAGGCGACGAATACTGGAAAATCGTCGAAGAAAGTTAACACTTCGAACCAAGTCAGCCCGTAGTCGTGAAACACCTGAGCAACGAAATATTAGACTCCTTTAAGCTACGAAGAAAACAACTACCATTTACTATGACCACAACAAATCTCAAGGCCAAACGTTAGAGCGAGTAGGATTTTTTCTGCCATCACCAGTTTTCACTCATGGACAGTTATACCTATATACGTTAAGCCCTTTCTAGAGTTAGAGATTTCAAAAATTTAACTATATCAATTACAGAAAGTGACAAACAAATTTTTACAGATGAGTTTGTCTCTACTTCGAATATTGTTTATAAAGAAGTTATGCAGTAAAGAATAAAAAAATAAAGTAAAATAATTTTGGTAATTATTGTAAAGTGATAAATAATTATTATACAGGGTGTCCCGCGATAAAGTGCAACCCCGAAAGGGGGTGAAACTAGACCATAAATTATCGACAAAAAACATAGAAAAAACTTTTTTAAAAAAATATTTTATTTTTTATTGACGAATTAAGATTTTTATATCTTACCTAGACTCTATGTACAAAAAATGATGATTTCTTCCAAAGTAGTGGGTCGATTACTTTAAAATAAAATAAAATATTACGCCACGTACTTGGCGGTAAGGATAAAATAAAAATTAGCTCGCAAAAAAGTGGCATTATGTCTTTAACTATGCTTCTTGTGAAAAAAAATCTATTTTTTATGACTGTTTTTTTCAATGATCTCTAATTTTCTCAGAATTATGCCCCCAATACCAGGAAATTTTATGATTTATTATTATTTCTTACCATATTGCCATTCAAATAAAAAAAAAATTTACGCCTGTATCCCAAAAAACACGTACAAAAATCATCATTTTTTGTACAAAGAGGCTACGTAAGCTATATAAAAATCTCAATTCGTCAACAAAAAAAATTAAAAATTTTTTTTTAATTTTTTTAATTTTTTTCTGTTTTTTGTCGATAATTTATGGTCTAGTTTCACCCTCTTTCGGGGTTGCACTTTATCGCGGGACACCCTGTATATATACTTATTTGGTGCGTGTTATTCGCACGGGTATTGCTAATATAATTATGTACATTATAATTTTAATAATAAATTAATTTACAAAAACAAAAGCAATAATATATTTTTTTAGTTGTGGATGCCGGTAGACCAAGCAATTATAAATTAAACAGTTGATTTGAGAACCTTTTCCTTTCTTGAAGTTGGTTAAAAATAGAAAGCAACCTGTGCACAAAAAATAATGGACTCGTGAAAGGATTCGAACCTTCGACCTCCGATGGGTTTGCGATTTAGAATTATCGGCGCTCTAACCACTGAGCTAACGAGTCATGTTTATGTACAGCGAACACTTGAATTGCATTGAAAATCATGACGTTATCGAATCATAATATTTCTTCTGTAGTAAACAAATATCACTTATTGTAGGAGAAACGAACTAGAGACAAACTTCACCCATCTGCTTAATGGATGAACATTATTTTATATCTAACTAGATGGCCCCGTGAACTTCATAATTATCACCTACATATATTTGTGAAAAATATACACAAAACACTTTCTGAACGCACCCATAAATATTTGACAACCAATTGACAACGTTTTTGACAAAAGACATTAAATTTCCCCGCTAGGAACATTTTGTATTAGAAAATTAAATCATCGTTTTTATTATTTATGTTTCTCACCGTTTAAACCTTCCCTGAACTTCCACAAACATTTCAAGATCAAAATTAGCTAAATCGGTCAAGCCATTCTCGAGTTTTAGCGAGACTAACGAACAGCAATTGATTTTTATATATCTATAGATATAGTCTGGCCAGGAATTTTCTAGCCAACCCGTTCGCGATTTATCCTTAACAATGCATACTAAAGAAGATGATTGTTTAATTATTATCCATTAAGCAGATGAGTAACATTATATTATTTACCTAACTTTTCACCTGTGCAAAAAATATCAACGGACTCATGAAGGATTCGAACCTTTGACCTCCGATGAGTTCGCAAGTTCGGTTATTTATCGACGCTCTAACTTATTTCTCTTATCTGTATTACAAAAATCGGCCAAGTGCGAGTCGGACTCGCGCACGAAGGGTTCTGTACCATTGACTAGGTACATTGATTGTAATAATGGGCAAAAAGCGGCTAAAATCACTTTTATTGTATGAGAGCAAATATACTCAAAAATGAAGTTTTTTGTATGGGAGCCCCCCTTAAATATTAATTTTATTTTTATTTTATTATTTATTATTAAAGTAAAAATACAACTGAGTATTTTGTGAATATTTCAAGTGCCTACCTGTTGCCATTATTGATATCGAGCAAAAAAGGGCAAGAAAATCACGTTTGTTGTATGGGAGCCCCCCTTAAATATTTATTTTATTTTGTTTTTAGTATTTGTTGTTATAGCGGCAACAGAAATACATAATTTGTGAAAATTTCAACTCTCTAGCTATAGCCGTTCTTGAGATACAGCCTGGTGACAGACACACGGACGGACGGACGGACGGACGGACAGCGAAGTCTTAGTAATAGGGTCCCGTTTTTACCCTTTGGGTACGGAACCCTAAAAAAACGTCACTTACAGGAAAATGTACGAGAAGAAACTCTATTACGATAAGCATACGGATGATTTTGATTGAATGAAGGATGAATTGCTATAATTGAGACTTATTTTGATAACGTAGAATTAAATTTACGTTTCTCGCAACACTGTTTTAATTATTACTTGTTCTTTTTAATAGTAAGCAAATGCAGCGAAATTATGCAATGTTAAATAGCGTTACCAAACACTTAGCTAGCTATCCTACCCGCGCAGTCCACAAAATGATCCCAACAGCTCTGGCAATTCTATTCACCACTCTAACACAACTCTGATAATTTAGAGCAGTATTAAGGTCATAGCTCACTACACCCTCACCGGAACGCCTCGTCGCTCGGCGTCCAATCGTCAGCTTGCGTGCGAGGCGATCCGGTGACGATACGGAGTTGATGTAGTGAGCGCATATCCATACAATTCCATAGAAAGAATACTAACCGCTCGAGGCGAGGCGGTGCTGGTCGGGTGCCGGGTGGGTCTAATGAGCGATGACCTTTATTGAAGTGTGATGTTGTGATAACTTAGGGCAATAGAACTAGATGATCTAAGAGCCAAAATCCGTAAGAAAAACAGTATAAAGATAAAGTACCAAGTTATATAGACACAAATATCCACTTCGAGCGTTTTTAAGCAGTACCGCATAGCACCATTATACCAGAGCCGCGGTCGTCCGGTGTGTATGCCGGCCAACCCAATAATTATGGCAGGAAAATAGGAGACAATATAACGTTTGCATTTTCCACAGGCTTCGTACTGTTGGTTAGGTATAAAATGTATTCTTTAAACTCGTCGGTGCAGTTTAAAAAAATATCTTAAAATGTTACCTATTATCATATCAAAATTTCGATCCAGCGGGATTACAATCCACACACCCGACATACCGTGCCGCGTGGGAAACACAAAAATAAAAATAATACGAATTAAAAAATTTTTTTTCAATTTTCAATTAATTAGGTATATCGTGGCCAGGAACTTTTATCATAACGGTACCAATTTTAACATAAAAAAACGACTGTGAAAAAAAGGAGGACTCGTGAAGGATTCGAACCTCCGACCTCCGATGAGTTTTCAAATGGATTATCGGCGCTCTAACCAACTGAGCTAACGAGTCATGTTGTTTCACAGCGAAAACTTCGATTACATTCACAATCATAACGCTATATTTCGATACGTTTTTCCTGTTATAAACAAACGACACTAACAGGAAAATATAAAATAAAATCGTTAGGTCATTGACTCATCACGAAATCTCAAAAACAGCTGGACGCATAAAGATGAAATTTGGCATTTGGCAAATTTGGCATTGCAAGTTAAATAAAAGCTTGTAAAAAAGGTAAATATCAAGTTACAAGAAAATTAAGCGGACTATACTTTGTACAGAGGTTTACCTGCCGTCACGTCGCAGAATTCCTGGTCGAGTCCCTCCCCTGTTAAATTGTATTGGAGCCATAAATCTAGCCGTCGATACCGACCACGGATATAAAACTAGCTCTTCTAATAGCCGTTCTAATGAAACTTTCCAACTTTCTATATAGTTTCCCCAAGGGTTGTGTTACTCAAGCATTTTGTGTTTTGAATTAATGTTGGCAATATGACTGCAATTGTTTAAATGTTTGAAACTGGTAATTTGCGCTCTGTCTCGCTGTGTGTTGTTTTATTTTGTTTTGATATCATTTAAGCTTCAAGGAGTTTTTTGTTGTATGACTTCATAAATATCACACATACACATACACACATCAGCCTATCGTAGTCCACTGCTGGACATAGGCCTCCCCAAGTTCGCGCCAGACATTCCGGTTTTCTGCAATCCTCATCCAGCCTACGCCGGCAATCTTACGTAGATCGTCGGTCCAACGGGCCGGAGGACGTCCCACACTGCGTTTGCCAAGACGCGGTTCCACTCCAGGACACGTCTGCTCCAGCGGCCATCAGTCCTGCGACACAAGTGACCAGCCCACTGCCACTTCAACTTGCTAATTCTGCAGGCTATGTCGGTTACTTTCGTTCTCTCGCGGATAGCCTCATTTGTAATTCTATCCTTGAGAGAAATCCCAAGCATAGCCCGTTCCATTGCACGTTGAGCGACTTTAAACTTGTGGACCAGTCTCTTCGTCAGTGTCCACGTCTCGGCTCCGTATGTTAACACAGGCAGGACGCATTGTTCGAAGACTTTTGTTTTCAATTTGTTTTGTTTTCTTTGTCTTCATAAATATCATAATAATATTATTCGTAACTTCAGTCTATCGGGATAATCATGCTAGGTACAGCGATTTTCATGTAATTGTTCTGTAATTATTTGAATATTTTAGTTTTTAAGTTATTGTTAACAACCGCTCTGGTGTAGTGGTACAAGTATTCCTTTCCGGTTTGGATGTCTGTCCTTGTTGATCCCCACCGTGTCTCGGAGAGCACGTTAAGCCGTCGGTCTCTGTGTTATCGTAAATACCTGGATAGCGATCGTCAGTACTCATAGTAGGGATCATGAACATATCCGCCAACCCGCAGTAGAACAGCGTAATGAATTAAGTTCTTTCTCTTACATGGAGAGAGGCCTATGCCAAGCTGTGGGATGTTACAGGCTGAAACAAAAAGTTATTGTTAAGCCCGTTATTTGATGATGAATAATCTAACGTTTTTATTTTAAAGCTTTGATTGTGTTTATTGTCTCCATAAGCAGTAGTAGGAGCTTGTGTTTATTGCCTCTATAAGTAGTAGTAGGAGCTTAATTGTGTCGTTTATTTATTTACATATTATTTTATATCGAAATGATTTCAATGTTTCAATCCGACAAAACACCTGCATTCGAAAATAACTTTTAAAGTAAGTCTCTATTCGTAAGTAGTCGAGGAAATCAAAAATACAGTCAGCATTTCGATACACAACGTCTAGTGCGCCAGATATCTGATTCAGCCAATCTTTTCCACTACTTTCCTTTGTGTTTTGTTGCTTCGGTTAGACGTGGTCGCATTCGCTTTGACGCGCCTCGGAATGCTTTTCTATTCCTTCTGACCGACGTAAAGATACCTTTACACGATGACTAATGGAAAACACTTCGCTATATTTAAATTATTAAAAATTTTATTCATAGTATTTATATAAATATATACGATTCATATCGTGGTTAAAGTAAAAATATTTATCTTCGAATAGGTCTATTTTAGATAGTAAAATATAGTCGTATGTGCTTTTACACATAATTGAATGAACCCTCCGTAAGTTTGTATTGCGAGTACACAGACATTTCGTCGGAGAAATGATGATATTAATATAATCATAACTGGAAAGGTACGCATAACGCATACGGTAATCTTTGTTTGTATTCACAGGGAGATGGTGTTATGGTACGTTTATACGCTTGCCAAGCGTCGGCAATCATCCACAATCCCCAAGCGTTCACAATTGTTTGGAACAGGGTTGCCAACCATACTGTTTTAAACAGTATAATACTGTTTTTCACTAAATTATACTTTTTACTGTTGAACAAAAATAAAGTATACAAAATACTGTTTTCAGTATCAAAATGCTAACACATTATAGATAATCTAAATTTGTATAGACTCAATATTGGTATGGGTGATTTATATTCAGAATTAACAAATTTCAAACTAATTTATGAAAAAATATCAGAAGACAAAGATTTTCTTGAAATGAGTACTGACCAAAAGTGGAGCCATTTATTAGTAAACACTTCAGAAGAATTTAAAAACATAACTAAAATTGTCTCATATCTACTTTCTGTTCCCGCCACCCCAGCGTTTACTGAAAGAGTTTTTTCAGTAATGAATGCTAAGTGGCAGGAGGATAGAAATAAAGCATCTATTAATTTAATAAAAAATGAGCTCCTCATTTATTTTAATTTCAGTTATGATTGTGATGAGGAATATGAAGTTTTTAAAAAAGATTTTAAATTAATATGTTGTACGAAAAGTTCAAAAAAATATGTATTTAAAACAATAAATATATGTAAAATACTGTTCATTTTTCTAAAATACTGTTTAATATTCTTTATAGACCTGAATATATACTTTATTTCTTGTAAAAAAAGTTGGCAACCCTAGTTTGGAAGTAGTTTACACGCTTGCGAATGCGTCTGTGCGTCAGTGTGCTACGGATATCCAAGCATGGCGGACGTATATAGTTAATAATAGTTTCATTCACATGAGCTTACAATAGAATGTCAATGTTCTTTTAATTACAGGTTATCACAACATATGTCGAGTAATACAAAGAATTAGTTTATGAGTAAATTTATCAATAAGAAATCATTAATAAAAATTCAAAATGATAATATCGTGATGTTATGACATTAAACTCTCTTCATTCGACCAGCCACTCATTTTGTATAAAAAAATTAGACGTGCGTTCGTCACGAAATCACAGCGGCTACTAAACGCGCGCCAGCGTGTAAACACCTCGCAAGCGCTTGCCGCAATCGCCCTTTGATCTGTGTCAAAAAACCGACACTAGTCCCGATCGGATACAATCGTCTGCAAGCGTCCGCAAGTTCACGCAATCGCCTCTTTACACGCTTGCGATTGTGGACGCTTGCCGACGCTTGGCAAGCGTGTAAACGTACCAAAGGTTTGCAAGCGTCCGCAATTTCACGCAATCGGCCTCTTTACACGCTTGCGATTGTGGACGCTTGCCGACGCTTGGCAAGCGTGTAAACGTACCATTATAATCTTAGTAATGATTGTGTTTGTATATGGCGCGTGTGTGTTTATCGTAATAGTTTCAAAATGTATGTTCTCGTTCTAGTAGTTTTATCGATAGTAGTATTATAAAGCTGAAAAGTTTGTCTGTGAAAAAATTCTTTTAGTGTTGGATAGTTTTATCGAGAAGGCTATTTTTTCCTCAAAGAAACGCGTGTGAAACTGCGGGGGACTGATAAAAAAAATACGTGGAATCAGTAACCCTAGCTTTCACATAGGATATGACTAAATGTAATAAATGTTAAGTTATTAATTTTTTTTTAAGTTTTGACAATGTTTAAAAATAGTTATAGTTGAATTTTTGCTGTTTTTTTTTAGCAGAATCTAGATTCCGAATGCGGTGGTAGCTACAGATTAACTATGGCAATTATTTTGAAAAATGACGAATCAAACTTGCTTCTAAAGCCTTCTCGAATAAAGTATTTTTTTTTTCTCAATTTCATTTGATTATCTCATAACGACCCCTTATGACGTTTAAGGATCCTACTATAGAATAATAAACCGGAAAGCTGTTAAAGATTTTATTGCAGCACTTAAAAGGGTGGCTGTTAGTCCGTTATATTTAATTTAAGTGGAGTTTCATACAAATCATCTCGTTCTGAGTTGACATTTCTGGTGTTGGCATATATCCGATTCGCTATGCATACTAATGTTATGAAATGGATTATTCCGCACATGAGAAAATAGGTTGAACATCAAACATACGAGTATAATATATTGAATAAGTAAATTTTTTCTGTAAGTTAAGCTTTAGATAATAGTTAAGCCCCTTTTCCAGAAAGCTAACAATATATAAAAATAAAGTAATAAAAAATATAGTTATAAAACTTGCTTGGAATGAACTTTATTTTGACGATGTGCTGCCTCAAAGTTTAGTCAAATTATTTGACTATTGTATTAACGTCCGTGCATTCGATCCTCTCACAAGGCAAATGTTTGTATGTTATGGCCATATAGATGTTGTCAAGATCTAGGCATTTTTAATGCACCTTTTGTCAGACACCTGATTTCATTAAATTGGATATCGTCGGATGAAGTATGTTCGCTTATGTAGTTATGTATAAGTAAAACTTACAATAAAGTAGAAAGAGGCGCTCAAATTGATTGATGTATTAATTAAATATGTGTCCTCGATTGCCTCCCGATCGAAAGCTCGACCACTGTAAAAAAATGTAATAAACAATAAAACTCCATTAATCAACGCCAACAGCGGACTGCGACGTAATAATTGTCGATTACAAACGCGAGCCACATTTGTATTCAGACTGTAACTGCATTACCGAACATTCGCCGCCTCGTCGCTCGTCACATAGATTACATTTCGTGTTCCACAAATCACTAATTAGAGTTGCATATTGCTTCGAAATTTTAACGTCACGTGCTGTCACGGAAAATTGTATTTATTCGTAGCTAATGTTGGATCTTATTCGGGGTATTAGTATTAGCTATAAACTGGTTTTAATGGTCTGGTTAGTTGTCGTGTCTGTATATTTTAATCCCTGACGCAAAAAGAAGGGTTGAAGTTTGAAGAGTATCATCTCTTTTCCGTAAAATGAAATAATTACTTACGTACGATGTTTTTTTTAATTTTATAAATAGCTATAGTATCTATCATAGGACTGTCTGTTTCAATACTAATCATAAAATATGAAGATATAACGATATATTTGTCCATATATAGCTTACTGAGAAGTTATGTGAATTTCCCTTGTGTGGACTCTTTTTAATACAATAAAGTTTTCGACAAATTTTTTTAATACAACTAGGTAGGCAAACAATCGTACGGCTCACCTTATGGTAAGCGATTACCGTAGCCTAAAGACGCCTGCAACACCAAAAGTATCCCGAGCGCGTTGCCGACCCTACTCCTAATCCCCAGGAGCTCTGGTCACTTTACTCGCCTCAGCAATACAACACTGCTTGAAAACAGCATTTAGTTAGCTGTGATCTTCTGTAAGGTCGAGGTCCTTCCACAGTCGGGCTGTTCCAGATTATGAGCAGGATATTTCCTGCTATACCCTACCTCAGTTAAAACAAAAAAATATGTAGAAAAATGGCAGAATATTGTTTATTTACATAATATGAGAATAATTTTAGTCAAAACTTTGAAATAATCCTATAGTTTTTGACGTATGATGGTATTACTGAACTCATTCAAATTTCAAAATACTTTGTTTCATCAATATTTCTTCTAATCTTCTCTATTCATTTAATTTTATATATGTATTTTGCAGATAGCTAAGTATTTTAAGTACCTTTAGTTATGAATCTTGTTATTTCGACATTCGTAATCTTTACAAAGGATCATATCTCTTGTAACGTTTTATATTAGCTTTTATATGTCTCACATTTTTGTTAATATCAGTATGTAAAGTATATGAGTAATGTTCGCGTCATAAGGCCATAGTGGATAAGAATGTCTCCCTCCATCATTCTTCTCGTAGACCGTTAATCATATTAAAAGTTGGAATGAGTTGTTTAGCAGACATTCTCTCGGGTAAATTTTAAGTTTGCATATTATACTAAAATTAAATAATTTTGCTCACAATTTTCTTAAAATATTCTTACTTGTAGCAGCCACTATCTTAATAAATACGCTCGACTAGCTTCACTGTGTAATAAAGCAACGTTGTACCACTGGGATGCAGTCTGCGATCATGTTATTAATAGCAGCGATTTGCATATAATCAAAAGCGAAATTGAACTAATGCTACCACCAAAGACGACGTGAGTTTCATTGTTCGGAACTTTAATCGGGACAAAAACGCATTAAGTTTGTTCCGTGCGTTATTACGGTGCAAACGTGGGCTTGTTGCGTCAAAGGGATTATTAATTTTTAATTAATTTTGTCGTTCGTTTCATGATAAGATCGATAATAATCGTTGGGTAGATATTGACGTCCTACCAATGACGGGCTTATTGTCACTATTCATGGTAAATACTGTTATCAAAATATGTGTAACATTTTGGGAAAACCAATCAATAAATGGCTTAACTTACATTAAGGGTAAACTGCTTTAAAGGTATTGATTATTTTATTTATTGTTACTTTCATTTCACCATTTTCAGATCGCTTTTCGTAATGAAAAAAAAAAAGTTTGTAATGAACATTTCTTGGAAGTTCTTTGTGTTAAGATTATTTTTGCGAATTTCTTAGCCATATTAAATCTTGCTATATTTTTTTTTATATATGTACGGTTTTTAAAATTGTATACAAATAAAGTTTAATAATTTATTTATGTCCATTCAAAATATTATGACAAAATTTTCGTCGAAAGGCATTATTTAATTTAATAATGGTATAAAAAGTACAATACTGTCGATACGTTTTGATCCAACGCGTCATCGAACCGAAGTGGCCAAATGCTCCTGACTTTACCAAACGAAGGCAATCAACGTCCCAGTTAGTGGTGCTTTGCAAATTATTTTTGCTTCTTGTGATTTTCAGCCATTAATTTAGTTACTTTTTATAGTTAAAGAGTAACTAGAAGGTCCTTTATATTTTTATACGTTAGGATATAAATTATTTACGAGTGTATCTGTTTTTATTTTCTTGTTTTAGTATTAACTTGAATAGTTTCTGACACCCACATCCGTAATTAAATAAGTCATATTTGTTTGATAGAAATTACTGAACTTTGAATGGCCTATTTGTGCAGTTGGCTCTTCAAGTCTCCGAGTTTGAGTGTGTAGTTTAATGTATTTATTAAAAAAGTCTGTTAACGTTAGTATAGCGTTTATTAACGTTAAAAAATATAGGTACCTATATGTATTTCAGAAGCATGTTACCTGAAATACACACATTAAGTTGCGTACCTAAGGAACAGATTATCAAGTGTATAATATGTTCAACATATTACACTAAAATAATACTTATTTTAATGGCAAGCTTGGTTTCGATTTATTTTAACTCTCTTATGATATAAGTAAGACATATTTTAGCTTTATCTTAGAGCACTTAACTTTTATTTCGCGTCGTCTAAGTGAATAAAATATCGTAACACTTTTTTATTTTTAAATATGCAAGGAAAGTAAAAGGTAAGAGGCTTGACGCTTTCCATGCGCACCTTATCTTTTCTTCCCTCCCTAATATATTTTCATTAGGCGTCTCGAGGCGACAACATTCGCTAATTTATCGCTATGCTCTAACGTCGAGTTTAATAAGACACCTAAGTCTCACAGACGAATTTAGACTTTATTTATCGCTGACCTTTTGTAACTTCACTTCAAAATTGTTTACACCGTTTTATGATCTTAAGTTACAATAAAGGCTGCGGTACTTAAACCAATTATGATTCTAAGAAATTTGTATTTTTGTATGCTCCCCATTTAATTATGATAATATTATTTATATTAGCTTAAGCGGCAAACTTCGTACGGGCATTTTTGTTATCGTCATAATATCGTTTTTTTTTCATATATATGCACATTTTGTCCTACAGTAATAATAATAATAAAATAGGAATTATCCAATTTGCTGCGGTTTCCAGGAAGATGTGCGCGTAGATACAATTTGACGATTAATTTTTATTTATGAAGATAGATGTGTTTTCTTAGATTTCGTATTCAATTTTTTTGCATAAATTCCCTCATGATGTTCTTAAGTTATGTATTTCTTGAATGAAGATAAAAATTCATCGTATTTAATATGAACGTGAGGGAAACGCTAGCGGTGTTTACGACGCAATTTTCGAGCTTATCCATATCGTCGCTTTCACGGGATTATTGTACACAAAGTTCATCCGGTTTTCGATTTTGATAAATTAAAATGGAATAACCTTAAGTTGTTTGTGTTGTATTTTCTTTTTTGTTTACTTCGTATTTTTGTATTTTATGTTTCGTACACAACATAGCTTGTTTACGTGAAGCTTGAAATTGTTAAAGTTGTTACTTCTTGTTTTTGAATACTTTTTTTGACAGTTACAGCAATAACACAATTGTGCACATAATATTCTACAATTTAATTTAATTTAATCTACTTATTGAATAGCAAAGGTTGACATAAATTAAGTCATACAAATACATAATACATACAAACCTAGTAGGTAAATTTCGTAAATCAAATTGCGCAGAATTGTCAGATTCCGTACGTATAATATATAGGAAATAAGATACTTTGTTTTACAAGAGTACATGAATGGAGCGTTCGGGAATTTTAGTTGTTTTATATCAACTGTAAAATCCACGAAACATTTTTTAAAATCCATCGGCGAAAAAAAAACGAGATCGAATTCCATTTAAAATGGAACAAAGCTCTTTACAACGACGGATGGGATCAGTACAAAAAAAGTTAGCATACATTACAGTGAATGGAGTTTTATTTGATCTGTGGATTTTTGAGGATCTTTTTTCGTTTTTTTTTTTCAAAATAGACAATGTGTAAATTGGTTAAGTATCGATTACTGTCAATATAAATTTTTTTAAAGTGTGTGTGTGTTTTTTTATTTACCCTGAGATATTTGTAATGTAAAATTCCTTCAGGTTAGTTTTTTCACTAGTTACCTCTAGTGGTTTATACAGTATTATCCCAAATAAACATAGGTCATATTCGTATATATATATATATATATACCGAATATGTGACCACGTGGGATAGCTTATCTTTTAAAATATTAAAGGTATTTTACAGTTACAGGCTGATTCAATCATAAAGTAATTCTCGCATCGAAACGAAAAATGAACGATATAATAACGCAACGCACAGCACGGACGCAACTAGCGCTATCAATATATCGTTACCCATGTGCGGTGCGATTTTTGTCGGCCACTACGATGCCCTGGGGAAATCACGTTATGACGCCCATCTGCTCAATCGTTGGCGGTTCGCTTTTAATAGTAATGTTACGGATTTTTGCCGGATGATTCATGATCTTCATGTAAAAGTTGTATAAATTTGACAGCAAAGTGTAAGTGGATGTAGTCTTGTTAAGCGTAGGGGATCTTCCACCAAGCTAATTTGTCTTGATATGTGTCTATATGTATGGATACTGGATGTGTGTAAGTGCATGTGGCAATTAATATCATATTGTAGTATTGTAGGTAGATAGCACGTTACAAACAATATTATTTCAGATGACAATGTTGTAAAACTGTTTTCTACATATTACAGGTAAGGTACCTGTTATAATGTCGTTACGAATCGTTTCGCCACCAGACTTGACGAATTCCAACACATGAGTTTGGACAAAACGAAAGTTTTTTAACAAACAAGTCATACCGAGACCGGTATCGGTCGATGGTGCCCTTCTCGAAGTTGTTCAGATCTATGTTTACCTAGGCCATACTATTCAACTAGGTCGAAACAACTTCGAGAAGGAAGCCGATAGGAGGATTCGGTTTGGGTGGGCGGTGTTTGGCAGGCTTCGTCTAGTCTTCATTTCGAAGATTCCGCAATGCTTGAAGACAAAAATCTTCGAGCAATGCGTTCTGCCTGTTGTAAAATACGATGCCGAGACGTGGACACCGAAGAATGGATTAGTCCACAAGTTTAAAATCACTCAACATGTAATGGAACGGGCTATACTTGGAGTCTCTCTCAAAGGTAGGATTAGAAATGAGGAAAACCGAGATGTTTGGGGCGAACTTGGGGAGGCCTATGTCCAGCAATGGACTGCGATAGACTGAAGTGATACGTGTTATATTAATTGCAAAAAAGCTTACCATTTCAACTATTGAGAGATTACCTAGGAGAGGAGATTACCTATATTTTTACTCTCATTTACAATATTAAAACAGTCCGTAGCCTTCCTCGGTAAACAGACTATCCAAAGCTAAACACCAAAAAAAAAAACGATTCGAAATAGTATTATTTTAGATTAGCACACAGGATTAGCACGTTCAAACAAAACAAACAAAGATGTCGGCTTTATAATATAAATATAGTTAATAATTTGAAACATTATTTTATTACTTAAATTTTCGTTATTATTTATTGCTAATATTCTTTATAACTTTATATTATTGGATGCGTTGTTGTATCAAGATAAAATTCTTGTTCAACAGAATACCCACGGGAAATTATTATTATTGAAACTTGGTACTTAAAAAACAATTTACGATATTATCAAATTATAACGTTCGTCCACGGATGCACACGCGTCTGGGCACAGCGTCCATTCTTTTATCAAACTATTTAATAGCATTTTGTTGCTATTAAATATAGTTGATACAACTTGATTGTTGATTACAAGCCCTTAGGGCCTATTTTACATCCTCCTGATAAAAGCTTTCAGTAACTTATGTGAGAGATAGTTTATCAGCAACTTGTGAAACAGAGCCATATTACATCTATACATATAATAAAATTGGAAGTGCCTGTCTGTGATTTCGAAGTACCTACTTATAATTTATCTAGTGAATTTAACTATTTTCACGATACTAAAACAAACAAAAGATTTTAAAAAAACTTGTTTGTCTCTCTGTCTTTCTGTTTGTCCATACTAATCTTCGAAACGACTGAGAGAGCTACAGGAGATTGTGGAGCAACATATATGTACCTAGGCTACTTTTTATTCCGGAATTCCTGCGAAATAACCAAACGCTTTCTATTAAATATGACAATTTTTGCGAGCAATACTGATATTATAAAGCTGAAAAGTTTTTTGTTCGTATATTTAAACGAGCTAATCTCAAGAAACACGGTTCAAATTGAAAAATTCTTTTTGTGTTGGATAGCCCATTTACCGGGGAAGGCTTTAGGTCTTTTTTCCTTTAAATTAACGCGGGTGAAACCGCGGCACAACTAGTATATCTTAAATTAAATTAATGATTAAGCAAATATCCAAGAATCTGAGATTTTAAATCACAGTTGAGAGTTTTTAATTATGTATCTATCTTTTAAAAAAAAGTATGTTTGTAATATTTCGTTTGAAGTCAGTGCGTGTTCAGACATTTTTGTAGTCACTCAGGGGAAATTATGTTATGATGACCACCTGTTCAATAATTGAGAAATTGCAGAATCTCGATGACCGGGTGTTTTGCGGACAGGTTGTTAATGGCTACTGAGATTGTTTCCGACACTTGTATTGAACGAGGATTAGTTATAAAAATTTTATTTATGGTCTGTGCGCGATGATTTATCTTTTTGTTGTTTATGATTAATTTTTTCATTTTTACCCGACTGCCAAGGAAGGGTTATGTTTTTCGCGCGTATCTTGTATGTATGTATGTATGTAATATTCTTAATTACCTGATTTCTCTAGAACCGCTGAACGGATTTGCATAATTGAGATATTGTTAGATTCGTCTTAGCAGCCCAAGTGTTCTTAGATAGGTGACATTAAAAAAAAAAACAAACATGGCGGCTGTGCGAAGCCATTGTAGTTAATGAAGAAATAAATTTTTTTTTAGAATACTATAGTATGGGTATCAAATTAAAGGGCTCAATACAAGGATTTCAAAAATGTATATTATGATTATTATTACCGTAATAATAATAAAGAAATACAATAAGAAAGTTTAAAAAATGTTGACTTTGCTCTTTCCGTTTTTACGCAGGCGGGTTTTTTGTTTTCTTTTAATTATATTACTTGTTACATCAATAATTTTAATAAATAAAAAAAAAAAAACTGATGATACAATGATTTATTTTATTGCAACGTCTGTTTAGTGTCAGTTACCTTAGTTTTTATCAAAATATTTTTTCCAGTCTATAAATTTTATGTTAAATCTCTGTTTTTATTTCTTCCTCTGTACTGTAAAATATTGTTTATTATTGTTTACTTCCTTTTCCAAAACTTTTAGACACTTTAACAAAAAGGTATAACCGAGTTTTTGGACTTTTGTGTTTTTAAACTTCGGTGTTTATATAGAGCCTTATATCACAGTGTATGATTGTTTTCTAAAGCGCTGTGAGAGTTTGCTTCGGTGTATTTATTTGATTTGTTACGTTACTGTATTTATTATTTATTAAGAGAAGTTTGCGCTCGAGGGAAATCTGATGACGGATATCGCCATGATGAATGTGATGACTATGATGGATATCGTGACAAGTAATGTTATGTTATTGAAAATAATTAGTTATAATAGGAAATGAAAATAAATTACGTTTATATTGGGACGGTTGAAAGATAAACGAGTAGAGAGCATTTCTCGAACACGGATGAAAATGGGAATGTAATATGTGTGATATTTATTTAAATTTAATAAATTAAGTACAATTAAAGTTTTTCATGTCGCTTTAATTATTCAAAGTGAAAAAAAAATCTTGTATAAATATGTGTTTCCGATTCGTCGATATCAATTAAAGATAATTGCGGTGAAGTTATTTATGTCTGTGGAAATATTTCGAACTTTCGCAATTAACAATGGACGCTTTAAGACCGTTTAAACTTCCGAATTGTTCGAGAAACCGCTGAAAATTTTACGAAATTGAGAAATTATTGTAATATTGATTTCGTTCATCGCAATGATGGTGACATTTTGTGGTTGGATGGATTCGCTTTACTTAATTCGCAATAATAATGATTTTTTAAATTATTGTTATTAATGAATTGTACAACTGCTGTGGTATAGTGGTGCGTATGCCATAATTATGATTGCCTATATTGCAGTCTACCGTCCCAAAACGGAAGGTCAGTCAGCATTTGCTGAAATACAGGGACTCTAATAAGAGCCCCAAACTTCACCCGCTGATTTTCAGTATGTCCTTGGTTCCTGTACTACAACTGTTTAATTTTGTCCTGTATTTCACGCTTCAAGTTTTCCAATAACTACCAGATAAATGTCTGTTGTCTGTCTGACCTTTATTTAAGACTTTATATTAAATATCGTTTTGTTTTTAATGAAGAAATATACGCCGTACACAACGACCCTTAGTTGAAAGCTTTTGAAGCAAAATATCCTTGCTATCTATTATTCTGATTGTATCGCCAATTCCTTGTTCAAAACCTTAAAACTCGAATTTACTTTGCATTATACGAGTCCTCTTTTTATCGTAAAGTAGACTAGAATCGCCTAGAATCCTAGATGACGATCAAACTCTCGACTAAGAACTTGGAACAGAATCGAAAATCCAACGTTGTGACATGTCGTTCGTCGTTCTATTAAAGTAAGATGTCCAGGAAATCGTACGGGTAAGAACCGTAGTCGTTAATCTCTCATTCAGACGGAAACAATGAAACTTAGCTGTGCTCGTACCAACTTAGTGTTCGTGTAAGTTCAATACTTTTGGTATTGGATTTAAGTTTGTAATTTAGAAGCGTTTCGCACTTAACGTCACTTTCGATCTACTGAGAACCCTGGACGTTTAGAAGAGAAAACAACTTCACAACCTTAGAGAACAATAAGTATATATTATAGTCCGTAATCGCTTACTTTTACGTGCTCCTGGGGGGGGGGGGGATTAGGGGTAGGCTCGGCAACGCGCTTGCGATAGTTCTGGTGTTGCAGGCGTCTATAGGCTACGGTAAATTGCTTACTATCAGGTGAGCCATACGCTTGCTTGCCGACTTAGTGATATAAAAAAAATTTTTGCTAAATATTGATTACCAGTTATCGTATGCTGAATGCTGATCTAGCTGATGGCGTTATTCTGGGTGGTTAAGGAAGCCTGGCCTCATGTGCTTGCTGAATAAGTTCTGAATACAGCATGGTTTGTAATTTTGGTTTGAAGCCTCTTAGATAATTTATTATTTTGGCACGTGTTGCATTTTTTTTTTTACATTTTGTATAGGTTTAGCTTATGTAAATAATACAAATGGCAGTTGTCAAGCCGTTCATAACTTCTTATATTTGTACTGGTGTTTTCTGATTGATGTAGTCTTGTCTATGTCAGTAATTCCTGAACCAATTTTTATCAAATTTTGTAAGTTTCTGTAATTTGGTCCAGCTTGGGAGATAGGGTAGTTTTTATCTCAATTCTTTCCGGTAGGTGGCACTGCTATCGGTATGTATGCAATCAAATTTGGTAGGTAGCTGTTTTCGGGGGCAGGACAACGTCTGCCGGGTCCGCTAGTCTATTATAATTCATAGTGTTCCTCATAATATTTTGTTACATTTATTCACCATAACTCTTAAACATGTAAAGGTTGCTTACATTATAGTCCTAAGTATTTTATACCTTTAAAAGGCAGTCGATAGTTTTAATAATTATTATTAATGAATGAACCCTTTTGTGTCAACAGTTTAATTTCAAACAGTCCAAACCTGCGACAACTTTTTTTTTAACAAAACTGTTAATACGCGCCGCTGAATGATATACGCGAGTCGTTGATGAAAAACTGAAACTTCAACAAAGGATTATTTTGCGTAGCAACAAACAAAGATAAAACAAAAAGCTGCTTACAACGAGATAGAAAAAAACGGAGCTGTAAAAGGAGACAGAGTAATCTATATGGCAGTAGCTTTGTTCTTCTATTAAGTATATAACGTAAGTATATAAGTAACTTCTATTAAGTATATAACGTACAGTATACGTTATATACGTTTAGTATAATATAGCGCTTTGGCGCAAATTGTAATAAATTACTAAATAAGTCATGAGAATAGAGTAAAAAATTACTAATGTCGACCAACTAGGTATGTGGGTGACACATTCAAGCATAAAGCTACGTATGTAATATGAAATGCGCCAAAAAGAGTTGTCGAGTTGTCGAAACGTGTAGTCGATTTTTTGTATTTGTTCCTTGTATTTAAAAATAATAATTTGTTACATGCGAGGCAAGGTCGAAAATTCTCCAAAGACGAAGAATTCTCCATTGCCATCTTAAACAATTTTTCCTTTTCAGTGCAGTATTCCTTAACTCTAATACTTTTTTAACTCCTTCGTACTAATAGCTTATTTATATCTTAAAATAATTATTTTTCTTTGACCTCAAACTAGGCTGAAATCTTAACTTCTTCATCTTCATTAACGATATCTAACTAGCTGCACTTCGTGGCTTCATCCTTGTTATTTCCGATCCTTTGGGAATTTCTTCTTTTTTTGTGTATAGCAATATCACACAATTATTTATGTTTAGGTCACAACAATGTTTATGTTTTACGCAAGTTATCTCATAGTGGATATACGGAGTGACGTGGGACTCTTTTTTGTCACTTTTACAAAGAACGCCGCCGCCAGTGACAGCCTCGTGGCCCAGTTGTGTGACACATATGAAAATTTTTTAGGTTTTGTTCTTTCAATATCTTCATGATGGCTTGGTTATTTATAAGACTTGCTACGACAATATTAGATATGTACGATTATAGGGCTGATCATATTTACCGGCTAATATTGAAGTGTTAAGTCTGATAGCTTAAGTAATATAGCGATGGTCAATAGTCAAGCATTTAATAAAAAAAAATGTTAAAATCATTTAAAAATTATATTTAAAATAAATACCCATAAAAATCTCTCGCGTTTCTTTACACAATATTCATCAATTCCACTACGACGTAGCGTATTATATACCACGATTTTTGCTATAAAACCTTCATCAACAAATTTACTTTTTATATTAAAATAATTTTATATAAACAAGTACTCAAACAAACTTGCCTACTTTGTAATTTGTACATATAAAATGATATGCCTAACACCTCAATCAACGCCGATTCATCACTGAATGTAAGCAATTGATGCACATACATATAACATGTGCTATTAAAGCCCTTTCACAACCTAGAGACTTAATAATAAATTACTTTAAAGGGCTTACGCCTTTAACGCCCTTACGCCCTGGGGAAAATGAAAAAACAAATATGTCCATTTTCATTTCAGTTGTGTAATTTTTAAAGCTAAAAGCAGGAATCCGAAATAAATAAATTTTAATCGTATTTGCAAATTTGACCCTTAAAGGGTCAAAAAACCTGGTAGAAATTTTTATCTGGAGTATTGGCAAAAGCGTCAGCTAGTATTGTTATTGATGGTATATACTAAGTACTCCTAACATTTTTATGCATGAATCTACAAAATTCTCAATATGATAATTTCACATGGTCTTAGTTTTTAACACTCATACTATAATATAATAAGAATTCCTGCTAAAACGTTACATTGGGAGCAAACTATAAATAATAAAAATATTACCAATATTTACCATGCTTATAACGAAACAAAAATTCGTTTTGCGTTTTGGTAAATATCCCGTTTTTGAATAATTTTCGTAATAGAAGTAACCATGTTAATCTAAAATCTTATGTTTGTAAGTATTATTTTTATTAGATTACTAATAGTACGGGATCCCTAGTACATATTTTTCACCTGATTACTATCAAGCTAATTTTCCGGGAGTAGCTTCATTTTGATGAGATGAACAAAAAGTTCCTCTTCGAAAACTCTCGATTGTGGTAGATAATATAGTTAGCAGGAGATAGAGCAGCAGTAAGCGTAGGACCGGGATAACGTACCACGCAATTTGTAGGACAATATTACCATCAAATTATATAAATATTAAATAACTAAAAGAAAAAAAAATCACAAAAAAATTATTGCTAACCAGCTGATTTTTTTCTTTTAGTTACTCAATATTTACAAATCAACTTTTAAAAATTGAACAATCGAAGTTTCCTCAACAGGATAGAAATACGCTTGTGATAAATGCGCGTATTTCTTTTCCAGATACCAACATATATTTTTATTTGGCGACTTTCCTAGAAATTATCTGAAATAAGATCTAAAATTAAAATTGTAAACATAGCTTCGATAGTCAAGAGTATAGAGTATTTTATTGAATCTTAAAGTTTATGAAGGAAAATTAAAACATATATCTAGATCTCCTATGCATTAAGTTTGAAGATTTTATTGATTTTGTATCGTGGTTGCATTTTTACTAGGACGAAGGAAACTTGTTTTAATAAAGGTTGGGTTGTGGATAAACTCTTGTGGGCCTTACTAATTGTTTTATCTTGAAATTTTTTATGATATTTATAATATTATTTCGATGTTTTGTTAGCTTAGCTCATTTCTTAATTTACCATGAAGATTATTTATGGAACACGTGATACGATACTAACATCGACATTTATCAGGTGCTAATTTTTTTAATTCGTGCTCCGTGTTAGTGGTTAAACATTGTAAAACGGGTGTTTTAGAAGATATCCTCATAAATGAATCTCAGTCTAGCAGCATCAGCTAGTTAAGCTCTAGTGGGTTAGATTTGACCATTCTTCTTTATAAATAGCTTCTAGTAGGTTTATGCTTATTTGGAAAGACCACAGTAAGTACTTGTAATTTCGTAAAGTTCGACTATTAGAAATCATGACAACGTTCAATATTAATTCGCACGTACTTACGAGTACTAAAAGAGGGTATTGTGCAACGTCTGGGCCGTTGACCCGAGTTTACACACGGGTTCTTGGAAGGCAGATAACGCAGGGGTAAGTTACCCCCTACGTTCCCTAGCTAGACACGAACTTGGGTCAAAGTGTGCTAATATACAGTGTAACATACATTATTCTTTTTACTGTTATTTATTTCATAATGATTCTAGTTTTAGTTTATGATTTAGGTGTGACAGGATAATTGAGGCAAATTATTCAGTAATTGAAGTTTAGTTGAGGTTTGCTTTATTATTTTTTATATAAAAATCATTTACTAAATATACGACCTACTTGTATTATCATTATATTTTTATGTCTGTCGTCGTCAAAGCGTAAAAAGTCATAACAGTTATAAAAGTGTTATATAGCCAAGTTATTACTCTCACAATAAAAAGTGTCAAATGTTCAAGTAGTTTTTGTTTGCAATGAACACCTTTGTTATCAACTTTTTATTGCGTAAGATGTTATAGAGTTTAGTCGGTCGTCATCATAGATTTTATATTATATTTTTTATCATTCCAACACAAAAAAGCTTTAGAAAAATCGCTTCGCTGTCGTATCTCGTGTATAGATTTAAACATCACAATAGACGTAATATCTGCAGTATAAAAACGCATTCAGTGTTATCCCGCGCAATCGTTTCGACGGAACAAAGGGGGAAAATTTCGAAAGCAATTATTAAAAATGCAACTGCTTTGTGGGATCAGTCTTGATTAAACGTAAATATTTGTTTTGAGTATTACTTTTTTCTAAATATGAAATTGAAGTATATCGAAATGCATTATACATTCGATAGTATTAATAAATATTTTCTGAGCTCAACGGAACTGAATCAGTCTGCAAATGTTCCACTTGTGAGCAAAAGTCTCTTTTCTCGTGTAAAAGATTAAGACATGGAAATAATAATTACATTACGTATGGTAAAGCTTTTTTTTGTGAGCCGGAAAGTCCCTATGGAGAAGAAGTCTGGCCTTTTCGCCGAGGCCAGCCTGTCGCTGGAGGGATCCTGTTGCCTGCAGATCCGGGACCCTGCAATTAAAGCGGCTGAAGGCTCCCGCAGGGGTTTAGTACGGTATTGGCACCCCCAAGTGCTGAGTCCGACATACGGTCTAGGAATGCCTATCCGGGCGTCCTGGATATCACCCGTAAATGTGTTCTCCTGCAATATAAAAAAAGCTGTTTTTGTAACAGAAGTAAAATATTAGGCTATTTTTTAAACCACTTTAATTGTCTACATATCTGTTCTGTTTGTGGTAGTTAAAAAAAACATGTTTATATGGCTCCGAAGTGAGTCATAGCAAATTATCGTACATAACTTGTAATTTGACTAGCCCGTTGGTGCAGTTTGTAGTGACCCTGCTTTCTGCTCCGCGGGTTGTGGGTTCGATTCCCACCCCGAGTCTGGGTGTAATATACATATTTATTTATATATTTATATATGTATTATTTATAAGTATGTTTATCGAAAAAAAAAATATATATTTACGTAGCTAGACCAGTCGGCTGTTACCTATAACACAAGCATCAAGTTGGTTACTTTAGGAACAGACGACCGTGTGTGTAATGTGTAAAAAAAAAAAATTAATAAAATAAACTAGAAAAGAGTAAGGTACGGTCTACCTTATGTGCTGTTCAGACTTCAGACGTCTAAGACACATGTTTAAATGTGTCGCCGTGTGTTCATCATCTTCTAATACTTAGTTTGAGCGTTTCTTGCCGTAAGCGCTGATACGAGCGTCGTTTAACCTCTTGACTTTGACTTAAGCTCTTTTAAGAGCTGAGTTGACATCATATGAGATATTTTTTGTTTTACTTTTCAATATATCTAGGTTAAGATTGTGACCAGTCATATAATTTATAAGATTTGCTGCTTGTCATATCAGTTTAAAGAAGTATCTTTGCTTGATCTTCTGTCATTAAGTACATTTATTGATCTTTCTTCATATGCTTTAATCGCTTTCTAGTTTCTAAACAGCTTTTGCATCTGTGGTAGCTAACTTATGACAATCCGTAACGCACTCACTGCAGCTGTGCGTTATTGGAGGCTGGTTTCATTGCAGGGTCTATCTGCAGCCAATTTGCTACAATACACTGTCTCAGCCGGTACACGAGTATTACCATATTTTCAAATAAAATTGTCTTCAACAGTTGCAATTTTATATTTTTTGGACGCAGCTAGTGCTGTGTGAGTCCTAAAGGACTTTGAGTGTTAAACACTGAGTTTGTTTGTTTTCTATAGTAGCTAAATTTATAAAGAAGTAGCTTCTGCGCGCGACTTCGTCGGCGTGGGTCCGCTCCTATTGGTCTTAGTGTGATAACACATAGCCTATAGCGTTCCTCAATAAATGGGCTATCTAACACTGAAAGAATTTTTCAAATCGGCCCAGTAGCTCCAGAGATTACCGCGTTCAAACAAACAAACAAACAAACAAACTCTTCAGCTTTATATATTAGTATAGATATGGTATAGATAGAATTTTTGTTAATTATTTTTTCATTACACTTGAATGATTCTAGTATAATAATTTATCTATACTAATATTATAAAGAGGTAAAGTTTATAACTTTGTATATATGGGGTAATCTTCGCAAATACTGATCCGATCATGAAAATTCTTTCACTAACAGAAAGCTACACTATTCAGGAGTGACAAGATAAAAGGAAAAAGATAAAAATATATAAAGATTTTAAATCACCAGGATTTGAACCTGCGTCCTCTGACGTGCCGTGTCAACAATTCAATCTAATCAAGCATTATTATTTGCCTTAGAAATTAATTGGTGATTTTAAAACATTTATATTTATCTGATTTGCTGAAAATAGTGAGAGGCTACACTATTCAGGAGTGACATAGGCTATATTTTATTGTAATTGTACAAAAAAAATTAGTAAAAAAGAAAAATATTAAAATATATTATGAAAATGACAAAGAAACGAACGCCATCTATCGCTGTTAGATTTAACTATTTAATACTCTATTTTATTTACTGTCTATATGAATCTATCGATGACGAAGTTTTTACGCTTTTTAATAGATGGCGTTGGAGCAACATATTATTTATTTAAGTGGTTTAATAATACTAAGAACTACACAACATAGGTAATGCATCACAAAGAAAAAGATAATTAACGCCCAACGAAGTGGGCACGGGTCGGCTAGTTGTAAGATAAAACACTTTAAGTAATTTCAAAATATTTAATGCCTAAAGTAAAATTAAAGCTCCTCTTCAGTATATATGATTTAAACCGTATTGTTCTATGATCATCTGTAACCAATACTCTATATTTTAAATAAATTAATAATAAGTAAACGCTACACAAGTTCACACTCAATGACCCTCAGTAGGATTTTCTCCTGTGTCGGGGGTCCAGAAACACACACAATACACAAGCACAAACGCCCAAACCATAACAATCATCTATATGGCCAATAGAAATATCTGTCGCGAGCGGAGATCGAACCCGCTACCGCCATCGCAACAGCCAGTGCTGTGACCGCTGCGCCATCGCGTCGTCTACTCTATACGTATTTGAAAATATACTCAATTGTTATCTCTTCTGTCTATTTTGAAGTAATAATTTAAGAAAAAAGGCAGTATCGTAAAAAATTATAACATCCCCAGCCCTACTCTTAAAATGAGCCAGTGACGTCATAATCTCACTTTGATGATGCGAAGGCTTAATCGCGTGTAAACACCGGCGCGGGCGGAGTGTTCTGTACTTCAATTATGCATTCGTGTTAGTAGGCAATAATCTTCATGGTACTATGCATAATGCGCTGTCGAGCAGGCTACGTATCATTTTTGACGTGCATTTTCAACTCGCGCTACGTTGTCAAGTGAAAGTTTCGAGGGTAGTTTGGGAGCTGTACTCAAAGAGTGCCAAATATTGCGCCAAAGTATGAAGCATCAACCGGCAGTTTTAATTAAATTAGTTTAAGTACTATAGCTAGGTACATAATATTTTTGTTGATAATTAGGTCGCTGACCTGTATAGCTATCCAATATATATCCTGTTTATGTTATCCAATATAAAATTGAGAAAGTACGTATAAATTCCGCTCGATGACATGATATGAATATCGTATCAAAAAACCAATCATTCGATGGTTAAACTGAAGCTCTATCGTGTATTTATAGATCCACGGTGGTAACACGGTAAAATGTGATTGCTCTTTCACATTTCTTTCGTAGCGATAATATTTTCGTTGGTTGGTTGGAAATAGCTTGTTAACAAATAAGTGCTGCACGTGATTTTGAGTGGTTTTTACAGCGCATTAACACGTACAGCATTAGAGGAGCCACAAATATTTAGCAAATAAAGGGGATAAAGTTAATGTTATCGAGCTAAGGATGGTAAAGAGAGAGATTGTATGTTAGGGTTCTGATTCCCTTCATTAAACAGTAAATACAAGAAATGAAGATATAAAAATTTCACGCGGATTTTCTTCGTGTGTATGGCACTGATTTGGTGGAACCAATTTATGAGCTATACACAACCATTAAGACATATTTTGTTAATAATTATCTCGTTTTGTTAATTTCGTTGTCATTTTGTTATCTATACAAATAAATAAAATTGGAGTGTCCGTTTGTAATATTAAAATAACCGCTTTTTACTAAAAGCATATTGATCTATACACGGTACATATACCAAAATGAGATTTTTTTTAAAATTTTTGTCTGTCTGTTTGTTCCGGCTAATCTCTGAAACGGCTGGACTGATTTTGATGGGACTTTCACTGGCAGATAGCTGATGTAATAAGGTGTAACTTAGTCTACTTTTATTTTAGATTTTTTTTTATAACTGCGAACTGAACAATAACTTTTTTGTTAAATTCCACGCAGACGAAATCGCGGGCACAGCAGCTAGTTGTTAATAAAATTATGTACTCCCTCTAATGATAGTAATAGATTTGAAGATGTTTAATTACATACACTTTTATTATTATTAAATATGACGTTACATATATTTTTCTTGTTATATAAGACAAGACCACATGTATATTTTTATAGGCTGTTAATATCAATCATAAGCGCATGAAAATCTCTTCCCTTACCCACGCCGATCGTAACATAATGAAAATGCCATTGTGTTGCAACCATTTGCTAATTAGAAATGGATTCATACCGTCTTTGTATGCAGATGATATGAGCCCGTGTTTCATTAGACAGCCTTTTCACTATGTCTAGTCATTTATCTGTCAACTGTGAGCCTCGCTTTTTCATCATTATGAAATGTATAAAGTACACAAAAATGAGCTTTATCGTCACTCGTGATGGTTGTACATCTCTATGAATATGTAGTTAATGTGTGATGATAGATAATGTTCGTTGTATGATGACTATTTGCTCATAGTAAACCGTTTTTGTGATGGATTTAAACAAAATGTTCAAATATTTGCGATATGACGCGTGAAGTTTTAGAATTTGATTTTTTTTTTGGCGCGACCTGTATTTATTAATTCGGTTGCTTTTCATACGAAACGTGTAATTAATCCTCGTTCTTTCTGTTATGAGTTGTATTGAGTACAAAGGCAATTGTCAATAAAAGATAATGTATACTTATTACACAAAAAATCGCAAAGCAATAAAAATAAATGTTTCGGTAACCACAAGTTCTAAGTAAGAAGAATCCGACACGAGACAACCGGCAACAGATATGTAAATTTTATGAGAACACATTTTGCACTTGTGCCAATTAGTAAATGGAATTTGTTAAACAGTCTGATAATTTTATGTTTTTCTCTTTTCAAACTAAAATCTGTAATCAAGTTAGCTTGGTAGAAAACAAAGGTTTAAAGAAAGTCTGAGATGGACAGTACCTTGAATGTGTACGATTTTACATAGAATTGTGGCTTGAGGGATTTTGCTTATTAAAAAAAAATGTACCTATCTGTAAATTTTGTTTAATCAAATAATAATGTAATATAGCAGTTTTTACTCTTAACCTTTAATATTGAAAATTATTTTAAAATATATTTAACACAAGTTACAGTAATAGAATTTATTAACACAGTTTTTGAAACTTCATCCACTAAACTTAAATTGCTATTAATTAACTCAACCTTATGTATGGTTTCACCTGCTCCGTTTCTTTGTCTTTTAAAAGGTAAGATTAGCTTATAACCTTTTTCTGATTATCATGATCGAATTCTCATGATAACCTTATCTGATTAACTGGTCTTTGATTCACAAACAAAATTGTGATGTACGTGAGATTGCGGATTTCTATAGGCTAAGGTAACCGCTTACCATCTGACGGGCAATGGTATAAAAAAGCCTATCCCTGTCCACTTTTGAGCGTGGGTCTTCATCATAGCGCGCTGACCATCTAAATCATATGTTTGTCAAAATCATCACCTCTAAATTTGAAGCTTTTAAAATTCAATCTGTTGCTGAGGGCTATCCGCACTCAAATAAACTCTCAATATAAATATTTTTAACAAACTATCCATACTGTGTTTGAAAGCAGATAGACATATTCTTGCTACGGAGAACATTACACGGATTATATTGCGTCATAATCATCACACATTACATTTAAGCCGGACGATAGAATAGATCCAATAGAGCTAAACTTCCATATCTAATGTCCAGACGATTGAAGTTGTACGCACAAGCATTTCAATAAAATAAAAAGTTATGTTTCCAGATAGGATTGAAGATAAAATGTCTAATCCCTTATTGAAAAAAAAAGAACCTAAAGCGTGTAAATGTGAAATTCGAACGTAGCAAGACTAATATATGTTTCATTACATTACCCAAGTAACTATTACGTTGTAACGAATACTTAGAAGATACCAGTAATTAAGTCAAATTGGTGTGTTGTTTTGAAGACGGTAATGTTAGCATCGGGCTAATTATCTTATATTTGAATTTTAACTGAGGTAAGATTGTTTATTTGAAGAAGGTTATAAGTGTAGATTTACTGGTTCGTCAAGCAACAGTCGACGACTAGTTTGCCATATTTGTAGTCGGCAAATAGTTGACTGAACAATGCAAATGTACTCGTAATGAAGTTTATAGATCTGAATAATTATTTTGAGATCTAAGCAAATATGGGTCATCTTAGTGAAACACGACGAACTTTACCGACCTACAGATGTCACGTGGAAGTAATGAGCTACTTTTATTCATTTACCGGTCAAGTCAGTCGAATAATCGGTTTTTCAGCATTGGTCATCTCTATAGTTAATAGTCTATAAAACATTATACAGATATTTTAGATTAACATGGTTACTTATATTACTAAAACTATTCGAAAACGGGATATTTACCATTTTTATTATTTTCGTTTTGCGGGGCTCGATATTTCGATGATAAACATGGTAGTAAACCCGTTTTCAAAAAGTTTTAGTAATTATACGGAGAAATTAATAAAGAATAAACTGCAGTTTTTACAGCGTAATAAACATTAATAAGTTTGTAACCGCAGTTCACTTTTTGTAAACTGTTTGTTAAGAACAAATAACCACTCTTTATCATGTACATAGTGTGAATCTTATTTAAAAATGTAAACGAAAATTTAAAATGAACATTTTACTTATATAATAAACCGTGGATAGAAAACTCTAAAGGCAATTACACGAACGTCTCCTAAATTACTTTCAGTGCTGAGACGTCACCTTTATGTATAAAACTTAAATTAAACTTTAATAGAACAATTTTCTGAATAAATCTTCGTGTACAGGAAAATATATATCTACTGTAGGATTAAAACCAGTGTAACAATGGATATTATAACAATACATCTTATGGCTAAAAGTATTAGAAAATGATAACATTTATTGAAAAAAAAGTATTATTAGTAGGAATTTTATTGATTTATGTGATGTAAGGATTTTGACTGTATGTGATGCATATATTGTTTCTCAAATAAATTAAAAATAAAAGTGCAGCGGCGTGTTTAAAGGGTTATTATATTTTTAATTAGAGGAAGAGACACTTCAGTATTAGACGTTATTTAAATTAATAATACCTAGACTAAAAACCAGAAAAGTCTAGTCTAATTCGACAGAATTTTATTCGTTTTTACGAATATGTACCTACTCATATGCTATGAATCCGATGCTACTGAACTGTGAAAGAATCGTTTGAAATTAATTTTTTTGCGGTCGAGAAAATAATTAAAAATCTGTTTAGCCTACTTTATTTACCTTAAAGTATTCGAAGCAATTAAAGTAATAATGTTTGGAAAATTTATTAAACCCTAATTTTTTTTTTGTTCGGAGGCAAAAGTGTCAAAAGAGTTTTTAATTAATATTTTATGCCGAAAATAACTTGGTAGGTAAAACTTTTTATAGGGTTGCCTAAAACACGGGTATCGTTAAGGTTTTAAACTTACGTATTACGTTGATGCGAGTGGAACTTTTCTCCAGAAGTTAGGCAAGACCAAAAAATTTTAAGTTTAAGAGAGAAACTTACTCCTTTGTCCTTACAATGTAAATTCTTTTATTTATCTACAAGGTTATATAGTCTGGTTGGTTTTCGAAAACCGTTTCATAAATATATGTTTTTAAACACATTTTGTTACATTGTGTTTTAGTTGACCCAGAGTACAGTTCACATAAACACAATGACGATATTTACACATACGTATGTAGTCATATGTGTAATATAATAATCATAATATATTATCATGTATGTTGTGAGTTCAATCTCATTTTTACGTATTGAATTCGGTTATAATACCATTTAAATTTATATACCTACCAATTGAAATTATTTTAATATTTGAAACGTTGAATTTATAGTAAAGTAAATCTAAATATTTGTACAATTATAAATAGCCGCTCGGAGCGGTTTATTTGTAATTGTGCAAATATTTGTTACTGGTTTGACTGTTTATCCCTGTGGGTGTCCTTACTGGGCCCGAGGAATAAAATCTTTGGTCTCGGTTATTATTATAAACACCTGCAATCCATTCATACACTTTGTAAGTTTGTAGGGATATTATACGCCAACTTGAAGTAAATAAGCTACTGCATTAACTTTCAACCCTTCTTCTGTGAGCGGGAAGAGGCCTTGACCCAGTAGACTGATTGATTTCAATATATGAATATTTTATAAAGTATTATGAATTCTGTAAACAAAACATTTTAATGAAATTTCTTCTATGTAAATAATAACAACGGGTGGTTCGAATCGATGCCGAGGCGCCGCGCCGGTCGGCTGAGGACGCACGACATTTCACTAGATGCCTCGATAACATATTAAAAATGTTTAAATACCCTAGCGGTGAGAGTGTATATGTTAAACACCTTTTAAATCATATCAAAATTTTTCGACCCAGCGGGATTTGAACCCGCGCCTTCTGACGTGCCGTGTCAGCGCTCTGCCAACTGAGCTATGGATCCTCATCTAGCCGTGTCGAAATTCCCGATATGATGAGTTTAGGTTTTTAAGCAAACCTTGATATGATTTAAAAGGTTTATAATTTCCTCATGTGTGGGTAACACAAAAATAAAAATAAAAACGAAGTGTATATGTTGTAATTTTACTTTTTGATTTCGTTTATCGTTGTTTTTTAATATTTATCGTCTTTACTAAAGTTGAAACGGTTACAATTTGGCTTCGGACAACAACTTTTTTCTTCGTTTTTTGTTTGGAAAGGTTTTGTTTATTGTTTATTAATTATTTTTGCGTTTTTTCGCTGTTGTAAGAGTATAAAAAGGGTCGGTTGCTTACAGAGTTATACGATTGTCATCGCTATTTTTGATAAAGTATAATTAATAATCTGGAAGAATACAGACGAAACAAAAGAATTCCGTCTTAATAGAAAAAAAATGAAGAAGTTTTTATTAATATATATTTGTAACATTATAAATGAAATTAAATAGCGTTAGTGAAATTCAAAACGTAATTCAAATTTTATTATAGCAACGAACGTTTTATCCAGAACTATAATTATATTCTTTAAATATTGGTCGCTAATCGCTATTTTACAAACTCACGACTAAGAAGGTCGTATGATATGATTTATTTTAAACCTTTCCTTCTTACTGTTGAATTGCGTTTCCGTACACAATGAAGAGGACCGCTTGACAGCTCAATCTATTCCAGATTGCTCTATATCCGGGATAGCGCCGGGATAGCGCGGGATATCTTATAGGTTTCCGTTGAATGGATTTGGCGCCAATGTTTTGTAATTTACGCTGACAAAATGCGGATACTAATTTGCTGAATTTGGAGTATCGTTCTTTCTGCTCGCTGTTTCTATATTTTCTCGGTGGAAATACGATAAAAAGTATCCGAATAAACAAGAAAGAATAGAAATGAAATATATTTATGATTATGAAGTGAGTTTTATACAAAATACGTTGTTATTTCTAAAAGATTTACTATTTTTATAAGAACAAAATCAATCATTTGGAAAATCTAAAAAAAGGCCTTGTCTCTATACAAATATAGGTAACGTGTGTAACTGTGTACTCAAAAAACATGTGTATATTATGATTATAGAAGACATATTTAAATAATACTTACATATGCTAAAAGTAATAAGCGTCAACGTTAATACACAAAGCATTTTCATATTACATATCTCGTTTTTAGGGTTCCGTACCCAAAGGGTAAAAACGGAACCCCATCTACTAAGACTTCGCTGTCTGTCCGTCCGTCCGTCTGTCACCAGGCTGTATCTCAGGAACGGCGATAGCTAGACACTTGAAATTTTCACAAATTATGTATTTCTGTTGCCGCTATAACAACAAATACTAAAAACAAAATAAAATAAATATTTAAAGGGGCTCCCATACAGCAATCGCGATTTTTTTTTTAAATTTGTGTACTACTCAATGGTACGGAACCCTTCGTGCGCGAGTCCTACACGCACTTGGCAGATTTTTATTTTCTTACGCAATAAAGAATCGTCTCGATTGAATAGACTAGGTCAATACGTCTAGGAATATTGCTTGTCTTTTATGTTTCATACATATGTAATTATGTATGTCTTCAACAAAGTATCGTAGTCCGTTTACATGTATCTATGTTATTGACTTTGACCGTGATGTAATTATAGAAGGATTTGTTGTACAAATTACTTTTACAATATATTCAGTTGTGTTATTATAGATATTTCTGTCTGCGCTAAAGGATACAGATGACAAACAATATTTTTATTCATTTTATCTATACTTCTATAGTTCTATACTAATATTATAAAGAGGTAAATTTTTAACTTTGTTTGTTTGTAGGGGGTAACATTCGCAATTGCTGATCTGATCATGAAAATTCTTTCACTAACAGAAAGCTACGCTATTTAGGAGTGATATAGGCTATACAAAAAACAGTAAAAAAAATAATAGTATGTATATGTAAATCAAGTCGGAGAAATGTGAGGGAGATAAAAACTTTACTATATACTTATTTGGATCTCAAACATAAAATTAACGCCCAACGAAGTGGACACGGGTCGGCTAGTAAGAAATAAAGTATATCTAAATGGTTGTATGTGGCGTAACACTTATCGTTTTGTTGTGGTTAAGACTTATTGTGGTTGATTAACTAACCGATAATGTTGGATTAACAAGTCTAAGTTTTAATTCCGTTGTGATTTAAACCTAAAAATGTTAGCACAAACGATTTTGTGCTTAATCTTCGACATACATATGGATACTGACCAAGTTCGCTAATTGTAATTTATAGTCCGTTCAACAACAATAGTTTCTTTGTTCTCAAATATATATGCAGTATGAGTGACATAACAAATAGATCCTGAAAGACATATAGTGTGGTTGAAAATTATAAACATGAGTATACGTACATAAGTGGTACGACATGTATAATGTTTTGAGTTTGTCGTGGTCTGGGCGTTTAAGCTACTGTATTGTGTTTCCGGACTCCTTACATCTCCCTCCCTAATCTGTACATTTCCCTATAATCTTCAATCAAAAGTGTCAAATATATCAACCGGGATTGTCAACTTTACTGGCTCTAGAGCCACGTTGGAAGTGGAAGAAGGACAAGAACATCACGCGGATATAAATTGTTAATGAAAATATTATTTAATAAATTATTAATGAACTCAGAAACTGGCTACTTGACACTTAATAATCACAATTATGAACATTTTAAGCGTTGAGCAAGACTTAAAATGCAGTTTAGAGAGCGTCGGATATCCCGGCCGAAGTTTTATGACCGGTAGTAGACGACCAACAGCTGATGATGAACATACCTATATCATAAAAATGACTAGTATTAAGTTAAAAAAAGCTTAAAATATAAAAAAGCAAAAGAGTTGGTTTTGAAGTTGTAAAATTTTCTAAATAATATTTAACCTGGTTGTAGTATTTGGAATAGGGTAGTAACGTAATGTAGCGAGGAATACAAAATAGCACTATAAAAGTATAAACCTTTTTAATTTTGTCGCTTATACAAAAGAAATTTAATACCAGAAATGGGCTTACCATTTAGTTTTCTATTTAAATAGAGTAAAATTTTAATTATAATTTGTGTTAAAGAGAAAAGATCAACCGCGCTTTACATTCGTAGCAGGCATTTGCTTAGGTTTTTGTGCAGTGTTCCTTCCTTCCCTTTGTTGGAAGTCGCATCCTTTGTCTACCGCCGTTAGTACATAATGAAAGTCCCATTTTCCATTATAATTATTCTACGCTGAAGTCTAAACTTAAAAAGTGTGTGCTATTCACATTGGGTTATTAATATTAAAAACATGACAAAATGCTATTAGAAAAATTAGGATATAGTACGTCAAAAGTCAAGTGAAAATATGTATAATTATCTATATATATATAGAGAACGTAAATATGTACATATAAATGCATTTAAGTGGAACCACTTATTCGTCCCCTATTTCCATTTGTGACGCCTTCGCTGATCAATTCTCAAATATTTACAGAATCACAAGAGTGCCGACCACCTTAAGTACTACAAATTTACACACAGAAATAAATTATCCAAATAACACCCTTTGTCGTTGCATTAGCGATATTACAATTAAACAAGATACAATCAAAACATTAATTACTAAAAAAATAAATATAAATAAAAGCACTGGCCCTGATCACATTCCGGCTATTTTTGTAGTAAACTGCGCTTCAAGTCTTTCCCGGCCCCTAAGCATCATTTTTAACAAATCCCTCAACAGTGGAATTTTTCCTTCAACATGGAAGAACGCTAATGTCACTCCAATTCCGAAAGGTGGGGATTCCAATAACATTCAAAACTACAGGCCTATTTCACTTTTATCCATTTTCGGAAAGTTGTTAGAGTCGGTTGTGTGTCCAATTTTAACCAATCATCTTAAACCTATATTAGTATCCGAAGAACATGGGTTTCGTGATAAAATGTCCACGACAACTAATCTTGCCGCATACATTACTGAAGTAACAGAAGCAATCGATAAGGGGTCGTTCAAGTATTACGTAACGCAAATTTTGAAGATTTTTGACCCTCCCTCCCCCCCATGTAACGCGCCGTAACGTTTTCCTGTACCCCCCCCCCCTAGCCCATAAACGTTACGTAACACCCCAACTGACCATTTTTACCCAAATGTCACAACTTTGTTGCGAAAACTACCGAAAAGTCGCTTAAAAAATCGCGTTTGCGGTAAGTATAAATATATATATATATACAAAAAGGGATATAAACGAAAAGGGTTGCCAATTTGGGAGATTTTAGTACACTAGTTTTTTTATTTAAATAAAAAACAACGTTACGTAACGCGTTGTTCGAGACCCCCCCTCCCCCCTTTTAACGCATCGTAACGTTTTACAAGACCCCCCCCCCTCCCCCCTAATTACGTTACGTAATACTTGAACGGTCCCTTAAAGGGGAACAAATTGATGCCATTTACACTGATATTAGTAAAGCTTTTGACAGGGTAGACCATTCCTTACTTCTGAATAAATTAAACCATGTGGGCATCCATGGAAACTTACTAAAATGGTTTTCGTCATATCTATCACCTCGGTTCCAAAAAGTTGTGGTTTGTGGCTATGAATCTAAGGAATATGAAATAACATCTGGCGTTCCACAGGGTTCACATTTAGGTCCTATTCTTTTCTTATTATTTATAAACGACTTGTCAAATGAAATTCGCCACTCAAATTTCTCTTTATTCGCAGATGATCTTAAAATTTATAAAACAATTAAATGTGCATCTGATGCTGATTTGCTTCAAGAAGATCTGACTCGTATTTTTGACTGGACCATAAGTAATAAATTACCCCTTAATATTCAAAAGTGCAAGCATATAACATTCACTAAACAACATAAGCCTATTTTAACAAAATACCATGTCAAAAACGATTATTTACATGTAGTCGACCAAGTTCGGGATTTAGGCGTAATACTAGATAAAAAATTATCCTTCACTAGTCACATTGATTCTATAGTCTCCAGATCTTTTAAGATGCTAGGGTTCATATGGAGAAGCTGTAAGAACTTTAAAAATATATCTGCTCTAAAATGCACCTATAATGCCTTAGTTCGTTCCATTTTAGAATATTGTTCTAGGATTTGGAACCCTCACTACCATTGTCATATTGATCGATTAGAGCGTATACAAAAGAGATTTCTTTTCTATCTTACGGTTCACCAAGGCAAATTAAAAGAGCTGCATTCCTATGAGGACCGGTTAAAATACTTTAACATCACCGCATTGGTCGATCGCCGTTGGATTGCTGACCAAATCCTATTGTACAAGATTTCTAGAGGCCTATTGGACTGTCCACAACTGTTATCTCGGATTGGTTTTGTTGTTCCAAGACGTAATTCTAGAATTGCTAACTTTAAGCCATTGTATGTCAAAGGGTATAGAACCAACTTGGGCTTCAATAGCTTGTTACCGAGAATCTGTCGGAATCATAACTTTTTTTATCAAAAAACTAAGACAGACATGTTTCACAGTAGTTTTAGTGGATATAAAAAATTAGTTAAAAATTTTAAAGCTCGTAACTTAACATAAAATATACATATTTTTTATTTTTATGTTCTCATAACTTAACCTATAATATTACTCGTATTATTCTCTCCCTTTCAAATATTTAGAATTATAATGAGGAAGCTGTGTTTGCCTATAATTAGATCTACATCCTAACATGATGATTTACATACACTGTACTTTTTATACTATATTTGATGTATATCTGTTGGTAAACCTTAAATAAATAAATAAATAAATGAAAAAGAAAGTATGGTTTAAGCCTTTTTTATAACTACGAGTAGGTCGGCAAACAAGCGTGCGGCTCATCTGACGGTAAGCGATTACCGTAGCTTATAGACGTCTGTAGCACCAAAAGCAACGCAAGCGCGTTGCCGACCCTAGCCCCAATTCCCCCCAGGAGCTCTGGTCACCTTACCTACTCACCGGCAGAAACACAACACTGCTTGAAAACACTATTAATCTTCTGTAAGGTCGAGGTACTATCTCAGTCGGGTTGTTCCATATTTTGAGCAGGAAAATTTTCTGTTGTACCTCAGTTAAAAGCCTAGATTATTATCAGCTGGCTGTACCCGTCTGCCAGTTTCACTGAAATAAGTATCTCAAGTAATTTCAACGTGATTGGCGACCGAGATACATGTATGTATACACACTATACACAGTGTAAGATTTTAGATTAACATGGTTACTTCTATTACGAAAATTATTCGAAAACGGGATATTTACCATGTTTATTATTTTCTCTTCGCGGAGCTCGATATTTCGACATATTCGACAAGTCTCGTGAACAAGACATTCGCAGTTAATGTCGAAATATCGAGCTCCGCGAAGAGAAAATAATAAACATGGTAAATATCCCGTTTTCGAATAATTTTCGTTAAACACAGTGTATTCCGAATAAGAAATATTCTTCTAGAAACATAATTGCATCTGTTAATTTAAATTATAAGTACTGATATATTATACCCATTTTTATCAACAGAATTCATACAGCAAATTTAATGTTGTCATATTCATCAAAACTAACCATAAACTGGTAAAAGAATTTTTTCTCATTTGCGTATTCGTCCGGAAACGTGATGAATAATGTTCGCGATAGTGAAAATCCATTTTCCATTGTTTCCTTTATAAGAGTAAATGTGGATGGAATCGTTCCGTGCCAGTACGAATCTGTGTCGATATTCTCTAGTTCACAAACTATGAACCATTGTGATATGTTGATCTTGTTTCTGTTGTTTCAGTTGTGTTCTAATGTCTGATCAATGATATTACATAGGTGTTGTTCTCTGTACTAATGTTATAAAGATGAAATAATTCATTTTTTGATCGTTGGTAATAGAAAAATTCAAACACTATTGGGACCGATTTAAAATAAAAAAATGTTTGAATTGAAACTTACGTAATAATACAATTCTTATTAGGTTCACCCCCAAGTCTTCTCGTGTATAAATCGAAAAATATAGATTCTACGAAAAAATTGATAAGAACCAAGTTGTAGGAAATTTAATTTTAAACAACTTTTGTAATAACTATTTTTCGTGTAAAATTTGAAAATAAACGAGTTATTCAAGAGATAAAAAATAATCCTTTAAATCAAGATGGTGGATGAAGCGACAAGTCTTTTACCCCTACTTTTTGAATTTAGACTATTAGTGACTCCCCCCAACGAATTCCGAAGAGAGAAATCTAAAATACTATTTCGACTGGGCTAAAGTGACATTTTCCAAGATGTAGAAGTGAACATACATTTTAACGTAATAGTTAATTCGATTTCTATAATTATTGTATTGGTTTTATTGGCCTAGACATTGCCGCTTGGGTTGCGTGTGTTTTTCGACTAAGTAATTCAACCTACTGAAGACTAAGAAGTGTTAATTTTTATTTACTTATTTTAAGAAAATAATTATATTATGATGTAATTATTTAATTAGTATCTAAAATATTGTAAAATGAAAATTTTAATTAGGGATAACGTTCGAGCAAGTAGTTAAGCATTGAATTCAGTTTGTACTGTTTCCCCTAAAAGGGCTAGCAGTACAATTGAATGTCAATTAACTAACTAATAAACTACGATCTGCAGGGCATATTAACCATGCATTATGTAATTCATATTAACGTTGAGAATTAATAATAATCATTATATTAATACTAAAATTATTTTACGAATAATAGAAAGGAATGGAAGAGTACCGACCCTACATAAGTGGGAGAAGTGCATCTCCACTTCTATTGTAGTGATGATACTAACATTATGATTGTGTTTCTTTGTATATGTCGGATTGTTTTACGATTAATTCATAAGCTGTTGGTTGATTATTCCAATGTAAAAATTATTACTTTTACTTAAACATCAAATTATAATTCACGTTTTTTTTATTATTGGAATATATAATTATACTTAACGAGCACACGTGCTAATGTGTAGTAGGTGTATGAATACGACCGCATTCAGTGTGCTAAAATCATTTGGGCTGCAGCCACTGGACAGTTCGGACTTCTTTGAGACGTCGCGTCGTTACGTTGTCAGTTTAATAAACGAAGCTTTGGAAAGTATTTTGAAGTTTAACTTCTAAGGTGAGCGTCACCCTTGTAGAAACTGTTCCGAAGTTTCTGAAGCTGATCTTCCTCCGTTATATACAAGACTAGCTTCTGCGCGCAACTTCGTCTGCGTGGAATAGAACCAATTCAGTCATAACGTTTACGCAGCGGAATCTCTCAAAAGAAAAAAAAAACGATTTTGAAACATTCTTCATTGGTGCTACGCTCCTATTGGTCTTAGCGTGATGATATACAGCCTATAGCCTTCCTCAATAAATGGGCTATCTAACACTGAAAGAATTTTTCAAATCGGACCAGTAGATCCTGAGACTAGCGCGTTCAAACAAACAATCAAACAAATAAACTCTTCAGCTTTATTATATTAGTATAGATATATTACGTATTTTTTTCAATAAGTACACAATTAATTTAAGTATTACATATTTTATAACAAACACACGTAATTTTTAATTTAAAGCACATAAACGGTTGTGTTAAAATAAGTCACATCTATGTGTTAATAATTGATGCGTATCCGCTTGAATAAATATTTTTTCGCAATTTAAACGTTTACATTTCATACGAAATTAATTAAGTATCGCGTTCATTGTTTGTAGTGAATCCTTAATGGCAGTCTGCGAGCCGAATGCAATTGTTCTATTACCTTCAGCGGTATAAAATCCATATAAGTACTTATAAACAAATATAAGTACTTCATTACAAAACGTTCGCGACCCACTCTTCCAGTTCATTATGATAGTAATAGTAGCTTGGAAAATTCTCTAGACAAAAGACATTTCGAAAATTAAAAGTCGTCGGGTCTGCCCGCGTGGCACAGAGTGATGTATTGCAGTATGTTTATGTGTTTTTTTTCTATTACTTATTTAAAATTTTAGTATCGTTGATTTTTTTAGCATTTTATTTAATTTTACAAAAGCGAGGTAAGGTTCCTTAAGTTTCTCCATTCAGTCTAATAAGGAAACTGTTTAGGCTTACAATACTGTCATATTTAATTGGGCTGTGCTTGGGATCTCTCTCAAAGATAGAATTAGAAATGAGGCTATGCGCGAGACGATGAAAGTAACCGCCATAGCCCATAGTTAGCAAGTTGTAGTCGCAGTGGGCTGTTCATCTGTGTGGCATAGTCGTTGGAGCAGACTTGTCCTGGAGTGGAGACCGCGTGTTGGCAAACGCAGTTTGGGACGTCCTCCGGGCAGCTGGGCCGTGTGACCAAGCGTTGCTCGTCTTTGATAGTTTGAATTTTGGTGGCTAAATTTTATTAGGTAAGGCCTAACCTTCCTAACTGATCAAGCCTTCTATCCCAAACATATTTTTGCAATCAGAGTTTGAAAGATTAAGACCTTCAGTCAAACAAATAAACCCTTTGTTCCAATAAATCATTTGGAAGTTGATCTAGAATATGCTTATTACTAAAGAGGTCAAACAGTGACGGTAGTCTATCCTCGTGCAGACTGGCATAACGCCAAATTTCGTAAAGTCGATAAGAACATGTAAAGAAATCCTTGGTACGGCAGGTTTTATGACTTACTGTTTCGTTTTATATCGTTTCTTATATTTTATGTTCGTATATACAAAACGAATAAATTGAACAAGAATTGATACTGAAACGACAATCAAAATAATTTAATTTAATAAATATTCCAATTACTTTGTTAAAATATCATGTGCGGTTTCAAGACTTAGACATTTTAAAACTATTTGCTTACAATATAATTCACCAACTAAAACAAACAATATCAACGAAAACAATGACTTTTCATTAAAATGGTTCGTTTTAGACTACAATAATAAATATTAAAATTGTCAATACACATGACACAATATCATAACATTACAATTTTAATAATAGTAGTATTAACATTCAAATGTTATATTACCAGTTAATATAATTCCTTCGACGAACTGTACTTCACAGTCTGTAGCCCGGAGGTTGCACCGCACTGTCAAATAGAATGACTCTTAAATTAAAATATGAAAATTATTTTTTTAAATAAGGCAACTCCTTGTGCTTATTACGTAAGTTACTGCTTATTTAATTATTTAAAACTATTATTGTATGCAATGATGAATGAATAGGGGTGAAAATAGGCTTTGTTTTTATGTTTTAAATAAGGTATAACAATAGAAGAATAAGTACACAGTAAGTGTCCTTAACTCATATACTTAGACTAAGATACGAACTATATCAACAATATGAGGGAAGGCTCCTGGGGGGATTGGGGATAGTGTCGGCATCGCGCTTGCGATGCTTCTCTTGTTGCAGGCGTCTATACGTTACGGTAATGGGTAATCGCTTACCATCAGTCCGGTAAAACGTCACTCAGCGTCACTTACACCATTTCACTCTACATATTTTCATACCACGGACTTCCAAAAAAAAAAAACGAATTGTCAGAAGAGATTACAGCCGATATCACAATGAAAACGGCTCAAAACGGATATTGGCTAACATGTGAAGAGAATGTGTTTTGTGTACACGCCGCTCGATGATGTTACTCTATACGTATCGATAAACACACAAACACGATTTTCCGATTAAAGATTAGGTTTCATGATATTTGATTTGTAGAGTTCTGCGGATTGGGATGTAATGACATTTAGTTAATCTGTAATATTTATTTGGGTATCTTTATAAATAGTATAAAATAAAAAATAAGTATTGAACCATGCACTCGCCTGGTTGTTGGCACAGTTGGCAGTAAACTGCCTTTCTGTTCCAGGGTTGATGAGTATGGTTCCCGTTCCAAGTCTGGGAACATTCCTTAGGAAGAGATGACCGTGTGTATGTTAAAGAATAAATTAAATATGTATTTGTAATAGTTTTGGACTATTACATTTCATTCCCTATCCTTGATAACGATATCATAAAATCTATCCGTCGGTCCACTATGGAGCAGCGTGTCGAAATATACTTCAATTCTTATCTTTGATAGCAGAAGAGGCTTTCGATCAGCCATGGCCATTTACAAATTACTGTATATCATTCGATACTGCCTGATATGATTTTGTAATTTTTATATTTTAGTTTTCTTTTGGTTTCGTTTTGAACCTACACATTTATTTTGTTTTCTCACTTAAGTATGTAAAGTTCTTATTAAAGAAGTTTCTTTTAATAATCTAAACATTTGGAAAATTAGTACCTAATGTTTTAGTATATATGTCATAGGTGCTGCGGTGAAAAATTGTATAATAAACTGTTTCAAACTATCCATATGTAGTATCTGCATAATGTGTAATCCGGTATGTGAATACATAAATAAGATTATCCTTATACACGATAAGAGGACAAATTTTTGATCTGCAGTGTAACGTATTAAACTGTGTCCAGTCTATAATCAAATAACTTTTTTTGGATTTTATCTCGATTTATTAAATTTTTAGATGCCCGACGTTTCGGATACTTTACAACAACCATGGTCACGATAAAATCCGAAAAAGTTGTTTCATTATAATAAGTGAAATTCGCGTAAACATTAGAAAACAATGTGTCCAGTCTTGTTCAAAAAATTATGTATATACCGTACGCCATTAGAGTTTTTATGTATAGCTACGAAGTGAACCTGAAAGTTTTAGAAGACTATTATCAAGAACAAAAGAACCATATTATCCAGACGCTTCTTGGTAAAACATACAAAGTGCTATCAAGTAAAATTAAATATTTAACTAAGTTATATCAAGGTTCGCCTCTTGAAGTTTTTTATTCAGTGATCAAAAAAGGCCCACTAAGCTCACAATACACCGATATAAAAGAATGCCGACTCGTGCTCTGAAACGGAAGAATCGATTACAATCTTTTGAACTATTTCGCCACTGTACTAAATGTACTGTTTCTTTTGTCAATTATTTTCCTACGTACATGGGTGTATTTTCGAATTGTATTTGTTCGATTTTGTATTAACAATAAAAGTGTGTATATAATGCTGTGCTTACGAAGTGTTTCTTTTTTTTATGTGACTAGGTCGCCAAACAAGCGTACGGCTCACCTGATGGTAAGCAATTACCGTAGCTAATAGACGCCTGCAACACCAGAAGCATCGCTATCCCCAATCCCCCCAGGAGGAAGGAGGCTCTGGTCACCTTAATCACCAACAGGAACACAACACTGCTTGAAAACTGTATTATTTAACTGTGGTCTTCTGTAAGGTCGAGGTACTACCCCAGTCCGGGCTGCTCCATATTTTGAGTAGAAAATTTCCTGCTGTGCCCTACCTCAGTTAAAGGTGTTTATTTAATACTGTGGATTTTTTTGTCCTAGATCCTTATAGTATAAATTGTGATTTGTCATGTGTCAAAACGAAAAAAATATATATGTAGGTACCCATACATGGGCGGCATGTGTTACGACTTACGCATACAGAGCTTTTGTGATATGTCAAATTAGTGGCTCGTTAAAATGATGCATATCAACAAATAACGCGTTATCTAGACATATAAAATTACTGTCTAATATCGTTATCAATGTTAGAATGTGTTGTTTAATAATATTAGGCAGATATTCGAAGTGTTTTGATAAAAAAATCAATAGGTAATCTTATTTTAATTTGTAATTGTAATTGTTATCAACAATTTCCTTGCCAAGAAACCATTTATATGGTATGGTATCAAATCTAATCTATCTATATATTTAAAAATCACTTGCTGTTCGTTAGTCTCGCTAAAACTCGAGAATGGCTGGGCCAATTTGGCTAATTTTCATCTTGAAATGTTTTTGGAAGGTCAGGGAAGGTTTAAACGGTGAGAAACATAAATAATAAGTATATAACGGAAAATACTAAAAACGACGATTTAATTTTCCAATACAAAATGTTCCTAGCGGGGAAATTTAATGACTTTTGTCAAAAACGTTGTCAATTGGTTGTCAAATATTTGTAGGTTCGTTCAGAAAGTGTTTTGTGTATATTTTTCACAAATATACGTCGGTTATACGAAGTTCACCGGGCCATCTAGTATTGAATAAAATTATGGTTACCATGGTTACCACTGTTGCTTAAAACCGAATAAAATCATCATGTCAAAAATTTCGATCTAGCGGGTACATCGTTCCATAGCTTAATTGGCTAGAGCACCGACACGGTCTGTCGGAGGTGCGGGTTCAAACCCCGCTGGAGCGAATTTTTAGTATGATATTAAAAATATTTAAATTATGACTATTTCTATAAGTACTAATTTTATTAGAAATCAGTGAACAAAAATTGGTGCTTGTTTATGAGGTAGGTACTATAGGAAAAATTCTTGTGCCGCTTATTTTAAATTCTTAATATTTTAAAAATGTAATTGAAATAGCGCACGAAAGAGACGAAGCTAAGAAGACAATGAAAAAGTGTTATTCGTATAGAAATTGACGAAAAAACGTAAAACAAGTAACATTTTTAGTTTACTTAATCTCGTTTAAATTAAGTCTTTTATTATACTTAGTAGCAACTTAAAATGACATAGACAAACAATCAGTACTAAGTTGGACTTGTCTAAAGTCTCGCCGCTCTGTATCCAAAATTCCGAACTCTTTTCCATTAACGTTAAAAACATTCAATATGTTATTTTCACTGTATCTCACCCTTTTGTACCCATTGTTTTGTCTGTCATTGAGTCATTAGTCGCTTCAGCTGGGAATCACGGAGTAGCGTCGAGTCTTTATTTCAGCCACATAACAACGCTACATGACTACGTCCAGTTGTTTTCAAGTTTTGTACAATTTTGATCTCTATTTCATGTGTAGTAAGCGTCGAAGCTGTCTGCTTTATTCTCCGAGAGAGATAGCGTCCATTCTTCACTACGTTTTTCCTACGATTCATTTTATATTCATGTAGTTCTTTACTCTCACCTAGTTGTGGCTGTAATATATATCTTGCGACAGTAATGTTGGTCTAAGATTTGATAGGTAGGGATCCCTAGTACCTACATTTTTTTCACCTGATCAGTATCAAGCTAATTTTTTGTGAGTGGCTACATTTTGATGAGGCGAACAAAAAATTCCTCTTCGAAAACTCTCGATTGTGGTAGCTAACAGAGATAGCAGGGGGTAGAGCAGCAGTGAGCGTAGGACCGGTATAACATACCAAGCAAATTGTAGGGCAATATTACCATCAAATTATATAGATATTAACTAACTAAAAGAAAAAAAAAATTAGAAAAAAAATTAATTTTTGATGACCTTACGAGGTCATCAAGTTGATGACCTCGTAAGGTCATCAAAAATTATTACTAACCAGCCTATTTTTTTTTCTTTTAGTTAGTGATTATTTATATAATTTAATAGTAATAATGTCCTACAAATTGCGTGGTACGTTATCCCGGTCCTACGCTCACTGCTGCTCTACCCCCTGCTATCTCTGTTAGCTACCACAATCGAGAGTTTTCGAAGAGGAATTTTTTGTTCGCCTCATCAAAATGTAGCCACTCACAAAAAATTAGCTTGATACTGATCAGGTGAAAAAAATGTACTAGGGATCCCTACCTATGATAGTTATTTCTTACTTGCTTTTTTGTACTGAGTTATGGATATTTCATTATATTTACACTTTGAATTCAGTTGCTCAATGACCCCATAATTTTGGTCCTGTCTGATTATGTCGGAATTAAAATGAACTATATTCAGTAAGTAAAACGAACTACATTCTTATTGTTTTAAATATGTAATTAAAATAGCACACGAAAGATGAAGCTAAGAAGCAGGTGAAGAAGTGTTATTCGTATAACAACTAACAAAAAAACGTAAAGCGAGTTTGTAACATTTTTAGTTTACTTAATCTTTCATTACATCTTCCATTTATTTAGTTTGTGCGTTATTTTCCAGTTAGTCGATTGAGTTTTATTAATGTGATTTATTACGCTGTAAGTAAAACAATACATAAATGTTTTAACATCGAATTTTGTATGTCTGAATCCGAAGCGTGTGCTACATACCGTTAAAGCGTAAAATTATTTGCAAAACATATAAGGTTTTGTGTATTCTACATACGTTCGCGTGGGTACGTTATATTGCTTGGGAATGATTTAAAATCGTGAGAGATTCCAAAATCGTCGCTTTCGGATGTTTGCTATTGTGTCGATGCGGAAATATGAAAATGTTTCCCGATGTTTGTCCAACCGTGCTAAGTTGTTTTATTGTAGGCGTCTACGCTATGTCTCGGTAAAAGGAAGTAAAGGTCTGTACGAAATGATACTTTTAAAATATTATTTCATAGGAGCAGCTAAGATTGATTTTACTCTGTTGCTCCCCTTCTCCAATTTTCCTTAACTCGAAATCTTCCGATGTATTGTCATAATATCGGTTATTTTATTAGAAGAATGCCTTTAACGTTTATTTTTTATTACCGTCGACGTAATTTATTTTACCAATTCAATTTACCAGTCAATCAAATCAAATATCGAGTAAATAAAATATCGTACGGAAGCCACCGATGACCTCAATAAATTGTATCACCGAGGAAAGCTCAGTTATGTAACTAGTACTGCCATCGAGTTCACCCATGAATTCTATCAAGCGGGGACCCTTCAACATGCTATCGGAATTCGGAAACCTAGAAAGGTTTGACAAGACCATTATGCGAATCCATCCCCTACGCAGGGTGTTACGCATGCGCCTTGCTCGACGCGCCGCCCGCAGTTGCTCCACCACACGTCACCCGCGAACACGTTACCATCTACCACTCCGCCGCAGTTGACGCAGTGACGTTCGATAACTTATCGACAGTCGGAACGTGTTGAGGTGTAGTGTTACGGAAAGTGATGAGTGCGGGTGAATGGATTGCGCCCGTAAAGAACTGATGTGATGTAAGTTTACGGGTATGCCCACTACCCGCTGCACGCACTGCCATATGTCTAATGTTATGCAAAAGTTACGAGTATTTTATAATACATGTGTAAATGATACGGTTGGTGTTGACGTAAGAGTTATTTTTCAGTCGCACGGTTGCCGGTCGGTTTTCTCAGGGACAAATTAATGTTCAGGCTTTTGTTTTCAATATTACAAAGCAAATGGTATACCTACGTGTTTGGCGTTATTTTTATTGTTAAAGTTTGAATCACGTATTTGTGTGTGGTATTTGTTAAACTAACCTACAACTTTCCTTAGAACTATGACGTAAAGAGTAGAACAGCTATTGATGTTTCTTTCGTAACCTGCTTAAGAACATTCGAAGAATGTTTCTGCCAACGAATTAAGTATGGTCAGGTTATTCAGTGACAAAGGCTTTATTTGAGGTTTTTAAATATAATTTGAAGCTTAAATCATTTCTTATAAGACTGTGACGTTTGTTTCTTTTACAATAAAAATTACCCTAACAATAGTATTTATTTTGTTTAATTTTGTTATTAAATTTAATCAGAGTTATTAAATTAAATCAGGTTTATAAAATAACCCTTTATTGCCTTTTATCACGAATAACAATCTTAGACACGATTACAGTTAATGTACTTAACGTAATAAACCAGAATAATTTTATGCGCTCTCTTTCTTTATAATTTTAATTTTATTATTTAGTACAAGAACTTTTTTTTAATTATCAAACCATTTTTACGGAATAGCCTGTGTAGTTTGAAAACATAACCCTATGATTCGTGCTGGCAAAGTTACGGGGATCGTATCAAAAATAGAATCGTGTCGTTTTTACACGTTCTTGTAAATAATTTTAATAATAAATTCCTCCTGGGGGGGTTTGGGGATAGGGTCGGCAACGCGCTTGCGATGCTTCTGGTGTTGCAGGCGTCTATAGGCTACGGTCTTACCATCAGGTGAACCGTACGCTTGTTTGCCAACCTAGTTACATAAAAAAAAAAAAATTACTATAATAATTAATTTATACAATGTAATGCCGAGGAAACTAGTAAAGATTCTTATGCATTGTAGGTACTGATTCTTTGTCTCTTTAATAGACGGAGATGGAATTTAAAGCAACTTTGTATTTTAATGAAAAATAGTTGAGATTGTTATCTTAAGTCGCTAAAAAGACGAGTGTCTTTTGACTCTTCGAAGACTTTGGCTACTGGCAAATAGACAATAAGCTGCTTATAACGTTATTCATATTAAGAGTTGCAGTAACTAGCAACAATTAACGAAAACTTAAAACAATTCAATTGTTCATCTTAGGTTAGTTACTTAAGTTGTTACGAACATTTTAATAGAAAAGTTAAACTAATTTTACTAAAGACAAACATCGAAGAAGGGGCTGAGTACGTGTCTGATAATAAATGTAAGACTTTTTCGTCGTTTAATGCGTTTCGACATTAATTTTTATGTTCCGCACTTCCCTGAGTCATCATTTTCATCACAATGAAATTGGTGATAAAGAATCGGCACAATTATCGAACCCTAAAAACCCCACATATGCATAGATTCGTAATGAGCTTATCAACATGCATCACTTCATTTTAAAATGTAGATAAAAGAAACGGTAAAAAAAAATAAATAAAACATTCAAGACAATTTTAATATTACAGCTATTGTACTTAGTTACAAACGATTTTTCGAATACAAATGATTATTTTCATTCCTCTTCTATATTGTGTTCTTGAATATATTACGAGTATTATTAAAATTATTAAGAATTTGGGCCGAATTTTTACGTCTTACGTTTCAAATATTTAAGCTTACTTTCTTTCGTTATTTGTTACATTGCTTCAATTCATTCTTTTTTTATAGACAAATTTCTTTACTGATATTTAGTCTCCAGAATTAATATGATGAAGATTTTGTGACGCAAATTTAAAGTAGGTACTCTTTTATGTTGTTCTGTACAATATTATATCAATTAAGTTGAATTTAATTACGTTTAATAAATTTGACAGTAGTTCTCAACCGATTTACCAGTAATTAGTTGAAATCAGATCATGGTTTTTACTTATTTTCGTTTACTTTATGCATAAATTTATGTACATACATGTCCCTATTCAAGCAAATACATATAACAAGAATATTTCAGTGTTACCCTAAATTATCCTGTATATCACATTATGGTCTAAACTTTGGCGACGAACCCCTGTAATTCGAGTGGTTTATAGCTGACCACGTAACATTAGACATAACCAAATGTGTTTGTATCAGAAAATGTACGTGATTACATAAAATTATAATATCGTTAGGTTTTCAATATCTGTATTAAAACGTTGTTTGTTGTTATTAAATAATTGATGTAATTTATTATTTAGAATAATATTATTTCAAAACCGATATTCATTTAAAGCAATGTTTCAAATCATAGAAAGGAATCTTGTCAACATAATTATACGTAATAATGTCAACCTTTCCAAAAATAACTTATCCAATAATTACACTTAAAGTCTTAAGTCTCTCACGTCAGTCTGTCGTCTCATCTCAAATTTTCTCTTATTTCTTCATATCTATCTATATTATATACATATATAAAGTATTTTATTGTAGCGCAACATGAAAAGATTCTGTAATTTATTTCTTATCAAAATTCACACATATTTTTACACAAATCAGTGAACTGTGTTTGATCTGTTAAAAAGTTTGCTCGTTCTGCTGTTTGCTCAACAATAAGTATTTGAGTTGCATCTCTTCAAGTATGCAAGGTAAAATATGAAATGTTGACGAGTTCCCGATTTACCACTATGTTATATCAAAATTGAATAAAGTTCGTGCATTAATCGTCGTAATGGATTACCGAACGGATGTGTATCCTTGTTATTCGTGTGTGTAAAATTAATTAAAAATATTGAACATCACAATATTAATATCGAACTGTGATAGGTTTTGATGTACCTAAGTTGAAGATTATAAATAACAATTATGGTAACATTTTTACAATGATTGAAAAATGCAGATAAAAAAATAGATATATAAAAAAATAGAATAGTAATAGATAGAGCGGAAACTACTTAAGTTTTGAGCGGGAGGAAGAGCTCCCGGGGGGGAATTGGGGATAGGGTCGGCAACACGCTTGCGATGCTTCTGGTGTTGCAGACTGGCTACGGTATTTGCTTACCATCAGGTGAGCCGTATGCTTTTTTGCCGACTTAGTTACTTATATATAAAAAAAGTTTTTCAAGTAACAAATATGGCTATTGCAAATGATGGAAGTGTGAGCACTGCTAAATCTCCGAGTTGGTCTAACGACCTTATTAACTTATTTAACTTACTGCGTACGTGTTTTCCAGAAAAAAAAGATTGTTAAAATTTGGGTTCACTTAACTGAAATCCTGTTTTCTTTGAGAATATTTTATTTTTGTTCCTTACAAAGGTTCCTTACAAAAATTATAAGCATAAAATATAATCAGACGGGCTTAGTTATTTAATTAGTAGGAAAACTAGCAACTAATAACTTATTAAAATCCATATGGCAATGTATGATTGCACGGTGACTCATAAACTAGTCGACTAATGGTGTTCCGAGGGGCAGTACCCCCTAATCCGAATTACGAATCGAATGAGGGGCGAACAGTGAGGGTAGTGCATGAGCAACAATATAAATGTTGTGGAGAGGATTGTTCATCTCGTTTCTTAGGATTTTATCCGTGAGTCATAATGGGCATGACGACAGTATCAAAATATCGTCAATTTAATCATTTTAGGGGAACACCCATATTAAAAAAATTCAAAATACTGGTTTAGTTTTATGTAAAATAATAAGATTATTGTGATTTTCAATAAAATAAAACATTAAAATACTGCAATCTGCCATTTTGATTGAAACACAAATTACAGCGCATGACGTCACGCTATAATACGCGTTCCACATAACGCCCACAACGCTATCGACCACGGCCGCTGAAAACCGCTCAGTAGTCTAGTCGACAAGTTGAAAATGGTTGAAAAATAGCCTGTAATTTATAGGAGTGAGCGTTCAAAAATATAACAAACGATTGGACTTTGTATAGACCACTGAGCGGTTTTCAGCGGTCATGGTCGATGGCGTTGTGGGCACTTGTGGGTCTTAAGTGGAACGAACTACTATACCGCGACGTCAGAGACGACGCCATGACACCTGCAGCCGTTTTGTATCACTCGTTGAAAACATATTAGAAAAATAGTTTCAAACTTCCTTAAACTTAAGTTTATTACCGAAATATAGGTATTTTCGTAAATAGTAAATATGTACCCACATTACGGAAGTGGTTTTCTAAATCTTTCGTCATGCCCATTAACAAGTTTTCAAACTTTTTAGATTTATGTTTTTTTTTTTTTATAAAGTTCATGCTAAAATGCTTTGGTATTAATTACGATTTCCTAAAGGTGCTTTGTTAAAAATTATATAATAAAAATCATATAAATTGCTTGAATTTTTTTTATTATTATTTCGCCTGTGTCTTCAGAAATATTCTATTCTTATTCAATGTAACCTACATCACTTAAATCTGACCGTTTTTTATTATTATATCATGTTTGCTAGTCGACAATTGCAGATGAGTCAGTTATCTTTGTTTGATGTTAGGTAGACGTCGAATCTTTCATTATATTTGTACTACGTTAAAGGATTCTTTTTCTTGTTTGAGTACATTTATCTCAAAAGTTGATCAACTTAAAAAAATCTATTTTATTGTTAAAAACTTGTTTTGAAGAAGTTTTACAAAATTCATTAACCGATTTAAAAAAGGAGGAGGATCTCAATTCGTCTATATTTTTTTCTATGTATGTTATCTCAGAACTTTTTACTGGATGGGCCGATTTTGATGATTCTTTTTTTAATCAAAAGGTGTTGCTTGTCATAAGATCCAATTTAACTGAGATCTGACAAGTACTTTTTGAGTCATATGTTATAATGCTTATTAACTTGACTATTTTTTTGTCGATCTAAGTTGTATAGCTTTTTACTGGGTGTACCGATTTTGATGACTTTTTATTTAAATCGAAAGGTTATGATTATTTTATAGTCCCGTTTAAATTTTATTGAGATCTGATGACTACTTTTTGAGGAATCCTTGATAACGCGTATTTACTTGACTATTTTTTCGTCTACCTGCGTTGTGTTACTTGTCGATGTAGCAGAAGTCGGTTTATTTTTCGTTTGCGAGCAAACACAATTGAGGAGCGTTTTCACAAAGCGATACATCAAACATTTTTTCAAAATCCTTTTTTTTCCAGTTTTATATGCCTTTCCTAGAGCTAAACACGTTGGCGTTAAGGAATTTCCTGTAAGCGATACAAAAACCATTTTTATTCTATTGCCAATTTGCTCAGTTTTTTCAAAGTGATACATCTACGAAAGAAGAGTTTTCTCAAAGCGATACATCAAATGGCAAGAAATTGTTTCTACCCTTTTCTAATAATATAGTGCACTGGTCTAACGGTCATAGATTTAAAAATTAGTGCCATTGATCACGTAACAAAGGACGCACGCATTTTTGCATAAAAAACATGAATTATTGACTCAATAACTGTCCAGTTGTACAAGTTGACCGCGGTAGAAATCAAAAAAGTCGAAGGGTTTCAAAATGATATTAGTCCCGCTGAGTTTCTTTCGCCAGTTCTTCTCAGGTCAGAGGCTTCTTCTTTCCGAACTGGTAGTAGACTCATGACGTTCAGTAAGAAATTGTAATAATTTTATGCTGAATAAAATATTTTGAATTTGAACTGTATTCTGATTCCTGTAGCAGCCAAAGTAAAAATTTCGTTATGCTAACTATGGTGGCAAGTTTTTTTGCTTCAAGAAAGGTATTTAATAAAATAAGTCATTTTTTTCCTATTCGAGGTAATAGCTTCATGCCCCCTGACAGGTATTTGGACGAGTAGAGAAAGATTACCGTCGAAACGAGTTTCTTATTTCACCGAAACAATGCTACAGAATTTTATAAAAGCATGGCCATGTCAATAAATGGGGTAAGGACTGGTTTACATAGGATATGAAAACAAAGGCGAAACAAATGTTATAGGCAAAACTTCCATTTAAAATATCTCAAGCTAGGATTATCCACTTTACTCTAACAGGATCTCGGGCTTCAAAGAAAGTTGAAGTAAGTGTTCAAGGTGTGTATTCAGGGGCGCCAGTGACTATTGAAATTAAAAAGAAAGGAGTCAAATCGTTTTCAGGGTTTGAATGATCCAATTGCCTAAAACTAACACGATTTGTTTGAAAAAAAAGCAGCCATCGAAAACCTGCTTAAGTTTTGCGATATTTCTGATGATCCCGATGCTCAGATATTTTATGAAGATGTGCTCCAAGGTTCCGGTACCAGAGATGATAACGTTCGAAGTACTTATGATGAAGAGGAACTAGTGATATAATAAGCCTTACGTAAATTAGTTAAATTAGTTAAATGTATGGGGTTTTTTTCATAACGAGACATCATCAGTTGATGTATCATAATTGAAAAAACTCGACATTTTGTGATTCGATTTTTTGATATAAGTTTACTAAATTCTATGTTTTTTACAATCATTATCTATGGGAAAGTTAAATTACTGTCATTATAATAGAAAAAAACTCATAATATGTCTTTAACATTGCCGAATAATAATTAAAACTGTTTTCTGAAAAATTCGTAGTTTTATTATGTATCGTTTTGTGAAAACGCTCCTCAATTATTATTATATAATGTCTCAACAAAAGTAATTTTATCAATGTCTACTAATTTAAAAGTATTGGAAATATGGAATAAAAGCAGAAGAGACAAAGCAGGCTCCGTCTTGTATCCGACAAAGTACAAATGTAATTACAACAGTACGTGAGTTCAAACGTAATGAAGATTTACTAAATCAATTACTCGTACACACACATATAATTGTTTGTTTGTGTACAATGTTTGTTACATTAATTAGGACCCGTATAATTAATTATACGAGTTTATTTAATTTAATTTATATTAATTTTGAAACGTATTTTTGTACTATTGTAAGTATAATATAATATATACTTTATATACATACTAACAATCCTTTTATGTTATCAGAAATACGAACCGTTAGATCGATGAATGTTATTATAAAATGCTTCGAAAACTACTTCACATGCTATTGGAAATGTTAGGAGATACCGGTTGACCTAGAAAGCTGGTAATTTGCATATCGGTAATACCGTATAGATTGCAGCCTGTTCTGCGGGCCGCCTGTTTTACGTCGACTTTAAATGTTCCAGCCTGTAATACTTTCTCGATTAATGTTATGGCTGTAATATATACTAAACATCAAGGCGATCATTTAGATCAATACTCAACTTTTTACAGGGTTGATAAAAAATATCTTATTTCGCTAACAGTCATTGTAAACCTTTCATTTTAAAACAAAATAAACAATACAATATTTCTCCCACCGGTCGAAACTTTCTTCATAATTTCCATTATACTTTATAATACTTTTGAAAAGGTACACTCGAAGGACAAAAAAAAAACAGCCCATCGCCCCGAGACCGCGGCTCGGGACTTCAATTTGCGTGAGATTTTATGGTTAATCTAAAAAATGTATTGGATGAAAATTTAATCACAAAGAATAACGTCTAGTCATTTACGAGTCGGTGAAATTGAGTGTAAGTTTAGTGGAACACAAAACGTTGTTTAAAGGGCAACGTTTTGAGATACCGTCGGTTTAAACAATATAACATCTGACAGCGGTTGTCATGGCTATGCACGAAAGCATTAATTAAAACATTAGACGAAGAAAGTTTAATATAATTTATTATTATCTATATTATCCGTATAAAAAAATGAATAATTCACCAAATGTCTGACTAGCGCTCTCGAATTTAGCGCTTAGCTACGTCATTTTAATAAACTTAACGTTTTTGAATGCTTTTTATTAGCTTCACTTGTATGTTTGTAACCGACTCCTTTGGAGTTCATTTTGCCCTACTTCAAATGTTCAGATTTCATTTAAACTTAGTAGACTTATCTAGGACCGATGACAAAATACTAATTTGATAAGATTTTCCCCTTTTTAGATTGGTTTATTTATAAAAGCTTGTTTTTTCAGTTTATTTTTAAACTATTATTTATTATTTTATGACTATTTCAAATTTTAGCGTTTAACAGTTCGCAAGAAAGAACAAAGTCTGCCGGGTCAGCTAGTTATTATTAGAAGTCAGTTTAAATGGAATTAAAATAACTTGGAAAATATACCTATACTATTATCTATAATATAGAATAGATGATATAGAATAGACTCTAAAGATATAGGTCTAGCAAAAAGGGTGCCTTTCTGCTTTTCAAGTGCTAAAGTGACTTCAATACGTTTCTTACTTTGTGCTAAAGGAATATCTTATGAGAAAATCACGTGTATGGAAACGTGCGATGATAATCCGCTTAATGGATGAAGCTTTAATACTTTTTCGATAAAGGGAGTTGACATGTTGATCTTTAATCATCAGATTAATCATCCATCATTACTTCTTTCCATATTAAAGTCCGATTGAACGACAGGCACATATGATTTAAGACCTCTTCTACGGAGTGGTGTAAATGCTATCTTATAATAAACTTTATTTTAATAAACAAATAAACTTCTAGAAATAGAGCTTTGTCCAGTTATGTATCATGTGGGTGAAATATTTCAAAGTTCCGTAATAGGAAGCACTTGTAGCTTAATATTGGTAATTCTAAGTAGCTTTGTTGTTTTTTTTTTTTATTAAAGTTTGACCGCAGACAGCGTTCTCGTTTCAGCGACCAGCTTTTATTTAAAGTGCATTTCCTTGTAAATCGCGTGAAAATATTATAGCCATTTGACTTTTCGTTCTAGTTGTTTTGATGCAATCGTACTTTGCCGGCGACAATGTGTATAGGACGTGGAAGAATAGCGAAATTCCTATCTCACCAAAAACATAAATGTGAAAAATGACAGCCAAGTTCAATAATAAGAATATGTTGTTTGTGGACTTCGCCGAAAAAAGTATTGAGATCTAAATGAGCGCCAAGTTCTACAGAAAATATTAAATTAAGCTAAAGATTTCACTTGGCTAGTTTTCACTAATAATTCATCTTTTATTTGGCTAATAGTTTTTTAATGTTGTTTTTAGGTAAAAACTAGCCAAGTCAAATCTTTAGCTTAATTTAATATTTTCTGTAGAACTTGGCGCTCATTTAGATCTCAATACTTTTTTCGGCGAAGTCCACAAACAACATATTCTTATTATTGAACTTGGCTGTCATTTTTCACATTTATGTTTTTGGTGGGATATCATTACTTTTTGTAGAGATATTTATGTGAAATTTATTCTTTTTTCTTGCTCATTCTGTTAACGGATTCGATGTCGGAGACCAACCGGATCCTCAGATATCGATTTTGAAAGCAATCGGTCAAATAACTAAAAAGTTCAAGATGGCGGCTACTTTTTCTCATTCTGTTATCAGATTCGTTTTCTGAGACCAACCATGTCCCCAGATATCGATTTTGAGAGCAATCGGATGAATAATTACAAGTTTTTGTATGGGGACACTCTTTATTTTTTGAGTTCATTTTATTTTTATACTTGTTTTATATAGCAAATGTATCAATTCATATTTTGTGCAAGTTTCAAATATCCACTTATAACGGTTCAGACGCTACAATTAAAAAACGTTTTTTTTGTATGGGGACCCCCTCTATTTTTTAACTTTCTTTTGTTTTCAGATTTTTTCCTGCGCTTACACGTAATTACCTAGATACCAAATTTCGACTTCCTAGGTCATCTGGAAGTGGGTTAGGTTTTTGATCAGTTAGTCAGTCAGTGGAAAATTTGCGACTTTTGAACCTTCATATTTTTGTAACCGTTTCAACTAGGTTAATGAAATTTGGGGTTCTAGTTGTCCTTACGGATATAAATAAATATATGCAATTTGATCTGTTTCTGTTGAATAGATTTTGAGTTATGGAGGGGTCAAAAGTCGCTCGAAATGGTTCGTGTAAATATACACACGGCGCTGAGTCGCCAGTTCTTTTGCTTGAACTTGGCTTGACACGCTGCCGCGTGTCTCGATACACTCTAGTGCAGGGCTGAGAAGGATTTTATATAATGCGGGTCGAATTACTTGTATTTGGTATCCTGACTAGAATTAATTAAATTACTTATAAGAGACAATTTTTTTGATCGGATTTATATTGATTAATTATTATGTTGTATGTAATGGTGGATTAAGCTCTGATCCTTTTCCTACATGGGGAAAGAGGCCTATGCCCAGCAGTGGGATATTACAGGCTGAAGCGTATGTAATGTTTAAAACTATATATTTGTCATTTATGTATTGTAAAATAAAAATAGATAATATGCCGCTTTTTCTTAGTACAATTTTATTTTCGTGGAAAATTAATGCCGTCATCTAACTTTACTTTTCTATTTTCTTGCTAAGGTTGGTTTCTTGGTAAATACGTTTTGAGGGTAACTCGTAAACACTATTATTTATTATTATATTTTTATACGAAAGTTATTTTGTCCTAACACCTTACTTCGTTACCTTACCCTAATCTTAAACTGATTTTATTAAAATAACAAATAAGAAAACATACTTATAGAAAAAGCGGAAAAAGGCGGAAATAAGATGAAACTTTCTCAATTTCTTCTTAGACGAACTACGAACTGCTTATCTGAGGATTTCAGAGGACGTTTGAATAAGGTAACCAAATCTATACATATAATAAAATGATAGGAAAGTCAATGTATGTCCGGGATAAACTCAAAAAGTACTGCATGGATTTACTTCAAATTTGGCACGAATATTATTAAGAAGTCGGGTCAGAACATAGGCTACATATTATCACGCTATCACCTACGGGGAACGAGCAGTGAACGCACGCCGACCACGACGCGGGCAGCAGCTAGTACCTTTATAATATCTAAATGGTAACAAATACTTCAATTAATTATGCACGTCAAGCTCAAGTAAGGATAAAGCGGCCCTGCTCCCGACCAATGTTGATGGATCGATGTCGACCCTCGTGACTGTTGAGCTAATGAATCAAACATACTAATTTATTCTTATCGCCGCCAAATTTCAAAAGGGATCGCCTATTTACATACGGGGTCAAGCGTTTAAAATTAAGCTATTATTATATAATCCTTATTTCACTACGTTTACATATATAAATGAAATATGAGAAGGTTAATTGTATAATTTTCTTGTTAAATATGCTGAAGTGTATTTAATTTTTTTAGCATTAAAATTTTCTTTTGGTGTTTGCACATCAATAACATGCCACAAAATAATTTTATAGTTGTTAATTGTAAAGCGATACTGTTTGTCTATTTTACTTTTGAATTGTTCCAATAATTTCTGTGAAATATAAATTCTTATTATCATATGACCCGTATACTTTGAAATATTTAATACTTTATAATTTAACCTAAATAATTGAAACAGTCTAACTAAACGTACTTCAGCAATATGTGAAATCATGAACTTAAAGTTGAAAGTAACTTGAAGCCATATTTTTTATAAATACGAATTTTTTGCAAAATAAAGCCAAATAAAACACTTGTAATTGAAGGTTTCTTTTGTTAATGACTATTTAGCATCGTGACAGTCATGTCCGATCTGACCATATCTACTACTTAAAGGTTGATGTTAAAAGGTTTAGTAAACGCTAGTAAGAAATCCCGCAATATGGCTGAGCACTTACAATTTATCTACACAGATTAATGTCGCAGTAACAAACACTGTAGTGTACATAATAGGTTGACCAGTGAACGTCGTGCGGCGTGAGCTCGCGTTAGTCCACTCCGGTGACTAGGGCGATACGTCACACACGGTCTCGGCGATTACGGAACTTTACGAACACATAGACAAATCTTTTCTCGTTGAAATATTAGCGTAGACTACACGGACACTAGTGTTCTAGTGTGAAAGTGGCGTAAGTTTCATTAATGTCGGCAGTTGCGGTTTAGGTTCAGTTAGAACGGATGTATTCTAATATTTACTCGTATTTCTGATATATGGGAGTTTGTTCTTGTTAGTTCAACAGTGTCTCGGAGACCACGACACACATCACCAAATCGATTTATTTATTTCTGTATTTGTCAAAAAGAACCGTCGTTTGTCGTTTAGCGTAATGACGATGATGCGATAACCATGTCCCTTTATGGAAGAAACTCTTCCCGGCAGTGGGAGTTATAAAAGCGAATGTACGCTTTGACGTCGCAGTAATAAATACGGCAAAGATTGTAAGTTAAATGTAGGTCGTTAGCTCAAGATCCGCTGCGGTGACCGGGCCAATACGTCTCACACGGCGATTGCGGAGCTTTTGTGAAGAACACGTTTATGTGTATAGTAATATATATATCACCACTTTCAGTAGTTGAAGTGGGTTTCCTAGTACATAAATCTTTTATAACGACTGTGTAGAGTTATGATCTTGTGGGATTCATTATAAAATGAATTGGAAAAGACTATTATCAAAAATGATTTTAGGTGGAAATTTTTGAGATTTCGTAAGTGAAGGCTTTGAAGCCTGAAGCCTGACTTTCATAGTGCTCTTTGTTAGGCTGTTCGTTATTGTTAGGTAACTTTTGATTACTATTGGTAATTTAAAAGTACAAAATAATATATTTTTATGCTATCTGTAAAAAAAATATGTAAATAATCTTATTCATAAAATTTATCGTTGTGAGTCAGCAGAGTAGTGTAGCACGATAGTTTGAGCAAAGTAATCGATAAAAGGTAATCGCTTCTGTATATATGTAGTACTCCTATGTGGTGACAGAATGAAACCAGTTCCCACACTTTTTATTACAAATATTTCAGACATTTTGCGTTATTTTTCCCTGTATAAACAAACAAAATAAAATTAAAAGTTTATATTTACGTATATAAGAATATGTTCTTTAGCATAATTATTATTATTCAAATATTCTTCGTATGCCATTCTGATATGCAATTAGAAGCGTATGAAATGCTTCTGTCTGCATAGCCTTGTTATATGATTTACTGATTGATACACATTATGGGCTAAAGGTATACCTGCCTATGCCTAATGCCTATTTTCGCTTCAAAGTGTTTGTGCTGACAATGGGTGGAATAGTAGTTTATAATCCTATTGAGTAAAAACAGACAATCAGGTTATGGTTTGAGTTCCACCATTTTTTTTTTAATTTCGTATCGATTTTTAAGGGTTATTAACCATCTAGCATGTCAAACCAATCGCATCCTAAGTTATCTTATTTAACTAATTAACTATACTTACATCAAAATGGTTAAAAATCATTGACGAACAACCACATATTATTTTAGCCCCTGCGGAAGTAAGATACTAAGATCTGACAAAGCGTATTTTAAGATATGAGAGGACATTAAGCATGATTTATCATGAAAGTGATTTCACCCGTTATTCCTTAATTCGATAATCCTTACAACACGCTAAGAACTACCGTTTGCAGTAACTTATTCATGTACTGGTCGATAAAGCCATATATACGAGTATTTTCCATTTCATATTCTCGGCGCAGTTATTAATCATTATGATTTACCATTGTCGCACATGCTCGCTTATACAGTTTTTCTTCAATAAGTTATATAAACCATTTTCAGATTTTGGTTGATAGGTTTGCTAATATTATTTTATTGAGAAACGAAACTACTTCTTTAGAACATTAATGAAAAGTTTTCTCTATTAGGTGAGGTAGGGCACAGCAGGAAATTTCCTGCACAAAAAATGAAGCAGCCCTACTGGGGTAGTACCTCGACCTTACAGAATATCACAGCTAAATAATACTGTTTTCAAGCACTAGTGTGTTCCTGTTGGTGAGTAAGGTGACCAGGTCGGCAATGCGCTTGCGATGCTTCTGGTGTTGCAGGCGTCTATAGGCTACGGTAGTTGCTTACCATTTGGTGAGCCGTGCGCTTGTTTGCCGACTTCGTTACATAAAAAAAAAATTAGAATTTAAAATGTGAGTGTTGATTTATCAGATACAAGTACTCCAACTCAACATATTATGATATGACCGAAAATTATAACGAAAATCTTTGTCTACAAAAATAAAATTTAAAGGCTTGAAGCCCTTCACACCACCACGTCAGATCAATTCCAGCGATAACCCTACACTGACCGGACCTAACCAGTGTATACTTCATAGCAACGTGTATCAACCGCACGATATGCCCTACGATCGTTAACAGGGTCATTGACTGCACTGCGGGGTTGGCAAACAACCCATTTCGATTGAGCTCAGTCCTCTACTCTGCATATTACGTGCTTCGGTTATATTAGTCGATTGACTCTTGAGCACTAGTCGAGTCAGTCTTAAGGTATTGCCCCATTTCTTCTCTCTTCTTTAATGGAATGGTTGCGACGAGAATTATATGTGGTAGCTAGAGCAACCGTTTGAGTCTTTTCATATTAGTTCAGAAACAAATAGAGGATGATGAACCAAATCAAGTTATTTATAAAATAAAATAAAAATTAGGTAAGTAAGTTTTATGAGCACTTTTGACTCAAGCACTTGAATCGTCATTTGATAGTTTTTTTTTTCATATAGTTATTTAAGCAACTGTTGTATAATTATGGTGTATTAAAACACGAACTTGTGTTTATCATACGAGGTGAAGCCGAGTGTGATAATCATGAGTGTTTTTATACCTAATTATCAACAGTTGCATATAAGTAGTGATGCAACGGAAGTGTCTTAACGGAACCAGAAACGGAAACAGATGTCAAAAGTAAATTTTAGCAGAAACGGAAACGGAAACGGATGCAGAAACGAAAGTGTAAATAATATGAAAAAAAATTAATAAATTTACAAATATATTTCTTTATTTAGTATTAAATACCCACCAAGCCTAGATAAGAAATAGATATATTAGAAATCTACAATAGAAAACAATATTGCGACCTAAAATTATTTTAATTTTCAAAATTTAGTAGTGGTAAGTGAAACTTTCAACTCTCAACCGTCGTAAACTTCCGTTTACACCTCCGTTATAAAAGTTGCGGAAACAGAAGCAGAAACGAATGTTGAAAAGCGTGCGGAACTTCCGCACTTGCGGAAACAGAAACAGAGATCTGTTGCATCACTACATATAAGACTTTATCTACACCCATAATATGAATCCTCTGATTCTGAAACAGTTAAACTGCTGACATTAAATCAGCCAGTCCTAGTAAACTAATATTATCTATTACTGAGTTTCACAATGTTCTTTTTTTTGAAATTCATACAGCTGTTCTTTTTTTGAAACTCAAACAGATGTTCTTTTTTTGAAATTTATACAGATACCACGTATCGAGCAGTAAGAATGTGTCTGTCTGTTGAGTAAATAAACCCTTTGCCCAGAAGGGATCAAAAAAAAAAAACAAAGGAGTGTTATTATGAAATTCAGTACCTACAACATTATACCATCCGTTTGTATGATATTATGGTTATTAGGACATTGGGTGTTTTAATGTTGGCAATAATCTGTTTCAGAATCTTTTATAGAGGATTTAAAGCATGGGAGTAGATAAATATATACAATAATAATCTAATTAATATAACCTGCATAATATCCTGTGCCACTAAACCATCACATCTTAGTAAATTATTATACAAAATCTTATAATACTATAGGTTGGTAGCGAAAAAAATTAATTATTTGTTTAATTTAAAAACGAACACTAACTACATTATAATAGTGAAAAATAGCAAAAAAATATATGGATTATTATATATAAATAAAATACTAAGTACTTTGGAACTTGTAAAATTTACTTTCATTAATTCCCTTCGGGTGTTTGATAGTCAAATAAAAGTTTATATTGAAATTCGTTCTTTTAAATTATTTCTGAGACGTCTCTATTCAGAAATCCCACCGGACTTTACTATTTATATTTATAAATGTAGTTCGTTCCGTCAGTATAACTTATATGTGTACTAGCGACCCGCTCCAGCTTCGCACGGGTGCAATGCTGATAATAAATATAAAATAAAAATTTGCAATCTAAGCGCAAAAAATGTGTTTATTTACGACATCACATTAGTAAACTTTAAAACTATCAGTGTTCCTCTACTATATTATGCATGTATTATACATATAAACCTTCCTCTGGAATCACTCTATTTACTAAAGAAAACCTCATCAAAATCCGTTGCGTAGTTTTAAAGATCTAAGCATATATACAGACAGACAGACAGCGGGAAGAGACTTTGTTTTATAATATGTAGTGATTTCGAATAAACAATTCGTAATACGAGTACACAATAAGTTGGGTGTCAAGAACAAGAAGTGCCTCACGAAGTCACGATACCTTAGATTGCTCCGAGTGTTCTCACTTACTTGTAAGTGTTTTGTTTTGTGTCACATAATAGCTTCAATGTAACGGTATATTATCACTCGTCGACAACAAAGTGATGTAATTTCTTTATATTTGTCACAGCGATATTTTGATTTATTCCTGTACTGTTTCGGCAGTCTTGTTCGAAATTTGATATTTCTCTTTTGTGATTGGTGTTTATGTAAGCTGTAAAAGTTATTTTTACATCTCTTTTTAGATGTGGATATCATTTTATTACGTGATTTTTTATACCTTACAAGAACTTGTACTTACTAACCTAATAGAAAAACTATTTACAAGCGTACGTCTAAAGTGTTGTTCAATATTTAATACGTTTTTTAAGTTAATCGTAAGTCACAACTAAGGCCTTTTCGATTAACAATTTGTAATATTAGTACAGTTTGAACAAATTCCTTTACTTTGAGTAGATTTCGCAAGGTACAGAGAGAAACCACGGTACATTTCAAGAGGGTCTTAAGGCGAGGTATTTCAGATATTCCTGCAAAACACGTTTATATGAATTCATTTTTGAAATAGTAAATAGTGAAATTGTAATCTGATAAATTTAATTGGTATTGTTGAGGGTATATTCTAGTTCAAGCTTTGGTTGGAAACATGATTTGATAAATTTGGCTCGATAGAATAAATTCACAAAGTTACCTCTTTTCGGGTCATTTTATTTACTATGATTGGGTTTTATTCTTAAAATAACTGATTTGATATTATAAATAAATTACCAAAATAAAGTTCATATATAACTGGAATAATTTGATCGAGTGTTTTTTTTTTTAATTACATAATTTTTTTTAAATCGATTATTCAAGTGATTTTCGAACCGCTTTTTTGCTCTCGCGGCAGACGGGCGGGGCGAAGAAAATCAGTCGCCTATCGGCCGTCGGACGAGGAGGTTATGTCGCTCACTGCGACGTGGCCGAATTTATTGTTTATAGAATTGACCCTAAAATTTTCAATTAAAAGATATTGTAAATAGTACAAATATAAATACTACGTAGAAACTAAGTTTGTAAATATATATTTAAAGTAGTTCGTAATTTGTTTTGTTTTGAAGTTGTCAAAGAGTAAGCCCGATAATGCATAAACATAAAAACAAAAGTAAATTAAGCGTGGCCGAGATAATATCTCTTGCTAAGATAATAATACACATCCTAAATATTTCAATTACTAAAGTAATACTTACGTAGGCGAGGTGAATCACTTATTTCAAAATAATCATGAAATAAAATAATAAATAAAAGATGTAGGTAAATCGTACATGATTTATATAAATAAATAAAATAGTATAATAAAAATATAATCTAATAAAAAATATAATAAAATAGTATATTAAAAAATAAAAATATTCTCAGAGGGCGAATACAATAACAACGCAGCGACACATCTGTTTTCTTGCGTAATCTTCATCAGTTCCTTCCAATGTGTGGATGTTTTATAGTAGTAATTACGTACGCATGTTGATAGATGGTGGCGCCATCTAGTTCTTGCCTAAAAACGAAATCGCCACGGTTATTGAGCGATGAGAGCCCCTTAATGTAATATTCATAACTACTTCTCTTGTGTCAAGATCAAATCAATAAAAGTCAGTTACATAGCAAACTCCGAAAAAAAGTCTATTACTTATTAAATATACTGAACTGAAAATTTACTTGAATAAAAGGCAATATGAACTAAAGCCTTCACTCAAACCTGACATTTACGGTTCGACATAAACGTGACGCCTCCGTCTACTTTCATAAAATTAATAATTCCATTTCTCGGCATGTCGCAAATATTAATAGGATTTGTACCGCTGTAGCTATATATTATTAAAATCAATTGGTAATGAGGTGCCAATCATATAATTTTATTTCTCGTTTTGTATTATTATTTTATTCACATAAAATTTGGAAGAAACGTTCTAAACATGTTTGACATTATTGGTATGACTTCAATAGCGAAACGACTATATTCGATTTCCTTTCATCAAGCCTTATTATGTAAATAATTAAAATATGATCTATAATATCGTCTTTAATATACATTTATTAAATATCGTTATTAGATTCAGTAAAGATCTTCGTCAAACCGTCACAAGGTTTAAATTTCAGAGATACATTTCGTCGTATTATTGGTTGAAATAGTCTCACCTTATCTTTTGACCGATTTTCCATTGATCACCCATCCGGAATAGTAATCGTTTATATAGACATCGCGATTGTAAGTATTCCTTATTATGTGCGCTACGAATCAAGGGATTTGTTTTCTATCCCTGTAATTACACTAGTTCATTCATCCCTGTTATTGAAACCAAACAATGCCGTATTGCTGTTACTTGTAAATTATTCTCAGATAGACAATAAGTGCCTTTTTAGGTTGTACTTCGTATTTCTAATTATTATATTCTTTAATGTTTTCTGTTTTATTTAAGTACTTAAATAACTGATGTAGGGCACAGCAGGAAATTTCCTGCTCCAAATATGGAGAAGCCTGACTGGGGTAGTACCTCGACCTTGCAGAAGATCACAGCTAAATAATGCTGCTTTCAAGCAGTGTTGTATTCCTGTTGGTGAGTAAGGTGACCAGAGCTCCTGAAGGGGAATTGGGAATAGGGTCGGCAACGCGCTTGCGATGCTTCTGGTGTTGTGTTGAAGACGTCTATAAACTACGGTAATCGCTCACCATCAGGTGAGCCGTTTGTTTGCCGACCTACTTTTATATGTAAAAAAAAAGTAATAATTAAGGTTAATTAAAAAACTGAGTTCCAAAGGTTAAGGAAGTCATATATCAATTGAGTTATTGCTTAAAAGACAAGTAAGACTGTGATTATATTATAACATATTTAACGTAGCGAACTGAGATCCTATCAATTAATTCGCCTTCACTCAAAAGCGTCACTTACACACACACACATTACAGTTACAATTTGATAAACGCCATTCAAAACTTCTCTCGGAACTAATTACATCGTCTTTATACTCGTATATCTCAAATGTTAATGTAACTTGAAAGTTAATAACACTTCAGTTTGAGCTTCGAAAAAAAAAAAAAAAAACCTAAGGGATAATCGCCTAGTTCCCGCTGCACGGAAGCACATGGTACACTCACATCTATCTGTGGCGCTTATCTCCCCTGACACTGCATTCGTTTAATATGGAATACTCCAACGATTTCTTTTATTCTTTTCCTTGTGAAATGTATAGGATTAGACTTTCTTCGAGAGTATGGCTATAGGATGTTCTAGAACGTTTATTATTAGAGGAAACTATGCTATATATAATATGTATATATTAAGTAGATGTTACTGTTTATGCATCAAACTATTGTTAGTATATGTATGTATTTGAATTTTGGTTGGTTCGTTATACCACCACTTTGTCTCAAAGCTAGTTATCTACTCGACTTAGCAATTAGTAGGTAAATGTTTTAATTGTTCATTCTCATATAATTTTGAAAATATAGTTAGTTTTGCGGCAACTTTAGTTTTCGCCCGTTAATCACAAGTTTTCATTAGCGGTTACCAGTTGTTGAAACAAAAGTTTTCTACTTAACTATTGCTGCTTTTTTGTAAGAAATTTGTCTTAAATAAATATGTGCCAGTTGCAGGCTGTCCCGTACATTAGGTCTACTATTCTAATATATCTTTGTAGTACATTTCATTTTATATTTATACTAGCCGACCCGTGCCCACTTCGTTGGGCGTTAATTTTATTTTTGTGATGAAAATATATAGTAAAGTTTTCATCTCGCTCGCATTTCTGCGACTTGATTTACATATACTTACTACTAGCTTCTGCGCGCGACTTCGTCGGCGTGGACTCCGCTCCTATTGGTCTTAGCGTGACGATACATAGCCTATAGCCTTCCTCGATAAATGGGCTATCTAACAGCGAAATAATTTTTCAAATCGGCGCAGTAGTTCCAGAGATTACCGCGTTCAAACAAACAAACAAACAAACTCTTCAGCTTTATATATTAGTATAGATTATTTTTCACTGTTTTTTTTTTAAATAACAATAAAATTTAGCCTATGTTACTCCTGAATAGTGTAGCTTTCTGTTAGTGAAAGAATTTTCATGATCGGATCACTATTTGCGAAGATTACCCCCCCCACAAATAAAAAAAAGTTAGAAACTTTAAATACCTCTTTATAATATTAGTATAGATTTAAAAATAAGCTGTTTTCGATACATATGCCTCATGTTTTTTTTTCCTTTTGTTTCAGGTAAGTAACTTCAGTGAAATTTTATGAAGTGAAAATGACAGCAAACGCAAACCAGCAAACTTCTCTCTCGAAGCTTTGTTAATGTACCACCGAGTAACATAATCTAGGAATTATGTTCTTGATAGCTGAGCTCTAGAAGTTGGATAAACCGCTTGAAGCGTTCGTCTATTTAAAACTTATACAGTAACCATTTTATATCCTCCCATTATGTTGTATGACGGTCTTATTGATCGGAGGTAGGTTTTTTATATTTTATGTTTAATATCAGAAATAGTTTATGTTGAATATTGTACGGTTGTAATTAACTTATTTGTGTTCAAGTCCGGCTCTGTTAAGTTAATAAAGAATAATGTATCGCTTTATCTTTTATCTTATTTCAGAAGTATTTTGTTTTCTTTTGAAGTAAAACTTAATTACGCACGCTTGATTCGGGTAGTAGGTAAGCTGGTGAATGCGTGACGAGAGCGTTGCGAAAAGTGTGATCGGGTGAGGCGAAAAGAAGTTGAGAGGGAGATTTAAAGTGAAGAGAGAAAGAGAGAGAATTACGTTTCGTATATTACTGTAGGGGCAACCTAGTTAAAAGTGTATAATCTATGGGGGCAACTAAAGAAATTTTACTTCAGTCGTGTGGTCTAAAGAACACGCTTTTCTGTCTTTTTAGTTCTATTTTGTTAATTGTCTCCAGTTTTTATTAAATGCGTTCTGAACAGAAGCGATTGTTATAATTTTTTCTAAAAGTATAGACTAAATCGTTTTCTGTCCAATTCGTGCCTTTATTGTAGGTAAGCTTTACCTAATGTGTGCCTAATGAAGAAACGTTATATAAAGCTTTCATTGACTTTGAATGTAAGTATACATAGGAATATGTCTGTTTATTTAATATGTGTATTTTGCGAACAATGCTTACTTATCTTTATTTTTATTTCTTTTTCATCAAATAAAACACGTTACTGTTTCAGAAATATAGCTTGCTTTTGTATAAATTTCTTTTTGTTATTTTAGTGTTGTTACACGAAAAATGTATAAAATACTAGCTAACCTGGCAAACTTACGTCAAAATAATAATAGTCGATATTTTTTAAGCCGGACAATACATATCGTTCGCAGATTAGCCCAGACAAACATCGTGACACGTGATTGTTATATAAATAACCATACACGTGTTATTTTAATGAAATTCAAACAAAAAAAAGTTTAAAACTATAAATAATTTTGTATAAAATATGGCCATTTGTTTTCACATTTGCTTCAACTATCCGACCCGCATAAATCTTTAATATATAAACATTTTGAAATTACATAAGCAAACCCGCGAACAAGCGTTAGTATTTAACAAATAATAAAATGTCATCTTGTTATATTAGACTAACAAATGTATATGAATTGGTACGTTCGTATGTAATTAAATTCAAGTCATTCATCCCGTCTCGCTCTCATTCTTACATTATCCGTATGTTGCGTAACTCGTAGGGATTATTCACAATCCAACGACACAAGCAACACGTCATCCCTCCTACCCCCACCGCCCCCCACTCGCTGGAGTGTCGTATTTTCAAGTCTCGCCAGTAATAAAAGGGATTTTCACATTTATGATAGAAAAACTGTCGTGTGTTTTGAAAAACGTGATAACAATAATTCAAAGCTTTTTATTAAAAAGTAATTTATTATAATTATGTTGCTCGATTTCAATCGTGATCTATATATATCTGTGAGATGCTAGATAACGTTTATGGACCGGGAGCCAGTGACAGGTTGACATGACCAATAACCTCTCAAACGAAACTTCGTAACATGAATAAGGGATTTTTTATGAATTTTCGTCTCTGTCAACTGCCACTCCGTGGGTGGGTTGGGCAGCGGCAGCCTCCCAAACATCGAGAAAAAAATTTTTTTAGTCATTTCCTCTCACTTCAGTCGGATTATAGTTTACCTAATATCTTGAAGGAAACATAACGCCAGCTGGCCATAACATGGTGGATTATACGTCAGCTGGCTGCTTGAACAAGAAAAAAAATTATTTTTTTTCAATGATTTCCTCTCAACTAAAAATTTGCATGGTGATAGTTTACATGCTACTATGACTGAAAATTAGCGTCAGCTGGCTATATCTCAGTGGAAAGTTTGTCAGCTGGTACCTTGAAAGACGTAAAACAAAATTTAGTTATTTCCTCTCACTTCAAAATTTGTCAGATTATAGTTTACCTAATATCTTGAAGGAAAAATAAAGTCAGCTGACCATAACATGGTGGATTATTATGTCAGCTGCTGCAGAGGGGTAAAATTTGAGCGACCGCTAACGCTCAACGTCAGGAACGGTCAGTACTTGGATGGGTGACCGCCTGAAAACACCGCGTGACGTTGGCTTCTTGCTTTTTTTTCATTAGTTTTTTTAATTCGTTTTTTTAATTAGTTTTTTTTAATACTTTTTCTTTTATTAGTTTGCCAAAGAAGTTTCACTTCTGACATGTGTACTTTGTACGCACGCAATTTTTTTATCAGGCTGGGATGCCTTGTAAACTATTAAACGCGTGCAGTTAAAATAATCGTTATATTTTGTATATTTTTCCAAATTTCATTTGTCCCAATCTATACTAATATTATAAAGAGGAAAAGTTTATAACTTTGTTTGTATATCTGGGGTAATCTTCGCAAATACTGATCCGATCATGAAAATTCTTTCACTAACAAAAAGCTACACTATTCAGGAGTGACATAGGCTATATTTTATTGTAATTGTACAAAAAAATTCAGTAAAAAAGAAAAATATTAAAATATATTATCAAAATGACAAAGAAACGAACGCCATCTATCGCTATTTATTAGTTAATTTATTTTATTTACTCTTATTTTATTCAATCGACGACGAAGTTTTTTCGCTTTTTGATAGATGGCGTTGGAGCAACATTTTATTTATAAAGTATGTTATATGATTCTGTAATTTAAAATAATAAATACACGATATTATTACGATTTTATACGTCAAATTCTAAACAATGAACCTAATAAAACAGTACTAAGAGCTACACAACATAATTGCATCACATAGATAACTAATAACGCCTAACGAAGTGGGCGCGGGTCGGCTAGTTATAAATAAAATAAATATAACATAAAAATAATTTTAACAAGTGTAAGCCAAATGCTCAAATCAGTTTCTATTATGATTTGTATTCGTTCTAGTTAGATTTCTAGGAAAAGAAATATAGGAAACATTGTGTTTAAAAAAGTTAAAATTGACATAGATAAATCATTTTTATGTTATTGACAGGACGGCGTTTTCAAACTACATGTGAAGCAATACTTTTATTTGCTTTTTAATTTTATATGGCGTCTTTACATCGTAACATAACTTTTTATAGCTTAAATCTATACTAATATATAAAGCTGAAGAGTTTGTTTGTTTGGTTGTTTGTTTGTTTGTTTGTTTGTTTATTTGTTTGTTTGTTTGAACGCGGTAATCTCTGGAACTACTGGGCCGATTTGAAAAATTCTTTCAGTGTTCGATAGCCCATTTATCGAGGAAGGCTATGGGCTATGTGTCATCACGCTAAGACCAATAGGAGAGGAGTCCACGCCGACGAAGTCGCGCGCAGAAGCTAGTTATTATTAAAGTTTTACCGATAGATCTCGATATCGTCTCGAAAAAGACACAAAATCCTCGTAATAGAACATAAATACAAGCTCACTGGAATATTATTACAAAGTAAACAATACCCATAAAACCATTTCCCATTCATAAGTTCCATGTATTCTGTGTCATGTGTTCAAATACTCTGATACCCCGCTGTCGGATACGAAGATCCCTGTATCTTACGAGTGTAGCTACAGCCATGGTTCGCTTGTCGAATTGGGGATGACTACATGTTATTTACCCCATACAAGTCACATTAGAAGCTCCTATTGATATTACGTTGGTGGATATATATTTGTATACTATAAAAACGATGTGATGATATTTTTTGCTTTTTCTTTCCTTATTCAAACATTGCAATCTTCTATATATATAAAAATCAATTGCTGTTTGTTAGTCTCGCTAAAACTCGAGAATGGCTGGACTGATTTGGCTGGTTTTGATCTTAAAATATTTGTGGAATTTCAGGGAAGGCTTAAACGGTGAGAAACATAAATAATAAGTAACGAAAAATACTTAAAACGACAATTTAATTTTCCAGTAAGTACCAAATTTGATGTCTTTTGTCAAAAAAAAAATTGTCACTTGATTGTCCAATATTTATTGGTGCGTTCACAAAGTGTTTTGTCCATATTTTTCACACAAAATGTAGGTGATACGAAGTTCACCGGGTTCAGGTTCATCTAGTATTGAATAAAATTTAAATATAATACGAGTCTAATTCTACCGTTCTGTTTTATATTATTCTAATGAATAACAATAAATTTTTGTTAACCAATTGTATTAGATAGTATTATTTGTCCTTATAACAGCCGCAGTAATACGTGCTATGTAAAATACAAATTTCAAGTGTGCCTATTAAGGTTTTAAAGATACAGATAGTCCTGTGACAAACGCACGGAAGAAAATTTGAAAATAGAATATTTTTATTTTAAATTTTCATACGAACAGAAAGATAATTATTTATTTCACGGTTATAATTAATTTCCCGGCTAAGCGCTCCCACACACGAACGGCACATTGCCAACGGCAGAGGTCGACGGCAGCCGTCGACTGCCGTCGAGCGCCGTCAGCGGCAGACGACTGCAGCCGTCGACTGCCGTCGAGCGCCGTCAGCGGCAGCCGTCGACTGCCGTCGAGCGCCGTTGGCGTCGCGCCGTCGGCTGCAGTCCGCTGCCGTTGAGAACATGCCGCTCACAAGCCGCTCTATTAGTACAGGAGCCAGTTGTAAAATTAATTCCGAGGAGGAAACACTGTTATTGTTTTTACTTCGTCGCCGCCGAGAAAAACGAAAAATAAAAACACGTTCAGTGTGGGTTCAAGAATTACTAATCAATAGAGATCAAGATGGGCAGTTTTTTACACTCTATCCACTTTTACGAAGAAACGAGCAAAAGTTTTTTAATTATTTTCGGATGTCCATTGCTTCTTTTGATGAGCTGACGGCTATTTTAAAAAGTTCAATATCTTGCCAAGATACCATCATGCGGAAAAGCATTTTAACTGAGCAAAGGCTTGCTATGACATTGAGGTAAGTCATTTTATTTTTAACCGACTTCCAAAAAAGGAGGAGGTTCTCAATTCGACTGTATTTTTTAATGTATGTTACTTCAGAACTTTTGAATGGGTGGACCGATTTTGATAATTTTGGTGTGTGTGTCATTCGGTCCCATATAAATTTATTTGAAATATAACAAGTACTTTTCGAGTTATATTTAATAATGCCTTTCTACTTGACTACTTTTTCGTCTACCTACGTTGTATTACTTGTCGATGTAATTGAAGTCGGTTTTTTTTCGTTTGCGAGCAAACACAATTATAATACTAGCGGCCTCGCTTCCACTTCAGCTTTCACTCCCACCCTCGTCGAACGCCCTCTCTCACTCCCTATCCTACGCTAAGCCCTCCAGTCCTCTCCCACTTCCACTCGCGCATACTTTCCCGCTCCCACTGCCACATGCACCTCCACTCCTAGAATATAACAACGCGAACTTTTTTTGTAGATAATAACATGCTCTTTAATATTTTAAAACATTTTTTTTTTGTTCTACAACCAGTATTCGCAGCGCATGCGAGGTAAGGATTTTTATGTTTAATTTTTCACACCTTGTGTTACATTATTCGAGATTTCGTAGAAACCCCTAATTTAACTCGAAAAACAATATAACCTATGTTACTTAGGAAAAACGTAGCTCTCTATTCGTATAAGAATTTTTAAAATCGGTCCAGTAGTCTTTGAATTCGTTCATTACAAACGAAAATCCAAAAATAAAAATCTTTCCTCTTTATAGGTAATATTAGCATAAATATAAATAATAAAAAGATATAAGTAATTTAGATTATTTGTTTAATGAGATCAACATCATTTATCACCATTTTAAGTTGAAACAAAATACAAGTACTACTTACCTATAGGAACAATAATACATAATAATTATTAGTTACTTCTATTTTAATAACAATGGTTAAAAAAATCAAAATCAACTTGTAATAAACCGACCATTTCTTTAAAACATGTTATTTTACTAACTCAGTATTTTTTTTTAATTTTTATAATTATTAATTCAAAAATTATATTAAATAAACTAAAGAAAATTTTTTATTAAAAAGGAAAGGACAATCACCACGGGTGGGACTTGAACCCACGACCTTCGGGTTAGGTAAGCCAAGTGAGCTACCGTTTCCGTTGTCCGTACTCGTTTCCTCGTAACGGTGGATACAGTGTAAAAAATGCCCATCTTGATCTCTATTGATTAGTATTTCTTGAACCCACACCGAACGTGTTTTTATTTTTCGTTTTTCTCGGCGGCGACGAAGTAAAAACAACAACAGTGTTTCTTCCTCGGAATTCATTTTACAACTGGCTCCTGTACTAAGATAGCGTCGACGTGTGAGCGGCATGGTCTCAACGGCAGAGGACTGCAACCGACGGCGCGCCGCCAACGGCGCTCGACGGCAGTCGACGGCTGCCGCTGACGGCGCTCGACGGCAGTCAACGGCTGCAGTCGTCTGCCGCTGACGGCGCTCGACGGCAGTCGACGGCTGCCGTCGACCTCTGCCGTTGGCAACGTGCCGTTCGTGTGTGGGAGCGCTAAAGCTGACATTTTCTCACTAAAAAAGATATCATGAAATATTTTTCCAATTACCGTCACGTATTTTGAAACTATAATACAAACAACATATTGTACAGTCGCTAATTAAATTTCAGAAAATTTTTAATTAATATAATTTCACCTCTAAAATGTGTTTATTAAACGAATAATTGCTCGATGTTAAATACAACATGGTTACCACGTAAATGCTCGTAAACGCTCGTAAATACTCGTAAATAAACGTTATACAGTCACGAATTCCGTCACACACTCACTTTGTAATTTAACGTGACGCGAACTCCTTCGCGGAATTTATTGTTCGCATAGACAATATCTTAGGGGCGCGTGACTCAATGTAAATTTTTCGTATCGCATTTTGTTTATTGGACATTTCGTATGAACGGCGTCACCCTCGCGTTTTAGATGCCTCGATAAGTAAGCTTCCTTTATTTTACACATCCATACATATTTAATGTCCCTTATTATAGGAAATTGTTTTTTTTTTTTTTTTCGAGTACTCTTTTTGAAGACGCGATTGTGTTGTCATTTCAGCACCTGGCTGTTTATGATAAACGTTGACTATACAAAAGTTTTTCTTGTGTTTGTTATCTGAGCAACTTTTTTTGTAATAGTTTTTTTTTCTTTTTATTAGAATGTTCAATTCATTCATAGCCATAATAAAATAAGTGTATTCGTAGTGTATAGACTTCTGATAATAGTATAAATGCGAATTAATGCGAGAACCGTTAGGGTGGTGTAATATTTGATAGATATTTCGTTTTCATAGAAAAACTACTGCATTAGCTAAGGGTCTAAACTTCTAAAGTATCACATAAGCTTCTATTTGTTTAAGAAGGTCCAAAAGTATCGTGAAATACGCTGATAAACCTACTTAATAAAACTAAGCTCATAATGTTAACACTTTTTTATATAAAGTATTCAAATATATACGTTTATCTCTCTAATATATTTCACGTACTCACGGGACTTAGTCGTGAATGAACTAATTCGTTTCGCGTGTCGAAACTCATTTTCATCAAACGATACTTGATGAGATTTCCCGCAGCCGTGTCGTCGGGAAGTCTGTCGGGCGTGGAGAAAAAAAATTAAATAAATATAATCAGCCGTGAGGGAGGATCATTGGTAATACGCGACGACGACGCCACCCGACGGGTTGGGTCTCACGGGCTTTAGGTGTCATCTGAGTTTAGAGCAATCCCGAACTTTTTGTTCTGTCGAAACATTAGAACAAAATTATTAGCTTTTGTGTATTAAGCTTTGCATGAAGTAAGTTGATGCCTTGACACAGTGGTTACAACAGCCTTTATTGAACCGAAACTTCTTTAGGCAATTAGTTTTTTTTTTTGTATTTTAATTTTTTTTAATTCGTTTTTATTTCATTAGTTTTTTTGAATTTTTTTTTAAATTAGTTTGCCAAAGAAGTTTCACTTCTGACATGTGTACTTTGTACGCACGCAATTTTTTTTAAATATATATATTGTTTTATATCGGCCCGAAAGTTTTCTGTGTCTAGACGTTTGTATGACCCTTCCTATATGAGAATAAAGGCCATAAGCCCATAACGAAATGGACGTCTACAGGTTGCTTAGTAACTAACAATTCTGATCATAAATGAGCAAGTTGAGCAAAGGGTAAAGAGGAACATGCCTGCAATGAATAGGGAAGTGTATGTTACCCTTTATAAAGAAGATGAAGTAAATTGAGATACTCATGACTCGTATATAAGAATACGAAAGCGACTAATATAGAATACGAAGTTATTGCTATTATATAGAGGTCGATGTAAGATAGATAAAACAGGCATAAACATTATATTATATCTTTTATTTCTTTATTTACCCTACTTGTTATATTTATTGTATATTATTTGTTATTATTATTATTACATTGACAGGATATTTTTTATTCATAGATATTGTGGAGTAAAATATTGATCGGCGTCTTTAAGGAAATAATACGAAATTGTAATACAACACATAGGTACTGTATTGAAGTGGCACATTCTGCTATTTATTTATTTTTTTGTTTTGTTCTAGGAATTGATTCGAGCGCTGAAAATTTAAACTTACGTCCATTTAAATATATAAATCTAGAATATCTGTCTGTGGGTAAATAGCGTAATATAATGCTAGCACGGTTTACTCGCTTTGGCGACTGTTATCAAATTTAATTTATGGAGATAGTATGAAGCTTAGATAATGACATTCGACACCAATACAACGCGGAATGATACGGGTATGAGTTCAATATATGTGATAGTGAAATTCCAAGCGGACGCAAGTCACAGAATACCACTAAAGGAGTAAAAAATATGTGCTTAGAATTTTTCATACGTTTTAATTTTGTATCCATCTATATCTATACTATTATCATAAAGAGGTAAAGTTTCTAACTTTATTTGTTTGTAGGGGGTAATCTTCGCAAATACTGATCCGATCACGAAAATTATTTCACTAACAGAAAGCTACACTATTCAGGAGTGACATAGACTATATATATTTTATTATTATTGAGCAAAAAATTCAGTGAAAAATATTAGTATATGTAAATCAAGTCGGAGAAGTGCGAGATGTAGTGATTACTATATATTTGCATAACAAAAATAATGAACGCCCAACGAAGTGGGCACGGGCCGGCTAGACTCTATCTATACCTACTTATTATAAAAATAAGTCCCCCGGCCGCGTCTTTCTGTCCTCCTGTCTGTCTGTCTGAACGCGATAAACTCGTAAACCACCAAACGGATTTTTATACTGTTTTCAACAATAGAAAGAGTGACTCTTGAGGAAGGTTTAGGTATATAATTTATTATGCTTTTATGTAAATTAGCAGAAATACGGCGATAAATGTTGAAGCGGTCGCAAAAAATCTCACCAACTGGGAGCTTTCCACGCGAACGCCGCGTAAACTAGCAAATATATAGTTAACTAATGTACTAGCGAATTCAAAATCTATAAAAATGCTACAAAAAAGTCCGCGATAGCATATCTCTATCTCTTACGGTTGACTTACAATAACCACTTATATTCAAACTAGCTCCATTCCTGTTCCTCCTCGATAAATGGGCTAACTAACACTGAAAGAATTTTTCAAATCGGACCAGTAGATCCTGAGATTAGCGCGTTCAAACAAACAAACAATCAAACAAACAAACAATCAAACAAACAAACAATCAAACAAACAAACTCTTCAGCTTTATTATATTAGTATAGATTTTTAATTAAAAACATTACGCTATTTTCAAAGCTATTTTCTTTAGTTCAGTATTAATTCTTATCCAAATAAATATGTTATTCAGCTTAGGCATTTAATGCAGATTAAAATTGCCCTTTACACTATATCAATCAGATAAATAGTTTTTGAGATATCGTCGTTAGAAGTAATTAGCAGCGATACATTTAATGCTCGGCGAGCCAGCGTTCTTTCCTTGAGATGCCTACGGCGCGGGCGAGTCCATCCCCTGTGCCCTGCATCGCTCGACCGCCTGCTCATGCTAATAAAGGAAATCAAAGAATATCAAAGATCATTTTATCGAACTTTTTTTTAACCTTTTTGTTAAATTCCACGCGGACGAAGTCGCGGGTACAGCTAGTATATATAAAAATGAATCGCTGAATGTGTTGCTAAGCGCAAATCTCGAGAGCAGCTGAAACGATTTCACTAATTCTTTTTTATAATCTTCATTGAAGTACAAGGATGGTTCTTACGGAGAGAAATTTTTTAAAAATGCCCTGAAAAAGTCTAAAAAAACATTTTCTATATTTCCATACAAAAGATTCGTAATCATACTTAAAAGTCAATTTGAACTTTAATACCATACCATAAATTTTAAGTGTTAGTGGAGGCGTTCCAGGAAGGATAAGTATTAAAAAAAAATTAAAGAATCGACTGTTAGGCGGTACGAAGTTCGCCGGGTGAGCTAGTAATAAATAAAAATACTTAACATCATTATGACAAATTGATGCATGTGTTGACTTATCCTTCGATCGGTTATAGCTATATATATTTTTTTTTGATTATATTTATACATATAAATAATGCATATAATTATGAAAATCGATATTGGTATAGATGCCCAGAGTCGGGGCGGAAATTGTACTCACAGTCTAAATCAGGAAGCAGGGTCACTACCAACTGCGCTAATGGCTTATATGCTATTATTGTTATTAACTCAAAATTATATTCAATAATAATTATCGTAACTTAGCTTTCTCCGATTATTCGAAATGTTCTTCGACAGAATAGGAAATAATCACGTCGATAATATTTTTCTACTAATGAGAAAGTTCATTAGTGGAACGAACATTCCATACATCCAGTGGAACTTATGTATAGAAATTCTAAATGCAGTATTACCGTGCGTGCTGTGAAACGTGTGTTCACAAAAAACAAAACTTATGCGACCCACATAAAAAAAATTACTCAGAAATATTTTTTAACTTCTTAGTTTGGTTCTTTAACCAAAAGACGTTCACGTACTGCGATCTTACTGTATGTCCTTATTATTATCTGTCCGCAGCCGTAATGTACAGATTATAGAAAGTTTAAAAAATTATAAATACCATCACAAAAATAATAATCAAAAATTGATAAGTCCTACATAATTGTGTTTTCAAATGTTTGCAAATCTCAATATTTTTCGGTTATGCTCGATCTTAATAATATGGAGTATTATTATTGTATTAGTATTGTTCGGAGCAAGCGTGTAGTACTGCTTGTAGATAATTAGTTTATGAATATGTAAAGGTAATGAAACAATGAATCAGAAATAGAATGATTAAATACGTACGTACGTGTACGCGTTTGTAAAATTACAATTTCGTGTTTCCTTCATAAAATATGTGTACGTGCGATAACTTAAATCTTTGTGTATAAACTATTGGATGTAATTTAAAAATAAAATTTATAATTAAATAAAATTTTTAACAATTTCAAAAAAGAATCTTTAAATAAAAATAATATGTCCTAGTTCTTTAATCCTTATTGTTCTATATACTAAATAACGTTAAAGGTAATATTTTAAATTTTTACAGGTTTTCTGTTTCATGTCAGAATTTTAAATTGCTTTCAAGTACCAAATTATTAATAAATGTCTCAAAAAGAAGCTTCTAGAGGTATAAAATTAACAATAGTTTTCATATTCAATAATTAATGTAATTTGGGTAGTTCTTTTTTTAATTTTAATAGACGTGAATATTCCCTAAAGACCTTTTTTAAAAATAAATCTAAATGTTTTTGAACGGCTAAAATGCAAAAGAGACAATATAAAATATTTTTTTAGTCTCATATCGTCACCAGTTTGCGGACGGAAGTCCGCAGGACACATACGATATGTGTACGATGAAAAACTTTCAGGTTCTTTCGTTACCGCTTTAAACATTATATGAAATACATAATACAGTACTTTGTATGTGATGCCCAATTTTAATTTTGTATCTACCCATGGTCTCCACAACGCAATTGATGCAAAATCATTCTTGCTGTTTTGTACTTGAAGTCATTGATCAAAATAAGTGAATGAATGAATTTAATATTCAATTATTTATTTTGGCTAATAAGGTCTAAACAGAAGAAAAAAAACAATTTTTGATGACCTTACGAGGTTATCAAATTGATGACCTCGTAAGGTCATCAAAAATAATTGCTAACCAGCTGATTTTTTTTTCTTTTAGTTAGTTAATATCTATATAATTTAATAGTAATATTGTCCTACAAATTGCATGGTACGTTATCCCGATCCTACGCTCACTGCTGCTCTACCCTCTGCTATCTCTGCTAGCTACCACAATCGAGAGTTTTCGTAGAGGAATTTTTTGTTCGTCTCATCAAAATGAAGCTACTCCCGGAAAATTAGCTTGATATTATTAGCCTGATTAGTATCAGGTGAAAAAAATGTACTAGGGATCCCTACCTCTCTAGGTATATTAAACGATTGATAGCATAATAATTTTGCTTTAGATATCTATTAATTAATTAATGATTAAATGTATGGTGTTGACAGTTAATCTGTGTCAGTATTGTTGCGGTTACGAGATCTATAATTAACACCAATATTATGTCATATACGTAGTTTTTTTAAAGTAAAACTTCTTTACGCACGCTTGACTTGGGAAGTAAACTACTGAATGCGTGACGAGAGCATTACGAAAAGTGTGATCGGGCGAGGCGAACGGAAGTTGAGGGGGAGATATGTTTCGTATATTACAGTATGAGCCAAAAAAAAATTACTTTAGTTATGTGGTCTAAAGCACACTCATTTTTTTATTGTTTCAAAACGTCAATATTTAGCCGGACCGATTATTTTTTAAAAATTCGTGTTGCATTAAACATCAATCGAATAGTTTGTGAGTAAGAAATTTTGTTTCTGTACTATAAGATATTGTCACCGATTGCAACGGAATGTTACAATTTGTTATTAACAATCCTTGCAATATTTTATCATTGTCATCCTTAACCTTAACATGTTTATTTTAGAAAAAATCCAACAAAAAATGTTGTATTATTAATGCATAAATAGCCTAGAAATTCAGTAACCACCTTATTTAGTCGCATTACCGAAGCGAAATTTAAACCAGCCTGCAGCCCAATCTATTTATGTCAAAATTCTCGTTTCTAAACATATAATAAATGCTTTTAATGAAAATTCCTAACCTAAATATCTAAAACTGGTTCTAAAGCCGAAGCACCGTCTCCTTACATACTTAACCCCCTTAGGAACAATCGAGTTTAATTATGAGTAAATAGTTAAATAGTACGGCTATTAGTCGCTTTCACGTGTGCTTGATAATTAAACTAAACATTCTATTAAGGTATGTCATTAACGCCTATTACGTATCAACGATGTTGATTTTAACAGTAAATCTAACTAGTGTATACTCGCGGCTTTTAACGGTTTTATACTCGCGGCTTTTAACGGTTTTCGATCTTTTCATCAAAAAGGTTAAAGTTGGGATTAAAAGGACTTCAAAATCATTTTAAAAAGTCTGTTAATGAAAAAAAGTGTCTTTTAAAACAAAAAGGACTGTGCTTTAGACCAGTGTTCCGCAAAGGGTGTACCGCGGCACAGTGGTGTGCCGTGGTCGTTTATTGGTGTGCCTCGGAAAAATAAAGTTTACGTTTATTGATTAATAATAAATATAGTTTCAATGATTAATAAATAAATGTTGGTTAATGTTACGTAAAAAATGATTTTTCATTTGTGGTGTACCTCCAAAATATTTTTCTATTCCTAGGTGTACCTTGAACACAAAAAGTTTGCGGAACACTGCTTTAGACAACACGACTGAAGTAAAACTTCTTTAGCAATACTGCGCAATAATCCTGCACTGTGTCTTACATATACGAAACGTAACTGGCTATGAGAGAAAGAGAGAAAGAAAATGTGTGCTCGCGCCTCTCTCTCTCTCGCGCCGTTCCCCACGCGCACATTTTTCGTAACGCTCTCGTCACGCATTCACCAGCTTACTCCCCAAGTCAAGCGTGTGTTAAAAAGTTTTACTTTAAAAAAAGTTTTTACTAAGAATTTATCAAAAGATAATCAATAACATTAAAATAAAAAAAAATTGATGTATCTCAGTCTTCTATTCGTAGTAAAATGTAGTCCACGTGGTTCGTAGCATCGTAGACTTTAAGTAGCGATCGTAATCAGCTCTACTACGACGTAGCTCGTAATACTGTGTCTCTACAATGCGCTTAAAACTTTGCATACATTTATTGGTAAATGTATTAAGAATAATAATATATACTCGTATGTAATATATATATAATATACTCGTATATATATATATATATATATAAAATATAATATACTCGTATTATGGGGACTCAAAGCAAGTCCCTTGCAAATATTATACCGGATATCCGTTAATTTCTTCCAACATGATCGTACTTTTGTTTGTTTTCATTTATTTTTATTTTTGGTTTAATAACTAGATTTACAATGTTAAAATAATATTATAAAATTATATGAAACATTAAAGACTATAATTATAATGTTCCTGCGATAAATCATAGTTCTCCATTAGTCTTAATGTACTTTTTTTACATCAAAAAGCACAGACGAAAATTACAGATAAAAGATGTCAACGGTCCTTTAACGCTACTCGTAATAAAAGGTTTAAAATAAGAGCCGTAGCGAGTGCAGTACTTCGTTTACAATGTCGCCTCTGCAATGATGTGTCGAGAGGATTGACTCGGCGATGCAATTTTGTAGCCCCGCGGTGCTTTTCAATACGCGTGTTAGATCCTGATGTAATGAGTGGTAGAGTGACAAAGTTGTTTTTTTTTTTTAATGGATTACTGATTGTATGTTTTGTTGTTTGATACTGTATTGGTTTTTGTAATTGTTCGTATTTTAGTCTTTGTCTTTCAAGCTTTAGAGTCTATTTAAATAATTGTATGTTTTTGAGGAATTGTTCCGGTTTAATAAAGAAATAATAAAAATCGACCAAGTGCGAGTCGGACTCGCGCACGAAGGGTTCCGTACCATTGACTAGGTACATTGATTTTAATATCGGGCAAAAAGCGGCTAAAAAAATCACTTTTGTTGTATGAGAGCAAAAATAGGCAAAAATGACGTTTTTTTGTATGGGAGCCCCCCTTAAATATTAATTTTATTATTTATTATTAAAGTAAAAATAGAACTGAGTATTTTGTGAATATTTCAAGTGCCTACCTGTTGCCATTATTGATATCGAGCAAAAAAAGGCAAGAAAATCGCGTTTGTTGTATGGGAGCCCCCCTTAAATATATATTTTATTTTGTTTTTAGTATTTGTTGTTATAGCGGCAACAGAAATACATAATTTGTGAAAATTTCAACTGTCTAGCTATAGCCGTTCTTGAGATACAGCCTGGTGACAGACGGACGGACGGACGGACGGTCGGACAGCGAAGTCTTAGTAATAGGGTCCCGTTTTTACCCTTTGGGTACGGAACCCTAAAAAAGCTAAATTTGCAATACCTTTAGTAAAAATAAAATTTGTCTTAAAGAAACATATAGTAATTCAAATACAAGGCTATAAAAATTTGCTGAAAATATCAGAGGTACAGTTTCTTTGTCTATTTATTGCTACTTATAATGTATTAAACTTTCAATAAAAGTCTTTTACACTGTGGTAGTGTGAATTATTATTTTTCTTTTTTACTAAAAAATTTAAAGCTATTACCTAATTAAATATGAAAAAATATCGCATTCAGCCTCTAACATCGTAGGCAAAAGCCTCTTTCTCCATTTAAGAGAATGATTGGAGCTTAATCGACTACGCTGCTCCTCGACGAGATATGTTCCCTACTACGTAAGGATCACTATCAGGTATTATGGGAAACCTACAAGGACAGGCATCCAAACTGGAAAGAAATATTTGTACAAATACAAATATCCATCCCGAGCGGGAATCAAACCCGCAAACCATCGGTGTTTTAGGTGCCTACTCGTACCTCTATAGCAGAGCGGTTGTTAAATATAGATCTATACTAATATATAAAGCTGAAGAGTTTGTTTGTTTGGTTGTTTGTTTGTTTGAACGCGGTAATCTCTGGAACTACTGGGCCGATTTGAAAAATTCTTTCACTGTTAGATAGCCCATTTATCGAGGAAGGCTATAGGCTATGTGTCATCACGCTAAGACCAATAGGAGCGGAGTCCACGCCGACGAAGTCGCGCGCAGAAGCTAGTAAATAATAAAATTTGAATAATCTGAAACGCCAGTACGTCAGTCCAATCCTGATATAATAATGACCGAATTTTTTTTTACTAAAGCACCAAAGACGATGAAATGTCGATTCCGTGACAGTTGTTTAAAGTTGTTTTGCTTTTCTTTCGTTATTTACGGCCGCTACAGCTGACTTTACGACTTCGAAAATTGCGGAATATTTTGAATTAACTTTTTGAAAATCTTTTTCGGTGCTTGAAAGAATTTAATACCTGAATATTATGCATGAACTCTGTGTTTGCAATAAAACAAAAAAAAAATATTGATTATTATAATTATATTTCATATTAAAAAAACAAAACTAGTACTTTTTCTGTTTACTGAAAAAAAAAACAGTATGCTAACATTGCGTGGGACCCTCCCAATATTCTTGTAATTGTGTTAAATGTACATATTATATAAATACTAATAAATATTTCTTTTGCATATATTCGCCAACCCGCAGTGGATCAGCGTAGTGGATTAAGCTCCGACCCTTCTGCTACATGGAGAAAGAGGCCTATGACAATGTTTCATACTGCATTTGAATCATTTGTCGATGATATAATATTTTAAAGATTAGGAAAAATGAAATATATAGGGGATTCTACGAGGCCAAAAAATTATTTTATAATTGTTATCCGTCTATCACTCTATCTAATATAAAATCTGGTATGAGTTTTATCTTGATATAACATCTAGAAGTGGTGTTATTAAGGCTTATAAAGCTGAAAGATCAAAGCCGGTACAGGTCAGATGCATCTAGAATTCTAGATTGAAATATCGGCTTATATTAATAACCTTCTATGCAGTGTGTACTCGTTTGTTAAATAGTAATATTATACTCAATTTATTAAACTATATATAATGAACTATAAACTTGAAAGTTTGGCACGAAATTGTCCAAAAACAACACTAACAGATCCTCTACAAGCTACCGGCCGGTGGGGTCAAGCGCTCTTCTGCTCGAGCACGACACTCGCTTCTGTTATTGCGGCGTTGCTATTAATTACTGTTAAATTTCGCTAACATCCTAACACAACGTTATTGGATGCATCCATTAGGATGAACTTGACTTCAAGTTTGTAGAATATTTGATTCATGTTAGAATTATGACTTGACTAAAATGTTCCTGGGGGGATTGGGGATAGGGTCGACACTCGCTTGCGTTGCTTCTGGTGTTACAGACGTCTATGAGCTACGGTAATCGCTTACCATCATGTGAGGCGTACGCTTGTTTGCCGACCCAGTAATATAAAAATAAGAAAATAAAAAAATTCTGACTGACTAACTAAAATAACCCGTAAAACCTTCCACTGCCACTGCTGGCTGTCTGCTGGTAAGTATTTTTATCGATTTAGAAAAAAGTTCGAGATTAATCCGCCGAGCTATCTCACTGACTTTGTCGATAGTTACCTACCAAGAGTAACGATAGTTATAAGGTCTTCATGATAACTGGTAAGGCCGGCATTTTTACGTGTTCTTCGAGGGAGGCTGACAGGGAATCGAATCTCAGTTTATTATAAACTAACGCCTATAGACGTAACGTCTACACTTTTTTCGCGCTCAGTCTTCTAGTAGTAATTCTAAATCAAAATACCTTTTCATGTATATGTTTTATTTTTGTTGATCGTTATTGTCTTGAATTTATTCTATCATATTAAAATAGTATTCATTTCAAATTTAATATACATACTTATTTAAAGATTAAAATTAAAAGCGTTTATTTCGTGTATAGGTATTTCAATCAACGAAGACGCGCCCCACTATTTATCGCGAGGGGAAACAGTGGGGTGCGGGGAGTTCAGTCCGATCATTAGTCTTGAGTCGACCACGGCTCAGTGTAGACGTTTAATATGACCTGCGTCGCTGCGTGTCGTGACCCATCGGAAAGTTGCTCTACTTTATTTTTTTATAATAATAAATATAATATATTTATTTTAATAATAAATATAATATATTTAATCTATTATAATAAATATCTACACAATACACACATGGTCATCTGTTCCTAAAGTAAGCTTACTTATTTAAACTTACTTACTTATAAATAATACATAATTATATAAACTAGTGGTCGCCCAGAGGTCGAAATTCAACCATAATTAAAAATTTTAATTCAAGAAAACCAAATAATTATGAAAATAAACAAACTTTTAAAAAAAATTTCAACTTGACTATAGACTTTGACAATCAACAAATAGTATAATATGGGCGTGTGAGTGCTGTAGTGTGTTGAATGCTTTTTTTTATTAATTTAATGTATAATTTTCAGAAAAAATTAGCATTCCGCACTCCTTCTCTATATAAACTATAAGTGTGTGAAATTTCATACTCCTACGTACGGACAATTTCCGTAAAAAGGGGTACAAATTTTTTGCTTCACATATTAATAGATAAATATATAGATAAATAAATAGATAAATATATATATACATTACGCCCAGACTCCGGGTTGGAATCGAACCCTCAACCCACAAACCTCGGAGCAGAAAGCAGGGTCACTACAAACTGCGCTAACAGACTAGTCAATAATATTATTTTTATTATTGTTAGGTCGGTAATAAATATAAATTATTTAAAAAAGTAATATATATTGACATTGACAGATAGGAAGAAAATTGGTTTGAGGCTTGAATAAATTATCTACAAATATTATCAAGTAATTTATATTATTAAAAAAAAAGAAAGCATTTTATTTAAAAATAGAAGACGAGTAATTGAAATACTTTGATTTAGATTTTAGTTTTATCATAAATTTCTGTGATTCATCGAGCTGTGAATCAAATATTTCTGAATTAAATGACGATTTCAACTAATGTAAGGTATGATGATAGGTATATAATTATTACCTGCTTCCTTTTTCATAAAATCGTATACTTTCGAGATTATTGGTCTTGCCTAGAAAAATCAATTTAATTGTTATAATAGATTCTGTTAATCTGTAATAACGTTCTTAGAGTTTTTTTATTTGTTTTTTTTTTTATGTGTAATATCAAAGTGTAATTGAGTGATTTTCTTAGGTTATTAATAAATAAATTATTTCCATAAAGTCGTGTTTTATTATAATAATTTTTAGATACATTATTTCTTTTTACTAAAATATTATTATTAAACAATATCACGATAATTCATTCTATAAAAGACCATCACGACTTATATTTTATTTTTTGAGTAGATGAAATGAAGTAGAGCATATTTCCAGTCCGTTGTGAAATTTTCTGTCATTTAACTTTGTGCGCGTATGTCACATTGTTACTCGTTGCGTAGTAACGGAGTGGAGAAAGAAAAGTGGGGCGCGTCTTCGTTGATTGAAATACCTATAGACAGTCGAAACGATTCCATCTTTTACAAATATTTAGTTCATTAACAATTCTCTTATAACGAAAAATATTCGCTTATTAAAGATGGTTTCTATATAAATGTATATTTATCTTTTCCATTTAATCTAAACGATTCTTACGTGACCGAGCATCAACGAAAAAGAGCTTTTAATAAACGCCTCGAATTACCATTTGAAATATCGCGCGGCGTATCAATGAATAAATAATGTGCTCTTAGTAATGATCCTTAAGACTAGTATGAAATAAACAAGACAGTCTTAGTAGGTATTACACACAGAATTTTGAGTTGGCGTTTTACGAGCGAGCGAGGCTTGTGTGCATACGTGCTTGCGTGCGTACGTATGCGTGTGTGTCTGTGATTTTCATATACCTACACTTACACTTTGTCGTAAAAAGTTTTTTTTTTAATTTCTCACTTTATAATATCTATCTATTCACTTAAATTTAGGGTAAAAAATCGTTGTTTTTAAGCTATTGCATAGCTTCTTTCGCGGGCCTTGAGCGCGGGGACAATTTCAAGAATTTCAGTAACGAAAAAACCTCACGCTCCCCACTCCGACGGGCACGGAGGTGTGGCTTGAAGGCCGTGCATCGTCTAACGTCGTTTCAGTTCGGCAGTCTTCGACACGGCGTTGTGTGCGTGCGTAGACGTCTAGGTCGGCGCGGCTAGGCGGTGCGCTTGACGTCTGAGCTTCGACGCGAGTTTGCCGGCATTTATCAATGAATGCGTGATGAAATACAGCTCGCGTAGTATATTTTAGTTATTTTCATAGTATCATGTCCTATGGAATCTTATTATGGGGAAATGCAGCTACCGTTAATACTATTTTTGTCCTGCAGAAAAGAGCTATTCGTGCAATTTATAGTTTAGGCCCTAGAGTATTATTAAGAGATAAGTTTAAAGAAATAAAAATATTGACTGTTGCTTCTCAATATGTGTACGAAAATGTTATGTATGTTCATAAAAATATACACGAATTTCGCAGGAATTGCGACATGCATAGCATTAATACTAGGAACAAACACAAACTTGTAATGCCTGTAACTCGCTTACGCCGAGTCAGTTATTCTTTCTATGGACAATGTATACGCTTATACAACAGGCTCCCAGAAAACGTTCAAAAAGCTTCTATTGCGAAATTTAAAAAAATTGTAAAAGAACGTTTGTGTACTAAAGGATATTATTCGATTAACGATTTTATAGAAGACAGTACGCCTTGGGAATGATGTGATCGCCTCCAGGCTATTTCAACCTATGAAATTATTGTAAATTTCAATCTTCTTTGGAAAAAAAAACATGATTAAAAAAATGATATTAGTCCCGCTGAGTTTCTTTCGCCAGTTCTTCTCAGGTCAGAGGCTTTTTCTTTCCGAACTGGTAGTAGACTCATGACGTTCAGTAAGAAATTGTAATAATTTTATGCTGAATAAAATATTTTGAATTTGAATTTGAATAAAAAATATGACCTACATGAATGGGATAGCACCGGCGTTAGTACTATTATCTAGTTGAGCGTATTACTCATTGATGCAAATATGATATTGCCTATAATGTTACTATTTCCGGATAAAATTTGGCATTTAATTTTTTTAATAAAAGAAAAAAATTTGTTTTCTTATCGGTCACCACGCTCAAAAAGTGTAACTTGAATTAATATCAAAGAAAAAGAAATACTGCATAAATAAAATAAATAAATATTATAATTATTGCATAAGTTGATACAAAATGCTATGCAATAGCTTTACCGCGGCAGTCCCCGAGTGCCACACGTCTTTTTTTTTAAATATGTTTTAATATTTACAATTTTTTACAGGATGCGAATGAACGTTCGACGGGTAAAGCAAACACGCAAGCTTGTTCGTAGCATTCGTTAGTTATTTGATATTTGTTTATTTTGAATATTTACCTTGATGTACGAGTTTGAAGCTACGATTCAAATCGTAGTTTGTACAGATTTTTGTACTATTTGAATTTGTGATTCAAGTTGTATTTGAATGTACTAGTAATATTACGATTATCTCTCAATTTTGTAATAAAATTATAATATGTCGTGAAAATTTCAATAATGTTTGTAGTTTGTTACATATAAATCAGCTGTGTTTCGTATTTAAAAACAATTTATAAGTAACGAAAAATATATGATATTAATGTAATATGTACAAAGAAAAGGGTATATCATTGAGAAATTTAATCAAAATGAATGCGACTGTAAAACCGATACAGCTGACGGTATATAGGTACTTTCAGTCCAAGACCAGACAGAAAAGTATAAGCGCCATCGCAAATAACTTTAACACACAACATACACATTCGGAATACTAAAAATGTAGAGAGAGACCGCTGAACAAACGTTAAAGAGTGCCAAATGCATTCTGTTTTACCGAATACAGCGTCCATTCCAACTTTACACTAAACTCCTGTTGAGAAACGAAATGTGTTTGGTTGTGTTACGTATTGTTGGATTTACTGAAATTGTAGTTGAACTACATAATGTAAAAGTAATCTTTATAAATAAAATGATAAAAGTCGGCGCATTGTGGAAAATTCGTATCGGATCAAAAATCTGGAACTCTGTTAATTTTAAAGATAGAGCTTTCAAATTTTGCAGAAATATAAAGTATAATATAAGGATTCATGACTTACTTGACTTAGGTTCCTGTGTCCCCTAGCTGGGGCAGAGGGCGTCCACAGTGCATCTCCATCCCGAGGGGCCCTGAGCGTCTTGCTTGATCTCACTCCAGGTCTTTCCGATGGCCTTGGCTTCGTCAATGATTGTTCGCTGCCAAATTTGTTTTGGATGGCCACGTTTGCGCTTTCCTTTGGGGTTCCTTTGCCTCGGTATATGGTTAGAATCCCTCCGGAGAGTGTGACCTATCCAACACCATTTTCGGCGTTTGATCTGCTGGTCGATCGGGCTTTCACTGCAGCGCTCCCAAAGGTGTTCGTTGGAGATTATGTCGGGTCAGTAAATACCGAGGATTCTACGAAGGCATCGGTTAACGAAGACCTGGAGCCGATGCGAGATGGCCTTGGTGACTTTCCACGTCTAACACCGATACCCATATAAGGATTCATAAAAGTTATTATTTTTTGCTTAAATATAATAACGTATTATTGTTTATTTTAATTAAGAACAAATCACAATCTTTTAAAGTTGTATATCCTCATTATTACGTGTTATAATACGTGTTCGGTGATGAGTGTTTAAATTATGTTTTATTATTTACAAGGAAATTTTCTTAGCTAAGTTTATTTTTTACTTCCGATCTTTTTAATGTTTTCCCCTATGCGTATATAGAGAGAGTGAGTAGAGGTTGTTTGAGTTGAAAATAAATTTATTTCGGTAATATGTTTGGCTCTAGTTTATGAAATTATTTATTACTTATCACGACCGCAATCAGTTTTATTCGCGTAATAGTCGCTCTCTCAATCTTCTTCTTGACTACGCGCTATCTAGCGAATCTAACGATGTTGTTCAAACACACATAATTACACCATAATAAGACATACAGGGGTCCCAACGCCTTTGATGTCTTGCGAAATGGCGCCTTCGTTGCCGCAGGGTTGTCGCTTCTTTTTCGTTTACTCTGTATTAAATTTGCTTAATTCTATTGTTGCGAAAATTGCTTTGAAATACTTAAAGTACATTTTTTTAGTATTATACGAAACTTACTGATGTATGTATTTTTTTGTAATAAATTACATTGTAAAAATTATGATGCTGTGTATGCAAACATATATTTTATGCGCTTGAAATGTTAAGCTTAAGACTTCAAATCGCTGTTGGCGTATCAATAAATAAATAAAAAATAACCTTTGCGTTCTCCTGTAGGTGTGGACAAGCTTTTAGCTGTGGGATGATTACTGTTTACATACCTAATTGTCGCAAGTGCGTGTATGGCTTAAAAGTGCTTAAACTTATATTGACTTTGATTATACTGTCTTTAACGTATAAGGCTCCGTTTTTTTTTTAATACAACTAGGTTGGCATACAAACGTACGGCTTATCTGATCGTAAACGGTTTCCGTAGATAATACATGCGTATAATTGGTACGCGTTAATGTATGTACAGAAGATACGGTGATAGCTTTGCCCTTTGGGAAGTAGAACATACACGATATAATTATGTAGTACAAGGATTAGTGGAGCGTGAAAATTGTCAAGTTTCTTTAATACTACGAATCACAACTGTCACGTTTTACTGTATTTATTTATATTGTTTACTAGCTGGCCGGACAGACTTCGTTATGTCTATGTTTTTAAGTATAAAAACCTTCCGTTTGATTTAAGGAACATACAAAAAAAATATTGGTCGAGCCATTCTCCAGTTATGCGCTTAGCAACATTCATTTTTAACCGACTTCCAAAAAAGGAGGAGGTTCTCAATTCGACTGTATGTTTTTTTTTAATGTATGTTAGCTCAGAACTTTTGACTGGGTGGACCGATTTCGATTAATTTTGTTTTAATTGAAAGGTGTTGCGTGTCATGTGGTCCCATTTTAATTTAATTGAAATCTGACAAGTACTTTTAGAGCTATATCTAATATTGCGTATTTACTTGACTACTTTTTCGTCGACCTACGTTGTATTATACCGCATAACTTTTTACTCGGTGTACCGATTTTGATGATTCTTACTTTAATCGAAAGCTAATACTTGTCATGTGTAGTTTTGTTTAAATTAGATCGAGATCTGATTACAGCTTTTTGAGTAATCTTTAATAGCGCGTATTTACTTGACTATTTTTTCGTCATATTACGTTGTATTACTTGTCGATGTAACTGAAGTCGGTTTTTTTTTCGTTTGCGAGCAAACACAATTATTATTATATAGACTAGTAAGAATTATATGTTGGGGCTCTGGAAATACAAAATATAATAATAAAATTCTAGAGCAGTTTTTTAGATTAAGCTCGAAAACATATACTCTATACAAAAATCATTTTTCGAACTCGTTCTACATTTCATTTTATAAAAGTCGATGATATATAAGCTTACTGAGAAAGTAGATAGCCATTAAAAGTATTGTAAATATAAAGATTTCGCTTTAACCTTTAAATTTTATAAAATGGTAAAGTATATTATATTTATTCGATTTTACTTTTTGAAGCTCTCTGTTGTCATGTTAGTCTTTCAACTTTGTAACATTATAAAAGACGAATTATTATTATCAAAGGAATAGGTATTGAAAATAAAACGTACTCTTTTATTATTCAACATGTAAAGAAAACATGGAAGAGGAGATATATCAACATTATACATTTGTAACATGAATATAAAATTCATGCCTCAAATAATGCTTTATTGGATTTAAACTTTTTTTTGAATCATCAGGCAATCTTACACAAATTTTCCAGTACTACTGGCCAGTACTACCTACTGGCTTACTGGTCAGTAAAGTGAGAATCAAAAATTCTAAAAATAATTTTGTTTTCTATTGCTCTCGTAAAGGCCTAGGATAATTCTTTTTTTTTTTCGTTTAAACGTCTTTCATGTACAATCGTCTGTTCTGATTTAATTGTATGTATATACAAGTTTTGTATGAATTCAGTCCACCACGTGCCGACGACGCTCAGACGGTTAATGTATAATCAATTTCTGCTGGCGTCGGCGGGTCAAGCAACTCTTGTCTGTAACTAGAGCTATTCCGAGCACAATGTAACTTCTAGAATCATTGAAGTTCCGCTATGTTAGTTTTTTTTATATAATAATAATAAATAATTTATTTGCAATATAATACAATAGTTTTACACGTGATACATACGGTTACAGAGCATCTCAGACACGTCACCATTTCACCTTTGATAGGGAAGCAAATATAATGAGATAAAGTACGATTTAACAATTAAAAATATTAATGAATGAAAGCGTGCTATAAAATCCATACTAATATTATAAATGCGAAAGTATCTCTGTCTGTCTGTCTGTCTGTCTGTCGCGCAATCACGCCAAAACTACTGAACAGATTTAAATAAAATTTGGTATACAGATAGTCTAGAGTCTGAGAAAGGACATAGGCTACTTTTTAATGCGAATAAAAGGGTGTAAGGGGTTGAAAGGTGGGAATGAAAATTTGTATGGAACTATGTTCCTGTTTCGTAACTGTCAAACATTTAATGTTCATCCCGTCGATATGGTAAACTCTCCGATAAAATTAAAGAACGTATTTAAATAAAGGTTTCGAATCGACAACATATATCCACAATATACGGATAGTGGCTTATTTTACATTTTAAAAATGTATAATAATGTCAGTAATGAAAACGGATTGACATAATATACATATATTGGTTGTCAAATATAAAACGTAGTGGTTATATACTCTTTGGTCAAATATTTATGCGTGCGTTCAGAAATTTATTTAGTGTAAACTAAGGAAAATATATCAAGCTAATTAAATCTTATACTATTAAAAAAAAGGAAAGCATTTTTTTCCCTCAAATCAACGCAGGTGAAACCGCGGGGCACAGCTAGTATAACATAAAACAATAATAACATTTAATTCATTCATTTAATATTAAAAATTCATTTAAATATTAAAACTTTACGTCAATTAATCAAGTTAAAGTTATGCTTTTAAACCGATGAAAATTATTAATAAGTACATAAATATGTTTAACGTAACACAAAGGGTCTTCTGTTACTAAGTTAAGAAACTTAATACCTGTATTTTAGATAGTAAATGTAACAATACATAATCCATATACATATAGATATTACATCCAGACTCGAGGTGGAAATTTAGAAACTTGTAGTGGAAAGAGACATTGCGAACTACCCCAACGGACATATTTGAAATTGATATTTTAAAGGGCCCCGTAATCGATCAAATCATTTGTCAAATTTTTGTTTGACAAACGTGTTTGTCAATTATTTCGAACGTGTGCGAGCTTGTTTCATGTGTTTGTTATATGAAAACATGAAGTTTGACAAACAAATTTGACAAATTATTTTACAGGGCCCTTAAGGGTCCTCATTAAAATTCTTTGTTATAAAAAATACATCAATATTGTTAAAAAATCTCAGAGTCCTCGTTTCGACCACGAAGCTCGCAATCGCATTCGATTTATTAAAAAGATAATGACACAAAGCGAGGCGATGGTATCAAAACAAAGGGACGAACGCGCTCGTTACGGCTCCCACGTGTGTACACGCGCTAATAAGGCCCCACTAACGGCATTTATCTGCTTTTAAACCCTTCAAATGAAGCTATAAACGGGAGACAATTCCGAACACTGTACATAAACGATGTCTGCCTTACAATTGCGTAAATCGTAATCAGTTTTATTTTTTATTTTGTACGTACACTATGTAATTAAATGTACATATACTTTATGAAATAATGGGGTTATAATTTTTTATAAATGTGTGCGTGTGTGTGTATGTGCCTGTGTCTTTAAAAAGTAGACTAAGTAAGAATACAAGTGCAATGGAAAATTAACTCTGAACAAGTTTCTATATAAAATATTTTTAATAGTAAAAATCTATTAAACTGACAACCCCAAATTTAGGTCATACGATTTTTCTCTTGGGTTTTCATAGGGTTCTATTTATATTATATTTAGTTATATGTAAATAATCTGTGTATAAGTATGTATCTAACGATAAAATGTAATTGAAAATTTTTAAAATTTTCCAATAAATATCAAGTCTTCGCCTCTTTCGTCGGGTGTTAATATATTATCGGGTGTTATATAATTATATGATGTAACTACGTATGTAAATGAAGTGCTGGCGCTATGGAACGTTGTTTGCATGCAAGCATTTTAGTCGACCTGCATCAGCGTTATGAACTCATAATATAACGAGAATTTCCTTAAAATTGCTATAGGTAATTTAAATTTTTGACGTTTTAATTTTGTGTGAAGGCGTAAGGAAAAGACGGAAATTTTATGAAGTTCTATATTTAAAGTATTGTTTTATATGTTACTAGATGGCCCGGTGAACTTCGTATCACCTACATATATTTGTGAAAAATATACACAAAACACTTTCTGAACGCACAAATATTTGACAACGTTTTTGACAAAAGACATTAAATTTCCCCGCTAGGAACATTTTGTATTGGAAAATTAAATCGTCGTTTTTAGTATTTTCCGTTACATATTATTTATGTTTCTCACCTCCGTTTAAACCTTCCCTGAACTTCCACAAACATTTCAAGATCAAAATTAGCTAAATCGGTCAAGCCATTCTCGAGTTTTAGCGAGACTAACGAACAGCAATTGATTTTTATATATATATATATATATATATAGTAGCTTCTGCGCGCGACTTCGTCGGCGTGGACTTCGCTCCTATTGGTCTTAGCGTGATGATATATAGCCTATAGCCTTCCTCGATAAATGGGCTATCTAACACTGAAAGAATTTTTCAAATCGGTCCAGTAGATCCTGAGATTAGCGCGTTCAAACAAACAAACAAACAAACAATCAAACAAACAAACTCTTCAGCTTTATTATATTAGTATAGATAAGATTAATATTGTTTTGAATATCATTCTGTCGAAATTGTTTAAAGTATCAGTTGCCCAACGTCTTAAAAAAGTTACTGATATAAGTTTTTATGCAGTGTGATTTATGTGTCACTAATATGTGACGTTTGTTATAGGTTATTTTGAGTCATGTCGGGAATTCGTAATGACTCACTAAATGAAGTTAAATATAGTATATTTATACCCTTTTTACATATAAATCAAGATAGTAAAATTCTTAATTCGGCGTTTTAATAAATAAAAAAACTTGTTGATAAGTGATTGAAAACTTTAAACACTCAATTTATGAGTATAAATAAATAAATATATTATAATTAATAAATATCTACAACACACACACACACTCGATCGTCTGTTCCTAAGCAACTTAATGCTTGTGTTGTAGGTAACAGCCGACAGTTATAACTATAATATTTCTTTTGGATAAATATACATAGAAATAATGCATAATTATGTAAATACAAATATTACACCCGCAACCCCCGAAACAGAAAGCAGGGCCACTACAAACTGCTCCAACGTACTAGTCAATAAAGTTATAATTTTATATACTTATGCAAATCGTGTGAGTCACGGGCCATTATCATTTTGTTTGTCAGCAAACATTTTAGTAGCGCGTTGGCGTTATGAAGTTATGAAATTAACATCGCCCTAACCCCCGCGTCGGATGGGGAAGCTCGAAAGATATTTAAAAAAAAACTTAATTAAGGCATCCTTTTATGATAATGTAAATTATGGCCGGTTTCATGCAATATATTTTACAGATAAGAATTCGCGCACAAACTATTCTATAGCAAATGTATTTAAAGATCACGCTGAATTATATGTAAACAAGGATGTGTCTGTGAAATAAATATATTAATTAATTGTATGAAGCCTTTTTTAATTTATTAAGAGTGTATAAATATAGAAAAATACCTGTGTTACACTCAACAGCTCCCATAATGGTGAGAATCCTGTGGCCCAGACACACATACAACACAAACACACACCCAGAGCACGACGAATTTAAAATGAAGAAACAAACGGTTTCTGTGACAATTGATTTAACTCGTCTTGTCAAAATCTTATGCTAAAGCTAAATTATTGTGCTGCAGTTGTTCTTCGAGTAGTGTGAGATATAAATTAATGTAATACAAATAATTCGTTGAAATTATTAAATACAAATAAAATATCTAACTAAAATTTACCAAACTAAAATAAGAAACACGAATATTGCTCGCTATCGATTCTCCAATAAATGAGTTTCTCATTTCTCGTCTGCTACATTACGAGAACCGAAACCCTTTTTACTTTTTAGGGAGGAGTGCTCAGACTCTCGTGCAGCCTTCAAGCATAAAGCGCTGTACTCTCGTTCAACACTTGTATTCAACGTACGCACACTTGACGACTAATTTACATGACAATTTTCAAGCGCTGTCTATGCTACAGGAAATGATTGCATTAGAAAATTAGGCCAGACTTGCATAATTTTGTTTTATGTATAGACTATTGAGCTTCGAAATGGAGCGACTCACACAAGTGCGGATAGAACCATGTTACACTTACTCCTTGATTAATTTCAATAGATATTTGTTTAAAATAGATTATTATATGTTGCGATATGGAGTTATAATAATATTAATTTTATTTAAAATAATTTTTAATGTAAAGCAAATACAAGGAATTCAAAATAAATATGTTAAATTGTTTCAGGTATAAAGCGGATAAAATGCTGAAAAAAGGTTTGTATAGTCAAAGTACGTTCAACTTGTACACAAGAAAAAATTAATTATTAATGTATGTATGTACTTAAATGCATGCGATGATATTTATTACAAGTGTAGTGCATGAAGAAGTTTAAGCCTGTGATATATGAGGAGATATACATATATTTTTACACAATGGATATTTTGTGAATTGTGGAAAATTAAAAATGCATGAATGTTAGTCAAGTTGACTTTCTCATTGTTTGTACTATGATATATTCTTATATATTGTTCCAATAACCTCATTGTAATTGAAACGACTACATACATAAGCTCACCTATGTTATAGATGGTTAAGATATGAAATGTCCGTAACTGTTATATAGCTGTACCTACTTGTTACAAATCTACAACAGTACCTATTCTCTAAACTAAATATAATGCCCCACTAAATTCATTTTTATGATACCTAGATGAATGATGTCCATGATTTTAGATCCTAAAACGAACTAGGAAATTTGATAATTTTTATTCAAAGTACCAAAAATTCAGTAATTTTTCTGTGAGAGAGAATGAATGTCAGAAATTGTAACCGTGAACGGAGATTACGGGTTGAAGTGTATTTCCTTAAAAATATGAACAACTTTTTTTTTTAAATAAGTAATCTTCATCAAAAATCGACGCATGAAGCACAGGTCATTAAACTTATCAAACTCAGTATACAAACTACAAGTTAATAAGATATAAAAATATTTAATTCAAAAACAGAATAACATTTTTTTAAATAGGTTTTTAAAAAAAATTTTAAGTACGTTTTATCATGGAAGCTGTTAACGTCGCAGATATGCAAATTTCTTAATTACGTTTTTAAGACTGTGATGAGTGGGTACTTTTTTATTACGAACAATGTTTTAGTTCCTTCGCTTTAAATAAAAACGATGTAAAAAATTTGTTAGGTTAATTGCTGGGCTTAGAATGAGCTGCGTATAGAAAATATCGCGCGGTTGTTCTCGTGTTGAATTCTACTACTCTTCAAGTGACACGGGTTTTCCGTTTAGCGGTTATTATTTTTGAATAGTTGGTCGCTTTTGGTTATCAAAAATAAAATGTTCACCAATCTTTTTTTTATGTTTTTAATGGTGGTTGAATTGGTCGTGCTTCGGTATTTTTATAAGTATGTTTTAAAAATAAGAATCATCCAAGATACAATGTCAGAGAGCCGAATATTAAAATAATTTGAGCTAAATAATGTTTAGTTTAGACTCGCTCTATCCACGACTTCACTATTACCACTCCTTTCATTAAACCTGTACGATAATGTTTTAATGCCAGTTTAAAATAAGTTTAAGCTCATTTGTGCACAAACACTTTCTGGGTTTCTAGTTTTTTGACATAATACAGAAGATTGATGTAAGTTATTACGTTATGTAGCAACGTTTAGGACACCCAGTCCTCCTTATTTATATTTGGTGACGTTTTACCAATATCTAAAAATCACGTGTAATTTTTTGTGCAAAGGAAATTGAAATTTTCAGAATCTTTAAATACAGAGATAATGTGATTATGTTTTGAAAAATTGGTTATCGTGATCAATTCTAGACAAACATCAAGGTACTGTGTAGTAAAAAGAGCCTGAAGGAAATCGGACTACACGTTAATGAATAGCAGCTAAACGTATGCATAAGCTAATACGTATCGGCTTTCATCTTCTATTTCATGGCAACTCTGTCGAATTTCTGGATAAAAAGTTATCAGTGTTCTAGTTTATACTAAAAACTCGAATCATTGCCAGTTTAATTTAAATTCCTTCAGTAATTTTGGCGTGATGCGCAGCCAAACTATTGTCAGGCGAAAAGATACAAATGAAAAAGAAAATTCGTTTAGGGTTCAGTGTTTAATTATAGTTTAGTAAAAAAATATAAATGTTTTAATGTACGGAATCAGAGTTACTATTTTATAATAAGTAGGTATAAATGAAATAAGGTATTTGGTTGGTTTTCAGTAATAAAAATATAACATGATAAAACAAATGGCTATACAAAATGCCATACAGATATCTGTCGTGGTCTGGAGTTTGTGTTGGTTGTTACCTTTCTCAGGTTTGCTCCTATTAAAGGTCTTCGAATATGAATATAAAATCACTTTTATTTATAAAAATAAATGGTTAGAAAATTTGATTGGGATCTTGGTAAAGAAAATTACCAATCCTTTTTAAAAACCATGGTAAGACTTGTTAAAGCAACGATGTAAACAAGTTTTTCGCATCCAAGTAACATTGTCTGTTGTAAAACTTTATCATTAAAAATGGAAAAAGAGTTTTAAACAAAAAAATAAAATAAAATAAAAATAAACAAATTCTGTAGTAAGTTATGAACGACTACACTCGCAGCGTTGTTTCAAACAATCTCTGATTCGTCTTCAAAACTTTCGTGTTTTTATGATTTTTTTTAAATCTTTTTGTTTTGCGTAAAAAATAATTGCCTGCCTTAAAATGTATTCAGTGTTAGAGATAGAACATAAGTAATCAATTATGAGAGGGTTTTGGCGAACGATGGAGTACTCATTGTATGTATACATACTCAGTGTAGGTACCAATGTTATGAGGGTAGAATTAATTTAGTGATTTTATGTAAATGTAGAGGGTACTCTTTGATATTACTTAATTACTATTATTAGTAAGTAAAACTGGATACTGACGATGGTAATTGGATATTATCGCCTCATTACTAACCAGTAATTACAAAGCGTTAAATTTCCCGTTATACATCTTAATAATGGTCTAAGATCCGGGATTAGACAAAATATTCCCTCAAAACAATTTTTTATAGGCTGATTTAAATATTGTAAATTTATAAAAACAACCTCTGCCACCATAAGCCTGCTGCAATTTTTTTTTTAAATCTTTTCCCTCTCATGTTAATTACATGTAATAAGCTAAAACCGTTAATATTTTACATTATATACCTGACTGTAGTAGGCACCCATCTCTATGATTGCTATACTTACCTGCAGCCATGTTACTGCTGACTGACGTTACTGAATATTGAAATCAGCCTATAAAAAATTGTTTCATCTAATTAACAGATGAGGGAATATTTTGTCTAAACCCGGATAAATAAATAAATAAACGCCTCACGCTCAACGGCCTCACTACGATTACACGATACTTCTGTAACGACGGTCTGGAAGCACATACATAATTATTAATTATGCATTTAATGTGGTAAATACATTGGAATATTATAAAATTATGTTATACTAGCTTCTGCGCGCGACTTCGTCGGCGTGGACTCCGCTCCTATTGGTCTTAGCGTGATGATACATAGCCTATAGCCTTCCTCGATAAATGGGCTATCTAACACTGAAAGAATTTTTCAAATCGGCCCAGTATTTCCAGAGATTACCGCGTTCAAACAAACAAACAAACAAACAAACAAACTCTTCAGCTTTATATATTAGTATAGATTAGGAGTAACATTATATTTCTCAATATAGGATCATTTTTATATATATTACAACAGAAAAATAACATGAGAAAGCTATGAAATGTTAAATTTTTTCTGAGCTTTATAAGGACAGCTTTCTAATAGAATTATACCTATGACGTAAGTCGCAAATTGATACAGTCCAAGTCTGTCACAGCGAAACTATAAAATTTTCGTGACACTATAGTAACGCGTGATAATAACATTATAGAAATTAAATAACCCAGTCATTATTATGGATGTTACGAATCAATGAGCACCATGTGGCTTAACGTCCACCCGGAATGAACCATCACAAACTTTCACAATATGGCCGCCTCGTAAAGTAATCTCCTCGGCCGTGTTTCGTGGATATTACCGCACTCCAACTCTCCCCACGTGCCGGTAATGAGCCTCCTTTATGACCTGGAACGCCTAATGCAAGAAAATTTCGCCTAAATTTAAGCTGCTTTGCGTCGACACGCTGAAAGAAATTTTTGTACTAGTGTTTAGCTTTTTTTAATAATGAGTATTTAATTCTTTATTTATCATATATTAACTATTTTAATAGTAAATAGTTTTGAATGTTATTTCATATGGTATAATCTATATTACATTAAAGGGCACAAACAATAAAGATCGACATTAAGGAACGAAAAGGTCGTAATTCTATACAAATAACCTTTATAAATGAAGGACGTAGACTAGAAAACATCAGTTTTATTTCATAGATAGAATTTGTATAATATATAGAAAAATAATTATATTTTTAATAAATTATTGCAAAATGAAGTTAGTATGGAGGTTGGTATACCATTTACAAAGAAAACAAAATATTTGTATTAATTAGTCGTAACTGGTTAGAAGCGGGAGTGAACACGCTAAATATCAAAGATTATTTAACAATTAAACATCTTCTCTATCAATAGAACACCTTAAACTTGAAATAGAATTTCTTCAACTGCGATGGAAAAGTGATGTAGAACAATACTAATGCAACTTAGTCTTGGAATTAATTTGACTAATTAAATTCTTGGAATAACGAAGGCTATTTAAAAAAATATTTTCTGTAACTGAAAGTTACAATTTTAAAGTAAAATTACATCTTAATAAACATGTATTTACTATTTATGTAATTCTTTATGTAAACTTTTGGATTCCGAGAGAACATGGGCGTACGGCTTTTTTTTTAGGGGAAAACAACGAAACCTACTATAGTCTACTTGATTTATATAGTCTAGAAAAGTCCTACTGTAGCTTACAAAACAACCTATTATGGAAATTATTCGAAAACGGGATATTTACCATGTCTTTTTATTTTCGCTTTGCGGAGCTCGATATTTCGACAAAGCGAAAAAAATAAAAATAAAAAAATACATGGTAAATATCCCGTTTTCGAATAATTTTCGTAACAGAAGTAACCATGTTAATCTAAAACCTATTATGGACATTAAAAAGTATAAAAAAAATCTACTTTTTTATTTGTAGAAATTTCATTTACAGACAATTGCAATATTCGAGTGTTATGCAAATAGACTCGTAGTAAAATTCAAGTCAATTAGTATCCTTACAAATTGTACAAAGAGGGTAATTTATAACTAGCCCAAAAATATGTTTAATTAAGTATCGTCATATTTAAAGAAAATTTACCTCGACTTTTCCTCCAAAGCGCCGAAGTGTCTCCGGGGAAATAATTTTTCAATGTAATCCAGTCCTGCTATGGATTACTCGAATTTATTAAATGGGAAAGCTTACGTCAAAAAAAAAACATAAGGAAATATAATAAAATTTAATTATTTATAGCATTTTAATTTCTAAATGTTTTTTTTTGTGTCTGGGTTTTATGTCGTATAATAAATGAGTTATTGGAAAATAAATGAATGAACATGTGGGTTTTGAACGAAAATCTGCCATGTTATCATGTAGTCAATAGTCATGTCATGTTATAAAGTTGAGAAAAAGGTCTTTAATTATTTTATTTATAGAAATATTTTAATAATTCTTATTGAGCATAGTAGGAAGTATCCGGCTTAAATTCTGGAGCAATCCGATTGGGAAAGTAGATTCAGGAACCTTACAGAGGATCGCAGCCAAAGTAATGCTGCTCCCAAGTTGTGTTGTGTTCCTGTGTCAGCCAGAGCTCCAGGTAAAGGTCGGGGGTAGGGTCGACAACGCATCTGCGACGCTTCAGGTATTGCAGACGCCTGTAAACTACGGTAACTATTTGCCATAAGTGAGGCCGTACTCTTGTTTACCACCCCAGGCCTATGAAAACAAGCTACCTACATTTCTACTGAACTTATCTATACTAATATTATAATGAGGTAAAGTTTTAAACTTTGTTTGTTTGTAGGGGGTCTTCGCAAATACTGATCCGATAATGAAAATTCTTTCACTTACAGAAAGCTATACTATTCAGGAGTGACATAGGCTATATTTTATTGTTATTGAACAAAAAATTCAGTGAAAAATATTAGTTAATAAATGCGAGCAAGATAAAAATATTACTATATATTTGCATCACAAAAATAATTGACGCACAACGAAGTGGGCACAGGTCGGCTAGTTTGAAATATAGTAAGCAATTTGAAAATATGTGCACATATTTTTATGTAAGACGTAATTTAGTGCGAAATTAAAATGAGCAAATAAAAAGTTAAATGTCCATCCGAAATTGTAGGCACGTTGTCGCAGGCTTAGTACTGCTGGAGTTTTATTTTACATTTTCCTAAATGTAAGTTTTGGATTATAAATTAACACTTTTTCGGTAGGTAACAAAACTAATTCGTGTTTGTTTGCTGGAAACGGGTCAACTCTTCTATTGATGTATATATATTTGATGAGGAAAACAAATGTACATGTAGGGTAAAGTAAATGTAAGACGCTCGAGATCAAAACAATTTGCGATTTCGTATTTTTTGTTATTAACGAACTTGATGTTTCTTGTTATTTATAACATTTTACCGGAAAAAACAATATCCTTGATACAAACATTTTGTAATGGTGGAATTTATTTTTTTTGCGTGATATAGTTACACGTTTTATTGAAAGCTTGTTTTTTCATATACTCTAGTAATACATTCCGAATTAAATAATGTTTTCTGACCTCTTGGCGTAGTTGGCAATGACTTTGCTTTCTGCTTCTACTTTGTGGATTCTTTTCCTACCGCTAGTTTAGGTGTAACATTTATATTATATTATGTAAAAAAAAATCAAATTGTATATAAACCGCTTGCTACCTAAAGTTACAAACATTAAGTTGCCTATTTATAGAAAAGTCTGAGGTGGGTGTACATGAAATGTATGTGTTTCATTCGAATGGAGTCATTGAGGGGTGGAATTTACTCATTTTATCAATTTATTTTATTGATATACTAGCTGCCCGGACAGACTTCGTTCTGTCTGTTATGTTTTTTTTTTCTTTGTATAAAAACCTTCCGTGGAATTTTTAAGGAATATAGAAAAAAATTAACCGAATCGGTCGAGCCGTTCTTGAGTTATGCGCTTAACGACATCCATTTTTATTATATAGATTAAAAACTAGCTGTGCCTGCGACTTCGACCGCGTTTTAGGTATTTACATGTTCATTGTGATTCTTTAAATTGGCATTGACTTTTTTATTTATGAACCGCTTGACATGAAACAAACACTAAATGTTACGTGAAGCCACCACAATATATTTGTGAAAAACAAATCTTAATCGGATGAACCGTTTCTGAGATTAGCGTGCACAAACGCATAGACAAACAGACAAAAATTCTAACAATAATTGTTTTGGGTACTATTTGCGTTGACAAAGGTCCCAATGATATTTTTTCTTAAAAATCTTCCATGTACAGACAGCGATCCGTTACATGTTTATTATATGTATTGATGTTTATTTGTCAGTTACCAGCAATACAGAAGTTCCTATTCATATTTTTGTCGTATACGCGTATGCCTACTGTTCAAGTGAGTCGTACGTGATAGAAGTGGGTCAGTGACGTTATATCGATTATAAAAGAATTTCGCTAATCTTATACTATTAAACGAGCAATTCTTGTATATATATATATTCTGAATCTCGGAATCGGCTCCAACGATTTTCGTGAAATTTAGTATGCAGGGGATTTCGGGGGCGAAAAATTGATCTAGCTAGGATTCATTTAAAAAAAATGTCGTTTTATCCCTGTTTTTAGGCAATGAAAAAATATCATTAGAATACGAAGCTTAATTTCACCATTTATTAATATAGCTGTAATAGTGTAATTAGGAAAGCGACGGATTTCAAATCGTTTTGACCCGGGTTCGAATCTCAGTCTCCAGATTATTTTTTTTCTTTTTTTTTTTTAATTTCACTCGTGATTTATTATTTAAATAAAATTAAAATATAAATATACCGAAAAAAAAAAACAAAAAATAAAATTAAAATACCGAGCTGGGCTCGGTCACCCAGGTACTATTTATTATTATTTATTATTATTATTATTTATACTTTATTGTACATCACAACTACACATATCATTTACAGACTGTGAAGTACAATGGGCGGACTTATGGCTATTTAGCCATTTCTTCCAGACAACCCAAATATATATTTCCTACTATGAGTAACGATCGCTATCAGGTGTACATGATAGCAACCGGGACCGACGGCTTAACGTGCTCTCCGAGGCACGGTGGGGAGACCCACAAGGACTGCACAAACACCCAGACCACGGCAAACATCTGTATGGCCAATACAAATGTTGTCGTGTGCGGGGATCGAACCCGCAACCGCTCGCGCAACAGCCAATCGCAATCCATTGCTGTGACCGCTGCGCCAACGCGGCGTCATATTTATATCTATTTATAATGTTACTAGCTGAGCCCGCAAACGTTGTTTTGCCATATATGTTATAAACCCCTTTAACCCCCCCCTCCCCCCTTTATAACTTAGGGGTATAAAAAATAGATGTTGGCCGATTCTTAGACCCACCCGATATGCACACAAAATTTCATAAGAATCGGTCCAGACGTATCGGAGGAGTATTGTAACTAACATCGTGGCACGAGAATCAATACATATTTTATAAAACAAAGTCGCTTCTCGCTGTCTGTCTATCCCTATCTATGCTTAGATCTTTAAAACTACGCAACGGATTTTGATGCGGTTTTCTTTAGTAAATAGAGTGATTCCAGAGGAAGTTTTATATGCATAACACATGCATAATATTTTTTTTTTTTTTTTATGTAACTAGGTTGGCAAACAAGCGTACGGCTCACCTGATGGTAAGACCGTAGCCTATAGACGCCTGCAACACCAGAAGCATCGCAAGCGCGTTGCCGACCCTATCCCCAATCCCCCCAGGAGCTCTGGTCACCTTACTCACCAACAGGAACACAATACTGCTTAAAAACAGTATTATTTAGCTGTGGTCTTCTGTAAGGTCGAGGTACTACCCCAGTCGGGCTGCTCCAATTTTGAGCAGGAAATTTCCTGCTGTGCCCTACCTCAGTTGAAGTATATAGTAGATATAGTAGAGAAACACTGATAGTTTTTGCAACCGTGCGAAGCCGGAGCGGGTCGCTAGTTTTATATATAAGATTTCGTGTACGTTGTAAGGTTCGTATACTTTAGCCCTATTATAAATTTATAAACCGAAAATGCTTGTAATCTATGTTCTGTTTCTGGTAATCTGCGAGACGAGATGAATTATTTAATATAAAAGATTATATAAATTTACTTAATGTCCTATCAAATAATTTACTAAATGCTATCGGTTATAAAATGAAGATTACCTTATGACGATCGCACGACAAAATTTTCATGTCTTTTACAATAGCCTTTACTTATTAATTACCTAAACAATGTATAGCTATTGTTTAAGAATAGTAGTGGGTCAGTAAGTGGTATAACGTAGAACTCCTCAAGACAAAATAGATTAACAATAATATCACTAATACTGTGCTTGAATTTTAGTACTCTTAAAATTGTCGCTACTTTGTTTCAAAGTTCTATTTCCTCGAGAAGTACTCCTTTCTTTACGGTTTAACCCTTTGTAAAGTAAAAGTTATTTCTTGCTCAGAGAATAAATGTTACTCAAAAAAACAATTCATAAAATTAAAAAGCGTGCGACAGTAATATTTTGTTCAATGGTGGATAATAACTAAAAATACGAAACTGTATGGCGTTACTTAGAAAACAAGATTACATACTTGTGTATGTATAAATGTCTATAAGTAGTTAGATAAGTAGTGTGTTACAAGGGTAAAAAGTGCTAAATTTGAAAGAAAAATTCCTTAATTTAAACGTTCTATACTTAACAGCCCCTAGTAGAATGTGAATATTGATTTGGATCTGGAAACATACAAACTATTGGATTAGGAAACATACAAAATATGAAATATGGTGTGAATAAGATGTCGAGCATCCAATGAGTTAGCGTTTGTGTATGGAACATAATTTATTAGTTTGTATTGACGAGTACTTTGGAATTATAAACGATTAACATGCAGTACTAGCGTATCTGGATCGATTCGGTTTCAGGTTTCAAGGCTCTTTAGACTAACTTAACTAAACTGTTATTAGCCTGTATTATTTATTTACGCTTGCCTACTTAAAGTGTTTTCATATTCTAGTAGGTATGTGTACGCTAAATGTTAAATCAGGATTACCCATATTTAATATCTACGAGAATATGTTTATATTCTCAACATGTTCTCTCAATATGTTCATGAATGGCGAAAACTTGATAAATACCTACTGTACTAATTGTTTTTTTTTTAAGTTATAAAATAAAATGCGTAGAAAGTTGTAACGAAGTGGAAATAATAACGTAAATTATAGAATTTGTAAAGTACAAAAAAAAATGTGACCGTTTTTTCAAGGCTTTAGCAAAACAAGACAAAGTATGTCGTGTCAGCTACACTTTAATAAATTTATCTACAAATTTATAATTCTACTTATATAAATTAGTAATATAAAATGTATTTACTACTACAGTAAACTTCCACATTTTGTTTTGTTAGTAGGTATCTTCTATTTCTAATAGTTGTAATTTATAAGATTACTAGCGTTACAGAAGTGATGGTTACGTTTTGCAATTCAAAGTTCATGGTGCCGCAATGAACGTTTTATATTATGACTAGCTGTACCCGCGACTTCGTCCGCGTGGAATTTAACAAAAAAGTTAAAAAAAGTTCGATAAAACGATCTTTGATATTCTTTGATTTCCTTTATTAGCATGAGCAGGCGGTCGAGCGATGCGGGGCAGAGGGGATGGACTCGCCCGCGCCATAGGCATCTCAAGGAAAGAACGCTAGCTCGCCGAGCATTAAGAGCCATTTCACAATTTTTGGCTCTGCAAGTTTAGGTAAATATGGTCGAAGCGTACGAGCCGCGCGGTCTAGTGCTATTGTTTGTCGCACTACACAACCAAAAAAAATCTTGATCTTTTTTTAATGTATATTAAAAATTAATAACTATGTTGTAAAATGTTTTTTACATAATTAATTTGTTAAAAATTTCAAGTATCTTATATAACAACAAACAATACATTGAAAATAAAAATCAATTTTATGAAACATTTTAAAAAAAAATTGATTTAGTGTTTTGAGTTTACTAATGAATCGAATATTTACGATATAAATAAAATAGCCTTTTAGTATGCTCAATAAAAACTTTGGATGCAAGTAGACCATCAAATTTTGCCGGCTTTAATTCTTTTATAAACTCAATGACACCGACAAACAGATTTATTAACAAATAACAAAACAAACAGATTTAAATGCCTATTTGTATTGATAATGTGACAAAAAATATTTTAAATAATAATATTTGCATATATTTTATTTTTATGAAAGTATCAAATGCGGTGTATCCACTATAACAACAGTCGCTTTGCGCGTGTAAGCGAAGCAGACAGTTGCGCAAAATTTGGCGTGGACCTTACCTCTAAGAGCGCTGGCGCTCGACTGATTTACCGGGTTTGATGCAGTGTTGCCAACTTTATTTTTCAGAAGATCGTACCATATCCTAGAAAAGATCGTATTTTGCCTATATTTTAAGAAAAAAAATCGTACGTAATGAAATTTCAATAAAACAACGTAAATAACTTTAAAACGGAATGCTATTATAATTTTGATTCAATATTTATCATTTAAGGAACGAATCAACATTTAATATTAAGAATTTTTATATTTTTAGATATGAGAAAAGTTACATAAGTATATTCTCAAACTCAGATGAAACCGTGATTAGGTGTCATTTCCCTAGATATAGATTAGTCCAGTCAAATTATGGCCGAAAATGGGTTAAAAAAACATAAAATACCGCAGTTTGGGGATTATGAAGGGTCGATAGGGGGGGGGGGGGTATTCTGAGCATAAATTCTAATTTGAGAGGTTCTCTGAAGGTCGGCTCAAGGTAATTTCGATGAAAACGCGTTTAATTCGATATCTCGAGGACGGTTAGTGTTAGGCAAAAAATTATAGAGACCTTTTCTCTTATAAATTCTGAAATTTTTTTTCATTAGGGTTCCGTACCCAAAGGGTAAAAACGGGACCCTATTACTAAGACTTCGCTGTCCGTCCGTCCGTCCGTCTGTCACCAGGCTGTATCTCAAGAACGGCTATAGCTAGAGTTGAAATTTTCACAAATTATGTATTTCTGTTGCCGCTATAACAACAAATACTAAAAACAAAATAAAATAAATATTTAAGGGGGGCTCCCATACAACAAACGCGATTTTCTTGCCCTTTTTTGCTCGATATCAATAATGGCAACAGGTAGGCACTTGAATATTCACAAAATACTCAGTTGTATTTTTATTTTAATAATAAATAATAAAATTAAAATAAAATTAATATTTAAGGGGGGCTCCCATACAAAAAACGTCATTTTTGCCTATTTTGCTCTCATACAATAAAAGTTATTTTTAGCCGCTTTTTGCCCGTTATTACAATCAATGTACCTAGTCAATGGTACGGAACCCTTCGTGCGCGAGTCCGACTCGCACTTGGCCGATTTTCATCAATACTTTTCGATTTATTACTTCCTAAAGGCAAAAATTTTACTTTTTTTCACCCTATTTTTCATTTTTCGCCATTTTGTCCCCAGCCGTTCAATTTTATGAAATGTTACTTATTATCAAAGTTGTAGATGCTTTAAATATGAACAACTTTTTCCTAAAACTTTTTCTAACACCAATATTTTTTGAGTTATATCTTGCTTTACCGAGTGAGATCCGTGCCAATGTTGCAATATCATCGACATCAGTAAGTATACTTGAAAGAAACCCTTCGAATTGAAATTTATGCTTAGAATACACCCCCCTATCGATCCTTCATTTTAATCCCCAAACTGCAGTATTTTATGCTATTTTATTTCGTAATTGACAGGACTGTTTAAAATCTCGAATTTGTATACGGATAAAAGTTGTCCTCTCCTCTAATGCCAACAATTTGAACAATTCTCGAGTTTAGTTTATATTGAAATCGTATCTTTTCCGATTATGTATGTACAATTTGACAGTTTCAGTACTTTTAGTTGCTTCCAGCACTAACAATAATCCATTTCTATAGTAATGTATCTATAATTCGTGGCTAGTAATTGAAATTGTCAAATCGCACATAAATAATTGCAAAAGTGATAATTTCAATCGATTAATAGATCGAATTAATTTGAATTCTCATATATTTTTCCTTCGTAATGATGATGGGTGTAAGATGTGAAAAGATCGTATATTTTGCGTACGATTTCGATTACTCGATCGTACATCGTACAAGAGCCAAAAAGATCGTATAAATACGATTTAAATCGTACGGTTGGCAACACTGGTTTGATGCGTAGTATTATATACTATCTTTTGATTTTTAATATAAAAGGTATTAAAAATAATTAAATATATTAATAATTTTTTTTATGTTCCTAAATGATGTAAGTTTACTTTGGTATAGATAGTTCGTTAAAATTTCTTAGTTTTCTAAGAAAAATATCGCATTGAAAATTGTACTTATTTGTTAAAATTGTCCTTAGACTTTATTTTTTTACTAGCTAATATTATTAATAATCGATATTCTAGTAAGAAACGTATTAACGACATTATATGTCTGATCCTTTATGTATTTTTTTCGGTCAAATTTATTAATATTAATGATAGATATAGGAGTCTGAAATTTACTCTGCGATGATTTTTCAGTAAACTAATTGTGGGAGATTAATCACCACAAAGTAAATAAATAATATTTTGTAAATGTGTTAAGAAAAGTGTCAAAACGAAAGATTGGTCTATTTTTTACATGTATTCAACAATATCAGAATATTACCTAGGATGGTAAATTAGGCGACTAAAATCTTAGATATTCGCGCGAAAACGTGAAATGGCTCTTAAATGTTTCGCCGTTAATTACTTCTAACGATGATATCTCAAAAACTATTTATCTGATTAATATAGTGTGAAGGGCAATTTTAATCTGCATTAAATGCCTAAGCTAAATATCATATTCATTTGGATAAGGATTAATACTGAACTAAAGAAAATATCTTTGAAAATAACGTAATGTTTTTGATTAAGAACATAAAAGTGGTTATTGTAAGTCAACCCTAAGAGATAGAGATATGCTATCGCGGACTTTTTTGTAGAATTTTTATAGATTTTGAATTCGCTAGTACATTATACAACTATATCTTTGCTAGTTTACGCAGCGTTCGCGTGGAAAGCTCCCCGTTGGCGAGATTTTTTGCGACCTCTTCAACATTTATCGCCGTATTTCTGCTAATTTACATTCAAACATAATAAATTATATACCTAAACCTTCCTCAAGAATCACTCTTTCTATTGTTGAAAACCGTATAAAAATCCGTTGCGTAGATTTCGAGTTTATCGCGTTCAGACAGACAGACAGACAGACAGACAGACAGGAGGACAGAAAGACGCGGCCGGGGGACTTATTTTTATAATAAGTATAGATATAGACAACGATTTATCTTCGACAAAAATATATTATTTATTTTAATTATAGTACTTTATATCTCATCGAGATACTAAAGCAATACAGACCTGAGATAATTAGGTAATTACTTTATGTAATTGATTCTGCATTCAATCTGGATTAACGTCTTCCGTTTACACTATTTATAACGTCTCGTCTACACAGTATAACTACGTTTGTATATGTACGTCTGCGTATGTTGTAATGTGTAATGCGGGTCAGCCATTAATGATGTAGCCCCGCATTAAAGTCCATAGCTTAACTTATGTACCTACCGGAGACGCACTAATTGGCGAAGTGAGACTAGAAAGACTGTCATCTCGGTCACTCGCCAATTAGCGAGGATCAGGGGAAATTAGATCATATTCTTTTCAATTGAAGTTTCAATTTGGTTAGCCTGTCGAAATCTTTATAAAGCGAAACGACGTTCAGTCAACCCTTAAATTTTATTGCTCAAAGACGACTTGAATTTTTATCTCACGTGCCCATTTGTCGACATATTTCACTTTTAATTTGTGTTTACCTTTTGTGCAACATATTTGTACGAAATTCTGGACGGATAGAACGTTCTTTTTTATATTTAAATTAATTCTACGAATGAACATGGGAAATGACCAATGTCTCCTATTATTTTCAGCACTAATTAATTGCGCAGTAGGTATATAATTTTTTCCGAATCAAAAAATCCCAATACATAATTTATGGCACTATAAATTGTAATACCATGAGATGTGTTGTTGAAAATTAAGGCGGATAAAGTAAACATAGCCCAGGGGTATTTAACAGAACAAATTGTCGACTAAGACCTCGGGTTAGTTGGAAGCAATAAAACGTTATGTATAAATCTAACAGAAACAGGCTGAGCGTCGCGCCGCCCACCCACGAGTATGGCTATTGGGGTAGAGAACAGTGAACATACTATGAAAACTAATACGGATTTATGTGCTAGAATTATTCTTACAACTATGCTAAACTTGTGTTTTAAATAAAGGATTCTGTAAAATACGATTGTTACGCTTATGTTATTAGAATTCCGCATTATTCTGGGATAAAAAATAACCTATTTTATTCTTTGATTCCTAAATTATCACAATATAAAAATAAGGTCGATCTCGTGTATTCCGCGGAAACCATCCATTTTTTCGAGATAAAACTTTATCATTGTGCCTAATTTTGACTAAATTAATTTAGCCGTTCTGCTGTGATTGAGCGACAAATTTATTCATCCAAACTTTCATATTTACTTATATTATTATATTATTTTAGTAGCGATTACTCGTAATACTGTTACTACTCATACATGTGTTTATAAAATCACAATATTTGTTAAATTGGGATCTTAATTTGACGCCATTAAGTCAATAATTGCTTATTTTGAAAGGTTCTTTACGTGACGAAAATTATCACATTTTGCAAATAACTGAATATTTTCATCGAATTCAGTCAGTTACATTTCTTTCCTATGTGTAAAAATTCGAAAATTCGAATCAGAAACAATTTAACCGTCTAAAAATCCGTTTTATAGATTGTTTTTCGTTACCTAACTGGTTGAATAGCTGCGATGCTAATGTATTATTGATCGCATAGTTTGGCGGAGCTGTGCCATGCGGCACGCGTCGCCGGCCCTGCGGGGACTCTTGTGACGTTGCGTTTTTCTTTGACTGAACCAATGTAATGGATATTTGCACATGTATTATTAATGGTTGCTATATCTTTTGCTGTTTCAATCGCAGTGACAATAAAGGCCATTGCTTCACTCCTAACTTTCTTTACGTGATGCTACGAAGTTTATGATACTTTTGGAATTTGGATAAGTACTGTAACTTTTTATACTTAAAATTTTTAGCTTACAAATACATTACATACATAAAAAATTTTTTTAAAAGAGTAACTGCGGAGTTTCTTGCCGATTCTTCTCTGAAGAATCTACATTCCGAATCGGTGGTAGCTTCTTAAAAAAACTTAATAATGACCTTTAATTAAAATTTTGTAAATTGACGATTCGAAAGTGCTCATGGGGCCTATTTGAATAAAGTTATTTTTGATTTTGATTTTGAATAATCATATTCACTGTAAGATTGGAGTACAAATGTGAATTATTTTAAAGGCTAATATTTTTTTAAATTTCTTTTATGTGCAGTTAAAAAGTTTGTTTACGTTTTCCAAAAAATTTTAAACTTCAATGATTTTATATATTGTCGTTTCCATAGATATAGAATGTTTCGCTACGCAAAGTCGTTTCAGACAAAATTGTGTTGAAGTGTTCACTAATTAACATGTAGATTCAGTGCAATGTACCTAAATTCTTATATCGCTGCCGCCATATACCTTAATGGTTGAAATTTGTTTCTTACAATGTTATAATTTTATGCCCATAAACCAACTCCATAATACGATCAAACACGATTATAAACTTTCCAAATTAATATGCATAAAAATAATAATCATCACTTTTATATTATTGCGATTATTATAATAAATAACTAGATGGCCCGGTGAACTTCGTATCACCTACGTATTTTACTTTCTGAACGCACCAATATATATTTGACAACCAATTGACAACGTTTTTGACAAAAGACATAAATAATATAGGAACGTTTTGTATTGGAAAATTAAATCGTCGTATTAGTATTTTCAGTTACATATTATTTATGTTTCTCACAGTTTAAACCTTTCCTGAACTTCCACCAATATTTCAAGATCGTAATCAGCCAAATCGGTCCAGCCATTCTCGAGTCTTAGCGAGACTAACGAACAGCAATTGATTTTTATATGTATAGATATGGCAAATACGGCTAAACGAGTGGCATTGCCGGTAGAGGCGGCGGTTGCGTGACGGCGGCGCCGGCGACATGAGTGCGGGCGCTCTGCGGGACGCCCCGGGCGACTCCACGCCCGGCTCAGACGTCGGCGAGCGCATCACTCGTCTCTTCCCCAAGTGCCGCCCCAAGATGCAGCACCAGCACGACAGGTGAAGATTGTGACCATCATTGTGATTTACTTTATAACATCATGAGACTTACGCGAATTAAAAAGTTCCAATAATGATACAGAAGGTGTAAGAATATTGAAACTTAAGTCCAACATAGAAGATATTCTTGAAAACTAAATAAGAATCAATAATACCAATAAACATAAATATAATTTATAAGAGAAGAAATTTCGTCTAAAACTAACTAATCAAAATATTATGTACTTAAAATAAACTTAAGCCATCTGTTCTGGCTATAATACAAACAAACCACCATGCACCGCAAAGAAAAATTACAGCCTAATTGTCGTTATATTTTAACGATCCATTACGGTATAGTAACGGAGCGTAGCTGTAAATGGACGTAATCGCGTATTCGCGTGTCGACGGCTAACAGACGGCGCACGACCTACTTGCTTAGAACTTTCTGATTTTCGAACCGACCGCAAGCAAACCCTTTAATCAGTGTTGATGGTATGGTTAGTTCATGATACTCACTTCACTAGATTGGCGTGAAATTTGTTCTTAATCTATACTAATATTATAAAGTGTGGTCTACCTTACAGAAGACCACAGCTAAATAATACTGTTTTCAAGCACTATTGTGTTCCTGTTGGTGAGTAAGGTGACCAGTGCTCCTGGGGGGATTGGGGATAGGGTCGGTAATACACTATTCAGGAGTGACATAGGCTATATTTTATTGTTATTGAACAAAAACTTCAGTGAAAAATAATAGTAAGTATATGTAAATCAAGTCGGAGAAATGCGAGCGAGATGAAAACTTTACTATAGGTATATTTGCATCACAAAAATAATTAACGCCCAACGAAGTGGGCACAGGTCGGCTACTTTAGTTTATAAAGCGATATATGAAAATAACACAAGTGTTCCTTAAATTGGATATAAGTTTTGGTAGTGGAATGTAAATGTATTTACTATTTGAAATGTAGCTCTTGTTGATTTATGAACAAAATACCTTTTAAAAAAATTCCAGAAAGTTCTGCATGACAAAATGTTTGTTAGTACCTCTAAATAGATATTGCTTGCGTCATAATATTAAAGTTTAATGTTAGAACGAAAGTTGCGAATAGACCATAAACATTTTAGAACATCTGTTATTACAGCCCAAAGTTACTTAATAGTGCCCGTCTGCATGATAATTACACTAAATACTTCCCTTCCAATTTAACAGCGAAGAGTAAAGATCATAACATAGAATCAAATTACAGAGTTAAACCTAAAATTTTATTTGAAATATATTCCAAAACAATTTTTATTAATATTGTCTATTGTTATTTTGTTTATTTATAAGGCCTACCTTATACTAGTTTTCCTTCCACGGCTTCGACTGCGTGGATTACACAATTTGGCTGTGGCCTTTTTTAATTATTTTTTTAAACAACTACTAGGTCGGCAAACGAGCGTTACGTCTAATCTGATGGTAAGCAGTTACCGTAGCTTATACACATACACCTGCCTGCAACACCAGAAGCATCGCAAGCTCATTGCCGACCCTACCCCCAATCCCCCCAGGCGCCATCCCTTAAAATGCACAGTAACCTATGACACTCTTTCAATCTTTATAATCGGTCCAGTAGTTTTCGAGTTGCAAACAAGCAAAAAATTATGTCTTTCGTCTTTATAATATTAATATTTTAAAATGTATAATATTTGTAAAATAAGAATATTCAAGTAAAAATAAAAAAGAAGCATAACTTAGTTTTTTGTCAGCAATTCACTTTTGTCACTTTGTCACACATCGTGCTAGATCCGTTTCTTAGATTTATGCAACTTAAAGTTTGCAAATGTTGTAAAGCTGATTAAAGTTTTAACTATATGAAATTTGTAAGAGTAGGTTGGTACATACTTACTTTGAAAATATAACTAAATGGTCTAATAATTTAAAACTTACCGGAAGCATTTATAAATGAAATTACATAGTTATTTACTATGTATACAATAGAGTAATTATAGGTTGATCTTAATTTCTTCACATTATCAGAATATTCTTCTCTTTAAAATAGATGTCTCTCTTATGTTTTCAGGCTGAACTCCGGTCTGGAGGGCCGAGACATGATCAGTGTAAACAACGCGTCCTCCGACGATGAGAGGGACGACCAGCCGGTCATCCTCAGCACCAAGGGAGGAACATACAAGCTTAGAGACTCTAGGTAACTTGATCTTTACAAATATTACTAACTAGCTGACCCAACAGATGTACTCGTATTCCTGTCTTGCGAACTGTTAAACACGTGAATGACACACGTGTAAGTAATCGTTACGTTTTCTGAAAATTTCCAATAACTTTTCTAATTTTTCATTCCGTAAGAACCTCTAACAGTGTTAGAAATCTTTAAAAAAAAACGCCTGATTAGGTCCAGCCGTGTTCGGGTAAATATTGCGTTACGCCGTTCATAATTAATTGATTCATCTTATACTATTAAACGAGCAATTCTTGTATATATATATAGAATCTGAATCTTGGAATCGGCTCCAACGATTTTCGTGAAATTTAGTATGCAGGGGATTTCGGGGGCGAAAAATTGATCTAGCTAGGATTAATTAAAAAAAAATGTCGTTTTATCCTTGTTTTTAGGCAATGAAAAAATATCATTAGAATACGAAGCTTAATTTCACTACTGCCAACGTAGCTGTAACAGCGTAATTAGAAAATCGGCCGGTGACAATTCGTGTTGACCCGGGTTCGAATCTCAGTCTCCAGATTAATTTTATTTTCTTTTTTTTTTAATTTCACTCGTGATTTATTATTTAAATAAAATTAAAATATAAAAATACCGAGAAAAAAAAAACAAAAAATAAAATGAAAATACCGAGCTAGGCTCGGTCACCCAGGTACTTTTTATTTATGTAGATAATGATATTTAAGCTCTCATAATAACCTGTAATAATAATAAAATGATACAGAGCGCGCAACGACGCTCTTTACACTACTTTACTTATTTTTTCACTACTTGCCGAGTCAGATAGTACCTTAATCTTTAGTAAAGGTGCTCGTTATATTAGATAGCGGATAAAATAAGCTGTTATATACGCAACTTTAAAAGTAGCGTAACGTTATAACGTATCTATTATTAAAATAATTATAGCCGTTGCGAACATCTCTAATCTTTAGCTAATCACGCACCCGGTAATAGCTTCAACTAACGTGCTTACAATAGAGATCGTCTGAGACGAATACACAATTTTCCCATGTAATACGTGACGCTCCCGTCTCTGTCCGCCTCGGTGCGGCGAGCAGACGCGGATTCCTATATAAACATTTGCGCAGGTGCTACTGTTTACACAGACAACACTGAAAAACGGCTACTATTGAATACGTTGATACTTGAAGAGTGTTCAGCTTACACGTTCGTTTGCTTAAAAATATTTTTATTAAAAATTCTACGATGTTCACTGCTATCTCGTTTTAACACTTTTTTATATCATGTAGTTCGATTTTTTAACGATTTTTCGACTTTTCGTGTACGTCGTGGCTTCGTGGATTGTAAATTAATTTTGAAAATATATTTTTTTCGATTTTTTATATAGACTTAAATATAAGTTTCTCAAATTTTTGACCCTTATGTGTAATAATTAATAATACCTACTGGTCGGCAAAAAAAAAATATATTAAAAACCGGGTAAGGTTGTTATGTGATTCTTATTGGCTTTGGTTTGCTGAGTCCAAATCTGTTTACAGATGTATGTTACCACGTCTAGTTTTCGAGATACTTCAATAAAAATAAGCATTATTTGGTACATGGCTTCCTTTTATAACGTTTATGTCTTGTTTCTCGATTTGTTTCCCAGTAAAAATCAGCTAGCGAGGCTGGGGTTCACTTGTCGTTATATCTTTTTCCCATGTGGGCAATGTCTTGGTGGAATCTTTCTCCTTGCTCGTCAGACAAGGCACCGAGATTTTCTGAAAAAAAAAAAATCTAAATGCGAATGTAAGAAATGTATTTCTAATGAAATGTTGCACCCGAGTACGATAAAAGCAGGTCTTGTACCATCTCTTCGTAATTTTCCTTTTTATTTCCAAGCCATTTATGAGATATATTTTCAAAAGCTAGCCACGCTTGTTTTTCTCATCGACCAACTTACCAACCAATATGCTATACCTACTTCTTTTATTTTGGCCTCACTTATACGTGGAAATTTAGTTTTCACATACATAAATGCTTCTTCATCCTTGTTCATTGCTTACATGCATGCATAGGTTAGCCTTTTTTTATTATACCTAGGTGTTGATTTTCTGCGATGTAAGGCTACTACGAAATCATCCAACAATGCTTAATGCAATTTTGACTATATATTTGTTTTTACCGTATCCTTTTGCCCTTATTTTGATGCCAATCAGTGAAATTAGTAGGAAGTTTTCAGAATTTCTCAGCAATCATAGTATGGTCGAAAAATAAAGCCGGTATTAGTAACATTAATTATGAGTCTAGCCTTATCAGTACCTATCAATAAATTATGTAATCGGGTTTATTTTATTTATATTATGTAACTAGCTGCCCGGACAGGCTTGGTTCTGTCTGTTATGTTTTTTTTTTAGTATACAAAACCTTCCGTGGGATTTAAGGAACATACAAAAAAAATTAGCCGAATTGGTCGAGCCATTCTTCAGTTATGCGCTTAGCAACATTCATTTTTGTTATATAGAAGACTAGCCGACCCCGCAAACGTTGTTTTGCCATATATGTTATTAACCCCCGCAACCCCCTCTTGTGGGTGGAATTTCGTAAAATCCGTTCTTAGCTGACCTCTACTCGGCGAAAGGAATATTCCTACCAAATTTGAAGTCTCTACGCCTTATGGTTCCAGAGATATCGTGATGAGTCAATGGGTGGAAATCTCTTTTATATAATATAGATATGTAAGGAGGCAATGAATTCTACGTTGTTATATAGGTATAGCTATACGTTATCATGGCAGTTTTATTAGATGTCGTGCAACTACCCACGCGATGTTGCAAACGAAATTTCTCAGACTTAAAATAGCATTCCGCTAATTTAAAACACGAACTTTCTAGTAACTTTTCGAGCTTTGAATATAACTAAACTTGGAACACGGTATATTTTCTTACTATTATTTCTTTTCTTTCAAGCTAACATTAGGTATTGTATTAGTTTTTCGAAGTTTGATACTATTTTCTTCGAGTTGAGTTTTTTTATCAATTCTTTTTCTTTACGTTTTCTCCATTACCTACTTCTTTAATTAACATAAACAGTTCATCGACATCAAAAGAATGGTTTTGTAAATATTGCATTCTAATACGTATAAGCAGTGGCGGACTAAGTACGTCAGAGGCCCGGGGCGGCAAAACTGAATGAGGCCCCCCCCAGCTTTAAAAAAATGTAGTTTTTTATGTTTATTTCGTTAAAATGTGTAAAGTAAAATTTTAATTCGAATTAATTATTTAGGCTAAATAAACATACATTACCTACAATGTGGAATTGATATGGGTGAAGAAAATAAAATACGAATCGATCGACAAAAAATTAGGTAAAATAAATCAAAGATAGCTTTTTAATTTTTTTTCAGCGTATTACAATGGGCATGACGACAGTATCAAAAAATCGTCAATTTAATGATTTCAGGGGAACATTCATATTAAAAAAATTCTAAATACTGGTTTAGTTTTATGTAAAATAATAAGATTATTGTGATTTTCAATAAAATAAAACATTAAAATACTGCAATCGGCCATTTTGAATGAAACACAAATTACAGCGCAGACGTCACAACATAACATAATACGTCAGGCGCGCTCCAAAGAGTAAAGTAAAAAGTAAGGCCCAGATTATTTTGTGACGTCAGAGCCGACGCCATGACACCTGCAGACGTTTTGCCGCTCTCATTGAAAACATATTAGAAAAATAGTTTTAATCTTCCTTAAACTTAAGTTTATTACCGAAATATAGGTATTTTCGTAAATAGTAAATGTGTAGCCACATTACGGAAGAGGTTTTGAAAATCTTTCGTCATGCCCATTATGTGTTTTCGTGCCTTCAATTCACTGAACTCTTCAATAACTTCTGTAAAATCTATTTCTTTAGAAATTTTTCTTTCTATTGAAAACATGGCTAGGTTAACCAGTCACTCTTGAACCATTATAGATCGAAGATAATTTTTATTAAAGTGAAACGTTTATTATATCGTCTCAAACTTTTTCGTCTGTGTGTTTCATGTCGCGTGACGGTCGGCCGCTCGGTAAGATTGATAAAGCGATTTTTATACCCTTAATGGAATATTATTCCAAAAATTTTTAGTTAAGCGTCTATAATGTGATGTCTGAATGTGGTTTCATAAAACCACACAGGTTTTATTTAGTTTAAGTTTTGAAAAACTCATATCGCATGATGCAACCAAGATGCAAATGAGCCCTGCACAACGCAATATCCATTATCCAGTCCATCTTTTTCCAGCTGTTGCTGAATGTTTTTTAAAAAAAACAAGAAAGATTCTCGTATTTTCACAATGTCATTCTCTACCTATATGAACGAATCTAATGATTTGTCTCATTTGGTCTATTTTACTTTCGTCAGGAGTGCTGTCAAAAATTACTGCGTAATACTTAGCCTTTTTAATATCTGAAATAATTGTTTGCCTTACATGATCACCCAAACATTGGATAAATTCTAAAGGCATCTAAAAGGCTTAAATCTATAAGTTAAAAGAATATTAGTAGCGCGTAAAAAGTCTGATGGCTGATGTTTTTAGCTTAATGAAATTATGTAGGTATTAAGCACATTTTTGAAGTATTGTTTACGATTAGGCATTTGGGGTGCCCCCCAAGACGGGAGGCCCGGGGCGGGCCGCCCCTTCCGCCCCCCGGTTAGTCCGCCACTGCGTATAAGCTACCTCTTAGTTTTATAATGTTCAATACAATTTGAAAGATATTACACAATTTAATCATTTTACAAAAGTTACATATTTTAAAAATTAACTAATTTATACATAATTGCAACCATTATTTTTCATCATTGCAATCATTATTTTTTATTAAATAGAAATTCAGAAGAAACAATGTATAATATAAATAAATAATTTTGTCGATTTTTGTTTCTAAATAATTCCATAAGTCTTAGTAAAATTAATGATTTGTTTAAAATGTTCTACCAGGATAATAGAAATAGCAGGAGGTAGGGAGTTGTACTCGCAGAGCCGCATGAAGGCGGTGCGCAAGTTGAGGCACAGCAACACACACAAGCACAACTTGAGAAACAAAGTACGGTCGCTGGCTAAAGACACCGTAGACTATGCGGCTGATAATAACATTACTAACGATGTGAGTATGACGTCTGTGCCGTAAGTAATCTTGAAAATATAATACTGTAATTCACATGAAGACAATGTTTATAGTTGATACATTAGGTTGCGTCATAAATATTTGTTTTATTATATAACGAAGTCGGCAAACAAGCGTACGACTCATCTGATGGTAAGCGATTACCGTAGCTTATTAACGTCTGCAACACCAGAAGCATAGCAAGCGCGTTGCCGACCCTAAACCCAATTCCCCCCAGGAGCTATGGTCGCCTTACTCACTAACAGGAACACGACACTGCTTGAAAACAGTATTATTTAGCTGAGATCTTCTGTAAGGTACTACCCCAGTCGAGCTCCTCCATTTTTTGAGCAGAAAATTTCCTTCTGTGCCCTACCTCAGTTAAATCATATGAACATTTCATACTTGATTATAAAGAATGATGTTAGACTGTAATTTGGTCTCCTTACAGATCTAGAGAGAATTTTAATTATTAGCCACCTTTCATCAGCATTTGTGTTACGATAAACTGTTTGTTAAGTGCAGAAACTTTTAAGAAAATTAAGAGTTTAATTAAAAAAATTCTATAAGAATATTTTCTACCAAATTGAATCTAATATATGTAATTGATAAAGTACACTTAAATGAAAAAAAAGTTTGTTAAATATTAAAAAATAAATCAATTAATCGAAATAACAAATAAACACTTCATGAACAATTCCATTATTTCAGATATCCATACACAGAATAAATAATGAACCAAAAAAGATGATATCACGTCACACGTCGCCCGTGACCTACACGAACGGCGACCGTGAACCCGCCATCGAACCGAACGCGATGGGTATACCCAAAAATAGTTCTCCGATATTGGACCCACATAAGACTAATGACGTCAGCACCAAAAGTAGCCCCATCGCGGTCGTCGCGGACGGAGAAGTAATGGTTTTCGACGATAACGACGATTGGAAAGGTAATTTTTTTATGTTCTCTAAAGTGATCGCTTTTTTGTGAATTTAGGTACTATGTATATATTATGTGTATAAATAATATTATTATATATTATAATATTAATTACTATGATTATAATTATATATGATTTGCTAAATGCTTAAGCTAAAGCTTGATAATGTAATGGACATTTTTAACCAAATCATATTTAAAAAATTTGAATTATCTCGTTTAGCTATTTATGTTAAGGTGTTTTCTATTTGCTTTCGCTTTACAGGCTTGTTAAGTCATCAATCATGTACATGTATAACATTATTTTATCTTGTGCTGCATTATTTTTATTATTATTTTTTTAAGTATTCTTCATTTGCTACCCTATTTATTTAAATTTGAACCACCCTTTCCCGTTAACCAAAAAATTCACAAATCTTTTTTTCTCTCCTTTTATTTTCAGTGATATTGAATTCTGTGTCTCTAGGTTTGAGGATGGACCCAGACGCTAGTGACGATGAAATCGATTTGAGTGTCAAAAGAACTTTAGACAATATGAAAAATGGTGATAGTGATATGTTGAACAATAAAAGTGAACTAAGTTGTGATGGAAGTGAATCGACTCGTTCGAGGGAAGATGTGAGACTTAGTGAAGGTAGTCCGACGGGCATTTGGCTTTCAGGTGATGAGGATAAAAGCAGGGTTACGAGGGTGATAGGGGAGTTGCCTATCGCTGAATACGAAGGCTCTCCTAGAAGATACGGTATTGGGACTCAAAAGGCACAAGTTAGGTCGCCGAGACCTGGATTTCCTCAGGTTAGTTGATATGTAATTTTTTAATTATATTTCACAACATCCACGGGCTCTTAGTTGTCCATGTGATTTCACGATTCACGATTCAGCCTTTAATATCCCACTGTTGGGCATAGGCCTCTTCCCCATGTAGGAGAAGGATCGGAGCTTAATCCACCACGCTGCTCCAATGCGGGTTGTTTGTACTACTTAAAATATTTGTTTTATAATCAGCGTGCGTTTTTTTTACAATAATTTTAGACCAGCATTTCTAAGACTGTCTAGAATCGCTAGGATGGTCCGACACTGACAGCTTTTTGCTGTTATAAATATATATTCTATATACAATACATACTACATATTTGTATATTTTTTATTGTGTATTATTTTACACGTACATATCTCAAATAGATATTAAATTTACATGCACTACATTATCATTATTATAGATAAATATGTACAACTACGCTATTTAACCGTGGTTCTTTCTTTGTCCATTGAATCTGTCTCGGTCTTCAACATTCCGAGCACAGCTCGAGAGACCGTAGTGGCGCGCAGATTGGTTGTCACTGTGGCATCTATCTTTCTGGTGACGTACCTGCCAATTGTATCGTCACCATTGTCGGCGTATTAGACACAGGTGTTCGTGTGCCTGGTTAGTGCCACTACCCCATGAGGCACACTGTCGTGAATCTGGAGTTTGCTGCTCTGGATATTGATGACCTCGTCATAGGTCTGCTCCTGTGCTTCGTGGATAGTCTCAGTTGACATGTTATTTATAGTAACATGAAACTTTATGAACTAAAATTGTTGGAACCTTATAAAGTAAAGTTGGTAAATTTTATTAAAATTGGTAATTCCAGTTTATGCAGTTATGTTTGTATACAAAGCATTTTAAAAATAATTATAATTATAACTAATACTTACTTCATCTGCAATTATGTCTCAATAATAACAGCTGTTATTTAGTAAATTTACATGTTTTCATACAAATTATACGTTTTCTTGTAGAGGGTAGTTCCAGAGAGTAGAGACGAAACACCACCGCCTAGTTCGGCGGCCTTTGACTACTTATACGAATTCTCGGAGACTAGAAAAGTTCTGGAAGAGTTCTTCCGGTGTCCAACGTTATCTGGTCAGCAGCAGAACAGCACCGATGAAATTGTTAACTTTCAGGTTCGTGCCCAATTCGTTGCTTGATTTTAGACAAACTTACGTACAGCTATTTTCCGTAAACTGCGTTTTCATACGACATTTTATATTTTTATAATTTAACTTTTGTATTTTTTTTAGGAGTTGGATTACGAACTCCGAAGGCAAACTCAAGATTGTCCTTCTGAAAATGGCATCGAGGGAAGTGAGTCAGATTGGCCACAGAACGATGGAATTGAGTCACCTCATGCTCTCAATAATCACACCGATTTTCTAGGATTACAGGTATTTATTATTTTGTATAGCATAAGTAGTAAACAAGTAAGTATACTTACTTACTAGTTTACTACTTATATATGTTCAAATGTTAATCAAATTTAAAAACTATAATTTGTATGTAATAAGTTATTGTTGTAAATGTTTATTGTCAAAAAAACTTTGCATTGAGTCTTGTGGAGAAGTGACTTTAGTGCTCATTTTTTTATATTTAAGATTTGGTGCGAAACTTGGTTATTCATTCATTAAATGTTATATATATCTGAATCGCACATATTTTTATGAAATAAAGGGCATTTGTTACCATTAAACTAGACACAATTTCCCTAATCCTCTATAAAATACATTGCAGCCTAAACATCGCGGTCGCTACCCAACGCCGGACGTCGCGGCGCTACAGGCGGGCGACAACGGCAGCGCGTGCGTGTCTCCCGCACAACAGGTCGACGTACACGTGGCCCTCGCTTTATCGTCGGCGGCCAGTGACACCGCGAGCGAACTATCGATGGCTATCATGGAGAACGAATTAGTTGATATGAAAGGTAAAAAAAAAACTTCTTTAAATTTAAAGGAACTTAATTAAGATCCATTTTTTTTTTGGAGTTTACTCCTTAAGAATCGATTTTCATATAAGGACCCCGGTATGAAAAAATATGAGGAGTAAAATCTACTGAACGAATGACCTCGTTACGTTTCTCGTAAAACGCCATCTATCGTAAAGATAAACTACTAAAAAAACGTCGTCGTATATTGAAACCCCTACGACCTGCCAGGAAGAACCACACACATATTGAAACCCTATTGGGTTCCGATAGACGACTACGTCTTTTAATAACGCCATCGATCGATCGATAGATGGCGTTATTTGATTCGTTTATTTACCATTTGATATGTTATTAATATTTTTCTTAGTAAGCCTTTTTTGTGCCTATTTAGACAGTCGATCTGAAGGAGTAAACTCCAGTCGTGCGTCGGAGCTGACACACACTTTTTTATATTTAACAGAATCGGTAAATTTTAGTTTGATTAATAATATTTTAATTAATTCTTATATTTTTACTGAATTTTTTAACAGAACCAAATCGCCGAACGTTGCCAATCGTAGAGGACGGCCTTTCCTCCGGGCATGCGTCTGACAATGACAATAATAATCCATTGACACAGGTTAGTTACACTTATTTAAAATTGAATTTTAAAAATGTACAAGTACAATTTTTTTTTTTTTTATATATATATTTGTTGGTATGTCAAAATGTTCCTAATGACTCACAACTTCTTTCTAAATTTTAGACACACTCAGTGACAATAGAAGAAATTGTAGATAGCGGAACAAATACGGATCCTCTTATGTTAACTGACGCCGATCTTCACTCATTAGACCCATTAGGTAAGGGAATTGTAAACGTTTTTAAATTGACGAATTGCCCATAATCAATGAATCCTATCCGAAAATCTTCGTAGTTGTTTATAATATGAGTATCCTAAATAATATATAAAATGGAAAAAAAATAATTGCAAATTCTATTTATAATATATCTGTACATAAGAATCTTTAAAACCTGAGGATAACCCTCAATTTCCCTGGGATCTCATTAGACTTAATAGGAATGAGACCGAATTTGAAGTTATTTTTTTTTAAATTATATAACTAAGTCGGCAAACAAGCGTACGGCTCACCTGATGCTAAGCAACTACCGTAGCAACACCAGAAGCGTCACAAGCACGTTGCCGACCCTACCTCCAATTCCCTCCAGGAGCTCTGGTCACCTTACTCACCAACAGGATCACAACACTGCTTGAAAGCAGTATTATTTATCTGTGATCTTCTGCAAGGTCGAGGTACTTCCCCAGTCGGACTACTCCAGATTCTGTGCAGCATTTCCTGCTATGTCCTACCTCAGTTAAGATACCCCCTAATATACCCTAATACTCTACCGAAAAAAAAACGAGTGTGCACGACACGACTGAAGTAAAACTACTTAAGCTTCATCTAACCTATATCTCCCTCTCAACTTCCGTTTGATTCACTCCCGATCACACTTCGTATCGCTCTCGTCATTCACCAGCTTACTCCCCAAATCAAGCGTACGTAAAAAGTTCTACTCCGAAAATGTACTGATGTATGATGTAACCTAACGTCCCCCCCAGCCTCCGCCCCGCCGCCGCCCGCGCCCGCGCCCCACCGGCCCGCGGAGGCCGCGCCGCTCGCCGCGCACGCGCACTCGCCGCTCGCGCACACGCCGCACCACCACCACGCGCCGCACCACGACGACGTCTACCCCAGGTCAGTCGACTCTACGTGCCCGAGGGTAATTTAGACTTTGTATTATATTTCCTATTGCGCGCTACCTTCACGAGTCGAAGGGTAGTGACTTTGTATTATATTTCCTATTGCGCGCTACCTTCACGAGTCGAAGGGTAGTGACTTTGTATTATATTTCCTACTGCGCTCTAGCACTACAAGGAGAAGGGGAATGACATTGTATTATATTTCCTACTGCGCTCTACCTCTACGAGTCGAAGGGTAATGACCTTGTATTATATTTCCTACTGCGCGCTACCTCCACTAGTCGAAGGGTAATGACCTTGTATTATATTTCCCTCTTCGCGCTACCTCCACGGGTCGAAGGGTAATGACCTTGTATTATATTTCCTACTGCGCGCTACCTCCACGAGTCGAAGGCTAATGACCTTGTATTATATTTTCTACTGTGCGCTACCTCTACGAGTCGAAGGGTAATTAATGATCTTGTATTAAATTTCCTACTGCGCTCTACTTCTACGAGTCGAAGGGGAATGACCTTGTATAATAACCTTCTTGCTTCATTGTATTTCTCTAGGAAAGTCTACTTTACACTAGCAGACGTATGACTGTATCATGAGTACGAGGAGGCATGAGTGATCTTGGCATATGCAAGAACGCTCGTATGAAGATGTTTTTGCGTATTATGCCGTTTATCGTATAATGGCATTTAAGAGAAAATATTAGAATACCTTTGTAGTCTCTCAAAGAAGTCTACAACAAACTGGGGATGGTAGTACGAGGATAATGTTGCCATTAAGATCTTAAAAAGTTGCCATTAAGATTGCCATATAAAATAAAAAAATGAAACCACAGTTTAATTGCATCACTCCTGTAAACAACTTTCTCCCATTCAATCATTATCGCGTATTTTATTATAATAAGATATATTCATGACATTGCAGAAAATTTTAATTTTTCACTGAATCTTATCATAAAAACCTTTTTATAAATAGTAAAAAATTGTGTACGTGATACGGTACGTACTTGTGTACGTGATACGGTACGTACTTGTGTACGGTACACTAACAACTATTTTTTTAAACATTCTCGCTGCATATATACAACATGCTACATATATGCTACATACATATACCAAACCATACGCATAACTCTTGAGCAAGTAAAATACGCTTTTTTAACTGAGTACCCTAGCTCTTAAGTAGAAAAAGGAGACATCTTGTCAGAAAGTTCCGGACGAGACGTAAAATCCGGACAAAAATTCCGGAAAGACATTACTACATTTTAAGCTAAGCTTCGCCTTGCAACTGACAAGTGAAAACTCATTGAGACACTCTATTCGGAAATGCTTGCATTACCGCTAGTCTCGTCTAAAAGTCCAACTTTTAAACATGGCAACTCTGGTAAAAACTATCAAACAAAACAAAGACGTAATCTAAGCGTATTTGTCATAAAAAAAGATTAGAATAATTATGAGAAAATTAAAAAAAAATGTATATTAAATATACTTTTATTTCTTTCCGATTAATTTATTGACATTTTTTGTGGCAACACTTGCTTAGTTATAAAGTAAAATACCCGTATTGGTATAATATGTTTTATAGAGTAAATAAAAATATATGAATATACTTTATTTTTCCAATAAATGGATATGTTTGTCTTTCGAAATATGTTCCGTTTTACTATTTAAATTTTATTTATTCAATGCTTGTATTCCAGAAAAAGGCCATCGTCGGCTCAAAGTACGGAATCCGTCGAAATAAAACCTGCAAGTGGAGATGAAGGTAACTTTATACAGTTTCAAATAATTAAGATTTAATTTAAAAAAATAATTAAAATTTAAGAAATTGTAATTATCAACACTATTTATATTTAAAGATAAAGACGAGTACACACTATCATATTATTTTTTGACGTCTATACTAAAATAATGACAATAATGTACGAAATAAGAATAAAAAATTAGTATAAATCTATACTAATATAATAAAGCTGAAGAGTTTGTTTGTTTGTTTGTTTGAACGCGGTAATCTCTGGAACTACTGGGCCGATTTGAAAATTTTTTTCAGTGTTAGATAGCCCTTTTATCGAGGAAGGCTATAGGCTATGTGTCATCACGCTAAGCCCAATAGGAGCGGAGTCCACGCCGACGAAGTCGCGCGCAGAAGCTAGTAAATAAATATAAATAGTAAATACCATACACACATGGTCATCTGTCCGGTGTCCCTAAAGTAAGCAACTTAGTGCTTGTTATAGGTCTTGTAACAGTCGACTGATATTGCTAAATGTTTTTTTATTTATTTATAAATATACAGAAATAATACCTACAAACACAAATATTACACCGGACGCGTAACGCACGACACGAAACGACACGCCTGGTGACAGACAGACGGACGGACGGACAGACAGCGAAGTCTTAGTAACAGGGTCCCGTTTTTACCCTTTGGGTACGGAACCCTAAAAATGTAAGTAATATATGTGTTGATTTCAACTTTTAATAATCATTATTTCAGACGAAGCAGACACCGATTTAGAGACAGACAGACTGTTGGGTCAGCAACGGACGGACGATCAGGGATTCTTTGATGATAAGGTAAGTAAAATAATAATTAAGGAACAATTTTTATTGAAAAACATGAAAAAAAATAAATGAAAGTAGAATAAATGCAGTTGAGATGAGAGCGTTAAGAAGTATGATAGGAGTTAAACTGAGTGACAGGATTAGAAATAGTGAGATACGGAAACGTTGTGGTCTGAAAGAAGATGTAGTGACAAAAATTGAGAAAGGTATGCTGAGATGGTTTGGCCATGTCGAGAGAATGAATTAAGAGCGACTGACGAAAAAAGTGTATAAGGCGAGTGTGAATGGGAGTGTTGGAAGGGGTAGACCTAGGCGGACATTTCAAGACCAAATCGGTGACGTCTTGAAAAAAGGCCAGGTCAAGAGTACCCTAAACCGAAGAGCATGTATGAAAGGAATAATGAAAGTGGACGAAGCGAAACAAGTATGTAAGGATCGTAGCAAGTGGAAAGAAGTGGTCTCTGCCTACCCCTACGGGAAAAAGGCGTGATTATATGTATGTATGTATTTTTATTGAAGTAAAACTTCTTTACGCACGCTTGATGTGGGGAGTAAGCTGGTGAATGCATGACCAGATCATTACGAAAAGTGTGGTCGGGCGAGGCGAACGAAAGTTGAGAGGGAGATATAAGTTAGTGAAGCTAGAGAGTTACGTTTCGTGTATCACTGTAGGGGCAACTAAAGAAATTTTACTTCAGTCGTGTGGTCTAAAGCAGTGTTCCGCAAAGGGTGTACCGCGGCACACTGGTGTGCCGTGGTCGTTTATTGGTGTGCCTCGGAAAAATAAAGTTTACGTTTATTGATTAATCATAAATATTGTTTCAATGATTAATAAATAAATGTTGGTTAATGTTACTTAAAAAATGATTTTTCATTTGTGGTGTACCTCCAAAATATTTTTTATTCCTAGGTGTACCTTGAACACAAAAAGTTTGCGGAACACTGGTCTAAAGCACACTCGTTTTTTTTTAACAGTTTAGGTATTTCCACTATAATATCAGTGTATGCACTGATTAAGAGTAATTCGTTTCCGACTTACTTAAACCATAAATAGTGACTTACAATAACACACATAATAGTGATATAGGTACATACGTATATTTCAGTGTGATCAGCCTAAACTTACATGTCCTTCAAAAATGTTTGTGTGCAATTTATACAAATATAATAAAGCTGAAGAGTTTGTTTGGTTGAACGCTCAAAAATCTTAACAACTAAAAGTTCGAATTGAAATATATTTTGGTCTTGGATAGCTAATTTATCGATGAAGGCTAAATTTAGGGATAGGCTTAATATACGCAGCAACGTAAATAATATTGCCCAGCGGCCATGAAAATTTTGCAAAAAACGGGAGCAAATAATTATGATATATAAAATTTTGAATTCGAATTTGCAGGCAACAGCTAATAGATTAAACATAAACGAAAATAACTAATAAATATGCCACATTTTAATACATACATACTCTATATGAGCTAAATAATACTTTTTTCAAAGCAGTATTGTGTTCCTGTTGGTGAGTAAGGTGACCAGAGCTCCTGGGGGGTATAGGGTCGGCAACGCGCTTGCGATGCTTCTGGTGTTGCAGGCGTCTATACTTCTATAGGCGCTTGTTTGGCGGACCTACTTGTAAAAAAAATATGAGTAAAAAACGACATATGTAAATGTATTTGAATTGATTTTTACCTGCATAATGTACTAATTAGGTACTTATATAATATTGTTGTAGTGCACGTTAAATTATTTTATATAACATAATTGTGTAGAATTGAATACGTTTTAAATAAATTAATCATATATTTCAATGTCATTACCGAAAACGGGTTTTTAACGACGACAGATAAGTTTAATGGTGCCAAAGTTTACATAAAACGTATTTATCTTTTAACATGTAGTTAAAAACATATAAATAAATGTTTTATCAAAATTTAATGCTATATAAAAATTTTATAAAATATATTTAATTACTTGAAAAAATAAAATTAAACACACAAGTATGTCGCTCATTGTTTAAGTATACGCATCATTGTCGTAAAATAAGTACAGTTGTATTGTCATTTTACACTTCATACTTTATTTATTTTATAATAATTTGTTGCATGAAATAAGGTTTAACGAAGAAGTAATAAAATAATGAATAATAAAAATAAAACAAAACAAATCAAAATTTGATTATTATTTAATAACACTAAATTTTTCGTGGTTCTATCCGCCGAACAGTAGCTGTAAATGTCGAGTGGAACTAAAAGAGGGGTATAGGCTTGTGCACATTCTACATTATTATTTAATGTATTAAGTTAAACGGATAATAAAGAGCTTAAATCTATATAAACAAATATGACTAGCTGAAAATTACGAAATACTACACTAAATTAGACAATTAAATAATTTTTTTAATATTAACTTTTCTTTTTTTAATAATAACTTTTTTTATAACTTTTAATAATAATAACTTTTTTTAATAATATTTTTTGTGTTCATTATTGTTATCAGTTTGTATAAAAGAAAATGTGATTGGTTTATTATCGAAATTATTCGTTTAATTTAGTTTGTAATAAAAATTTCCCAGTAAATTCTTGTACATATCAAAGTACGTGATGATTCAGGCGTGAAGTAACCGCCAACTGTGTACTGCAATAAACAGCATTCGGTACGAACTAACTCACGACCTTGCTCTCCTATTATACTTGGTCAAAGACGATCCTCAAATATTTTATTACTTTAATGCCTACGTGTTGGGTGTCTCTTGGTGTTTTTTTTTCGTCAAATTCTGTATTTAAATGAATAATTATTTATTCACGAACATGATAATAAGATATGAAAAATCAATAATTAATTATATTAAATAATAATATTAATTACCTAACTTTATATATTTATTTCTAAAAGCAATGAAAAATCTTGCATTTTTGTATACGCATAATTATTGTCCGTGTGAAATAAATTAGGGCTGATCATGGTATTTAATTTCGCTTGGTTTTATTTGTTTTAACAAAACCTAAGATGTAATTAAATAGGTACACAAAACATTGATAAAAATTAAACCGATAAAATAGTCTGCATAGTGTATAAAGTATATGAAAAAGTAATAATCATCTGTAAATGAAATATTTTTTATAATCTTTGACCACACGAGCATTAAGTCACCGCCTCGCCGTATTAACCGGTGGTCGGACATTCGCTATCATCATACGGTAACGTTAGCGCGTCTCGATCCAACGATAACTTATCACTTCGTGACAAACAAATGTTACACGTAAATATTTACTCACATGTCGTTAACATATGTAAATCTTTAGTATTTTAAACATTAAAATGTCAGAACACAACACGCTTTTAGTTACAGACGATGAGCATAATGCCAAAAATGTTTCGGATAACGATAATATAGTTGACGGTGTCTGTGATAAATGTGATTTAAATATAGATGTCGATAAACATAGTGATAAAGAAATACCTAATGTTAATACAATAGATATAAGAAGTGACATTGAAAATGATCAAAATGAATTAATACCAAATTCATGTGATTCTAAAAGTGTTGATGATAAAATTAAAAATAAGTGTACTGATAGTGATGTTAAAAATAGTAATGATTTAGTTGATGAGGGTAATTCGTGTGAGTTTAATGATTCGAATGATGTTGGTGATTCAAACGTAGCCGATGAGAGTGGAACAAGTCTATGTGAAAATAGTGATGACGATGGAAAGGAGGTTGGTTTGTTTATTAATAATATTATTGTAGGGTATATTTAAAAAAAAAAAAAACAACCTGTGTGGTTTTATGAAACCACTGTAAAAGTGAAACTTTTTTTCACATTATAGACATTTGACTAAAAAAAATTTGAATAATATTACATTAAGGGAATAAAAATCGCCTTAACAATCTTACCGCGCGGCCGACCGTCACGCGACATGCAACACACAGACGAGTGTAGAGAGAAAGTTTGAAACGATGTAATAAAAGTTTCACTTTTAAAAAAAAGAAACATAATTACTGCAATTATTAGATCAAGGGGAATAACCATATAAAGCATAAATTTTATTTTTTTTATATTCTTTTTTTTAACCATTCAAATATTGTTGCGACCAATAGTTAAATAATACAGTACGTATTATTACTCATTATAGTAGTTATAACAAATTACAATAGTTAATGAACTAACGAGTTTACCCTTTTGTTTAATGAATGATATCTAGTTAGAAGGTGCCCTTTGGGAATATTGTATTGTTGTTATAACAATGACATTTTTTTAATCATACAAAGTACCTACAGAACATATTATAACGTGAAGTATTAAAATATGCCTTTATAGTTACGTATACAATTCGATTTAAACATGCTTTTATTTAAATTCTTTAAAATGTGTAATGTTAGAAAATAAAAAACTATATCTTAAATCGTGTACTTTTTTCAGTTTAATTTTAAAAGAAAAAACATTATTTATTTTTAGATCAAAAGTTAGATTAAAAATGTAACTTATATTTTCGTTTCTGATGAGATAAAATTGTAAATAAAAAACCTTTTAAATGTATTATACTCATTTTTTTTCTTAATATTGTTAGGACTAACAATATTCCTTTAAAAGTAAGCCATAATAGAACTAAGATGTAAAATTTACTATGCTTGTACAAAAACCCGTGACCATGACGCTTGCAAGATGCGTAAACTCGTAGGAGACTCGGAATAATTGACGAAATAATATTATATGGTATATGTTCTGTATTACATAATTATAGTGTATAAATTGTACATAACTAGAAAACTATCCATTCTTTTTCATTAAAAAAAAAAAAAACATTTTTAAGTACTTATTATTTGATTTCATTATTAATCTAAAGCAGGGTTTCTTAACCTGTGGTCCATGGACCCCTAAGGGGTCCGTGTTATGAAAGCTGGGGGTCCATGGCAAGCCTGCTTATGTTGTGAGTAAATATTTTCACTTTGCGCGTTATCAAAAACAGCTCCTCAATTTGATATTCTAATTCAGCATAAGCAGCAGCAACCGTCGGACTAATTATTATTTATTAATTTATATGCAAAGTTTGATTGCAAACAATTAAAGGTGACTGAAATAAATCATCGTTGTGTTTCTTTTTTTTTTTCTTTTTTTTGGAAAGGGTCCGTGGACTCTTTGAAATTTTTAAAGGGGTCCATCACTAGAAAAAGGTTAAGAAACCCTGATCTAAAGTTATCATGCCTTTTTTATATATAAATAGGTCGGCAAACAAGCTTACGGCTCACCAGATCGTAAGCGATTACCGTAGCTTATAGACGCCTGAAACACCAGTAGCATCGCAAGCGCGTTGCTGACACTATCACCAATCCCCGCAGGAGCTCTGGTCACCTTAATCAGCAACAGGAACACAATACTCCTTGAAAACAGTATTATGTAGCTGTGGTCTTATGTAAGGTCGAGGTACTACCCCAGTCGGGCTGCTCCATATTTTGAGCAGGAAATTTTATCCTGTTAAACCACCAATCAAATATTGTGCATTCGCAAATTGCACTTGTGGCAGTTGATACAAGCAAGATAGTATAAAATTTAAAAAAAAAATGTTACCAGGGATGGCGCAAACCAAAATCTCGAACAGTGATGCCATCTGGCGGTTCGACGGGAACGAACCGAGACCATACACACGATCCGGATCTAAGGGATGAAGATGCCTTACACAATGGAAAGGATAAGGACGGAAAGAAGAAAAGCAAGAATAAGGAAGGTCAGTAAAAGGGAACATAATTATACTATGTCTGTTTTATACCAAATTTGTTATTAGTGATTAATAGAGAATTATAATTTTTGCGCTTCTATCGGATATTTTAATGGTGAGTTGTTATTATTAATTTGACTTTTTTATTGATAGATAGTATGTAATATGATTTTGTAATTTTAATAATGAAATGTCAAATACCTATTAGTATATTTTTGTTACTCTGATTTAACAGTATGATGATCTTACGAAACTTATTTGAAATTTTTAGTGTTTGGATGCAGTTAAATAAAAAAAAAATACAATTAAATTTTATTTTTATTTTTGTATCGTTTAATAGTATATTTTGTCTTTAATAATACTTTACATTATTACTAGCAGAAATAGTCGTCAAATAAAATGACTAAAAATATATAGAATTTAAAAAAAATATAATAATTTTACAGACATGGCCTCAGTTCTCATCGAAGGAGTGTTATTCCGCGCTCGGTACCTCGGCTCGACGCAACTCGCTTGTGAGGGCCAGCCAACTAAGGCGACCAGGATGCTACAAGCAGAAGAGGCAGTTTCAAGAATTAAGGTAGGATTTTATTACAGACATACATATACATACATACGTACTGTTATTATATTTAAAATATTTTGTATGTATTCAGTACCCTATAGTCTCTATACTAACTTTAAACTAATATAATATACAATATTTATTATATCTCAAGCTAATTAAGTACTCTTTATAGAAATGATAATTTTTCTAATTTTTTTTTTATTAACAGTACAAATACAAAATAAGTATGTTATTAAAACTTTAAAGTTGAATATATAACACACATTGTTTTTTCTCATTTATACATATAATATTTGAAGTTAATACTTTGCCCGTGTGAATCGGTTACATACCATACAGTACGAATATCTGTAGATGTTTAAAGAGCATGAAATTACTCCCTTTCCCTTAAATTAATTTCCTAGATTCTTGCCAGAATCAAAAATATAATCATTTTTTTATTATATTTATCAAGTGGCAACATTATTTAACATGAAAGATAAAGTTTTTATGGTTGTTTTGTAGATATTGTTTTTAATATATTTTTTATTATGATTGGTTCTGAGGGAATCTCCATATGTTTCTTATCTGTGTAATCCTACTTGCCTCTGTCTATCTATCCTTTACCTGTATGACGTAACAGACTGCACCATTTGCTAATCCCGTTCTTTGATAAATTAATATATCTAAAAAAAAAAAAATATTGCAACATTATTTTTATGTTTTTTTTTTTGTTTTTTTTTACGTACCAGTATTAAAACAAAACGAGTTTAGCATGTGGTGCACGATATGAAATCAATTAAAAGAAATCTTGCACGGCTCAACAGACTATAATTATATCAAGTAACGTAATTTCATGCTCATTAGGTATAGTGTTTGAGAATGCTAGTGGGATATCCTGTCCTTTGCCCTTGAACTAGGAACGATGCCTTTTACAATAATTAGTAATAGTGATGTATGCTCGACGCGTTTCTGCCAAACTGTTTACGGTCTTATAGACTTGGCAGTAGAGTATTTTTTTCAGTGATATCCTCACCCCGACCCGACCCAGGAAGATTGTCGGATCCCGTATGGCCGGCTAGCCTCCTCTGGACATGTTTGTTAATCTATGGCTTGTGCTTTGCTATGCTTGGTGAACGTATTTTTGCACCCCTCTGTAACCTTTTAGGTGGGAAGTAGGAAATTGTTGGAATTTTACAATATATTTTCTACTTTTATTGTGATACCTGTACTTGTAAACCTTCATTATTATTAAAACCCACCGTGTTCATTGTCACGTATTTAATTTATGTTAATTTAAAATATATTTTTTTCGCAAAAAAAATCATTCGCATTAATGTTAAGAAAAATCATTTCGTATCATAGATAATTTGCTGCAACTTTTTGCGATACGTATTTTTTTTTTTAATCTTTTCCTCGCATGGTTTCATAAAGGTAGACGCTGCGATTCGCTTGCGACACGCGACAGTCGCGCGGTTCACGCACGATATCATACGCACGTGAGCATGAAACATACCCGATTCACACCGGCAAGGTGTCCCACACGGACGGAGTAGCTTTCGCACAACACAAATAAAACCTTATTATAATCATACTAAGGTTGTTTCTCCGTTAGGTCCGCTTTCATAATGACGAACGGATCGCTCGCTTCTCACATATCATTGTCGATTTGTGTGTATTCGAGTTGTTTTGCTTGCTTTTGCGCAGATATCGAACGAATTGGCTTATTTGTGATGCGTTTTGGGATTATACGCTATGATGAATTTATTGAACGTCAGAGTAATGGTTTGAATTTTTTGAATCGCTATACGCTATACATTTTGCAAAAATTTTACACGAATTCATATCGAATTGGATTAGTTAATATTTTATATAGCTTCTGTAATGCCTATATTTATGAAACGAAGAAGCTTTTGCTTACGCCGCCTTTGCATCGCGTGAAAATTACCAAAAAAAAAAAAAAACTAAAAATAATTTCATAATTTAAACTAAACTAAAACTGCCGAAGACTATAAGTAAACCTCCAAAAGTACTCGAAAATTCGTTAAAAAAAAAACAAGCAAAACGACGCGGCCGCTGTCTCTATACGATATATCACGATCGTTAACGAATACGACCGAGTCCGAACTTCGTGTGCGAGCGAGACAGCGTCATACGAGCAGCGGTATGTGAGAGCGAGAGGAGGTTAGCCGGTTTGTCCCGCAGTGGGGCTGCGAGGGCCCGTACTCGGGCGTGTACGCGGCGCCCGCGGCCGTGTTCCGCCTGGCCTTCCTCGGCTCCGTCGAGGTCGATGAGGACTCGCGGCGACGCAAGAAGAGGCCCAAAAAGAATATGGTCGAAGAGGCCGTCACTAAGATTAAGGTGGCGATACACGTGTCTTATTTGTCTATAACTATGTGTTTAGAGACTAGATAAAATTTCCATTTAAATTGTATCAAAACACTACCGTTAGTATCAAAAACCACAGAGGATTAATAATCGTACGTGAAAATGATTTTTTCTATTAACTTACACAAAAATTGGTCATCAAAATGAATAAATCACACTAGCCATCTCAAAAACTAATACTTACGTAAGATGTCCTGTGCATGTCATGTCTCCTACTTATAATGTGCATGTCCTACATTATTCCTAACATGTATTAATTTGTACCGTTTTCACATGCTTTCATTGGAATGTATTAGGCTCTGGTAAGTTCAATATCCGTTCTCATTATCTCCATTGATTATCCAAAAGTTAAATCGCTCGATCTTGAATTACACGATTTTGTAGATTAATAATAAAAAAATACCAAAATTTACAAACGAAAAATGGCTTCTATCATTGTACGTTTACCATAAGTTTTTGCATACGCTTTTTGTATGTTGGATCTACGCCTAGTTAGTATGGCTGCTGATTTCTTGCAGGAAGTGTGGATTAATAAAAAAAAAACTTATTTTCAGGCTCCGGAAGGTGAAAACCAACCAAGCACCGAGGTGGACCTGTTTATTTCAACTGAAAAAATTATGGTTCTCAATACCGAACTAAAGGAAATCATGATGGACCACGCGTTGCGAACTATATCTTATATAGCGGATATTGGTGATCTCGTGGTTCTGATGGCGAGGCGTCGCTTCGTCCCGCACGAGACGGACTCTGATCAACCGAAACTGAACCGTACGCCGAAGATGATATGTCATGTTTTTGAAAGTGAAGAGGTAAGAAATATTTTTTTTATGTTATTGCTTTGGTTGGGAGAACCGCTCTGGTGTAATGGTGTATGTCGTGTAGGTGCCTAAACACCGGTGGTTTGCGGGTTCGATTCCCGCTCGGGATGCATCTTTTTATTTGTACAAATATTTGTTACCGGTTTCGATATCCGTCCTGGTGGGTCTCCCCACCATGCCTCGGAGAGCACGTTAAGCTATCAGTCCCGGTTGTTATCATATAAACCACAGGCAATTTCACGAATGTCACGTTAGATACCTTTTTTCAAGAGAAAGTAAATAGTCAATTGTGAAATACCTAATGTACTCCTAAATACTATTTGATGTTTTTTAAAATTTCAAGTTTGAACGCTCACTATCCATATTATCCATTATCACTTTTTACTTATTTAATTATTCCTTTTTTCATCACTTTTTACGAATCACACTTGATCATTTTTAACACCCATTTTTTAACTATCTACTTGCAATTTTTTTTTGTATCGCTAACCTTCTAACATTCACCCAGAAACTAAAGCTTGTTGTTTTCGAACTCTGAAATATTTGTAAAATTCATATTTAACGTCTTAATAACACTTAATGTGTTACAGGCTCAATTCATAGCCCAATCCATCGGGCAAGCGTTCCAAGTCGCGTACATGGAGTTCCTCAAGGCAAACGGTATCGAAGACCACAGTTTCGTCAAAGAAATGGACTACCAAGAAGTGTTGAACAGTCAAGAAATTTTCGGCGACGAACTTCAGATGTTTGCGAAAAAGGTGCGTGATTGTTTTATGGTTTTTAGAGGATTACTCAAAATCAAAGTCAAAAAGAACTTTATTCAAATAGGCCCCAAGAGCACTTCCGTACAAATTAAATTTTTAAATTGATTATTATTTTTGTAAAAGTGAAGCTACCGCCGATTCGGAATGTAGATTCTGCAGAGAAGAATCGGCAAGAAACTCCGCAGTTACTCTTTTGAAAACAATATTTAAACTGACTACTAATTAATGTTTCTGTAGAATAACAGGTTTTTCATTTAATTGTAATGTTTAATAGCATTATTGACGAGTCATTTACACTATCAACAAAAAAAATCGTCGTTTGAAGTCAAAGGTTATCATGTTCTAAAAATATTTGGTGTCTTTATCTGGTCCCAACGTTAAGTTCTATAACATTACAGTATGTGTTATTATTATTAAACAAAATTGGGCTATACAGTCGAATTTAGGACATTGGTGGGATACCAAAATATTGATATTGATATCGACATACTCCGCCATATCCTTCTTAGACAAATATGTCTTCTCTCATTGAATCTTTCGATTCGTTAAAATAAATAGTTTTCAGGAAACATTTTAGAAACTTCCATAGTTATTATTAAGTTCATTACCTACACTAATACTAAATAACTACGAGTAAAACGTTTTTAAATTGGATCTTATCTTTTATTCATAAAAGGAACTCCAGAAAGAAGTGGTGGTACCGAAGACGAAAGGTGAGATATTAGGAGTGGTGGTGGTGGAGTCGGGGTGGGGTTCAATGCTGCCGACCGTGGTGATCGCTAACCTGGCGCCTGCGGGCGCGGCTGCGAGATGCGGCCAACTTAATATTGGTATGTTTGATCTAGTATTAAAATGTATTGTTTAATTGCGCAATCTCATTCAGTCTCTAACATCCCGCTGCTGGGCATAGGCTTCTTTCTCAATTTACGAGAAAGATTGAAGCTTAATCCATTACACTGCTCCACTGCGGATTGGCACATATATTACCTACTATGAGTAACGATCTATATCAGGTATTTATGATAACAACTGCAACCGACAGCTTGACGTGTTCTCCAAGTCACGGTGAGAAGACACACAAGGACAGACATCCAAACCGTAAAGAAATATCTATTTGCACAAATACAAATATCCATCTCGAGCGGAAATCGAACCCGCAAGCCGTCGGTGCTTTAGGCGACTACTCGCACCACTACACCGGAGCGGTTGTTATCGCGTAATACTTGTGTATTTCTTGTGGAAATCAAAATTAATGACGAATATATGATATCACGATATGCAATAGAATAAGTTTTACTGAGGTAGGGCATAGCAGGAAATTTCCTGCTCAAAATATGGAGCAGCCAGACTGGGGTAGTACCTCGACCTTACAGAAGACCACAGCTAAATAATACTGTTTTCAATCAGTATTGTGTTCCTGTTGGTGAGTAAGGTGACCAGAGCTCCTGGGGGGGATTGGGGATAGGGTCGGCAACGCGCTTGCGATGCTTGTGGTGTTGCAGGCGTCTATAGGCTACGGTCTTACCATCAGGTGAGCCGTACGCTTGTTTGCCGACCTAGTTACATAAAAAAAAAAAGTTTTTTTTTTGTCTCAACGAGAACAAGAAAAAAGTTTGCAAAAACTCCTGCAGACGCTAATTTAGAATTGCAATTTGCAATCGCTCAAATTTTCCTATTTATAATTATTGTGCAATATTATTACTGAATTTTTTGATTAATTGAAATATTTTCAGTCTATTATAATATCGCACTATATCTAAGAACTTAAACAAATGTTACACAATACAAGGATAAATAAACTATTGTTTGCAATTCAACATTTTCTAGCACAAATATTCGTCAAGAATAAATTTTAAATAATATTCCATTATTGTCTCCAGGTGACCAAATAATAGCAATCAATGGAGTCAGCCTCGTCGGTCTACCGCTATCGACCTGTCAGACGTACATCAAGAATTCGAAGAACCAGACAGTGGTGAAGCTGACCGTGGTACCGTGCGCGCCCGTCGTAGAGGTCAAGATAAAGCGGCCGGATACAAAGTACCAATTGGGTTTCAGCGTTCAGAATGGCGTGGTAAGTTGTATTACTTTATATGTTTAACGTATTTTTGATCACAGTTTCATACATAGACAGTTTGTATATAAGAACCTAAAATAGACAAGTTTTACAGTTTATTTTACAATTACATATCACCTTTTTTATTTTAATTAATTTTGTTGAAATAGAACATAAACAGAAAAATATAGTCGGACTTTTAATTCGATTCCAGATTTGACATTAGCTACTGTCATTTTGTAAAATAATGATACCAGATTTAATAGTGTAGTGATGAACACAAAAATCGATAAACAATCGCGATTTATGTTTATGTAATCATAATATTGGTGTGCCAATTAAATACTAAATTATTGATTTTTATTTGAATAAATACATAATTATTCATAATAATTATTTATTAATTAGTATTAGCTTTATTTTATAAAAAGTTAATATGTATTTTTGTTTTTTATATTAAAAACAAAACTTATAATAAAAGAGCCTAGATAGTTTTCTATTTTCTCTTAGTATTCTATCGCCATTTTGTTTATCTTGTCATTCGGCTTCATTCTCCCAGTCTGACTGCACGAATATCTTGTTTCATTGCGAATCGATATTTTGTTATTTTGTTGGGTTTTGTTAAAGTTTTGTTACGTTGTGTTTGTTGTTACGTTTATAGTTTTTTGTGAACTTTGAGTGAATCTCGACGGTCCCTACGTATATAAAGACATGTCGAAAATGGCGTTTTTTTTTTATTGCACAATTGGCTTTAGAAGTTCCATATGCACATACCTGTATAGGAATTTTTTTTATATATTATTTATTTAACGTCATTTACAAGACGTATATGAGTACAAGTATGATATTTTTAACGAATAAGTGTCGTAGATGCGGACATGTATTACTTATCGTTTTGTACGTTGTTTTAAAATGTGCGCCACACGGTGCGAACGCGGTCATGTCTGACATAGCGTCATTTACTCCGCTGCTTGTTCGCGTGGTAAAATATTAATGTTTTTAGATTTAGTGGCGTCTTTTTAGTTATAAGTATTCAACAATACTAAAAACCATGAATAAAAGTAGATCAAAGTTATTTTTTGGATATAATGGATATTGCAAACTCCAGAAATGATATTTTTATGCGTTTCTGAAGCACAAGATTTAATAAAAATATCCGTTTGAAAACAATAACACAATTCTACGTTTTTATAATACATTTTATTTAAATTCTATTTTATAAACTTTTCTTTTTTGCCGCGTATAAAAAGGTATGTCAGACATGTCTTACATACTTTTATTTTAATTTCAGCGTAGAAACAGTCATCTATCGGTTTTTCTAAGAAAACATAAAAAAACAAAATATGTATAAATAACATTATGAAGTTCCTAAAGCTAATAAAACATTATAGAAAAAAAATATTTATAATTGTACATAGAATTATTTCTAGAGCGGTTTGAACCTAAAAAACGCTCTCCTGTAAACCTTGGTTTTTGACATGTCTTTATGTACGTAGGGACCGTCGATCTATTTGTTTTGATTTTCCATCAAAATGGATCCTCAGCCAAGTACATCACAAAAAGACGTGGATGTTTCCTTGTCCCCAAGAAAAAAGCGTCCACGAAAAGCTTTCACTGTTACTGAAAAAGTAATGATCTGCAACGCCTAGAAGTACATAGGTACGTGAAAAATGAAACTTCTGCGCAATTGGAGGCCTTTGAAGTTGTGGATGAAAATGAATGTATGACCAAAGAGGCGGGTGGCCGAGCGGAGGCAGTTCAGTTTGAGTGATCGACGAAGCGACTTCGAAGTGAAGACTAGTGATCAAGAGAATACCAGCGGAAACCTACGACATTGGCTTCGACGTCGGACATCGTTAGTGCTTAGTGAGTGTACCTAGTGCTTAGTGTTTGTACCTTGTACTTAGTGTTTGTACCCAGTGTTTGTACCTAGTGCTTTGTGTCGGACCTAGTGCTAGTGAATAAAGTCTCTAAAAGAGTCAGCAGGTTTTTCTCTCCAAATCGTTCGAACCCTAACACGTAACAATATATTCATTTATAGTTTGAAGTGATTGACTATTCACACTCATTGCTCATTCATCTGATTGAACGAGAACTGAACGCATCACTATTACTTTAAATATGGTATCATTATTTTACAAAGTGATATTAGCTACTGTCAGTTGGCTTCGTCTAATTAAAAATACGACTATATTTGTTTTATTTCTCATGTTCCTTCATGATCACATTTATTTATTTATTTCACACACAATTATTAAAGAAAACTCTCAGATCCTTAATAAAATTAATTGTCATAACTAAACTATCCGTTTAGAAATATTCCTGATATACTTAGTTTACGAGAATAAAATTATAAACGAGAAGAATCGATCCGGAAATATTCAATTTCCGTATCGAATAATTTCGCAACGTCACTATTTATTACTTGTCATAACGCTGCAACACTGAAATTGTCAAATCTGGAATCGAATTAAAAGTCCGACTATAGGTACAAATTATCTCGTTTATGTCTCACTAAGAACATAAAGATTAGATTTTACAGCAAGCACAGTAAAGATGATTATATAGTTATAACTATTCATAGTCTAGAGTTGATGGAAACACCAAGGTAATAAATTGATCTAAACAAATAATAATTTCCTAGTTTTCGTTTTAAAAAGATGCCGGGAGCATGAAAACATATCTATTTCATTAAATAAACAATTGTGTAGGACACACATTCTGTGAAGTGGTGCGCGTTGACCTATATTTGTCCTAATTAACTCTATATGGAAAAGGCTTTTAGACCGAGTAGGTGTAGCTGGTGCTCGAAAATACAGTTCTGCAAGAAGTTTTGGTGCGTTTATTTCACCCATGCAAATATTTCTAAGGGTAATTGCATCAGCTATCGAACGTCTATCGTTAAGAGAAATCATATTGTACCTATCTAATAATTCATTATAAGAGCACCTTGGGGAATAAATACGATAGTTGAGGATACGTAAAAAAAAAGTATGATTTCAAGGCGTTTTTTTGTATAATATATCATAGAAAGGGTTCCAAATGGGGGATAAGTACTCAAGTTGTGAGCGCACTAAACTTTTGTAAAGACAGATAAATGTTTCTTTTCACTTAAAAGATTTCGTGATGCGACAAATAAAACCTAACATGCGGCAATATTTTTTTATTATTTGATCAATGTGTGTGTCAAGTGTGTCTTTGTATCTAGATAAATACCTAAGTCAGGAATCGACGTTTCATTATCAATTATATGATCCCCTAGCGAAAAAGTGGATGGTATTGTGTTTTTATTTCTTGAAAAGCGAATATGTTTGCACTTGCTATAAGCTAAAAATAGTTTGTTGGCTTTACAGTATTCATTTAGCCTATTCAATTCTTCCTGCATCAAAGAGATATCATTATTGTTTGTCACTGTCGATTATATTTTTAAATAGTCTGCGTATAAAAGAAACTTTGAATGTTTAAAGCAAAGCGAGATATCATTAATGAATAAATTGAATAGTAATGGGCCCAATTTCGATCCCTGTGAGATACCGGATGTCACAAGTTTAGGGGAAGATGCGTATTCATTCATGACGACAACCTGGGTACGATTTTCTAAATATGAAGAGAGCCACCGAAGGAGATTACCTTTAATGCCATTGTACGATAATTTTCAAAAGATGATACACCTTGTCAAACGCTTTTTTATAATCAGTGTATATAGCTTCAATTTGGCTCTTTTTGTCTAAACTTTTAAATATGTCATTTGTAAACTAATAGATTTGACAAGGTAGATCGTCCCTTAACGAATCCGTGCTGCTCCTCGATAACAGCATACTTTAGCATAGATGATATGAAGTTGTGGACTGGTTTCTCAAATACCTTCGGAATAGTCGATAGAATGGATATTGGCCGATAATTTGGTTTTTTAGTGCAATAAAGTATAATAAGTCTCGTGTCTCGCCCTCGCGCACAGATCTGCAGCCTGCTGCGCGGCGGCATCGCGGAGCGCGGCGGCGTGCGCGTGGGCCACCGCATCATCGAGATCAACTCGCAGAGCGTGGTGGCCGTGCCGCACGAGCGCATCGTCAACCTGCTCGCCACCTCCGTCGGGGAGGTAACACACTGACTTTACACACTTACAACCTTACTTACTGACTTACTTATCTACGGCCTTATTTACTCATTGACTTACTATGACGTAGCGAGCTTAACTCGCGCCCGGGGCGCAATACCTTTTTAGTACCCCTTCCATTCGAAAACCATATAATATGACCAGCAATTTTTTGATTTGCGGACCATTTTGCACCCTTTTGTGAGTAGCGCCCTGTATACGTTGCGCCCTCTCCCCCCTTACCCTCTTCTCGCTACGCCATTGTTGACATACATCGTTTTGTACTTAGTAACTTGAAGCCTTATTTACTGATTAGCTTACAGCCGTTTTTTACTTACTAACTTAAAACTTTATTTACTGATAGAGTCAGAACTTTAACTTTCTGACTTACCCATAGTATTTTTGACTTAAGCCTCTATTACCTTACAATATTTCTTGACTTACAACTTTTCTTAACTTGTAGATTACCTAGTACCATTTTTTATTTACTAACTTTCAAGTTTGATCTTGACCGCAGCGTCTAGCATAAGTTCTATTCGGCTTTTCGTACCTAGTATTAAAGTTGAGGATTTTTGAGGGTTCAGGACTATTTTATTTGATTCGGTAGGTCTGCTGTAAATATTGTAAATAGTATTTGGGCTTACCAGGGAACCCTGAGGTACTCCACGCAAAAACAACCTGTTAGTTAAGTTCGTCTTAGATCCAACCCTTCTAATGGTAACCACTATATGACTGTTTGTTAAAAATGTTCAGAACATTTGGCAGGTGTTGTACGAAAAGCCGTAGTTTTAATTTGAACTAAAATAGCTCTGGGTGCAGACAGTCAAATGCTCGAGAATAGTCTAGCAATACAAGAATACTACTCATACCCCTACCAGACGCTTCCGTTATATTGTCGGTGACATCAAATAGAGCTGTTTTAGTATTATGTCCTTTTCGGAATCCAGACTGATATATTGGTATTATAGAGTTATTATCTACATGAGCCAGTATGTGGTTAAGAACAACTTTTTTCTCGTATTTTGGATAATACTGGTAATATGGATATCGGCCGTAGGTCATTAAATTGAAACAATTGATTCTTTTTTAGGGATAGGTTTTACCGACGCAGTTTTTTCAACATGATGGGTAGGCACTGGTTTCCATTGATTTATTAATTATCATTGTCATAATTGGAAGATACTTTAAGGGCTCATTCAGACTGCACTAGCGGGTGCGGGTGCGGGCGCGGGCGCTTGGGTCTTAGCGTTTGCGTATTCACAGTGCCGAACGAGCTACGCTTCGGCTGGTGAATCATAATGGTTTAGAACCACAAGCGTAATCACCTAACAGACGCTATATCACTGTGAACGATACGGGCGGACCGATCCATTAGAAACGCCCGCGCCACCCGCGCCCGCGCCCGCTTCATAAAGACGCCTGGCTCGCGGGCGCACTGTGAACGCAACTGGCGTCTGCATACATTTTGAACTACACACGCCCGCGCTAGCACCCGCGATCAGAGTGATTAATCAGAAGAATCAATGAATGAATCAGAGTGAAGGCGGGCGCCTTCACTCTGATTGAGGCCTAAGAGCTAACTTTATAATCTCTGTCTATTTCATCATATCCCGCAGCCTTAGTTCTAATACCTTATATTATTTTTAACACTTCTACTTCTGATGTCGGCTTTAATTCAAATCTGTTCACTTTTAGTTTGTCTTTTCTTTATTGGGGTATTTATGGGACATTTGCTAATGAGACTTATTTACGTACATTTTGCTTGAAGAATTGAAATGGTTCACTTACAATAAATATTTTTCAGATTCTAATGAAAACGATGCCGACTTCAATGTTCCGACTGTTGACTGGTCAAGAGAATCCTGTATTCATCTAAACGCGACGCGCCACAAGTGCCTGCTTAACGCTCAACAGGGCTCTTACACGCGTATGTCTGTACGTAACACCGTGTATTACTCATAATTTAGCCTAAAACAAGTATATGTGACCAAAAGCTGGATAAGACTTAAATATTATCTGTACCAAGTTTGATCATAATATAGTCTTTGTTTTAAAAGCAATAAATCTCAATAAATGCTTGTAACACTCAAATAAGTATAAAAAATGATAATATATTTTGAATAAATGTAGTTTAATTAATACATATCGTGTGTAACTGCCCTGATAATTGCATTTGGATAAACACCTTATATAAAATCTAGTCGCGAATATTCTACGAATTCCAATGAACAAATAAAAAAAATCGCTATATTTAACTGTGCAAAAAAAGTCACAGATAATTTAAAAAAAAATAACTTCGCGAATAAACTACGTCATGAAATTCGTAGATGTCCTCGAAAGGGTTTTAGCTTAGCTATCGAAATAATACTCAAAAAAAAGAAGATTATGTGATGTCCAAGTTTCAAAATGCTTAAAACTTAAGTGGCTAAGTAAGATAGTTCTAAGTTACTGTATTTAGTGACGGAAATTTTGCACTCGCTTGACATAAAACGATTAAAAATTTTAAAATGTAAAAAAAAGTTTTCTAAGAAGCCTGGAAATAATATCAAAATTGTTAATTTTCTAATAATGAAATTTATTCATATCATGTAAAAGATATGTACTTTACTTTAACATTAATGGTTAACTGATTTTTTAATTTTGCTGAATGAAGTGCAAAATTTCTGGTAAAAGTTATTATCACATTGTGTATACATAGTTATTCCAGTTAAATTTTTTTAATTGTATACATAATATTGAGAATCAAAATGGCTCATATCTGCTTAGATATTATTAAAATAAGTTTAAATTATCGTCATACAAAATATTTATACTATAAATTGTTGCGATGATATGTCTACAAAATGCACTAGCCTTTGCCTTTCTGCCATAGACAATAAGTGTCTCTCTTGTCATGTTTCTAGTTTTTTAGTTGACGTTGCCATTTTAATAATAAATATTTTTGTAATATTTTTTAAATCATTCCACTTTTTAATACTTTATTTTACATTAATTAATCATTATTATTATTTTTATTATTATTTTGTAATTAGTATTTATTTTGTATTTGCATAGTTTTGTCATGAATCTGTATTTTCTTTAAGAAACATAAGTTTAAAAAAAATGTATAGCTGAATAGTGTGACTGAGGAGTCTTGATCTATATATCTGATAGCATGCATGCAAGTATCTTGAATACCCGAGACGATCGTGTCTGGGTCGAGTTGAATCTCGATGTGATCATTGATAAATAAATGAATTGATTAGTCGATATATAAAGCATTATTTCGTGTAGCGTTTCAAAAGATATGTCATATTTTGTAAATTTTATAGTGTGGCTATAGCGTAACTATGTAATCTATGTATGTCCTGGTCTTAGCTAAGCTTAGCGCTCTGAGGACGAGTTTTATTTATGTATAAAAAATCGGTATTTTGACAACCTATATATAAGACACCATTTAGTATTCCTAAATTTATTCCGCTTCTATATTTCATGTCCCGATGTTTGATGCTTTTGAATAATTATCATTGTAGGTATGTAATTCTTTCTATATTGTACTCGACATAACGTATTCCTTCTGTCCTGTGTTGCTGTTAGGATCGGTGTCTATTTTATTATTTCACAAGATCCCATCGACATAAATTATTATTTTAATTTAGAAAAAATAAAAATCAGTAAATAGTCACTGGTCCATTGCCCTTTAACACAATTTATGATTTAAAATAATTAAAAAAGATATAGATAGTACCATCTGATATGTAATTTTATATTGCTAGCTGTTGTGAATAAGATTTATTTACATACAACACAGATAATAAATAGCATTTTATTGTGAAAGCTGATATATTGTAGGTACACTATAACATGTGAAATAACTATTGTTGTTCTCATTTCTAAGAGTATTATTCTAGTCTGCATTAAAGTTAAGAATAAACTGAACAAATTGATATATTTGTTTTATTTCTAGTAAAGTTAGTGTGGCAAAGTGCGCCTACCGGGCAAGTGCACCTCCCACAAATATCTCGAAAACTACCGATTGGATACTAGTAGTGACACTATATATCCATGCTACAAACTAAATCATAGTTCTTGGTGAAAGTCACAGATGGCTGTAGTCATGTGAGTTTGAGATACGCGCCATTTTATTTTCACTGATATTCAAAGTGGTGAGCAGAGATGCATTGTGGAGTCGTTTATAGTCTACTTGCATAAGAAAATAGTAACTCATCGCTATCATTTAACACAGCGGCCAGCCACGCCCTTTGAAAAATGAGATCTTAGTAAATTAGAACGCCTATCTAGCAGTGCAAACTTAGCACCTCATCGATGGAATTTTGGGTCGAAAATGACCTTAATCGATAGGTCTACGTTAGGTCCGTATAGGTCTACTAAATTTTTCGTTAGGTCCGGTATAGTTTTTTAATAAATAATTTTTTAAATTTAGGTTAAAAAAATGCAATTTTAGCACCCCATCCATGGATTTTTAAAACCAAAATGACCTTAATCGATAGGTCTACGTTAGGTCCATATAGGTCCACAATAATTTTTGTTAGGTCCCCTATAGTTTTTTAATAAATATTTTTTTTAAATTTTGGTAAAAAAAAATATGCAATTTTAGCACCCCATCTAAGGATTTTTGAAATTAAAATTACCTTAATCGATAGTTCTACGTTAGGTCCGTATAGGTCCAGTAAATTTTTCGTTAGATCCGCTATAGTTTTTTAATAAATAATTTTTTTTAATTTAGGTAAAGAAAAAGCAATTTTAGCACCCCATCCAAGGATTTTTAAAATCAAAATGACCTTAATCGATAGGTCTACGTTAGGTCCGTATAGGTCCACAATAATTTTTGTTAGGTCCCCTATAGTTATTTAATAAATAATTTTTTTTAATTTGTTAAATAAAATATGCAATTTTAGCACCCCATCTAAGGATTTTTGAAATCAAAATTACCTTAATCGATAAGTCTACGTTAGGTCCGTATAGGTCCACGTAATTTTTCGTTAAGTCCTTTTTAGTTTTTTTATAAATAATTTTTAAAATTTTGGAAAAAAAATTCGTATTTTAGCAGCTAAAAAACTATAGGAGACCTAACAAAAATTATTGTGGACCTATACGGACCTAACGTAGACCTATCGATTAAGGTCATTTTGATTTTAAAAATCCTTGGATGGGGTGCTAAAATTGCATTTTTTTTTACCTAAATTTAAAAAATTATTTATTAAAAAACTATAGCGGACCTAACGAAAAATTTAGTGGACCTATACGGACCTAACGTAGACCTATCGATTAAGGTCATTTTCGACCCAAAATTCCATCAATGAGGTGCTAAGTTTGCACTGCTCGCCTATCTGAATGTTTTACTTCAACTGGTGAATTTGAACATATCATTCTAATTTACTAAGATTCAATTGGACAAGGTGCGTGGCTAGGCTAATTAACAGCGGTGACTACTATCTTAACGCGTATAGGCTATAGAAAGCGATAAATAATAATAAAAAGTTAGGTATTTAGCAAAACCTTTTATTTCATGGTAAGTAAAATTTGGTTTGGTACAAAGGTCACAGCACAGGTTCTGCGCTAATGGTCGAAAATTCGATCGCCGACCATGACAAATATTTGTAAGTCTTAACTGAGGTAGGACAAAGCAGGATATATCCAGCTCAAAATCTGGAGCAGCTCGTCTGGGGAAGTACCTCGACCTTACAGAAGATCTCAGCTAAATTATATTGCTTTAAAGCAGTGTTGTGTTCCTGTGTTGAGTACAGTGATCAGAACTTCTGAGGGGATTGGCGGTATGGTCGGCAACCCGCTTGCGATGTTTCTGGTGTTGTAGGCGTCTATAAGCTACGGTAATCGCTTACCGTCAGGTGAGTCGTACGCTTGTTTGTCGACCGAGTAGTATAAAAAAGTCATAAAAGTGTGATGCGGTCTTAGTGTTTGAGTTTATAGTATGAGTGTTTCTAGACCGCCGACTCAACAGGATTACAGCTATTGTTATTCATATAGAATGGAAAATGAGTATAAGATAGCAATAACATAGATAAAAAATTTTAAAGTAATCGTATTTGACAAGTTATAAATATGCGCAGTTATCATAAAGAATAGCTTAGAGGCCGTACTAATATATAATACTTTTACAAATAAAGACTAGTAAATAACGCGCACGTGATGTCTACTGAGAGCGGCTCTCTGACTATGAATTTGGCTAAAAGTTGCGTCATACATAATTTATTAAAAAAGAAACATCTGTCATAATATAAACATGATTTTTATTAGGTAGGTTACTGCGCAATTTATAGTACAAATTTAAAACAAACAAAAAAGGCAAATGTATAACGTAACTACACAGTAAACTAATATCTATGTATAATCTGTTATGGTACCTACGCATGCGCCGGGTTCAAAATGTGCCAAATAAAAAAATAATTTTTCATTTCTTATGATCGCTTTTTACATAACGATGATTTTGAATAGTACTATAACTAGCTTGTTTTCATTAGTAGGGATTACATCCTGTTAAAATAAAGAACTATACCCCGTCCGCCCATTTATTATCTTTTTGACACTTCAAGAAATTTTGACATTAGTGACTACCTCACACGTTATTGATTCGATTTGAAATAATAATCGATTTTATTTAAGAAGAACTTTTAATCGGTTTAATGAAATACATTTAGTTTAAAAATATTATCTATAATTCGTTTATTAGTTTTTTTTAAATTATAGGTAAATGAAATATATAAATAACTAGCTTCTGCGCGCGACTTCGTCGGCGTGGACTCCGCTCCTATTGGTCTTAGCGTGATGTTATATAGCCTATAGCCTTCCTCGATAAATGGGCTATCTAACACTGAAAGAATTTTTCAAATCGGACCAGTAGATCCTGAGATTAGCGCGTTCAAACAAACAAACAAACAAACAAACAAACAAACAAACAATCAAACAAACAAACAAACTCTTCAGCTTTATTATATTAGTATAGATAAATAAATGAATGAACAGAGTTATTGCTCTTTACTCTTTGTTTGAAAATAAATTCCAAGATTTCGACTTAATTCCTTGCAAATAATCAATCTTGGAGTCATAGATACCATTTTTATTTCCTTTTTTTATTAATAGAAACAATAATTACATGACGTAAATTTATTTTTATCATATGATCGATTTATTATTTCAAGAACTATTTCATAGTCTGTGGTTGTTTGTTATGCACAGGGTACTTCACTCAATCAATCAAATCGTCAATAAAGTATGACATTATTGTAGAATTTTAAGTGTGTTTTTTCGAAAAAAAAAAAACTGTAATATATACCTAGGCGTGAACTGTCAAAAAGATAATAAATGGGCGGACGGGGTATAATTATTGTTCTATTGCAGTGTTCCGCAAAGGGTGTGCCGCGGCACACTGGTGTGCCGTGGTCGTTTATTGGTGTGCCTCGGAAAAATAAAGTTTACGTTTATTGATTAATATTAAATATTGTTTCGGTGATTAATAAATAAATGTTGGTTAATGTTAGGTACTTAAAAATGATTTTTCATTTGTGGTGCACCTCCAAAATATTTTTCTATTCCTAGGTGTACCTTGAACACAAAAAGTTTGCGGAACACTGTTCTATTGTATTGTTTTTAACCGACTTTAAAGAAAGAAGAAGGTTCTCAAATCGACTGTTTTTTTGTGTTGCCTCAAATTTTTACTGGGTTTTGAAGATTATTTTTTTAATCGATAGGTGGTGATTGTCAAGTGGTCCCATTGAAATTGTCAAGTATTTTTTGAGTTTTTTTCTAATAATTCATATTTACCCGACTATTTTTTTGTCTACCTGCGTTGTAATTGGCGATGTAATTGTAGTCGGTTTTTTTTTCATTTGCGTGGAAACATAATTATCTGCGACACTTTCGAGAAATACATATGTTCATTAAATTTAATACCTGTCATTATAAAGAAAAAAATAACTTGTAGAAAAAGAATTGCTATAATATTTTGCAAGGATAATACTTACTAGTTATTACATACAATTCTTACGTACTACTTTAGCAGCTGATACCTATCTGAGAATTGGCCGTCGGTTTAAGCTAGCGGCTATGTAGGTGTACCTACGTTCACTGTATACACTATACTAATCTATTGTACTTAATATCATCAAAAAATAAGTCAGTTCTGGGGGCCTGGGATCTTGGACTATCAGTTTTATATAAGATACCGTAAAACGGGGTGAATAGCAATGATTTTCAACTTCGTCTTAAAAATTTGTTGTCTGCTACTTTTTTTTTTTAATCTCAGGTTATTTTATATAATGTCCGGTACCATAAAGAAAGTGCTGAAACAATATTTTTTCAAATATAAACAAAGGTTTTCCAGATTTTTAATAAAATATGTACCTTTTCTATTCACCCGAGGATAGGGGTCAATAGAAATGCGTAAAGGGGTGAATAGAAAAACTGTTAGGGCTACCGAAAATGACTTATCCGACAGTGCAAAAATGTAAGGTTGTGTATTTAAAAATTGTTTTGGTTTTAAAATGTTAAATGAAATTCAAAATTTGTGATTCAAACTATTTATGCGTATAAACATAAATAACAAAGTATGTTTGTATTATAACCGATTTTATTTTAATGGAATGTTATCTCTTTTCAATAAATCAAACAAGATACTTCTTATTCCTATTTTTATTTGAAATAAAATAACAAAATAAAAAACAACCTTCTGTCTTCTAATTTAACATTCCGAGAAGATGCATAGATACTCTTCCACAGTTTTTTTATTTCTATATTATATTTTTTGTACCTTTTCCTTTTAGGATCGGGTTTATATTATACAAGCGGCATGTTGAATCTACCTAAGGCGGTATATACTTACCTGTAAATGAAAATTATCACTTCATAAATATTATTAATTTATCAATCACTAAATCTACCGCTCTCTTCTAAATAATACGGACTTACTATTCATTAATAGAAAAAGTATGCAAGTAGGTAGTTATTTAGTTCTGTTAACAGTTTTTGACAACCCTATTTATTTATCTCTATTAACCCCTCATTTGTCCCTATTCACACATCAATCGTTTCTATTAGTCCATACTAGGCTTCCATTAACCCATACTATAGTTCTATTCACCCCTCAATGGATTCTATTGACCCCGTTTAGACAATAAATTTACACTACCTGTGATTTTAATGATTTTTTAAAGTTTAATAACGGATTCTCACTTATCTTCACTGTATTTTGATAGTTTATCGCACACATAATGAAATAAACACATTAAATAGTACAAGTCACAAGTTTTTCTTACATAAAACCAAGAGTTTCGGCAGTCGATTTTAGCCCGTTCACAGAGGGTAGACTTTGAATACATTTTAAAGGATATTATATCAATTTTGACATTTAAAAATTGTTGCCAACGCAAAGAAAAAATGTTGATATGTTAAAATTTAAAATTCTACCAAAATTCTTCAACGAAAAGTAATAAAATATTAGCCTTGAAAACTTTCCTGAAATTTTTTCTATTCACCCCGCAATTTCTATACACCCCGTTTTACGGTATAACCTTAAGAAATATATCATTCCGTTTTTCCAACGTAAAAATACCTATAATAAGGGGGGAATAAGTTTGATATTGATATGCCAATATTATGATATAAATGATTATAATAACATTAGATACTAACTAATAAGATGTTGATGTTGACTGTTTTAGTTTAACCGCCTAATAAGGATCACATTCAATGGTCTAACAATACTTTGATAACCTATATAAATAAAAAATTGCGTGCGTATAAAGTACCTACAAATGTCAGAAGTGAAACTTCTTTGGCAAACTAATTGAAAAAAAAAACTAAGAAAAAAAAAGCCAACGCCACGTGGTTCCCAGGCGGTCACCCATTCAAGTACCTACTGACCGTGTCCAACGTTGTGACGTCACCGTCCCGCGCGTTTCATCCGTAAAAAAATTAGCCTCATGCGCCTAAAGAAGTTTCACTTCAAAATAGTTCACTAAATGTGTTGCTAAGGTGCCATTCATATATTACATGACAGAAACTTTATGATTTTTGACCCCTCCCCTCCTCCTCCTTGTCACAAATGGTCACATTTATGAGACCCGACCTAGTGTGACGTCACATATTTTGCAATTTTGCCCATCAGATTCGGCATTACTTTTATTTCTAATAATGTCAGTTCGACTACAAAACAATTCAAACTTTATTTTTTTTTTTGAAGTTATATCTTTTGGCGCGGGGAAAAATAATGAGAGTAAAAACATTTCATCGACTCCTAATACCCCCTAAGTGACGTAATTTATGGATAACCCGTACAATTAAAACTCGGGAACGATAGGAAACAATAAAATTATTCTAGCCGATTTGTTTTTACTTATCTAAGGGGGCGTCCATTAATTACGTGGACTATTTTTCGATCATTTTAGACCCCCCCCCCCTTAGGTGAGGATTTGCCTGGACCATTTCCCTTTACGTAAGATTTACGCTAAGAATATTTTAAATCAAATTTATTTTTATTATTCGGGAAAATAAGAAACCATTCAGGTACATACTATAGTTAATTTAAATTAAATACAATTCGAAGCAAAAACAAATAAAAACAACACTTTTTTAAAGTTTTACTTAATCCATGGAGTCTCGTGTACTTTTTCTTGTAATTTATTTATAATAATAATTAATATTTTTTGAAGTTGAGGAGAGATTTTAGATTATCTCCTCTCAGTTTAAATAAGATTTGGTGAGATTTCACCCCCCCCCCCCCCCCTTCTGAGGTCGCTTAATGGATGTCCCTTAATACATTGTAGGTTGTAATTGAATAAAAAAATTCGAGAATTTTGTCAGTTCTCAAGATTTGGGTCAGCTACTATTATACTACGATAGGAAACTCAATAAGACACTCATTTACCGTTATGTCAGATGATTGCATCAGAGGTCAGTAGGCTGATAAGTAAACTAAATTATGATCACACTGCATCAATGACTACAATCTATATTATCAGTAGCTAATAGGTTTACATAGTCATTCATTTCCCAATAATATAATTCATAACATGGCATTTAGGCTTTAAGGAGTTGGCAACACCAAATTTAGTGGTAATTTTTTTGGTTTGACAAGTCAACATTTATAGGTAGGGATCCCTAGTACATATTTTTCACCTGATTAGTATCAAGCTAATTTTCCGGGAGTAGCTTCATTTTGATGAGACCAACAAAAAGTTCCTCTTCGAAAACTCTCGATTTTGGTAGATAATAGAGTTAGCAGGAGATAGAGCAACAGTAACACGTACACGTACGTGTACGTACGTAACGTACCACGCAATTTGGAACTTTTTGTTGGTCTCATCAAAATGAAGCTACTCCCGGAAAATTAGCTTGATACTAATCAGGTGAAAAATATGTACTAGGGATCCCTACCTATTAAGTTAGAAAATGCGATTCAATTCCCATTTTGATAAGTTGTTTTTCAAAAAGTTAAAAGGATTTCTAAGACATATTTCTTAAATTACTACTGTTATACTGTGACAATTCTAGTTTAAAATTATTGTACTAAAGTTAGAAAGATCATTGGCCTTTGTATCGGTTGTTTCTGAAAATTTTCGTATTCTACTCATTAATCGCTTATGCAAATGACTTTCTCTTAAACATTATATCAGTCTTTCTCATGTATTTGAAAGACCTGTTAATTGATATAATAACTTAATTAAAATTAAATAGGTGTATTATGTAACATTTTTGGTATCAAAGTAAACAAGGAAAATTTTATCATACTTGAAATTTTTAATTTAGTTACAAGTATATATAATATGTAAATATTAAATTATTATAAAATATTATTTTATACATAAAATTATTTTAAAATTAAAAAAAAGTTTAGGATTGTATGTTTAATTTTACTGTTACGGGATCAGTCTACTGAATCAAAAAATTGAATTAATTTTATATTAAAAAATATCTAAATTGTATATTGTAATTAATTAAATACCACTACAATCAAAGTATTCATCAAATTAATAAAATTTTAATTATAGCATAAATTCAACATTTCTATTCAATTAAGTGAAATATATTAGTAGCTAACTAGCTACATAAAAGGCATTATTAATCGGACATTTTAGCAGAATAGCATTAATGTCAATAAAATAATCTGAAATCAGTATGAAGCTGAAGACCAGTCTCGGTGACATAAACAAATTAGTAGAATATGGGATTTCGAATGTACCAAGTTCATTTCAGCCTACCGCAGTTCACTGCTGGGCACAGGCCTCAACAAATTCGCACCAAAAATGGCATGTACTCATGTGTGTTGCCCATAGTCACCACGCTGGGCAGGCGGGTTGGTGACCGCAGGGCTGGCTTTGTTGCACCGAAGATGCTGCCGACCGTCTTCGACCTGTGTATCTCAAAGCCAGCAGTTGGATGGTTATCCCGCCATCAGTCAAGTTACCTATTTTTATAATTTAGTCTGTATATCTAACAAGATAACAAATACTTTTCGTATGACTCAAATATGTACAGAGAATATTATCAAAAAGTTGTTTTAAACATAAAACATATCTTTCCATTTAACTTCAGTGTGTAAAGATTAATAAAAGCGGTTGCGCACACTGAAGCCAATGTATGTCTGAACCTGCTTTATGTAATTCCCTTGTACCACGTTTATTAAATTAACCAGATGCATCGCAACTGTAAATATGTATAAAAGTGCAAATTACATTTCAAGGCTTTTTATGTAAAGTTTTGACTGTTTTAAGGTTATGTCATCTCTCGTATTAGAAAGTTATGATAATGTTACAGTAAATAATAATCAAGTTAGCTCTGAATTATAATAAGTATTATCTACATTTGCACTGAAAATAAAGCCGTTATGAACTACAGGGATAGCTATTGTAAATGAAATAAAGATTAGCATTTGTTTATTATGTATTTTCAAGTTGCTCACAAAGCCAAATTAAATTTACATAAATACAATTTATTGATAACCTTTTTATACAAGTAAATAGTACTTAAGATTCATTTAAAACTATTTTCAGCAGATAATCACTGGAAAATAAATTAATAACCTTCCACATTCTATGATAAAAAAAATCAGTATCCATAGAGATCAAAAACTGATATTACATAGCATAGTCTTGAATGTACGCTGATAAGATTTACAAAGGCATTGAACTTTGTGACAAAACACTATCCTTTGTATAAAATTAACCAAATTTGATCAACTATGAAATATATACATTATCAAGGTCTTAGGAAATTCATCATTTAGCTATTATAATTATAGTAAAAAAATATGCATACCTAATATCATAACGAAGCTACAAGTGTTAAGGTAAACAATCTGTGGGTGTTTCGGACTACACTGAGACAATGAAGGGCGAGGCTATGAGGAAATGCAAGAGGTTGACCGGAGCAGGGAGACCGCGGCTCTGGCGCCGCAGGGCCGGCCTCTGCCGTTAATAAAAATTTATCCACAATTGTCTCTTCACAAGTTACTCGATCTAGGTTGTAAAACATAACTTGCACTCTTAAAATCATGATATATATGTTAATTTCGTCCACTTCGTGTAGCGCGTAGGGGAGGCACTGGGCGCGACGGCGGACGCTCAGTTGTCCATGGCGTACCTCCTGGTCCACTCCTTCGCGTTTCGAATAGCTTCGCTTTCGTTCACTTTCCAAAGCTCGGCCACATCGTTTGCTAGCGGGTCGTCAGGGTTAGGAGCCGATAGTAACGCTTGAATCGAGAGTAGAACCGTACGAATCTGCAGGGCTGGGCTCCATTTATCTTTCAAAATGTCCAAGCATATACGACCAAGCCGATCTATATTCGGATGGTAAATTTTTGTAATAAACCTAACCTTAGGCGCTGACATAGGATAGTCCTCTGGAAGGAATAGTTCTAATTTGAATAGACCTCCTTCGAACGGCGAGTCTTCCGGGCCGGTGACAATTACATGAAAATAACGCGCATTATTTTCGCTAGGCACCGCGCTGATACCCGGCACAGGCTCTTGCATCAATCGCTGTGTCTCTTTGATTATTCTACGTGGTAGGGCTGCCATTTTATTTATGCGGTCTAGCGCAATTTGTCAAATAAAAGCAGGTAATCATATAACTGTTTAAAATATCAAATTGTCTTAGCACTGCACGTGTTTAACACAATTTGAGGCACGTACTTTATACTTATAAATTATAACAGCATATTAGCCATGATAATGCTGAAAAACGCAACTACAAAAGCGATGTAAAGTACCAACTTCAATTTTTTTTTATGTTACATAGACAAATTAGAATTTTAATAGCCATAGAGAAAACGTGCAGTATAGAACTATAGAGTAAAATGCGTTCATTTTGAGAGCTAATTAACAAGACATAATTATCACAAAATAAATAAAATAGACTTAAATTCTGTCGCCTTTAATTACCTTTACACTTTATTGTATGGATTTATGAATAAAACAGTTACCAACAGTAATAAAGAGAATACGAATTTATTCGTGTTCTTTTTCTTCTCAATAGTTTGGCTATTGCGCACTAGATGGCAGGTGTACCGCATAGCTAACTTCCTATTACAAGAAATTAATTTTTTATAACCTTATGCCAGTTCTTATCCGCACAAAACTCTAATATATTCCAAATCAGCGGTAGTTTTGAAAATTAAAAATTAATTAATTATGAAATAAATAAAACGATGATCCTGGTGCTTTTCAAACATACTAGAACAACTTTTTATTGCATTGGAATATTAATTATGGCATTTGTTTTAAAAAAATGTATTTTGATATATTGATTATATAAATACAAAAAAAAAATGTTGCTTAAATGTAACGATTTCCGGGATTTGAAATAGAATGGCAAAGGGTTTATTCTATTATCGTCAGTGGAATCGTTTCCCGATTGCCTCTATTGTGAGTGGCGGTTTCGATATCTATGGCAGTTACTCTTAAACGATTCGGTGAAGTGTGAACTATTTTGCAACTTGAATAAAATATCGTAGATAAATAAAGTGTAAAACTTGATGATAATAGTAATAAACAAACACAATTTCTACAAGTCTTTGGCGTATTTTGTATGTTAAATACATTTTAAAAAGTTTAAAAAAATTTCCTCTTGGAATACCCTCGATCAACTCCGACTGTTAGACACGTTAGACATAATAAAATAGAAAAAATTGGCCAAGTGCGAGTCGGACTCTCGTATGAAGGGTTCCGTACCATTGACCCGGTAAAAAACAGTAGGAAAGTACATTGATTTTAATATCGGGCATAAAGCGGCAAAAAAATCACTTTTGTTGTATGAAATCCCCGCCTTAAATATTTATTTTATTTTAATTTTCATATTTATTATTAAAGCAAAAATACAACTGAGTATTTTGTGAATATTACAATTTAAACAAGGGCAAAAATAATCGCGTCTGTTGTATGGGAGCCCCCCTTAAATGTTTATTTTATTTTGTTTTTAGTATTTGTTGTTGTTGTGAATGGAAGCGTTGGAAGAGGTAGACCTAGGCGGACGTTTCGAGATCAAATTAGGGACGTCCTGAAAAAAGGCCATGTCAAGAGTACCCTAAACCGAAGAGCATGTATGAAAATAATAATCAAAGTTGACGAAGCGAAACAAGTATGTAAGGATCGTAGCAAGTGAAAAGAAGTGGTCTCTGCCTACCCCTACGGGAAAGAGGCGTGATTATATGTGTGTATGTATGTATGTTGTTATAGCGGCAACAGAAATACATACCTAATTTGTGAAAATTTCAGCTCTCTAGCTATCGCGGTTCTTGAGATACAGCCTGGTGACAGACACAGGCAAGACAATAGGGTCCCGTTTTTACCCTTTGGGTACGGAACCCTAAATAATGAGATTGGTCGCGATGTCAACGAGATGTTAACTTATTCAAGAAATTTTATTTCTTTACACGGATTTCACTCTTTAATTTCGAAATTATGTAATGTGACTTTATATTTTCCTTTAAAAAGATGGATGTCTAGGAGGAAGCGATTTAAATATTAATGAGAAGTCATTTTACTATCTACCAGGGGCGTACCCAGAATTTTGTAACGGCCATAAAAATTAAACAAAATAAAATTGTAAAACTCGAAAAGTATGAGATTTTTTTTTTACACTACTACAATAGTAGCTTGAGGAGGGTTTGGCTAAATCTAACTAAAATTTTCTTCTTAAAATCAATAATATCAATTATTAGCTTTGAGTATCAGGGTGGGGCAAATGACCCACCTTGCCCCACCGTGGGTACGCCCAAGGACAATAGGTATACTTACCTAATGTGATTTGTGATTGAATTCAAATATGAATTAGTTATAATTTTAACGGATACATTCTGAAAACTATTTGTGTTTGTCTGTGGCATCACAGCGACCGAAAGGTTAACTAGATTTTTAGAACCGAACGAATGATCTAGGTTTTGATAATAAATAACATTTTATAATATCCTCATGAGTGAGAAACACAAAAATAAAAATAATACGAATCGATAGAGTTTGTTTAAGTTCATCTCGAAGAGATATCGGTTCAGGCTCCACTGTTTCAGCTTGCATTATTGCGGCCACTGTAGCAAGAGGGAAATCATCATGATCTTCGTCATGTGCCGAATCAGTTCGGGCGCTTTCGCGTGCCGAACAACACAAAGCGTTTCCCGTTGCGCAGTCCCACTAATCCCGCGGGATCCCGCTCGATTTATGTGCGGGACTGGTCCCGTAAAAATAATACAGGATCCCGGTATTTCGGGATCCCGGTATCCCGGTATTGCAATGCCTACTTGGACACAAAACTCACTTTTTAAATATTGAGGCTAACTGTACGACTAAAACGACGTAGGCCTGACACTGTTGCCGCAATGTGATATTTGAATACATAATTATGTACCTATATTATCAGGATAATTTAAAGACGGGACCTCAAGCAACACATTCTTACAAGCAAAATTCTTGAATATATTTGTAATAAGTTAGTCTGATTTTGATAATATTTTCATCGATAACTAGACGCTGTTTTAAAGTGTACTGTATTTACTCTATAGCTATATTTAATATAAAAAAAATCAGAGCTCCAAGGAAAATATCTATACGAATTTATAGGTACGCGGATAAGTTACTAGCAAAAAAAAAAATATGCGACAACGAAAACAAACCTATTTTATTATTCACTGGTTCAACATCGATAAAGTGGTAAAAATACTTGAAATAGGTAAACTTTTTAATTTTCAAATGAAGTTTTGTCAAAAGGTTCAATTCGTTTTACGAGTCGAGAAATTATTCAGAAGAATTAAGAAGTTTCGATCGCTACAAAACCAGACGTTTGTCGTTATTCCGCAAATGTAATAAATTTGTAGAAATTTATCATGAATTAAATAGACCGTAGGTGGCTGAAACGTTTGAGACGAATCAAACTTTATTCAAGTACCTATCGATTTGTAAGTAGCTCTCCACCCGCGGTTTCGCCCTCAGCCTTTATTTTATTGGTCTGTTCTCTATTCTCCGATTAAAATATAGCTCTTGTCAATCAGTGAGAACGTAGTCCATTAGTTTTAAAGTTTATTTATCCGTTATAAACAGCATATCAAATCTATTCTCTTTATGATCTTAGTACCTTTAGAAAATAGACCATTAGTCTTCTACGACTTCATTTCGCTTGGATTTACGGCTTCGTTTATATCCTGATTTTATCCCTATTATTTCATAATTAAGTATATTTATACTCTGTTCATATCCTTTTGACTATTCATGGAATTCAATATTAACACTAGACCAAGGTTGAGCAACCTGCGGCCCGCTAAACATGTTTATGCTTCGAAATAGTGCCAAATTTCTCATTAAAAATTTCAAATAAGAAGTTTTTCTGTTCTTTTCTTGTTTGTTTTTATCTTGCATTAAAATTTGTGCCTATACGAAATCTTCACTTTTTTTTTAATTTTATATTTTTTAAATCTAATATTTACCTACTATAAAAAAGGTTTCGTAAATCATTAATACGAGTTAATCTATGTGCGGCCCGCCAAAAAAATTAAAATTAAAAAAATTTCCCATTGATTAAAAAGGTTGCTCAACCTTGTCTAGACAAGTCTCTTACCTGCTTTTTAATACTTTTCAAACTACTATTTAAGAGTAAAGTAATACGAAGTAAAGTAATTTACTTAACGAAATACATTTCGAGATTAAAACGTTTAAAATTTTAAATAAACGTGTCAATTTTGATAAATTTTGTTAGATATTACGTAACAACATGCTCTGGTGTAGTGGTGCGAGTAGTCGCCTAAACCCTGACGGTTTACGGGTTCGATTCTCGCTCGTGATTGATATTTGTATTTATACAATTATTTCTTTTGGGTGTCTTATCCTTGTGGGTCTCCCCACCGTGCCTCGGAGAGCATGTTACGCCGTCGGTCCCGGTTGTTATTATAAATATCTGATAATTCTGATAGCGATCGTTACTCGTAGTAGGGTACTTATATCCGCCAATTCGCAGTGGTGCAGCGTGGTGGATTAAGCTCCAATCCTTTTCATACACGGAAAAAGAGGCCTACACTCAGCAGTATAGGCTGTTATTCCGTTGTTGCTCTTATTAAAGTTATACTTACTTATAAGACATTTTTTTAAGGGTAAAAAAGAATCACCATTTTTATTAATAGTGTTTTAATGAAAATATAGTCTGTCCAATTATTAAAGTATACATTTTAACATAACAATTGCTAACAGTTAGTAAATAAAAGCGTTAAAATATTATCACGCTTCAAATAATTCAAAACTTATTCACTCAGCGATTAATACTTCTATTTCCATTTCTATAATCTGTAAGCTTATACCATAATACTATTTAAAAAAAAAGATTTTTTTTTAATTTTGTAAAACAATAAAAAAAGGTTAGACTCTTATATGAAATGTAGATAAAAAATCCGGTGCTCGAACTACTACATGTTCAAAGTCCATGAAGGATAGTCTTCCATCCCCATCCACGTCAGCCTCGTCTAAAACGCTTGCAACAATCTCGTCACGCTCTTGAGGGTGTAACTCCCCCTTAGTGAGGAGTCTCGTTGCCTCTAAGAGGTCCTCCCGACCGATGTACATGTCGTCATCCAAATCATATATGCGAAATGCGTACCTGTAAATTGAATAATTAATTCCATTAATTGTATTTGCATTAATAATATTACTTATGTTTGTGATAATTATACATTCCTTGCACAATCTCTCTAATTATCACCTCTTTAGGTAATTTTCAACAAAAATTTATACTTGATATAAAATAATATATGTTTTAGTCGACCTACGTTGTGTATCATAAAAGTCATAACTTATTACTGGAAGTACCGATTTTGATGATTTAATAAAAATGCGGTGCATGTTATGTGTTCCCATTAAAATTTGATCCACACCTGACAAGTACTTTTTCAGTTATCTCTAAATAATAATAATAGTCAATTACCTACTTGACTATTTTTTGCCAACCTACCTAACTAAATTAATAGTTATGAGACTATCAAATTGTTTGAGTACGTAAATATTGATAGTAATTGAAGATTGTCTAATTATTGTAAGTTAATTAAACAAAATAATTAAACTTGATTGATTCTGACATCAACTTCAAAGTTAAGAAGTGAATAATAGTGAAAATTAATCTCAGCGGAACGGACGTTATCGCGTTCAAGATATCGGGACTCAATGGTATCAAGGGTTCGTATTGTTAGGCCGACCGGCAACCACTGCTGATAAGATGGGAATAAAGATTTAGGTATATTCTAATACTAGCGACCCGCTCCAGCTTCGCACGGGTGCAATGCTGATACTAAATATAAAATAAATATTTGCAATCTAAGCGCAAAAAATGTGTTTATTTACGACATCACATTAGAAAACTTTAAAACTATCAGTGTTCCTCTACTATATTATGCATGTATTATACAGATTATGAACCTTCCTCTGGAATCACTCTATTTACTAAAGAAAACCGCATCAAAATCCGTTGCATAGTTTTAAAGATCTAAGCATATATACAGACAGACAGACAGCGAGAAGAGACTTTGTTTTATAATATTATGTAGGTATATAGAAGAGCTGATATATAGAAGAGAACCGGTGACTATTAAAAAGTTACTCTCTACTAAAATTATAAAGATGAAAGTTTATTCGACTTAAAGTTTTAATTACAATTTTATATGTTTCAAATTTTATGACAATTTTGTCACGGTCGTTCAATTCTGCTTCACTCGGCCGAAAATTTGTATTGGTACCTAAACTCAATAGCTTAGTGGTTGAAAATTAGTTTATGTTTATTTATTTTATTTATTTATTTATACTTTATTGTACACCAGAAAAATATTAAAATACAAATAATAAGGATAATTACAGACAGTGAAGTACAATGGGCGGACTTATGGCTATTTAGCCATTTCTTCCAGTCAACCCAATCTTCCAGTCAACCCAATAGGTTTGAATTGACACCGTTCTTAACTCAATCAATTTTGACACGTAAGCACTAATTGAATAAGTATAATGAGTAGGTATTGGTGAAATGATTGTGAATTCCGACCTTAAAGAAGAATCAGAGGAAATATTTCATGTCTGTTTACATCAATTTAATATTTTGGTCAATGAGACAATACATTTGAGAATCCGTTTTGTTAATTTTTTAAAATAATTGTAAATCTTCCAATAGATGAAAATAAAATTTGGCACTTCTGTTAGTCTTTGTTGTTTCAATAGCCTTAATATTAAAATTTATAATAATGTCAATACTGTACCGGTCTCTTTGTAATAATTATTAATTTATCACTAGAAAACTCTGATTATCCCACTGAGTATCCCACGATAGGTCGCCCGTTTTGTCTAAAGTCAGAGCTAAAGATTTCTTTAAACCGTACTATATAGTAACTCATTGTAGGAGATCCGAACTAAAGACTAGTTTCACCCAACTGCTTAGTGGTTGAAAATTAGTTTATGTTTATTTTAGTATATTAGAAAAGTACATCAATGGATGAGTACTTACATGAATTTGAATAAAATGAAACACAATCTACACTTTAAAAAAAATCAAATCATAATCAAAGTCATAATAGCAAATCAATTTAGGTAATGTACCCAGTACATAAATAATATTTGCATTCAAATCCCTAGAGATATAATGTTAATTTAGCTCTCTAGGAAATCATCTCATAACGACTATAATTATGTTAGGGCATAATACCAAGCTTTAATTTCCCTCGGAGCTGCCTCACTGAATACTGACATCATGTCTAAGAAGTCTTCGAAGGTAAGATTACCGGAACCGTCGTGAGAAAATACCTGGCAGATCCGTCTTTTAAAAGGATTTTCCTGAAAAATATCATGTTCATTTTTTTAATAGAGACAAATTGTAAACAAAATTAAATGAACTAAGATTTTGCTACAATGCTGAATATAATATTTTGTAGAGGTAACCGACTGTGTGTATTGCATTTGGATTTACTAAAAATCTTCTATTATGAGAAGCTAGAGTAACTGCTTTTCGTTTTTAGTGTATTTAACAATATTACGTGTACCTTTAATTCTGGTAGCTTTTCTATTTCTTCAACTGGCACTACGATTGTGTGTGCCTGGTTTCCTGTCATTCTCTTCGGCACGAGGTCCGGGTTCACTTCCCTGAATCTCTTGAAAACTCTGCAGATGAACAAATATGGTTTATATAGATCATTTAAGAATTTCATTGGGATATAATTCACATTAAATTATTTATATCTGCTCAAGAAAGTTTTCTTCAAATGTGAATTTTTTGTTTTCAGTGAATAATTCGTCGCGTACTACACTGCAATACACTGTGTATTGCTAATAGAAATAAAATTAAAATATATTCGAAAATTTTGATATGATAATAATAAACATTTTCGAATTTCCTCATGTGTGGGAAACACAAAAATAAAAATAATATGAATGAAAATATATTATTTACCGTACTCTGAGCTAATTGGACTAAAATACACTAATTAGAGCATTATTTATTTATCCTGCATAAAATATATTGATTTAGTTAAGTTTTATTTGAATAAAATGTATGTATCCACATGCAAAATAAACGCTATTAGAAGCAGAATCTTTAAAGCGCTTAATAAATTTAAAGTGGTGTACAGTTTCTATGTGGAGTTTGTATTTAAACTTTCCCACACTGTCCTCTAATAAATTAACTTTAAGCTATGGTAAAGAGTTAATCGAGCGACGTGTTGAATTACTAACAATGTCTAATTAAAATACAACTAACACTTTAGGGTGTCTTATATACATACATCATATCTGAAGCTCTTTGATAGATTTCCTCGAGGACACTTTGGTTTCATATTATACCAAACTTTAATATTAAACTAATAATTTAAAACATATATTATGTAAAAATTAAAAAAAAACAAGTGTTCTTTAGACCAGTGTTCCGCAAAGGGTGCACCGCGGCACACTGGTGTGCCGTGGTCGATAGTTGGTGTGATTCGGAAAAATAAACTTTACGTTCGTTGATTAATAATAAATATTGTTTCGATGATTAATAAATAAATGTTGATAAATGTTACTTAAAAAATGATTTTTTATTTGTGGTGTACCTCCAAAATATTTTCCTTTTCCTAGGTGTACCTTGAACACAAAAAGTTTGCGGAACACTGCTTTAGACCACACGACTGAAGTAAAACTTACGAAACGTAACTCTCTTTCTATCTTCACTAACTTATATCTTCCTCTCAATTACCTACCGTTCGCCTCGCCCGATCATACTTTTCGTAACACTCTCGTCACGCATTCAGCAGCTTACTCCCCTAGTCAAGCCTGCCTAAAGAAGTTGGAAGATTGGAAGATGACAAAGACAAAAGTGGAAGATGTTACATTTGGATATAATTCATTAAAAAAAATCGTGAATAATTTCATTGAAATATTATTTTTATGCATTATATAATTTAATCGCTTTTGTTTATATTTGTTTCATAATTGTCACAAAATTATACCCTTGATAATAGAAGAATTGGTCTAAAGGAATATAATTATGACGAATACCTTTGTGTTAAAGAAGAAAGTGACAAACTTTTAAGTTTTGCTATCTCATATATTTCTCTCAGTCGTTCTCCATACATATATACTTATTTGAAATCTCTTACACGAATACGCCAAACTCTCAATCATTTTGTTGAGTACGTTTTGCCTTGTACTTAAACCGCTTACAGAAATTAATTTTCACGGGAGCCGTCAATACAGCCATATAGGAGAAGAGAACCAATCAATTCCTTAGTATTGGTTCATGTTTTATGACGAAAATAACTAATGTGCGTTATTGTAACTAATATTAAAACAATATATATTAGATTACTCTTTACGACTAGATACCAGAATATAACCATCCTCGAGATTCGTTTTTGCCAGAAGGTTCGCTGTTATTGGAAAACTTTCTTCAAGAAAGAGGTTGTGTATTCGTCAAAAATCAAAATATCTAATTAATTTTTACTTATTTTTCACATTAATACTTTACTCAGAAATAAATCAAAATTAATATATTCGAAATTGCAAAAGAGGAGAAATAAATATATATAAATTTCGATTTGTTTTATTACGCTCGATTTAGCTTTTTTTTGAATCTTTTCTAATAAAGGATCAGAAAGTTAATCCGAGCAAACGGAAACCAAATTATCTCTTTCACCTTTATCACGCCATGAAACTGAGAATACAAACCCCGCTTTAATTTAATTTATATAGAATGAGGTTTCCTCGATAATCTTTTGAAAAGAAAACATCCCAGAATGACATCATAATCTTCACTGTTTATCCTTAATCCGATTTTTGTGTGAAACTCCACGTGTATCGTAACTGTTAGCGTGTCGTAAAACTTTAAAACGTACGACTTCGACCGCTGCACCCAACAAATACTATTATACCTTCTATTCTCTAAGTTATAAAGGTTAAATTGCTGTGAAATTTTAGATGACTTCCTCAACGTGATTTCGGTTTATTCGATTTTACTATTTTCGAGTCTTAATTTTAGAGACTATATTCGCGTGAATGTTTTGTCGATAATTCGATGGAGGGTAGAATAGCGTGTTTTCTCGCATTATGTCCTCCATTCAGTATTAAAGCCCTCACGTGTACGTGTTTACGTTAAATTAGTTTACTATTCTATAGTACTTAGAAATGTCAACTGGCTATTGACAGTTCGAATTTAATAAGATTAAGTATTCTTAGTAATTTAAAGTGGCGTCGTAATATTTCGAAGAATAAACATACAGGGATAGTTTTTTTTAAAACTGTTAATGACGAGAGATAACCTTTTTTTTCTTGGTTATATTAGTAATAGAGTTAAAAAAAAACTAAGTTAAGGTTGCTTATAATAACACTGGGTACGTTACGTAAGTTTGTAATGTACCCAATGTTCATGTTAAAGTATACATTTTTATACCATGTATCAAATGATCCCTTTAACATTTGTTCTCCAAAGTTGTGTATGACTAAGCATTTCTGAGGTCTATGTAAACACATTCAGTAAACGTGTCAGTAAGCTTTTGTCGGAATCTTAATAGACATATCATGTGACTGTTTAACTTTGCTGATGTAGTTAGCTAGCGTAGCTAAACTTCTTCATATTTGTTTGATCCAAGTTTGATCTTAAGGTGAAGGCTAAGTCATCTATTAAACAAGTAGTAGACATTAGGCTTTTTTAGACTTTTTTTATTTGACTTAATTTCATTTCGCAATAAGAACTGTTACGTAAATGCATACTTTGTTTGAATAAAAGATAATCTATATAGGTATTAATACGTGAATCTAAATATATTTTTATAATTTGTACCCCTTTTTACGAAAATTGCGCTGACGGAGGAGTATGAAATTTCGCACACTTATAGAGTGCACAATACTTATATTTTTAAAATATTTTTTCCATCCAATATAACCATCCAATATAGCTTCTACATCTTCTTCTATGCAGATCTAAATGTGAAATTGAAAATGAGATAGGTTCAGGTCAGAAATTGGCTATGCTTTGTTCATATAATTTCAATTTATTTTAATAGTAGGTACCTACCTCGTTATGAATTCAATTGCAGTACTAATTGTGGTTTTATAACGCGCCATTTATTCGATTTAAATAAAATACATGTACAAATGTGGTTACTGCAATTAAGCATGCTATGTAGTATGTATATAGTTTTTCATGCCACTAGTGTAAGTAATACTACCACCTTGCGGGATAAACACCCAGTTGCTGGCTTTGTTTTTTTTAAATAGTGTTTCTAAATCTCTCCATACGTTTCATGTTCACTGTAACGACCACTTTCCTCTTACTAACCTGCTTTTCCATATTATAATTTAAGCTGACATTTTTTTTATATATTTGAAATACACAGGCCGAGGATGGGCAGCAGCGTCTTCGGTGCGACAAAGCCAGCCCTGCGGTCAAAAATCCGCCTGCCCAGCGTGGTGACTATGGGCCAAACACATGAGTTCACGCCATTTTGGCACGAACTTGTGGCACGAACATGTCCAGCAGTGGACTGCGATAGGCTGAAGTGATGATGATGATGAGTAATGTAGGTAATAAAAAAGTGTACAGGCCCTCTGAAGGTATGCAGTTAGGAGTTACCGTTGTTTATGGACACCTGTAACCTGCCTCATCCAATCTAACGCTCTTGTCACGCATTCACCAGCTTACTCACCAAGTCAAGCGTGCGAGAAGAAGTTTTACTTCAAAAAATAATCTAATCAATTAAACCTCACCGTAATATTTCCTTCCTCGTGAAGAAAGTACAGTCCTGTTTGAAACAAAACGTGTATTTGTTATTTTTGTATTAAATAACTATTCGAACACTCGTTGTTTGTTAATATTTTATTTTATTGATTACACAAACTTCATGTTTTCTTTCAATCTCTTCTCAACTCTTGGGAAATTAATTTTGAAAGTTCTTGTTTCATTTTCTTGAAAGTATATTTCTATTTCATTTGTACTATAAATGAAATTAAGAAATCAATTAAAGTTGGCCCTGCCGTTGCGGATAGACGAATAAACTGAGAAATAATTATAAGTTACTAATTGAATTTTTATTTTTTCGTTTGGAAGTCCGAACTAGTTAATTAAAAATTAATAATATAAGGTTTTAAAATAAAATTATAATATATAACACAGTTTATACATCATTTTTAAAAGAGTAAATGCGGAGTTTCTTGCCGATTCTTCTCTGCAGAATTTACATTCCGAGTCGGTGGTAGTTTCACTTTTAAAAATAATAGTCTTTTTAAAAATTTATTTTGTAAAATACGATTCGAAAGTGCTTTTGAAGCCTATTATATAGTATCTACAAAAATTAAGTTTGTCAAATAAATTCGATTTTTAGTTTTGACATAATATTTAAAACTTTATTATTTGACTACGCGTTGGCGCAACTATTGTCATGTACACCTGATAGCGAACGTTAATCATAGTAGGGAATATATCCGCCAACCCGTATTGGAGCAGTGTGGTCTGATCCTTCTCCTACATGGGGAAAGAGGCCTATGCCCAACAGTGGGATATTACAGGCTGAAGCGTATACGATTTATTCATGATTTATTACATAAGACTACAGATCGACAGTCATGTAACTGCCTAGTAATAGTAAAGCTAGGACGGGGTCCGACGCTGACGATATTTCTGTATTACAATATCTCTAATTTTTTTTAGGAACCATTAGAAGCTACTAGATCTCATCCAATCTAAAGTTTCTACGAATTCAAGTTATTTTGAATTTACAAATTAATTTACGACAGGTAAAAAGAATGTAGCCACCCCCTCTCTTCCCGTGGGTGTCGTAAGAGGCGACTAAGGGATAACACAGTTCCACTACCACCTTGGAACTTAAAAAGCCGACGGATGGCGGGATAACCATCCATGCTGGCTTTGAAATACACAGGCCGAAGACGGGCAGCAGCGTCTTCGGTGCGACAAAGCCAGCCCTGCGGTCACCAACCCGCCTGCCCAGCGTGGTGACTATGGGCAAAACACATGAGTTCGCGTCATAATGTCGGGCGCGAACTTGTGGAGGCCTATGTCCAACAGTGGACTATGATAGGCTGTAGTGGTGGTGGTGGTGGAATTAATTAATACTAATAATAAAGTAATAGATAAATTAATGTTATATGATATTATTTAAGACATCCTTCTGATGATTTATATTCACATTTTATGAAGTATTTATTGAAAGAATGTAAATAATAACCGTCTTAAAAAATTAAACGCTTTAGTGTCAACAACAACAAAGCAAGCTTGCTAATTCGAAGAATCCTGTTGATAAAAAATTCTTATATTTATTTATTTATTTATTTATTTGTATTTGGGAAACAAACAGTACAATATAACACAAAGTAAAGAAAAATTACAACAAGCTAGTGCATATACCAGTCAAGTATATTACAAATAAGTATTAGAAGAGATATTAATAAGGAAGATATATTAATAAATATTATTTATTGTTGAGCCCGAGATTAGATAGTCCTTATTAATTAAATGGTAGTATGTATATTATAAGTTATAGAATATTTCTTTAACCATTACACAATACCCATGCAGATGTAAAACCAATTTAGATTTAGATAATAAGTTTCCTTTTTATGTTTGGGTTGTCTGGAAGAAATGGCTAATTAGCCATAAGTCCGCCTATTGTGCTTCACTGTCTGTAACTATCTTTAGGATTTGTTTATAATTTAATTGTTTGTATAATTTAATTTAATTTGTGGTGTACAATAAAACATAAAATAAATAAATAATAATTAAATAAAACTACATATGCAAAATAATTTATAATTACACAAAAATTTTGTTATATAGGCATATAACTAAATACTTATATAAAGATACCAGTAAGCTTAATGTAATTATAAAGAAGGCTGACCTACAAAAATAGAGCGCGTAAATACTGTAAACCTAAATCAATAGGTAAATAATGCTGTTCGACAGAGCAAATAATGAGGCTTTTATTTATAACTTGGATAATAAATCTTTAATCGAGTGTCTTAACAACTTATTTAAATACTTCGTACTATTAAAATAATTATAATATCATCTACGCGAAAGTTAATAGATGTACACACAATTGTGTGTTTTGATGCTTGTAAAATTGGTGGACTTTTATGATTGCCGTTATTGGACCGTGTGGATGTTTAATGGTCTTCATAAACAAGCAACATATTTCACATACACAAACTGACACACACATAAAATATCTATTCTTTTTAAAAACTAAAACAAAGTTCAGAAAACAACATCAGCTGCACAGTTCTTCTTTTCGTTGTTACTCAACTATATTCTCACTGTCCTATATGTAAATATCTATTTGTGTATAGATAAATAATGTCTACTCACTTATACATAAAGTATTGAAATATGAAAAATAAGAGTTAAATTGAGCTGAAGTGTTCATCACTAGGAATATAGCTTGTTTTCAAACATTTTTTTTTATTTCAGTGAAAAAATAAAACAGTAATTGGTCTCGAAGTTTACCTGATAATCCTCCAGTTGCTGTTCCGTAAACGTCACAACTTTGTTTCCCATTGTTATTTAAAAAAAATAAAAAGTTTTTTTTAAATATAAATAAAAAGAGGCCAAAGCCAGCCTGTTGCCTCGTCGACCAAACACTGTCGTTATTAGCACGACCGTTTAGGGAGTGTTTGACATAGAGTATTTTAGTTGTAGAGTAAGCAACAGACTTAAAACTAAAAATATTTTTAAAGTTCTAACAAATTACGTACTTTATTTTAATTATTATCTATATATCTTTTGTTTTCTTTAATTGTTACTGATCTGGGAGTTGTAGTGAGTAGCAAGAAGCTGCAATTATTTTTAGTTTTATTAGTTAATCGCAATAATTAGCTTTGTACGTCTGAAACGCCAGTACACAAAATGAATAATAAAACGGGAAACCATTTCGCAAATTATAGTTTTGTCATTAAGAAAACTGAAGTGTCAAAATCATCTCTGTATTTATAGATATTATAGTAAGACTCTACTTCAGAATCAAGTTATAAATCAATAATTATTGTAAATTGTAATTTTTCTTTGACTTCATCTACTTTACCTATTTCAGAAAGTTCAACTTATGAACTGCGGTGCTTTTTCGGAGCGGAGAAGGATTTTGAAAAACCGAACTTTAATGACTAAACAGGTCATTCTCAGTTTCTTTAAGTATGAACATTGAACATAAGCTATAGTTTTATAACAAGTGACGAACAACTGAAAAAATTCGAATTTCAAATATATACAGTTGAATTTATTCGTACCTACTATAAACCTTATACTCGTACAATTATTTCAAACATTTGTTATGTAAATAAAAAAAATAATATAAAAAATTAAAGTAATTAGTAAATTAAAATTGTGTTTATAATTTGTCTCTACCTATGAACTACTCTACAAAATAGTTAGGTGGAGTAAGATTGGCCGCTCCCCGTCCTCGTCTAGCTTGCTATCTGTTGAACAGGGTGTTCGATAATTAGATTGATGTGTCTTTACAACTATTTGTTACGGTTTTCGATACACTTAATTACTTCGTAGTCTGACGATCGAATTCTCAAATTTATTTATTTATTTATTTATTTATTTATTATTTGGCACAGTTACACGATACAAATCATGACATTTGATATACGAATAAGTTACAAAAGAAAATAGATAAATTTGCATCTCAATAACAACTATGCACAACATGCAAATAAAATTTAAAGAAAATATATGGTTAATTAAATATTATACAAAATAAACATTAAGTGAGACACGAAACAATAATGTTAAGTACTAAGATATTAGATAAAAGTGTTGTAAACCATTAATCCATGTTGTTTGCAAGCACACATATATTATCTGGATCTTTTATTGCCCTTACAAATGAGTTGAGACTCTGGTGGAAAATATCAAGTTTTTTAGATAACAAATTATATTGCCTACAAAAGCGTACTAGTGGATCGTTATATGACACATTATTTTTTGCAGAAGGCACTACAAACAGATGTTGCTTTCGATTAGACCTACTAGTGACCTTTAGCGAAACATGGCTCAAAACAGTGGTGTCGATTTTGGAATTGACCAATTTGTATAACATTAGAAGGTCACTAATTTGACGTCTCACGTATAGTGTCTCCAAATTAAAACGCTCCAGCCTATCCGAATAATTTAATAATATTTGGCGTAACCCCTGTTTCGAAGCAAGACTTCGTACAAACCGCTTCTGTATCGCTTCTATCCTATTAATATGACTTGCATAGAACGGTGACCATATCACGCTACTGTATTCAAGCAAACTTCTTACCAAACTAGTATACAAAGTAATCATACTACGAGTATATTTAAATGGTTCCGAAATTCTAAATATAAATCCCATCATTCGCCTTGCTTTAGAGATAATTGTATCGTAGTGTACTCTAAAGGTAAGTTTTGAGTCAAACCATACGCCTAGATCACGCACTACATCTACGCGAATCAACTGAACTCCCTGCACCATATACGACGACAGGACGAAATTTCTTTTTTTTGTAAAGGTGATAACTTGACATTTTTCAATGTTCAGGCTCATATTATTTTCTTCGCACCAACGAGTCAAGACATCTATATCGGATTGTAGAGCGATACAGTCATCGGTGGAATGAATTCTACGATAGATTTTGATGTCATCAGCAAAAGCTAGACATTCACACTTGAGCTTATTCAGGAGGTCGTTAATAAACATCAAAAAGAGTAATGGACCCAGATTCGATCCTTGTGGAACGCCAGAATCCGCGATAAATGGAGAAGACTCATAACCACTGACTGTCACAAGTTGTGTGCGATTAAGCAAATATGAATGCAGCCACCGTAGAAGCGAACCATGAATACCTAAATGTTCAGCCTTAACACATAGAATCGTATGATCGACGCGATCAAATGCCTTAGCGAAGTCAACATAAACTGAATCGACTTGTCCTGACTGATCAAAGGTGGAACTAAGGTAATGCATGTAGCTTAGAAGATTAGTAGCTGTTGATCGAGATTTGACAAATCCATGCTGATGCGGGCTTATAACGATCTTCAGGTGTGAATACATGCAATCATAAACCAGACATTCAAAAACCTTCGCAAAGCAATTAAGTATGCTTATTGGCCTATAATTAGATACACATTTTTTATCTCCTGCTTTGTGTATGGGAACTATCTTAGCCATCTTCCACATAGCAGGAAAATAACCATTTCTCAAAGACTTATTGAAAAGGATGCCTAATGGTTCAATTAACGCAGAAGAACATTGTTTTATAAAGATTGGAGGAATTCCGTCAGGTCCAGCTCCCTTCCCAGTATTGATTGATTCCAAACAGGTCTTGATGGATTTGTCATCAATATGAATCACGGATAGAGTCATATTTGATCGCTCAAAGTCAGGTATGTATATTGATGGATCAGTACGCCTATATACAGATGAAAAGAACTTCGCAAATAGGTTAACGATATCTTGACCACATTCAGCAGTACGCTCACCATAGTGCATCTGTTTGGGAAGATCATTGGTAACTTTTTTTGACTTTGTATATCGCCAAAAAGCTTTAATATCTACTGTCATGTTTTTCTCAATCCGTGATATATACAGATTAAAACAATCATCCAATGCTGTCTTGCATCTTTTACGCAACATAGAGAAGACATCAAAATCACGAGGATTTCCGTACTTTTTATATTTATAATGATAACGATCTTTTTCTTTGAACATGTTAATTAAACTATTACTGAACCATACTGGATATTTGGATTTTTTTACTTTACTTTTAGGTGTATGTTTATCAATTACCTCCCAAACAATATTGTAAAATTTTTGAAGAAAATCATCGCACCCCAAATCACTAATACATTCCCAGTCAATTTGTAGTAGTTCAGCAGTACAAGACTCAAAATCGGTCTTGTGAAACAAATACCTGGATGCCGCATTTTGCTTCAGAACTAGTAACTGTATATCATGCATTTAATAATAATATATTATGAAGTAAAAATTATGTCATACTATCTTTTGAAGTAAAACTTCATTACGCACGTCGACTTGGGGAGTAAGCTGGTAAATGTGTGACGAGAGCGTTACGAAAAGTGTGATTGGGCGAGGCGAACGGAGCAAGAGAGAGAGGTGCGACCACACATTTTCTTTATGTCTTTCACTCATAGGCAGTTACTTTTGGTATATCTAAGACACAGTGCAGGCCTATATTGTGCAGAAGTTTTACTTTAGTCGTGTGGTCTAAAGCACGTCACTCGTTTTTAGGGTTCCGTACCCAAAGGGTAAAAACGGGACCCTATTATTTTTATTCAGTTTGAAACACCCCGATTTGGGCATAAGCCTGTGTGTACACGTCATGTAAAAGAAGGACAGTATCATTAAAGATATATAAATATATGCTGATAGGAGATCTATTCTAATATCGTCCCAGTTGTTGTTACTTGATAGCGGTCGTTACTTGGTGGTAAGAAAATTATGCGCCAATCAGCAGTAGAGCAGCATAGCCAGCCTGTGCCTGTGTCGGGACGGGATGGAAACCCGGTCCTCCTAGACACGGCGTCGTCGGGACGGTCGGGACTGTTCAGAGGTGAGCCGGACAGTCCCCATGGAGGAGAAGTCTGACCTGAGGGGGTCTAGCACCCCCAAGTGCTGAGTCTGACATACGGTCTAGGACTGCCTACCCGGGCGTCCCGGATATCACTTGGGTTCCCCTGCGATATTAAAAAAAGCATAGCCAGTCTAGTATCTAATAGGATATTACTGCCTGATTCAGTTTCTTGAATCAATAGTTTATATATTACTAACATATAAAACCAACTATATTGTCGTTTTACTCGTTAATAAAATTTATAAGGATAAAATAAAGTTTATAAGGATATTATTTATTAGATGTGCGATGTTTATTTTTGCTACGTCGACACGAACACGCCTCCGTCGGGAATATAAGCGCACGTAACGTTCCACTGACTGTTACAGTTTGTGACGTAAAAAGTTATGGAATGTTTCTGTGTGTCTTCTGTTTTAACAATGTGTTTTTATTAAACGAATGTAGGTAGATTAGTTAACGCGTTTGTGTTTTTATCTCTATATATATAAATATCAATGCCACTTTTCGTTGTAATTTTATAACTCAAGAACTGGCTCACACATCCAAACCAAATATTTAGGCTTTGTTCGGACTATTTAGTAGATGGTTTATGTGAAGTTTGCACAAAATCGGTCGAGCGGTTCTTCATTTATCACATTTTTTGTAACAAAGGAGGATCATTTTGTTAATGGGGATTTTGCTGTCAAGTTGAAACTTTTTCAGTGTTGACAGTACAAGCATGATGTTATGTCAATCATTTCTGTCATTTCATTTTGGACGTGCTTCGATTAAAGCAAATTAATGATGAAGACAAAAAACCCAGGGATATAGTACATCACAAAAATAATTAACGCTCAACGAAGTGGGCGCAGGACGGCTAGTCATTTATAAAAAAAATTAAAGTATTATTTAATGAAAAGTATCATTAGCATCTCCATGATATATTATGTAGTATTTTTATAAGATTTTACATGGTTATTTCTATTACTAAAAATATTCATTCTTCTTCTTATTTCGTCTCTTATTTTTTATATATATATTTGTATATGTGTATGTATATAATGTATATATGTATGTATATTTACTTCTTTTTATATCATATTGTTTGTAAACTCTATACCAATTCTTTATCAACTCCTTGTACACTTCCCAACCGCTTCTCTTTTTCTAAGCCCTGTCCTATATGTACCTATCACTTTTTTTGTAATGTTTCTTTATGGTGTACAATAAAGGGTATTTATTATTATTATTAAAAGTACAATTTGAAGACGTATAAATTAAACAGTAATTAATTCTTAGTTGCCATACCACCCCATTAGGGGTTAGCATAAACTGCAATTCCGCACAAAAAATTATAATATGTCATCTGAGTTTAAAATGTAACGCAATATTTTGAGGTCGTGTACTCAATAAATAACTGAAAAAAATAGTCAAATCCATTCAATCGATCGAAGGAAAAAAAATGTAGTGAATTTAAACGAAGCAATAGATAAATAAACAACTGTAAAAATAAAAAGAATTAAACCTTATAACATAGCTTAAAATATTATCCTCCAATCTTCCAAGAGATTATCGAGAAGAGATCTCTGTGCCAGACAACCGTAAAAAGGGACATGGAAAGGATTTAAAATATGTCAGTTTGAATCTTTACCTACAGTAGCTGACCGAGGGAATTTCGCACTGCCATGTTTTTGTTTATTTGTAATTTTTTTTTCATTTTCTTCTATACAAAACTTGTCCTCTCAAAAAAAAAATGGATTACCGAAATCGGTGCTTCTGTTCTGACTTTATGCACGTACATACTCGTAGATATCGGCGATACATTTATGTTTACCTGTTTAGATTTTGATGTAACATATATTATAGAAACTAAAAAGAATTTTATGTAATTGATAATAATATGAAAGCGACCCGCCCCGGCTTCGCACGGGTGCAAAAACTATCAGTGTTCCTCCATTATATTATGCATGTATTATACATAATTATAAACCTTCCTCTGAAATCATTCTGTTTACTAAAGAAAACCGCATCCAAATCCGTTCCGTAGTTTTAAAGATCTAAGCATTCAGACAGCGGGAAGCGACTTTGTTTTATACTATGTAGTGATACATCATATTGCTGCTTTGTTAATTTGATAGAAGGTTTCTTAGGAACAATTGGAGCTAAGGTAAGGCTTGAGATATGGCGAAATGTTCACAATTATTAAAATTTACTATTTTGACTTTAACTACTAATTAACCAATCTAACATCATTAGTTTAAGCATAAAGACAAAAAAAATAATGTATAATTCGTTACTCTACTTCTATTAAAGTCACTGAGGTGAGGCACAACATGAAATATCCTGCTAAAATCAGGACCAGCCCGACTGGGGAAGTACCTTGACCTTTCAGAAGATCACAGCTAAATAATACTGCGGATGATGAGATTGGGGGTAGGATCGGCAACGCGCTTGCGATGCTTTTGGTGTTGCAAGCATCTATAGGCTACGTAATTGCTTACTATTAATTGAGCCATACGCTTGTATCCGAACCCACCTTGTTGGATATGAAGAAAACATTTTCGTTATAGGTTTACTATACGTTACTACTTACTTACGACCTTCACCTGTGGGCAAAGGGTACACTTGAAACTGTTATTTGCATTTTATTAACAATAATGAAACAAATATCTTGCTGTAATTTCTTTAATATATAGGTCTACAAATGATTAAATAACAACTACTTCCTTATTGTTATTCTAGGCCCATCCAGAACATTCGTCCAAACATTCATATTCGGTTCCAAAGTTATTAGTATAGGGCTTCGGTTCAGGACAGTGGTCAGCCCAACGGATTGTATGACATATTCTACGGTGCCAATCGTAGACCCACCTGAAATAAAGTTTTTTTTAATGGTTCTAAAAATTCTAAATTACAACCTGGTGGTAAAAAAAAAGGAAAAAACAGTAGGCACATGGGTATTGGGTAGGCTATACGTATTCTGTAAAAACCTGTACCAATTACGGTTCCACTAATAATAAATAATAAATAAATAAATATCTTATAACACACACACACATATATATATATATATACACACGCGGTCATAGTCCTATGGTAAGCAACTTAATGCTTGTATTACAGGTAACAGCCGACTGTTGATTAATATACGTAGACATAATACACATACAAATATATAAATACAAATATTAAACCCAGACTCAGGCGGTAATCGAACCCGCAACACGCGGAACAGAAAGCAGGGCGCCAACGGGCTACTCTAATAATCCTCCAAAAACCGATTATATCGACGAACAGACTGACGAATTGTGATACGAATGGTATTAGTACCAAAACTTCTAACGGTTTTTTGGTAATAAAGCTTTTTTTTTCATTTTACCAAACCATTTTTACAAAACCTGGACTGGTATCTCGTTGATGTTATAAGCTGTAAGTATGAATAATTCATTTGAGAAGAAAAAATCGGCTGTAAAACTTAATATACCTTGTCAGTAACTATGAATAATCATTGGAGCAAAAAAAATTGGCTGTAAAACTTAATAGGTATACCTTGTCAGTAACTATGAATAATCATTGGAGCAAAAAAAAAATCTGCTGTAAAACTTAATATATCTTGTGGAGGGGTCGCAAGTAACAGCTAGTCTCTCTGACAAAATAATTCTATTAGAAATGCAAACCTCTCTTTATGCGGCCATCTGTCTCGCACGACCCACTCGATCTGGCAATGTCTTTCCCTTGGTTTAACTTGACATACTTCTGTTGTGACTAGAAGGAAAATTTCTATATAATAAACTAGCGACCCGCTCCGGCTTCGCACGGGTGCTATGCTGATACTAAATATAAAATAAATATTTGCAATATAAGCGCAAAAAATGTGTATATTTATGACATCTCATTAGAAAACTTTAAAACTATCAGTGTTCCTCTACTACATTATGCATGTATTATACAATTATACATATAAACCTTCGCCTGGAATCACCCTATTTACTAAAGAAAACCGCATCAAAATCCGTTGCGTAGTTTTAAAGATCTAAGCATATATACAGACAGACAGCGGGAAGAGACTTTGTTTTATAATATGTAGTGATACTAGTTATCGCCCAGTGGTCGAAATACGACATATTGTTATATTCGAAAGCTACAAAAATAAAGTTACGTCCCATAGAAATTTGGGAGAGATCTGACGAGCAGTTTTTGAGCTATCTCAATAACGCATATTTAATTGACGACGCGTTGGCGCAACGGTCACATCACTGGTTTGCTGGCAGGTGCGGTTTCGATTCCCGCACATGACAAATATTTGTATTGACCATATAGATGTTTATCGTGGTCTGGGTGTTTGTGCAGTCCTCGTGGCCCGTGGGTCTCCCCACCGTGCCTCGGAGAGTACGTCAAGTCGTACGTGGTGGATTAAGCTCTGATTCTTCTCCTACATGAGGAAAGAGGCCTATAGCTGTGAGATATTACAGGCTGAAGCGTACTTTGATGATGTTCTGGTTTCATTAACTAAATTATCGATGTCAATTCAATTCTTTTATTTTACTGTTTGGAAACAAATGCAATTATTTATTATTAAATACAAAAATGTCTGGAAGAAATGGCTAAATAGCCATAAGACCGCCCATTGTACTTCACAGTCTGTAAATATCTTTAAATGTGTTTAATGTTAAAATGTAGTTGTGGTGTACAATAAAGTATAAATAAATAAATAAATAAATAAATACTCACCGCGTGCCTCACTCCAATTCATAAAAACGACGAAGATAAGAAGTAAAATAAACATTTTAAGGTTATCGAACAACCGCAATCACATACGAAATGATTTCAACGCATTGTATTCATTTTAAAATTTATCAGTGTGTGACGTCACTTGTATATGTATATAGATGTACCGCGACATTTCTGACCTTACTCACCACAGGAACATAGCACTGCCGGAAAGCAGTATTATTTAGCTTGTCTTGATATTTGTAATTGTTAATAACGTAAAGTATCATTTTGGTTGCCTGCAAAATCCTAGTTTGATGCTTTAGTACATATTTTTTTTATAATTAATAAGCTTTTAATAGTATACTAATAAGTATTATAAAGAGGTAAAGTTTTTAACTTTGTTTGTAGGGGGTAATCTTCGCAAATACTGATCAAATCATGACAATTCTTTCACTAACAGAATGCTACTTTATTCGGGAGTGATATAGGCTACATTTTATTGTTATTGACAAAAAAAATTCATTGGAAAATATTAGTACATGTAAATCAAGTCGGAGAAATGCGAGCGAGAATATATTATGCATCACAACAATAATTAACGCCCAACGAAATGGGCACTGGTCGGCTAGTTCAAAATAAAATCCTAAAATAAGACTTGTTTATATGGATTATAGATATCAAACAAACAAAAGGACTTTCTGATTTAATTATATTATTATATATTTGTTTCGCTGAGTAAAATATTAGCTAGTTTAGTCATTTATTTCATCATATTTGTTGATGTAGTCCGCGGATACAAAACTCCTAGGTCATCATATTAGTTAGTCAGCGTTGTGATGTTTTTATATAATTTTTACATACATATATAAAATTATTTTTTTCTTTTAGCTAAAATAAATATGAATGACAATTAAAAGTGTAAATAAAAAGTATCTGTGTGTACATTTTTGTTTTGACTGTTCGCCCGACACTTTATTCACACGATAAGAATGAGGTAAAATTTTAAAATCATTAAAATTTGTTTGTCTTTGTGTATTGTTACCGTTGGCTGTTGCATCAAGCGACATGCATGCTGTTTGGTTTTGAGTTACCCCCAAATTGTACGCAGAACAAGTTCCACTTGACGAAAGCGTTCTAACGCTTGCAAATAGAGTAAGATGTTCCATAAATATGTACTAAGCTTTTTTTCTTTTTTCTTATATATATGTAAAGAAATACAGTAGTAGGTATTTCTTTAAATTCTATTTTATATATGACCTTATTTTTAAAAAAAGATTAAAATGTCAAATAAGACGTTTATAAAAATTGTAATTTAAATTTTTCACAACCAAAAGTATGTACGTATAAATAGTTTAGAAAATAAATAATAATATAGTAAACTTTTATTGTCGTTTCTTTATTTTCAGGTAGGTTTTAAGGTTTTATTTTTTAATAACGTGACTTAATTATGTAATTTTAACAATAAAAACTTTATTTTCAGAGCAACACAACATAGTTTATTTACTATCCTTCATAGTGCACAATATAATCTTATAAAACGACAATTTTGTTTATGAAGAACATAAAAATAAGATAAAACAATATAAGATGGAGAAACTTTGTTTCGAATTCACCATACTGCCGGCGAACGACGGAAAAGCAAATATTTTATGTTTATCATCAATATCTACGTGTGATGATAAAGTTTATGCTATACAAGAAGAGTATCAATCCATTGCTCATCACAAAGAACTAATAAAAACACCAACTTTCACAAAGGTAAAAAACAGCTTAAAGAAAAGATATGAGGTACGAAGAGTTTGGATATCAATGACAGAAGAACTTAGGAAAGTCTACTTAGATGAGGATGATAATTTACTATTTGCAAATCAGTACTTAGAGGAAATTAAAAAAGAACAGACTAAACAAAATAGAGAAGCAGGTGTATTGGATAAATTATTAGAAAAACTAGTTCAAAATACACAGGATACCAAACAAGTAAATTTGAAAAATATTGCAGAAAGGTTTGTAATTGAAAAATTTACGAGTAAAAATTTGAATGCAAACCAATGGATTGACATTTTTGAGAAAGAATGCATACGATTTGACGTGACCGAAGATGAGAAAAAAATTGAAATACTCAGACTGTTCATGGATAAAAGTTGTGTAGATTGGTACAGTTCCATGATGTTAAAATTAACCATGAACTCTGAATGGTCAATATGGAAAAAGAAATTTTGTGAAACATTTACAAACAAAGGGTGGAACCAAATTACATTTGCTTTATCATTCAAGTATAAATACGGATCTTTGGTTGATTATGCCATAAAGAAAGAAAAACTGCTCCTGGAAATGCGAAATTCAATTGATACAGGTACTTTGATAGACCTAATTGCAGCAGGTTTGCCCGAACATGTACTAAACAGGATTGATAGAGAAACGTTGCAAGATACAGTGGATCTTTTTAATGAAATGAGAAAATTAGAATATTTGATAAATAAAAAAAATACATTTAACTACAAAAAATATGGAAACCCAAGAGGTATCCCTGGAAACAAAGAAAAAAGCCCATGTAAAACTTGTGAAAAGTTAAATAAAGGGATTCGCTACCACCCTGAACATGCTTGTTGGTTTAAAATAGGAGAAGGTGACAAAACAATAGAGAAAACCATTAGACATGTAAACAATTCAGTCATAGAAGCAGAGTTACAACAAACTGAACAAAAAAACTAATAGTGACACCATTAATTAAAGTCAAACTATTATTAAATAATACATTAGAAGTTTATGGAGTCTATGATTCTGGTTCAAACGTTTCTCTGATTAATTCCAATTTATTGAAAGTAAAAGGCAAAGGAAACAGTTTGAATAAAGCAAGTTTAGTAACAATTAATGGTGTCAAAAAGACAAATGGTTTGACGAACATAAAAATAAAAATATTTGAAATAGAAGAAAATGTAGAAGTATACATTATAGACGAACAAAATTTCAAATATGATTTTTTGATTGGATTAGACATGATAAAGAAATTTAAATTAATACAAAATGAAGATTTAGAAATCACTCAAAAACAAAACTTTAATAAAGAAGAATTTGAAGATAGTGTTTCAAATATAAATATAAATGAAGAAAAAGAAAAGATAAAGAAATGGAAAGAGGATTCTTTAGATATAAAAGCAAATGTTAACCAAGAAAAAATAGAAAACAAAAATATGAAAGAATACATTATTAATTTTAACGAACATGTAAAAGAAGAAGAGTTTAAAATAAAAATAAACCATTTAAATGAATTTCAGAAATCAGAAATAAATAAATTGATTAATAAATATAATTCAGTTTTTGCAAAGAATAAATATGACGTTGGAACTGTTAATGGGTATGAAGCTAGAATAGATTTATTAGTAGAAAAATACTGCGCTAAAAGGCCTTACAGGTGCACGATAGAAGATAAAAAAGAGATAGAAGAACAAATAGGAAAATTATTGGATAATAAACTTATAGAGGAATCCTGTAGCCCATTTGCTGCACCTGTCACTTTGGCATTTAAAAAAGAAGAAAATAAAAGATCAAGATTATGCATAGATTTCAGAGACTTGAACAAAATCGTAGTACCAGAAGCTCAACCATTTCCGTTAATAGAAGATTTAATTACAAAGACAAGAAATTGCAATTATTATTCAACTCTGGATATAAATTCAGCATTTTGGTCTATTCCATTACGAGTAGAAGACAAAAAAAAGACAGGATTTATAACACAGGAAGGCCATTTCCAATGGACTTGTCTACCGTTTGGACTAAAGACCGCGCCAGCTATTTTCCAAAGAATATTAAGTAACATTCTAAGGAAATACAAACTTACAGATTTTACAGTAAATTATATAGATGATATCCTAATATTCTCCAAAACTTTTGATCAACATATACATCATCTAACACAGCTGTTAGAAGCAATTAAGACAGAGGGATTTAGATTAAAGTTTCAAAAGTGCATATTTGCATCAGACTCTGTAAAATATTTGGGCCATATAATTCAAAATAATACTATAAAACCAGTGAAAGATAATCTGATTTCAATAAGAAATTTTCCAACTCCAAAAACACAAAAAAACGTACGACAACTGTTAGGAAAAATCAATTTTTACAATGAATATATACCAAGGAGAGCGATAATATTAGATCCGTTACACAACTTACTTAGAAAAAATCAACCATTTATTTGGTCTGAACAATGTCAAAAAGCTTTTGAGGCCATAAAAAATATCCTATGTTCTCAACCAGTGCTAGAAATTTATGATAAAGATTTACCGATAAATATTTACACGGATGCATCTATAGAGGGTATTGGGGCTATTTTAAAACAGATACAGCCAAATGGTAAAGAAAAACCGGTAGCTTACTTCTCTAAGAAACTAAATGGAGCCCAAAAGAAGAAAAAAGCTATTTATTTGGAATGCTTGGCCATCAAAGAAGCAGTGCAATACTGGCAGTACTGGCTTATGGGAAAGACATTCACAGTTTATACAGATCATAAGCCACTAGAAAATATGAATTTGAAATCACGAACTGATGAAGAACTGGGAGACTTAGCATACTACCTATCACAATATGATTTCAATTTAAAATATGCTCCAGGAAAAGAGAATTTGGAAGCGGATTGCCTTAGCAGAAACCCTGTATTAGAATCAAATGAAAACACAAATGAACAATTAAAGATTGTAAACTTGATTAACCTGGAAGATATTAAAATAGATCAGAACAATAATAAGGAAATACAAAATAACAAAGAGAAAATAATTAATAAACAAGATATATACTATAAAAAAGTTAAAAATAAAGAAAAAATTATTTTAACAGAAGAATTCAGTATTAAACTTATAAAAACTATACACAAGAATTTATGTCACATTGGAATAAAACAAATGCAAAAGACAATTAGTCCACTATATATAGCAAGAAATCTAACTAAAAATATTAAAAAAATATGTAGACAATGTGAAGTCTGTATAAAGAATAAAACAAGAGGACAATATAAATTTGGTTTGATGTCGCATTTGGGTCCTGCCACAAAACCATTCGAAATCATGTCTATAGATACAATAGGTGGTTTTGGAGGTTCGAGATCTACAAAAAAATATTTGCACTTACTAGTGGATCACTTTAGTAGACATGCATTCATTTTAACCTCAAAAACACAGAGTGCTAATGATTTTATTAAACTTGTCAAAAATGTGTCAGACACAGAAGACATTGGTATGATACTTACTGACCAATACCCAGGTATTAATTCAAAAGAGTTCAAAGAGTTTTTAAAGGCCAAACAGATAATTATGGTGTTTACCGCGGTGAATGCTCCATTCTCAAATGGTCTAAATGAGAGACTGAACCAAACACTGGTTAATAAAATCAGATGCAAAATAAATGAAGATGGAAGTAAGAGGGCCTGGACAACAATAGCACATGAATGTGTGAGTAAATATAACCAAACTCCTCACTCTGTCACAGGTTTTTCACCAAATTATCTTTTATATGGTACGGATTGCACGGTTTTACCTAAAGAATTGAAGCAAGAAAAAACTCAAAATGACTGGATCAGAGATAAGACGATAGCGCTTCAAAATACAATAGAATCACATAATTACAATAAAAGACAATTTGACAAAAATAGAAAAAACCATGAATTTAAAATTGGGGACATGGTGTATGTGGAAAACGGCAACACGCTGAATAGAAAAAAACTAGAAGAACTGAGGATTGGGCCATTTCAAATTATAGAAAAAGTTTCAAAATCAATATATAGAATCGACACGGGACACAAAAAAACTGAATCTAATCTTTTTCATATTACGAAGCTTATTCCAAAACAAATAATAGAAGAAGTAGTAGGAGATGAAGAAACATAACAAAAAAAATTTAATCATGTAAACTTTACTTCCAAAGGGGGGAGATGTAAAGAAATACAGTAGTAGGTATTTCTTTAAATTCTATTTTATATATGACCTTATTTTTAAAAAAAGATTAAAATGTCAAATAAGACGTTTATAAAAATTGTAATTTAAATTTTTCACAACCAAAAGTATGTACGTATAAATAGTTTAGAAAATAAATAATAATATAGTAATAATTGTGAAGGAGGGAATAGTAAACTTTTATTGTCGTTTCTTTATTTTCAGGTAGGTTTTAAGGTTTTATTTTTTAATAACGTGACTTAATTATGTAATTTTAACAATAAAAACTTTATTTTCAGAGCAACACAACATAGTTTATTTACTATCCTTCATAGTGCACAATATAATCTTATATATAATTTCCTATATCTACCTTTTTCATATTCTAATTTTTGTTTACATAGGTAGTCTTGTTTAGATAAAGATACAATGTGTAATTTTATACATTAAATGCTTTTTAAAAAATATAAAAAATTGCTCCGCCATGACAGCTATTCGCTGCCGTGACCAGGATTCGAACCTGGGTTACTACGGCCACAACGTAGGGTCCTAACCACTAGACGATCACGGCTATCGGAGCTGATACCTTTTCTTACCAAAATATAAACTGCATTCATTCTTAAATAAAATGGTGTTAAAATAAAATGGTAACAAATCTAGCACTTTTTGTATTAAAATCAATTACATCTTAATTTGACCGAGTTTCATCAAACTGGAGTGCTTACTTTCTCTACTGCGTAACCACCCGTAATACTACTGTAATACATATACTAGCGTTGGCTTCAGGGTTTGCTTTCTTAAAATTAGAAATATACACTTTTTGATTTACAATTATCAATTGATATATTATAATTGACAACTGCTCTGGTATAGTAGACAGTAGTGCGTGTAGTCGCAATAACACCGACGGTTGAGGGTTCGATTATAAGTAGGTATAATATAATAACCGCTTTGGTGTAGTGGTGCGAGAAGTCGCCTAAAACACTGACGGTTTACGGGTTCGATTACCGCTCGGGATGGATATTTGCATTTGTAAAAAAAATATTTTGACTTTGGATGTCTGTCCTTGTGGATCTCCTCATCATGACTAGGAGAGAACGCGGTCCCGGTTGTTATCATACCTGATAGCGATCGTTACTCATAGTAGGGAACCTATCCGCCAACCCACAGTGGAGCGGCGTCGTGGAATAAGCTCCAACCTTTTTCCTATATCTCTACAAAACTCCTTATTAACTGTTTTGCGCAGAGATACATAATTATGAGAATGAATTACAGTAACAAAACAAAGGCGGTCGCGGGTATGATTCTCCAATATCTAAATATACGCCTAAGAAGCATTTGTCTAGAATTGGGATGTTATAGGCTTATTCAGTTTATTTCAGTTCTTGTACTTTTTACCACTACACCACTACAGCCTATCACAGTCCACTGTTGGACATAGGCCTACACAAGTTCGCGCCCGACATTATGACGCGAACTCATGTGTGTTGCCCATAGTCACCACGCTGGGCAGGCGGGTTGGTGACCGCAGGGCTAGCTTTGTCGCACCGAAGACGCTGCTGCCCATCTTCGGCCTGTGTATTTCAAAGCCAGCATGGATGGTTATCCCGCCATCCGTCGGCTTTTTAAGTTCCAAGGTGGTAGTGGAACTGTGTTATCCCTTAGTCGCCTCTTACGACACCCACGGGAAGAGAGGGGGTGGCTACATTCTTTAGTGCCGTAGCCACACAGCACACTTACTTTTTAATTTTAGTATAAAAGCCTGACGATGTGAACTTGTGATATTCCTGCGGAAAGATTAGAAATTCAATAAATCTTATCTGTCTTTAAATCTCGTAGTAGCTGAGGTAGGAACCATCAGGATGCCGGGGCGAGGTGGCGACTGCTAGCGCGACCCCAACTCGCCCCACCCAGGCGGACGACGGCTCACACGTGGTGGTTTTTAGTCAATAGGAGTCTGACATAACCCTCTGGCGCCCCCACGCCGGAGGTTATCCATGATGGATTTTCCTACATCAGGATATATTCTGCTAAAAATTTGGAGCAGCCCCACTTGGGACGTACCTCGACCTTAAAGAAGATCACAGCTAAATAATACTGCTATCGAGCAGTGTTGCGTTACTGGGGTGAGTGAGGTGACCAGAACTCCTGGGGGGGATTGGGGGTAGGGTCGGCAACGTGCTTGCGACGCTTCAAGTGTTGCAGGCGTCTATCTATAGGTAATCGCTTGCCATCAGGTCAGCTATACGCTTGTTTGTCGACCTAGTTGTATAAAAAAATCTTTTATTAGCTGAATCGGGTAAAAAAATATGAACTAACTAGTCTGGAGAGTTCAGAAAATTAATCTCAAAGAACAAAATAGTAGTAATCTTAATGAGATACTCATCACTCGTATAGTATTGAACTTTGCTCTTCTTTTTCTAATTATGTTTAAGGCCACTGTATTTCAAAGAGGTTATGCGAAGTCGAGCTTTAATGAATCCTCTTAATTAAATTTCTTTTTTTTTTTTTGTAAAGAAAGTACGGTTCGGCTGATGGTTAGTGTGTACCGTAGCCTAAGGAGGCTTGCAATGCCACGAGCATACTCCTCAGGAACGTTACCAAGAACTAAATACAGCCTACGATCAGTATAACTTATTAATACCTCTGTGATCTTTTGTAGAGTTATCGTACTTTCTCAGTCAGGCTAAAAAGGGCATCTTTAAGATTCAAGATATCGTCTATAAAATTGACTTACTAATATATCACTACAGGTATCTACATAAAAATTAACTGAAGGAATCGCCTGTGACGAGTATATTCATTGTTTGCTGTATTTCATATAATTATAAAAAAACAATAGCTCCGCCGTAACAGCTATTCGCTGCCGTGACCAGGATTCGAACCTGGGTTACTACGGCCACAACGTAGGGTCCTAACCACTAGACGATCACGGCTATCGGAGCGGATACCTTTTCTTACCAAAATATAAACTGCATTCATTCTTAAATAAAATGGTGTTAAAATAAAATGGTAACAAATCTAGCACTTATTGTATTAAAATCAATTACATCTTAATTTGACAGAGTTTAATCAAACTGGAGTGCTTACTTTCTCTACTCGCGTAACCACCCGTAACATTGAAACAATCGTTAGTCTGACACTGAGCTTGCTTGCGAAGGTACCATAAAACGTTTATTTATTTTTTTCTATAAAGAGCTTCTGAGAAGCTAGCCGTAGTCTATGGACACCTGCATCACCAGGTGCATTCCGAACGCGTTTACGACCCTAACCTCAATCGTCAACCTTTTTTTATCGAGGTAGGATTTAACAGGAAATATGTCACTCAAAAACTGCACTGCTGTTTTTTCCTGTAGCGAATAAGGCAGCCACAACTTCTGCAGATGGGTTGCGTTGACAGCTGGTTTCCATTATTATTATTGGTAACATGGTTGTGATGCTGTGAGCGTAGGGACACCGCTTTCAGGTAAAGAAAATTAAAAAAAAAACTTTGCACTTCATTCGGTTCGGGTTCGATTCCTAAGCAATTCAAAATATTTTCTTTCTTTGTAATTTTGTATACTTAAATTATCAAGATGAATCTAACTATATAAATCCGTTTAGCGGTTTGGAAGATATGAGGCAATAAAAATATGACATATTAATATACAAGATACGCTTCCTTCTTGGTAATTGAGTAAAAAGGGGTAAAATTTATATTGAAAAATAAACATCAAACCGTAACAAACGAGTATTGTCTGAAGTGTCTTAAAACAATACTAGAAGTTATAACTTCTGTCAGTAGAAAGTTGAAGCGCATTCAGGAATTCCCTCTGAAGCAAACATTTCAAAATATTGCTATTCAATATTTAATCTACAGTCTACACTTTTATATGGCTATGATTGGGGTTTCTCTCAAAGATAGACTTAGAAACGAGACTATCCGCGAGAGAACGAAAGTAACCGACATAGCCCACAGAATTAGCAAGTTGAAGTGGCAGTGGGCTGGTCATCTGTGTCGCAGGACCGATGGCCGTTGGAGCAGACGTGTCCTGGAGTGGAGACCGCGTCTTGGCAAACGCAGTGTGGGACGTCCTCCGGCCCGTTGGACCGACGATCTTCGCAATATTGCCGGTGTAGGCTGGATGAGGATTGCGGAAAACCGGGATGTCTGGCGCGAACTTGGGGAGGCCTATGTCCAGCAGTGGACTGCAATAGGCTGAACTGACTGACTGACTACACTTTTATTAAAATTTTCTTTTACCTAGTTATTAACTTCACCTCCGTTTAATTTTAACTTCATTTGACATTACAGTAATGCTTAAAATAATCTTTTACTTGCTACGAAATTGTTATAATTTCTATCAAAATTTAGAAACTTCAAAGTATATATTTCAATTCGACGGACATGCTTTTAGATAGGGGTATAACTTATTAAGCACAATAACTTATATTGAAAATATACAAAATTCCTTAATATTCGAGCTTAAAAATAACTTTAAAAAATGTTCCAGAAATAAGGTGACACCTGGTATTTAAGACCAACAAACCAAAATAATTCATATATAAAGTCTAATAAATAAAGAAAGGATGGGCAGACGGATGGAGAATAAGACCATTTTAAAGTCTAAGTTATCGCAATTGTATAATGTCTAATATAATTAAAATATTTTTTATATGTGGGACACACAATAAATATCTTTTGTATGTAATAGGCGTATCATTGCTAATATGAATTATTCTAGCATTTCTTAAAAAGTTGCAGATTTGTTTTCGAAATGTGTTAATTTATCATCATCTTTTCAACTTTTATCTTTTGACCGGATAGGGAAGAGAGAGAAGAGTTTTGGAAGAAACTACAGAAAAGCGGTTTACCTGTAGAGTTAATTAATATTGTAAAGTATTGGTATGGGAACCAGATCAATTATGTAAGGGAAGGCTGGGAAGGAGCGTTGTCTCGGCCGTATGGCCTGGAGTGTGGTGTGAGACAAGGGGGCTTGACTTCGCCAACTCTTTTTAACATCTATATGAATGAGTTGATAGCTGAGCTCAGCAGTACCAGAGTTGGCTGTTACATAGATGGTGTAGGTATGTGTGAATAACATTAGCTACGCTGACGATATGGTGCTGCTGAGTGCTTCCGTCTTTGGCATAAGAAAATTATTGTCAATATGTGAGTCATATGCTAAGTCACACGGCTTAATTTATAATGTAAAAAAGAGCCAAACAATGGTGTTTAATGCCCGAGGCAAGTGTACGAAAGAATTACCACCAGTATTACTGAATAATTGTATTCTGGATAGGGTTGATAATTTTAAATATCTCGGACACTATTTGACTCCCGATTTAAAAGACGATGCTGATATTGAACGGGAGCGGAGAGCATTGACGGTGAGAGCGAATATGCTTGCTCGTAGGTTCGCACGTAGTTCACGCAACGTTAAAATAGCATTATTTAGAGCATATTGTACATCTTCTTACACGTGCAGCCTATGGGATATACTCAAAAATCCTATAGTGCTCTCCGGGTTCAATATAATAACGCGTTCAGGGTGCTGTTGGGGCTACCTCGATACTGCAGCGCCTCAGGGATGTTCGCTGAAGCGCGTGTTGATTGTTTTTACGCTGTCATGAGAAAAAGATGTGGGTCTCTGGTGCGTAGGGTGCGGGGTAGTGCCAACAGAATTCTGGGCATGATATCTGATAGACTAGATTGCATATACACGAATCATTGCTGTGCCGTTGCCAACGGGATGGTGCAGCGATGATTCGATAGTATTGTAACATTTGTTTATAACATAAAAAAATTGTAATAACTAACATAGTACGTAAGAAATATTTGTATTACTAACCATAATGAGTCACTGGTCACTTGAATAAAGAATATTATTATTATTATTATTGTAGGGAAAATTATTTTGCATGAAAAAGCCTGAGACATGTTACTTGCTTTGCTATAATATAAGGGGTATTAAAAATAGCAGACGATTAATAAACTTACAAGAACAAGCGGACGGAACTTCGTTGATGACGCAGTGTCTTTATCAAAAAGTAGGTAACTTTAATTTCCGCTAAATCCATAGATTGAAGAGGCTAAATCTCAAAATCAAAACTCGTGCGTTATTCCGTATTTTCAGCTATTTACATACCAAATTCTGTGGTGATTGACGTAATACTTTCCGCGTGAAAGGATAACAAACTTCCCTTTCGGCACGTCTGTACTTCTGTACATCATCCATTCATACACTCATTTTCATAAATTTTCCCATTTATAATGTTAGTAGGACTACTAGAAAACAGGATTAATTGTAGAATTGGTATTAGTATACAGTAAGTTATCTTATTTGTTGTTTGTAATTTCATAGCACATTGCTGATTTAAATATGCTTTTAAGTTAATAAAGAACCTGTACAATAAAACTGTAAACCTGTGATTTGCTATAACTTTAAAATTGTTATTTTCTGTGTAATGATTTGTAAGTAATTAAACAAATAAAATGGACGAATAACAAATCTTTATTTTTAACAAATCTTTTCTAATATTAAATGGACGACACAGACCTGTAAAGAGTGCCGCGAACTTTGACTCTCGTTATTGGTCTATAGGGATTTTTTTTCTCAGTTGTAGAACACGACCCGAAGTTTATTTATCTTTAACAGCACTTTAGTAACTTTCTCGGATAAAATCGAAGATGTTTTTTTTTCATCCTCGATTTTGCTTTGCCGAGTATCTTGTAATAAAATAATTGTTTAAGTTACAAGTATTCCTAAGAGAATACAGTTACATAGATTTTATAAATGTTGTAATTTTGTTTTTCACCTAACATTCAATGGTTTGAAAAACTTTGTTATGTGTTTATGTAATGTGTTTTCGGAATTTTTCATGTGTAAACTTCATGTTTAGGACGTCATGTAGAAATTCTACAAAGTTTTTGTTTTTTATTTTTTATTTATTATACTTTATTACAATTTAATATAAAAGTAAAGGTCCAAAAAGCTAAGAAGATCAATAAATGCAATCCTGATGAAAATCCTTAAATATTTAGTAAAAGTGTTATTACTATTGTAAACTAAGGCTTTCAAGATTTCAGTAATTTTTTATTACATACATACGAATAGAAAATGTAATAAAACCAATTTAAAAGGTTATATATACTATACTAAAAATAAAGAAAACATTAAATATAAATAAAGACGATAAATGCACGATAAAAAATAATTCTTTTATTGTTTCTCATTTCTGACACATTAGCGCACGAATATTACTTAAAACAATTTGCAGGATAAGTACACGTCATTAAGCGTTTATAACCCCTTTTTAGTACGACAATAAAACAAATATAACTGTTTCATACACTTTATTGCTTGACGGATATTATTCACAATAAAATCTCAAACAACGTTTGTAACGACGAAAACAAGACGCATTGACATAGACTATACGAGGCACTGAGAGACAGGAATCACAGATCGAGAGAGCTTAGAAGATAGATGGCCATCAATATAGGAAGCTAGAGGGGGGAGGGCGCGGGGAGGGCGCCGGGCGGGCAAGACGAGGGTGGAACGCGCCCAGCGCGGCCTCGTTCGTCGATGAGGGCCTCTCTTCACGTACCCTCAATTGAGGAATGCGCCACGCAGCACAAGCGGCAGTTAGCGCGTGTCTGTTCAGCAACCAGTACGCTGCTGCATTTAATGCTGAATGTGCGTGACCGAGCAGTAAAGCATACTGTGTTATAACTATTGGGGCGTTTAATCCAAACGCACTGCAGATTATGAATGCTGCGTGCGGACACCAACAGGCAGCAAATATTGCAGCAATACCAATCAAAACATTGCCGAGTCGTCTTCTCGATCTTAGAGTTGAGGTTGCTGGTTGTGGACCTAGCAGACTTGGCTGCAGTTTCTTCGCTCTGACGTCACCGACGTCTACAGCATCACGTCGTTCTCTCGCGCCAACACCAGCGACAATGATGACGTGAGTCGGTCGTCGGATAAGTGGAACTGGCAGAGGTAATTCTCCGTGGGCCGCTCTCGCTGTCAAAGACAGAGCAGTGAGCTTTACTCGTACGGCCCAGTGACAACGAGTGACGGCAACAACTGGCACGCAGTAAGTGATGATGGCATGTGCAGCCGCCAGTGGCGGACATGACAAGCATGTTGCTATTACTGTCACCACTCCTGTAACAAGAGATGAAACCTTTTTAGTAAACGCTGTATTGTGTAGAATTTCAAATGTTTATTTTTTTAGAATCTATTAAATAAATTTGTTATGCCTAAACTTTAGATTTAATCAAAATATGAAAATAATATTTTTCATAATTAGGCGTAACCTGTAAAGTGTAAACCAAAACTTAAAACAGAGAAAATAAAAAAAAGTGTGTGTGTCAGCTCCGACGCACGACTGGAGTTTACTTCTTCAGATTGACGGTCTAAATATGCACAAAAAGACTTTATAGTCTAAGAAAAAGATTAATACCATATCAAATGGTAAATAAATGAATCAAATAACGTAATCTATCAATGGCATTAACGTCGAATTCGATACCGTCGTAACCGTCGTAGCCGGTACCGTCGACGTCGTAGCAGATAGATAGCGCACAAAAACGTAACGAGGTTATTCGTTCAGTAGATTTTACTCCTCATATTTTTTTCATACCGGAGGCCTTATATAAATCGATTCTTAAGGAGTAAACTCCAAAAATAACTCTCAGGAAATATTTTAAAAGTATTCATACCAAGCAATAGAGCCGTCACCCATACAAGACCAACCGCTAAGAACGGTCTGGCGCAGAGTGAACCGCGTCCTCGCCGCACCGCGCCGCATCGGTCCGCAGCTATCGCCACTAGCGACAGTGTACTCGCGGCTACTGGGAATGACTGCGAAGTATATAATATATTAAAGAGTTATCTATGTTTTTTATGTAGGTACGAGTATATTAAAACTTTTATTTCATGTTTTCGTACAGACACTTTTAAGTTGCTTTCCATATTAATTCACTTACTTTATTATTATTATATTAAGATAGAGTAAAGGATGGAATATAAAATAAATAATTTGTCATGAGAAATAAGAAATAAAATTATTATTAAAAATCTTGTACTAGTTCTTATTACACTGGTTGAAGTGACAATATTGCTTCTGTCCTATTTGTCACATAAATGCAAACAAACAAATTAGGTTCTCACAATTAACCAAATTCGTTTTCAAAATTAAAAATAACTTTAATCCTCGTTTATTACAAATTCATTAATTTTATTATTTTTTTTACAAATTACAAATTTTATTATCATTAAAAGTAAAGCTACCACCGATTCGAAATGTAGAGTCTGTAAAGAAGACTTGGGAAGAAACTCCGCAGCCACTTTAGAAAAAAAACTGTTCTTTTTTTAAAATGTAAATGGTAATAATTTCCATGATTTTTTTTTTTTTTTGTAGACATGCATATTGCATATACATGTATAGTTCGCGTCACGTAAAAGGAACGCTGGCCTTCAAGCTGCGCAAAGGCGATTTATCGGTCTATATGGTGGTATGAGGTCTATTTATGTTATTAATGTACCTACCAATAACCATTATACGAAGCTGCAAGCGAAAGATTAATTCAAAAATAAAATAACAGGCCTAGTACTTTAGTGTGCGAGATTACATATCGACGGGTGCAAAGTAAAAAGAGTTATATACAAAACAGCTACTTTACAGGAGAGCGCATAATAGGAAAAAGTGTTCCCATTTTGTCAATTTCAAACCAAATTTGTTGAAATTTTCATCACTGCTACATTATTTACAAAGACAAGCACTTGTATATTTCATTTCTTCTAATTATGTATAATTTACGAGATATTGCAGTTGTCTGCCTCTACATTGTGCTTAAAAATATGACAACTGAGTTAACTACCACTTGGTCGTTTCTACATAGGAATTAAAAATCTGGATTTAATAAAGTATGTTTCATATGTATATATTTCAGTAAGTATAAAAAGTATGACTTTTCCAATTATTAAAATTAGTCCATGACTGTATTATATTCTAAATAAAATCAAAGTTCAAAGCATAATTACGCAGATGTCTTTTTCTACATCGTAACAGTATTTGTTTAACATTGTTGGCGGCCGGCGAAGAACATGCTATCTGACTGATGACGCAATAGGAATGAACGTGCGCCCCCCGCGCGGACTGCGTAAAAGCGGCCAGCGGTAGTTGAACGCATGTACGTCGTGTAATTTTACAAAACAGCAGTAGTTGTCTTTTTTTACGTGACAAAAGTACAAGAAATTATGCGATATTTGTATTTTTTATTTTGCCATGTTGTAAAATATAAAATTTTTAGTTAGTTACTGAAATAAAAAAAAAATCTCAAAATTGTAGTTAACTTTTTTTACTTTGCACCCGTCGATATGCGGAAACAGTTTCTTTCAGCGTTCTTTTTACATGACGCGAGTTATCGTATGTATTTCTTTGTTACATCACAATATACCTCAATATAATATGTGACATGGCAGGGAAGGTGGTTTATCCTGGCTGCCCTGGTAGCAGCTAGGGGGGCGCTGGCAGCACACACCAGGAGGTCAGCGGCGCACGCGCTCAGTAGCTGGGGTGTGCGCAGTCTTGACGCACCGCTTGACGCCAGTGCTGCCATGAGACTTACATTACCTGAAAGTTTTATTACAGCAATGAAGCTCTAATCATTCGTTCGAATATTTTTATTTATTTTCATTATAACTGTATTCGTGTTCACATAGTATGTTTTATGTTTTTACGGACCCTTAACACAGAAGTAATTCCTAGTGGTAGTCGTTATATTGCACATAGTCAAGACCTAAGAGTACCTACGTACAGTTTTTGAGTACCTAAAAACTGAAGCGAAGAGGCAAAAAAACTCCAACTTTTTGCACATAATGCATAATTTTAGGTACATAATTATTCTAAAGTTTAGGAACATTAATATATAAAGAATAGTCATGTATTTTGTTTTTAAGTGTGAAAAAATATATTATCTTACATTTATAACCGACTTCGCGGAGGTTCTCATTTCGACTGTATTATTTTATGTTTCATAACTTTTTCCTGGGTGTGCCGATTTTGTTTATTCTTTTTTATTTCTCTTTTAAATTTGATCGCGATCTGTTGAGTAATTTTTGATTACTAATAATACGCATTTAATGGGCAATTTTATGGACTACCTACCGTCGTATTGCTTGTCGATGTAATTAAAGTAGTTTTTTTTCGTTTGTTTTGAGCACAAATCACTTCCTCGGAAAGAGAAGGATACACCATCACGATTCAGCCTGTAATATCCCACTGTTGGACATATATATAGGCTTCTTCCCCATGTAGGAGAAATTCTTATTAATTCTCCTGGAGGTCGCATATTGGATAAAAATAGGTCTATTTAAAACAATACCTTAGGTATAATCAAAATGTATATATTTACATTAAAATGAATAATTTACATTAAAACACATTAAAATTTTAAGTGTTGAAAAACACTAAATAGAAACCTTATAGAGGAATCTTCATGTACCAAAGGTAAATAACGAAAGGTATTATAATTTGGTGACTTGGGAATAAACCTAATTGCCCTCGGGCTCTTTAATTTATGAAACAAAATTGTAAGCTGACCGTAAAAAGATTTACGCTGAATTTCATTCGTTCTTAGCTCCGGGCTACTTTTCGGTAAATTTTTGGCATACAATAAAATGTCTATAATTTTATATGAATAAAGTCCAACGTCTTAAAATTAAACTTTACGTTTTTTTTTATCGTCGCGATCCTAATCCTTCTCCTACACGGAGAAAGAGCCCTATATTCAGCAGTATCATGTTATGTTACAGACTGAATCGTTTTCGGTTGCTCCAAAGAAAAAAAAAATTAAAAATCTTTGAAACATGTAATTGCCTGACTATCAATCGACTGATTTGATAAGCCTTATTTACTCGTTAATCTTTACTCAGTTTACAAAATTAAAAAGTTCGTAAACCATAAGGTTTTATATGGTAAATAATCTTTGAAATCACTAAAAATTGAAAATGTACTATTTATGTTATATTTATAGATTTTCGATTAAAAATAAAATCAAAATCCTTCATATTTCATTAGGAACAACTAAGCAATTAGTCCAGTTTCTAATATTTGATAATAAGCCTGATGTATATGTGTGTTTCGAGTAATATTCTATTCTCTTTATGGAGGCTTTCGGTAGACCGGTTGTTATTGCTGCCATTTGTGGCGACGAGGAATTATCGCTGTGTCTGTTGAATCGCTTTATTGTCTTGGTTACTGTGGTGTGTGTGTATAATAACTTTAATATCATAATAATTATTATGTACTTGGGGAGGCCTATGTCCAGCAGTGGACTGCTATAGGCTGATGTGTGTGTGTGTGTGTGTGTGTATTATGTAAAGAAATTGTATGCGTAAGTGACTGATGAAATTTTCGATCTGTTAACTGTTTTTTTTATATAAATAGGTGTGACCATAAAACTAGTCTTTATTTAGATTTTCATGTAAGCAAATAGACATAGTGTATAAATTGTTGTTTTCAATCTATTTGTCTTGTCCTTATTTTTTAATAACTTCTCATGTCTGCGGTCGTGCTGTCACAATATGGTATGTGACATTACATAATGTATACCCATGGAAAAACATCTAATAAATTCTCCAATGCACATATTGTATTTTTTTTCTTAGTTTTTACATATATTTTTTGCTTTGTTGTATTTGATTTATTGAACGCACATTTAAATGCCTATATAATTTATGCTTTTTTACAAGCTGCGATATAAAGCGAAGGCGAAGGTGACTTTTAATTTATTGCTTTAATTTAAGGTTAAGTATCATTCTTAGAAATTAAAAAAAAAATCGCGAAGGAACCTGCTCATTACGGATGAAAATCTGAGGTGAACACTATTATGCTAATCCGCAGTGGGGCAGTGAAGCTTACATGAGAAAATACATTTTTAACTGACTTCAAAAAAGGAGAACGTTCTTAATTCGACTGTATTTATGATACATGTTACCTTATAACGTTTTACTGAGTAGACCGATTCTGATGATTCTTGTTGTATTTAGAAGGTGATGCTTGTCGTGTGGCTCCATTTAAGTGTGTTTTCCAGTGATATCTGATGTGTAGTTTTTGAGTTGTCCTTAACAATGTATGTTAGGTTGACTTCGATTACGTTGATGTAGTTCTCATTTTATTTGTCTATTTAAATTAATAAAATAACTTAATCTGTCTGTTTGTTCTGTCTGTTTGAAATACTAAAATAACCGCTTTTTACTAAATGCATATGGATGTATACACGGTACATATACCAAAATAACATTTTTTACAATTTTTGTCTGTCTCTCTGTCTGTTTGTTCCGGCTAATCTCCGAAATAGATGGACTGATTTTGACGGGACTTTCACTGGCATATGGCTAATGTAGTAAGGAGTAACTTGGGCTACTTTTTTATTTATTTTTTTATTTATTTATACTTTATTGTACATCACAACTACAAATATCATTTACAGACTGTGAAGTACAATGGGCGGACTTATGGCTATTTAGCCATTTCTTCCAGACAACCCAATATTCCCTACTATGAGTAACGATCGCTATCAGGTGTACATGATAACAACCGGGACCGACGGCTTAACGTGCTCTCCGAGGCACGGTGGGGAGACCCACAAGGACTGCACAAACACCCAGACCACGGCAAACATCTGTATGGCCAATACAAATGTTGTCGTGTGCGGGGATCGAACCCGCAACCGCCCGCGCAACAGCCAATCGCAATCCAGCGCTGTAACCGCTGCGCCAACGCGGCGTCACGTCGGCGTACTTTTATTTTAGAAATTTATTTATTTTATACCTCTGCAAACTGAACAATAACTTTTTTGTTACATTCCACATTTCACAGCTATTTAGTAAGTATGTATATAATAAAATAACATCAATAGCATTCTAGAGAATTTTTAAAGAAAATTTTGTAAAAGCATTATACTTTTTTAAATTGGTTGACCAGATATTTTAGTTAAATTAGCATTCTATTATGGCTGTCATAAAAAAATTGTGGCGCAGAGTATAAAATAAAAAGTAATTGTTTTGTGTATTCAACGGTTATGACGTTGATATTAACATAATTTTGTTCTATAATAATACAATTTTATGTAAATGAGTTTTGCAAAACCAAAAAGTAGGCAGTATATTAACAATATTATATGATGTACTACTATTATTATACTATAACGATAGACAATTTCGCTGGTTTTTTATAAATAATAAGAAAAACATCACATTAACTTTCACTTCGGGCCATTTAAGCCCACGGCAAAGAAAACACACAGGACTATCACAAACCCCACACTACGACACACATCTGTAGTGTCCATACAAACATGTCATTTATACAAATAAATAAAATTGGAGTGCCACACACACACACACACACACACACACATACACACACACTGATGTGTGGTGGCTGATAGCCTATCGCAGTCCACTGCTGGACATAGGCCTCCCCAAGTTTCTGTCTGTTTCTGAGTGTCTGTTTGTACTTAATATTAAAATAACCGCTTTTTACTAAATTCATATGTATGTATACACGGTACAGTATATACCAAAATACCATTTTTATATTTTTTATCTGTCTGTCTGTTTGTTCCGGCTAATCTCTGAAACGGCTTGACCGATTTTGACGGGACTTTCAATAGCTAAATAAGGAGTAACTTAGGCTACTTTTATTTTAGACTTTTTTTTTAATTAACGAACTGAACTATTAAAACTATTAACCCCCGCAACCCCTTTCTTGTTGGTGGAATTTCGTAAAATCCGTTCTTAGCTGACCTCTAATCGGCGAAAGGAATATTCCTACCAAACAAGTCTCTACGCCTTATGGTTCCAGAAATATCGTGATGAGTCAATATATGGGTGGAAATCTCTTTTATATATATAGATTCAAATATTTATATATTATTTTTGTTTTCATACCAATAATACCGATGATGGAGACGAGGACGTAGAGCGTCAGGAGCACCGCGATATGAGCCTGCGGACGCGACTCCCCAGCGTCCTCCTCCGTGACGTTACCGTACATCACGCCGCATCACTGGCTGCTGAAACAAATGATTATGATCAAAAATCGATCACGATCACGATTCAGCCTGTAATATCCCACTGTTGGGCATAGGCCTCTTCTCCATGTAGGAGAAGGATCGGAGCTTAATCCACCACGCTGCTCCAATGCGGGTTGGCGGATATATTCCCAACTATGAGTAACGATCGCTATCTGTGTACATGATCAAAAATCAAAAGTCAAAAATAGCTTTATTCAAATAGGCCCCAAGAGCACTTTTGAATCGTCATTTTACAAAAATTAAATTTTATAGTGATTAATTAGTTTTTAAAAGTGAAGCTACCACTGATTCGGAATGTAGTTTCTGCAGGGAAGAATCGGCAAAAAACTCCGCAGTTACTCTTTTGAAAATGATATAATATAATCTGTGTTTTAGTACAATATTAGTAATATCTTGCATGAAATACTCAATCATGATTAATTAATTGATTCAACCTGTGACATCCCCCTGCTGAGTATCGATCTGTTTTCCATGTAGGCGAAGAATCAGACCTCCTTCACTGTCTGCTAACCAATATATACAAACATATTATTATATATAACTGTTTTTGAAATGAAACTTCTTTAGGCGCATGGGGGGTAAAATTTGAGCGACCGGTAACGCGGCAGTGTCAGGGACGGTCAGTATTTGGATGGGTGACCGCCTGGGAACACCACGTGACGTTGGCTTTTTGTTTTTTTTAATTAGTTTTTTTTTTGTATTTTAAATTCGTTTTTTTGACTAAGTTTTTTTTTTTTTTAATTAGTTCGCCAAAAAAGTTTCACTTCTGACATGTGTAGTCAATATTTCGAACGAGTTTTTTTGTTCGCGCCTTCGCCCGCATGGTGTTCACGATTTTGGCTTTTATTGATAACGTCGCATTTTCCCGGTGAAAGATTTTTAAATTTAAGTTCAGTGGTTTTTGAGTTAATTTCGTAATTTACGTATAGATAACAATAACAGAAATGTACAAATTTACATCATAATATTGTGGCCATCACATTAATTAATTATCATCAATCATACTCGCTAGAAATGGTGGAGCAATAATGTTGGAAAATACCAAAAAATAAAACTCCTTCAATTTAATATTTTTGTTAGTAGGTAATAATTGAGTAAAAAAGTACTTCAAAAAATTACTCCGATGCTTCAAATAACATGTTTGTCTTTTATCAAAGGTCGATTTTTTCATTATCTCACTTTACAAAGGCCAAGTGTCTTGTTTTAAAATATTAACCTTTAACCCTTTTCATAATAATAGGTCGGGAAAAAAGTTTTCGTATTATCTAGTAAAAAGATTTAATAACATTTTTTTAGGTTGTATTGTTTGTAACTGGCTGGTTTTGATACCACGAAAAGGTCAAATTTAAAAAATGAAATTAAAAAGTAAAAAAAAAAACAGTTTCCCGCCACTTTTCATTTGTTTTCTGTCCGTCAAAATGGGTGGTTCAATGAAGAAATTTGGTACATTTTAAAGATATACACCTACTTTAAAAAAGTGAAAAATGTGATTCGAGTTGCAAAAAAAAGTTGTGAGGTTTATGGACCTAATGGAGAGTCAATAAGAGTAGATTAAAATTGGCTAAAGCGTTTTCAGTCAGGAAATTCGCCCAGTTGGATAAAAACGACGACATTTTAAAAAAAAATGGAGCTAGTTCGACTTTTGAGTGGTTACGATATAGCTGAAGATCTGAGAATCGGCAATAAAACAGTTTTGACCTATTTGAAAAAGGCTGGCAATACAAAAAAGCCCGATATATGTGTGCCACATGAACTCACTAAAAGAAACCTAATGAACCGTGTACTCATTTGCGATTCTCTCTTAAGACGTTGAATGTATCGAATTATTTTTGAGAGATCGATCACTGATAACGAAAAGAGGATCACCTACGAAATGAATGTACGAAAGAGATGGTAGTCAAAGGTTGGTTAAGCTTCACAGACTATCGCGAAACCCGGGTTGATACGCAATAAGGTGATGTTGTCAAAATTGTACATATATTAATGTAAGTAAATTTTTAAAATCTTGCCTTGAATTTCTATACAAAATACGGGGAAACTTTTTTCCCGACCTAATAACTATGCACAAAAACCGTTGCTTAATAAACATGATAAAATACAGGCAGTTTGTAAGCGTACATCTTGCGATGATGAAACATCAAATTTCAAACTTTACAAATTAGATGATCCTAAAATAAATGCGACTAAGGTCGGACCTGGTAACGTGAGCCTTCATTACGTGAGTGTTCATATGGCTCTAATTAATTTCAAGGGTCATAAACTAGATACCTACGTCAATTCATATTATATTCAGAAGTATATATTCAAAATGATGAAAGAAATATTTCTTATTAAGGAAAAAGAAATATATATAAAAATAACAACAATTTATTAGATACATTACATATTTTAATTCGATTTAAATTTATTATATTCTTGAGTCTCATATTAGGGTTTAAGTTTTTGAAAATAATATAGAAAAACGAGAAGTGAGCGTTTCACTTAGGATACCTTAAAACTTTGCGTGTTCTTGCATCTATTTGTTCACCCATGGCTTAGAGATTGTTTTTCGGCATTTATATACTGCAGATAAGAAACGAAATTAAATAAAACCTTAAAAATATTTTAGGCTACCCCATCTACACTTAGAGGCCAATATATTGGGATTTTGAAATACCATTTTCCATTCCTTCCTCTGTCAGCTATGTGGATGTAGACTACATTCGATTAGCCTACAGAATAAAGGAATATAAAAGAATAAATAAAAACCATGTGCAGAATTCTTAGAAAATAGTTTTCATGAAATAAATACGTTAAACAAACAGTAAATATAACTCTACTCCTTCCTCCTCGTTTCGTCGTCCATCCTCGTTTGACATTTAAAAAAAGATCCCTACACGGTACGGTTCGACATATACTTTACCAATGCAGCCAATGCTGCATTAATGCTGCATTAAAGCTGTAGAATTAAATATTGGATTTAGTTCATTTTGTAACATCAAAATTAATATTGGACTATTCTTATCTTTACTAAAAGTTTAAAGATACAATAACGTCTACTTAAAAACCTAGCTAATAAGATAATTTTATTTGAGATTATTGTATACAAAAATATTGCTTGTAATAATATATTGTTATAACAGTAGAACAATAACAGCAACAAACGATTTTTAGCAACGATCCTATAATGTTTTTAGTCGACAACCCTAAAGAAGTTAACTGATATATTTTAAAGTGTCCGTTCAACAAATTTAAACTTTAAGTTAGTAAATACAAACGGGACGAAACAGCTTAATTAGCCATCTTGGACACCCGATTTTCAACTCCAGCACCAAGGAATAAGGTTCATGAAACATCTGGTTACAAAGACAAATAAAAAGAACAAAACTTAAAAGCCCATTACGGCGATAGTCGACGAGTCTAGACGTTGTTATTTAGCTCCACAACTTTCAAGCACTTTGTCCCTTTGTTACCAGACTACGGCAAAGCCACAAGGAGGGTTATAATTTTAGCAGTTTATGTACTCGTATGTATGTTCATCTGTTCGATCATATCTCCCAAACTACTTGTCATATTTAGACAAATTAGTTATCATTAGAAGGGTCTGAATTGTTCGCTGGTTATTAACCGGCTTTAAAAAAAGGAGGAGGTTACCTCAGAACTTTTGACTAGGTGGATCTATTTCGAAGATTCTTGTCATGTGGTCCTAAGTAAAGATAGAGGTCTGATGACTACTTTTGAGTAATCTTTGATAACGCGTTTTTACTTGACTATTTTTCGTTACCTACGTTTTGTTACTTGTTGATATAATTGAAGTCGGTTTTTTTCGTTTGCGAGCAAACACAATAATAGGCTATATTTTGTCACATTATATTGAATGCGACGCCCACTAAAGGACATAAGGTGATGTACTCATTTTTTTTGTCCTAGTTGGGGTTTAGTTTTTAACTTTCTTTATCTTGTTTAGTTCTAACTTTCAAGCAACGACTTTCTGAATTTACTTTTTAAGTGTAACATATGAACAGATGGTCAGCAATTCTTGGAGAACTTTAGAGGCTACTTAAATCTTTATTAAAAAGAAACTGCTATGTAGCCTTTTTAGAGAGTAGTATATGATACTCAACGCAATGTTGAATGTCCTGTTGAGTATGGTATTCGCCTATATAATAAAATTCTTCTCATTTTCGGACAATGTTTTTAAATTTTTATCTTGTCATTTATGGACAAAATTCTTACTTTTGGTTAGATTGAAATAAATATTTTTGTATTATGGCTGTTTATTGTAAATAATATGTCACCGCGTTGGCGCAACGGTCACAGAACTGGTTTATGCCTGTTGCGCTGGCGGTTTCGGGTTCGATCCCCGTACTTGACAAACATCTGTATTGGCCAAATAGAGGAAATAGGAGGCAAGGTCTGGGTGCTTTTGCAATCCTTCTGGGTCCCCCACCATCCCTCGGAGAGCACGTTAAGCCGTCGGTTCCGGTTGTTATCATATACACCTGATAGCGATCGTTTCTCATAGTAGGGAATATATCCGCCAACCCGCATTGGAGCAGCGTGGTGGATTAAGCTCTGATCCTTCTCCTAGATGGGAAAAGAGGCCTATGCCCAGCAATGGGATATTACAGGCTGAAGCGCATTGAAAATAATATAGTTTGTGGTGCAAGTGATGGAAACACGTGTGCGTAGCTCACAATACACTTACCTACTTTCTGTTACTGTTGTTGTTTTTAGTTTTTCGTAATAAAAGGCTAGTGATAGATTACATCAGTTATTTATACCCATTATGACTTTGCCTGTCGTAGATTTGAAACTATGTTATAGGTACATCAACAAAGTTTTCACAGGATATGTTTTACTATAGCCCCTACTGACTACTTAATGATAGATTGAAACCAAACCACCTGATCTCGTAACCGACAAAGTAGAGGAAACGTTGACCCGAAAAGCGTACTTCACGTTATGAGACGTTCTGATCTGGTCAACCCATAGATCAAAAAGGAAAAAATTGCAAGCGGCAACAATAAAAAATAATATATACATATATAAAAATATGCAAAGTTTGCATAGCAAACACATAGAAGCACATATTATTATATATCTGCATATTTATATGACGAGAATGAATACGATAGCATGATATGAAAATAAAAAAAGTCTCGGGTTCATGTCCAATCTGTTTTGCATGCTAATGGAAGGCGGCTGTTCTCCGATTAATATCAGTAACATGAGTAAGAACTTGGTTTTGATTAATTTTTTCAGATGAAATAAGGAATCAATTTTGTTTCTAGTAGTTTATTTTAATGCAATTTTCAACCACTGAATTAATCCGTTTTTTACTGATTACTAGGTGGCCCGGTGAACTTCGTATCACCTACATATATTTGTGAAAATATACACAAAACACTTTCTGAACGAACCTATAAATATTTGACAACCAATTGACAACGTTTTTGACAAAAGACATCAAATTTCCCGCTAGGAACATTTTGTAGGTATTGGAAAATTAAATCGTCGTTTTTAGTATTTTCCGTTACATATTATTTATGTTTCTCACCGTTTAAACCTTCCCTGAACTTCCATAATCATTTCAAGATCAAAATTAGCAAAATCGGTCTAGCCATTCTCGAGTTTTAGCGAGACTAACGAGCAGCAATTGATATTTATATATATAGATAGATTACATTTATGTATAATCATACAGTCTACCTAAAAGTATATAAATTTCATATGTGTAATAGCTAAATTATAACATGAATTAAACTGAAATAGCCTAAAAATATAGATACTTACTCCATTGTTGGTTGGTGCAATTATGTTGATGTCTTTGATTGGTCTTTAATTATAGTACATATTTCAGTTATAAACATAGATTGGTGAATCTCTTGCATACAGTTAATTTAACTAATCTTTGTCCCTTGAATGAAAAGCCGGTCTACAACGGTAAGTCATTTTTAATAGAAACAAACGTACGTTAGATGATAAGTTCGATTACTCGCTGTTGAGAAAATTGGAAACCTCCAATGAAGTTCATGATACAACAATTTTGTATGCTTGCAAACGAAAATCATTACAACTTCAATTACAGTGACAAGTAATACAACATACTTAGAAGAGTGAATAGTCAAATATATACGCATTATTTGAGTTAACTCAAAAACTACTCGTCAGGTCTCAGTTTAAATGGGACCACACAACAAACACCAGCGTCCGATTAAAAAAAGAATTATCAAAATCAATGCACCCAGTAAAAGGTTATGAGGTAATAACACACAAAAATACAGTAAAATTGAGAACCTATAGAAGATATAGAGCTTCATACATTACGCATAATTTTCCAAGATACGGTACATATATTTGAGTATAATAAAATTTATTAAATTACAGTGAAGCGTATTTCAAATACGCATTTAACGCTACAATTTCTCTGAATAAGACAAATTTAACGAACCAAAAATCTTCATAATATCTCCCGTTTTATTATATATAAAGTTAAAGTTATGAGTAGTCATGAATATTACGATGTTTTACTTCTTCTAGAAGCAAATATAGTAAAAAAATACTCTCTAGAGTATTAGTCGCTTACGCTTTTTTGCTTTTGCCCATTGCTTACGCCCAAAAGGATAACTAGATATACGGACTTAGGACTTTTCTCTTATTGAGAAGATGCTTTTGCCCAATAGCGGGATTTTAACAGACTAAATAATAAGGTTTTATCATAAAGTATTCCTCCCTTAAACAAGAAAATGAGTTTTCTTTCAATACTAGTTTTAAATGATATCAAATATTTTTCTTTATAGCAATACTTAGTAACTATTGAATCTATACTTCTATACTAATATATAAAGCTGAAGAGTTTGTTTGTTTGTTTGTTTGTTTGTTTGTTTGTTTGAACGCGGTAATCTCTGGAACTACTGGGCCGATTTGAAAAATTCTTTCAGTATTAGATAGCCTATTTATCGAGGAAGGCTATAGGCTATGTTTCATCATGCTAAGACCAATAGGAGCGGAGTCCACGCCGACGAAGTCGCGCGCAGAAGCTAGTATGGGATAATACGAGTATTTGATAAATGTTTCAGCCGTCATTTTGAACAGCTTTTGCACATAAAGTTAATTAAACGTAAACTCATTATCTCAATAGGTCCTATTTTATTCTTATTAGGACTTTTGAAATTATTTAATGACGTAACCTTCATTTTTTTGTATAATTTATAAATATGTAACAATAAAAGCTTGTTTTTAAATCTTATTTAGACTAGCGGAACTGACAGATATAAAGTCTATTTTCTGCTCTAAAATCTTAAAAACCTTTTATCTAGAGTGATCTATTGTGAATTTAAAGCATTACAGAACTTTATAATATATATAACATAGGCGAAAACTCGAAAAAAATCGAAATTGATCCTACCGTTCAGGAGTTAATCATGCAAATATACATATATATAAACAATCTAAGTGTTAAATATGCTATTGATATATAATTCAAACACCGTGTGGTTACGGCAGTAAATAATGTAGCCACCCCCTCTCTTCCCGTGGGTGTCGTAAGAGGGCGACTAAGGGATAACACAGTTCCACTAACACCTTGGAACTTAAAAAGCCGACCGATGGCGGGATAACCATCCAACTGCTGGCTTTGATATACACAGGCCGAAGACGTGCAGCAGCGTCTCTTTATATAGAGGACCTTATTTTGTTACGTTGGGTTGTCTGAAATAAAATAATGGCTAATTACTAAGCATGCCATAACAATATAACATAAGTCCGCACATTGCATTATAAAATTTGTAGCTATCTTAAAACAATGTTACTTTAATAATATTGTATTTGTGCTGTAGAACAGAGCATAAAGAAATAAAAATAAAAATTGATACCTACTTGTTTAAACTTATTTCCCGTTAAAAGTGAATACTATTCCTCAAATTTCAAATACAAGTAGAATACAACGTGCCGGGGACCCAAATAGTTCATAACGCGGTAGAGAGATGTAGCAATTAGTCATGAGTAATGGCTAGTTAGTTTGCTTTGACGTCCATTCTGGTGCAGTGGCACAAAAAGTTCCATTAATGACGGTGGTTGTTTAGATTTCTGCTTGGACTGAACTTTTTCGTTTTTACAAATATTTGTTTCAAGTCTTTTTTTTAAATAACATACACACGGTCGTCAGTTCCCATGTTAAGCAACTTAATGCTCGTGTTAACGTGTAACAGACGACTGTTATAACTATTTTTTTGATAAATATACATAGAAATAATACATATATAAATATACATATAACACCCACACTTAGGCGGGAATCGAACCCGCACCCCGCGGAACAGAAAGCACAAAGCACTACAAAAGTGCGCTAACCGGTTAGTCAAAAATATAGATGGAGTAGTCGGTTAGCGTATGATTAACAATTACTATTTGGTCATGCAGTTGGTTGGTGATTGTTGGTTGTGATGTAGCTATATAACTACTGACTATCAGGCGCATAATACATATAAATATGGAATGAAAATGTATATTGCAAGGTAGAAAACCTTTTCATAGTAGTAGCTCTTCATGTTAAAATATATAGTATTAAAAAAAATAATAGCTCCGACGTAACAGCTGTTCGCTGCCGTGACCAGGATTCGAACCTGGGTTACTACGGCCACAACGTAGGGTGCTAACCACTAGACGATCACGGCTACCGGAGTAGGTACTTAAATCCTTAAATATTACAAACTTATTAAAAAGTAATTTTAATTTAATAAAGTAAAAGGTTACAATTTAAGCTAAAAATGTTTTATAAGTACGTCGTTTTAAATTGACAGATTTATATATTATCTAAATAAATTAAAGTGTCAGTTTCTATTACAAGAAATCGTTTTAATGAAACCCCTCTCAAGTTAGGTGCGCTATAACTGGAGCACTTTCTCCTCACAGCGGATTACAGTAATGGCCGCGGGTTAATTGTGAGGTCTTACAATGTCGCAAGTGTTGCTAAGTTGCTCGTGAAGTTTGATAACTGTTGTCTTCTAATTAAATAATATGATTTATTACGTCATATCCCTTTGTACGTCAAATACTAAAATGGCGGATTGCAAATTGGTTGCAAAAAAAGTTTCGCGTAATAGTAGCTACGATGCAATATTTCTCTCTAAAATAAAATTTAAATTAATATCAAAAAAATCTTTAATAAGGTAGTCTTCAAAATCACTTTTTAACCTAAATTTTACATAACATATCATTTAATTTATTATAGTTATTGTGAGCTACCACCAATGCAGAATGCATATTGTGTTTAAAATAATCAGCAAGAAATACAACCGTTACTCTTACATAAAAACTGACGATATAATATGTCACTCGTCATCATCACCAGCCTATGGCAGTCCACTGCTGGACATAGGTCTCTACAAGTTCGCCAAAAATGGCGTGAACTCATGTGTGTTGCCCATAGTCACCACGCTGGGCAGGCGGATATAATATGTAATTAGTAAAAATTCAGCCATATAATATTTTGAATAAAAGGCAGCATCAATCCAACATGTCTTTGTCATGTACATAATCTTGAAGCTGACCCGTGCCCACTTCGTTGGTAGTTAATTATTATTTTTGTGATGCAAATATCGATATTTAGATTATATAGATAATTGTGCTGTGTGATTACGGCACTAAAGTGTGTAACCACCCCCTCTCTTCCCGTGGGTGTCGTAAGAGGCGACTAAGTGATAACACAGTTCCACTACCACCTTGGAACTTAAAAAGCCGACGGATGGCGGGATAACCATCCATGCTGGCTTTAAAAAACACAGGTCGAAGACGGGCAGCAGCGTCTTCGGTGCGACAAAGCCAGCCCTGCGGTCACCAACCCGCCTGCCCAGCGTGGTGACTATGGGCAAAACACATGAGTTCGCGTCATAATGTCGGGCGCGAACTTGTGGAGGCCTATGTCCAACAGTGGGCTGTGATAGGCTGTAGTGGTAAATATATAGTAAAGTTTTCATCTCACTCACATTTCTCCGACTTGATTTACATATACTATTATTATTCAATGAATTTTTTGTTTAATAACAATAAAATATAGCGTATGTCATTCCTGAATAGTGTAGCTTTCTGTTAGTGAAAGAATTTTCATGATCAAATCAGTATTTGCGAAGATTACCCCCCTACAAACAAACAAAGTTAGAAACTTTAGCTCTTTATAATATTAGTATAGATTAAGAGAGGTCGAAAATAATCCCAATATCAAAAAGGGAAAAAAAATCTGTAAATTTGAATTGGTTTCCCAGTCGGGTTGCTCCCAATTTTAAGCAATATATTTCCTGCTGTACCCTACCTCTATAAAAGGTTTTCATTTAAACTGATTATTAGATAATCTTATCATATCGAAAAAGGGTTGGTGACTGATGTACCACGATGATTGCGGGTTTTTGATTCAATAAACAACATTCACGGACATTCATTTACTCGTGCTATATGTATATATATATTTACATCGTAGATTTTATGATATTTATCGTAAGTCTTGTTAAAATAGTTACTTCCAATGATTAATCCTAGATATTTGTAATTGTATAAATACATAATTATGTTTCCAGACTCGGAGTATCTTTGTGAGTCTTATCATCGTGCCTCGGACAGCACGTAGAGCTGTCAATCCCGGTTGTTATAATATACACCTGATAGCGATCATTACTCATAGTAGGAAAAATATCTATACTAATATATAAAGCTGAAGAGTTTGTTTGTTTGATTGTTTGTTTGTTTGTTTGATTGTTTGTTTGTTTGTTTGTTTGAACGCGATAATCTCTGGTTCTACTTGGCTGATTTGAAAAATTATTTCAGTCTTAGATAGCCCATTTATCGAGGAAGGCTATAGGCTAAGTATCATCACGCCAAGACCAATAGGAGCGGAGTCCACGCCGACGAAGTCGCGCGCAGAAGCTAGTCCTAAATAAAGCCGCAGCGAAGCGTCGTGGTGGATTAAGCTCCGACCCTTTCCCTACTTGGAGAAAAGACCTATGCTCAACAGTAGAATGTTAAAGGCGGAATCAATTAATCAATCAGTAGTCCTAGTGTAGCCTAGAAACTCTAATCCGTAAATTAGATGACAAAATCTATTACATTTTATTTTCGATACTCTGTGTACAAGGAAAACATTTCTTTCTTCTTTCCTTTAATCTATTTTGTGTTTGAAGTTTTTTTGATCCGTATTGTGAACAATAACAACATTCTTACTGAAATATCCAAACAATTGCCAGTAAATAACGTTTTTACAATGTAATTAAATGGGTTTTAATCGGAAATTGCCACATAGTTATTTCTTAATAAATATAAAAAAGTGACCGATACAAATGAAAGATACAATTGTTGATGAAAGTACGTTTTATGTTGAAGCAGTTGGCTTATTTCAGTACTGTTAGTACAAGCTCCGATAGCCGTGATCGTCTAGTGGTTAGGACCCTACGTTGTGGCCGTAGTAACCCAGGTTCGAATCCTGGTCACGGCAGCGAACATCAGCTGTTACGGCGGAGCTATTATTTTTTTCTTATGAAAATTGCATTACAAAATTGTTTAAGTCCCTTTAATAATTAATAGCAATTTTGAATATTTTTAATTGTTTGATCGTGTTAGTGTTTGACATTCTCGATATAAATATTAATCGTTATACATTAATTTCTTTTTATATTTAGAAGAACTTGCTAAGCAAATTAAAAATTAAGAAAAGTTTATAAAGCTACACAGATAAAAAAAATTAATAATAAATATGCATAAAACCACAACTGTATGGTCAATTAAATCACATTTTAAAATTAATGTTTTCACGTGATATACAAACTGTTTCAAAAATCATGTGTTAATTCAAATATTTACTTTTAAATTTTAATTTATTATAACGTTTAAAAAATATTTTAAATGAAGCTCGTGTGAAATTATAAATTAATTAAGTTATTACGCCACCATATCTGACCTTTTTTGTTTGTAAATAAATAAAAAGTAAAACATTTCTTTACAAATTTTAACTTTGTGTTAAATTAAGTGTTGAATGAATATTTTACTAGAAGATTTTGAATTTTTATGTGCCACAAATATGTTGTTTTATCGAACTTGAACGTGGGTTATAATCTACTAAGAGATGTAAAATTCCTTATATAAAGAAAAAAAGGGTTTGCGTTTTTTTAATCAATAGACTATAAATATTTCCATTATCTCTATATAATATATAAAAATGAATCGCTGAATGTGTTGCTAAGCGCAAATCTCGAGAGTACCTGAACCGATTTCGCTAATTCTTTTTTTATAGTATTCCTTGAAGTACGAGGATGGTTGTTACGGAGAGAAAAATTTAAAAAAATTGCCTAAAAAAGTATTAAAACAACACTTTTCTATATTCCCATACAAAAGTTAAGACAGGACAACGTCTGTCGGGTCAGCTAGTTTAATATAAATACAAAAAAAAAATTGAATTACAAATATCACAAGTGCGTAGCGACATAAATTTACTAAGTGGATAAATGAGTAAGGAAGAATAGAGAGAGAGGGGGTTTGTTGACTTCAGACTATACGTGCCGTAATTACAGTCGCTACGTAGATTTCCTGTGAGAGAATGGTACTGTTATAAAATATACGACGGGGAAAAGTTAGAATTTTAAATTATTTACTTTTTCTGGGTCAAACATTTGTCAGTAAAAATTATCATATTTTTACGTAACAATGTGAAATGCTTTATTAGATAAATTCTTAGTATAAACTCAGTATCCATGGCGTTTTACACTGAGTTTGAGCCCCCCCCCTCTTCCCGTAGGTGTCGTAAGAGGCGACTAAGGGATAACACAGTTCCACTACCACCTTGGAACTTAAAAAGCCGACCGATGGCGGGATAATCATCCAACTGCTGGCTTTGAGATACATAGGCCGAAGACGGGCAGCAACGTCTTCGGTGCGACAAAGCCTGGCTGGCGATAGGCTGGAGTGAGTGAATGGCATTTTAAAGAGTTTAAAAACGTCTGAAAATAGGTACATACTAATTATTTCCTGCGGCTTTGCTTTTTTACAAAGAAGAAGGTTAAATAATATAATCAATAATCATTTTAAATGTATTATAAATTAACAGTATAGTACCTAAAATAAACTTTTTTAACCCTTTTTTAGACGCTAATAATAATACAATTCGTAAAACTAAACTGTATATAATTTTGTTCTGACCATTATTCATTGCATTGGTGTTGATGTTATATTGCGAAAGGCCTGTTCTGTTTGAGGTAAGCGCACTATTTCTCGTTATAGGTCCAGCCTTGTACTTAACCCTTGTAACTGAATCCCGTGGGAGCGGAAATAGTCGACGAAATGAACAAAATTTTATTCCTTGAACAGCGCCGCCGTTATCGACAATTAAATGCCTTGAAGCTTAGAATGAAAGTCATCTTACATTTTAAAATAAAATTATTAGTATTGAAATATATCAATTGATAGTAAAGAATGTAAGGAGAAAGTATTAGTGTTATTAGACAAACATATTCAATTGATTTGAGAAAAAAATATGGTAGTCGATATTAAATAAATTATAGCATGCAATAAGTACCTATTAAAGTGCGCAGCTTTTTTATTTTATTTTTTATTTTGTCATATTCAAAATGTATAAATGATATTTAAACTAGTGACCCGCTCCGGCTTCGCACGGGTGCAATGCTGATACTAAATATAAAATAAATATTTGCAATCTAAGCGCAAAAAATATGTTTATTTACGACATCACATTAGAAAACTTTAAAACTATCAGTGTTCCTCTACTATGTTATGCATGTATTATACACATAAACCTTCCCCTAGAATCACTCTATTTAATAAAGAAAACCGCATCAAAATCCGTTGCGTAGTTTTAAAGATCTAAGCATATATATACAGACAGACAGACAGCGGGAAGAGTTTTTGTTTTATAATAATTATGTAGTGATAACATTAGAAGCTAGGACTATTATTATAAGTCTCCTGGTCTAGCATTCATCAGACAAACATCTGTATGGTGTGTCATATGCAAAGATCGAACCTAACTTATTTAAGTAATTTTATAAATACATATTTAATTATTATTTTAACACGTTTTTCATGTACAAGAAACACTTATTATATTTTGTTTACATTTATTAATGTATTAATATGAATTTCTAATTTCAAATTCCACACATACAAAGTCGCAAAAGTATGTTTTATAAATCAACAAAATTATGAAATAACATGGGATAACTTAGATTATTAAGGGAATTCCCGTCTGCGATTCTTCAGAGGAATTAATACAAAGTTACACAGTTCAAATTTTAGTTTCCCCACACAATTTTCCTTATTAGAATTCCTTAGGGAGTGAATTTTCAAATTTCGTTTTTAAGTACTACCTATGATGTAACTTTGTATAATTAAATAACAACACATCTCGTCTTTATACCTACTTATAAATCCTTACTAATTTGGACGAATATATATTTTTGAAGTAACTAAAGAAAACCCGAACATACTACATAACTAAATTCTACATTCATCATTCATCAGATGATTTTCCGTAATTTTATCACTATATTTATATCTTATATGTATGTAAAATTTTCGTGTCATAATGTTAATTACAATACTCCTCCGAAACGGCTGGACAGAGTTTTATGTAATTTTGTGTGCATATTGGGTAAGTCTGAGAATCGGCCAACATAATTATAATTATTTTTCATACCCCTAAGTTATAAGGGGGATTAAGGGGGTTAATAACATATATGGCAAAACAACGTTTGCGAGGTCATGTAGTATCATATACATAATATATTTGTTTTACAATATGACCACATTGCTTCACCTTTAACAACCCCTAAACGACCCCCTAAGAAGATAATTATGATTCTGTGCCTGGGTCAAGAATCTTATTTAATTTTTATTTGTCACGAGCCGAATTCAATTGTCAAGGCAACAGATAATTGTTTGTAATTATAATTACTGCAGTACATAATGAAACTTTATACATAAATAGTTAGTATTCTTATCTTAAAGAACCATTTGAAATAATTTGCGAACATCTATCATAATTATTTCAAGCTAATATCAACACGTCAACGTATTTTCTGACGCTGAAATGCTGATTCCTTGTACGATATTCCATAATTTATGATGTCTGTATTTTATCTTTGAGACTCGATTGTCTCACGTATTTTTAATAAGTTCGAATTCTGTTTCGTACTGATAACCGTGTAACTCAATTTAAATAACTGTGTTAATTTGATCTATTATTTATTGTTGTATTTCTGAGCGAAAAAGAGATTACCTTATGTCCTAACAACAAACGAGTAGTATCATCGTGCGCGGTTCTTACGATTACTACGACTTACGATTCAGCCTGTAATAGTCAGTGGACTAAAACAGCAGTGGCTGGGCATAGCCCTTTTTCTCTATGAAGGCAAAGGATCAGAACTTAATCCACCACGCTGTTCCACTGCGGGTTGGCAGATAATTATAGTCCCTATAATAAGTATCGAAAGCTATCAGATGTCTATGATAACAACCGGGACCGACATCTCAACGTCCTCTCCAAGGCATGGTGGGGAGAACCACAAGGACAAACATCCAAAACGGAAAGAAATATTTGTACCAAAACAAATATCCATCCCGAGCGGGAATCGAACCAGCAAACCGTCGATGTTTAGGCGCGTACACGGCGCACAACTGCACCAGAGCGGTTGTTACCTATCTATAAATCTTTTTTTTTAAATGTTACTAAGTCGACAATCAAGCGTACGGCTTACCTGATGGTAAGTGACTACCGCAGCCTATAGACGCCTGCAACACCAAAAGCGTCGCAAGCGCGTTGCCGACCCCATCCCCAATCCCCCCAGGAGCTCTGGTCACCTTACTCAACAACAGGAACACAATACTGCTTGAAAACAGTATTATTTAGCTGTGGTCTTCTGTAAGGTCGAGGTACTACCCCAGTCGGGCTGCTCCATATTTTGAGCCTGCTTTGCCCTACCTCAGTTGAATCTAGGTATACATTGTTTTGTATGTCAACTATATCAATATTTAAGTTAGGTGTTTTCCAATTGAACTCACTACATTATAAAGGTTGTAATGGGAGATGGAAATCAAACCATCTCGAATGCTGTAGTAAGACTGCTTTATTAAAATATTACTCGCGTAATATATACTTACATTTAGGCTATACGTAATATACGCTTATATAATATAAGTAATAGGTACGCTTCAATACGCTAATACACTACACCTCCCATCGAAAGCAAAAAAAAAAATTTTAAACAATACAATTTTTTTTATATACCTATTATATATTTTTTAACTAATCTAAGGTATCGTAGGTAAATTTTTTTTTACTATATACTATAATAATATAGTAACAACTTTTATAATATACTAACAATATTAAACAATTTCATTTAAAAATAAAAATTGAATAAATGTAATATTTACTATAGTGGTTACAATAGCATGTACACTTAACCTATTTTACAACGTCAAAATACATAGTTCATTTTCTTTTTTTTTATACTTTATTACAGACACATGTTAATCATTTATTATTATCAAACAATGATACAAACAAATGTTGTCAAGTTAATTCTAATTACATCATATCATTATATTTAAAGTTATACAAACATAATTATTATATCGAGTCTTGTTTCTTTGTTATTCATAATAAGGCTTAGTTCGATTCTTATGAATGACATCTAATTTTCCGTTTATTTCGACCTCTACATTTGGTGATAAATCTCTGATTACAGTGTAGGGTCCAGAGTAAAGAGTTGTCAATTTATTACCAGTCTCATTTTTAATAAGGATTTTGTCATTTGGTTTATAAGTAAAAGTATTTGTATAAGTATCATATTTCTTTTTCCTACTATGCTTACTGTTAATTAAATTGTTGCGCGCCTCCGTTTGCGATACTTGTAACCTGTATTTAAGTTCAAGGGGGTAATTATCATGATTATATAACGGCTCAATAGTTTTTGTAAGATTACTTGGCAAGCTGCATTTTTTCCCAAAAACTAGTTCATACGGTGTAAACTGAGTAGAGGTGTGGACAGTTGTATTATATGCAAAACACCAGAACGGCAACCAGTAACTCCATGTTTCTGGTTTTTGCTCTGTATTAATTCTTAAAAATGAATTTAGACTTTTGTGACAATTTTCTAGTGCGCCAATACTCTGGTGATGATATGCTGTGGAATTTAGTTTAGAAATATTTAAAAGTTTACATACCTCTTTAAAAGTATCCGCCATGAATTCTGTACCTCTGTCTGTTGCAATCTCTTTCGGTATTCCGTACCTAAGAATAAAATCTGTAACAAAGGCTCGTGCGACCTCTGTTGAAGATTTTGTCGCGAGAGGCATTGCGCATACATACTTTGACAACTCGCATTGTAATGTGAGAATATACATGTAATTATTGTTATCTCTATCAAGTGGTCCTACTAAATCTAAAGCCCCATCCACACGTTTGGCCAGCGATCATTATGCGCGCGAGCTTCACGGGTGGTGGACGTGTCGCGGCTTATAGTACATACATTACTTGTCGCAGTTTTTGGCGCGTTATTTACAGCCTTTTAGGTACTCAAAATCATGTTTTAATATTGTTTGTGTGACGTCATGTAAAGGTTTTATTTCTTCATTTAAATATATTTAAATGAATTATATTAAATTATTATTCGATAAATAATGGTAAAACAGTATTTTTATTTTACTAGTACAGTATTCAAATTCAAATTCAAATTCAAATCATTTATTTCGTCATAAGGTATATGTAATACACTTAACGAAAGTCAAAACAAAAATGATTTACAAAAAAAAACTAAACAATAATAACAGAAAGTTAAGGCAGCAAAAAATCAAACAATAAAATAAAAATTTATATCTTAACACTAGGTACATTACAAACTTACGTAATGTACCCAGTATTTGCCGCCTTAACTTAGTCAAAATATTAAGCTATAATGTCTCGGTAGACATTACTTACCTACTTTATCCTCGGCTTTATTAAATATTACAATAAATAATAATGGCCCTAGTGTAGGCCGAGAGAAAAAAAGCCGGAGGAAAAAAAACTCTCGGTACTCTTTTAAAAGATTCAAAGTCCGATACAAGATCAAAACGCAGTAGTGGACCATGAAATGATCAGGACAAACACGAGACAGCCAATCGTGCGTGCCGAGACCATCCCATGCCACCTGCTCACAATATTTGTAACTATCTAATTTACAAGGCGGGTCATAGACATAGCCTGGTCGAGCTTTATTCAATCCCATGCCTTTTCATCATTAAGGTATTCATTGATTGTATAATAGGCTTTATTGCATAATGCTCGCTTAATAATTTTTTTAAACTTTAGTAAAGGCAGAGATTGAACCGCAGCCGGAATCTTATTATATATTAAGATAGACATTCCTATAAAGGAACTACTTTTTTTCTTGAGCCGGCATTTAGGAAAAATTAATTTGTGGTCGTTCCTGAGTGTTACATCATTTGAGGCATTTCGATCACTACGACTAACAAATAAATGCCTATTTTTCCGTATGTACATTATATTTTCATAAATATACTGCGATGCAAAGGTCAGGATGTTGATCTCTTTAAATTTCTCTCTCAGAGATTCTTTACATCCCATTTTATAAATATAACGGATAGCCCTTTTCTGCAGAATAAAAATGACGTTAATATCAGCCGCATTGCCCCATAGCAAAATGCCATAGGACATTATGCTATGGAAGTAGCTGAAATAAACTAATCGGGCTGTATCGATATCCGTTAATAATCGTATTCTTTTAATCGCGTATGCTGCAGAACTCAGTCTATCCGCCAATGTACAGATATGGGGTCCCCACTGTAACTTTGAATCAATGGTGATTCCAAGGAAAACGGTTGAGTTAATTAAGTTGAGTTTATCACCATTGAGTTCTGGTTGCATATCAACTTGTTTAAATTTTGGTGCAGAAAATTTAATACAATTAGTTTTTTTACTATTGAGAAGCAAGTTATTTACGCTAAACCAATGAACCAGTTCAGAGAGAGCATTGTTTACATCGTCATAGTTTATTTCTTGTCTACGCAATTTAAATATTAATGAAGTATCATCAGCAAACAATACAATCTCATGCCTCTTCTCTACTAAATATGGTAGGTCGTTAATATATATCAAAAATAAAAATGGACCAAGAATTGAGCCTTGTGGGACCCCCATCTGTATACAAGACCCAGATGACTTAGTACCATCTACTTCAACCCTCTGAGTTCTATCACTAAGATAAGAACTCAGAAGTTTTAGTGCGGTATTTTTAATGCCATAGTGACTAAGTTTCCTGATTAAAGTGTCATGATGGACACAGTCAAATGCCTTGGATAAATCACAGAATACACCTAAAGCATCACGTGACTCCTCCCAAGCATTGACTGTCGAAGTAAAAAGCTCTACACCGGCATCAGTTGTGGAGCGTCCTCTAGTAAAACCGAATTGCTTATTATGTAAAAGTTTATTTCTTGAGAAATGACTTAAAAGCTGACCGAGAATTACTTTTTCAAAAAGTTTACTACAGGCAGGTAGAATAGAAATGGGCCTGTAATTCGTTGGATCAGTATGACAACCGGACTTAAACAAAGGTATAACTTTACTATGTTTCATTAGATCAGGAAACTCACCACTTATAATACATTCATTAAATATAATCGCTAAGTGGGGTGCTATGATATCAATAATTGTACCAATAATTTTAACAGATATACCCCAGAGGTCAGCAGTGTTCTTAATTTCTAAAGTTTTAAAAGTTTTAACAATTTCATTAGCATCTATAGGTCTGAAAATAAAATCACCTTTGCACGCATTTACATTTTGTTTAAGCAACGATTCAGCGACTTCGGGCGATGATATAAGCGCCTTAGTTGTCGAAAGTGGAATGTCGGCAAAGTGTTTTTCCAAAGCTGTTGCCACTTCATTAACCGCTTTAATAGAGTGATTGTCAATGATGAGTTCACTGACACCATTACGCTCTTTAACTCTTCCAGTTTCGGCATTTATAATATTCCAAGTCATTTTAATTTTATTTTTACTAGATTTAATTTTATTTCTAATGAATATTGACTTGGCCGCGGCACAAACAAGTTTAAAAATTTTTGAATAATTTTTGATATAATAACAAAAGCCAATGTTTGTATTATATGATTTTTCATGTAAGAGATCATATAATTTTTGTCTACTTTTATAGATTCCCGGAGTCGCCCAATCATTGAATGACATACAATACTTAGGAGAGATTTTTTTTGGTATAAATACAGTCTTAAACACACTGTTTATATGATTGCATAAAACTCCATATTTGTCATTAACACCACCTACTAATGGTATCTCAATTTGATTTTCAACAGTGTTTCTAAATCTCTCCATACGTTTCATGTTCACTGGAACGACCACTTTCCTCCTACTAACCTGCTTTTCCATATTATAATTGAAGCTGACTAATTGGCCACAGTGATCAGAGTGTAATTTATTAATAATTGCTGAGAAGGACGGAGTCCCATTTGTAAAAATGTTATCAATACATGTGGCTGAAGAATTAGTTATCCGAGTAGGCTTGAGGAAGAGGTTAGTAAGATCACAACATTTGAACAAACTTAAAAATCTTTTAGTGAGTACAGTATCTTCCAATAAATTGATATTAAAATCACCACACACTATAATGTCTTTGTTGCGTTTAGCAGTTAACTTTGTCAATAATTCTTCTAATACTGCTTCAAATTGTTCATAGCATGCAGTGGGTGGTCTATAGATACTGACTATTATACATTGCGTTAACTCGATACAGGCTATCTCTATAGTTCGTTCAATGTAAAGGCTCACAATATCACTACGTACCTTAAATTTTAGGTCTTTATTTGTTATGATTAATGAGCCACCGTGTATAGCTGTCTTCCTACAGAACGAACTGGCAACTTGGTGCTTATCAAAATTAAAAACAACCTGGTATTCTTTAAGCCAGTGTTCGGTTATACAAATTATACTGATATTATATTTATTCAAAAAAAGTTCTAACTCTAGTTCTTTACCTAAAAGGCCTTGTATGTTTTGATGCACCAAGTTTAAACAATGCTTCTTACATAAATATTCATCACTTAATATGTTACTTGTTATTTGTAAATGATAGCAAGAGACTTTTGCCTCTGTTGTCTGCTTATTTAATTTAAATTATTATTACAAGAAGTAGTACTAAAGGTACTACTGGAGTATGTCACTGTTTTTGACTGCTCAATAGAAGCAGCTGGTAAATTATTATCAATGTCAAAAGGTAAATTATATGATAGCAAACATGCTATCTGTTTATAAAAATAATTAGATAGAATAAATCTATCCTGTCTCATAACAAATGAGTCATTTTTAAAAATCACATTCATGTCAATTAAATTAAATATATTTTTTGAATTATTGTTCAATGTCAAATTATTGTTTCCAATTTTATTATACAATAATAGGTTTAAATTATATCTTATTTTATTTTCATTGCAGTTATCCTTAATATATGGTAATGTAAACAAAATAATCTTTTCTACGTTAAGTTTACATAATTTGTCTAAATAAGTAGTAGTTAGTTACAGTAGTAGTACAGTATATTTATTTTAGTAGTATTAAGTACATTATAGATTTTATCCGTCCGCCATGCCGCCGCGTTATTCGTCCGCCATGTTTGCCGATCCACAAAATACTAACACGTTCGTCAAGCGTGAGGACGACTGTTTGTGTTTGATGATTGTGGTCGATGTTTGGAACTTTGTTCGTGTTCGTGACGAACACCAAGCGTATGGACGGGGCATAAAAATACCTTTTCGAATGCAGTGTTTGCAGTAGAAGTAATTGACATTGGTTCTTTCACCGAAATTGTATATTTTTGCTTTTGACATTTAAAACATTTACTTACAAAATTCGTCACATCTTTTTCAATCCCAGGCCAAAAGTAATATTTTTTAATATTATTTATCATTCTTCTGATGCCCGCGTGGCCACTTGTGGGCAACAGATGAAAATCATTTAATATCATTTTCCTATCGTCAATATTTTCAATACGTTCAACATCTTTTAAAATACATAAACGAGGGCCCTCCCAGTTTTTATAGTTTTTTATTTCGCTCACTAGTTTTTCTACAAATACATAGTTATTTTTATTTTTTAATATGTATATTTCGTCGATCGACATTTTACTACAAAACTTACTCAGCTCTCTCGCAAATTCGGCTCGCGAAATTCGTGATTGAGAAGCTGGGTTTATAAATAAATTAAAGTGAGCGCTATCGTACGAAAAAATACTATTTTCATAATTTATTTTATTCTTATTCCTTAGTATATTCAAGTTATGTTTATCTATAAAGCGTAATTCTACTGTACATTTGGGTTTTTTATGAACATCGACGACACGCGGTTGATCAGGCCAAGTGTTGCCGCTATTCGTAGTATCAATTTGGGAATTTAAATTCAATGCTTTCATATCACTCATTCTTCTTCTTTGAGCACGCGTCATCACAAATATACTTTCATTCATCTCTTTCAATTCTTTCGAAGTGACAGTCACACGAGATAATGCATCTGCAGCTGCATTCTCTTTGCCTTTCACATATTCAATAACATAGTCATACTCTTCAAGCACGAGTCTAAATTTAAGTAATCTACTGGATGGATCTTTCATATTAAATAGATAAATTAAAGGTTTGTGATCTGTAATAATTTTGAAACTTCGGCCGTACACATAAGGTCTAAAATGCTTAACAGCCCAAACCACTGCTAACAACTTCTTTTCAATGGTTGGATAATTTTTCTCGGCTTTATTAAGGGTTCTACTGGCAAAAGCAACAGGACGACTATCTGAATTCGATAAAATAGCTCCAATTGCATAGCCTGAGGCATCTGTTTGAATTATAAATTGATTTTTCTCGGAAAAATCGGGATATTGTAAAATCGGTGGTGACATTATATGATACTAGCGACCCGCCCCGGCTTCGCACGGGTGAAATGCCGATACTAAATATACTACACACTTTGAATTTCAAGTCTCTTACTTCAAAAACATAGGACTTTCATGCAAACTTCCAACGCCCCGTTTAACTCCCTTAGGTATGGAATTTCGTAAAACCCTTTCTTAGCGGATATCTACTCCCTATAAGGGACCTACCTGCCTAATTTCAAGTTTGTAGGTGTATTTTTAATTCGACTTTCATACAAACTATCATCCCCTGTTTTAACCCCAAGAGGGGGTTTATTTCTCAAAATACATTATTAGTACACCTCAACACCATCTATAGAGCATACATTTTGAATTTCAAGTCTCTTACTTCAAAAACATAGGACTTTCATACAAACTTCCAACCCCCTTTTAACCCCCTTAGGGGTGGAATTTCGTAAAATCCGTTCTTAGCTGACCTCTACTCGGCAAAAGGAATATTCCTACCAAAATTCAAGTCTCTACGCCTTATGGTTCCAGAGATATCGTGATGAGTCAATGGCTGGGTTACTCTTTAATATATATAGATTTTAAAATCTCAAACGATTTTTGACAATTTTTGTCCCAATTAAATTTAACATTTTTACGACACAACGCGTTTAAAGGATAAGCAATTTCTGCAAATTTTGGTATGAATTTACGATAAAAATTTGCCAAAGCCACAAACCTCCTGGTTTCATCAACATTGTGTGGAACTGGGTAATTTTTAATAATACTAATTTTGTCAGGATCGGGTAGGACACCTTCACTAGAAACAACATGCCCTAAATAAAGTAGTTGCTTTTTAAGAAAATCGCATTTAGACGGATTTAATTTTAAATTAAAGTTTCGAATCCTTTCAAAGACTTCAATTAAATTTTTATTATGATCTTGTAAATTTCTTCCCATAATTATTAGATCGTCAAGATAACAAAGACATTTATCATATGAGAGTCCTGCCATTGCCATGGTCATCATACGTGAAAATGAACTAGGGCTAGTTTTGAGCCCCATAGGAAGTCTAGTCATTTGATATTGACCAGAAGAGAATGCAGTATATTTCCTACTATTTTCTTCTAACTCTATATTATAAAATCCTTGATTTAAGTCCAGATGTGAAAAATAAATGCACCCCGAGAGTGAATCTAAGATTTCGTTAATATTAGGAAGTGGAAACTTGTCATCTACGATACAATTATTGAGTTTTCGATAGTCAATTACCAAACGCCACTTTTTTTCTCCGTCAGAACGTTTGGGTACTAAAAGAACAGGGCTACTCCATTCACTATTACATGGCTCTATAATGCCTTCTTTTAATAAATTATCTATTTGTTTTTTAACTTCTTCCTTTTGTGAATGAGGAAGTCGATAAGGCTTGGAATACACTGGTACTGTATTAGGTTTTAAAATAATAGAATGCTTATATAATTTCGTTGTGGTTAATTTATCACCTTGAATATAAAAAATATCATTGTATTTAGCACATATGGATAAAACGCTACTTTTTTCCTCTTTATTTAAATGTTCTAGTTGTAAGATTGACAATAACTTTTTAACTCGATCTGAATTTTTAGTTGGCTTTTCAAAAGAACAAATATGAAAATCACTAGCTAAAAAAATAATAGGCTTAAAATCATTGATTTTTAATTGTAAGTCTTGTTCAGTTGTATTTAAGATACGTATAGGTATTTGTCCGTCTGTCGGCTTAACTAAGGTACTAGCGATAAAAATTCCACTTTGAATTTCAGATGGACTAACTACACATTCTTCAATCATATCAATCATATCATATAATATCATACATAATCATATCATTCAATCATAGCGATCTGAATCCATACATTTTATTAACACTAGTTAATAAAATGTATGGATTCAGATCGCGCTGGTATATTTAACGAGTTATTTCCCATGTTAATAGGTAAATTTATCTCAATACCTTGATTCCATAATGTTAATGAACAAGCATTAAAGTTCAAGATCGCGTAATATTTATTAAAGAAATCATGTCCCAGTATACCACTAGCCTTACACGGCAATGAATCAAAAACATAAAATTGATGATTTATAATTTGATCCCCAATTAAAAGATCTAGACAAACATATCCGATAGCGTTGATTTTACCTCCCAGACCGCTGACTACAAGATTCTCTTTATGGATTGGAATGTTCTGAGCAATGATATGTTTATACTTAACAGCTGAAATTGAGGCGCCAGTGTCAAGTAATAAGTTATAAGAATAATTGTTTAAAGAACTTATAGTTACATAACAAGTATTATTACATGATAATATTATATTTTTAGTCACGAAAAAACTCGTTAGGGTTGTCAGTATTAAAATTTTTATTATTCGAGTTTGTCAAAATATGCATGGTTTGCTGTTCGCTCGACCCTTGATTTTTCTTATTGTAATTATTATGATACCACTTACCTTTATTATTATGTGGCCTTGAAGATCCTCGAAAATTGCAGCGTCTCCAACCTCGTTCCGCGCTTCGACCTCTAAAAGTTGGATTTTGGGGCTGATGCTGAAAATACATGCCGCGACCACGGTGACCTCTAAATTGTCCAGTGTTGAAATTTCTACGACCTCTGTAATTGTAATGTTGATTAAATTTTTGATTATAATTTTGATGACGCATTGTTAAAACGTCTCCGGAGTGAACTGATGAGGAGTCTTCGTCCAGGGCCGCCTGCACCGCGTCGTTTAAGGACGAGTAGTTTCTAGCTGTAACAATCGTACCGAGACGGCGGTTTCTTAGCCCGTCAGCAAATATTTTAATAGCTTGTTTTTCATTTCTCGGTTTTAAAACTTTAAAGTCAGATTCGTTTTCCTCCGACTGAGATATCGTCAAGTCTACAAACATATTTGTAATTTGCCTAGCATAATCTTCAATTGACAAATTATTTTGTTTAAACTGATTTAACCTAGCTTGTATAGCGGGAGCGGACCTTTTAGGTAACAAATTACATTTTATTGCCCGAATTAGACTTTCAATACTGTCGTAAGTAGTTTCTAATTTTAATTTTGCATTTTGCGAGAGTCGATTTTTCAATACAAAATTAATTAATTTTTTCTTTGATTCCGCGTCAAGTTCTAACATGTAATATTCTATGCTGTCAATAAGTTGTTTAATACTGACCTCATCATCAGATGCAACTGGTAATAAATTCATAGCAATCTTAAGATCGAACTTAGCCATATTTTTGTTTATCTTAACCGAAGGCAAGCTACTACATAAATCTATGATAGATTCATACAATTCAAAAAAAATTTATACTTAATTTCTCTATTCTTAAACATTCATCGACCTTAAATTTATCAGATAACTTATTTAATAATTCCAAATTTGAATTAAATCTATGAACTAAATCATCGGCCTCCTTAATTTTTTTAATTATAATTTCACCTTTTCGTCTACTTGGGCCTATTTTAATAAGATAATTATGTTCTAATATCTTTTAACTGTGTATACAATTGATTTAGATCAGATTCAGTCATATCATTTTAAATATTTCACTAAAACATAAGTCTTAATAACATTAACAATAAAATATAGTAATAATAATAATAAAATCACAATATTACCTCACAATAAAAATGTAAACATAGTTAATTTTATATGCGTTTATATAATGTCCATAACAATGCTCACATAACACTTTTCATTTATTTCTTATTGCGAAGCCCTGGTAGTGGTATTATTGGAATCACTGCCTCGGATGTTGCACTCGTACACCTCACCATGACCTCTGTTTCTGTTCAGGGTGCGTCGAAGTATATCTCTTGAAATCTGCGCTCGAATCCAGGATTGGTGGCAATTCTTGTATTGTTTGTATAAAAAATAACAAATTCCCAGAAATAAAATTGTACATATCGCTATCAGCACGATGCTTATTGTCGATAAGTGATATTTTACGATTTCATTATTCGCGGAAATTGCTCCTCCAGCAGCATTTTGAGTGATGAACACATCTTCTTTTTCAACCTTGGATTGGCACATTCTCAGAAGAAAATATTAGAAAAAAAAAATACACAATAAGTAACTGCTCACAACTAAAGTCCAAAGTTCAATAATATAAAGTTTCATTTTAAATTATAACACACGCGACACACGGCATAGGCGGGTCCTGGCACGGTCGCCATATAAAGGTTGTAATGGGAGATGGAAATCAAACCATGTCGAATGCTGTAGTAAGACTGCTTTATTAAAATATTACTCGCGTAATATATACTTACATTTAGGCTATACGTAATATACGCTTATATAATATAGGTAATAGGTACGCTTCAATACGCTAATACACTACAACATTATTATTCAATGTACAAATAATTATCAATTTGAATAACTGTATATTAGTAAATATGGCCGACGGATTCACTGAATCGACTAATTTATTCAACATATACCTACATATTATGTAAGTACAAGTGTTTGAAAATTATTTGAGCTTATGGATTCATAAATTTGTCTCTACCTCAAATCATTATGATTTTTCAAATCTCAAAAAATCATTTGATATCCTTTAAAAAAAAATTAAATTGTTATTTTTTATTTTAGTAAGTTTGATATTAGTTTGTAGTTATTATTAATTAATAATTGAGTTTGCTCGCAAACGAAAAAAACGGACTTCAATTATATCGACAAGTAACACAACATAGGTAGACGAAAAAATAGTCAAGTAAATACGCATTATCAAAGATTACTCAAAAAGTACCTACTTATCAGATCTCTATCAAATTTAATTAAGACTACATGACAAGCATCACTTTTGAATAAAAAAGAATTATCAAAATCGGTCAACTGAGTAAAAAGTTATCTATACTAATATATAAAGCTGAAGAGTTTGTTTGTTTGTTTGTTTGAATGCGATAATCTCAGGAACTACTGGGCCGATTTGAAAAATTCTTTCAGTGTTAGATAGCCCATTTATTGAGTAAGGCTATAGGCTATGTGTCATCATGCTAAGACCAATAGGAGCGGAGTCCACGCCGACGAAGTCGCGCGCAGAAGCTAGTGAGGTATAATACAAATCAGATCGACGAAACAATTGTCAAGTAAATGCGCGTTATTAGTGATAACTCATAACGTACTTGTCAGATATCAATTAAGTTTAAATGGAACCACATGATACACATCATTTTCGATTTAAAAAAAATCATTGAAATCGGGCCACCCCGTAAAAAGTTCTGAGGTAACATACATAAAGAAATATACAGTCGAATTGAGAACTTCCTCCTTTTTTGGGGTTAGTTAAAATATGTTCGTCATGATTCATCCCAAATTCTATATATTGTATTATGACAGCTAAAGGAATATTGCCAGCTTTTCTATTGTTGCAAAATGTATTCATTGTTGTTATATTACAGCGATGACATGAAAAATAATTTTACATAGACCTAAAAGGTGCTCTATTTTAAAGTGCATATACATTTTGTACAGATTCCGAAACAGATATTGTTTAATATAAAGTTTTTTTTACGAATTTCGCAAATTTAGGTGCCTTGGATACATTTTTCGTTTGTAAACAAAACTTAGTTTTAGACGCAATCGTGTGGTATTATTACCTTTTTTAATTATACTTAACTTTTTTTTTTAGTAACATACATGGCCTCTAAAATACCCATGCCTTTTAATAAACATCATGCATTATATAGGTAACTAGCGACCCACCCCGGCTTCGCACGGTTACAAAAACTATCAATGTTCCTCTTCTATATTATGTATGTATTACAGATATAAACCTTCCTTTGGAATCACTCTATTTACTAAAGAAAACCGCATCAAAATCCGTTGTGTAGTTTTAAAGATCTAAGCATATATAGGGACAGACAGACAGCGGAAAGCGACTTTGTTTTACAATATGTAGTGATTATGCTTATCCTACAGGCGATTATTACTAAAACTACAGATCAACTGTCCTGTGACTGCCTACTAGAGCAAGAACGTGGTCCGAAGTTGACGAAATTCTTCTCTTACAATATCTTAATTTGTGTTTTTTTTAAATAACATTAAGCAAATCAATTACATCGTTTCCGTAATTAAAATGAATCTAATGAGACAACACTTTGCAAAACACTTATTATATGCACAAAAGAAATGAAAAAGTTACAAGAAACATCGCCTCCTAGAACTATCAACTTAAAATAACTAAATATCTTCATATACACCAAAGTCTGAGTCAAAGGTATTATTAGATAAACATGTAAGTCATAATCCTAAGGAAGCAAATAAAAGATGTAATACAATTTACTTCAAAGCCATAAATTACCGTAACGGAGTCGTAGCAGCGTGCACTGCACGTTGTTATCGTTTCGATGGAATCAATAACTTTACAAGCTCTAACAATGTCGACTGAAAGAGTATTCTTTACTTTAAGACTAAGATAGGACAACGATATGTCGTGATCGTGTCTTCGATGTTGAATAGTGTGAAGATTTGAATTGTAAATATGTTTTGTGTTTGGTCTAATATTTTTTTTGAACCCGTGTTAGCTCTTTTTTAAATGTTCCATTTTGAATTAAATTAACGATTAATAATATATATTTTATTAACTACTATCATGATTTATCAATCTACACACTAGTAAAAATGTTTATTTCGAACAATATTAATATGCAAAAAAATTGAGTATAAGTATAAACAATATTCTGTTCCTTTGAAAAAAAAAAAATATCAAGCTCACTAATATAAATAATTACATATGCATAACGTACATGTTCAATAGCCAAACAATAAATACATTAGACAAGATTTGTCGCATATTGTAAAATACACCAAACATTTCCACTCACCTTACCTCACGACTTTCAGCCGTGAAGTTATTCCATCCTCGCTCTAATAGTGACCTGATGAGAAAATTGGGTATCGAAAATACCTTCATCCCCATACGTTTGTACTTTTGTAGGCGACTATTGAATCATTATGATACGTGCTTTTCACAATATTATCTTACTAGCTTCTGCGCGCGACTTCGTCCGCGTGGAATACTCAACATAGTCCAAGATAAAATTGACATATTTTGTTGTACTCTGAGTGAATTCACGAAGGTCACATTATATGTAATAAGTTATAGTTAAATCTAGGTTTTTATGTAATTTTTTATTTTTATAATCTGTTGTTAGTAGGTACTAATTTTTGTTATTATTTCATGTAGGTAGGAAATGCTTTTTACTTCTATTATATATTTACTTCTATTATATTCTTATTGTTGATTTTAGGTAATAATTTTTGTTAAATCTTAGGATAACTTACTCTATCGCATTAGGAAACTGTAAAGATAGATGTAAGAGAGAATAAATAAAATAAAATAAAATAAAAATAGATCATTTCTGTCATACATGATTTGTGCGAAACTTTAACCGTTTACGCAGCGGAAGCTCTAGAAAAAACCCGATTTTGAAAAATTTTTCTTCATTGGTGCTATGCTCTTATTGGTCTTAGCGTGATGATATATAGCCTATAGCCTTCCTTGATAAATGGGCTATCTAACACTGAAAGAATTTTTCAAACTGGACCACTAGATTAAAGCGTTCAAACAAACTAAGAAACAAACAAACAAACTCTTCAGCTTTATAATATTAGTATAGATGTGTCAGTAGAACACGCTAATTAAAAGAAATTAGCGTGTTCTCTCGATATGAAAACATACTTCTGGATATACATATATACTCGTAGGTACTATTTATCTGCAACGCAGATTAAAGAAAAAGCTTGCCGCGGAAAATTCACAGGCTCTTTGAAGTTCATTTCAGTATATAAATACTTTCTTTGTATTTTCGTATAAATTAATTATTTTAACGGACTTCAAAAAAAAGGAGGAGGTTCCCAATTCGACTGTATTTTTTTACGTGTGCTACATCAGAACTTTTCACTGGGTGGACCGTTTCGATTACTTTTTAATCGAAAGATGGTGCGTATCATGTGGTCCCATTTAAATTTAATGAAGATGTGACGAGTACTTTTCGAGTTATATAATTGTAATAATGCGTATTTACTTGACTATTTTTTCTTCAACCTACGTTAAATTATACATCATATTTTTGACGGGTGTACAGATTTTGATGATTATTTCTTTAATCGAAAGCTGATGCTTCTTATGTAGTCTGATCTAAGTTCGATATCCAATGAGTACTGTTTGAGTAATCTTTGATAACGCGATCGTCGATGTAATTGAAGTCGGTTTTGTAAATAAATTATCGAGTATCGAGTTATTTTGCAAGTTTTTCAATAAATTAGAATATTATGGAGCAGATTAAATGATTAATTTTTCTATCATTTTTTTTATTAGTAAACAGTTAAGTTATTGAAGTCAAAAGGTTAAAAATAAATTATTTAAACTGATTAAAAATGTCATTAAAACCTACCTTTCTATTTTACTTAATTTATTGTTATTCTGAGTTGTACTCTTATATACGCAACTTTGGGTAAAATATGTGATTTTATCACTGCTTTTCGAAACCCTGTTATATGGAATGATGTATAAGACTGGATGCTAGGACCCTTGAGGATTACTAAGTGGAGATACGTGCTGTCAAAGTCGCCAGATCAAATTGGACCGCCATTTCACATTTTCGTGTAGTAATTGAAGTTCCACTTTGTATGTATACGTTCTATTTATTGTGTACAAGTTAAATATATTATCAGAATAATGGTAGACAATCCTTTTTTCATGTAACTGACTTAGATCTATTTATTTAAAAAAAAATACATATATATGTAAAGGAATAAGATTCCCTTAAAGTTTGTATATAAAGTATGTCACCTTTTTTATAGCAGTAGTTTTATGTTTTTTGTTTTAAGAAGAGATTTTTGACACTCCAGAATTGTAAAATATGAAAGAAATGTTTTATTTTAATTTTATCTTAAGGAATTGGTAAATAAACTTTAAATGTCGTTTCTTTAATTTTTTATTCTTACACTGGACTGCGACTGCAATCCAATCGTCCACTGAGCGAGCGAGATTACGTTCAACTAGCTAAGACGCTCGTCTCATTCAGCTTCTATGAGTCTTATCACGATATTATATAGCCTACTAAAAGAACTCCTATAAAACAACACTAGAATAATATAGATATCTAAGCAGAATATATTTAATTAACTTCTCTGAAGCAGGAACTGCATCTGCCAAAGTGATTTTAGTTTACTTGAAGTTGTCTAACTTAGACTTGTCGCGGTGAAAGTCTCACGAGGAACTTTGATAATTTCAACGGTCGCGTTCAGGTGACGTGAATATACAGAATATATAAACACACTTTTATCGCTGCAATAGTTAGCTAAAACTTTATTAAAATCAATATTAATGTCAATTGAACTCAATTATTGGGTTTGCCATTATATCAAATCATTAAATTGAACTCAATCAATTACAGTTTTTAATGGTATAAAAAGATCATTTTCTAGATGACCTGGGCTTAATTATCTTCGACAGGTAACCTCTACGGTCAAAACTATCTAATTAATCAACCAACTTCAATGTAATATATGTGCGTAGTACAGGAATCTAATGCACTGTTTCGCTTAGTTTTTATCAATACAATTCTGCTATTAAAACTTGATAAAATTTAAGCTTTTGTTATTTTTGAATTTTGTAAACTTTAGTTGTATAAACTTAGCTGTAGTTGATAAATAAATTATTTTCTGTAAGAAATTGTATGGCTAAAGCAATAAAAATCTTTATAAATCTTAAGATAAAATATTGGCACAAATATGTACATGACATAAAATATTCTTAGCTTCTCATGTACATCCCCTAGGAATAACTACGTCAATTTTGCAATTTTTATGTCGTGTAAAAACACTAAGTAACATATTCACAGAACACTTCAAGGACATAGTTCTCTATGGTTATTGGATGGAACCAGGCCAGTATTTGGTAAATTTGTTATCTTTTTTCTTTAAACTTTTTAACACACATGTCGGTAAACTCCGTTGAGTCCACAGACCACAGAAATACTAGTTGAGTCAATATTGTGCAACAAGTTGATTCTATTGGGTTCTATTGTCAACAATCTGCATATTTGTGGTATAAAGGAATTAATTCCAATCTAGCAGCTCAAAGACTTCTTCAAACGTAAACAGCTTTAGTGACATTACATCATGTGATACTCCTAACTACAGTTGCATTTGTTTTGTATTCCGGTCCTGCAAGAAATGAGAAAATTGTATTTTGGCGCATGTACCTGAATTTTTAAGTTCTATTTTTATGTTCATTATACAACTGATAGGTAGGGATCCCTAGTACATTTTTTCACCTGATTAGTATCAAGCTAATTTTCCGGGAGTAGCTTCATTTTTATGAGATTAACAAAAAATTATTCTACGAAAACCCTCGATTGTGGTAGCTAATAGAGTTAGCAGGGGATGGAACAGCAGTGAGTGTAGGACCGGGATAACGTACCACGCAATTTATAGGACAATATTGCTATTAAATTATATAAATATTAACTAACCAAAAGGAAAAAAAAACAGATTTTTTTTTATGACCTTACGAGGTCATAAAGAAGCTACTCCAGGAAAATTAGCTTGATACTAATCAGGTGTAAAAAATGTACTAGGGATCCTTACCTACGATAACAGGTGCTTATAAATAATCGCTATTATTATTTTTTAACCGACTTCCAAAAAAGGAGGAGGTTCTCAATTCGACACGTATGTTTTTTTTTTTTTTTTTTTATGTATGTTAGCTCAGAACTTTTGACTGGGTGGACCGATTTCGATGAGTTTTGTTTTAACTGAAAGGTTTTGCGTGTCATGTGGTCCCATTTAAATTTAATTGAGATCTGACAAGTACTTTCAGAGATATATCTAATAATGCGTATTTAATTGACAACTTTTTCGTCGACCTACGTTGTAATAATCCGCATAACTTTTTACTGGGTTTATCGATTTTGATAATTCATACTTTATTCGAAACCTTATGCTTGTAATGTAATCTTATTTAAATTTGATCGAGATCTAATGTCTTCTTTTATAAGTAATCTTTGATAACGCGTATTTACTTGACTGTTTTTTGTATTATATCTCATAACTTTTTACTGAGTGCACCGAGTTTGATATTTCTTTTATAAATCAAAAGCTAATACTTATCATGTGGTTTTATTTAAATTTGATCGAGATATAATTAGTACTTTTTGAGTAATTGAGTAATCATTGATGATACGTATTTATAAGCGCCTCGCTACGCAACGCCATCTATGGGACTATGTTAAAACTACTTCAGTTTAGAATCAATCCAAGGATGCAACGTAGTGCGCTGTATTATCCGCTAGGCGCTAGCGTAGCTATACGTTGTATTACTTGTCGATGTAATTGAAGTCGGTTTTTTTTCGTTTGCGAGCAAACACAATTATTAATATTAACGAGTCTCTATGATGTGTTACAATTTTCGTACGTATCTATAGTCAGCTTACTTATATGTTCTGACTGTCATAACATCCCGAGTGAGCTAACAGTTCTAACAGAATTAAAATTAAATCTGTAGCCACAACAAAATCTGTTTGTGTTATACTCCCAGATATTTTTAGGATTAAGTTAAAGAATAATAAACAAAATGTTCTGTATATTTTAAAATTTAAATTTAAAGAGTATATTTTGTCAAACTTTGCTATTTATTTTGAGATATAAAAAGGAAAACTCACTCTTATTAAAATTCGTCTTTGTTTGTTATTTTGGTTCAAATAATCCAAGTTTGAAAATTTTAGCGTAAAGCTTTGAAAGAGTTATTTTTAGATTTTTAGATTAAATTCCTTATTTTAATGGAAATAAAGTCTGATTTACTTTGAGAGTGTGTGGGATGGTTTATTTAATTAGGATCCAATTCGTGAGTCAATCAAGGCGGGAGATTATCGCCGCAAGCCACTGATTATGTTTCGCTGACTGTTATTGATACTGAACAAGATTATGTGTTCAACACGAATACGCTTTGATTAAAATATACGCTTTTTAGTAATTCTATATTATTAATTAAAAGCGCGAAGTTTATCTAATTAATATTCTAAAAATATATTAGTGTTATTAGGTAATTATAACCGCGTTATTCTCTAATCGGTGTTAGCAAGTTGAAGTTGGCAGTGGGCTGGTCATCTGTGTCGCAGGACCGATGGCCGTTGGAGCAGACGTGTCTTGGAGTGGAGACTGCGTCTTGGCAAACGCAGTGTGGGACGTCCTCCGGCCCGCTGGATCGACGATCTACGTAAGATTGCCGGTGTAGGCTGGATGAGGATTGCGGAAAACCGGGATGTCTGACGCGAACTTGGGGAGTTCAGTGTCCAGCAGTGGACCAATAGGCTGATCTGACTGACTGACTGATTCTCTAATCTTGTTGTAATGAAATAATTGATTGGCGGGTGTAGGCATTGCTACACGTCACTTTTCCGCTACTGTAAGGTCCCGCTAGATATTTCAAAGTTAACAAATTTTCTTCGATTAAGTTATAAATATAAATAATAATTAAAAATAAAAACACGTCATCAGATTCTAAGGTTAGACATAAAACATATAAAACACCATTGTTTCAACCACGAGTTCTAAAGTGTTACAAGTCAGGAAAAAAATTTCATATTTTACATTCATCATTCAAAATATATATAATAATATTAAAGCTTAGTGAAGAAAAATTCCCTAAGGTGTATTAAATCAGAATTTTTTTTTTTAGGTTTTATTGATGATGATATCGCGCCTTAAATATGAAAGAACGTTCTTAGGTAGTGGTATAATAACTAGAAAGCAATAAATAAACTTATTACCCATTTTTAACAAATACGCCGCGTTGGCGCAGCGGTCACAGCACTTGATTGCGATTGGCTGTTGCGCGGGCGGTTGCGGGTTCGAACCCCGCAAACGACAACATATTTTGTATTGGCCATACAGATGTTTGGCGTGGTCTGGGTGTTTGTGAAGTCCTTGTGGGTCTCCCCACCGTGCCTCGGAGAGCACGTTAAGCCGTCGGTCCCGGTTGTTATCGTGTTACACCTGATAGCGATCGTTACTCATAGTAGGGAATATATCCGCCAAACCGCATTGGAGCAGCGTGGTGGATTAAGCTCCGATCCTTCTCCTACACGGGGAAGAGGCCTATGCCCAACAGTGGGATATTACAGGCTGAATCGTCATCATCGTCGTTTAACAAATACACGTTTGATCTATATAGAGACGTGCAGACTGACAGTCGGTAAAGCTGACATTTCGGCCATATTTTCAGACTTTTTACTTCGTGTGATATGTGTATTAGTATTTTATTCAAATTCTTTAGTATATTGTGTTATGTTCCGCGATTTTATATTGAATTAGAAAATGTTACTAAATTTAAGTAAATATCTTCTATATAATTATTAATACGTGAAGCAAAAATTTTGTGCCCCATTTTACGGAAATTGCGCGTACGGAGGAGTATGAATTTTGGCAAACTTATAGTTTAAAGAGAGAATGAGTGCAGAATGCTAATATGTTTGTTAAATTATGCATAAAAATACATTAAATAAATAAAAAACACATTACACACACTCACATATATTTGATTTGACACACACACGCATAGGTAATTATGTACTCTTTTGTTTAATGTTCAAACTTATAATTTAAACTAATTATGGTCGAATTTCGACCACTGGGCGACCATTAGTAGGCACATAATATCCTGATTATCAGTTTAACAGGTTTGAAGGGTAAAAAACAAGCACATATTTATGTAATGTACCTACATATGATGTAACTATGCTTATAATAGTAAAATAGAATATGACAAATTAAAAAATATAAATAATCTCATTTTCCCTTGAAATACGAGTCTCTCATCGTCAGATCGTCATCAGTCGAGATCTCTCATTTTGTATTTGATTTAACTCAAGCTCGTTTATAAAATCACTCACGTACCGCATACGTAGTAAGATGTATTGTAGGTACTACCAAATAGTGTTTCTCTTCACTGGTAAATTAGAAAACGTAATTAAAATCACAGATGACATAACGAAGCTCACACAGTTAGCGTCAAATTGGAAGTTACGATTTAGTCGTAGTTTAACTGAGGTAGGGCACAGCAGGAAATTTCCTGCTCAAAATATGGAGCAGCCCGACTGGGGTAGTACCTCGACCTTACAGAAGACCACAGCTAAATAATACTGTTTTCCAGCAGTATTGTGTTCCTGTTGGTGAGTAAGGTGACCAGAGCTCCTGGGGGGGATTGGGGATAGGGTTGGCGACGCGCTTGCGATGCTTCTGGTGTTGCAGGCGTCTATGGGCTACGGTCTTACCATCAGGTGAGCCGTACGCTTGTTTGCCAACCTAGATACATAAAAAAAAAAAAAGTTTAGTCTCTTGTAATTCAATTAGAATTTGACCAATGCAGCAATCATCATGATGATGGATCCGCCCTTGGGGATGTTACAGGCTGAATCGAAGCTTTACTAATCGAACGATTGAATCGAGCTACTGAATAATTATAATAATAAACTAGCTGTCTGTGCCCGCGACTTCGTCCGCGTGGTATTTAACAAAATAGTTATTGTTCAGTTCGCAGTTATAAAAAAAAATTAAAATAAAAGTAGTCTAAGTTACTCCTTATTACATCAGCTATCTGCCAGTGAAAGTCCCGTCAAAATCAGTCCAGCCGTTCCAGAGATTAGCCGGAACAAACACAGACAGACAGACAGACAAACAAAAATTGTAAAAAATGTTATTTTGGTATATGTACCGTGTATACATCTATGCATTTAGTAAAAAGCGGTTATTTTAATATTACAAACAGACACTCCAATTTTATTTATTTGTATAGATTAAATATGAATATAATTTTTATATGTAAAACGACGATTAAATGAAGCTTTTGGAGCCTATTTGAATAAAGTTACTTTAGAATTTATTAAAACAAAAAAAAAATGCTCCGCCATGACAGCTGTTCGCTGCCGTGACCAGGATTCGAACCTGGGTTACTACGGCCACAACGTAGGGTCCTAACCACTAGACGATCACGGCTATCGGAGCTGGTGAATGCAATAACGAAAATTTAGTACAGTTTGAAATGGAAAGTGTAACAGCAGCGGTATTTTCGCAATAACTGTTGCGGATTGTATAATATTTTTAACGGTTCGAATAAAATCGGTAATGACACAATAAATCAAAACTACATTTTACTTAGGTAACGCACACATCTATGTAACATAGGAGTGTTGATATGTACAGGCATTAACATTAAAAAAAAGAAAACATCTTTATATGTAGTTAGAAGTGTTTAAGGTCATATTAAACTTGTAACTAGATTCATATATACATTTGTTACCTTAAATAAATTTAAAAAAGTATTATCCACTTCCGGGCTTAGGCCTCTTTCTCCATGCAGGTGAAGTATTGAAGACTAGCTTCTGCGCGCGACTTCGTCGGCGTGGACTCCACTCCTATTGGTCTTGGCGTGATGATATATAGCCTTCCTCGATAAATGGGCTATCTAACAGTGAAAGAATTTTTCAAATCGGACCAGTAGATCCTGAGATTAGCGCGTTCAAACAAACAAACAAACAAACAATCAAACAAACAAACTCTTCAGCTTTATTATATTAGTATAGATCAATCCACCACGCTGCTTCATTGCGGTTTGGCGGATATATATAATTATGTATACTCTACTATGAGTAACGAACGGTAACAGATATGTATTTATGATAACAACCGGAACCGATAGGTTTATGTGCTCTCCGAGGTGTGCCTTCACAGTGGGAAGATCCACAAGGATATACGTCTAGATGGGAAAGATATTTTTGACAAATATATCAAACTCACTCAAATATATCACAAACCGTCGTAGTGCAACTTCACGTACCAGTACAGCAGACCGGTTGTTCTAAAATTAATTATATATGTCACTAAATATTATATAGGTATATTTGTTTTGTATAAATCTACTTAAAGCAACAAACGAGACAGCAGGACTATTACCTAATTATAAAACATCAATTGTATTTCTTCTTCTCTATCCCTTAAGAAGTTACTCTGAAGACAATTTGAAATCGCTTGCCTAGCGATAAGACCGCCTTTGTGCATATTATTTTGTAATTTTAGTTTTTAAGATAACTATGTATGTCAACTTGTATGCACAATAAAGTATATTTATTCTTCTTTTTCTTCTACCTTAATTATATTGAGACAAGACTAAAAAGAAGTCACAGACAAAAGAAAATGTATAGCGGAACAAAATCACAAGTCATCGTGATTATCGCTTCTGCTTGTATCTAAAAATAAAAGTATAGAGACGACTGATAAAATAAAGACCTTTGCTGCAACCGTCGTAACGTTAATATCATCTTTATTCTTCTTCTTAAATTACTTTAATGTCTTTTCCATTTCAATGACCTCCTTTTTTATTTTAAATTGACGTAAAAATAGAACGTATTAATTTTATTAAGTCAAGTTAAAATAAAACTTAAGAAAAAACAAGACGTAGGTACATAAAAAGGAAAACGGTAAAGAGATTAATATTTTATTATTCCATTTGAGCACTATAATAAAAACTATTTTTATAAATATTTAAATAAATGAATAAATAAATATTTTTTTAAATATAGTAACGAATATGAAAACATCGTATTTTTAATTAATTCTCTTTCATTAATATTCTGAAATGAAATAGGCATTGGTCGCCTACAAAAGATTTTCGTAAATAAAATATAATTTCAATTTATTTTCAATCAAAATTCATCCATTGTTAGCGTTACAGTATTTTAATTAAACAACCTGTATATCGACAATTCACATCACTAATGGGCTGACGCTACGCAACAACGCATGAATGAGTAATACTTTTCAGCGATAAATTGGCAGTTTCCAATATAACTATACAGAGTGCCAATTATTGTTAGTTTATTAGTTTATTCGTTTCAATTACCGATGTCGATGTTTTCAGCGCATCACTATAGCTACACTCGTTACAGTCGAATTGTTCGTTAACTCGTACAAAAAGTAAGGCCATCGATGGCTTTCGACGATATTGCATTTTGCTATTGTTGACGTAACTATCGACTTTTTAATGGTTACTCTTAATTTAGAACCCAATTGTAGTATTACAAACGTTTTACGTATTTAGCATCACATCTTGTTTACGGTTAATTTAACTTTTCAAAAGAGTCGAAGAGAGACTTTTCGAAGAGAGAAAATAATAAAATTAAAATAAAATTAATATTTAAGGGGGGCTCCCATACACAAAACGTCATTTTTGCCTTTTTTGCTACAACAAAAGTGATTTTTTCGCTGCTTTTTGCCCGATATTAAAATCAATGTACCTACTTACTGTTGTTTACCTAGTCAATGGTACGGAACCCTTCGTGCGCAAGTCCGACTCGCACTTGGCCGATTTTTTTAAAAGTAGGTTTTAGTGATTGATGAGATTATTAAAATAATACTTATGTTTTTAATTACTTGTAAGGTACAAAAAGATTTTGGAAAACAAGAAACAGTTATAGGTTTTTATTTTTCCTGATAAGTAATTATACGCTTTAAATTTCAAATATTTATTTAGACGATTAGGTATTAGAAAATGATTGGACGTGGATTAAAAATTTCGGACTAGAAGACACATTTCTTTACAATTTTTCTGTTTCAAATGAGCAAATTAAAATCAACTATGTAATATCCCAGTTATCTATATAATATAAATACTAATATCATGATATTGAATATTATTCTAATATAACAACATCCATTAATGCTCTAAATACACTCTGTGTAATTGAAAATTTCAATGACAAAGATGAATGATAAGCAATACTTTAATACAGAGCAACGAACTTGGTAACAGACTTTCTTCGCTCATATTTCAATCTAATATTCTTTCATCTAATCATCGGTCAAGTTGATGAACTAAATATTCTGCAAAAAAATAATATTGAGTAAATTGTAACAATCAATTTACTCAATATTATTTTATCAATATTTGAAAGCAGTTTCTACTCTACACGAGCAATTCTTGTATATATATATATATATATATATATATATATATATATATATATATAATATAGAATTTGAATCTCGGAATCGGCTCCAACGATTTTCGTGAAATTCAGTATACAGGGGATTTCGGGGGCAAAAAATTGATCTAGCTAGGATTCATTTAAAAAAAAATGTCGTTTTATCCCTGTTTTTAGGCAATGAAAAAATATCATTAGAATACGAAGCTTAATTTCACTACTACCATCATAGCGGTAATAGCGTAATTAGGAAATCGGCGTGTGTCAAATCGTGTTGACCCGGGTTCGAATCTCAGTCTCCAGATTAGTTTTTTTTCTTTTTTTTTTTTTAATTTCACTCGTGATTTATTATTTAAATAAAATTAAAATATAAAAATACCGAGAAAAAAATAAAAAAATAAATAAAATGAAAATACCGAGCAAGGCTCGGTCACCCAGGTACTTAGTATATTAATAAAATATGGATAAAAGTTTTCTTTTGACTAAAAAGCAACAACAGACGTTGTAAATGACGACGCGTTGGCGCAGCGGTCACAGCACTGGATTGCAAGTGGCTGTTGCTCGGGCGGTTGCGGGTTCGATCCCCGCACACGACAACATTTGTATTGGCCATACAGATGTTTGACGTGATCTGGGTGTTTGTGCAGTCCTTGTGGGTCTCCCCACCGTGCCTCGGAGAGCACGTTAAGCCGTCGGTCCCGGTTGATATCATGTACACCTGATAGCGATCGTTACTAATAGTAGGGAATATATCCGCCAATCCGCATTGGAGCAGCGTGGTGGATTAAGCTCTGATCCTTCTCCTACATGGGGAAAGTGGCCTATGCCCAACAGTGGGATATTACAGGTTGAATCGTGATCGTGATCATAAATAAAGTTGCATTACTTTATACTTTTATAGGAAACCCGCAACAAACAAGCGATTACTATGTCAGCGTTTCGTGCGGTAAGTGATAGAACCGCAAGCTAATTCATGCTTTCACCGCCCTTAGCTTTCTGCTGCCCGCCTTTGATTAATAACATGCACATTTGACTGAAAACACTTAAACACTTCTCACTACATATAAAGATTTTTCTTATTTTAATTGTGCTTAAGACTGATAATATGTTAAACTACAAACCAACAACAACTACGATGTATCTGATGTTGCGTGCGATAACTGCTTACCATTATTAGGCGGGACTGTACGTTTGTTTACCACTATAGTGATAGAGAATACAGATTCAGCATTGTTCTTTAGATAACACGTAAAACCGTCGATGCTGATCGTTATCATAAATATCTAATAAGGATTTCTTATAAGTAAAATTTAAGGCAACCATAAATCGAAACAATATAGTGTTAAAAGTTATGTAGGTAGTTAGTTCACTGATTTTTATATACACGTACATTTAACTTCCTTTCTCCTACATTAAGAAAGAGGTCTATGCCCAGCAGTGGTATGTTACACGCTTGTTCAACTTATCATAATCACGTTAATGAAACGTAAAGCCATGTTGCAAATAACTTATTTAAAAATCAACAAAGGGGAGTGAATGTGATTTGATTTTCTTTTTACCTTTATTTTAAACACATCTCCTAGGTCATATCGACGGGTGCAAAGTAAAAAGAGTTATATACAAAACAGCTACTTTTCAGGTGAGCGCATAATAGGAAAAAGTGCTCCCATTTTGTCAATTTCAAACCAAATTTGTTGAAATTTTCATCACTGCTACATTATTTAAAAAGAGAAGCACTTGTATATTTAATTTCTTCTAATTGTGTTTAATTTACGAGATATTGCAGTTATCTGCCTCTACATTGTGCTTAAAAAAATGACAACTGAGTTAACTACCACTTGGTCGTTTTTACATAGGAATTAAAAAATCTGAATTTAATAACTTTATTATTAATAACTTATTTTTTGTTTCATATATATATATATATATATATTTCAGTAAGTATAAAAAGTATGACTTTTCTAATTATTAAAATTAGTCAATGACTGCGTTATATTCTAAATAAAATCAAAGTTCAAAGCATAATTTACGCAGATGTCTTTTTCTACATCATAACATTATTTGTTCAAGGTATATGATTTAGGAGGTTAAATGAAATAATTTATTTTTCTTAGTACGTAAAAAGCTCAAACAAACAAACATTGTTGCCGGCCGGCGAAGAACATGCCATCTGACTGATGACTCAATAGGAACGAACGTGCGCCCCCCGCGCGGACTGTAGGCCAGTCAATAAAGCATTTAACCTCGCACTAAATTTCCGATCCAATTTTAGTTTTTTATTAGGTTAAGGGTCACTTGCTGACCATAAAAACATAAAATGCTGACAGATCCAGGTGGAGCTTCGATCGCAATCTTAAAGAAAAGTTTTCGGCCGATATCTCGAAAACTATCAACTTTAGGGCAAAAGTTATTTAAATCTTTTTTGTAGACAATAAAATTTCGCATCTTTTATTTCCTGTAAACTTTATTGTAAAACTTACCGTTTACGATTTATGGCCCATTTAATGAACCCGTTTTTCATTTTTGGCCAATAACTCTTCAAATACTGGATTAATCAATAAAATGCATCTATCCATTTTTTAAGATCACTTTATTCTCTACAACATTTGTTTAAGACTTTTTTTTCTAATGTCCATACTTTTTGAGTTATAAAACGTTTAATGTTGGACTACCGGGCGTAAAGTCGAAAATTTCAAGGTACGCATAGAATATAATGGTACAAATTCAACAAACAAATTTAAAAAAAAATAACCCGCTTATTTATGTACTTAAAAATTGATAGTACATTTCCTTACCTGCAATAGTAATTTTTTTTTAAATTATTTTTATTATATTTCGTACAACTAACTGCCGCGTCACCCGCCGAGCGCCGGCATTTCTAAATTAAACATTTTATAACTCAAAAAGTATGGACATTAGAAAAAAACGTTTTAAACAAAAGTTGTAGAGAATAAAGTGATCTTAAAAAATGGATAGATGCATTTTATTCATTAATCCAATATTTGAAGAGTTATTGGCCAAAAATGAAAAACGGGTTCATTAAATGAGCCATAAATCGTAAACGGTAAGTTTAACAAAAAAGTTTACAGGAAATAAAAGATGCGAAATTTTATTGTCTACAAAAAAGATTTAAATAACTTTTGCCCTAAAGTTGATAGTTTTCGAGATATCGGCCAAAAACTTTTCTTTAAGATTGCCATCGAAGCTCCACCTGGATCTGTCAGCATTTTATGTTTTTATGGTCAGCAAGTGACCCTTAACCTAATAAAAAACTAAAATTAGATCGGAAATTTAGTGCGAGGTTGACCAAAAAAAACGTCTATTTTTACTAGCCTACTGCGTAAAAGCGGCCAGCGGTAGTTGAACGCATGTACGTCGTGTAATTTTACAAAACAGCAGTAGTTGTCTTCTTTTACTTGACAAAAGTACAAGAAATGAGGCGATATTTGTATTTTTTATTTTGCCATGTTGTAAAATATAACTTTTTTAGTTAGTTACTAAAATAAAAAAAAAATCTCAAAATTGTAGTTAACTTTTTTTACTTTGCACCCGTCGATATGAGTCGACACGTTCAGAATAATGTGTTGAAAATTTTACGAAAGTACCCAACATATAACACATCAAACAATAGCAATAACTAGAGCTTAGCGACTGGAGGCGATAAAGATAAATTGCCTTCTGTCTTAACCGCCTTCCAAGACATGGCAAGATAAATTATTATACATAACGTTAGGGCAAAGAAAGGCCTCAAATAAGAGTACCCCGTAGTACCTCAAACTTTATGTGTATTGTCGAAACTTACTAAATCTTTAATATGTTTTTTTCATACAGTAGGCTTCAATTGAATTTTTAAATCTTCATTTTCAAATTACAATTGTATTAGACTATAAAAAATTAATTATAGATAAATAATATCAAGCTACTGGCAAATCGAAATGCAAATTCTGCTAGAAGTAAAACTGAGGTAGGGCACAGCAAGAAATTTCCTGCTCAAAAAATGGAGCAGCCCGACTGGGGTAGTACCTCGACTTTACAGAAGACCACAGCAAAATAATACTGCTTTCAAGCAGTGTTGTGTTCCTGTTGGTGAGTAAAGTGACCAGAGCTCCTGGGGGGAAATTGGGGGTAGGGTCAGCATCGCGCTTGCGATACTTCTGGTGTTGCAGGCGTCTATAGGCAACGGTAATTGCTTACCATCAGGTGAGCCGTACGCTTGTTTACCGACTTAGTGATATAACAAAAAAAAAGTAAGTGAAGTATACCAAAAAATGAAATTTTAAAGTGCAAATATCAAGCGCAGTTAACAACTTTATAACTTAGAATAATCAAATTTGTTATTAGAGACTGGAGGAGTGTTTTCGAATTCGGGAATCATTTTATTAAGATAATATGCTTAATAATTTAAAACATTTTATGTATTGGTCTAAGATCCGAGAAGCTAAATCTTCTCTCATCTGTTAATTAGATGAAACAATTTTTATAGGCTTATTTCAATATTGTGAATTTATAAAACAACCTCTGCCACCATAAGCCTGCTGCAATTTTTTTTTTAACTTTTCCCTCTCATGTTAATTATATGTAGTAAGCTAAAACCGTTAATATTTTACATTATATACCTGACTGTAGTAGGCAGCCATCTCTAATATTGCTACACTTACCTGCAGCCAGGTCAGTAACCTCAGTCAGCAGTAACCTGGCTGCAGGTAATAATAATAATAATAATAATGTTACGTGTTAGGGTTCGAACGATTTGGAGAGAAAGACCTGCTGACTCTTTTAGAGACTTTATTCACTAGCACTAGGTCCGACACAAAGTACTAGGTACAAACACTACGCACTAAGTACTCTCACTAAGCACTAACAATGTCCGAGGTAGTAGCCAATGTCGTAGGTTTCCGCTGGTATCACTTCTTGATCACTAGTCTTCACTTCGAAGTCGCTTCGTCGTTAGCTCAAACTGAACTGAACTCGCACGGCCACCCGCAGCCTATTTATACCGGGCGAGTGTACTCCTAGACCATTCTGGAATGTTCGTGCGTGTACTCGGTCTTGAGTTCATTCACCCTATATAAGTCCTCTAGCGCCATCTAGTATTGAGTGGATGTTTCACGTTGTCTTTGTAACAAAGTGGTTTGTACAGCACACAACGTGGTTCCTCCGCTCCACGCTAGATGGCGCAAGCTCCTTTAATTTGTGTACTCGTAACACTACTCCCCTCTTAGAGATGCTCGTCCCGAGTATCGTTGTTACTGCCATGGTAACGCGCCAGACGGTCTATGTGTACCACTTTGAATGTCCCTCTTGGTTGCTTTTGAATCCTATAAGTCACATCATTCATTCGGGTAACCACTTTGTATGGACCGTCCCACTTGGTCTGCAACTTTGGAGATTTCCCTTTCCGGCGGGTTGGGTTATGCAGCCACACTAGTGACCCTTCCTCGAAGCCTCTCGTGTTCGATTTCCGGTCATATAGTCCCCTGTATCGTAAGACTATTCCCGCTGCATGCCTGGAAGATAACAGTGTTCAGGGTTTCCACCGCGTCAGCCAGAATTCGTCTCTTAGTTCTAGCTTTTATTCGTTTCCCTTGATCGGGCAGGGAACGAAGCCCTTTGCTTTTTCAGCTCCTCCATTTGTTCCTCGATCCTTTTTATCCTTGCCCTCTGGGTCTTCTTCTGCGGGCAATTGAGCTGAAGATGAACCCTCTCGCCGCACTTGTAGCACATGACTCCAGAACGTTTCTTCGTAGGAGCCTTAACCTCCTTCGGCGGGCAGTTGAGCTGAAGATGGCCCCTCTCGCCGCACTTGTAGCACATGACTGCAGAACGTTTCTTCGTAGGAGCCTTAACCTCCTTCTGCGGGCAGTTGAGCTGAAGATGGGCCCTCTCGCCACACTTGTAGCACATGACTCCATAACTTTTCTTCGTAGGAGCCTTAACCACCTTGACTACCTCAGAGACCTCGCGGATCTTATGGGTCTGCCGTATGTCATGGCGAACAGCTTTGACCTCCAAAGCATGCGCCAATGCTTCCTTTAGCGAGGTATGGTGACGAAGCCTCACTGCAGCTCTGACTTCCAGGTCTTTGATTCCGTCGACAAATGCCTGAACAATATTCGTGTCTACCATCTTGCTGTCGGCTCCTGGGTGTGCCTTTCTGACAAGTATTTCAATTTCCCACGCCCATTGTTGTAGTCCTTCTCCTGAGCGTTGGACTCTATCACGCAGTTGGGCACGGAAGACGTGCTCCAGGTGTCGCTCCCCGTATCTCGATCCAAGTTCCTCCATCAGGTCTTGGAACCCATTTCCTGTACGTGGCAGTGCTTCCAAGACAGACAAAGCTTGCCCTCTGAGCGCAACAGTGAGAGCGGTCAGGCATTGTTTTTCCGTCCATCCGTTGGCAGTAGCAACAGTCTGGAATTGCTGACGATAAGCGTTCCACGAAGTAGTGCCGTCGTATGGCAGCACTTTCACTCTTGGTCCTTGCGCCACTCCGGTAGTTCCACTAGACATCGCAACTCCCGTGGTTTCAAGGCGCACTACTTTCTTCTGCTGACTCTTTTAGAGACTTTATTCACTAGCACTAGGTCCGACATAAAGCACTAGGTACAAACACTACGCACTAAGTACTCTCACTAAGCACTAACAATGTCCGAGGTAGTAGCCAATGTCGTAGGTTTCCGCTGGTATCACTTCTTGATCACTAGTCTTCACTTCGAAGTCGCTTCGTCGTTAGCTCAAACTGAACTGACATCGCACGGCCACCCGCAGCCTATTTATACCGGGCGAGTGTACTCCTAGACCATTCTGGAATGTTCGTGCGTGTACTCGGTCTTGAGTTCATTCACCCTATATAAGTCCTCTAGCGCCATCTAGTATTGAGTGGATGTTTCACATTGTCTTTGTAACAAAGTGGTTTGTACAGCACACAACGTGGTTCCTCCGCTCCACGCTAGATGGCGCAAGCTCCTTTAATTTGTGTACTCGTAACAATAATATACTTTATTGCACACTTAAATAAAGAAGAAACATAAGCAATCATAGATAATTATCATAGGTAAGTATAGCAATCATAGAGATGGGTGCCTACTGCCTACTATAGGCGGGTATATCATGTAAAATATTGACAGTTTTAGCTTACTACATGTAATTAACATGAGAGGGAAAAGATTTTTTAAGAAGAAAAAAAAATTTTTTTAAGTATTATTATTTGCAGCAGGCTTATGGTGGCAGAGGTTGTATTTATAAATTCACAATATTGAAATCAGCCTATAAAAAATTGTGTCATCTAATTAACAGATGAGGGAAGATTTTGTTATATCCCGGATCTTAGACCAATATAAGTATCATTTCAACTGCAAAATAGTAACTAAGTAAATCTTACCAGACTTTGTAATCATTCGAATTACACATATGTACATACCGTATTACGTTATTATTATTATAGATTACATACTTATACGACGTAGAGTAGATCAAGAGTATTAGCAAATATAATCTGTATTATGTATTATATACAAATAAAACTAGGAATTTCAAGTATTTAAAGTAGGTACATTTTGGGAAGAAAGGCACCCAATCAAGGAATTTAAGCTATTTCAGTCACTTTGAATATCAATGTATAAAATGGCAATTTCCATTTACTTACATAAAAGTGGTAATGCTTTTGATGCTATTTAGCTATTCTGCGCTAACCTCTACAAGTAGCGTTCCTGGGATTCTTTATACGGATATTTTAATACTTACCATCGAGTATTGATAGCTTTGTCTTATAACAAAAAATTTTTAGAGCATCGGTTTTGTTTTGTTTTTTTTTTGTTTGATTGTAATGGATACATTCTAAACAACTCAACCGATTTTAAAAAAGTCTCTCACCAGTGAAATATTACGTTTTCACCGAGTGACATAAGGTACACTTTATCACGAAAAAAAACGGTACAGTTAAAATAGAATAATCCACAATGACGAAATCAAGTACGAAAAAGTAGTAAAAATTTAATTAAAATTATTAAATTACACTTATTTTTTTATATTAAAAAGCTATCCTCATCATAAGATGTTATCATCACTTGTAATCAATCATGTACACATGAGGATTATTACCGTTTATCAAAAATTAAATTTCCGATATAAAAATTAAATTTCCGTGCACGTCTCCCGCGTGTTCTCTCGCATTTCAGAGATATAATAATAACATAAGAAAGAAGTTTTAAAGTCAAAAAGACGTATAAAGTGCATTTTTTTGATATAACATCTATAATGTTGATTAATTTATTATAACTTATCATTGCTTTAGGGTGCTTTTATGTATCTAATAGTAATTGGTGGAAACTTTGCTAGATTTTGTGAAATTAATTTGCGTTGATGTATTTTATTATGTATATTCGATAAAAACGATTTAATGTTGAATGGATTTTATTAGTGCTTTGTGTTTATTTTGAATTTATAATGTTGATTAACTTATTATAGCTTATCATTTTATTGCTTTAGAGTGCTTTTATGTAATAGTAATTGGTGGAAACTGGTGGAAGCTGGGTTTTGTAAAATTAATTTGTGTTAATGTATTTTATTATGTACATCTGGTTTTTTCCAAATATTAAATAAATAATAATTAAATCAGTATATGAAATTTAAATGAAATTTTTGCTCCACTTTATTTATAACTCGCACAAAACAAAAAGTTTTATTTATTTTTTGTTTGAACACTATAACAACAAACTCCATTGTGGTCAACCCTGCATATTTTCATTTCTGTCTTTCGTCTGTCTTTCTGTCTTTTTGTACACTGGCCGTGCATCTTGTTGGACAAATTTAAATAAAATATGTTATGAAGGCAACGGAGCAAACCAACACAGCAGCAGGTTTCCTGCTTAGAATCTGAAGCAGTCCGACAATGATTGTGAGAATTTTTGTCTGTTTGTCTGTGCGTTTGTAAACGCTAATCTCAGAAATGGCTTATCCGATTTAGATGTAGATTTTACTAATACCTTGTGGCAATCTTAGCTTAACATTCAGTGTTTGTTTCATGTCAATCGGTTCATAAATAAAAAAGTTATGCCAATTTAAATAACCACGTTGAACATGTAGTCACTATTCCACGCGGACGAAGTCGCGAGCACAGCTTGTCTTTTTTTTTTATGTAACTAGGTTGGCAAACAAGCGTACGGCTCACCTGATGGTAAGACCGTAGCCTATAGACGCCTGCAACACCAGAAGCATCGCAAGCGCGTTGCCGACCCTATCCCCAATCCCCCCAGGAGCTCTGGTCACCATACTCACCAACAGGAACACAATACTGCTTGAAAACAGTATTATTTAGCTGTGGTCTTCTGTAAGGTCGAGGTACTACCCCAGTCGGGCTGCTCCATATTTTGAGCAGGAAATTTCCTGCTGTGCCCTACCTCAGTCGTCTTTAAATAAAAGTTTTATCAACGTAGAAATATACAAAAAGGTCGACATAGGAACGTTGACAGCGTTTTCTTTCATTTCGATCCTTTTTATATCTACGAGAACTGAATCAGTTCCATCACAAGAGAAGGCAATGAGGCAAGATGGTTAATCTTTTTGAAGTTTTCGCACTATTGCCTCGACGTATAGGGGAATTTCTACTCACAAATATAATATTTACGAATGCAAGCAATTTTACGTGTAATACAAAATTTTATTATATAGTTAGTAATACATAAAGTTATTTTTAATATAAGCGCAACAAAATAATTGACTAAAATTCACATTTGTACTTTGGTTGGATTTAGTTTTATTTATTACTAGCTGACCCGGCGAACTTCGTACCACCTAACAGTCGATTCAATTTTTTTTAAACACTTATCCTTCCCGGAACCCCTCCTCTAACATTTAAACTTTATGGTATGGTATTAAAGTTCAAATTGACTTTTAAGTATTATTACGAATCTTTAGTATGGGAATGTAGAAAAGTGTTGTTTTTAGACCTTTTCAGGTCACTCGTACTTCAAGGAATATTATGAAAAAAGAATTAGCGAAATCGGTTCAGCCGCTCTCGAGATTTGCGCTTAGCAACACATTTAGCGATTCATTTATATATATATAGAGATTATATTTTGATTTTTAAACGGAAATGCGTCATTCATGTCTACGCTGATAACTTCTAAAAAGTAATAATTATTATTATAAAGAAAAAAAAACTTAACTAATAAACTAGATGAACTTGTTGGAGGTTTTTTTTTCTTATTTTCTATTTTTATTTAGGGACTTTTCACAGCAAAGCTGAAAATGTCAGTCCAATTCTGTCCAAGTCACAATCGACAATTCAACAATATATTCTTTTCTTAATTGAAAGAAAGAAAGAAAGAAAAATATATTTATTGTTCACAATATTAAAAATCAAAACAAAACATATGCGGTTTAACAGAGTTTGCGAACAAAACGGCAGCCACTCAGCATTTGTCACACCATTGCGACAATGGTGAGACGCTGATTTTCAGTGACTCCTTATTATCACTCGTTTGGAGCAACAACACTGACAGCACCCAACCAAACACACACTAACACAAATAATAGTTCACCTAACCTAATAACTTGAGCTCCACGAGTACACTGCACATAATTTTATCGGAAAAACATAAACATCAACAACCATCTACACTGACAAGTGAGATATTCTTCATACTTATACCCACAAACACAAATATGTATAGCATACACATACAAATACAAACATACATATACAGGGTGGGGATTACAATACAACGATAACTTGGACAGCGTATATGTAATGACATTCCAAGCCCACATACAAAAAATCAATAAAATACATCCAGTAGTTTAGTCACAAATTATGATTTTTCATTTTTTAAAATTTCTACGTATGTATTATAATAAAGACCTGACCTACCCTAAAACCGGCGGTTAACGACTCAAGGACAGCTATTATTATTTTTAAAAAGATTGAGCATAAAAATAATGGATATGGGATCGACTGCCACAAAAAAAAAGGCAAAATTTTTAATCATTGCCATTTAGTGACAGTTCGCAGACCAAATAATATTATAATAACTCATGTTTAAAAAAAAATAACTTATTCAGTATCGGCTACTGATCAGTTCTGCATATTTAAAAAAAAAAATTGATGGTTTGAGAAAATTTAAATCAAATAGTTTTTTATTCAATTTAATTTTAAATGCGTAACAATTTATTTTAATTTACTTTTCTAACTTACTATTTTTTATTCAATCAAAATAATGAAGTTTTGTAGGTACAAGCTAGGGAATGCAATCCCGCAGCAAAATTTTAATCCCGGTATTTGCGGGACAGAGAGGTCTAAGTCCCGCGGGATCCTGGTATTTGCGGGATCCCGCATGTTTCTGAAAGTCATTGAGAAAAAAGGCGAAAACCTGTATCATAAATGCATCTAGAACTAAAAAAGGAAACAAAAATATATTATTTAAAATTACATATTGAGAGATTAATAAAAATATGTATATAATAAAAGAATAAAAATTATTACAAAGAGACAATAGGTAGTTTTTGAAAGTAACTGCGCATAAAACATAGCTTGTTACTAGTCTTGTCTGTCAAACGGCTCTTAACTTTATATGCCAGATAGCCAGCAGCAGAAAACGCTCGTTCTGCTTCAACGCTTGTGGGTTCAACTGTTGATAAAGCGTTGTTGGCGAATTGAAGATATTCGCCTTTTAATCCACTAGACTCAAACAAATTCGTTTCTTTCTCGAGAGAATTAACACCGGAATTAGTGCGACAAGCAGTTTTAAAACTCAAGAGTTTAAAATGTTATTTATTATCATATCAAAATTTCGATCCAGCGAGATTCGAACCCGCACCCCCGACATACCGTGTCGGTGCTCTAGCGAACTAAGCTATGGAACAATGTCCAGCCGAATCGAAATTTTTGATAATATGATTTTATTCGGTTTTAAGCAACCGTGGACCCGTCTACGAGTATAGTGAGTCCTTTACAGCAACGAACTATTCAAAGTTTCATATTACAATGAATTCTTTGATGAGAGACGACACCGTTAATTCGTATTATTTTTGTTTTTGAGTTTCCCACACATGAGGAAATTACAAAATGTTATTTATTATTATATCAAAATTTCGATCCAGCGGGATTTCAACCCGCACCGCCGACATACCACGTCGGTGCTCTAGCCAATTAAGCTATGGAACGATGTCCAGCCGAATCGAAATTTTTTATATAATTTTATTCGGTTTTAAGCAACCGTGGATGAAAGTGGTGACGAAACCAGATACGAATCCCGCTGGATCGAAATTTTGATACGATAATAAATAACATTTTACAATTTCCTCATGTGTGGGAAACACAAAAATAAAAATAATACGAATCGATAGAGTTTGTTCAAGTTTATCTCGAAGAGACATCGGGTCAGGCTTCAGAGTTTCAGCTTGCATCATTGCGGCCACTGTAGCAAGAGCTAAATCATTATGATCTTCGTCATGAGCCGAATCAGTTCACGCGCTTTCGCGTGCCGAACAACACAAGGCGTTTACCGTTGCGCAGTCCCGCTAATCCCGCGGGATCCCGCTCGATTTATGTGCGGGATTGGTCCCGCAAAAATAGTGCGGGATCCCGGTATTTCGGGATCCCGGTATCCCGGTATTGCAATCCCTAGTACAAGCACATACCACTTCTACGTGACTTTGCCGCGTAGAAAGAAGGTCACGACCGATCACCGCGCGATGACGCGTGTAACAGGTCAGTGATCCTGTAGTTACAAAAATGATGTTATAAAATTTTATTAAATTAAACTGAATTAGTTTGTATGAAAAAATCTTTTTTTTTTGATTTTGATGTTAGGAAGAAATTAATAATTTAATTTAAAACTTTAAATTATCTGGGCTTTGTTGGAGGTTAATAATTAATAATTTTAATCACGCTACTTAAAATATTTTCCTCATTTAATTAGAATCAATTGCAATTGTTTGACATGAGAAAACCATCTAAATTCTAACGTAGAAATGAGTAAAAATCTTCTAATTTACAATTGAATCCACCTATACCAATACCTTTGAGAGTATTATGTGCTTATTTTTCATTTTAAACAAAACACCTTCTAAACATGGTTACATTTAGATGTTCACTTATCAGTTCAAACGATTGAGATAAAGACTTAAACACATATATGTACCTACAGTATGATTGTACCCAATTTGTGGTTTACCGCTGTATTTCTATTGTTACCGCGGTACCATTGTTGCGAAACACTTAGAGAATTCTTATCAAACAACGGACGCTCAACTGAAGTTTTCATATTGTACGTGCTGCAAATAGCACATTATTTTGTACTCGTTTTTAGTAACAAATTTGTTGCTAATGACGTCATAAGTCTACCTTTTTATTCATGTAGTTTGACTAAGAACTTTTTTGACGAATAAAACGTTTAGTATTTCGTCGATAAGTTTAGCAACAAATCGAATGATAAATCCAATAAATGCTGGATTGCCTGTAGCCTAAGCCAGTGTTCCGCAAAGGGTGTACCGCGGCACAGTGGTGTGCCGTGGTCGTTTATTGGTGTGCCTCGGAAAAATAAACTTTACGTTTATTGATTAATAATAAATATTGTTTCAATGATTAATAAATAAATGTTGGTTAATGTTACTTAAAAAATGATTTTTCATTTGTGGTGTACCACCAAAATATTTTTTTATTCCTAGGCGTACCTTGAATCCGCAAAGGGTGTACCGCGGCACAGTGGTGTGCCGTGGTCGTTTATTGGTGTGCCTCGGAAAAATAAACTTTACGTTTATTGATTAATAATAAATATTGTTTCAATGATTAATAAATAAATGTTGGTTAATGTTACTTAAAAAATGATTTTTCATTTGTGGTGTACCACCAAAATATTTTTTTATTCCTAGGTGTACCTTGAACACAAAAAGTTTGCGGAACACTGGCCTAAGCTACACCTTATTACATCACCTATCTGCCAGTGAATGTCCCGTCAAAATCGGTCCAGCCGTTTCAGAGATTAGCCGGAACAAACAGACAGTAAAAAATATTATTTCGGTATTATTTTGGTATAATATATGTACCGTATAGATCCATATGCATTTAGTAAAAAGCGGTTATTTTAATATTACAAACAGACACTCCAATTTTTATTTATTTGTATAGATAGTTCTGTCAAATAAGGTCTGTTTTATTTAATAATAAGGTTATAATTGAGTGAAGGGTCGTGCGTATGGTAAATATTATACGAGGACGTGTGTAAATATTTTCTGGTCTAAACTAGATACGCGGATATGTAAATACATTTATATTATTTCAACATTTTTATTAGCAGTTTGTTACCTGTACCTACACTAGAAAATACCCATAAAAATTTAAGAAAATTACCCATAACATTTATTACAAATACGAGTTTGACAATTCGCATAACGGGACATGGTCCGTCGGATCAACTATAGTTAGTAATAATTGTACCTACCTATACATAGGTTTTATGCTCTGTTTGCGAGAAAATTGAGGAAAATATTCGTTTTGTAAAAATTTAAAGGTTATGAAAAAAGAGACTGTTTTCTCTGAAAATCTATATTATAATTATGTAAAAGAGATTTCCACGTATATATTGACTCATCACGATATCTCTGGAACCATAAGGCGTAGACTTGAAATTTGGTAAGAATTATTCCTTTTGCCGAGTAGAGGTCAGCTAAGAACGGGTTTTACGAAACTCCACCCACAAGATGGGGTTACTGGGGTTAATCTATACTAATATAATAAAGCTGAAGAGTTTGTTTGTTTGATTGTTTGTTTGTTTGTTTGAACGCGCTAATCTCAGGATCTACTGGTCCGACTTGAAAAATTCTTTCAGTGTTAGATAGCCTATTTATCGAGGAAGGCTATAGGCTATACATCATTACGCTAAGACTAATAGGAGCGGGGTCCACGCCGACGAAGTCATATAAAAATTGTTCTAGTGGTCGTATAAAATACGGTTCCCAGATTGGAAGATACCTTTTTTCCTTCAGTATTTTGATGGTATATTAGTAATAATGTTCATATCAGGTGTCGATATAGTATATGTTTTTAATTTAACAGATGTAGTACTCGTAAAATATGGCTTCATTATCAGTATAAGTCAAGATTCATTAGATTTGACATTTAATAAATTAATTATACTGAATATTGTAAACAAAGAAATAGAATACGTACAATGATAAGCGAATTAACGATAGACATAATTCTTCGTTACAGATATGTTTGTCAATCTTCAAACAAGGAAGGCAGTTAGTCTAAAGCTGGCCGAAAGCCAAGGAGCACGGTCTTGCTGGCGCCTGCATATAATATCTTGTTATAATGTACCGAACGGACACTAACTTTGGATTACAAATTATCTTATGTCTAAGTCTGAATCCTAAAATATAGGAATCATCAACTCTGAAATGGATAATAGGTCTGTTCATGCAGGAAGGATGACTGAATATTACTTGTGGAAATCATGAGCGTACCCAGTGGGGCAAGATCTGGCATTTCCCCAACCCTGATTCAATGCTAATACAATAATTTTTGATTTATAATTAAAATTTTAGATTAGTCAAAACGATTGCAAGCTATTGAAATAGTGTTGTAAGTGAAGGTAAAAAAAAGAATTTTTATTTCTCTATTACTTAGATAAGGTAGCCTAACAAGCCTCCCAAGGAGCTCAGGCCACCTCACTCAAGACAGGAACAGAACAAGAGTAGTTTTATTTAACTGTAATCTTCTATAAGTGTAACTCCAGAATTTGAGCAGGATATTTCTTGCTGTGCTCAATGATGTCATACAGAAATTTTCGTGGTTTAGGCTTTAGTGGCTGTGTTTTGTGTATTTTTTTTATCCCTGATACAAGATTCACATTATAATGTTGGCCATGTAGTATAGGAGGATACAATTATATCCAATAACAATTATACATCAAAAATTGTCACTGTCTGCCGAAATAACTTTAGTTTTATTTCGTTAACTGAAACAACGTTCGTTAACTTTAGTTTTATTTCGTAAACTGAAAAAGTTTCCTTTTTTGTGTGTTTCTGAAGTTTGATTTTAAAATTTTAACAATAATATAAGTACTGTATTTTATATTAGCTCATGAATATTTTTAATTGAGAGTGAACTTAAATAGCAACTGCTTTGTTCTTATACATATGTGCATTTCCTTTGAAGTTTCACCAAACATGTGCAAAGTATAATATAAGCAATAATGTATTCAAATCCTTTGAAAATATATTCTCAGTCTCGTAATGTCATCTAAAGCTCTTGGTTATTTCAAAATGCAATTTGTTCATCATTTGAAACTAAATTTAAAACTGCAGTATTGCAATAATATGAAAGAGACCAAACACGAAATGAAAATTTTCGTAGCCTTTGTAGTATATGTTTTTGAGGCCAAACCCTTTTTGATCAAATATGTTATTACTTTAGCCATCTAACTCGTGGAGTTAGATCTATTCCTGTTATAATTTTTTATGCTCAATTTTTATTTTATAATGATTTAACTTAGTGCATAACCAATACGCTACATTTAGTACAGTACGAGATGGCGCATGAGTTCCGAAAACTATTCCACCTCAATTTTTTTATGCGATCCTCTTCAAATAGCCCTACTGATGATATAAATGCATGTTGCCAGGGGGAAATCCGGGGCCATATTTTTTAAACCAATTTTTTTTCTCAATTCCAAGGAACTGTTATTTTTCAACCGGACAAATTTTTTTTTTATTCTTTAATAAAATACAAATAAAAAAGGTCCTATGACTTTTCACGATAAAGTTAATATTTTTAGAGATATGAATTTTTAAAGGTTCGAAAAATCTCAAATTTGGGTACTTTTGACCCATGAAATATATATTAAAGACTAAAATAAAATATAAATTATATATATTTTTTAATTCTTTATACACTAATTAACTGTTTCCTAATGGAGATTTAAAAAAATTTCATTGTTTATACCTGTTTTTTAATTGTTAACTTCGCGCGCTCACAAGTATTCGCTGCACCAGGCTCCCTGTGTCCTGAATCATTATTTATCATTTATCTTAAAAACTATTAACTGTATCAAGATTGTTAAAGAGAGTAATGTTATTAATAATTAAATTCTCTATAATTTGTTTTTAACAAACTTTTTTCTGGAATAAATTTAACAAAAGTTATTTAAGCATGAATCGGAACATGTAATTAAAAGTACTTTTTTATCAGTTTATATTACATTTTTGTTATTAAAGCAGAAAGTAATTACATTGAATAACTTCTTTAGACGAAGTTAATAGATGTAAAAGTCAGAAACCTTCGAAAAAAAAATACAAAAAAAAAATCTTTTCTGTACCTACTTAGACACAGTCTTACACACCGTGATACATATATGCATTTAGGTATTTTTTATTTTATTATATTTCAATTCGAACATTAAACATATTTACACGCCTCTTTCCCGTAGGGGTAGGCAGAGACCACTTTTCTCCACTTGCTACGATCCTTACATCATCATTCATGTATATCATCAGTAGGGATATTTGAAGAGGATCGCATAAAAAAATTGAGGTGGAATAGTTTTCGGAACTCATGCGCCAACTCGTACTGTACTAATTCTATGAAAATCGATTAGCACCTTTTTTATTTAAATTATTTAATTTTAATAATTAATTTTATAAGATACACACACGGTCGTCTGTTCCTAAGGTAAGGTATCTTAAATTCTTAATACTTTTGTTATAGGTAACAGCCGACTGTTATAGATAAATATTTTGTTTGATAAATATAAATGGTAATAATACATATTATATAAATAATTTACTTTAATCGCCCCATTTATACAAAACGGACAAAATTCTAAAATGTATTTATTTAATTTACAGCACCAAATTATAATTAAAAAAAATTGCGTGCGTACAAAGTACACGTCAGAAGTGAAACTTCTTTGGCAAACTAATTTTTAAAAAAATTAATAAAAAAAACGAATTAAAAACACAAAAAATAAAAACGAATTGAAAAAAAAACAAAAAGCCAACGTCACGCGGAGTTCCCAGGCGGTCACCCATCCAAGTACTGACCGTCATGACGCCGCCGCTTACCGGTCGCTCTAATCTTATCCCCCACGCGCCTTAAGAAGTTTCACTTAAAAAATAATAATGTACTAAGAAAATAGAAATGCGCAGCTTTTAAATTATATTCGTATACAATAAACGTCGACCTTTATTAAATTTTCTATTAAATTTCACATTTATTTTAAGTACCTGGGTGACCGAGCCTAGCTCGGTATTTTCATTTTATTTTTTGTTTCTTTTTTCTCGGTATTTTTATATTTTAATTTTATTTAAATAATAAATCACGAGTGAAATTAAAAAAAAAAAAAAATTAATCTGGAGACTGAGATTCGAACCCGGGTCAACACGACTTGATACCCGCCGATTAACTAATTACGCTATTACGGCTATGTTAATAATTGTGAAATTAAGCTTCGTATTCTAATGATATTTTTTCATTGCCTAAAAACAGGGATAAAACGACATTTTTTTAAAATGAATCCTAGCTAGATCAATTTTTCGGCCCCGAAATCCCCTGTACACTGAATTTCACGAAAATCGTTGGAGCCGATTCCGAGATTCAGATTCTATATACCTATATATACAAGAATTGCTCGTTTAATAGTATAAGATATTTTTAATATAGAAGATAATACGACAGAAGACAGTGAAGTGTTAATCGCGTATAAGCGACGCTGTATTCAATTTGCATTCACTTTGACGCCGCAGATATTAAGTATTTTTCGGATATCCATTTTTATTTACATAAATTTTCATTTTTTATTGAATAATGGCTATTACTACCAGTTCTCGTAAACAAAGTGAAAAACAAATGAATAGGTCACATCAGTATAACTTACAGATATAGTTTTCAGGGGAATGACGAATAAGGAAGATGTAAATATTTTTTATGTAATTAAAATATTGCTAACCATTTTTAAATATAAAAAAATGCTCCGCCATGACAGCTTTTCGCTGCCGTGACCAGGATTCGAACCTGGGTTACTACGGCCACAACGTAGGGTCCTAACCACTAGACGATCACGGCTATCGGAGCAGATACAATTATCATTGAATACCTCAAATACATTTCAACTAAAATATAAACCGATATAATTTAAAATACCTTCATTTATAACAGTCTTTAAAAAGTTGAATGACTCTTCAATTTAGTGGGGTCACTTACTTTGGTAATTAAAAAAAGAGAAATTGAAGCGAAACTGGAACATTTTATGTTTTATTTATCTTTTTATAGCCGACGACATGACCGTATCAAATTTCAAATGAAAGTGTTCGCAAAGAGGTTGTTATTTTCGTTATAACATTCACCAGCTCCGATAGCCGTGATCGTCTAGTGGTTAGGACCCTACGTTGTGGCCGTAGTAACCCAGGTTCGAATCCTGGTCACGGCAGCGAACAGCTGTCATGGCGGAGCTATTATTTTTTATTTTTATTTTTATCATTACAATAAATTCTGAGTCCTGCTTCAATCAGGTGGCATAAAATCTTTATGACTTGAAAAAATATTTAATACTAAAGTTGCTCACCATACTTTACTTACTTTATACTTAATTATACTAAATTTACCACCCGGTTTCTCTTTACATTTTGCCAAAGACGGCTTATATCCGCTGCTGCGAATTTTACTAATATCGCTGAATCTCTTCAATTCACCTGACAATTGTTCTGGTGCAATAGCGCAAGTAGTCATATTAACATCGGATTCGTACGTTCGATTCTCGATTGGGACAGATATTTGCATTTGTACATATTTGTTTCTAATCAGAGTGCATCTGACCCTCAGTGGTCATATCACCTCGGAGAGCACGTAAAACAGTCGTTCAAGATTGTTATCATGAACACCTGATATCGATACTCGATAAGGTAAATAACTTAATGGCTGTGTTTTTAACAACTGTCGGCACATATATATGTACTTTTCAAATAAATGTCTCTATAAGTAATGCATAATACATAAATATATATATTACATATACACCCATATATTACACTAGCGACCCGCCCCGGCTTCGCACGGGTGCAATGATGACATTTTTAAATGACAGGATCTTTACGTAATATTCCGACGTGGCGGCTGAGGTACTACTCTACGTAATATTACGTGTTGTACACGTAATATTACGGCGATGGCGGTTAAAGGGTTAAATGTTTCGCTGTTAATTACTTCTAACGACGATATCTGAAAACCTATTCATCTGATTGATATAGTGTACAGGGCAATTTTAATCTGCATTAAATTCCTAAGCTACCTAAAATATTTGTTTGGATAAGGATTAATACTGAACTAAAGAAAATAGCTTGGAAAATAACTTAATGTTCTTAATTAAAAATTTGAACATAAAAGTGGTTATTGTAAGTCAACCGTAAGAGATAGAGATATACTATCGCGGACTTTTTTGTAGCATTTTTATAGATTTAGAATTCGCTAGTGCATTACTTAACTATAATTATCTTTGCTAGTTTACGCGGCGTTTGCGTGGAAAGCTCCCAGTTGGCCCGATTTTGTGCGACTTCTTCAACATTTATCGCCGTATTTCTGCTAATTTACATAAAACTATACTAAATTATATACATAAACCTTCCTCTTGAATCACTCTATCTTTAAAAAAAACCGTATTAAAATCCGTTGCGTAGTTTTAAAGATCTAAGCATACATAGGGACATAGGGACATAGGGACAGAAAAAGCGACTTTGTTTTATACTATGTAGTGATATACACATTATAATTATATTACACCCAGATTTCAGGCTTGATGCAGTAATCAATGTTTCTTAATTTAATTTTCAAATCAATCAAAGTTTTTTTTAATTTTTTAGTTTTATTATTTTTTTAATTTTATTTTTTATGTTTTAAGTTTATGTTGTCACTGTCCGTGCTGCAATTATTATTATTACTACCATCATACATACGGTGCTTACTGAAAATCAGTGTTGAGGCAACTATGCCTCAACGATACTGAGTGGGCACCCGATTGATGACATCACAATTCACAAGTAATCTTTTATTTTATTTTTTTGTAAAGTTTTGTAATTTAATATTAGGATCAAATTTTGTTTTATCTTTTTTTTTTCGTGTAAACTGTTAATTGATTGTTGCCAATAAAAATTTATTTATTTTTTTAATCGAACCAAAAACCCCCGGAGTAGAAAGTAGTTTCACTGCAAATTGCGCCAACGACGGGCTAATTAATAGACAGTACATATTTAAAGATAAAATAAATCAATCTCAAGCAAACGCTTTTAACAAATACGACATTGCTATAGCTAAGTAAAGTTAGGATAGAATTACGAACAATCCGCGGCTCTGAAGACTTGAAGAACTTTGTGACGAATGATGGGAAGATTTATTTCGCATAGTTCGCTAACTTTACTTCCAGGATTAAAGTAAATAACTCGGAGGCTTTGACGCAAGGCTCTGCTATCTTTGATTTCAATTCGACTTACTCTTTATTTGATAAACAGCGCTAGTCTTTGCCATGAAATGAAAAACAAAATATATTTTTTTATTTGTTGTGTAAAATATATTTTTTTTGTTTTGTTTTGTTTTGATTTTATTACAGTAAGCAGTAACACTTATTTCTATCTGTCACTCTGTCTGATAGTGACCATCATCAGTAATAAAAGTAGTTGTGATGAAAAGTTATTAAGGCGCTCCAAGTATTTCTATGGAAATAGTAAATTTCTTAGTCATTCAACAATACTTTTGAAATAAATAAATGCCTCGCTCTCAATCATGAGATTTTACTCCTGTACCGGGGTCCAAATACTAAGCTATTTAGTATTAACACTACTAAAGATAATTATGATTGTTTATCAATATATGTTTTTATTCTATTTATAATTAAATACCTATAATGATAACTAGCGACCCGCCCCGGCTTCGCACGGGTGCAATGATGTCATTTTTAAATGACAGGATCTTTTCGTAATATTCCGACGTAGCGGCTGAGGTACTACTCTTACAACACGTAATATTACGGCGATGGCGGTTAAAGGGTTAAATGTTTCGCTGTTAATTACTTCTAACGACGATATCTGAAAACCTATTCATCTGATTGATATAGTGTAAAGGGCAATTTTAATCTGCATTAAATTCCTAAGCTAACTAAAATATTTGTTTGGATAAGGATTAATACTGAACTAAAGAACATAGCTTGGAAAATAACGTAATGTTTTTAATTAAAAATTTGAACATAAAAGTGGTTATTGTAAGTCAACCGTAAGAGATAGATATATGCTATTGCGAACTTTTTTGTAGCATTTTTATAGATTTAGAATTCGCTAGTACATTACTCCACTGTATCTTTGCTAGTTTACGCGGCGTTTGCGTGAAAAGCTCCCAGTTGGCCCGATTTTGTGCGACTTCTTCAACATTTATCGCCGTATTTCTGCTAATTTACATAAAACTATACTAAATTATATACATAAACCTTCCTCTTGAATCACTCTATCTTTTAAAAAAAACCGCATTAAAATCCGTTGCGTAGTTTTAAAGGTCTAAGCATACATAGGGACATAGGGACATAGGGACATAGGGACATAGGGACATAGGGACAGAGAAAGCGACTTTGTTTTATACTATGTAGTGATGTTAACATATTACATTATTTTTTTATACAACTGGTTTGGCCATGAAGCGTACGGCTCACCAAGCGTATGCCTGCAACACTAGACGCATCGCAAGCGCATTGCCAACTCCCACCACCAGAAGGAGCCTCTGGCCACCTAAATCACTAGAAGAACAGTAAATTGGTTAAAAGTTGTTTTATTCAACTGTGATCTTCGGTAAGGTCGTGGTACTTCCCCAGTCGGGCCAGATTTCGAGCAGGATATTTCCCCTACCATTATATCAGTGAATGTACAATTCAAATAATTATTATATTAATCTTCTCGTAACTTTACCCAGTATAAGAGGAAGCTAATAAATTAACAGAGCGAATGAATAAACTTGGTAAAACATTTCTTGTAATGAATATTTTACAAAGTAAAAGCGATATTCATCAAAGTTTTCGGTTTAAACGGTTTCGGAAAAACTTCAGTAGACTTAATTGAAATCTTCCGAGTTCGTAGCTTTCATTGACTCCTATAGTTAAGCAAAATGGTTGGAATGTCTTAAATATTTATTTTGTTACGATTATTGGGACGACCGCTCTGTTGTAATGGTTCACACTGTTTTAATGGTAAACACCGACGGTCGCGACTCGCGAGTTCGATTCCCCCTCGGAGTGGACATTTGTGTTTATTTATAGAAATATTTATTTCCGGTCTGGTTGTCAGTCTTTGTGGGTCTCCCTGCGGTGCCTCGAAGAGCACGTTAAGCTGTCACTCATATAGGGAAAATATAATATGGATTAAGCTCTGATCCTTCTCCTACCTAAGAGGCCTATGCCCAGCAGTGGGATACTACAGGCTAAAGCTTCTCTATTATTGTATTATTACCGCACTAACATGCAGTTTAAATTATCGGTACGATTCCTTAAATGTTTAAAATTTCTTCGTTTTTCATTCCGTAAGAATCTTCTACAGAGTATTAGAAAAATTTAAATAAAAACTCAATAAATTGGTCCAGTCGTTCTAAGTGTTGTCCACACATTTAGATATGTGTTATTATTTACATAAAAAGTAAACAGCTTTTCAATTAATAAAAATATTTATGCCAAAACATTTTAATAAACTTTTAGTATATACCAATAAAATCATAAGGCTCGTCACTCGTAACATGGCGTAGCAAAAATTCGATGAAAAATTTATGTAATACGAGATGCCAAATAAATTACTGTTCCCGAGGGCGGCAGCCTACGTCATGACGTGAAATGTTTTTGTAATTCTAGATTACTAATGAAACTTTTTTTTTTAAACAATAACCTTGAAAGTTTATCGATTTCAAAATAGATTACTGTATTATATGTTATCGTCTCTTGTCAAAAGAATTCATTATAATATGAAATGATAACTGAGGTAGGGCACAGCAGGAAATTTCCTGCTCAAAATATGGAGCAGCCCGACTGGGGTAGTACCATATTACCATATACCTCGACCTTACAGAAGACCACAGCTAAATAATACTGTTTTCAAGCAGTATTGTGTTCCTGCTGGTGAGTAAGGTGACCAGAGCTCCTGGGGGGGATTGGGGATAGGGTCGGCAACGCGCTTGCGATGCTTCTGGTGTTACAGGCGTCTATAGGCTACGGTCTTACCATCAGGTGAGCCGTACGCTTGTTTGCCAACCAAAGTTACATAAAAAAAAAATCTTTGAGTAGCGGAGTATGTAAAGAACTCGCTATAGATGGCGCCAAGGTTTGCTTAAAAACCAAAATCATCATATCGAGAATTTCGACCCAGCTTGATGTGGATCCATAGCTCAGTTGGCAGAGCGCTGACACGGCACGTCAGAAGGCGCGGGTTCAAATCCCGCTGGATCGAAAAATGTTGATATGATTTTAAAAATGTTTATAGATTACTATATTATAATACTAACAATTTCTGAATCTTCTATATGATATAGTAAAAAAAATTGGTTGTCTGTAAAGTTTGTTTATCGACGATAGTTGAACGTGACAACGTCATAACAAAACATCTCCTCGGACGTATAGGCCGATATACTGAGCGTAACGCTGCAATGAGCGTAACGCTACAATGAGTCATCCTTTTTCGATTGATAGGACGTTGTCGCGTTAAAACAGGTAATTATGCATAAGAGTTTTGTTTAATTTTTACTTAAAAAACTTAAAAAGTTTCAAGTTAACTTGCTAAAAGTTGTCCGCTTAAACATAGAAAAAGTATAAAAAAATACTAAGTTTGTGTTAGCTTTTTTTACAAATTTTACTATTTATCATATTATAATTAATTTTGATTCAGTGCAATTAGTGAAGTTTAATTAAAACCGCAATGTTTATATTGTACGTCGTGTGAGTTGTGTGACAAAACGAGAGTAGGAATAACGAGGACTTGTACAAATAGAGTTGACGTGCTCCGAGTTCGTAGCGGTGGATTACAGTTATATTACGAATACCATTGTGTGGGTGTGGCAAGTTTGTCAACAGCCGCTTGTCACATCAATGTCATAATCGGTTCAAATATATCATATCATGTTTTGCATATTGTGACTTTTATTAATTGTATTGTCAAATGTAAGATATAAACTAATCAAAAACGGTAACTTTAATTAGATTAGTATCTATAGTATTTTTATAATTTTTCATAAACGAAGAAAACGAGTGTGCTTTAGAGTTTAGACCACACGAATGAAGTAAAACTTACGAAACGTATCTCCTTCTCTTTCTATGTTCACTAACATATATCTCCATCTCAACTTCCGTTCGCCTCGCCCGATCACACTTTTCGCAATGCCCTCGTCACGCATTCACCAGCTTACTTCCTAAGTCAAGCGTGCGTCAAAATGTTTTACTTCAAAAAATGTGTATGAGTTTGTATGAGTATGACAAGAAACATATTTGTACAAATATAAATCTGCAAAAAGCGAGAATCGAACCAACGACTAATAAATTATTATATTACATAAACTTTCATTCAAGCATATCATTTATCAGTTGTATAGGCTGTTATTTACACGTCTTGTTAAAATTCATAGAAGTGTAATGAAGTAGTATTCCTATCCAATTCCTTTCTTGGAGAGAAATGACAAATAATATAAAACTGTCATACAACCCGACAAGTATCGACATTTGTCGCAGGTGAAATTGTTAGGAACACATCATCTTAGAAGAAATGTGTTTTTCTCTTTCTTATATGTATAAAATTCATAAATAAATGTATTTATTATCGTTAGCAATAATATAAAAAATGGAATTGATAAAAATCTATTTTTAAATTTTGCATTTCGAAGAGCTTTATTTCAATATTGAACATCATCTGTAATTAATACCGTAATGTTTTATTTAAATTTAATTATTCATTTATTCATTTGAGCTCCATTCATTGTTTTACACGGTGCCGTTTTAATTTAGTATACATATTTATTTCAGTTATCATTACGAACTAAATGTATTTATTCTAAATGCAAATATCCAGTACGCTCTGGTCGCAAATTCTGTCATTGTTATTAGTTTTTGACAAGAAAATATTCACTTCACTTGAGCCTATCGCTTGCAACTGCACATAGACCTTCTCAAGTTCGCGCCAAGCTTCCCGGTTTTCCGAAATCCACCCACAACCGTCAATTTTACATAGACCAAACGACGGAAGAGAGAAGTCATAGTAGTAGAAGTAATAGAGAGTAGAATATGTGTAAGTATATCAAAAATTTAGAAATACCTATTTTGCGACAAGTACGTCAATTTTACTTAACACAGTTAAAACTTATTTATTATTTTATATTGTATTTATCCTTACTGTATAAAATAATATATTTACTTAACTAATATCGCAACAAATTCTTACTAAAAATACTAATAATTCATCTCTCATTTTATTAGTCTGTTAAAAAGACTTAAGTATAAAAGAAGCTCAGTAAGAAATACATTAAAGTAGCTATGGAAAAAAGCTATTACAATATAATTGGCTATTCGCACCAACGTGATCAATAGCGTTTTTTCGATCATACCTGATCAGGAATTTAAGATTCCACGAGAAAGATAAATTGCGTCAATGTTTACTCGTCGGGTTCAATTTAACACAACTCTGAGCAATGATCCAGACAAAACGTAACACATCTCGACGGAATAAATAGGTTTTTACTTGAAAATGTATTATATATAAGTTGTTAGTGTGAGTAAGATTGATTATAATATATAGGTACATATAATTTTATGTTAAAAACTATGGGTTGGAATTTAGAGGTTATATAACGAGTTATTGTGTTAGGTAAAATATTAGACGTTTAATCAGAAAGTCTATCCTTTTATTTCTAATAGTAACTTTATTTTTGAATCGAGATAATAGCTAGGTTTAAATTATTGTTTATCTCTATATCGATAGTTTAATATGGTTTTTTTCAAGTTCTTAATTTTACATGTTGTACCTTATTCTTATTAAATGTGCATGTGTAATTAATGAATTGTGAATACTTAAGAGCGTGCATAAGGCGAGCAAAAAATCAGATTTCACCCGCGCGCCCGATGAAACAAAATATACACCAAGCCTCGTGTCAGAGTGCGATAGACGATATAGTTTTGAGCGCATTACGAATGTAAAAAACGACAAATATGTTATTTTGTATATAATTCCGAAACTAAAAGTAATTACATTAAATGCCTTGGCATAGCCTTTACTCATATTTAAATGTAATTAATTATCAAATTATTGTCTTAATGGTCATAACCATATCGAGTATAAATAGAAAAAATATAAAAATTAGAGGTTACTTCGTGATTATATTTTATCGAGGAAATTTCCTTATTTTATGTTTTTGATATGGGTCAACCCTTGCAAATATCACGTAGTTTGTCATATATTTTTATTTTTCATTGATTGATTTGGTCTGGAACTTTTCATGTCAAAACAAATAGAAGATGGTAATTTTGCATTATGCGCACTCTTAATTTTAATCCTTAGTTAAGTTTAAAGCAACTAATTAAAGACACATAATTTATGAAAATGGAAGAAAACAATTTTATCGAATATTTTTAAAACCAAACTGTTTTCAGGCTTTATTTTTGAGTTCAGTACAAAGTTAAGTTCTTAAAGTACATGTTAGCAAAACTATTATTGTATATCCTTATTGAAATTTTCTGTCATTACAAACTTCGTATAAGTACCGATAAAAAAATTAGCGCAATAACCCCACATAGTATTATTCTAAATCACGCAAAAAGAAAACAGTTTTAATTATAAATACAATATGTAGCTTAAAGCCAAAAGTACTGAAACTTTAATAAACAGTAAGGAACGAGTTAACATTATAATTGTTACACTACAGACATTTATGTCACCGATATGGCTTGAATTTACACGAAATGGACGTCTAGACGTATGCAACGTAAACGTCTAGACAATTCCAGAACAGGCGGTGTTTCTTACTATTCTTAATTTCATATCAACCATGACTTTGAATGGTTATATATTAACACCAAAATAACTATATAAACTGAGGTAGGGCACAGCAAGAAATTTCCTGCTCAAAATATGGAGCAGCCCGACTGAGGTAGTACCTCGACCTACAGAAGATCACAGCTAAATAATACTGTTTTCAAGCAGTGTTGTGTTCCTGTTGGTGAGTAAGGTGACCAGAGCTCCTCCTGGTGGTGGGAGTAGGCAATACGCTTGCGATGCGTCTAGTGTTGCAGGCGTCTTTAAGCGATAATCGCATACGATCAGGTGAGCTGTACGCTTATTTGCCGACCTAGTGGTATAAGAAAAAAAACTATAAAATAAAAATGTGTATCTAAAGTGAGCTGACTCCTACATGCACAGCCATTCAGTTGCCTACCTCAGATTCGGAAGGCCGTATCTATGCTAATATTATTAAACTGAAAAGTTTATTTGTTTGTTCAAACACGTTAATGTCAGGAAATACTGGTTCAAATTGAATTTTTTTTTGTGTTCGATAGCCCATTTACCGAGGAAGGCTATAAGCTATTTTTTTCAGCGCGTGTGAAACCGCGTGGCATAGCAAGTATATTATCCTCATGTACACTAACATTCACTCACTTCGTCGCCTTCCAATATTTGACAATTACTGATATTTGCGTTTCCGCTTTAGTTTGTCAACAAAAAAAAATCTTACAATTTGTTTGTTTACGCAACGTGTTTATCCTTCCCTAAAAGCCAAGTTCTTCTCTTTTATGTTGAAAACATAGTTAGATTTGTCGTAGTCGATTTAGTTGTTTTACTTCTGGAAATTCGAGAGAATGAGTATTTTCCATTTTTATGTATTTGACTGTACATGTTTTTCTTTAGCACAAAGCATGAGATGAAACGAGATCGGCAAACAAGCGTACGGCACAACTGATGGTAAGCGATCACCGTAGCCTATAGACGTTTGCAACACCAGAAGCACCGCAAACGTGTTGCCGACCCCATCCCCAGTTCCCCTCCGGAGCTCTGGTCACCTTACTCACCAACAGGAACACAACACTGCTTGAAAACAGTGTTAATTAGCTGTGATCTTCTGTAAGGTCGAGGTACTACCTCAGTCGGGCTGCTCCATATCTTGAGCAGGAAATTTCCTACTGTGCCCTACCTCAGTTCGATACCATGCTCGGGTGAATAAAATAACATTTCAGGACTACTTTAAAACGACTTTTTTGGGTGAAAAGTTGAATATTATTAATTCAAGTAAGCAGCTTATCGAACGAACGCGTCGAAACGAAAGTACTCTCGTATTGAGTGAATAATTCGGTTTATTTTGACACTCAAACACAAATAATTTCAAACGAGATCCGCTTTTCTGAATGGCCCGCGTCTCAACAATCTTTAAAAGCAAACACAGTCTGTATTCAATGAAGAATATATTGGCTTTTATTTAATTTAAACTGTTGTTTTTGAAATGCTAAACAAATAAATTTGATTTATATGGATAGTCTTAGAAAATTGATAAAATGAACGGTGCCTAGACTTTTAGGAGTAATTTTAGCATCGCACAGTAACACGATTATATTATAAATATAAGTACTAACGCCTTTTAAGTTTCATTGCTGTTGCACCTAATTTTTGTTAGAAGCAATTCGTTTCTTCAAACACTTTCAATACTAGTTTAAGATCCTTATCTTGAAGATAAAATTTATTTATTAATTTTTGACAAACAAATTAGAATTGATAATTTATTTAATTTTAAATTAATATAGAATCATCGAAACCGAAAGAATCGAAGGCTCTTTATCGAAATCAGATAAAATAGTAAGTATTCTACAATAATTACTTGACACCGAAAAATTAATAAATTTACTAAGCATTTACTATTTCAAACATCTATCAAATTACATAATTAACATCTCGTTAATTTCTCATTAATGAACAAAACCTTTTATCTAAGAGGCTGGTATTACGTACTGTCCGCTCTCATCCCTTTGTTATACTGTAATACTATAATCTCTGTTGATGCGGCTTATTATTATACTAGGAACTTAATAATAAGAAATTAATTATGCTTGCACAATGCTATAGTCATAAAAGGTATGCCATACAAGTCGCTTTAACTTGTAAAAGCGTTCATGACAGAATATACTGACGCTGCGTCAGCGTTAAAGTTTTGTTTGCTTTTAAAAATATTACCAAAAATTCGTATTAGATTTATGCAAAGATTATTTTTAACAATGACTACATTTTAGTGCAACGGTATACCTGCTATTTTAACGAAGACGTTTGAACAGGAATTTGTAGTTTCCCTTTGTACTCGACGTATAGTCGATAAATACATATCTATACAAATAAATAAAATTGGATTGTCTGTTTGTAATATTAAAATAACAGCTTTTTACTTAATGCATATGGATCTATACACGTTACATATACCAAAATAACAATTTTACAATTTTTGTCTGTCTGTCGGTCTGTTTGTTCCGGCTAATCTGTGAAACGGCTGAACCGATTTTGATGGGACTTTCACTGGTCGATAGCTGATGTACTAAGGAGTAACTGTAAAAAGTATTTATTTTGTAACCCTGCGAACTGAACAAACATTTTTTTTAATTCCACGCGGGCGAAGTCGCGGTCACAGCTAGGTTATCTATAAGTCTATAAGTCGAGTGTCATTCGCGATATTAATAATTGAGTCTCTCCTTCGAATCCTAAGCATATAGACTTTATACCATAAAAGGAATTGGAGGTTTAGATGCCAGGATACATAATCAACATACAGTACAGTTTTATTATATTAGAAAATATTTTAGAGGTCCAAAAGCACTGACTTTTATTTCAATTTTACGACAAAGACAAAGTTTTTATAAAGAAAATATTGTTTAAATCATAAAAAGTATAGTGGATTATTATCTTGCACGACAAAGTGATAAAAGTTAAATTTGAATCACGACCGTCTGGTGCAATGACATCTTAAGACTTTTAGTTCGATAGCCGCTTAGGGTGAATATTTATTAAGGCTTTGTTTAGTCTGGGCGTCATCTGACGATACATCCATCTCGTAAAGTATGCTAATCCTTCGCTCCCAGTTTCAAGAGCTACCAACATACCAATATATTCCGTTAAGATGTTGTCAGGGTTCTTGTATACATTGTTATATAAAATTTATAACGGAATTGAATCGGTTATGTTATGTTATGTAATGGTGTTTGGGTTTCATATTATATTTGAATATCCTTCATGTCCTAGAGTCTGTGTAGTGTGTTATGCGTGTTAGTAGCTGTCTATGTATTATTAATGAGTCCTGCAATGAAAGCTACGATATACCAAATTTATCAAAAATATTTTTGTTATGTGATGTAACTAAAATGTATGCTTTTTGCAATTTTTCTTTTATCTGTGCTATAAGATGTTGCTTCGTACCAAATTTCAAGATTCTATGTTCACGGGAAGTACCCTGTAGGTTTTGATTCCCTTTAGTCTTGACAGAGAGATGGAAAACAAAGTGATCCTATAAGGGTTCCGTTTTACCTTTTGAGGTACGGAACCCTAAAAATAGGGTGTTCATTGCCAGGTGTCCTATTAATATATTGTGATGACTTTCTTCAAGATGTTTTCCTTTACAGCCTAGCCCTTAGATAATGTTTAATTATGATTTAGTCTTTGTAAGCTCATCAGTTAATTCAGAGACGACTCAAGACCGTATGGAATCCTGTCTTAATTACTCATTTCAGGACCATAATACAGTGGCAGTACAATAAAATTAAGTATCCTTTACTTGCCCTCTTACATTAATCTACGGTCACTAGTTTAAACTAGAGCTGATATCGTTAAATTTCAAGTCATAATTAATTTAGAAATTAGCTTTTAAAACTGGACTCTACTTTTTTCCAAGGATTTCCGATATAGTGTAGACGTACTAACATGGCCAGCCAGAATAGGATTATTTGGTTTACCTGTACCCGCTAATTTATTTATTGTTACGATGTGAGTTAATCAATAATAATATTATTGTTCTGTTAGTGTTTTGCTGTAATGAAATTTGCATTTTAAGTATTTCTAAGTTATAAAAAAATTAAGTACTGAATAAGTGATTAAACTAAATTTGAATGTTTTAATGGAATAGTGTTAGTATATAGATACAGAGGGGTTCAACAAGTGACGGACAGGAACTTGAACCACATGCACCTATTTACCATTTAAAACTAAGTACAATTTATAGCACATAGCAGGTACAACATAAATTTTTTGCTTTATTTAAATAAAACACCACATAAACATCTTAAAATACACATACATATTACGTCGATGTTAATATTCACAATTCAATGATTTTTTGTTTCTAAAAAATACGAGTTGTTTAATTATTATTATTTTTATGAACATACGATATTATTAAATATCTACTATTATTACAATAATATGAATACGTATGTTCATTTTCAGATTTATTATACATCTATTTCAAAGTTTGTTTTGCATTATTTCTAACAACATCCATCATTCGTTGGCAGATCAGAGCAATTTCCATTATAATTTTTAAAAGTTTTCTTGAAGAAGATGAAATCTATAAGATTGGGGTCCAGCACATAATAATTTACAATTTTTTCGTAATATCAATATCATTTAAATAAATTTTGATTTCATTATTTCTCATAATAAACTAAAATATTATAAATCTCCGTGGTAACATCATCTATCACTACAATGGGTTGATTCAATTGACTTAACCATAATTTGTAAGCTTGTTAAGTTAAGTGTAATAAAGAATATATAATTATTCAAATTTTATTATTGAACTAAAACAGCTTGTGAGCGAGCTATACGTACTTATAGGAAAAGTTTAGGAGTTAAGTCCAATACATTTAATGAGTCTTACTTTACAAAAAGGTCCAGAGTCACCACAGAGATGGATGGATCTACTACTTTTAACCTTGAGCATAACAACCAGACGAACAATATCAACCGCCAAAACAAAAATTTGTATAAATGAAAAATATCAGATCCGAATTAGAGTCGAAACGGCGCGGAAGTTAACGGCACTTTTGTACCACTAAACTAAAATATTTAGGTATGTATCTAATTTTAATGCAAAACATCAACACTATTTATGTTAAAACATTCTTTCTAAAATTAACTTAAAATGATATCTAACTACAAATCAATTTTTCCAATGTTAAAATTAAATTTGAGTTGCTTTTCTTGTATCAAAATGCGTCCAAGTTTAAATAAAAAAGGGATATCTTCACACTTCTGATCAGATCGAAGTGATTCGAATGCAAATTTCTAACGCTTACGAAAAGACGACATTTGCTTAGAAGTGATTCAGAATTCTAGGGACCAAATACCTAACAGATTCAATTGGAAAAACTTGTCTGAGGAGAATGAACTTTTGATACATTTGCTAACCGACTCTACAGTACTTATTATCTTTTACACTTTTATGTATACGAGACTTATCTCGCCTCACTTTATCAACTGAAATTTCCGATATTTCGGCAACGTTGCAGATAATAGATAGAGATAGAGAAGTATATGGCAAATAAACATAAACATATACACCCACAACCATATCAAAATTTTTCTATAGTTTCGATATCAAAGAATTTTTATAACTGAAATGTCAATACCACAGAAAAAAGGAAACTTTTGCGGCTTTGTGTTCGTTGCTTTCGAAGCTATTGAAAAACTTTTCAATTGTTTAAAATATCAAAGCCTTCGTCGGTCGAAATAGTCAATTCAAACCTTCGGCTTTTCAAATGTTTTGGTTTGATTTTCAAAGTGTAATATGGGTGACTTATAGTTTATAGTTAATTCGACACGTTACTGACACAAGCTTGTTACCGAATAAACCAATGTCGGTAACGAAAATAACAGTTAAAAAAAACTGTTTTCTTTCAAGCAAAGTGTAGAAAAAACTTGTGGGTAGTAAGTTAGAATATTATTCATTTTGATCTCACTTGTATTGTGTATAGACCAATTTTTATATTATTACATTATATTCGTATTCGTATTTACTTTATTACTTCATTTTCATACACCAACAACTTGTAAAAACTTGGATTCTGAATAATTCAAAATATTAACATAGAGTTGAAGGTAAAAGGAAGAAAATTATGTTTTGAAAGAATTATTTTTTATATAATTTAATTTTTAATTTTGTTTGTATTATATTGCCAAACCTGTTCAAATTCGATTTCCGGGACTTTTATTAAAGGTTGGTCTTATAGACACTAGTCTCTAGTTATTAGAACTAGACATTAGAACTAGTATCAATACACCAACGCAAATAGGTATAATAAAATTAATCTAATGAATTATTGTTTGTGCCTTGTGGACAATTACTGTTTGTAACAGTTTGCAAACATGTGTATGTTCCCAACTACAAATGAAGGTTCGGCTTGCCGTAATTAATTACTCCGACTAATCTGAGATTAAGTGATAGTTATAGATAGTTGTGGTAATAGCTGATACGTCATAATATATAAGCTTAACCTTACAAAATTTACTAATAATAAAATTTACTAAAAGTAAACGAGCTAGATTTATATTATGTTTCTTGAGTATGTGAAATATTGTTTGTTAACAAACAAAATTATCAATCAAAGACATCTGCTTGCTATTTTTAATTTTACAAGTGCTATAGGCAAATGCCGCAATGGAGCAGCGTGGTGGATTAAGCTCCGATCCTTTTCCTGCACGGAGAAAGAGGCCCATGCCCAGCAGTGGAATGTTACAGACTAAATTGTAAGGGCAAATGGTAAGCACTAATGACTAAAAATAAATTGTGAATACAAGTATTCATAATTAAAGTTGTAATACAAATAAAAGTCCTTAAAAATAGTTGTGTTTGCTCGCAAACGACAAAAAAACCGACTTCAACTACAGCGACAAGTAATACAAACCTCCATAATTGAGAACCTCCTCCTTTTTTGGAAGTCGGTTAAAAAGAGACTCACTTTATTGCTTGAAATATCAACCGAAATAGTGAACACAAGTTTTATTTTATTTCAATATCAAAAGTAAATAGTCTTTTCTATACATATAAATAAAATTGAAGTGGATCTGTCTATGATTTTGAAATAACTGTGTTTTTTCAAGTGCATATAGTTATTCAAACGTTACTAAAACACAAACAAACGATTTCAAAATTTTTATATGTCTGCCTGTCTGTCTATTTTTATTTTTTAACCGGCTTCCAAAAAGAGAGAGGTTCTTAATTCGACTGTATTTTGACTTTTGACTGAGTGGACCGATTTTTGCTGTGTGCTGCTGTGCTTGTGGTTACAGCACTAAAGAATGTAGCCCTCTCTTCCCGTGGGCGTCGTAAGAGGCGACTAAGGGATAACACAGTTCCACTACCACCTTCGAACTTAAAAAGCCGATGGATGGCGGGATAACCATCCATGCTGGCTTTGAAATAGACAGGCCAAAGACGGGCAGCAGCGTCTTCGGTGCGACAAAGCCAGCCCTGCGGTCACCAACCCGCCTGCCCAGCGTGGTGACTATGGGCAAAACACATGAGTTCGCGTCATAACGTCGGGCGCGAACTTGTGGAGGCCTATGTCCAACAGTTGACTGTGATAGGCTGTAGTGTGTGTGTGTGTGTGTGGACCGATTTCGATCAATTTTCTTTTAATTGAAAGGTGACATGTGGTACCATTTAAATTTAATTTAGATCTGACAAGTACTTTTAAAGTTATATCTAATAATGCGTATTTACTTGACTACTTTTTCGTCGACCTACGTTATATTATACCGCATAACTTTTACTCGGTGTACCGATTTTGATGATTCTTACTTTAATCGAAAGCTAATAATTGTCATGTAGTCTTGTTTAAATTAGATCGAGATCTGATTACAACTTTTTGAGTAATCTTTAATAGCGCGTATTTACTTGACTATTTTTTCGCCTTATTACGTTGTACTTGTCGATGTAATTGAAGTCGGTTTTTTTTTCGTTTGCGAGGAAACACAATTATTTGTCTATTTTTTTCCCGGTGTTCCGGTGTTGTGTTTGTGTTCTAAGATAAATAAAGTCACATGGTAACATATACTTTTTATCACATAATTGTCACGGCATCAAATAAAAAATTATGAGTACCTAGACAGAATTTCCCGCGCAAACGAAGTCGCAGATACAACTAGTTCGTTAATAAATTGCTACCGCACAGCGTACGTTTTATGAAACAAGAATAATATTTACAGTACCTGAAAAATGGATTCAATGTTTGGTTTCATCTTTTGATTGAGTGATTCATCGTTTAACATCCCACTGCTGGGAATATACCTCTTTTTCTACATAGGAAATGGGTCGGAATTTAATCCATTACGCTGCTCCACTGCGGGTTGGCGAATACGCCCATTCTATGAGTAACGGTCGATGTCAAATGTCTATTGTCTATGTCAAAAACCGGGACCGACTTATGTGGACGTGTGCTTTATGTGGAAAGTCCCATAAGGGCAGCTAACCAGACCACAAACACGTTTGTGCAAATACAAATGTATGTATGGGTCTAGACAACCTGCACTCTACCAGCACTCTACCTGCACTATACCAGTGCTGTTATCAGCTGTTTTTGATTGCATTGTAATTCGCCTAATTGACAAAAGATGATGTAATTAGTTAAGTACTCCATTATCAATATTAAAAAAGAAAAAAAAATAAGATATATATATCATACAGTACAAGGATATAACAGCAAAACTATTCATATACATACTCTTTCTAATGTCGGTCATATCATCACATAACAATTCCATTATAAGGAAGTTCAAAGCGTAGCTCAATTCAAGATCCAATTCTGAAAAGTAAGTTTGTAAGATTACGCCAAAATATAAAAGGTCATTCAACTCTCCTGGGTTATTTGCCAAATCTTTTAGTCGGATACTTTTGTATTGAATAAAATGCTGATTAATTGTTCTGAAAGCGAACACTAATATATCGTATTTTGATTAAGATTAAATAATATTAAAATCTTAACATTTCGTATCTATTGAATTTGTTTAAAAACAAATTAAAGTATATTGTAATTTCTTTTACATTACAGTTAAACAACAAAATACATATCTATTTTTTTAATTTTTATATATTTTTTATTAATTATGTATAATTCGTCTGAGCGTATCATGTAACTGTTTGTATTCTTTTTTAGTACCTATTCCAGTACAAAAAGACTCTTTAGAAGAACAAATCAAATAAAACTAAACAAATTTAATCTCATATATAAAGTACTCATACTTTATATTGTTACATACAATTTTTGTAATATTTTATTTTATTTTATTTATATTTGGGAAACATACAACTCAATATTGCATTATTATATTATAGATAACTACAATAACTGAAATCAGTAAAGTTTCCACTATTAGCGTTATTGTTATTAAATACAATATTTGTAAACTTATTCAAACTTAAACATAATTTAGACTCGTGTATGGCAATGATTTGTATGGTTAAGAATAATTTATTACTGAATAAAATATTATCTTGTGTTTTAATTAAAGTTAATGCCAAGTAAACACAGTCATTCTGAGTCCAATGTGGCTTTTTAAATTAAGCTGGATGACCCAAAAATGTAATTTGGGTAGAAGGAAAGGTCAAGAATAAGAGGAACGAATTGTGAACTACTTAGATGGGTAATATGAACGAATGCTTTTTTTTTTCATACACCTAGGTCGGCCAACAAGCGTAAGTACGGCTTACCTAGTGGTAAGCGATTACCGTAACTTATACACGCCTGCAACAGCATCGCAAACGCGTTGCCGACCCTACGCCCAATTCCCCACACAACACTGCTTGAAAACAGTATTATTTAGCTCTGATCTTCTGTAAGGTCCTAAGTACTTCCCCAGTCGAGCTGCTTAAAATTTTGAGCCGAATATTTCCTGCAGTTCCCTAACTCAGTTAAAGCTTGGCTTTCAGCTTGCGGGTACATAACCATCATACTATAGGAGAGAAACACTTCCCCTGTTGAGTTACTCTTACATAAGCTGAAGAAAAGCTAGAGCTACATCATACAACACGCTGAGTGAAAAATTGTACCACTATTTTTAGATATACCTACTAAGTACTAACGTACTATTTCTAGATAAACACTTAAACAGTTTAATACAACAGAAGAAATTATACGAGTACAAATAATGAATTTTAATGTTATTCAATAACCATTATTAATAATAAATTCTGAAATAAGCTTTAATGTAAAGACAAACAAAAATATTGAAATATTTAATTAATATTATTGGTTGACTTTATTAAATTTTATCCAGTATAATAGACACAACTATTAAGAATAAATTTATAATATAATACTTATTGAGTTTCATTTTAATTAACCATTTCGTGAGTACGCGAACCGTTTGAAACTCATTACAGTTAAAATTAATTAACAACAATAATTAAAGGATTATTATGAAAAACACGTACTAAAATATTTGCGGAGCGATTAGAAACCGCAATTAAGAAAATCTAGCAACAGTCTTCAAAGCTATTATGCTCTTTTACGAGCTTATAGAGCAATTTCCAACGAAGTTTGGATATCCTGTTATAAATGAGAATGCTTGCGAGGATAAATGAATGTACGGCAGAAAGGATGAAATAGATGTTTGGGATTTCACGCTAGAACTTTTTAGCCGATTACGGTAAAACCTGGTATGCAGATTTGTTTTATGCCACTAGCAGCAGGAAATTTCCTGCACAAAATTTGGAGCAACCCGACTGGGGTATTACCTCGACCTTACAGAAGACCACGGCTAACACTGTTTTCAAGCAGTGTTGTGTTTCTGTTGGTGAGTAAGGTGACCAGAGCTCCTGGGGGGAACTGGTGTTTGGTGTTATTGTCTTGTGATTGACGTTATTAAGACTTTTTAGGTATTTTTATTCTAAACCTTTTAGTGTAAATAGTGCTAGTGTAATGGGGTGTTAATAATAGAGATTCGCGCAGTGGAAGCGTGTGTGTGAGATTGTTGTATGGGGAAAAGGATTTAATGTTTTGTGTTAATCAATTATTTTTGTTAAGGAAGGAGATTTTTAAACCTTTTGAACGCCAAAGTCACATATACGTGACAAGCACTTGCGAGCTCTGTGCGCCAACGACGTCTATATGTGACAAAAAACCCGGATCACCAAAATATTAAATAAAATTATTAAAAAAATATTTTTAGTATTTTAATTCAACATCTCTCAAAATAGAATATCCCAGCAACATTTGAGTATAAAAAACCAGTATTTTAGAGCTACACGTACTGAGAAACATTGAAATAAAAACATGCATTCTTATTCGACGTAAATGATATGTCCTGTACGCCGTTGTCGTCTATAGCAGACAGCTACTAATGTGACGCAAGAGGCACAAATATAAATGTAAGATATGAATTTATATATTATAAATCTAGTTTAACCTCTATAAGACAAAAGTTGTTTAAAATCGTACTAGACTAAAAAACATAGATTTACAACAATCTTTCCATTACAAAGGATTTTTTAAATATTTAAATAACAACTTCAATATTTCATTGAACAAATTTCACGTGAATTACATTATTTTAAACTAATATTATTAGGATTTTTACGAAACTTCTAAAAACGATAGCCAAAAAGACATGAAATTTTAAAACGCAATATTTGCATAAACTTTTTAAAAACATTCCCACGATTGAAAAAACATTTTTTCTATAATTTTTGAGAATTCCATATAATTTATGGTCTCAAAAAAGATTTTTAATGTAATTCTCACCTTTATCGCTGTACACCAAGAGCCATTATTGTTTGAAAGTAAGGAGTTCTGTCAAAATGCAGTACAAAATTTTTTATGACCGGTGCGTCTATTGTCTTCTTAAATGAGTAACAATAATGCGCAAATAGCCGTTATTGCGAGATGTTAAGGAACATTATGACACATTAAATATTTTTATTATAATATTGTATGGTATTGTAGTTTTACTTTGTTAAAGCTGGATTTAATAAATAGTAGGCATATTTAGGTAATTACTTTAGATTTTTTTTAAATGTTGCACTTTTATTACTCCCTTTTCAGTTATTATATAATAAAAAAAATTACAAATTTGAATTCGGTTATTTTTTTAAATTACTTTTCATTTATATATAGATTCGATTCGAAATCGATATACAGCGTGCGGCACACACAGCACGTCTCTAACATGTCTCTATGGAAGTTTTAAGACCGTAGGTCAGCTGCGCCGTAGTCTTCCAGTTGTGACAATGACGTCATGACGATAGAGAATGGTGTTGTGCTTTTACTATGATTTTTTTTGTAATGTTTGTTTTTTATTTATGTTATTGTAAGTATATATAACGATTGCAAGATAATACAAGAAAAATATTGAAAGAATAAACCATCCTAGATTATATAAGTAGGTAGTCACTTATTGCATAAAAACCAACATAAACAAGTCACTTTGTGGTACTCGATAACGACTCTTGGCAGCACTATTTTTTTCGTAGGTATTTTTGTTTAATTTATGCCTTGGCGTACAGGGCACGGGAATGGATTTGAGGCATGGCGCTCAAAAGGTTCTGCAGTTTTTTTCTTGCTCAGTTTTGGACTTGTCGTCTGACTGTTAATACAAAGTAAAATATGTATAACGAAACGGAATTTTTTAGAAAAACTTTTTACAGAATTTTCGATATCTCCTCTTCCTTTATACTATAATGGAAGAGGAGATATCATAAAGTATAATATAAAGTTTATAGTGTATTGTGTTTTTCTTGTATTTTATGTGGTTTTAGTTATTATTAAGAGTTTTTGATTTTTGTTGAGAAAGAGTGTGTTATTGTTGTTTTATGATTGGTAGTTTGTTTGTTGTTAATTTTTAAATTTTTTGGGTTTTCTGTATTTCTCGTATGTTATGGTATATATCTGAGATTAAGGGGGTGTGTTGATTGGTAATCTCAGATTATACATACTTTTTTGATATCAACTATGATCTGTTTGGTGATATTATGTTTGAATTATTTTAAGTTTGGAATGTTAGTTTTATTTGTTACAAATTGAATTACGTCATATTTTATTATTCCGTAAATATCTCTCAAAGAAATAACATGTTTAGCTATCTGACTTAATCTTTTTTGTATCTTATATTAATTTCATAACAGTTACATTTTGTCAAAGATAAATTTAAAAAATGTTTAAGTTCAAATAAATTATTTTCTAAGAAGTCCTTAAGTGTCTTTTTGATTCTAAAGATCAAATGTACACAGCAGTTTCATATATATACACAAATACGATATAGTATCAAAACAATATATTTCGCACATTAGGACTCAGACGGAATAAGGAAACTTCCTGCTGACACATTTCCGAGAGATTTAATCTATTTCCGACAGTTCTTAAACGAAACATTATTGTTTTGTTATTTGGCAATTCTTCTATTAAAGCTAAATTGACAAAACTTTAGTCTAAACTGAACCCTAAAACCCTAATATTTCGATTAAAAACTAAATAAATATGTGTTCAAGCGTTTTGAATACGAAATATTTAAGGGTATGAAATGGAAAGCGGATGTTTCTACTTGGGCAAAAGTTACTTTCACAATTAGAGAGAAAAATAATGCGATACGATGTTAAGGTTACTTGTCGACTACTGACAAGTTTTTTGATTCGAAAACATGTTTGTCTCCCGTTTTATGAACAAAAAGTATATATTATAAATAATTCAGAACGTAATTTTTAGTACTAGTCATCTCCATTTTGGCACAATTTCACCTACGACATAATTTGAAAGGAAATTTGAAGTCAATGATTCGAAATAACAATGAACTTAAAATTATTCTTTAGGATTTTACATTATATTAGACTTGTTTTGAAAGGAATTCAATTGGTAGCAAGGAGAAGTATCAGAAGAAATTTAGTTGAAAAAATCGGCCAAGTGCGAGTCGGACTCGCGCACGAAGGGTTCCGTACCATTGACTAGGTACATTGATTTTAATATCGGGCAAAAAGCGGCTAAAAAAATCACTTTTGTTGTATGAGAGCAAAAATAGGCAAAAATGACGTTTTTTTGTATGGGAGCCCCCCTTAAATATTAATTTTATTTTAATTTTATTATTTATTATTAAAGTAAAAATAGAACTGAATATTTTGTGAATATTTCAAGTGCCTACCTGTTGCCATTATTGATATCGAGCAAAAAAAGGCAAGAAAATCGCGTTTGTTGTATGGGAGCCCCCCTTAAATATTTATTTTATTTTGTTTTTAGTATTTGTTGTTATAGCGGCAACAGAAATACATAATTTGTGAAAATTTCAACTCTCTAGCTATAGCCGTTCTTGAGATACAGCCTGGTGACAGACACACGGACGGACGGACGGACGGACGGACGGACGGACGGACGGACGGACGGACGGACGGACAGCGAAGTCTTAGTAATAGGGTCCCGTTTTTACCCTTTGGGTACGGAACCCTAAAAAAGAACATTAATTAATTCGAACGTGAGATGATTTTTAAAAATTACTAAACTAAATAACGTCATCACCGAATGATGTATTGAAACAGGAAAGTAAACCGCATAAAAATATCAGCAATTTAAAACACATACGAAATATACAAAGAGATGTGACTCTTTTTACATTAAATAAAATTTTAGCTATCAAAATGCAGCGCTTCGTCAAGTGACAAATTGTGACGATTAATCTGCTACACAGACGTTATCTTTTCTCATTTTTATTTTCACGTAAGCTCTGATATATGATCCTTGTTATATATAACTAGATGGGTTCACTAAATTATTTGTAAATACACATTTTCGCCATCTCCTCTGGATGGAAAATATTTATACTGACATACGGGAAATTTTTTTACAATGTTCTAGCTATAGCAAAAAATATACAATATAATATAACTAGCTGACCCCGCAATCGTTGTTTTGCCATATATGTTATTAACCCCCGCAACCCCCTCTTGTGTGTGGAATTTCGTAAAATCCGCTGACCTCTACTCGGCGAAAGGAATATTCGTACCAAATTTCAAGTCTCTACGCCTTATAGTTCCAGAAATATCGTGATGAGTCAATATATGGGTGGAAATCTCTTATATATATATTTAAAAAAAGAAGAAGATAGAAGTTAAGTTCATGTTAAGGAACGCCTAATATATTCTGATAGCAATCCAGCAACAACACGTATCGTACAGTCGTTCCTTATTCGTCGGTGTGAAGTTAGTTGATGTGAAGTTAACATGTGAAGTTGGTTGCAGAACTTAGTATAAATTCTAAAATATTGTATACACTTCTTCTTTTATACAGTTTTGAATTTTATTTAAAACTAGCTGCTGTGCCCGCGACTTCGTCCGCGTGGAATTTAACAAAAAAGATATTGTTCAGTTCGCAGTAAAAAAAGTAGCCTAAGTGAAACCTTATTACATCAGCTATCTGCCAGTGAAAGTCCCATCAAAATCGGTCCAACCGTTTCAGACATTAGCCGGAACAAACAGACTGACAGACAGACAGACAGACAAAAATTGTAAAAAAAATTATTTTGGTATATGTACAGTGTATAGATCCATATGCATTTAGTAAAAAGCGGTTATTTTAATGTTACAAACAGACACTTCAATTTTATTTATTTGTATAGATTACAAATCGACCACTACGAGACGAAAGAAATTATATGCATTTAAATTATGGCTAAGTTTCATTCAAAGTCATTTAACAGTTTCAGCGTAAAGCGTTGACAAGAAACAGATAGTCAGGCAAACAAAAATACAGAAAAGAACACATTTTTGTGATAGGAACGACCCTCCGAAAATATTTTAATATACAGGAGCAAGAGGTACATATTTTACGTTAATTGTAGATACTATTTTATTTTATTTTTAAATTTGTATGTTTTGCACTCCCGATTAACGTTGTTGTCAATAGGTACTACTATTATAAAACGGAAGTTTGTTTGTTTGCTTCAAATTGAAAAATTAGTTTAGGGATAGCATATTTATCTAGAAACGATATAGGCTACATAACATCACACTATGACCAACAAAAGCAAAACCAGGAAATTTTATTTATTTTGATGACTTTACAGCACATGAAGTAGTTTATAAAACTATGAAAACTTTTGTGTCATATGAAATCGCGAGCAACGACTAATATCGTATAAATATTCAGATATTCGGTACAATATAGTATGTTGGGCAATCACTAGAAACATTAATATTCAACGATAACCCTTTGTGTCGTTGCTTACTACCTATGTAAACAGCTTTGAAGATAATTCTTCAGCTATACACACATAACAATTGCAACCTATATTGTAAGTCAGTTGCTTAGGATAGAGTGATTGACACTGAACTGTAATAAGATTTTTTTTCTTTATACAATTATTGTTATATTTTTTATTTATACAATTAGGTAGAAGGCCTATAGACGGCTGCAACACTAGAATCATCACAAGTGCGTTGCCAACTCTACCACTCATACCCCCAGAAGCTCTGGTCACCGTTCTCACCACAGGAACACAACACTGCTAGCGCAGTGCTATTTAGCTGTAATCTTCTGAAAGGTCGATGAACTTCCCAAGTCGGGCTGCTCCAGCTTTTGAGCACGATATTTCCATCTGTGCCCTACCTCAGTTAGAAGAGATTTATAATTAAAAAAAAAGATTAGCAGGCAGGTTATTTTATTATTATTATTATTATTATATTTAGAAGTGCCCTATAAATACCCTACGTAAAGTAAGGTATTTTCATTCTCATGTATAGAAAAATCAACGAAATGTATATCTACCTACGCGCATTACTACCGAAAGACTTTATTTCGATTTTGAATTCGATAAATATATTTTTCTGCGTTCATTGTTATAAGGAAGGTAAGAACATAAAATAAATATCATGAATGATTTTGTCATTTCAACATCGTTCATACGTTAGCTCACATCTATGAAATATATAAATAAATCATATATTCATAAGTATCTCTGTCCCACACGATATTGATTTTAGATCACGCCATTTGAATATGTCACACGACGATCACGATTCAGCCTGTAACATCCCACTGTTGGGCATAGGCCTCTTCTCCATGTAGGAGAAGGATCGGAGCTTAATCCACCACGCTGCTCCAATGCGGGTTGGCGGATATATTCCCTACTATGAGTAACGATCGTTATCAGGTGTAAATGATAACAACCGGGACCGACGGCTTAAGGGGCTACCGCCCGAAATTACTGCTTTTACATCGCTTATAGTATGCTTCAACGTTGAATAAACAATAAAGTTCTGAAGACAATATTTTAGCTTGATAATAGATCTGTAATCGTGTGTACTGATATATCGAAAAAAGTACCTTATCACGAGAAAATGAATTTTCCGTGAACCCTTTTCTCGGTCTAAAATCCGTATCCACTCGCTTATTATTCAACGCTTAAACATGAAACTTAAACCAGTTGTGAATAATGCAGTACTCTTCAATACTGTTTGCCGATTTTTCAATTAAATAGAGAATTTTTGAGAAATCTGTAATATTGAATTTCGTGTGTATGCAGTGTTGCCAACCCTACTGTTTTAACAGTAGATTTGCTGTTTTTACATCGATGTCCCTGTTTTCTGTTTCATTTGTAATTTTTACTGTTTTTCAATTAGCGTTCAGCGTCACCTATTACACTATGTAATATGTTTTGATAACCACTATATAATAATACACAATGATACTAGATGGCAGTATGTAACTATGTACTCTTGTCGGGATTCGAATAAGGAATTCCCCAACCTGAGTCTTATGTGATTGACACTCATATTTTTATGCACTGGAAAATCATGTACAAAATTCTCCAAAACGTATTTATTTTTCGGATATTTCAAAACATTTCAAAAATTCACAAATATAACCATTTTGTGAATTTTGTGAATTGGTGAAGAAACTTGTGCTTACCACACAGCAGCGCCACCCCGGAAAGATTATTTTCAGCTATAAATGTTTTAAAAACTATATTACAAAAAGTCAAAGTCAAGTCAAAAAGGCACATAAAGAAAAACAATAATATGTATGATTTTAAAAAAGGAAAATGAGTTTGAAAATACTGAAGATGAGGCAATTGATAATGAAAGTGAAAAATAATTTTACTTTGATTTTATTTTTTTATTAAGTTGTGATAAATATTAAAATATAACTATGTATGTGCGTCCTGATAACTAATAAAAGTAGGTGATTGTTTTAATTATACGAGGAAAGTATGAAATCTGCCTATTTTACTTTACCTACTGTTTTCTGCTGTTTTTTTATTGGTTATCTGCTGTTTTTTAGTTTCTTGGGGTTGGCAACACTGTGTGTATGTTTCGCCTGCGCGGGGGACGAGACGCATTCGCCTATCGGCCGTCGGACGAGAAACCTGTGTCGTTTGCTGCGCCGATTTTTTATTAAATTATTACAATAATTGATCCTACAATTTTGAAATTTGTGTGATAGGATACTGTTACTTGTTGGCTTGTGCAAATACTGTTTATTTATATTTATAAATGAACGAAAGGACGCAATAACTACTTTTTTACTTCTTCAAATTCAATATTCCGAAAATGTCAAGCGAGTTGAAATGCGCAAGGTCATTCAGATAGGCAACGCCCTTAACGTGCTCTCCGAGGCACGGTGGGTTAACCCACTCCCCTGCACAAACACCCAGACCACGGCAAACATCTGTATGGGCAATACAAATGTTGTCGTGTGCGGGGATCGAACCCGCAACCGCCCGCGCAACGGCCAATCGCAATCCAGTGCTGTGACCGCTGCGCCAACGCGGCGTCGTTTGAATATGTATGCTTTATGAATTTGATAAGAAGTACGATAAGCAAAAGATGAGAAAATTCTCATCCAATACAAGACTCAATTACTTTTCATCAAATACTAGTACAAGTTGTTAATGAATAAGAAAAAAGACATGCTGATTATATTATATAAGCATCTCATCATGTCGATTTAGTTTACAAAATTAAGAATTTGGACATACTCGTAAATCCGAACGAATTTTCCTTAAATTTGCTGAAAAGCAAAACAGACACAGACAGGTTATAGTATAAAAACCTGCGCAAGCAAAGGGTTCCATTTTTTTCTAGTAGTAGAGTAGACAAAAAATAAATTAAGCGTTGAAGTACTGCCTGAATTTTTTTTAATACCTAACTTAGTTGGACATGTCTGTTATTCGAAGACGTTTATTTATACTATAAAAATAAAAATTTGAGAAGATGATGTTTTGCTTGGACACAATAAACATAAACTTCACTTATCTCTAAAACGGAATTCTGTCTTGAATTTTTACGCTTTTCTTAGAAGGGCTGATGTCTTATTCTGATAATTTTATTTACGAAACAAAGACAGGCAGTCTTTCGCGCTCCAATACGTCACTCTGTAAATTGTATCGTATTACATTTTAAAAACATTCATTTTGAGAAGTTTCTCAATCAAAATTAACAAATACTATACAAATACCTACGCTACAAGCGTTGCGCGTTCACTGACTGGCGAAACAAAATTGTGTTTTCTCGCAAACGAAAAAAAACCGACTTCAATTACATCGACAAGTAACACATAGACGAAAAAATACTCGTAGTCAAGTTAATACGCGTTATCAAAGTTCACTTAAAAAAAATACTTATTATATCTTCATCATATTTTGAGCAGGTTACGAGCAAAATTTCAAACTTGTCGGATCGCCAACGAACTTACTCGGCGGTTTTAAAGTACGCGTACTTAGTGACACACAGGCGAAAAAGCTCGTCGAGCCACAAGTTCGCGTACTTACTCGCACGTCTATCACCCCCTTAATATGTTTCTAGCTTTATTATATTAACAACTTATCGTTTTTTGAAGTTAAGTTTATCTTAAACAAAGCAAATAATTACAAAAGCCAGTAATAGATGTTTTATTTTTATGATTAACAATTATAAAACAATTTCCCGTCAAACGAAACAAAGTAGATAATTGTCTCGCGAAATAACATTTTTGACAGTTGATAAAACAAATTGAAATTAAATGAAAACAATCAAGACCAATGTAATTGGTTCAGATATAATTGGACTCCCGTTTTTAATAATGAGAGTGACATCTCGCCAAATCTTTTCATAATACTGTACCTAATTGTTATGAACATTTAGATTAATTTCATTTCATTTTTTATCTGTATTGTTATTTTTCAATTTTCGTTTTTACAATATTCGGCTGTGCTCTATTGTGTATAATAATATAATATAATAAAGCTGAAGAGTTTGTTTGATTGTTTGTTTGTTTGTTTGTTTGTTTGTTTGTTTGTTTGTTTGTTTGTTTGTTTGAACGCGCTAATCTCAGGATCTACTGGTCCGATTTGAAAAATTCTTTCAGTGTTAGATAGCCCATTTATCGAGGAAGGCTATAGGCTATATATCATCACGTTAAGCAGCGTAGTCCACGCCGACGAAGTCGCGCGCAGAAGCTAGTTGTGTATAAAGTTAAGCAGAAAAACAAACTTGTAGACAAGAATAAGATATTTTCTTTATTTTTTTAATAGCTATAAATTATTATTGAATTATACTGTGTGATATTAGCAAGTTAATTCAATTTTAAAATTTGTAAGACTATGCCAAAACAGTTATCGTTGCACTATAAAAATTAAATAATTACTTTCTAGCTTTTGCAGGCCTGCGGCTGTACTTCACCTCTACAAAATGAAAAGTACTGGAAGCGCTTACTCTTAAACCTATATTTTTATAACAGTCCATTAATATTCTATAAAATATACACTTTTATATAGAGTGCACATCAAACTATAAATTAAATATCATTTGAAGTCTTCTTTGCATATTATTATATTAAAAAGAATGGACTAAATAAGTACGAGGGCGGGATGATAAGTAACTAGCCTATTAAGAAAATACTTAACTTTCCGTGATAAAATTAATTTTATTTTTCGACATAGTCTCCGTGAATCTCTACGCACTTATTTCATCTTCGTTCAAAAGCAGTAATACCTTCCATAAAATGATTTCTTTCGAGGCCTGCAAAATGCTCCTCTACTGCGGTTATGACGTCATCATTTGTGGCAAATTTCTGTCTGCCCAAAAAAGTTTTGAGCTTAGGGAATAAGTGGAAGTCTGATGGCGCTAGATCAGGCGAAAAAGGTGGGTGAGGCAGCAAATCATACTTCAATTCGTTGGTTTTTGCCATAGCTTTAACACATGTGTGAACCCTAGCGTTGTCTTCGTGGAAGATGATTATTTTTTCGCCAAACCTGGTCGTTTTTGCTGAATAAATTGGTGAAGCTTATCTAGAAGATTAGCGTAGTATTCTCCATTTAATTATATGACCTTTAGGAAGGTAATTTATCATCAAAATCCTATCTGCATCCCAAAAGATGGAAGCCATCACTTTTCCAGCCGACTTTACAGCCAGCTTTTTTTGGAGCCGAGCATCCCGATTGAGTCCACTGTTTTGATTGAATTTTTCATTCTGGCGTGTAATGATGAACCCATTGTTCATCTGTTGTTACAAATAGACGTGAAAAATCGGCCTTATAACTCTGAAAACGGTCCAGACATTCTTTTGAGTTTTGCACCCGAATCCTTTTTTGATCGTGCGTAAGCAATCGCGGCACCCGACGGGCCGATGACTTTTTCATATTTAATTCCTCCCTTAGGATATGATGTATCCGTTCTTTTGAGACACATGTAGTGTCAGCTATTTCAGATAACTTCAATCGTCGATGTGCTAAAACCATATCATGTACTTTCACGACCATTTCTGGAGTCGTGACGCTTTTTGGACGCCCGGGATGGGCTTCATCTTGGACACATGTACGACCGCGTTTAAACTCAGCCACCCAGTTTTTTACTGTGACATAAGAAAGGGCACATTCACCCAAAACATTCTTTAATTCGTCAAAGATATATTTCCCTTTTATGCCCTTCATATGAAGAAACTTTATCACTACTCATTGTTCAATTTTATCCATTTTGAAAACATTTGACGAAATGTATTTTCAAATGACAAAAAATCAATAAAATTTTCACGCCACCAAATTCAAATTTAGAACACAGTTGTCCAGAGATACAAATTTAAAAATGACATGTATATTTTTTTAATTGTAACTTTTTAAATAGCAGAGGCTAGTTACTTATCATCCCGCCTACGTATTATGTTGGACGTCAACGTTTTGGATGTACGGATGCTTTACGCGAGAACCACTTGACGATTTTTTTTTATGTCAGGAAACTATTAACTAAGAGGCTTATTGAACATGAAGGCTGAAAAATTCCTTAATTTCTAACAACAAATATTTTTTATTTCAAATTTGTCTAAAAAGGATTACAAATGTGATGAAAAAAGAAAATTGTAGTCCCAAGAAGATTTATTACTTGTACACACTGTTCGTTCAACCTTTTTATACGACCTAACCGTTTTCGTAACACATTAAAAGTATCGTAAAAATGTAGCGTTGAAGGTTATTATCATATACTTTTAAATGTTTAGTAAAACATTTGTGAAATCTCGCCCCAGGGCATCGTATAATAACCATATCTTAGTGAAAACATACACAGATTGTTAAGAACATATTAACAAGTAAATAATACTTTTTTAAAATTACTTTATCTATTTAAATTTAGATAAAGACATTATACATGGCTATTATTTAACATAAGGGACATTTTAGTTCATAAAAAACCCATAGTTGCAAATTCAAACAAATATATTGTTTCACTAAATAATGGACATTTTTAACATTGTCCTGCCTTCTTACTAACATTCAACATTTATAACGACACAATACATAATATTAAATAGTACGCCTTTAATAATTATGATATAAAATCCTAAAGTTTATACACAAATAGTTAAAATTCAACAAGTTTCTCAAAATGTCTCTTAGCATTAAAACAATATTTATTTTTTGTATTGGCATAAGGGAAAAAATATATCTTCTATTTATTTAGAAATTCGGAACATTTTTCCTCGTAGAATCGATAGGAAAATGAACAGTTACGGGCGTAATTCTTGGAATCAAATGTATGGCTACGGTATGCTACGACAGACGTCTACGCGCTCTACGAGTAAGAATAGTGTTGTAGTTGTAGCTGTAGCTATTAATGTGCGTACGTTATCTTCTTCTTTGTAGTTTTGTTTATATTTTAATATTTAAAAAAATAATCATTTTACCTAAAGGCTAAAACTAATAAACAGTTTTAATGTTAATATTTAACAAGTCCTTTTAGTAGTAATTATTTTCATGTTCATTTAAACGTAGTTATTTTAGAAGTTGTTTGTTTTAAAGTAGCTCGATTATTAAGAAAAATGTATGGTAAAATACATGCTACAATGGGCATGACGACAGTATCAAAAAATCGTAATCGTAATGATCTTAGGGGAACACTCATATTAAAAAAATTCAAAATACTGGTTTGCTTTTATGTAAAATAATAAGATTATAGTGATTTTCAATAAAATAAAACATTAAAATACTGCAATCGGCCATTTTGATTGAAACACAAATTACAGCGCATGACTTCTCACTATCGCGTTCCACTTAAGACCCACAATTCTGACCGCTGAAAACCACTCAGTAGTATATTCGATAAGTTGAAAATGGTTGAAAATAAAGATACTGCTCTTAAAATTATGAGTGATAGCTCATTTTATTCGGAATGACGCCTAGAAAAATTTTCTAAAAGCGTATTTTAGCACATACAAATTGTTTTCGGTTTTCACTTTTCAGCGGCCTTTGGTGCAACGCGCCTGATGACCTTGACTTTGATATAGCGTGACGTCAGAGTATGATCAGAGCCGACGCCATGGCACCTGCTGCCGTTTTGTCGCGCTAATTGAAAACATATTAGAAAAATAGTTTTAAAGTACCTTAAACTTAAGTTTATTACCGAAATATAGGTATTTTCGTAAATAGTAAACGTGTACCCACATTATAGAAGAGGTTTTCAAAATCTTTCGTCATGCCCATTGTTTATAACAGTTGAGCTGTCACGTAATATACTCACAAAACAGATAAAACTGCAACGAGCTTCACTGTCTTTGTTATTATATCATTAAAATCTTTATACCTTTATCGTGATATTGGTGAATAAAATTGATTATTGAGTTATTGAATATTCAAAGTGAGCACACAAAATTATTACTGGGTCTTTTTTTTTTCAATTATCCCACTGTACGAGTATTAAAATATATGTATGACGTTGATCAAAAGTTGATTGATTATAAATAAAGTTTTAATATCAAATTGAATTCCTTTGAAGCACAATTTATATTAGATCAATGTATTGTATATGTATTGCAAGTGATAAAGAGGACGTTAATACTAGGTATGTACTATAGATATAATAATGCAATAAGATTTCGACCGCAGAGTATAAAAATGACGTTGAAAGACGCATACTAACTAAGAAAACATTGCTGTGAGTATTCTTTAATTTACATGACATTGCCGGAATTACTGTACTGTTATAAGTCTTTGTGTATTTACTATATATATAACATAAATACATTAAGTTGCTTACCTTAGGTATAGATGAATGTGTTTGTGAAAGATATTTTAACGGTTTAATTTGGTACTGTTGGAACTTACCACAAAATAAATTAATAAAATATTTGCATCCTTCTGAAACGATTTTGTAAAAATATTTCACAATATCGGGCACGTGAAATGTTTTACAAACAAGAAGTTCCCAGTTTTCCATTTTATATTAAACGTAAAAGGTTAAAAGTCAAAATATCAATTTTGTAATGTAAGAAAATTTCATACTAACGATCATAGTGGATTTTTGTTAGTAAAATCAATTTATTTTGCATCAAAAACATTTCCGACCAAACAACCTTTCCTGCAACTGAAATTGAATTTAAATCAATCCGGTGGTTTTGTTTATTTTACATGCTTTTATTATACTTCCCTTGTTCGTATGGTAGGTAATATCTTCCGATTGAATTTCGAAACAGAAACGGGAGACATCTTCGTTTATTTACTCGTATAAAATAAGAAAATTTTAATATTTTATTCTTTTATTTTTAAGTTTTACGATTTGAAATAACATTTTATACCTTCCAAAAGATACTTATATCTATCAAACGCTATCAATTGTATCATATTTTTTGCTGTAGCTTTTAATCCTATAGCTATGAAGACAAGCTTAAATAGTAAGCAATCTAATAACATTATCAAAAACAAATTGATGTAAAAAGATATCTACAAAAATTAATTCGTAATTTTTTTTGAATTAAGACTTTATAGTTTAATCAAATGTCGAAGTAACCCTTAATTTCTCTACTAACATGTTTGATATCCTTTCTAAATTTTCCATTAGAATTTTTAGTCTATTACAGAATGCTATGTGCAGTGCTTTGTTAGTATCTAACAAAGCTACATAGTTCCAGCATTCGATCTATTGTTCACTCCGGTTGAAATGCTGTTAAGACCGATTCTGTGTGAGCACACAGCCGCAAGCAATTGTAACTTCGATAACTTTACATACTCGTGTAATTGTGGTATGTCACTTTGTAATATTTTGAGTCCATTATGTTAAACTATTCAAATGTTAGTCAACAATATTCTGGCCAAATTGGTAATTAAAATCAACTACGGAACCACTCACATAAAAAAGATGTAAAATAATTCAAAAAGGATGACCTCTAAAAATAAAACGTCAAAGATAAGTCTTATAATGTTGATATCTGTTCAATTGTTCAGAAATGGAAGATAAAGTGACGCAATCTGTGGTACCATCATCTAACGACGATTTTGTTGTAAAGCGGTATCACGATTCAGCCTGTAATATCCCACTGTTGGGCATAGGCCCCATGTAGGAGAAGGATCGAAGCTTAATCCACCACGCTGCTCCAATGCGGGTTGGCGGATATATTCCCTACTATGAGTAACGATCGCTATCAGGTGTACATGATAACAACCGGGACCGACGGCTTAACGTGCTCTCCGAGGCACGGTGGGGAGACCCACAAGGACTGCACAAGCAGCAGCGCAAAGCGGTATACCTATAATAAAATATATAAATCTAAGAGTATGTGATGTAATGAGATGTCTTTACAAATACCTATGTAAAAATATATTTACTTTTAGTAGTAACAATGTATGGAAAAGTTCTTCTATTCAAAATCAAATCTTTAAATCTTTAAAAATCTGCTAATAACATAATTATTTTGTAAGATGTGTGTAAGCGCTACGCTAACGTGACAATTGCTACAGCGCTTTTTATCGCTAAAAAACTTTTTCAAGAATCTAATTAATTTGTCTCTTTTTATTATAAGTACTCGTCTAATCATATTTGGGTTTATTTTTATTTAAATTAACTATAAACACAAATCTCCCAATCCTAAAATACGAAAGTAACTTTTTATAATAATCTTAAATTATATTCTTTTTTTATTTAAGAAATTGCCACTTTACTTACGCAAAACCAAGTTTCTTACAAGCGACCCTTAAAAAAAAATTCACTAACGAGAACAAAACGTTTATTCTTTTTCCTTTCTCTGCTTATTTTCACTGGTATTTTTATATTGTAAAATAAAAAGCGAACAAAGAAATCGCCTAAGGGTCATTTTTTCGCGATCATTAAAGAGACGATGTACCTAAATGGGAACACATACACAACACAAATTATATACTTATGGCCTTTTATTAAGTTTTATATATTAACTAGCTTCTGCGCGCGACTTCGTCGGCGTGGACTCCGCTCCTATTGGTCTTAGCGTGATGACACTTAGCCTATAGCCTTCCTCGATAAATGGGCTATCTAACACTGAAAGAATTTTTCAAATCGGCCCAGTAGAACCAGAGATTACCGCGTTCAAACAAACAAACAAACAATCAAACAAACTCTTCAGCTTTATATATTAGTATAGATATATAAGTATTCTAAGAACATTGTTAAACGAAATTTGGAATAGAAAGTGGACTTAACGCTTAGTGGCATTCTGTTTCAGTCGACCTTTTAGGTTAGAAAGAAAAGAATGCGTCGAGGCGTACACTTTTTTAATTTTACAAATATTTTCAATGTTCGTTTCAGTGCTTAGCTTTCAAGAAGCAATAAGATATGTACTAGATTTAAAATACAAGGATCATCACCTAAAGTAGGCTAACAAATTTACGGCTAAATATTTATTAAATTAAAATATTGAAACAAACACAGCTGATCCGCCAGTTTAAGCGAGGATTACTAAACCAACTAAAACGGTCCCTAAACTCTGAAACGTAGTCTCGTGTAACCTTGTATATAAATCCGACTCATGAGTTCAGACACATACTAGTTATGAATGATTAAGCAACTTTTCCTTTTCGTAACTTGCCAACAACAACTTAGAAACATCCTGTCCGGCTATTATAAAAGCAGAGGTCAGATAGAGGTCACCTTTTATTTGAGATTAGGTCTACAACCAGCTATTTACATAATGTTCGTATCGCCATTTATTTTTACGTTTTATTTTATAATAAAAGTGTAACAAAGTTTCGTGTGTAATCTTCCATTTTTCTGGTATTATCATATTGAGCGTGCCGGCATGATGCCGAAGTTTTACGGTTCAACGTCCGTTCAAGTGTAGAAATGCAAATATTTCACATGATTATTAATTTCTAGGTTTGGCCTATTTTTATCCCCAAGGCAAAAACAAATTATTCAAATGAGTAATTTATTGTAGCTCAAGGCAACAGGTTTGATCGTATTATACAAATAGCTTTATTTTGAAAACAATTACCTCTTTTATGATACTGCTAATCTTAGAATGCAATTATCCACATTTTTGTTGTTAGCTCATTAACATATCTAATTCCAATATTATGCAGTTAACGCGCATTCCAATAACGCGCTTGTTATTATATTTACCGTCCATCTTAAAATGATCTTTTTAGATTTCATAAAGTAAGTAAACTTATGTGATAGTGATCATAGGAACTTGCTAATTACTCGCAAATTACTAATATGTGTATAGGCTAACAGATGTTTGTCGTGGTCTAAGAATTTGTGTTAGTGTGTGTTTCCAAATTCTTCGTACAAGATTGCCTTCTAACTATCGTATGTGTGCGTCCACACTGAATGCGCGGTGGCGGGCGCGGAGGCGGTTGCGGCGGTGGAGGCGTATGGTGGCCACAATGACGCGCGAGTTCATGTAGCGATTTGACGTATGTCAGGGGTTGCAAACTATGGACGAGGATTTATTATTTTTACTAGACAGTCCAATATTGAGATAGAAAGTGTACGAAATGAATAAAAACAGATATAATAATAATATAATATTTTCTTTTTGACAGTTCAAGAAAATTTGAAATTAGTGACCACGAAGTATAGATACAAAGAGTCCGGACGTAATGTTGAACGAATTGTCTCAATTTAGGGGACAGAATTTTAATTCTAATTTTAATTTCCCACGTAAAAAGAAAGGTATAACCTATAGAAAGCAAATACATATATAGCGACAAGACCGAAATGGTTTGATACCCCTGCCACCTGCGCATTAGATCGCGTGCTGACTAGGCCCGTAGTGTGGACACAACGCGCGGTTAGGAATGTTTGAAAACTACGCTCGTTGTATCGCTCAGTCGCGTCGCGTAAGCTTCCGCTTTAGCGACTGCAGTGTGGACGCAAAGACGCGTTTCATATGTTCGATATTTCGCGCCCGCCGCCGCCACCGCGTTAGGCTCGCAGTGTGGTCCTAACCTATGTTAAATATGTGAGGTTAGTTTTTATACTAATATCGTATTTTAGACATAATTTGTCACCCGACTTGAAATTATAAATAAAAGGAAATCCAGCATCAATTGCTTGGGAACTATATAACTTCCTATCTAAAAGCGGCCAGCACTCAGTACAAGTTTTATGGTGGGGGGTTGTTAAATTTGAAAGTACCTACCAGATTTAAGCTGAATAGCAGGTCAGAACTTGTCATTAAAACTGTTTCCAGACAACAGACGCCATTATAAATTGCATTTTTACGTCTTATCTCCGTGCATAAAACTGATTAAACAACTAACGAATCTTTTTAGAAATAATTTGCTTCCGCGTTTAAATAAATGACATATATTTACAATCTCGAGACCAAAACCGAGGACTCCAATTGAATATTAAACGAACCTAAAGCGGATTTCAATCGTAATTAATTATACAAAGCTCGTTAAGGAGATTTAAATTACCACAAACCCTGACAAAATCAGTGTTACCTTCGTCCGTACAATTTACAACAAATATGAAGGATTAATTTTTAATTAATATTTCAGTGCAAAAGGTTTAGTAGGGCTAGCTTTCATGCAGGACATGTGATTGAATTTATAATGATTGAGCAAAGTATATATACTAGTATTTACTTAGACTATGAAAAGAGTGACTCTGAGTCTATTCCCGGTTTTTTCAGCAGAATCTATATTTCGAATTAGTCTATCTATTTAAATATTAATACATTCTTTGTTATGACGATACTAAAGTGCTTTTGAAGCCTATGCTATACACACTAAAGTGTATTGACACGTTTAATCAAGTTGCTAACTTAAGTTACTTGTTGAACAACAAAGAAGAACAAGAAGGCCGAGTAGGAAAAGAAAAGTCGTTCAGTAACTCACAACCTCACACATAATAACAAAACGTTGGAGTCGTAGCAAAGAAGTAAAACTAAGCATTACAAAAACAGCAAAAATTACCAACATGCCATCTGTGTTCCACAACTTTAGCATTACAAGCTCAAAATTAATCTATCGGTGAAACTCGATCGGAAAAACCTATTTGAAATTCACCACCCGACTTGACTTAGCCGCATGCTGTACCTAAGTACGGTTAAGCCGATTTAGTCTTCCCGTACATTTAAAATTTAATACACGACTTTAAAACCTGGCTGCACTGACGAACGCCGACCGTAAGTACTTATTGTGTAGTAGGTACCCTAGTTTGTATTGTATTAACTCTAGTTTCTTAAGCCTCCCTTTGTTATTAATGATGTAGTTAATATTACTGTTATTAATAACTTAACACATTATGAGCTGACAAGAAAATTGTACAATGAGAGTGGAAATGATAATCCTCTTAAAATTTTCACACGTAACATCTTGAGTAATATAATTAATGTGTCCCATTATTATTTAGCCCATTGTATTGTTGTTTATTTAATTGACATGCAACATTTACAAATTTTATTATCAATTAATATTTAAACATTATACATATTTACAAGACACAACTTAGGAACTAAATATTTACAGATAGTTTTGATACAAATCATGTCCGCGTGGAATTGTGCCAAGAATGCTGACAGCATTTCCCCGTTGAATCGCTATGCCGATTCTTTGGGCAAAAAATGCACCAGCCCTCTTGTCACCAGTGGAGGCAATAAGGCGAGTAGTTATCTCATTTAAGAATTTTTTAGCACTGCTACTCCAAGGTCCAAGTGTTTCGACTGCAAACGGCACAAAGATGTAATTTGGAATTAGTGACGAAAAAATAATAATATAATATTTTTAATAAAATAATTCATTAAATTAATATTAATCATGTAATAATTTCATTAAATTTCGACAAGGGTTTGACGTAGTGGTCACTGTAACTTACTATTAATGAATGTGGATTGAATCTTTGCAAAAGCGTTCGCGCTACCTTTTATATTTATCATAACTTGAATGTTTGTATTGTGTATTTTCGATGTACAAATGCGATGCACAAAAGCAACTTTTTCTAACCCAAAAATAGACTAGTAAAACTTGATACTAAAACTTAAAAAAAAATAATGAACAAACATACTTACAATTTATGCCTTCGTTTCCATACCCGTAAGACTGCTGAAAGAGATCGCAACTTAGCGATAAGGTCACAGCTCCTAGCTAGTATGTATTTCGTATTGTTAAACTCTACTTTAGGTGGTGTGAAATAAAACGCATAATAAAAGTAAACGAGCAATCATATTTAAGTTCACCAATAATTAGGCACTAAATTACAAATACGTATATCCAATGTAATTTAATCAACATCCGTACTACGTTAACTTTATTTTGTAATAGTGAAGCTTTGATGGCTTTGATGTCATCTAATTATAATACCTTTGAAATGAAATTTTAACGTAGATCTCGTTTATCTTGAATTGAATTTTGGTTTTGTAAAATATTGTGTCTGATAGTATGTTTTAAATTTTATCATCTGTGAATATACATACTTACGCGGGTTTTGTTAGTTGCCTAAAATATATATATTTTTTTTAATGTAACTAGGTCGGCAAAAAAGCGTACGGCTCACCCGATGGCAAGACCGCAGCCTATAGACGCCTGCAACACCAGAAGCATCGCAAGCGCGTTACCAACCCTATCCCCAATCCCCCCCAGGAGCTCTGGTCACCTTACTCACCAACAGGAACACAATACAGCTTCAAAAACAGCATTATTTAGCTGTGGTCTTCTGTAAGGTCGAGGTACTACCCCAGTCGGGCTGCTCCATATTTTGAGCAGGAAATTTTCTGCTGTGCCCTACCTCAGTTAAATGTTATATGTATTTTAAGCTTAACTAGAATAAATTCATATAACGGACTTTGTATCCCAAGCGTGATATAATTTTAATTCACTAAATTAATAACTTTAATGATATAAATAGGTTTAATATCGTTCTACGTTAACATAACGTAGTGGATAAAATAAGCGGATCTTAGGATTCGACTTGGCAACGAAGAATTTTCAAGTGCTTAAAATTAATTTCGGTGGTAAAGGAAAACATTGTAAGGATGCCTGGTCGACTTGGAAGAAATTCTTTAAGATATTCAATTTCAAGCTTTTAAATAAAATTCGTTAATGAAAATAAATCGCCTATTATTTATACTTGTAAGCAAAATGTGACTTATGTAATTAGTATTATGTTATAATGTGACGCGCTTATGTCGTGAACTCGTGATGTCTTCTTATGAAATAATCTATATATATAAAAATGAATCGCTGAATGTATTGCTAAGCGCAAATCTCGAGAGCGGCTGAACCGATTTCGCTAATTCTTTTTTTATAATATTCCTTGAAGTACAAGGATGGTTGTTACGGAGAGAAAAATTTAAAAAAATTGCCTGAAAAAGTCGAAAAACAACACTTTTTAACCGACTTCCAAAAAAGGAGGAGGTTCTCAATTAGACACGTATGTTTTTTTTATGTATGTTAGCTCAGAACTTTTGACTGGGTGGACCGATTTCGATCAATTTTGTTTTAATTGAAAGGTGTTGCGTGTCATGTGGTCCCATTTTAATTTAATTGAGATCTGACAAGTACTTTTAGAGTTATATCTAATAATGCGTATTTACGTGACTACTTTTTCGTCGACCTACGTTATATTATACCGCATAACTTTTTACTCGGTGTACCGATTTCGATGATTCTTACTTTAATCGAAAGCTAATACTTGTCTTATAGTCTTGTTAAAATTAGATCGAAAACTGATTACAACTTTTTGAGTAATCTTTAATAGCGCGTATTTACTTGGCTATTTTTTCGTCTTATTACGTTGTATTACTTGTCGATGTAATTGAAGTCGGTTTTTTTTTGTTTGCGAGCAAACACAATTATGTATATTCCCATACAAAAGAAGTTTAAGTGTTAGTGGAGGAGTTTCGGGAAGGATAAGTATTAAAGAATCGACTGTTAGGCGGTCCGAAGTTCACCGGGTCAGCAAGTAATCTATAAAATTTCGTATTATGTACTGCATTATTTTAAAGGCCCTCTACATAATTATACAAAAGAAGCTTAATAGATCACGCTAAAAGTTCGCGGTAATTTTTTCGTTTATAATTTTAAACTCGTTTGAAACTTTTTTCTATCTATTTTGATTTTGAACACAAGAGTTAAAACTTTTATATCAACTCTACACAAATTGTGTCTAAAAAATCGCTGTCATGCAAAACAATAAAAATAAATTGTGAAACAGTGTGGGTAAAATATAATAACAACAAACAGAAAAGCCTAAATCTCTTATTTAGAACTGAGTAACAGCAAATCTTATTAAAAAATTGTCACATAAGATTGAACGGTTGTTTTCGTGGGTTCGATTTTCGCTCGAGGCAGACTCTTAGTATATTGATGTAAATATTTGTATCTTGTAGTTATGTGTCTCTTAACCGTATCTCTGAGACAACGCAAGTCGTCAGTATCTGGTGTTATTATAGACGCTGATTTTTTCAATTATTTGCAATACAAAAACTTATTTAACCATTGCCCTGCTGTACGACGTTCACAGACTAATTTAGTTGAGTTTAAGATTAGTATTCTTTAAGTTATTTCTATCAAACAATCATAAAACCTTCCAAGTTAATATCAGTGTAGGTTTCCAAATTATCAGCCGGGGGTGCTACATAAGTGACCATAAAATTTTACCTTGATAATATTGTCGTTAAAAGACGCAGGATATTCGAAACAATGACGTAAATATGGTATATCTCTATAAGTAATAAAGTTATAGTTCTTTAGTGTAACGTATGTTCCTTTTAGTGTTTTTATTTTAAAAATAGAACCTGTCATTATTTCGTTTTTTGTAATTTTAAATAGTTTTTATTGATGAAGGCTGTATGCTACAGAACGTAACGAACTTTTCGTTCAGAATAATATACGTAAAACAATACCTACTAAGTATTAGCTTGAACTATATGTTAATATGTATGCTATATGTGAAAATTTCCATGAGTGACTTTTATATGTATATTATGCCTTTGAAAATAATTGAACAAGTTTATGTTTAAGAATTAATTTTATTTAAGTTCTGAATACAAGCGTAAGTTCGACCATTTATTTGAAAATTTTGTAATTAGGAACATAAGCAGTATACATTATACAGCTTAAAATAATAAGTTTATCTTTCGCGTAATGTAATTGGATATGTATGTACACTTAAAAGTAATTAACATATTAATTTGTATACGCAAACACTCACCATCCGACTGAAACAACGTAGGCGTCCTTTTGGCAGAAACCTCCGATGATCCAGCTCTGTTGCATCGCAATTAGTCGCCGTGGAAACAAGAAACAGCACAGATTAGAGACAGCTTTATCTTCAAGTTGTTCAACAAAGTCACAAAAGTTTATTTTACAAATATCAAAGCACATCAAAACGTAGACAGATATTGAACAGCTCCTATTCTAAAATTTATTTATCTAGTTGTAAATAATTTATTTTCGTACGTGTACACGTTTTCGTGTAAACAATGTGGGTAAGGAAAATGCGTGCTCTCTCGACGCTAGTCGCGGATGCACTGACGGTATAGCTGGGATAAGACGGGTTCATACGTTGAAGGTTTTGTAAACAAACCGCCTGAAATAGAGCGGTACGTTGTAAGCGGTTTTTCTTACCCTTTTAATAAGTGCCACTTAATTTTTCTCAGCCGTTAGGATGGTAATACAATGAGTGTCATGCCTGACACGTTTTCACGTTTTCAGTTGTGAATCGATTCGCTACAGATTGTGATGATGCAATATCGTGATGTCGAACGAGTGGGTGTGCTTACAAGGACTAGTTAATGATCCTTCTAATATTATAAATGCCATTGTGTGGGAATGAATCAATGAAGTTTTTGTTGTAATTAACGATAAAAATGTAAATAACGCATATGATGGCTTTTATTTCAAAATTCACATAAAATTAGAAGTAATGCAAATAAATAATAGCCAAGAAATAGCTTTAAGCTTTATTTATCTAATTTTTCCAAACCCTTCTAAGATATGAATTTTCAAACAGACATATTCTTTAGCTTTTTTATAGAACTTCTAATTACAAAAGCTATCAGTAAGTTAAACTTATATAATATTACACAGTACAGTAACTAGTTGCAATATTTAATATATTATAATTGTAAAAACAATATAAACTACAAAATTAGATAAACAATAAAAATAGAATTATAAAAACAATATAATTTTAAATGACGCAGCTGAAGTTTTAACAAGAGAAATAAATATAAACTTATAATGCCGAGCTTTAAGCTTATAAAAGTTAATAATTCCTTTCTGGAGCAAGGTAAACGTTTTTCTAATAAAATTCCGTAGAGATATTCGCACTTGCCGCTTCACATATTTAAGGTTAGGATTAAGTATTTTCTAATACGTAAAGGAAATTACTTTGGTAATATTATTTATGTCATTTTCGCTAATTCGCTGTGTAACGTGGTGGATTACGTTATAGGTAATTATTGTATTTAACAAATAAAATGTCTTTCTCATAGACTATGTAGAGTAACTACAGACTTTTCCATTCTTTATAAAGATCCTTAGTACATAATGTTTTCTAATGTTTATACGAATTTCACTAATTATAATGAAACAACTTTTTCGGATTTTATCGCGGTTTATTGATTTTACATGTTAAGTACCTATTTCAGATGCCCGACATTTCGGATACTTTACAACAACCATGGTCACGGGTGGACTCCTAAAAGAGTCGTAAAAAAGTATGTGTGTCAGCTCCGACGCACGACTGGGGTTTACTTCTTCAGATCGACTGTCTAATATGCACAAAAAATGCTTCATACCAGTCTGAGAAAATGATTAATAACATATCAAGTGATAAATAAACGACAAAAACGTCTTAACCGATACGGTCCTAACCGTCGTAGCCGGTATCGTCGTAAGCGTCGTAGCTAGGGAATGCAATCCCGCAACAAAATTTTAATCCCGGTATTTGCGGGACTGATAGGTCTAAGTCCCGCGGGATCCTGGTATTTGCGGGATCCCGCATGTTTCTTAAAGACATTGAGAAAAAAGGCGAAATCCTGTATCATAAATGCATCTAGAACTAAAAATGAAACAAAAATACCTATATTATTTAAAATTACGTATTGAGAGATTAATATATGTAATAAAAGAATATATAATAATATAATATATGTAATAAAAGAATAAAAATTATTACAAAGAGAAAATAGGTAGTTTAGGCATTATTTTGAAAGTAACTGCGCATAAAACATAGCATGTTAATATTATAGTCTTGTCTGCCAAACGACTCCTAACTTTATACGCCAGATACCAGCAGCTGAAAACGCTCGTTCTTCTTCAACACTTGTGGTTCCAACTGTTGATAACGCGTCATTTCTTTCTCGAGAGAATGAACTCAGGAATGAGTGCGATAAGCAGTTTTAAAATTCGATAGAGTTTAAAATTATATATCAATTATTATATTTATATCAATTTAAAATATTATCATATCTAAATTTCGATCCAGCGGGATTCGAACCCGCACCCCCGACATACCGTGTCGGTGCTCTAGCCAACTAAGCTATGTAACGATGTCTAGCCGAATCGAAATTTTTGATATGATTTTATTCGGTTTTAAGCAACCGTCGAGCCGTCTATAGTGAGTCCTTTAGAGCACCCAACAATTCGAAGTTTCATATTACAATGAATTCTTTGACGAGAGACGACACCATGCTATTTTTAAATCGTATTATTTTTATTTTTGTGTTTCCCACACATGAGAAAATTATAAAATGCTATTTATTATCATATCAAAAATTCGAGCCAGCGGGATTTCAACCCGCACTCCCGACATACCATGTCGGTGCTCTAGCCAATTAAGCTATGGAACGATGTTCAGCCGAATCGAAATTTCTGATATGATTTTATTCGGTTTTAAGCAACCGTGGATGGAAGTGGTGAAGAAACCGGATTCGAATCCCGCTGGATGGAAATTTTTATATGATAATAAATATCATTTTATAATTTCCTCATGTGTGGGAAACACAAAAATAAAAATAATACGAATCGAAAGAGTTTGTTCAAGTTCATCTCGAAGAGACATCGGTTCAGGCTCCTCAGTTTCAGCTTGCATCATTGCGGCCACTGTAGCAAAGAGCCGAATCAGATCGCGCGCTTTCGCGTGCCAAACAACACAAGGCGTTTACCGTTGCGCAGTCCCGCTAATCCCGCGGGATCCCGCTCGATTTATGTGCGGGACTGGTCCCGCAAAAATAGCGCGGGATCCCGGTATTTCGGGATCCCGGTATCCCGGTATTGCAATCCTTAGTCGTAGCAGATAGATGGCGCACAAAAACGTAAATGATTCGTTCAGTAGATTATACTCCTCATATTTTATTCATGCGGGGGGCCTTATATGAAAATCGATTCTTAAGGAGTAAACTCCAAAAAGTTGTTTTATTATAATAATTAAAATTCGCGTAAACATAAGAAAAAAATGTTAGCTAAGACGTGTACACAAATAGAAACACATTGCAAAGTGGATAAAATAAGTATTATTATATTAATAATGATTCTCTGTTGGTTAATGATAATAAATTCTATATCAAAAACACGATAAATTTATAACTCAATATCTAGCTAGGTTTGAAATACTTGCATCTTTTCGGTATAAGAACTTCACTGAGGTAGGGCACAGCAGGAAATTTCCTGCTCAAAATATGGAGCAGCCCGACTGGGGTAGTACCTCGACCTTACAGAAGACCACAGCTAAATAATACTGTTTTCAAGCAGTATTGTGTTCCTGTTGGTGAGTAAGGTGACCAGAGCTCCTGGGGGGATTGGGGATAGGGTCGGCAACGCGGTTGCGACGATTCTGGTGTTGCAGGCGTCTATAGGCTACGGTAGTCACTTACCATCAGGTGAGCCGTACGCTTGTTTGTCGACTTAGTAACATAAAAAAAAAAAAAAAAAAAAAAACATACACAGTAACGAGCCAATGCAGCTGTATCGATTTGCGGTATAAATGTTTGCGGATGGTTAATGGCTTTTAGGTGGGCACGGGTAATATGAATCAAAGAACAGAAAGAAGAGATTTGATTCTTCACGATCATATTATTTCAGTAATCTCATATAAGCTATGTCTAACCATGACTGCATTGACTAGACTTTTAGTGTAGTTTGCAGTGAACCTGCTTACTGCTTTGAGAGTCTCAGACAGGTACTAAGTTGCATACCTTAGAAACAGACGACCGTGTGTGTATAGTAAACTTATTTACTTAAGCACTTTTGAATTGTCTTTACAATTCAGTTATATCATATCCACGTGAAACTACCATCGCTTCGAAACGCCGATTCAACTTGTATTTCACTGGAATTGGCCTCTTGCTTCATGTAGGAGAAGGATCAGAGCTTAATCCACTACGCTGCTCCAATGCAGGTTGGCTGATATATTCCCTACTATGAGTAACGATCGCTATCGGGTGATACATGATAACAACCGGGACCGACGGCTTAACGTGCTCTCCGAGTCACGGTAGGGAGACCCACAAGGACTGCACAAACACCCAGACCACGAAAAATATCTGTACTTGTTATAAATCTGTGAAATAAATTCCAATTTAATATTTTCCAATTAAGTATATATTTAGATTTATTATAACAAGAATTTTCTAGAGTGATTAATCATATTATGTAAAGAAAATAAGAATCAAAATGTTATCTGTGCCTACTGATTTCAAAAGCTTATAATACATTTATCTGACTTTAGGACGTTTTTTATACAGACTGTTTCACAAATGAGTAAAAACTTGCTTCTCTTACATAACGCCTCACGTGTGATAAAATTAATTGAATTTGTAGACGAATTTTGCAACGCTCTTTGAGAAACTGCAATAACATAATTTGCATGTACAATTTACATTTACAAAATTGTCTGTTAAACATTATTGCTAGAAATTGACTTGTTTATTTATCAAGATAGAAAATTCCTCAGTCCTCCCGTAACCATGGTTGCTGTAAAGTATCCGAAAAATCGGGCATTTAAAAGACTTAATCAACCGCGATAAAATCTGAATAAGTTGTTTCATTGTAAAGATAGAAAAGTTTTTTTTTTGCTGTAAAAAATCGCAGTGTGTAGGTTAATCAGAGTAGAATGGACTTTGAGACAGAGTAGAATAGAGCCGTAGCAAAAAATACTCGATAACAGTATTCATTTAAATATCAGAACTAGGAAACTCACTATCTGATGTAATTTACTACTGTAAATAAAAGTACCTGGGTGACCGAGCCTAGCTCGGTATTTTCTTTTTTTTTTGTTTTTTTTTTTTTGCTCGGTATTTTTATATTTTAATGTTATTTAAATAATAAATCACGAGTGAAATTAAAAAAAAAAAGAAAAAAAATTGATCTGGAGACTGAGATTGGAACCCGGGTCAACACGATTCGACACCCGCCGACTTCCTAATTACGCCATTACAGCTATAATGACAACGGTGAAATTAAGCTTCGTATTCTAATGATATTTTTTCATTGCCTAAAAACAGGGATTTACAGGACAGGACAGGTGTTAGTGGAAGGGTTCTGGGAAGGATAAGTATTAAAAAAAAATTAAAGAATCAACTGTTAGGCGATACGAAGTTCACCGGGTCAGCTAGTATTTTAATAAAATAATTCATTAAATTAATATTAATCATGTAGTAATTTTATTAAATTTCGACAAGGGTTTGACGTAGTGGTCACTGTAACTTACTATTAATGAATGTGGATTGAATCTTTGCAAAAGCGTTCGCGCTACCTTTTATATTTATCATAACTTGAATGTTTGTATTGTGTATTTTCGATATACAAATGCGATGCACAAAAGCAACTTTTTCTAACTCAAAAATAGACTAGTAAAACTTGATACAAAAACTTAAAAAAAAATGAACAAACATACTTACAATTTACGCCTTCGTTTCCATACCCGTAAGACTGCTGAAAGAGATCGCAACTTAGCAATAAGGTCGCTTTCTTGTACATCTCATATTAGCTCCTAGTTAGTATGTATTTCGTATTGTTAAACTCTACTATATGGTGGTGTGAAATAAAACGCATAATAAAAGTAAACGAGCAATCATATTTAAGTTCACCAATAATTAGGCACTAAATTACAAATACGTATATCCAATGTAATTTAATCAACATCCGTACTACGTTTCTAGTTTGTCGTAACTTTATTTTGTAATAGTGAAGCTTTGATGGCTTTGATGTCATCTAATTATAATACCTTTGAAATGAAATTTTTAAATAGATCTCGTTTATCTTGAATTGAATTTTGTTTTAGTAAAATATTGTGTCTGTGTGTTGTTTTAAATATCATCTGTGAATATACATACTTACGTGGGTTTTGTTAGTTGCCTAAAATATATGTATTTTAATCTTAACTAGAATACATTCATATAACGGAATTTTTATCCCAAGCGTGATATAATTTGTGCTGTGTGGTTATGACACTAAAGAATGTAACCACCCCCTCTCTTCCCGTGGGTGTCGTAAGAGGCGACTAAGGGATAACACAGTTCTACTACCACCTTGGAACTTAAAAAGCCGACGGATGGCGGGATAACCATCCATGCTGGCTTTGAAATACACAGGCCAAAGACGGGCAGCAGCGTCTTCGGTGCGACAAAGCCAGCCCTGCGGTCACCAACCCGCCTGCCCAGCGTGGTGACTATGGGCAAAACACATGAGTTCGCGTCATAATGTCGGGCGCGAACTTGTGGAGGCCTATGTCCAACAGTGGACTGTGATAGGCTGAAGTGGTGGTGGTGGTGATATAATTTTAATTCACTAAATTAATAACTTTAATGATATAAATAGGTTTAATATCGTTCTACGTTAATATAACGTAGTGGATAAAATAAGCGGATCTTAGGATTCGACTTGGCAACGAAGAATTTTCAAGTGCTTAAAATTAATTTCGGTGGTAAAGGAAAACATTGTAAGGATGCCTGTTCGACTTGGAAGAAATTCTTTAAGATATTCAATTTCAAGCTATTAAATAAAATTCGTTAATAAAAATAAATCGCTTATTATTTAAACTTGTACTCGTAAGCAAAATGTGACTTATTTAATTAGAATTATTTTATAATGAGACGCGCTTATGTTGTAATGTCTTCTTATGAAATAATCTACACAACTTCGTATTATATGTACTGCATTTTAAAGGCCCTCTACATGTACAAAAGAAGCTTAATAGATCACGCTAAAAGTTCGCGGTAATTTTTTCGTTTATAATTTTAAACTCGTTTGAAACTTTTTTCTATTTTGATTTTGAACACAAGAGTTAAAACTTTTATATCAACTCTACACAAATTGTGTCTAAAAAATCGCTGTCATGCAAAACAATAAAAATAAATTGTGAAACAGTGTGGGTAAAATATAATAACAACAAACAGAAAAGCCTAAATCTCTTATTTAGAACTGAGTAACAGCAAATCTTATTAAAAAATTGTCACATAAGATTGAACGGTTGTTTTCGTGGGTTCGATTTTCGCTCGAGGCAGACTCTTAGTATATTGATGTAAATATTTGTATCTTGTAGTTATGTTTCTCTTAACCGTATCTCTGAGACAACGCAAGTCGTCAGTATCTGGTGTTATTATAGATGCTGATTTTTTCAATTATTTGCAATACAAAAACTTATTTAACCATTGCCCTGCTGTACGACGTTCACAGACTAATTTAGTTGAGTTTAAGATTAGTATTCTTTAAGTTATTTCTATCAAACAATCATAAAACCTTCCAAGTTAATATCAGTGTAGGTTTCCAAATTATCAGCCGGGGGTGCTACATAAGTGACCATAAAATTTTACCTTGATATTGTCGTTAAAAGACGCAGGATATTCGAAACAATGACGTAAATATGGTTTATCTCTATAAGTAATAAAGTTATAGTTCTTTAGTGTAACGCATGTTCCTTTTAATATTTTTATTTTAAAAATAGAACCTGTCATCATTTCGTTTTTTTTTTTGTAATTTTAAATAGTTTTTATTGATGAAGGCTGTATGCTACAGAACGTAACGAACTTTTCGTTCAGAATAATATACGTAAAACAATACCTACTAAGTATTAGCTAGAACTATATGTTAATATGTATGTTGTATGTGAAAATTTCCATGGTATGAATAGAAGAGCGTATCTTATATGTACATTATGCCTTTGAAAATAAATGAACAAGTTTATGTTTAAGAATTAATTTTATTTAATTTCTGAATACAAGCGTAAGTAAATATTCGACCATTTATTTGAAAATATTGTAATTAAGAACATAAACAGTAAACATTATACAGCTTAAAATAATAAGTTTAACTTTAGCGTAATGTAATTGTATATGTATGTACACTTAAAAGTAATTAACATATTAATTTGTATACGCAAACACTTACCACCCGACTGAAACAACGTAGGCGTCCTTTTGGCAGAAACCTCCGATGATCCAGCTCTGTTGCATCGCAATTAGTCGCCGTGGAAACAAGAAACAGCACAGATTAGTGGCAGCTTTATCTTCAAGTTGTTCAACAAAGTCACAAAAGTTTATTTTACAAATATCAAAGCACATCAAAACGTAGACAGATATTGAACAGCTCCTATTCTAAAATTTATTTATCTAGTTGTAAATAATTTATTTTCGTACGTATACACGTTTTCGTGTAAACAATAGGGGTAAGGAAAATGCGTGCTCTCTCGACGCTAGTCGCGAATGCACTGACGGTATAGCTGGGATAAGACCGGGTTCATACATTGAAGGTTTTGTAAACAAACCGCCTGAAATAGAGCGGTACGTTGTAAGCGGTTTTTCTTACCCTTTTAATAAGTGCCACTTAATTTTTCTCAGCCGTTAGGATGGTAATACAATGAGTGTCACGCCTGACACGTTTTCACGTTTTCAGTTGTGAATCGATTCGCTACAGATTGTGATGATGCAATATCGTGATGTCGAACGAGTGGGTGTGCTTACAAGGACTAGTTAATGATCCTTCTAATATTATAAATGCCATTGTGTGGGAATGAATCAATGAAATTTTTGTTATAATTAACGATATATTATAACGCATATGATAGTTTTTATTTCAAAGTTTACATAAAATTAGAAGTAATGCAATTAAATAATAGCCACGAAATAGCTTTAAGCTTTATTTATCGAATTTTTCCAAACCCTTCTAAGATATGAATTTTCAAACAGACATATTCTTTAGCTTTTTTATAGAACTTCTAATTACAAAAGCTCTCAGTAAGTTAAACTTATATAATATTACACAGTACAGTAACTAGTTGCAATATTTAATATATTATAATTGTAAAAACAATATAAACTACAAAATTAGATAAACAATAAAAATAGAATTATAAAAACAATATAATTTTAAATGACGCAGCTGAAGTTTTAACAAGAGAAATAAATATAAAGTTATAATGCCGAGCTTTAAGCTTATAAAAGTTAATAATTCCTTTCTAGAGCAAGGTAAACGTTTTTATAATAAAATTCCGCAGAGATATTCGCACTTGCCGCTTCACATATTTAAGGTTAGGATTAAGTATTTTCTAATACGTAAAGGAAATTACTTTGGTAATATTATTTATGTCATTTTCGCTAATTCGCTGTGTAACGTGGCGGATTACGTTATAGGTAATTATTATATTTAACAAACAAAATGTCTTTCTGATAGAGTATGTAGAGTAACTACAGACTTTTCCATTCTTTATAAAGATCCTTAGTACATAATGTTTTCTAATGTTTATACGAATTTCACTAATTATAATGAAATAACTTTTTCGGATTTTATCGCGGTTTATTAGGTTTTTTCATGCCCGACGGGAGGACTCCCGTGACCATGGTTGCTATAAAGTACCCGGAACGTCGGTCATGTTTTAACATGTTTTTTTTTTTTTAATTAGTTTGCCAAAGACGTTTCACTTCTGACATGTGTACTTTGTACGCACGCAATTTTTTTTGTATAAAAGAAAATTTGCAAATAATAAGAATATAAAAAACCCTCGATAAATAAACAAATACGTTTAAGGATTGTTCGCGGTAAAGCAAGCAGTTTAGTCTAGTGGCAATTTGTACACGATCGTGGAATCGAAACGGATTTAACGTACATAGATAAAACATTTTTCAAACAGCAATTTTTGTCGGTTTATAGCACTTTGAGACAACCAAATGTTCTGTTAAGCTTTAAAATATCAAATGCTGTTCAAACGCTAACTTAAGGCATACAGACCTTAATAATACCTTAGCAGGAATCAAACAATTAAATAGCTTTAACACCCATATATTAAATCACTAAGCATCTCTATCATGCGAATGTACTAGTTTGTAGAAACTTTTGTACTGAATATGTACTCTTTTATTGAACAAAAAAGTTGAAGTTTTACTAGCCATATTTTTTATTTTCGTTCGCCGTGAATAAGAAATAAAGTCAATATGTACTAAGGATTATAATTAAACAATGTTTTTGGATTTTATCGCGGTTTGCCCGACGTTTCGGATAATTTACAACAAACATGCTCACGGGAGACTCCTAAAAAAGTCCAAAAAGTCGTTTCATTATAATGAGTGAAATTCGCGTAAACATTAGAAAAAAGTGTTAGCTAAGACGTGAACACAAATAGAAACACATTGCAAAGTGTATAAAATAAGTAGGTACTATTATATTAATAATAATTAATTTAAATCTTTTGCTTAATGATAATGAAATTCTATATCAAAAACACGATACATTTATTACTCGATACCTAGCTAGGTTGTTGAATACTTGCATCTTTTCGGTATAACAACTTTAGACACACAGTAACGAGCCAATGCAACTGTATCGATTTGCGGTAGAAATGTTTACGGATGTTTAATGGCTTTTAGGTTGCCACGGGCAATACGAATCAAAGAATAGAAAGAAGGGATTTGATTCTTCACGATCATACTATTTCAGTAATCTCATATAAGCAATGTCTATCCATGACTGCATTGACTAGACTTTTAGTGTAGTTTGCAGTGAACCTGCTTACTGCTTTGAGAGTCTCACACAGGCATTAAGTTGCATACCGTAGAAACAGACGACCGTGTGTGTCTAATAAACTTATTTACTTAAGCACTTTTGAATTGTCTTTACAATTCAGTTATGTCATATCCACGTGAAACTACCAAATACACGATCTCGCACTAAGCGCTTTGCTTCCTCATTTCTAGTACGCACCGCATAAATTTGAAATGCCTTCGGGCTCGCGTTTTTCCAAATAACTATAACTTGGGTATCTTCAAATCAAGAGTGAATAGGCATTTTCTAGACAAGCGCGCAACATCTTAGGCTGCATCTTTACTTACCATCAGGTGAGATCGTAGTCAAGCGCTAGTCTACATATGTAAAAAAAAAACCATCACTTCGGAACGCAGATTCAACTTGTAGTTCACGGGAATTGGCCTCTTGCTTCATGTAGGAGAAGGATCAAAGCTTAATTCACTACGCTGCTCCAATGCGTTTTGGCTGATATATTCCCTACTGTGAGTAACGATCGCTATCAGGTGTACATGATAACAACCGGGACCGACGGCTTAACGTGCTCTCCGAGGCACGGTAGGGAGACCCACAAGGACTGCACAAACACCCAGACCACAGCAAACATCTGTAGTTGTTATAAATCAGTGAAATAAATTCCAATTTAAAATTTTCCGGTTAAGTATATCTTTAGATTTATTATAACAAGCATTTTCGTAAAGAGTGATTAATCATATTGTGTAAAGAAAATAAGAATCAAAATGTTATCTGTGCCTACTGATTTCAAAAGCTTATAATTACATTTATCTGACTTTAGGACGTTTTTTATACAGACTGTTTCACAAATGAGTAAAAACTTGCTTCTCTTACATAACGCCTCACGTGTGATAAAATTAATTGAATTTGTAGACGAATTTTGCAACGCTCTTTGAGAAACTGCAATAACATAATTTGCATGTACAATTTACATTTACAAAATTGTCTGTTAAACATTATTGCTAGAAATTGACTTGTTTATTTTTCAAGATAGAAAATTACTCAGTCCTCCCGTGACCATGGTTGCTGTAAAGTATCCGAAAATTCGGGCATCTAAAAGACTTAATCAACCGCGATAAAATCCGAATTTAAGTTGTTTCATTGTAAAGATAGAAAAGTTTTTTTTTTTTGCTGTAAAAAATCGCAGTGTGTAGGTTAATCAGAGTAGAATGGACTTTGAGACAGATTAGAATAGAGTCGTACCAAAAAATACTCGATAACAGTATTCATTTAAATATCAGAACTAGGAAACTCACTATCTGATGTAATTTACTACTGTAAATAAAAGTACCTGGGTGACCGAGCCTAGCTCGGTATTTTCTTTCTTTTTTGTTTTTTTTTTTTTTTTGCTCGGTATTTTTATATTTTAATGTTATTTAAATAATAAATCACGAGTGAAATTAAAAAAAAAAAGAAAAAAAATTGATCTGGAGACTGAGATTGGAACCCGGGTCAACACGATTCGACACCCGCCGACTTCCTAATTACGCCATTACAGCTATAATGACAACGGTGAAATTAAGCTTCGTATTCTAATGATATTTTTTCATTGCCTAAAAACAGGGATACAACGACATTTTTTTAAATGAATCCTAGCTAGATCAATTTTTCGCCCCCGAAATCCCCTGTATACTGAATTTCACGAAAATCGTTGGAGCCGTTTCCGAGATTCAGATTCAATATATATTATATATACAAGAATTGCTCGTTTAATAGTGTAAGATTTTCTTTTAGCTTTATAAGATTAATATATTTTTTTTAAAATTGTTTTATTAGTCAGAACATTTAATTTTAAATATTATTATAATCCTCTGAATGGAATGAAAATTACTTTGTTCGTGAACTAAATAATAACGAAAACTTTATTAAATTTTTCGGCTCGTGGTAATCCAATTATAATGAGGGTAAGATTCATACCTTTGAATGTTCCTTTGTATAGTTGTTTCTTTTGATTTAAAAGGGCTTTCCTCTTTTTTCTCTCTGTTCCAATATGGTAATGCTCGGACCTTTTTTAAATATAGATTTAATATCTCACATATATATTATTACATGTACTTTCAACATGACAGAGAACTAATCCTTGTGAATGTAAACACATACCTATATAGACAGTATAAAGGACAAAAATGAACGCATGATGTACTTGAGAAAAATATGCTGCTTTTTTATCTTTTTGGAACCAAACATTATAACGGATTGCAACAATTAATTTGAATACAGAATTTCGTGTTAGCGATGTTACCCGTTTATGCGTTCGTTCATCAAACGACAATCATAAATTCGGCTGCCTTGTCATGATGGAACTTGAGGTGGATTATCATAATTATTTTAGCACGTCAGTGTAGGGTAAAACCCGGATAGTTGCCCCACTTTTCGAAAAAGCTTTATTTAAGAAAAATATGAACTTGCTGAAAATTATTCAGTATGTATCTCAAAACATAGGTCTTTTATCTTCTATAATAGCCTATTTTCGTATAGATAATTAACAATGGTTTTGAATAAATACTGTTTTATTTCACCTCTCAAAAAAGGGATAGTTGCCTACTATGGCGGATAGTAGCCTAGCGTGGAAAATGCTTCGGGGGATACTTGCCTCGTACGGGGATAGTAGCCTCGGTATGATTTTTATTTTGGATAGAAATAAATTTATAGCAATTAAAGTAATCTTTATTATTTATTTAACAGTTCTTAAAATTAATTCGTATTATGTATTTTTATTTTTGTGTTTCCCACACATGAGGAAATTCTAAAATGTTTTTTATGATAATATCAAAATTTCGATCCAGCGGGATTCGAACCCGCACCCCCGACATACCGTGTCAGTGCTCTAACCATTAAGCTATGGAACGATGTAATCGCCGAATCGAAATTTTTTATATGGTTTTATTCAGAATTTTTAAAGATATCAGCGATGGCAATGATAGCTCAGTATTATCAAAGATGTATTCTTCATTGTCGCCTATCTTCTAAGGCTATACAATCTCGACAAAAAATTAAAAGGCTTGAAAACGGCCTCGGTGGCGTGTGATTTGGGTTCACGCTATTCTTCGCTCAGACTCATGTAAGATAATTTCCAGATTATTAGTATTACTTGGATCTTGATAACCTGAGGGAAGCAGTTCGTTTTGATGATGTAGACCCTGATTAGACTCAGATTCCGGTACAGTACAAATATCTGGTACTTGTTCGCTCTTTTAATTGATAAAACCTCAGCTTGTCTCAAAGCTATTTCAGGCTTTCTTTCATGAAAACTTTTTAGCCATTGCGGCTTAGAAGTGACAAAAATACAATTACGTAAAATAAGAAGGTATGTAGATAGAATTTTGTATTTATACTGCTAGGTATAAATACAATTATATCTTTATATCAAAAATATGCCTTAATTGAGTTAGCAGTTGCTGGTTATTCTTTTCGTAGCGTCTTCTTAAGGTTCGAGAGGATATTTCGTATGATCGAGAAATTTCATTGATACTTTTTTTGTCTTAATTCTTCCAAGCAAGTACTAAGCTATCTTCTATCCAGTTGATGTTGCGTGGCACCACGCCTGGTTTTCGCTTATATTTGCGAGTTATTTTGCTCATCTAGAATAAATATATAAAACAGTTAATAAGATATTTTATTTATTTACAATAAGCTAGTCATATTAAATTCGTAAAAACAACAAAAAAGTAAAATCAGTCATTGCTTGTTAAATTTTTTTTACTTATTTAAGGGGCAACTATCCGCGAAAGTAAGTAGGGCAACTATCCTTTTTGATGCGGATACTTGCCCTTTTCATTTAGAAAATAAATAAAAAACATTTAGCAATACAGCATAATAAACAATGTAGTTTAAACTCTAATGCATGCAAAGAAACAAAAAGTTGACTAAAACTACGATCAGTAAAAAAAATATACAACAGAAATTACTTACCAATATAATTATAACGCCCGTCAAAGTTTCGACGCGGAAGATTTTTGCTCACACGGACGAAATAAGTGCACCTATTCCGATGACTTACGTGGCACTGAGGCCTGAGGAAGGTCACTACTTATTGTAGTAAAGCGCGAACACAACTCATATTCCTAACATAGTGTATTAAGAACCGGGGCAAGTATCCCCCCGCGGCAACTATCCGGGTTTTACCCTATAATATAGCAGCCTATAGTTTAATTAATTGGCGTAAACTTTTTTCTTTTTTCCTAATAAAATGGGCTCTCATTACTCCACACATTGCAATTTGACAGATATTTCATTAACTTTTTTTAAGGAACAATACAGCATGTTTTTATTTTTGTATGTTAGAAAACCTTTTCTTGGATAACTTTTTTATTTTATCGACCTTTTTGATTATAGTCGCAAATAAGGATATGGTTCACTTGATGGTAAGCGATTTCCGTAGCCTTTAGACGCCTGCAATATCAGAAACATCGTAAGCGTATTGCCAACCATACCCCCGCCCCTTCCCAGGAGCTCTGGCTATATATTAATGGCTAGATATCTAGATAAAACCTTTGCTTTAACTCGAACGCACAAGAAATTTAAGTGGATATATACAATACTAGCTTCTGCGCGCGACTTCGTCGGCGTGGACTCCGCTCCTATTGGTCTTAGCGTAATGATATATAGCCTATAGCCTTCCTCGATAAATGGGCTATCTAACACTGAAAGAATTTTCCAAATCGGACCAGTAGATCCTGAGATTAGCGCGTTCAAACAAACAAACAAACAATCAAACAAACAAACAATCAAACAAACAAACTCTTCAGCTTTATTATATTAGTATAGATATCATGTAAGTGAATGATAGCAGAACATTTCCCTTGTCAGGAGCCTCGGAGGAATTGTATTGAATTGTATTGTTGTGAGATGCGTTTCTTTAAATTTTTCTACTTTATAACACAAACATAAGTAAATTAAATTCATCTCGTATGATTTGACATCAACAAACAAACAAGAGAATAAATAAAAGTATCGGATATAGTCACTTAATCATAAAATATTATAAAAATAAAGTTGGGCTACTATATATAATGTGTTCTTCAAAATAATGTCTTTCAGAACATCATCTTATGGATAAAAAATTTGCTCCTCCATGACAGCTGTTCGCTGCCGTGACCAGGATTCGAACCTGGGTTACTACGGCCACAACGTAGGGTCCTAACCACTAGACGATCACGGCTATCGGAGCTGATACCTTTATTGCAAAAATCGCAAAACTATCTAAATTAATGTCGTAACACGACTAAATTCAACATTAACTTTGAGAAAAGAAATTTAAAGATTGTTCTTTCACTTTAATTTATCAGTATTATATTTCGATTGTAAAATAAGACAAAAAAGGCCCGAAAGTGGAGCGTTTGTGACGCAATTTCTCGTTACCGTAACTAATAAGCGTAATAACTTTCACTTGAGATGAATGTTGAGAGCTATTTTGCGGATTCTTCCACTGCTCCGATAGCCGTGATCGTCTAGTGGTTAGGACCCTACGTTGTGGCCGTAGTAACCCAGGTTCGAATCCTGGTCACGGCAGCGAATAGCTGTTACGGCGGAGCTTTATTCTTTTTTAGGAAGAGGCGTCCTCACTGGGTACACCTACATACATTTATTATTACTTTTCCGAGTCGTAGTCTAATAGTTTATTATAGTAATAAAAGTTATTTCTTGATAATTAAGCTTTCTTAGACGCTTTTAAATATTGATATAAATATTTTTTCGTTGTCTTATTAATACGATTGTTGCTTTAAAGTCGTAAACCAAAATTATAAAAGCAATACTCCTACAAGGTTGATGAGTAGTATCTGTTTTTCTTATTTTCCAAAATTTAAACAAAAATTAATTTCATTAGTCAAAAAATGAATCCGAATTGATAAACGGATACAAAAAATATTATATCACCTCTATTATCCTTCTCAGTTGGGTTATAAAAGTATATTTATTCTTTTGTAAAGTAAACATTTAAAAAATGTTGTCTTGTAATTATTTTTATAGGGAATATATTTAAATAAAAATCTCCGAAATGTATGTAGGTCAAAACATATTTGAATACTAAGAGTAATAAATGTCGGAAAGTTAAGAAAAGTTCAGAAAAAAATATTTATTTTTCGGTTCTCATTAATTTTTCTTATAAATCATAATTGAAGTACTTCAAAACTAACTTGTGTTAACAACGACTTACGTTTAATTATCTCTAGGCCGAAGCTAATGGGCTCAGGGAAATAATAATTATATTAAAATATTGTAAATCTACTTATTAGATATCATTTTAATTTATAAATTATATAATTCGTTTTATTTTTTATTTTTGTGTTACCCACACATGAGGAAATTATAAACATTTTTAAACATTTTAAAAATCATCTCAAAATTTTTCGATCCTGCGGGATTTGAACCCGCGCCTTCTGACGTGCCGTGTCAGCGCTCTGCCAACTGAGTTATGGATCCACATCAAGCTGGGTCGAAATTCTTGATATGATGATTTTGGTTTTTATGCAAATCTTGGCGCCGTCTATAGCGAGTTCTTTACAGACTCCGCTACTCAAAGATTTGATATGATTTTAAAAATGTTTAAAAACGTTTATAAATTATATTTTCAATATCCCTTAAACTTTCTATCTTAAAAAACTTAGAAATCTTTTTTTGAATACTAACACATTAAATCCGGGAGCGCTTGTTCAATTGTTCAAATGGGGTTTAATCTGCGGAGATGGGGGCTTGTCGTGAAATTATATTTCTAATTTTTTCTGTTCTTTAGTTTTCATTAGAACATTTTCTATTATACTTCAATATACATCCAAGGACATGATATGCTTGATATTTTAACATCAATTAGTTATTTTAGCGAATCAACCGATTTCATGGCACAAATTTTCTTCTTAGTTAAGCCGTCTAAGAGTTTGTCACCGAACGGTTTTACTATGGTAGGACTTTTGCTTATAAAGTTTTCACTTAAATAATGTAATGAAAAGGGAATTTTCAATCATCATTAAATAAGTAACATCTTGATAAGCATTCAAATTGATTTGTAAAAACGTATATAACTTAATGTTTTGATTAAATATTTAAAAATAATTACTTCTATTTTAACCTACATTTAACTTGCCTAAAGAGTTTCCTCTGGTTTTCTAAAGGTTATTGATCTTGTGGTTTAGGTAACGAAAACCATGCCAGGCATGAAAGTATTTTTTAAACAATAATGTTATCCTATTTATTACAAGTACACCTATCAATGCCTGTACTGTATTACTAGCCATAATATCCTCCGCAACACAATTGCCTGGTAGAGATCGCTTTTTAGCTATAACGCCATCAATTGTACAAAGTTAGGAAAATTATGTGAATCTAAATATATTGTATTTGTCCTTGGTTTACAATAAATAATATTATTGTTATTATTATTATTGCTTTGCATTACTGTTAGTATTGAGTGGATATAAACACAATATTTTTTAATTTTGTACGCCTTACAAAAAATGATAGCAAACAATTTTTTTGCGTATTTGCTTTTGATAAAACTGAATGTCAAACTGATAAATGTTACCCATTCACACAAATTGTAGACTAACGAGTATAAGATCCCACCAAAAACATAAATGTGAAAAATGACAGCCAAGTTCAATAATAAGAATATGTTGTTTGTGGACTTCGCCGAAAAAAGTATTGAGATCTAAATGAGCGCCAAGTTCTACAGAAAATATTAAATTAAGCTAAAGATTTCACTTTGCCAGTTTTCACTAATAATTCATCTTTTATTTGGCTAATAGCTTTTTAATGTTGTTTTTAGGTAAAAACTAGCCAAGTGAAATCTTTAGCTTAATTTAATATTTTCTGTAGAACTTGGCGCTCATTTAGATCTCAATACTTTTTTCGGCGAAGTCCACAAACAACATATTCTTATTATTGAACTTGGCTGTCATTTTTCACATTTATGTTTTTGGTGGGATATCATTACTTTTTGTAGAGATATTTATTTGAAATTTATTCTTTTTTCTTGCTCATTCTGTTAACGGATTCGATGTCGGAGACCAACCGGATCCTCAGATATCGATTTTGAAAGCAATCGGTCAAATAACTAAAAAGTTCAAGATGGCGGCTACTTTTTCTCATTCTGTTATCAGATTCGTTTTATGAGACCAACCATGTCCCCAGATATCGATTTTGAAAGCAATCGGATGAATAATTACAAGTTTTTTGTATAGGGACACTCTTTATTTTTTGAGTTCATTTTGTTTTTATACTTGTTTTATATAGCAAATGTATCAATTCATATTTTGTGCAAGTTTCAAATATCCACTTATAACGGTTCAGACGCTACAATTAAAAAACGTTTTTTTTTTTTTTTTGTATGGGGACCCCCTCTATTTTTTAACTTTCTTTTGTTTTCAGATTTTTTCCTGCGCTTACACGTAATTACCTAGCTAGATGCCAAATTTCGACTTCCTAGGTCATCTGAAAGTGGGTTAGGTTTTTGATGAGTCAGTCAGTCAGTGGAAAATTTGCGACTTTTGAATCTTCATATTTTTGTAACCGTTGCAACTAGGTTAATGAAATTTGGGGTTCTAGTTGTACTTACGGATATAAATAAATATATGAAATTTGATCTGTTTCTGTTGAATAGATTTTGAGTTATGGAGGGGTCAAAACTCGCTCGAAATGGTTCGTGTAAATATACACACGGCGCTGAGTCGCCAGTTCTTTTGCTTGAACTTGGCTTGACACGCTGCCGCGTGTCTCGATAGTGCATATTTAGTATAAAAACAAATTACTAAAATTAATTTATTAAAAGATAAAATGGGACTCAAGCCGGGCTAGCATGCGTACAACGAGATAATCTCTTGACGAGAGAGATAGATAATGTCTACATCGAGTATTTTCTCGATTACCCTAGCATGCGCACTACGAGAGACATAATTCTCTTCCGAAGACAAAACGGAACGGAAACGCCATGGTATACAAAAGATATTATAATAATAGTTATAATTTTAATATATTTCGTTTATCGTAGTCTTTCTAATATTGACAACGAGTAGTTTATCTTCTTAAAACGTCAAAATCACGTCAAAATTCGACAAAACTACGATAACTAAAATTTCTTGCTATATCTTCAATTGTCGTGACGAGAAGAGTATCACGTGCACGCATGCTAGCTACTGTAGACATAAAGAGATAATACGAGAAAAGGGGTAGACAAACTTTTGTCGTGGCGCGCATGCTAGCCCGGAAGGACACAATAAATGTACAAGTTATAAATGGTCCGAGCTTATCAAATGCAGTGTTAATTAATTTTGCTCTTTATTTATTCACTAAGAACGAGAACTTACCTCAAAGCTGTTTCCCGCATACATCCTTTGTGATAGTTTTAAAGTGAAATATCTAACTTTAAAACAAGATCTTAACTGCGGTTTTGTCCACATAATAATTTTCAATTCAAAACTCCAAAAAGCATTTTTATTTATTTGTAAATTAATCACTGTAAAATTCCTTGTTTGTAATTTGAAAACTGCAGAATCCTGATACAAACAGCACAAGAGGAACGAAATTATGAAAAATCGTAGAACTGGCTTTTATTTCTAATAAGAAGCCCAATAATACGTAGGTATTGATTATCTGGTACAGACAAAATTGTTCTTTCATACAAAATTATGTTACTTGTAGACTGTTAGGAAGCATTTTCTTGAAACTCAATCTTCACGCTGCAAAAAGTTGGTCTTTGATTAACCACAAAAGCATGTTTTTACTTCAAGAATTAGGATTTTTTTATATAAGGAGAGTAATAATTTTGTTTCATGATTTAAAATTGTTTCAAATTATCAAAGCCTTGAGCACTATAAGTAAAAGTGTGTTAGTGTGTGTGTGTGTGTGTGTGTGTGTGTGTGTGCGTGTGTTTATATTTTTTGTATTCTCACGAAAAAGCTATTACTTAGTCTATGTTTCCTTGTCTCAAATTAATAGAAACTACAAAATTTTGGCTATTTATTTGTAAGAAATAAAAAAAAAACATAAGAAAATAAATTAAGATTAGAATTTAGTTTGTCGGAGAAAAGGTAAAAAAGTCATTGCTCTTGTCGGGGCGAGAATTTAAAATAAGATTTCGCTATAAAAAGAACGTAAAGAGTTAAGCTAGCGAGTTAAAAAAAGGTTAAATTGGCCTTTTGAAAGGAAACGCTGCATAATTTCTCTAAAAGAAAAATCTTTTCAAATTACAGAGTGCTAAAATTGGTTCAGCTTGTACTTAATTAATGCAGAATCGTTTTTTAATCATTATCTTAATTAACTACAGTCAAAGAAAATTAGATATTAAGTAATATTAACGAATACATTCTTTTTAGATTAAAGAGTTGGTGGAGTGGTAAATAAGTCGCTAACATTAGACCATCTTTATTAGGTAACTTTTTCACAAAACAGGGAGGTGATGACATTTGTCCAAAAATCACAATTTAAGAAGTGAAATATAAATATTTTATGACGGGATTTTTATGTTTTCATTTGTCTTTATATAAATACGTACTTAAGTAGATTTATTACTCTTCTTCGCAATTTTAACCCAACTCCTCAAATGAACAATACTTAAACAGTTTTAAATGTATATTTTTTAACATCTCCCCTCGCCTTTGTCACGTTAATCACAATAGATTTACGTCAAAGAGTAAATTTATTAATTTTAATTAAGCGCACTATAAACAAACTTTTTTAATTATTCATTCTGGCGTTATAAGAGACGTTCATTTTCATTAGGTTCTATAAAGGAATATTAAAATTTATTATTTAAATATAATTAATTAAAAGCAGAAATGAGATTTTAAGTCGTTTAAATTAAAATAGACGCTACTCTTTCGGTTCTAAAAATAAAATAAATGAAAGAGAACATCTTGGATTATTAATCGGCGTACTTAAAGAATTTAAGTAAACAACGATTTTTATTACATGTAAGTATCAATTAGCTATATATATGAAAGTTATCAAAAAGAACAAAACGAATCGTGACAACATGATACTTTAATACACTAAAAATTTAAAAAATTCGGTACATTATTACCTACTAGTCAGTGGAGTACCTTTATAGTAACAATTAGTCAAATCAATTATTGTTTTTATCATTTGTGTAACCCTAATAATTAACTGAGGTAGGGCACAGCAGAAAATTTCCTGCTCAAAATATGGAGCAGCCCGACTGGGGTAGTACCTCGACCTTACAGAAGACCACAGCTAAATAATACTGTTTTCAAGCAGTATTGTGTTCCTGTTGGTGAGTAAGGTGACCAGAGCTCCTGGGGGGGGGGGGGATAGGGTCGGCATCGCGCTTGCGATGCTTCTGGTGTTGCAGGCGTCTATATGCTACGGTCTTACGCTTGTTTGCCAACCTAGTTACATAAAAAAAAAATATAATTTCGAAATTTGAAATAGAAGATGTTTCTAAACGAGGTTGATTTGTCGTGTTGATTGACTATAATAATGTCAAACTATTATCTATACTAATATATAAAGCTGGAGAGTCTATAAGAGTTTGTTTGTTTGTTTGTTTGATTGTTTGTTTGTTTGTTTGAACGCGGTAATCTCTGGAACTACTGGGTCGATTTGAAAAATTCTTTCAGTGTTAGATAGCCCATTTATCGAGAAAGGTTATAGGCTATGTATCATCACGGTAAGACCAATAGGAGCGGAGTCCACGCCGACGAAGTCGCGCGCAGAAGCTAGTTATTTATATGCCACCTATGATTAAAAAGTAAAAAGCAAAAAATCAGACCAATTTAATGTTGTGTGACAATTATTATTGTTGTAAAAATTGGCTATTCAATATCGTATATGTCACACTCACACCTACATAAATAGTGGCTATTTTTCACGTCACTAAGTGCAAGACATACACATACTAACAAATATAAAAGTACACACTTGTAATTTTATTTATTACTGCAATATAATACACGTACTGAGAATCAAGTAAGAAAAATGTCGGGAAATACGATAATGGGCTAACACGAAAAACTCACAAAAGATTCTTTCCTACGTGTGTTACTCGTGATAAGTGACGCATTAAGGTGCCGTATGAGTCTGTAATGGTCTATGTTTATCTTAACACTGCTCTATGCTTACACATACTTTTTATTTGTTAATAAAATAAATATTTTGTAAATCATTTGCGACTTTGCTTGAGTATTTAAACGAAAAATTACGTTTAGCGTGACCATAATTCTATCTTTGGGGAGAAAAAATGTATTTTAATTACAAACAGACAAAATGACAATTCTAATTACAAAACTATAAGTATCATCATTTCAGCCTATCGCAGTCCACTGCTGGACATAGGCCTCCACAAGTTCGCGCCAATAATGGCGTGAACTCATGTGTTTTACCCATAGTCACCACGCTGGGCAGGCGGGTTGGTGACCGCAGGGCTGGCTTTGTCGCACCGAAGACACTGCTGCCCGTCTTCGGCCTGTGTACTTCAAAGCCAGCAGTTGGATAGTTATCCCGCCATCGGTCGGCTTTTTAAGTTCCAAGGTGGTAGTGAAACTATGTTATCCCTTAGTCGCCTCTTACGACATCCACGGGAAGAGAGGGGGAGGCTAAAATCTTTGCCGTAGCCACACAGCAAAAAACTATAAGTAAGTATATTTTTTACAAAAATTCAAAAGCGACTATCTGATTTCAATCAGATTGGAATATTTTTGAGTACTTCTAAAGACAATATTCCAAAAAATAACGAAACAAACGTGACTATTTCTTGCTGTTTTCTTATTTTTGTATTTAAGATGAAGGACTAAGCTTCAAATATTCTATTCTTATTAAGCAGGAGCATGCTTGGTTACTTATATTTTATGACGACAAGTTATGTCATATCACAATTCAGACTCAATGCCATAATAAACATAGGTACAACCAGTTTCGAATCAAATTATGTCGAGTTTAGTTTAGATTTATCTTAAAACATTTATCATAAAATAAATAGTTTAGATGAATATACATGTTATGTAAAGAAATTACGTTCACAAAATATCATTATTTTACTTTTAACGTAAATAACAAGAAACCAAACAGGCACTCTACTTGATGTTAACGATCACTACTTCAATCTGACTGTAGCGTGATAGGGAGAAAGAAACCAAATTAGCAAAAAGAATAAATGGATTTAATTTTAGCTGACTCAATCAAAACAGGGGATTTACCACGATCGCATTACATGTAATTATAGGACAGGTGCCTCAACTTTCAATCATTATTAATAATAATAATAATTTTTATTTACATAAAACATGACATACATTACACAAAATATACATGTGTAGTCTATTGTAGTTTTGTTTGGCTTGGCTACATTTTATTCACAGCCATATATTATTACTAGCTTCTGCGCGCGACTTCGTCGGCGTGGACTCCGCTCCTATTAGTCTTAGCATGATGATACATAGCCTATAGCCTTCCTCGATAAATGGGCTATCTAACACTGAAAGAATTTTTCAAATCGGCCCAGTAGTTCCAGAGATTACCGCGTTCAAACAAACAAACAAACTCTTCAGCTTTATATCTATACTAATATAATAAAGCTGAAGAGTTTGTTTGTTTGTGTGATTGTTTGTTTGTTTGTTTGTTTGTTTGTTTATTTGAACGCGCTAATCTCAGGATCTACTGGTCCGATTTGAAAAATTCTTTCAGTGTTAGATAGCCCATTTATCGAGAAAGGCTATAGGCTATGTATCATCACGCTAAGACCAATAGGAGCGGAGTCCACGCCGACGAAGTCGCGCGCAGAAGCTAGTATTAGTATATAGATAACACCATTTATACATAACTTTACGTCTGTCTGTCAGCCTCATTTCACATTTCTCTGTGTAAATTCACTAACGCAAACTTGACTCTCTAAACACTAAACACAAAAGTAAATGTTTTAATTGTATACTGATTCCAGTTCGCTTGTTCCAAGTTTACAGAAGTTTGTTTGTAGTTATCACTGAAATGTATACGCCGCAAAACGAATTAGTGTCATGAAATACCTAACAATTGTTTGGTAAGCATTTGCTGAGTATTTTGTCAATATCAATTTTTTTTTTTCGAAATTAAAGCATCTGTTAGATTTGAGAATACCTGTAATATAATCACGCTGATATCAATATTTATTCTCAATATTTATTTAGCATTATTCATTTAGTCCAATTAAAACAATTACCTATCTAAATTTATTGTTCAGCAATTTATGGTTTAAGACTATGTTACACTTCTTCTACTTCTTCTTCTACACATCTTCTTTATATAATTATAAAGATAGATGTTATAAAGTACCCATGACAGAACTCACGTAGAACAATAACTACAGCTTAAGTCAGCTTAAAAACATATAGTTTAATAACATTGTCGACTTGAGAGAATACTTGCGAATCCGTACGAAAGAGGAAAAACACCAAAGGTATGTACAATTAATACGGCCAGAAGAGGCTACTAAATCGTCAGTCCCACTAGCTTTTCCAAGCTAGCTTTTGTATATGACCATGGTCAAAAGCATAAGATACATTCAACGACCGAGAAGAATTGAACAATTGTCATCAGTTTTTCGAATAGTATTGCAATAATATTCGTTGTTTTATTTTGAACATTATATTAAAATGTAGGTAATGCGTTCTTAAAACCTTATAAGTTTTTATAATGTTTATAAAAAAATTAGTAGTTGTGATAAATTTCATGACATGCATATGTTCAAGTTTGCAATTAAGATGAATGGTAGTGAAGTATACAAGCTACGTCATGTTACTATAATTATATGAACAACATTCAAATAACAAAATATTTTGAGACCATTGTTTGTAAAAATAAGAATATTTATTGAAAGACCATTACCCCGCAGATAAAATTCTTTTTAAGGAAATCAAAATTACGAGGAAAAACAGACAGAAGAAATTGACCGTAAAAACAAACACGAGTAAGTCAATATCAAGAAATAAATAGAACTCAACTCAACTGAATACAAACAACATCAGCTGATTAAACATTCGATTAAAACTGGTATATACTCTACGTATTTGAAATTTCTCTGAACTAAGGTATGAAGTTTTATTTCATCTTAGCTCAAGATCGAAAGGAGCAGATTCATGCATGCGCAAACAACAACGCGAGTAATGCAATTTCCTACACCACTCCTCGGGAAATGAAGTAGCTTTCTGCACCAAATTCGAAAATCTGCTATACATCTTTTCAAATTTTCTTTTTATTAGCTTAGCGTAGCAAAACAAGCATACGGCGTTTACTTAAAATCTTATTTCTTTACTAGCAGTCTCCGGCGGCTTCACTCGCGTATAAATTGACAATATTTACAAAAGTATATATAAAGTTGTTGTTGTGCCCCAAAAATGTAGGTATCACTCTGTGCTCTGCTTGGAGTTTTTAAGGTTAGAATTTCCACAAAAGCTGTATCATGTGCTTACTCATTTTGAATCGGTAGTCCAGAATTAAAATTGGATGTTTCCAGCATCAAAAATGACAAACTTTTTAGCAGTGCAAACTTAGCACCTCATCGATGGAATTTTGGGTTGAAAATGACCTTAATCGATAGGTCTACGTTAGGTCCGTATAGGTCCACTAAATTTTTCGTTAGGTCCGCTATAGTTTTTTAATAAATAATTTATTAAATTTAGGTTAAAAAAATTAAATTTTAGCACCCCATCCAAGGATTTTTAAAATCAAAATGACCTTAATCGATAGGTCTACGTTAGGTCTATATAGGTCCACAATAATTTTTGTTAGGTCCCCTATAGTTTTTTAATAAATAATTTTTTTTTAATTTTGGTAAAAAAATATGCAATTTTAGCACCTCATCTAAGGATTTTTGAAATTAAAATGACCTTAATCGATAGGTCTTCGTTAGGTCCGCATAGGTCCAGTAAATTTTTCGTTAGATCCGCTATAGTTTTTTAATAAATAATTTTTTAAATTTAGGTAAAGAAAATGCAGTTTTAGCACCCCATCCAAGGATTTTTAAAATCAAAATAACCTTAATCGATAGGTCTACGTTAGGTCCGTATAGGTCCACAATAATTTTTGTTAGGTCCCCTATAGTTATTTAATAAATAATTTTTTTTAATTTTGTTAAATAAAATATTCAATTTTAGCACCCCATCTAAGGATTTTTGAAATCAAAATTACCTTAATCGATAGGTCTACGTTAGGTCCGTATAGGTCCACTAAATTTTTCGTTAGGTCCAGCAGTGCAAACTTAGCACCTCATCGATGGAATTTTGGGTCGAAAATGACCTTAATCGATAGGTCTACGTTAGGTCCGTAAAGGTCCACTAAATTTTTCGTTAGGTCCGCTATAGTTTTTTAATAAATAATTTATTAAATTTAGGTAAAAAAATGCAATTTTAGCACCCCATCCAAGGATTTTTAAAATCAAAATGACCTTAATCGATAGGTCTACGTTAGGTCCGTATAGGTCCACAATAATTTTTGTTAGGTCCCCTATAGTTTTTTAGCTGCTAAAATACGAATTTTTTTTCCAAAATTTTAAAAATTATTTATAAAAAAACTAAAGAGGACTTAACGAAAAATTTCGTGGACCTATACGGACCTAACGTAGACTTATCGATTAAGGTAATTTTGATTTCAAAAGTCCTTAGATGGGGTGCTAAAATTGCAGATTTTATTTAACAAATAAAAAAAATTATTTATTAAATAACTATAGGGGATCTAACAAAAATTATTGTTGACCTATACGGACCTAACGTAGACCTATCGATTAAGGTCATTTTGATTTTAAAAATCCTTGGATGGGGTGCTAAAATTGCTTTTTCTTTACCTAAATTAAAAAAAATTATTTCTTAAAAAACTATAGCGGATCTAACGAAAAATTTACTGGACCTATACGGACCTAACGTAGAACTATCGATTAAGGTCATTTTAATTTCAAAAATCCTTAGATGGGGTGCTAAAATTGCATTTTTTTTTACCAAAATAAAAAAAAATTATTTATTAAAAAACTACAGGGGACCTAACAAAAATTATTGTGGACCTATACGGACCTAATGTAGACCTATCGATTAAGGTCATTTTGGTTTTATAAATCCTTGGATGGGGTGCTAAAATTGCATTTTTTTTAACCTAAATTTAAAAAATTATTTATTAAAAAACTATACCGGACCTAACGAAAAATTTAGAGGACCTATACGGACCTAACCTAGACCCATCGATCAAGGTCATTTTCGACCCAAAATTCCATCGATGAGGTGCTAAGTTTGCACTGCTGTTAGGTCCTCTTTAGTTTTTTTTATAAAAAAAAATTAAAATTTTGGAAAAAAATTCGTATTTTAGCAGTTAAAAAACTATAAGGGGACCTAACAAAAATTATTGTGGACCTATACGGACCTAACGTAGACCTATCGATTAAGGTCATTTTGATTTTAAAAATACTTGGATGGGGTGCTAAAATTGCATTTTTTTTACCTAAATTTAAAAAAATATTTATTAAAAAACTATAGCGGACCTAACGAAAAATTTAGTGGACCTATACGGACCTAATGTAGACCTATCGATTAAGGTCATTTTCGACCCAAAATTCCATTGATGAGGTGCTAAGTTTGCACTGCTAAACTTTTTATTTTAGTGAGATACGTTTTTAGATGTCGTTTACTAACTATTAACTTTCTTTCTGTAGAATTTCAAGAATAAAATTTGTAGTAGGAAAATTAAGGGCTTTTATGCAAACTTGTAAAAGCCCTAAGACCAGCTTAAGCTGTATTCCCGTCACATAAATTTAATTTTGTGTTGTATAGAATTAGAAAAGGTTGTATAATAAAAAGTGAGGTAGTGTGAAGTAATTTTTTTTAGCAAAAGTATGAAAATAAAATATTGCTGTATATTTTTTTCAGGCTCAGTAACTTTGCTTGAATTTTGTCATAAGTTCGGGCTTTTAAAGATGTTCTAACTCTATTTTATAAGCATATTTTCCCTCAACTTATTGATTAGTCACGAGTCACAATAAAAAAACATTTCAAAATCTCGAAGGTAAATTACGATAATTATCATTTAGATTTTTTCTTTCAAAATGACACATGAATGACTTATTCTATTTATATAAAAATGAATGTCTGTCTGTATGTCCTTTATAGAATCGTAACCTATGCATTTGATTATGTGACGATCTTCAGTAAAGTGTTGTGCATGAGACTGATGAGCCAACAAAGGTTTCTGAGTTGGTACGACCAAAAAAGCGTAGCAACGCGCGCAGGGTACAGCTAGTTAGGTATAAAATAAGGATGATTTAAATCTCCATTCTGTAACATTGGTGAAATCGAGAGTACTCCTTTGACACTAATAAACCAAAACAAAAGAAAAGCTTCAATGCATTCTTTGAAATCTGTCAAAAAAAATATTTACATTTAGGATGGTATTGCCTCTTAACAAAAAATAATCTCAACAAAATTACTTTGTTAAAGTTTTGAGCACGTACAAAGTAATATCAGAGCAAATTTTATAATAAAAAATGTGATGAAGATAAATTATAAAGTATTTAACTGAGGTAGGGCACAGCAGGAAGTTTCCTGCTCAAAATATGGAGCAGCCCGACTGGGGTAGTACCTCGACCTTACAGAAGACCACAGCTAAATAATACTGTTTTCAAGCAGTATTGTGTTCCTGTTGGTGAGTAAGGTGACCAGAGCTCCTGGGGGGGGATTGGGGATAGGGTCGGCAACGCACTTGCGATGCTTCCGGTGTTGCAGGCGTCTATAGGCTACGGTCTTACCATCAGGTGAGCCGTACGCTTGTTTGCCGACCTAGTTACATAAAAAAAAAAAATTTAATAATAATTACGAACCCCATTAATTGTGAACGTTTCGAAGGTAGATCAGCTTTTACAATAATACGCTCTTTAAACATGATTACATTGAATCTGACTCTAATAATAGCTATCGAAGGTATCATTAACGCCATCACCATTAAATAAAATCATAGCTATATTACACAAGTAAGAGAGAATATTTTCTAATAAACAGACTTTGTTTCGTAATTTCAATACAGAAAATATTTGATATATAAATATAATTAAGACCGTATGTTTACCAATTAAATTAATTTCAAAATGTATTGATTTTAAAATAAGTTGTAACTCTTTTATTGAGGAAACATTTTAAGCCTAATCTATACTAATATAATAGAGCTGAAGAGTTTGTTTGTTTGTTTGATTGATTGTTTGTTTGTTTGTTTGTTTGTTTGTTTGTTTGAACGCGCTAATCTCAGGATCTACTAGTCCGATTTGAAAAATTCTTTCAGTGTTAGATAGCCCATTTATCGAGGAAGGCTATAGGCTATATATCATCACGCTAAAACCAAAAGGAGCGGATTCCACGCCGACGAAGTCGCACGCAGAAGCTAGTATAATATAATATTTAAAACATTTGCCGTATAAAGTAAATACGAAGAGATGCACTAAATATTGTTCTAAATCTATACTAATATATAAAGCTGAAGAGTTTGTTTGTTTGGTTGCTTGTTTGTTTGTTTGTTTGTTTGTTTGTTTGTTTGTTTGTTTGAACGCGGTAATCTCTGGAACTACTGGGCCGATTTGAAAAATTCTTTCACTGTTAGAGAGCCCATTTATCGAGGAAGGCTATAGGCTATATATCGTCACGCTAAGACCAATAGGAGCGGAGTCAACGCCGACGAAGTCGCGCGCAGAAGCTAGTAATCTAATAAAAGCTAAAGTGCTTCATATTTACATCGATAATAACCGAAACATTGGCGCATTGTCGATAGCATTACCTCACGTAAAAAGAAAAAAAAATAAAGCAAAGACTTTTACTAATAATTTCGGTACTTTAAATTATTGAACAAGAAACTAATGAAAAATATATACCTTATTAAAACCTACATATATCGTAGATATTCTTTCGAAACGTCTTTGTTAGTGTAGACTTGTATTTTGATCACTGTAGGCGAAAAGAGATTTCGTTTTAAAGAAAAAAATAATTAGAACCCTGTCTGCCATGTAAAAAATAATTAATTCCCTTTTCGTTGTACTGTAGATTCGTGGAATCGAAACTAAAAAATTTTCACAAGACCTTTTATTATTATGTTTACCTACTTATCATGTTTTCCTTCCTATAGATAAGTAAAATAATATAATTATCTACTATTTATTTAATCTGTTAAACTCATAATGATGTGGTTTATAACACATACTTTATCCTCTAGAATATCTTAGCCGAAATAATTACACTGATTAAAACTATAACCATCTGTTTTATCTTCTACATCTCTATATATATAAAAATGAATCGCTGAATGTGTTGCTAAGCGCAAATCTCGAAAGCGGCTGAACCGATTTTGCTAATTCTTTTTTTATAATATTCCTTGAAGTACGAGGATGGTTTTTACGGAGAGAAAAATTTAAAAAATTCCTTGAAAAAGTCTAAAAACAACAATTTTCTATATTCCCATACAAAAGATTCGTAATAATAGTTAAAAGTCAATTTGAACTTTAATACCATACCATAAAGTTTAAGTGTTAGTGGAGGAGTTCCGGGAAGGATAAGTATTAAAATAAAGAATCGACTGTTAGGCGGTACGAAGTTCACCGGGTCAGCCAGTGGTAAATAGTTTTGATATGTGATAGACGTAATAGCATACACGTGTTTTATGGGTAATGAAATACATGAGAAATGTAGTAAAAAGTTTCGGTAAATGCCCGTTATTAAGATAATACACTTCCCAAATATACTTATGAAAGTAAATCACTTATAAGACTCGTGTTAACCTCATTATCCCTGTATCACAAAGCCATTTATCCTGAAGGCATCTTCCCTTGATCCTCAGAAAGGCAGAAACTTACCGACAATTAAGCAGCGTTTATCTTCGACTCTATAATAAGATTTATGACTCTCAATATAAATTAGTACAATATCGTCTCTATGTAATTAATGATATTAAATTTGGAGTGTCAATAAAAAAAATAAAAATAATAAAAATAAAAATAAAAATAAAAATGTTTATTAGTCGGATGACAAAAGATCCATAATTGTTAGTAAAAATGAAAGACAGAAGCTTAATAACTAGTGTTAGTACTTAATAACTAAAAGTGATCAATTTATAATTATAAGCTACTTACGAGTATATGTATAAAATTTTCAATCTATACTAATACTAATACTAATACTAATACTAATACTAATACTAATACTAATACTAATACTAATACTAATACTAATACTAATACTAATACTAATACTAATACTAATACTAATACTAATACTAATACTAATACTAATACTAATACTAATACTAATACTAATACTAATACTAATACTAATACTAATACTAATACTAATATACTAATACTAATACTAATACTAATACTAATAATATTATAAAGAGGTAAAGTTTATAACTTTGTATATACGGGGTAATCTTCGCAAATACTGATCCGATCATGAAAATTCTTTCACTAACAGAAAGCTACACTATTCAGGAGTGACAAGATAAAAGGAAAAAGATAAAAATATATAAAGATTTTAAATCAGCAGGATTTGAACCTGCGCCCTCTGACGTGCCGTGTCAACAATTCAATCTAATCAAGCATTATTATTTGCCTTAGAAATTAATTGGTGATTTTAAAACATTTATATTTATCTGATTTTCTGAAAATAGTGAGAGTGTATTGGAACATATCAAATTTCACCGTACCCTTCTTATGTGAAATGGATTATAACGCCCAACGAAGTGGGCACGGGTCGGCTAGTTCTGTAATAAAAAACATAATGAAATAATGATAAAATTTATACTAACTATGCAAAGATTCCAAAGGGCCCCCAAAATTTGATCAAACTTCATATTAAATTTCTGTTTGACAAACGTGTTTGTCAAATTATTTGATCGTGTGTGGGGCTGTGGGTTTTTTTGATATGTTTGTTATATGAAACATGAAGTTTGATCAAACATGTTTGACAAACAAGTTTGATCGGTAACGGGGCCCATAAGAAGTTCTATTTGAAACAAGAGATATTATTTTAATTTAAAAAATGTCAAATTTTGTTACTGTTCATATCTGTTATATCAATGCCAAATATCTCATTTTATACAATATTTTTTCATCCCACTTTTATTTCTATAATGATTTATCGTGACAATTTTTTACACATTCCCGGGAAATCCTTTCATTTTTCATATGAAATCTATTCTGCTGAGACCTAGATAAATACGAGCTTTATTTAAATCCTATTTTTCGTGATACGTCGAAAGGGAAAAGGACAGAGATTTTTTAAATTAGGTTCATTTTCGTTATTTAAGTTAATCAGAGTTTTATAAAATATATGCTTAGATTTTACTTTTTATTCTACACTAGCTTCTGCGCGCGACTTCGTCGGCGTGGACTCCGCTCCTATTGGTCTTAGCGTGATGATACATAGCCTATAGCCTTCCTCGATAAATGGGCTATCTAACACTGAAAGAATTTTTCAAATCGGCCCAGTAGAACCAGAGATTACCGCGTTCAAACAAACAAACAAACAAACAAACAAACAAACAATCAAGCAAACTCTTCAGCTTTATATATTAGTATAGATTTCGTTTTAATTCATGTCTAACTAAAGAGATGTAATTTCTTTTCTTAAATCTTAACGACGACGCGTTGACTCAGCGGTCACAGCACTGGCTGTTGCACTTGTGGTCTCGGTTTCGATCCTTGCTCAGGACAGACATTTGTGTTGGCCATATAGGTGTTGGTCGTGGTCTGGGCGTTTGTACTTGTATATTGTGTGTGTGTTTTCCGGACCCCCGACACAAGAGAAAAATCTACTGGGGGCCGTTGAGTGTGAAACCTTTACTTATTTATTTATTTTTAATCGTCTTAAATTTATAACTGTGCAAGATTGGTAAGAAATTTTACAGGACATTTTCTAAATAACAAACAATAACATTGTTACATTTTATTGTAAAATTATTTTGAACAAAATGTTGTTCAGTCAAATTTTTAGTAGATTGCAACACTTAAAAGGCTTATCTTCTTAAAAACTCTTTTGTTTAATCTTAATGCCTTGTTTATCACGGCCTTAATTTTTATTACAAAAGATTTTCTTCTTAAAGAAAAATAATTATTATAGAATCAACCCTTTACGATCAACGCCCCTGTTCTTCTCATTATTTTATGAGAGCTGTATAAAGGCAACATTGGGTAAATATAACGGTAGCAACTTATTTGACACTTTTATCGTTACTGTACAGGTATAATATTTCTTGAAAACATCGGTTTTATATTTGTGAGATATTTACACTAGAAAAATAAAAAGAAATACAAATATTTTAGTACATGAATTACATACTCGTTAGATTATCACGACAATTAAAGTAGGTTTAGGTTTAAATAATTTATTTAAGTCCACTTACATGGGAACAATACATATGATATAAGTACTTAATTAAAACAACAGTCACCGCATTTGAACAAAAGTTCGTAAGAAAATAGTGGGTAAAGATGCACAAAACATTCATATACTAACAACTACAATAATTATGTTTACCATACAGGAAACATTGGCTCGCATTGGGAATCGATCTCACGAACATTGAGCGGAAAGCCTACTTTTTATTCCAATACGTCTACGGAACCAAAAATAACTGTAAATTATTGGGTGTAAAACCACATCAAGATTATAAAAGTATTATTATAACTTTTATTTATATTACATAACTAGCTGCTGTGCCCGCGACTTCGTCCGCGAGGAATTTAACACAAAAGACATTATTCAGTTCGCAGTTATAAAAAAATAAAATAAATAAAATTCGCCTAAGTTACGCCTTATTATATCAGCTATCTGCCAGTGAAAGTCTCGTCAAAATCGGTCCAGCCGTTTTATAAATTAGCCGGAACAAACAGACAGACAGACAAAAATTGTAAAAAAAAATATTTTGGTATATGTACCGTGTATAGATCCATATGCATTTAGTAAAAAGCGGTTATTTTAGTATTACAAACAGACACTCCAATTTTATTTATTTGTATAGATGTGTGCACTTTGTTACGGCAGACAAGACTGTTTTCAATAATAAAGTACCACTTGGTATGGGAACTTGACCATTATGTATCTTTATGTAGATAATAATTATAGATCAGATCAGACTTGTGCTATAGATATCTTTTATTCTTGCGTATTAAAAAACAGCAATTCTAAATATCACTTCTTCCCATCTAAGGGATTATAATATGATAAATATACTCATTCAATTATATATTTAAACATAATCAGTTAATATATATAAACCTGCCCAGCGTGGTGACTATGGGCAAAACACAAGAGTTCACGCCGTTTTTGGCGGGAACTAGGAGAGGCATATGTCCAGCAGTGGACTGTGATAGGCTGAAGTAAAGTGTGATATAAATTTACAGGAAAAATAAAATGTTAAATGTGATTATATTTTGTCGGCTCTTTAAAACTCTAAAATATTTACGGACTGACTATTTTCCACTAGTAAACCTGAATCAACCGTCAACTGTATTTACAACCGAAATCTCCTCTTTTATTACTTTTTTCCGCTTCATGTTACATGTAAGTGTTTTAATTAAAATACTAGTTACAATAATTAACAGGAAGATGTGACTATTATCGTTAAAAGGTCTATTTCCTGATCTGTTCTCCTTTGGCTCATCTGATATAACGATTGTGAAAATCATGTGATGAATACTTCTTAGAATTTCTTTCCAGGCTTGTTGTCTTTACGATCTTCGTCTATTGCACATATTCCTTCATCGCTGAGCATGTCGAATTTATAAATTTTAATACCTCACGATCACGATTCAGCCTGTAATATCCCACTGTTGGGCATAGGCCTCTTCCCCATGTAGGAGAAGGATCGGAGCTTAATCCGCCACGCTGCTCCAATGCTGGTTGGCGGATATATTCCCTACTATGAGTAACGATCGCTATCAGGTGTACATGATGACAACCGGGACCGACGGCTTAGCGTGCTCTCCGAGGCACGGTGGGGAGACCCACAAGGACTGCACAAACACCCAGACCACGGAAAACATCTGTTTGGCCAATACAAATGTTGTCGTGTGCGGGGATCGAACCCGCAACCGCCCGCGCAACAGCCAATCGCAATCCAGTTCTCTGACCGCTGCGCCAACGCGGCGTCAGGCAGGTATTATAAATTTTAATACCTAAAAATATTTATTTTTACCTAAAACAGATAATCCGAATTAATGAATAAGTCATTTGACCAGTGTGTGTGATTTAACTGAGGTAGGGCACAGCAGGAAATTTCCTGTTTAAAATATGAAGTAGCCCAACTGGGGTAGTACCTCGACCTTACAGAAGATCACAGTTAAATAATACTGTTTTCAATCAGCTTTTTGTTACCGTTGGAGAGTAAGATGACCAGAGCTTCTGGGGGGAACTGGGGGATAGGATCTGCAACGCGCTTGCGATGCTTCTGGTATTGCAGACGTCTATAAACTGCGATAATCACTTACCATCAGGTGAGCCGTACGCTTGTTTACTGACCTAGTTATTTAAAAAAAAATTGTTCCATTTCCATTATGATTGGTAATCTTAATAAATTATACGCACCTAAAGAACCACTTGTAAGCGCTTTGCTGTAAGGTCAGGTAATGATAAAAAATTGCGTGCGTACAAATTACACATATCAGAAGTAAAACTTATTTGGCAAACTAATTAAAAAAAAACTAATTCACAAAACAAGGAATTGAAAAAAAAAACAAAAAGCCAACGTCACGCGGTGTTCCCAGGCGGTTGCCCATCCAAGTACTGACCGCGCCCGACGTTGCTTAACTTCGCTGATCGGCCGAGAACCGGTGTATTCAACGCGCTATGGACGTTTAAAATTCGTGACGCCTTGAGGTGTTTGATCAGTAAAAAAAATTTCTCTCATGCGCCTAAAGAAGTTTCACTTCAATAAATCACGTGTCTTCGTCATCGTCATTTCTTCTTGATTATTTTTGACCAGTAATATTGTCGTAAAAAAGTCAGCGCTGATACTTTAGTTCCAATTGAAATCTCTATACAATCAAAGGTCGGCTCACAAGCTTAGAGAAAACGAAGCAATCACACATACACATCGCAAGGGTACACTGGTGTGCGGTTCCTTTCAATTACTCGTCTTCCCTAGAGGGTGGTATTGTTTTTGGGTCTTTCACAAATTGAGGTCTTGTTGATATTGATCTTTAACCAATGGTCTGCAACACAATTGAACAATAAATAACTGGAGAACTATTCAAAAATATTTGTACAAGCTGGTACATATTGGCTTATTTTTATGTTTTGCTCTTAATTTTTCAGTTCTAAAGCTTAGTGTAATCGCCATCCTAATAACCATCCATAATAGCCATCCTTAAAATTGGTTTCTCTCATCATCTCAAAGCTTCCACGGCAGCTCATATAAATGGATGTGTATCAAAATTCTTGATGGATGAAGGGGAGTAGAAAGGACCCATGGATCGGTAGTTATATCCATTTCTTTCACTACTGTATAACACGCGTTCAAGATAATAATCTATAATATTATTTACAGTAAAAATAAAAGTTAGCAAGGTGACACGAAATAATAGTGGAGATTCTTTAAGCATATTAAGATTTTGTTGAAACATCAATTACAATAATTAAAAAAAAGAAACAATGAAGAAAAAGAATCAAAATAAATAACCGATGTAAATCTACAGCTACTCTTTGTTATGCAGCTTTTACTGGAAGATTTAGTGATAAAAATATGAGTAAAATAAAGCAGAAAGCGAAAATGGAAACTAGCTGAGAACTAATTAAGCGTTGTTCGCTGTAATGAGAAAATACAGACATTATAATTAATTTATTTGTAAATCTTCCGCCGGGACCTCTAATGTAAGTGGAACGCTTTATAATATTTCCACAAAATGAAAAAATGAAAATAAAATTTACTTTAGAATATAACTGAAGAGTGAGTGTTAGATCTACTTACAGTAAATAAAATCGAACTCTGCAGTGAAGTGCATTTTGTCTTCGTTAGAAGTTCCCATAAAAAATACACTTAACGGGCACACGACGGTCTTTTATTCCTAATTATACATATTTGCAATTTACTGCATATGTTATAAATAACGGGCGACTTATATATTTTTAACGTATATTTTTGACCGTCGATCCAATATAATTAGAAGTATATCCGTATATAAATACAACAATACTTCTGCTTCTGTACAATATTTTCTTTTCTAATAGAAATAATTTATTTGATTATGGTATGAACAAAAACACTTTCCAAAGTACATTTATAACGATTTCCAAAAACCCGGTCCTTATTAGATGCAATGACCTTATAATATGAGGTTTCTCCATTCCAACTCTGGCTTAGTTGGGAAACTACGGACTCTATAATATTATAAGAAAGTATAAAATTGTAAGTAAGAAAAAAAAATTCCCTGCTAAATAAATTTTTACAGAGATAAACGGAGGACCGATGGCCGTTGGAGCAGACGTGTCCTGGAGTGGAGACCGCGTCTTGGCAAACGCAGTGTGGGACGTCCTCCGGCCCGTTGGACCGACGATCTTCGTAAGATTGCCGGTGTAGGCTGGTTGAGGATTGCGGAAAACCGGGATGTCTGGCGCGAACTTGTGATGATGAAACGTGAACTGATGACTGATGACTGATGAGATAAACGGTAAAATATTTTCTCTTCTCTCTTCTATCTTTATAAATTTGTGATTCTGATATAATTTCGTGAATTCTGACCGCTGAAACGTTTAAATCCTTGTTAGTACAAATGAAATTTCCAACTACTTTTATGTTTCAAATTTAAACAAGTCCAAAATTCGCGCTAACACCGGCAAGTTTCAAAGAGCTTACGTTTAAATTTACCTATACCTCGGCGATCAAGGAAGTTTTGCGCTAAAATCTTCATGTTTTAATAGAAGTTTTGAAATGTGGACTGAAGTTGGGAGCCAGCAATATGCACACAAACAATTACCAACAAATCAAAACATAAAGCCTACTTTGACAAATAAACATAGCAAACCTTTCTTAGATAATTGTTGGAATTCATTTTGTGGGAGTTTCTTATATTTAATATTGAATTTTAAGAGATACTAAACCATAACAACTCACTGATTATTTAATATAGATATTTTTGTGTTCAATTTCGGGTAGGACACGTTTACTTATGTACACAACTAGCGACCCTCTCCGGCTTCGCACGGGTGCAATGCAGATACTAAATATAAAATAAATAATTATGTATTTGCAATCTAAGCGCAAAAAATGTGTTTATTTACGAAATCACCTTAGAAAACTTTAAAACTATCAGTGTTCCTGTACTATACTAAGCATGTATATATTATACATATAAACCTTCCTCTGGAATCACTCTATTTACTAAAGAAAACGGCATCAAAATCCGTTGCGTAGTTTTAAAGATCTAAGCATATATACAGACAGACAGACAGCGGGAAAAGACTTTGTTTTATAATATGTAGTGATTTTGTTGTATTCGATTGTAAAGGAAAATATTTAGAGAAAATCTGCATAAATCGTAGTCAATTTGAGAATTTTCAAATTAGTGCAGTGGGGCTTCAGATATCTCCTTTATAAAAATAAGACAAATATTTGAATGACTATAACATGCATCCAAATAAAAAAAGGATATCATACGGTAGACCCTATTGATACATTGATACATGAGACAGTTTTGATGATCAATCTATTATTCTTATATATATACACATAATATTATAATCTATATTTAGGTACTTAATAATTTTAAATAAAACTAGCTGTGCTCGCGACTTCGTCCGCGTGGAATTTAACTAAAAAGTTATTGTTCAGTTCGTAGAGTTATAAAATAAATAAACTAAAATAAAAGCAGCCTAAGTTACTCCTAAAAGTCCCTTCAAAATCGGTCTAGCTGTTTTAGAGATTAGCCGGAACAAACTGACAGATAGAGTAAAAAGTGGTTATTTTAATATTACAAACAGACGTTCCAATTTTATTTATTTGTACAGATGAAAATTATTCACCCTAACGTACTAAATGTCACAGACGAGTTTCACGATTAATCATAAACTTTAAACATTTGCTACTTTGGTTAAGCGTGACATGTTCAAAATAGTTGTACCATTATAACTAAAGTAATAAATCTTAAAGATTTAAGAAAAAACAGCTAACATAGCTATGTTATTAAAAAAATTGTACAAGGCTAGTCGAATAGTTAATTCAATAAAATAAATTTCATATCAAAGGAATCACGATTTAATTTCAATGAAATAAAGTCTAAAACTGCGTGTTCGTTTTATTATAACCAGAGGCGTTGATCTGTGAACAAGATAATATAAAGCGAATTATACAATAACCAATTAGTAACATGAATTTTCATCGCCGTATTAATAACTTTTTAATTCGTCATGTAAGTAGATAATAAAAGAAATATTATTTTTTATTTATTTATTATAATTCTCTTTGTGTGTACCTAGTAGTTTATTGTTGCATCTTGTTGAACTAAAAGTTGTACACGTTTTGTTTTATTTTTTTACTAGCTTCTGCGCGCGACTTCGTCCCCGTGGAATGGGACCAATTCTGTCTACATGATTTGTGCGAAACTTTAACCGTTTACGCAGCGAAAGCTCTCAAAAGGAAAAAAACCCCGATTTTGAAACATTCTTCATTGGTCCTACGCTCCTATTGGTCTTTGCGTGATGATATATAGCCTATAGCCTTCCTCGATAATTGGGCTATCTAACATCGAAAGAATTTTTCAAATCGGACCAGTAGATCCTGAGATTAACGCGTTCAAACAAACAAACAAACAAACTCTTCAGCTTTATTATATTAGTATAGAATAGTATACACTACCTGCTTTGAAGAGCCAAACTGAGTGGAAATCGTTCAAAGACTCCTTTGTATTATTAGTAAATACGTGGGTAAATTTTTTTTTATACAACCATCTTAACTTTACTGACGACATAATAAGTAAGCGTTTAGTAAGGCGTACAAACTTGTCACGAACAAGCAATCACTGCAGTCCAGTATTTCAAATAAGTGTACCTTCGAAAATCTTTTTGAAAAATATTAATAAAATATTAATATAATTCTCGCTTACTACTTAAAATACTTAATATTTTTAAAACAAAAGTCTTAAACTAATTTAACATTACCTGAACATAAACACCCCACCGTGTTCCTCGTCAGTGCAACCACGACCACTCTGACAAGAGTGTACGACTAGATATAGAAGAAGAATAGAAGAAGAAGAGTAAAAGAAGAACATAAACGTTTGTATAAATACACAAACTTTTCAAAAATTATTAAAATGTTAATGTGTATGAGCTACTGTACGCACATACAATGCAACTTGTGAAATTTCGTCACTTCGAAAGACAAGAGCGGGCCCACTTGATAATAAAATTCTTGTTGTTTAACTGTTCAAGTGCAAATATTATATTATTTTTGAAGTAAAACTTCTTTACGCGTGCTTGACTAAGGTAGTAGGCTGGTGAATACGTGACGAGAGCGTTACGAAAAGTGTGATCGAATGAGGCAAACGGAAGTTGCGACGGAAATGTAAATTAAAGTAGATAGAAAGAGAGTGAGTTACGTTTCGTAATTTTTACTTAAGCATACTCGTCTTTATTATTATTGTTTAACTTGTAGCGGATGCTACTTGATATTAGTACCGTTCATACAAATATTAATTTTGTTTAGTAGTCGACTTATTTACTTATTCATACATAAAATATATGTGAGTGTGTGTATATATATATATTGTTTTTATTATCAAGGAAAGGAATAATTCATCAGTCATCAGTTCAGCCTATTGCAGTCCACTGCTGGACACAGGCCTTCCCAAGTTCGCGACAGATATCCCGGTTTTCTGCAATCCTCATCCAGCCTACGCCGGCAATCTTACGTAGATCGTTGGTCCAACGGGCTGGAGGACGTCCCACACTGCGTTTGTAAAGACGGTCTCCACTCCAGCACCCGTCAGCTCCAAGGGCCATCGGTCCTGCGACACAAGTGACCAGCCCACTGCCACTTCAACTTGCTAATTCTGTGGGCTATGTCGGTTACTTTCTTTCTCTCGCGGATAGTCTCATTTCTAATTATATCCTTGAGAGAAACCCCAAGCATAGCCCGTTCCATTGCACGTTGAGCGACATTAGACGGAATAATTAATTAACTAAAATAAAACTAATTACTTACACTACATTTAGAAAAGTTTTAGGCCCAACAAAGGGGTCTTGGGTGACGTAGATCATTAAATGAGGAAAGAGATTATGACATTCTAGAGTGATGTAGAGGATGAAAATTAAAATGAAAAACCGCTTCGTTTGAAGTTAGAAATACAATATAGGGTCTGTTTTATCGTTTGTTAATAAGGTTATTTAGCTTATGATACTCTTTTTCATAATCAAAAAGCCATAATATTTATGAAATATTTCGAAAATATGAATCTTATAGTTGTAGTTTATCAATTAAAGTATATTCGTAAATTATTTGCAAGATAAACTATCCGCAACGAATTACTTTGTAATTATTTACATTGTAATAACTTCTAACCTACTGTCAATTTTATTTTTTAATATTTTTACTAAAGATAAGTTGACTAAATTACTAATCAGTGTGTACAAATTCAAATTATAGCACAATTTGAGTAATTTTCAAACGCATATAAAAAGTCTACTAAGATTAATTGTAATTTTATAATTTTTAAGTATAAATCTTACTTGCATTGTATTATTATTTTGAATTAAGAACTTCCTCCTTTTTTTAAGTCGATTAAAAATAACAACTAAATATACAATAAGATAAAAAATACAACAATAATTACAAAATAAAAGTAATTAAAACTAACGTATAAAATTAAATAACAATTCAATAAAAGATTCGTTTCAACTTGTCTTCCTTGACTTAAATCCTTCAAACGTCGATACCAGACGGCCCTTAACTCCGGTAACCTAGCTTTATGACGTCTCTATACTCATACAGCTAGAAAACCAAAGATAATTAGCCTGTCCTTCTTCAAACTTCAAATAGTAGCGACGAAGACTCTTCAGTTTTCAGTTTTTTTTTTCTTTGACTTGCTTCTTTATTGATAACGTAATTCTTATGCTTGATGAATATTTCTTCTTTACAAATATGGCTACATATTACAGATAATAAATACTAACAGCATTTTTTTTTAATTCGTTACAAACTTTTTTTACTATCATTTTCTTTTAAAGTAAAGCGTGGGTTCTATACCGAACAGCCTTACAAACGTATAAAGAGATGTATGATGAGATAATAACAGATTAAAATAGCATAGAAAATACAAAAGAGCAACACATTAATTGAATTAAGCACTTCTTATTTCGAAGACATAACTAATAAAAAGTTATTTAATCAAAAATACCAAAAACAATTACTAAGAGGAAACCAAAATCTTTCATCGGATCATCGGGTTGACGGATATCTCTTTTAAAGTAAAGCGTGGGTTCTATACCGAACAGCCTTACAAACGTATAAAGAGATGTATGATGAGATAATAACAGATTAAAATAGCATAGAAAATACAAAAGAGCAACACATTAATTGAATTAAGCACTTCTTATTTCGAAGACATAACTAATAAAAAGTTATTTAATCAAAAATACCAAAAACAATTACTAAGAGGAAACCAAAATCTTTCATCGGATCATCGGGTTGACGGATATCGTGTAGCAACATCTTTTATCTCCTTTCATCCCTCCAAAGGCTCCAAAGACCTGAAATTGAAACAAAAGATATTTAAGATTACAGAATTCTCCAATATTTTCAATAATTGTAAAATAATAAAATACTTAAGTCAATTAAACATAGAAAAATCAATAAATACGTTTTAATTAAAAATTCCAAACATTTAAAACTTGTAATGAGTTCTGAAAAACGGCCTGAGAATAGCGACCAGGAAATTAAAGTAGACAAGAACGGACTACGCCACCTTCGGGACTTATAATTAACGTTAATTTTCTTTTAAGACATACAAAGAAAGTAATTAAAGGCCATTTGTTTTCTGTAATTCGTATATAAAAACACTTTTGTAATTGGCAAAAGTAACTTTGCATTCAGCCTACACGTTTTTTTTAAATACTATCAATAAAAAAAGTAATTGACACTGACTTTATAACAGGCTAAAAAAACGAAAAGTCATAATGAAGTAAAAAATGTTCTTTATTTAAGTCGTTGAGCCCACCTTGGAGTGTAAATGTGTTGAGTAAAGAATGAGTGGCTAGTTTCGCGGAATCGGTTTGTTAGGTTAATACTGAGAGGTATAAACGCCATAATAACTTGACCTATGCGCTCAACACCTTACATACTTAAGAGATGGCATTTTATCGATGATATGATTAGTTACATTAAATTATTACTTTTTAGTAGCTTTGCTTCTGTGAATAATAATTAAAGTGTAATAAGCCACAGATAATACGAAAGTAAACACATTTAAAAGGGTAGAAGATATGTTTTTAATTTTTTTTTAATATGTATTTTTAATTTAAATCAAAAACAGGAAAAATGTGCTTTATTATTATGACTAGATAACAGAAAAATAATAAGAAAAAACAAATTCATGAAATTATTTCATTGATAAAACTATTCTAACTTAACAAGTTTTTTTTTTTATATTTTAAGTAAAAGATAATCGCACTTAAACATTAATTCATTTCGTAATGGCGGTTCACAGTAGAGTGGTTTTAGCGTACAACCGTGACAGACGTAAGAAAATGTCGGCCCACACGTGAATTTTCCTCGCTAACATTTCCATATAGCGTTAACTTGAGCCGAGGTTAAATGTAAACGTGACATAATGACTCCTTGTACGGAATGAAATTAAAAAGATAAAAACTAATTTTTGAGTAAAGGCGACCATGACCATGTTAGTAAAAAATATTAATCATCTAGGAAATGAAAGTAATATTATTTTTTTTTTCGTGATTAGAAGATGGAAGTAAGGCTTAGCAGAGAATTGTTAAGAAATGAGTTAAATTTCTTATAGCAATAAGACATTTATATGTTGTTAAATAAGGTACCTGATACAAATAAGGCCTATGCTCAAATAAGGCCTATATTGCGGAAAATGCAGTTAAAATATATTTACATCAAAAATACTTTACACACGCATAGACGACATCGCCACGACTCGGCAAACAATGCGCAAGAGGCTTGCTGGCGCTCACGGAGACCGTAGTGGCCGTTCGTTTGTGACGGACGGGTGTTTTCATTGCACGTTATTAATTTGTCGTTATTTCTATCGAATTTTAATACGTTATTTTTTTAAGTTTTGTTTCAAGTAATTTATACGGATCACAATATAACTCTTCAAAAAGGTAAGTATGACTTTAAATTGTAATTTTTAGAATATGCGAATTAAATACTGCTTATAACATTTATGAAGTATAATGTACTAAATAAAGCCTATTTTTAAAATAGGCCTTATTTCTGACCCTAGGCCTTAATAGGAATTCTGTTGAATTTTAACTTTATTATGTTTATTTACAGATTGATTAACTCAGTATGTCTTCTCCAAGACGAAAACGGGCTACGTGGTCCGAAGAAAGCTTGAGATCGGCAGTTAACGATGTGCGTTGTGGGTGATTGTCGACTTACAAAGCTTCGGCGCAATATGGCGTTTCGAGAAGAACTATTAGAAATTATCTCAAACAAGAAATGTTCGACTAAATCAAAATCATCTGAAGATAGGGAACAATGGTACTGTTTTGCATGTAAAGAGGAGAGTATTCAAGATATGAGACGATGCGTGGAGTGTCATCAGTGGTACTACGAGGATTGCGTCGGCTTGACAAAAAGTGATCTAGACGCATTTGAATGTCCTAATTGTCAGGAAAATTAATTTCATAGTTACCTCTAATAGTACTTACTTATTATCAGCAAGACTGATTAATGTTCGTAAGCAAATTATGCCACTAATTAAGTTCCAAGGCCTTATTTAGTTACCTTGTTTAATTAAGGCCTGTCAAAATAATTTAATTTTTTAATATTTAATAATATTTTTGTGAAGATATGCTAATTTTCTAATTTTTGTTTTTTTGCATACGTTTTTTTTAATATTAATCTTCATTTCTTGTTAATATTCGACTTCAAGTTTGACTAGCAATTTAAGCATATTATTTAGTAAACAAACTTAGTAAATTGGTCAAGGATCTCATGGAAACATTCGATAAAAGTCTCAGAAATATATTTTTTTTATATAGTTAATACTCTAATAACAATATTCCTATAATATAAGAATATAGGCTTTGTTCAATCACTATGTTTTAAAAAAGCCTAAGGCTAAGGTTCCAGAATTAACTCTTTTTAAGTGATTTTTGATTAAAGATTACAATATGTTTTCTTAATTACTTAAAATATATAAACCAAAGAATAATTCCTTGCTTTTATTTATCAAATTTTTCGAATAATTTATCAATATTTGAGTGTTTTAAATTAAGTAGGCCTTATTTGTATCAGGTACCTTATTTTATTTGTAAGTATACAAAAAAATAACAATAATAAAAAAATTAATTTGGAATAAAATTATACACGCTGTAGTTTCAATGCAGCCTTGAATCGAAGACAATTTAGACAAACAAACGATGTTAAGTCATTAGCATCTAACTGATTGAGATGTACATAATTGTACGAACGAAAACCTGAACAATACCGTATTTACGGTTATTTTAGCATGTCTTAATGTACTATACGGTAGTAGATAGATTGGTCATTCCCTAGCGAATAATTTATAAAATATTGACATTATTTTTGTTTTTATTTTCTTTTGTACCAAATAAAATGATAAATTATAATAATATACGTAGAAATATCCTATTTTTAACCGACTTCCAAAAAAGGAGGAGGTTCTCAATTCGACTGAATTTTTTTTTTTTTTTTTTTAATGTATGTTAGCTCAGAACTTTTGACTGGGTGGACCGATTTCGATCAATTTTGTTTTAATTGAAAGGAGTTGCGTGTCATGTGGTCCCATTTTTTTTTTAAATAAGATCTGATAAGTACTTTTAGAGTTATATCTAATAATGCGTATTTACTTGACTACTTTTTCGTCGACCTACGTTGTATTATACCGCATAACTTTTTACTCGGTGTACCGATTTTGATGATTCTTACTTTAATCGAAAGTTAATACTTGTCATCTAGTCTTCGTGAAATTAGATCGAGATCTGATTACAACTTTTTGAGTAATCTTTAATAGCGCGTATTTACTTGACTATTTTTTCGTCTTATTACAAGTAATTGAAGTCGGTTTTTTTTCGTTTGCGAGCAAACACAATTATTAAATTAAAACCACGATGAGAGACATGATGAGATTCACGTCGCGTTGCATCTCCTTTACCAATTACTTTCTAGTTATGTTCTCAAACTGTCAAAAAAACTAAACGTCCTGTAGCACGTTTAATGAGTCACTACCCTTAAAAGACACAAACTTATGTATTAGGATACACGGTACATATACTACAATAATTTTTTTACAATTTTTGTCTGTCAGTTTGTTCCGGCTAATCTTTGAAATGGCTGGACTGACTATGACAGGACTTTCACTGGTAGATAGCTGATGTAATAAAGGGCCGTTCAAGTATTACGTAACGCAATTAGGGGGAGGGGGGGTCTTGTAAAACGTTACGATGTGTTACAGGGGGGAGGGGGGGTCTCGAACAACGCGTTACGTAACGTTGTTTTTTATTTAAATAAAAAAAACTAGTGTACTAAAATCTCCCAAATTGGCAACCCTTTTCGTTTATATGTCTTTTTGTATATATATATATATATATATATATGTATATGTATACTTACCGCAAACGCGATTTTTTAAGCGACTTTTCGGTAGTTTTCGCAACAAAATTGTGACATTTGGGTAAAAATGGTCAGTTGGGGTGTTACGTAACGTTTATGGGCTGGGGGGGGGGTACAGGAAAACGTTAGGGCGCGTTACATGGGGGGAGGGGGGGTCAAAAATCTTCAAAATTTACGTTACGTAATACTTGAACGAGCCCTAAGGAGTAACTAACGAACTGAATAATAACCATTTCTGTAAATTCCACGCGGATGAAGTCGCAGGCACAGCTAGTTTATTTATGAAAATAGACTTTCAATACACTATGCGCTCAATGTAGGACATCGAGGGTTATTTTTCAGACACTAAGTAGTATCTGAGATAGTAGCAGTTGTTGCAATATTATAACACAGTCAACTTAGGATACCCGACATTTCACACACCGCTATAATATTTATATATCGTATCCCATGATATCATCATTATTGTAGCATTCATTACGAAATTTAGCACTCATTAATCACATTTACATATATGATTATGCTAAGGTTAAGATGTTTGCCTCCCTTTTTAGAAAAAACCTCACAATTACCCACATAAAATATATATCATTTTATAAATAGGTAATTACTTGCTCTACCAGAAAAACAACAAAAAAAAATATTATTGCTTTTGCTTTCGTAAATAAATTAATTATTAAAATAAATATATAATTATAATTATGACGGCTTTAATTTTGAAACAATGTCAACATGATTGACGGTCGGTAAATTGTTTAATTAATTTCAAATCAACTCACGTATAAATACTTTTAGGTAGGTATACATATAATTTTGTAAAGTGATAATTATTATTATACTTATTTTGTGCGAACTATTCGCACGGATATAGCTCGTAATTCATTAATATGTCAGTATTTATAGCATTCATTAATAACTATACTACATGCAAAATTTCCTCCCAAAATACCTAAGACCCACGAATATTTTAATTTGCCTAAGGCCTAAATTCAGTACTGAATATGTATCTTAAATATAATGAAACGTTAAATATAATGAAACTACTAGGAGATCATAAATGTAGCAGAATTACGAACTTAGAACTATATATTTGTGTTATCATTTGACATTTATTTGAGATTAAACTGCTTGGTTAGTTTATGATATAGTATACGTGGCCTTATGTACTCTCATAACTTAATTAGCAAGAGACTATTTAGTATTTAGCTACAACTGGTATAAGACTAGACGCGTCTCGCAGTTTTATCCGTGTTCCTTTTGGTACCTCCTTTTGGAATTTTGAAACAAAAACTAGCTTTTGCTGAGTAAGTTTATTTAAATTTATTCAGTTGTACTGGCATGATTATGGAATAAACATCCATCAAAACTTTCGCATTTACACAATTAGTAACATTTAAGCTATTATCTACTTTTACCCAATGACTAATAATATTTAAATATACAAACTATTAAAATTATGCACAGAAAGACAATTCCTTTGCCACGAACAGAAAAAAATAGAGGTTGTGTTCGTATGAAATAACCTTGTCTATGAAGGTTTGAATAAAAAAACTTCGAACTTCTGACAAATAATATACGTTTTCGCTAATAATATTGACATCGATAAGTTCATGTCACGTCCTCACAAGGCAATTCCGACGACAAAACACTTTATTCAAACACCGCACGCACCTATGAATATCAATGGAAGAAACGGACAGAATCGAATTTAAATCGTAATCCACGGACGCACAGTTACGACAACCTTGAGACAAAAAGTATGACATTTTTCAACAGTTTCGTGTCATTGACATTCTATTCTATATTTAAAAACGCTATTTGGCTATTGTTATACTTTTCAAGGAATTGTATTGAAGCGAATTCATTGCAAATTTTAAGTCATAAATACATAATAACGTACATAATAGAACAGTCTTGATCAATACGGATCCTCAGAATAGGTTGCATAAAACTAATTTTGATTCATAGACAAGTTATAGGATATATAGACATAGCTTAAAGTAGTGAAATTTTAGGAAACATGGCTAAATTTAAAAAAAAAAAACAAGATAATTCACAAAAATAATGTTTATTTAATCGATTGAATTAGCCTGTAGGAGATATTTCTTTGTACCGTTATTTAGAGAAGGTAAATAATGTACTTAATATATTACCTACATTTTTTTAACATTTTTGCTACTAGCAAATCGGAAACGCAGCATTAAAACCCGTATGTATAAAAATAATTTTAAATATTACGACGACAGTCTTGTCTGTAATGTGTGCTTGCTATTATTTCATTCACCTGACGCGTCGAAGGACATGCGTAGACCGATATTCGTGACATCCTGTTAACGTCGAATTTGTAGAACGATTACATACTAATGCAGTAATGCTAACCTTTCTTGATATTATTACTTATTTATATATTAGACTTACATACGATATAATGAAAGTTATTCTTGTAAATCTTTCTGCTAACCAATATATTACATATATCTATATCTTATACTTTAAAATTCGTTCTCATGTCACAATGACAGTTACAATACTCCTCCGAAACGGCTGGACCGATTTTTATGGACTTTTTGTGCATATCGGGTAGGTCTGAGAATCGGCCAACAACTATTTTTCATACCCCTATGTTATAGGGGGGGGGGGTTAAGGGTGTTAATAACATATATGGCAAAACAACGTTTGCGGGGTCAGCTAGTAAACTATAATATTTTAAGTCAAATTTATTATATATATTTATAATCAGTGACTGAACAATCAATCATCCCCTATTTTCCGACCATTAGGGTTGGATTTTTATCTTATACTATTAAACGAGCAATTCTTGTATATTTATATATATATTTTCTGAATCTCGGAATCGGCTCCAACGATTTTCGTGAAATTTAGTATGCAGGGGATTTCGGGGGTGAAAAATTGATCTAGCTAGGATTCATTTAAAAAAAATGTCGTTTTATCCCTGTTTTTAGGCAATGAAAAAATATCATTAGAATACGAAGCTTAATTTCACCATTAAGAATATAGTTGTAACAGCGTAATTAGGAAAGCGACGGAATTAAAATCGTTTTGACCCGGGTTCGAATCTCAGTCTCCAGATTACTTTTTTTTCTTTTTTTTTTAATTTCACTCGTGATTTATTATTTAAATAAAATTAAAATATAAAAATACCGAAAAAAAAACAAAAAATAAAAAAAAATACCGAGCTGGGCTCGGTCACCCAGGTACTTTTTAAATTTATATAGGACTAACTTCAGGGTATCAGGGTAGCTCTTTCCAATAAAAAAAAGAATTATCGAATCAGACCACTCTGTAAAAAGTTATGCGTGGTCATACCTTAGAATTAGTGGCTGAATAGTCAATCAATTCATGTTTTCCTACCCTTAGGGTTGGATTTTTATGGGACCAATTTCGGGGTATACTCTTTCCAATAATAAAAGAATTATCAAAATTGGACTACTCTGTAAAAAGTTATGCGTGATCATACATTAAAAAAATATAGTCGTCGAATTGATAACCTCCTCCGTTTTTTTCGTCGGTTAAAAATAAAAATTATGATCAATCATAAGTTATAATGATAAACTCTATTTTTTTTTCTTATTATTAAAACTTCAAAGGCTTGCTTAGAAGTTATAAATTATCCCTTATAACAAAATGTGTTTACATTGTAATTTAGGAATCTATAAAGTTTTAGAGTATTTATACATTAGATTACAGTCTTGACAATTTTTATGTATAAGGTTATCCCCTTGGAGTCCCCCGTCCCTTATGGAGCAAAAAATTATTTGTTTCTATTAGTGAACCCCGCTCTTCAATAACATTCAATACAAATATAGTTTATCAACGTTCTTACTACGAACAATACTAGTATAAAAATATCCTTACAAATCCTATATAGAGTTAAGTTTAAAAAAGTTAAATAGAGTTGATAAGACCATCCCTTTACTACATTCCCGAAAATATTTATTTAAGGAAACTATTTCCTTTAAATTCAATTTTATAATAAATTGTGGTGTAGGCGTTTTGATCTTTTTTTTCGGACATAGTTTTCCATCCTACAGGGGCGGTTAAAAGCGACGTTTCAAATTCAAATTCAAATTCAAATAATTTATTCATTTTAGGCTGATACAGCACTTGTGAACGTCAATGAAGCTACGCCATCGGTTCGCAAATCCTACGGCGGGAGACCTTGTAACGAGAAGAACCGGCAAGAAACTCGTCAAGGGCTATTTTTTTCTCCCTGTCATATTTCATACAGAGTCGTCAAATTGAAAAATGACTTTGACTTAAAAAATTATGTAAGGTCACTTTCCATCACAAATTTATCTTAAACAAAATAAAATACCCGGTAATCATAGCAGTGAGTTTACTTATTTATTTATAGTGGATTAGACGTTTACGGGCTATCTCTATAAAACGCACTACCCGACTCAACTGACGTTGACCTGTCGTGATAACGCGTCAAACGCGTAGAGCTTAAATCTATACTAACAGTAAGAGACTACTGTACTGTACTGTGTGTACTGTGTGGCTACGGCAAAGAATATTGCCTCCCCCCTCTCCTCCCGTGGGTGTCGTAAAAGGCGACTAAGGGATAACATAATTCCACTACCACCTTGGAACTTAAAAAGCCGACCGATGGCGGGATAACTATTAAACTGCTGGCTTTGAACTACACAGACCGAAGACGGGCAGCAGCGTCTTCGTTGCGATAAAGCCAGCCCTGCGGTCACCAACCCGCCTGCCCAGCGTGGTGACTATGGGCAAAACACATGAGTTTACGCCATTTTGGCGCGAACTTGTGGAGGCCTATGTCCAGCAGTGGACTGCGATAGGCTGAAATGATGATGATGATGATGAACAGTAAGAGAAGAGAGATATAAAAAAAATCAGAAAGAAATCAATTTTTACTAACCAGCTGATTTTTTTTCTTTTAGTTAATATTTATATAATTTAATAGTAATATTGTCCTACGAATTGCGTGGTACGTTATCCCGGTCCTACGCTTACTGCTGCTCTATCTCCTGCTAACTCTATTACCTACCACAATCGAGAGTTTTCGTAGGGGGAATTTTTGTTCGTCTCATCAAAATGAAGCTACCCCCGAAAAATTAGCTTGATAGTAATCAAGTGAAAAAAATGCACTAGGGATCCCAGACTATAACGTATTTATGAGAAGGAAGTATAAATTTTGTAACTTATTATGGTCTAAGAGACGTGGAAGATCGACCTTCACCGATCTGATAACTCGATGAGACATATTTTTTATCACAAATAATTTTTAAACAAATATGCCTATGATAACTTGCTTATCGAAAAGTGTTGAATACTAAGTACATTACCTAAGTTTGTGATGTACCTAATGTTAAGATGTAATTTTTTGAAGTTCTTTTGGCGCGTTAGGGAAAAATTATGAGAGTAAATATTTACGATGCACGCGCACACCGTCTCAAAAAAACCGACACCCTGAGGTTAGCTAGTCAACGAAGAAAAAGTTAGCAACATGAAGTTAGCTGGCCAATGAAGTATAACTTCTTACGTGCGTACATAAGTACACACACACTTTTTTTCATTGATATTTTTGTTATTTTTTATTTGTGAATTTTTTTGTGTAATTTTTTGTGTAGTTTTCTATGACGTTTGTTAAGTTTGTTTGTTGACTCCATAAAACAGGAAAGAAAATTGTGTCGCTTAGTACTGCTTAAAATTTACTTTAGATAAGTGTTAAGTGTTCAAAACCCATTTATAATATTCGATTTAATAAAACACGAAAGAAAACGCACAGTAATTTCAGCCGTTGCGTAACTCCAATAATTGGCCAATTCGCGTTGCCGCCATATAAATATAATTCTATCGGGGCAGACATGACCATTTAGAGGCAGTGTAATTGATGTTGAAACTCCCGTAATAGCTTAGTCAATCTAGAACCTGTATGCCTTTTGAGGATCACAGGGCGACGCCGCATCACAGGAGATCCGAAACAATTGATCGAAATTATAAACTGGATTGAATGTTATTATGGCGGTAAAAGTGTTTTTTCTTTTTTATGAATAATAAAACAACAAAAATCAAATCAAAAAATATCAATCAGTTCAGCCTATTGCAGTCCACGGATACGGCATGGACGTAGGCCTCCCCAAGTTCGCGTCAGACATCCCGGTTTTCCGCAATCCTCATCCAGCTTATGGATGGGGCGAGACTATTATACGAGTAAAATATAAACCAATGCAAAATTCACGATAAACACATATTTAACCAACATTTGTAGTGAAAACAATAAGGGGTTGCTACGGCCACTGTTTAAATCTATCCTTATAAGATTATTCACTATATATACCAAGTCAGATATGTAACGGGTCCTTTTGTAAATCCTTTTTAAGCGACTTCCAAAAAAGGAGGAGGTTCTCAATTCGACACGTATGTTTTTTTTTTTTTTTTTTTATGTATGTTAGCTCAGAACTTTTGACTGGTTGGACCGATTTTGATCAATTTTGTTTTAATTGAAAGGTGTTGCGTGTCATGTGGTCCCATTTTAATTTAATTGAGATCTGACAAGTACTTTTATAGTTATATCTAATAATGCGTATTTACGTGACTACTTTTTCGTCGACCTACGTTATATTATACCGCATAACTTTTTACTCGGTGTACCGATTTCGATGATTCTTACTTTAATCGAAAGCTAATACTTGTCTTGTAGTCTTGTTTAAATTAGATCGAAAACTGATTACAATTTTTTGAATAATCTTTAATAGCGCGTATTTACTTGACTATTTTTTCGTCTACGTTGTATTACTTGTCGATGTAATTGAAGTCGCTTTTTTTTCGTTTGCGAGCAAACACAATTATGTATCTTTTGATCGAAAGATCCAGGTAAACACTTATTCAAATAGACTACAATATATATAATGAAAACTTTAAATAAATCCTGCTTAGTAAGTCTTAAAACTTTTGCTTTAATAAAATAAAAATAAAAAACTTGACAAATAATAACTTAAACTTTAAACAGATAGAAAAACAAAAATTCAGAAGAATAACGATTTATATTAGATGTTCAACATCAGCTTTAAGTACAAAATTCCAAGATAAGTAAATATAAGACACTAGCTGCTGCCCGCGACGTCGTCTGCGTGCGTTCACTGCTCGTTCCCCGTAGGTGATAGCGTGATAATATGTAGCCTATGTTCTGACCCAACTTCTTAATAATATTCGTGCCAAATTTGAAGTAAATCCATGCAGTACTTTTTGAGTTTATTCCGGACATACATTTGAAGAAATAAAGGTTCACTGCTCGTTCCCCGTAGGTGATAGCGTGATAATATATAGCCTATGTTCTGACCAGACTTCTTAACAATATTCGTGCCAAATTTGAAGTAAATCCATGCAGTACTTTTTGAGTTTATCCCGGACATACATACAGACAAACAGACAAACAGACAAACAGACAAACAGACAAACAGACAAAAATTCTAAAAACTATATTTTTGGCTTCGGTATCGATTGTAGATCACACCCCAAGTATTCTTTTAAAAAAATATTCAATGTACAGTTTTGACTTTTCTACCATTTTATTATATGTATAGATAAGTAAACTCAATGAATAAAACTTGTATTTCTTTTATCTTCAATCACAAAAGAAAATCCCTTCGTCGACGTCTCGAACATAATCGATTTATCTTCGAAAGTTTACGAAGAATCGTGTTACAAATCGTTATTCTTTAAGCTAGACGTCCCATCCGGATTTTCTCGCGTTAATTTTTTCTAAGACATAATTCAACCTGTTACAAGGCGTTTTGATAAAAAAAAAATAAGTTAGACAAGAAGCCGTTACCACATTTATACAAACGATTTATTTAAATTTATTTTATTTGTACTTAGTACAAAATTGTTATTTAATTTTATATTTAAAATACTTTAAATTCTGTAAACGACAGTTGGCTAAATTATGCACTTTTTATAAAACACATCACGTCTACCATTCAAATTTCGAAAACGCATTCCTTTTCCAGAAATAAGGGTTCCCGGTACTAAGCTTTTTTTATAAAGATACTCTTTTATAATAAGAATACGAAATTAAAAAGATAATAATAATTTAGTAAGAAAAACGCGTCAGTTCACAAAATACACAGTTTTTTTTAAATATATAATCCTAACAAACTATAACGATTAAATACAGAACATATTCATCGATCTCACACAATTTTGTTATTCGACTCATTCATATGTGCATTAACGATAAATTATAGGCGCCATTTTCCTTACCATATAGTTTAAAACCTCATAATAACCTGCATTATAACTATAAAGTGTTTTGTTAATAAATAGACAGTATAAAGAGCTTGTAAAAAGATCTACTAGCAACTTTTAAATAGGAATTCTTCTATTAAAGTTAATTTATATTTTTTTACTGTAAGTACCTATATAGTATTTAAGACTGACGAACTGGAAGCTATATTAACAATTTCGTAAAGTATAGCAGAAGTTTTCAAGTAAAAAATATAGATTAGGCCGTATGGGATTATACCTTGTTCCATATACAAAGCAGACCCTAAATAAAAACTAAAAACGTCATAGAGACAACAAGACTAAGGTCCTGTTTCACAAGTTGTAGATAGCGCTATTTGACGTATCCGACAGTAAAGTTTTTGATTCATTATTCTTATTTTCCATCGAATTCTAATAATAAAAAATAGAAAATAATAAAATGGAAAAGACTTATAAAGTTATAACTAAAGTAATATTTATAAGTCTTTTTTATTCGCATATATTAATCTTAAAGTTACAGTTTTTTTTTTTATTGAAGAGAAACAGGACCTAGGCCTATTCTACCTCCCGCTGTCAAAGTCTGTTTGTATCGTCATCCGTCAAATAGCATTATCCACACATGGTGAAACAGGCCCTAATTAAAGTTAAAAAATTATACAAGGCTAAACTGGATTTGTACCCTTGCGTTAACAATAATAAAGTCTAAGTTGAGACAAGGTACAAATACGTCTATTAATATCTTTTAAATTCCAATGTCAGAATACGCCCAGGTATTAATAGTATGAACGGAAACAGGTGAATTTATACAAGTATCAATCGAAGGCGTTTTGTCTTATTTAAAGAGGATTTTTTTTAAATAAATTCCTATTTTTTTACGTATACGACCAGTGTTTATGAGTATTTTTTTATCAATGTATTATTAAAGGTGGGACCGCATTAGAGCGGCGCTGCGCGGCGCGTCGCTTCACGTCGCTCGACGGTACCTATCGCATTACAACTGCAGCAAGCGGCAGCTCGCGTCATTTCTATACCCGTTCGCGTGCGAGCAACGTTGCAAGATGAGCGATAGTGACGAGGATTTGGTTATTATTTCTTTGTTGTGTGCAGAAGATGAAAGAATTATGGAAGAGAAAAAAAAGAAGAAGAAATGTATTGCTGACATACCAAGGTCACGCTATCAAGAAGGCGAATATCACTATTTGTTTCCTCGACTTCTTAAAGACTGCATGATTTTACACTTACTTCAGAATGTCGAAGACAAAATTCTATAAGCTATTGTACTGGAAAACTGAAGCGACGCGCCGCTTGCTATGTCGCACTGAGCGTCGCTGCACACCGCGTCGCGGCGCTGCGCGGCAAAATATTCTCTCGGAGGCAACTATGCCGCGACGCGCGGCGACGCGCGGTGCAGCGCCGCTCTAGTGCGACATGCACCATACGATATGATTGAAATAATATTTTGACGCTTTGTGCCGCGCTGTGCAGCGCCGCGCAGCGCCGCTGTAATGCGGTCCGGCCTTTAGGAATGTGTATAGTGACGCAGGTTTTAGTTAATTTTATTTACAGTTTAAATAAGTGACTTCGAATGAGTATATTTAAATATTTGTTATGTTTTGATACGTCATTAGTTTTAACTTTGTTTTAAATATTAATAAGAATTAAAAAAAAAGTTTTTTTTTTAAATGTGTTACTAGATACAATAATATCATACGTACCTACTTGTTTTTAGTTTTAAAATAAGTCCCAAACGGTACAAAAGAAGTAACATCCTACATAACCGAATACAAATTCGGTTAAGTAGGATGTACTTTTGAGCAAATTTTCCATAACACAAAAAAATAAAACAGATTTATCTCCAACTCGACAAATGCACAAAGAGCTTTTATCAATTGCACTCAAAAAGGAACCGTCACACAAAACACACAGGTAACAAGACCAGATAATAAGACCTCTGAGTCCCCTCCCTACGTTACTGTCTATATATAAAAGAAGGGGAATTTGATGGGTCATGGGGTTTTTTATAACGGATACATGGGAAGATAGAACAGGTGTCTACCTGACTAAATTACCTGCTATCCGGTTGGTTTAAGTTGAACGTTACAAGTGTGTTACGAAATGACCGACTCAGATTTTCAAAATAAGGTTTTTAAAATATGTAAAAGATTTGACTTAAAGGATAGTTAGTGAAGTTAACGTAACTACAAATATTTAATACTTTTCCAGTACTTCATAAATGAAACTAACTTATACATAATTTTCAAATGTCGATTTCAAGTTTAACCTTCTTCATTAAGGCAGATATAAATTAGTTACCAAAAAACAAACCAGAACTAATAAATGTCATTTTTTTTTTAAAGATTCACAGATTACGTAGGTACGTAAACGAAATGTCTTTACGATATGTTATCTATAATAAAAACTGTCAATTAAGAATATTACGTAAGCCTTTTATAGTTTACAAAAGGCCATTATTTTGTACGTCATAATTGTGTTCGTTCGCAAACGAAAAAACCGACTTCAATTACATCGAGAAGTAATACAATGTAAGTAGCCGAAAAAATAGTCAAGTAAATACGCGTTATCAAAGAAAGCAGTGATCAGATATCAATAAAATTGAAATACAACAGTTAAAATTGAAATTATACAGAAAAGTATCAGCTTAATTTCGAATAAAACAAGAATCATTCAAATCGGTATACTCAGTGAAAAGTTATACGCTTTAATACAACCTAAGTCGATACAAACGAACCACCTTTCCATGAAAATAAAAATCATCGAAATCGATCCACCCATTCAAAAATTCTGAGGTAAATACATAAATAATTGTGTTTGCGCGCAAACGAAAAAAAAAACCGACTTCAATTACATCGACAAGTAATACAACATAAGTAGACGAAAAAATAGTCAAGTAAATACGCGCTATCAACGGTTACTGAAAAAGTAGTCATCAAATCTCGATAAAATTTAAATGGGACCAAATGACACGCAACACCTTTCGATTAAAAAAAATTAATCGAAATCGGTCCAACCAGTCAAATCTTCTGAGATCACATAAATAAAAAAATACTATCGAATTGAGAATCTCCTCCTTTTTGGGAAGTCGGTTAAAACGTTTATATCCATGAAACTCGTCACAAGATTTAGGCACAATCATATAAACGCCGAATGTTACATAATGTAAACTCCTTACATGGCGTTTCACGAATCATTAAGCTCTTTGAACTGCGGGCTGAGGTTACTTAAACAATGGAAATAAAATTATCCACGCAGATTTTTACCATTTGAATAAAACTTGTAAGCATTATAATTTTGCCAAATGATATAAACATTCACGTGTTACAAAGACTATTTAGATATTTGTTCATCTATACTTGGGGGAACGCTAAAATTTTCACTACAAAGATCACTTAAAATTAATACTTATTTATCTACATAATATTGTAAATATATAACGTAGCCATGATGGAGGCTTTCGTCATTTGTTTTCTTTCGATCGTAAATTTTAGGGTCACACTAGCTGTTATATTACATAAATTAACGATTAAGTTGTAATTTTTAAGATATTCTTAATATTCCACTATCTACCAAATTCTAAGCTAAGCCATTATTGTAATAAATACTTATTAGTAGACGCTTCATATTAATTTCACTATCTATTTATCAAAACTTGCTAACGCGTTAGCTTCTAATTAAAAACAGCAAATGCAGTAACAGGAAAGTAGTCCTGTAGTAACAGGAATATTATAACAATTGTTAAAGAGTATTATTAAAACACAAATTCGTGAAAGTATCTAACGTCAGTTATTCTAGCGAATTTCGCGTCACTGTCACAGTTCGAACGGTAACATTCAAAAAAATTCAAGAACAAAGGACACCTGCACGTAACCAAACAACTTCCTACAAACATAAAATGCGAAAGAGGCTATATTATTATTCCACTTCAAGTTTCATACCTGCTATTGTTGGCTTTGTTATCTCAAGATATTTTATGACTGCAGTCAACATCGAATACACTGACCATCATTATACCTTTTGTCCAGCAGACAATTAAAGCACTAAGTCATTACGCTTCAGACAACATTTTTTAAATGAAGGTGAGCTGAAGAAGGACCATAAAATATACGCGCAGGTAGTTTTAAGGGCTCTTAAATTATCTTTAATTTTAGTACTTTTTGATGGACAAGCATTGAGTGGAGCCCGTTAAAACTTATTTTATTAGTTGCTTAGTGTAAAATATTATTTAACGCCATTTTCTTTACTTTTACAACTTTAAATACGATTATCTTCAGCCTAAAATTATTAACAAGACTATAGTGTTACAAAACCAATATATTGCTATCTTGAAACATTAATTACCCCACAAAGAATTTTACCGTTTTCTAAAAAATAAAATATCTCTTTTACTTAAAAATATACAATTTACCAGACGCGACTGCATGATTACTCGATAAATTTTTCTAAGCCTTATAGCTGTTACAATAAGAAACAAAATTAGCTGTGTATTAATAATACATAGTTACAAATAGGCCTTATTACGTCGACCGTAAGTGTTATAATAGAGGTTGTTTGACCGTGCGAACCAGTCTTGATTCCAACGTAGATATGGCTATATTATTCAGACGGGCGTCGTCCCGCGATCGTGATGATACTTCTAATGCACTCTATTAAGAGGTTCGAGATAGGGTGGCCATGGTTTCAAACCATTAAAAAAAAGTTATAAATGATAGTGTACAATTTTCTAAAATCTCCTGAAATAATCTAAGGTTTATTATCATTCAGATAGGTTGTCTGAACTTACGAAGCGCAAAAAATGTGTTTATTTACGACATCACTTTAGAAAACTTTAAAACTATCAGTGTTCCTCTACTATATTATGCATGTATTACACATATGAACCTTCCTCTGGAATCACTCTATTTACTAAAGAAAACCGCATCAAAATCCGTTGCGTAGTTTTAAAGATCTAAGCATATATACAGACAGACAGCGGGAATAGACTTTGTTTTATAATATATAGTGATAGTGACTTCACAGATACACGTTGGTTACATACAAAATACAATCAGCGCTTATTATGTTTTACAGTAAATTTGCCATCTCGATAGACGATTTTTATTGCCTTATTTTAATATTCCGACTTCAAAAACTACGCAAGTAGCATTAATATTTTTCTTCGTATGACTATATGCTATATTATTCTTCACATGTTAAGTATTACGTATAAAAAGTATCTCTTAAACATTAATTCTGGACTTATATTTAAGATCGTAAAAGATTTTTAAGGAAAACCTTACTTAGTTTTGTTTACACCAAAATTTTCTATTAATTCCATCAAATATTAGACACTAATTCAAATTCTAAGAAATAAATTCAAAATTTAAGTATTATGTACAGTGGTATATCACAATTACCGAAGCATTTCTTTAATTTTCGACACACACAAGCGAACGTTGCACGCTTCGTTCCGCCCGTTCTCTTTCACACGAGAAATTCACGGTCACTGACTATGTAAATGGGATAACAAGTGACTAACTCTTGGAACAAACGAAAATAGCGCTAATAAAACCACGAAAATTCGACAGAAAATACTTGATGTTATAAAGATTTATCTACACACATACATACACACACAATGGGCATATTAACATGTGCATAAGATTCATAAAAGTTATATTGTTATTTACTCGTATATACATACGTTGAAAATATATTAAAGATTTTAATAGTATCTTCATATTAATATATCTTTAACTCGTATTGAAATATCAGTATGTCAACTATGTTAAATAAATATAAAATGCTATTTTACTCTTAAAGCTAAAAAATAATAACAATAATTTGTATCTCATTTTATAATCAAGAAAAGATTACTCTGCATAAAATATTTGCTAAGATCTTACAATTAACAAAACCGACAATGATAACGACAAACAAATAATGGCGTATTTATAGTTAATATAGGGGAGACCAGGGATGAACGTAACAATTTTCGGTTATTTCGTTATATCTCACACAACTTTTAGAATATCAAGATTCAAACCAATACAAATGATAGATTAGTGTTTCAGCTATCTTTAACCATCACCTTAAATGCAAATTATATAAACATTTTTGAGAAAATTGAGCAAAAAAAATATCTGGAATCTGTTACAACCATCCCTAGGGGTAGGGTTGGTTGTAACAGTATCAGGGGATGGTAGTAACAATGCAAATAAATACAAAGTAGCTTTCATAATCAACATTATTATTTATCACAACACAACATTATTGTTCTTATTTATTAAAATTAAGTATATCACAAATTCACAATAATCAAAACTAATTATTAAACACTTCTAAAACGAAAAAAACTTCGAAAATAGCCACCAATCTCAGTCAGACAAATAGTTATGACATATATACCTAACTTCTTTCGTTATTAGTGCACTCTACATGAGCCAGCCCATTGGTGACACTCGAGGCATCGTACCCATTTTTAATTTGACCTGCTGTTTGCTTTGATTCAAAACAGACTAGATAAAAACAATCCTCGCCATCTGAATTATTATCAGTATCATTTGTTATTTTAGTATCTTTCGGTATTCTAGTATCTTTTTTCTTCTTTTGTGCTATATTTCCTTTTCTTTCTTTTCTTACCTATCCATTATTCTTCCTAGGTCTTGCCTTTGGTAGGAGCTTAACTTCATAGGGACTAAACGATATCATTGTAACGTCCTGGACAACAGCTGAAGAGGTAGATTGGATTTGTAAATTATGAGATGATGTCGATGCCGATGTCAATACTGACACATATACTTCCAAAATATGTAGTTGTTGGTGGGAAAGTTAATTCAAGAGGGGTATTGGCAATAATGGTGAAGCTAGCAAAGACGCTGCAGTTGGCAAAGACGGTGAATCTACCAATGGTGATGTTACTTATGGCAATGGTGAGCGTAACTCGCCCTGTACGATCAGTAAATTATCACTCGAAATCGCTTGATCTTGTGATGATGGTGAACAGGGCATTGCACCAATCTGACGACTTGTTAAAGGAATAGGGTCAAGTAAAGGAGCTGGAATATCATCTAACAGTCGATCACTAACGGTGCTGGGCAAGAAGTCCACGTCTCTGAATATTTGCGCGTTGTCGGCCAAATTCCTGTGCAAGCAAAGCCTGCCTGTATTTTTCGGGATGAAAGTAACAAGTTGTTACTTTCATCCCGATCTATAAATTTTCCCGATTATGACAAACACGTGCTTATAACCTACAAAAACTGTTATAAATGTGCCATTCCGGATGCCAAAACATAAAGACGAATAGTTGTGCTATTTTATTCACAAATATCACACAAGCTAAAATATTACACAATTAAAAAAATCACAGTTGAAAAACACGGTCAAAACTTACTTTATGCCTAAGTTTTCGGCACCGAATCATTACGTCCACAACTTGGCGGCACAGCGCCGTAAAGCGCAACTGAGGGAAGGGGGATTCAAAATGGTGCATAATGGTAAAGCAGCCGTCTTTGTAACCAACATAATTCGTTCAAAAACTCATTTGTTACGTTCATCCCGTGTTACTTTCATACCTGGTCTCCCCTACGTTAACACATATACATAAACGTAACAAAGTTACCAAACGCTTTACACCAGCATTCAGTAACTGCCAAAGAGAGCCTAAAAATCGTTTATTGAGAATCATTTCAAAAAGTATCCTTCCAAAAATCATAGCCACCTTATGAATCGTTAGATTTTTCCAGCTACATTCTTCGGGCTGTGAATTCACACGAACACCCACACATTTACGGTCAGTGAGTATGTAAATATACGAATGTTAACACTCGAACTCGGAATTATAGGAACAATGCGTAACGGGACGCCATACGAAATGATTATGTACGTCTTGAAAAATTTATAAGACGCTCTCATTTTATATAATTGAAAAACTTTATTGTTCGATCGCTATCTGTGTTAAATTGGCCTATGAACGCTTTGATTTCATCGGGAACAAAGCAACAAAGGCTTTGGAAAGGTTAATTTGTATAAAAACTGTAGTAGAGTCGACACTCAATCTTTCAGTCTTAATTTTTTCAGTTTCAGTTTTATAAACGATTAATTACCTTACTATAAAATAAATATTATAACTTTAGTATACCTACGAAAGAGGAAATAACTAATCATAAAACTATTGTCTAAATTGGGTTATGTAGGTGACGTCTTGATCTTCAATTAACTCTTAAACCATGTGATCAGTCCATAGTCAGTCAGTCAGTCAGTCAGTCAGTTCAGCACAAGTTACGCTAGACATCCCGGTTTTCCGCAATCCTCATCTAATCCATAAAAGCATGATAAACTACTTCTAATAAAATTGTTTTGAATTAAATAAAAAGACGCGTCAATTCGAAAATTGAAAACAAAAAACGCTTAATAGAAAGGGAATAATACACATACCCTTACCCACAGGCGGCTCGTTCTAAGGAGCGACGGAGCGCTGAACTCCCACTTTAAAAATAGGATTTAAAATTACACAGGTAATTTTAGCTCCTATATGTCTTTATATTAAATGCTATACTATACTACATTAAATTATTTCTATTCTACTATGCCTTTACAATAGTTTATTATTATATTACGTACCTACATTTGGTATTAAATTGTTCGAGTGGTGCGTTAGGTGATCTTGAACAAAGCGTATAGTACTAGCGAAAGAGACAGGACGAGTTTAGTAATGAGTGCGAAAGAGACAGGACATCGTAAAATTCGTAAAGGCCGATAAATGAGATTAGGTTGGTCTTGATCAACGATCACGTTTCAGTGTTGCCAGCAAAAGGGATATTTTGTAAATAGCGGGAAAGTTTTAGGTGATACATTTTTTAGGGTATTATTTTAACATAATATATTTTAATATAAAAAACTAATAAAAATTACTCAAATATAAATAATAAAATATAAGATTTAATATGATAAAGAAATATTTTATTTTTAAATTTATTGATACACGCAAAAAAATATATATTTTCTAATATGATATAAATGCTTACATAATATCAATAATTGTATAAAATATAATGTACATAAAGAAAGTTTAAAAAAAGAAACAAAAGAATTTATTTTCTATTTAAAAACCCTTTGAAAAATAAAAGATTTAGGGAAAAGTTTTTTCAACAGTTGGTAGCACTGTTTTCGACGTTGTCGTTCATATACAAACGTCAAACGTGTTACCTAAGTTTTGTTTACTTCGTGATTTCTATTTTTTATTAGCAGTTTTTCTTTTAAATAAGTAATAAAAATAATTTGTGCGTGACATTTTGAGTTAAAAATGGTAAAGTTAAAAATAAAATACAGTGTAACTTTTATTAAAAAGTGTGATCAGGAGCCATCGTGGCCTGAAATAGTACCTACTTACTCAAAAATGTCGTATTAAAAATAAGTCTTTTACGCGTGTTTTTAAATCTGAACATTATTTCAAAACACCTTGGTTGTGTGGATGTGAAGAAAGCAATATAGTCTTTTGTTTGGAGGTGGCGCCGGCATTGGCGGTGAAAATGCATGGACTGATACCGGAGTTGTTGAAGTAAAATTAATTAATTCTTCCATAATTAATTCCATATCTGATTTTCACAAGAAAATAATAGATGTCTTCGCTCGTAAAAAAGACCGACGGATAGATTTTCTTTATAAAAAAAATAAAAAATAAATGGTAAGTTCTATTATTTTTTTTTTTTATTGAACCCCCAACAAAAAATGTGACGAGCCGCCTCTGCCCTTACCCTTATCACTTATTACCCTATCCTTTTTCTATATCCAAATAGTGAGAACCTAAATATTATACCTATCGTAAAGATGGACAAAGACTGCATTGAAAGTTCTATTTCCTCCGACAAAATAAAACTCAAACGAAAAAATAACAACCAATGACATACCGATGGTTTTTACACGGGCTATTTTTAGACAAACACGAATTACTTGTCCTGGGAATGGAATGCAAGGTCCTAGCCAAGTTTCATTGGGGACTTGACTGGCGTCTTGGCTGACTATTGACTTACGTATTCTTACGAGGAAAAAGATAAATTGGCCTTTTCAATTTTAAATACATTTATAAAGAATACTTTACTTTATAAAATTTATTGCTTTGTAAATTTTTCCGCATCGTATATCTCTGCATATGTTTTTGTATTAATAAATAAATCATAAAGAAAAATAGAGATACTTTTTTGTACCTACCTCGTTGCTAACATTTTTTTGTAATTCTAACATTTAAATTTAGAATATACAATTTTGTCGTAAATGGTTTCTTGAAATTTTAAAATATTAAGTGAATAAAATTATCAGAGTCGAACGTTTCTTACAAATCCATGCCCCCGATTCAAAGGAGTTTGTAAGTGGATACACGGCTGCTAACATTATTCTTACGACACTGTCTCGCTTATTTCAAACATTATTGCAATAGCTAATCATTATCCCATTCAACGAATCGAGATAGTATCTAGATCCGTACCTATATATTACATAAAGTCAAACTAGCATTAAAGTAATCCATTTAAAATAATATATTTGTTAAAAAGCCTTCTAGTCTTTTTTAAATTTAATGGATAATAATGGTAAAATATCAAATATAACTTCGCTTAAAAATACCATTTGTTATTAAAGAAACCGTACATGTCAACTATAAATAATATAACAAATGTACGTATATTATTGGATAATTTTATTGTATGCCCTGTTCGCAACCTTTATTTAAATAAATAATACTATAAAGTCGAAAGTAAAGAATTGAAAGCTTTCAACAAATTACAGTGAACTTGTAGCATACTACTATAAAATATACATACTTGTATACATTTATATACACATGTAAGTCTAAAATGCCATACAATGAAGGCCAAGTTAGCTCAAGCTCTTACGAATCTTTTTAAAACTACCCTCGGAATATGAACTAAACTTGAATTGATTTCTATTGATCGCATCGTGAGTAAATGATAGCTAAGTTATTAAATAAAACCATCTAAGTGGTAACGAGTCGTTCGCTGACCGTCATTTTCCTTATATACTGTACAAACATTTAATATTGTACATTCTAGAATTATTCTCAATAATAATATAGTTTAGAAATTTTAATGGCGATCAAATAACGAAAAGTAAATTTAAAAAAATTTGATCGCTATAAATAGTCGTTAACGTACTTTTTAACTTCTAGTTAAAACAAAAATCATAATTAATAAATAAATATTCATATGTGTGTGTTGTGTTATCTTCAATGAATTACACCTAACCCCCTTTCTCTACAAAAGACATCAACGCACACTCCGGAATAATTAGGAGCATACATTATTCTCAAACTGGATGTAGTAACAACGACATGCATAATTAATTTGATTAAACCGGACGTTTGTAATTATATCTATAAATTAACTAGTATTATTACTTGTTTTTTTATTATATATTTTTTCTATACCAGTCGGCTATTACCTATAACACAATCATTAAGTTGCTTACTTTAGGAACAGACGACCGTGTGTGTATTGTGTAGATATTTATTTATTTATTAGCAATTATATTATTGTTAATAAAACAGGATAATTTCGTTTACTATGTATAAATTTCTAGAATTATGAGTGACGAAGATGAGGCTATGAAATATTTATAAATTTAACTTTGCAAAAATTACGCGTCTTAAAAGATTGACATCGTTAAGTCGCGTTCTATTAATACTTTAAAATTTTCCAATACAGAGCATTAATCATAAGAACATTTTCTCATTTTATACAAGATTACAAAATGTCAAGAAAATCGGCTAATGACACTTAACGACTGGAATTTCACAACTTATTCATTAAGCTGTCCGAGCAACTTCTAACTTTCTAATGTCTGACGCTGCTAACTGTTCGTGTAGGTTGAGATATTCCATACACAGACATTTTGTATACACTCGATTTGAGTTACATCTTAAATAACTCAATTATTTGTGTGTATAATAAAGTTAATGTAAGGTAAGAGATAACAAATTAAAAATATATAAGTTATATCCCCCAATTGTCATAATACCCAGCTTCGTACAAAAAAGCATAAATTACTTTCTTTTCTCATACATATGTATTATACAATGTATTTGAGACGAAACTAAAAACCCGTGATTTTTAGTAATATTACGATATTATAATAAAAAAAGTGTGTGTGTCAGCTCCGACGCACGACTGGAGTTTACTTCTTCAGATCGACTGTCTAAATAGGCACAAAAAAGGCTTACTAGTCTAAGAAATAGATTAATACCATATCAAATGGTAAAGAAACGAATCAAATAACGCCATCTATCAATGGCATTATTAGAAAACGTCGTAACGGATACCGTCGTAGCCGGTACCGTCGTAGCAGATAGATGGCGCACAAAAACGTAACGAGGTCATTCGTGCAGTAGATCTTACTCCTCATATTTTTTTCATACCGGAGGCCTTATATGAAAATTGATTCTTAAGGAGTAAACTCCAATAAACTCCAAAAAAATATTAGATAAAAATATAAAAGAAAAAAATCAGAAATAAAACATTCCTACCTAAACAGACACTATTTTCGAAAACCTTACGTATAGTCGCCATGTGTAAGTGTAATCGCCAAAACCAATTACATCAATTCTTTATAATGAAACAACTTTTTCGGATTTTATCGCGGTTACAGGTAGGACAGAGTCAGTCCTCCTGTGACCATGGTGGCTGTAAAGTAGGTATTTATCCGAAACGTCGCGAATCTAAAAAAAAATACAACAAACCGCGATAAAATCCGAAAAACTTGTTTCATTAAAATTAGTGAAATTCGCGTAAACATTAGAAATTAACATCAATTCTTAACCATAGATTTTGTCCGTTACAAAGTACCCGCAAACAGTAATTATTCTTACAGAGTGTTGAATCTGTAAAAAGTGTTCAGCCTAAACAAAGGTTCAAAGACTGAACTTCTGAACTGACTTTGAATTGCTGAACAAAGAGCTATTATGAAACAAAACGACACATTCAAAAGGATTTTTCCGAGCATGCGTCACGTAAGATTTTGGCGTACCGTGAGACGAGTTCGCGGCGGTCAAGGTCTGCGTGGGCAAGACGCGACCCGGATACGTTAGAAACCTGACGTAGCCAATAAAGTCGACAAATTACTTACTTAATATATGCAAATCACGCGACATTATTTCTCAATCCGTTCTTTATAATCTTAGAAACAAACGTCTAAGACACATAAGACAAACTGTACTTAGTTTCGTTCCAGATGTATCAAAATTAAATCGCAGGTATAAACGATCGTTACTACCGTAGCGGTTAAGGTGAAACGTGAAAACTCACCTGCGCAGAAACTGACGCATCCGGCGATTTGATCTCGTACAAACTTAAGATGCCGCACGATTTATTAACATGGCGTGTACCTCGCGAAGTACCGGACACTCGAACTGCACGTTGTTAAATGGACCCCTCCTGCCGTAACCAAAATCCCGACAAGTTCGCCGAAATTAAAACGAGAAATGCACAGGATTATTGAGATAGTGTGTGGCGCCTTGGTTACGGCAGTGGTGCGCAGACGCCGGCGAGTCAGAGCCGTGCGGTGCGTAGAGAGCGAGCGCGGCAGTGCGCGGGCGGCGGCGGCCAGTGACTGCCCGCCTCACGCCCCGTACCCCGCCACTCCCCTCCACCTACCCCCACCCCCACGCCGCCCGCGCTACATCACTAGGTGACCATCTCGAAATTCACGTTGACCACAGACAAACTAAACCAATTACCAACCGATACGATATTTGAATTTCAATTGGATACCTCGCGGGTGACGGTTGGGTCTAGGTTAATTTTCCTTTTACCGCCTTTTTGCGATACAAACATGGCCGAAATTCCGCAATGGCGACGGCGCGCAGACCGGTTTTAGGGTTCGACGCGATTTCGCGAACGTTCCGAAAACGCTCATTAAGCATTATATTAATAATATTTCTATACGTCCTCTCGGTTCAGACAGCCTCGTGATACTGAAATAAGTAAATAACCGGTTCCCAAACGACTTATAAGTAAAAATATATATAATATGAAAATTCGAGTCTACTGCAACCTATCGACTGTTGGTAGTTGGTATTAAAATTTTAAAAGTCGTTTGTTCGTTTTGGTTTAATTACACACGAATATAGAGTGGCACCACTGGTTTCGGATGAACTCAGACGCCGGGTTCAGTCAAGTGTTTATGGTGATCACTTTTTATGAGATTTTTAATGGTGGTCGAGATTCCGTAGCTTTATTCATCCTCGCTAAATAAATTTTTAGAATAAAAAACACAAATTTAAGATGGAGATAAATTCATTTCATTAAATGTAATAAAACTGAGAGCTCAGGTGCTTAAAATTGAATTTTATATTTTAAAAAGATGAAACTCATATCTTAATTAATGTAACTAAATGTTGATATCTTTAACGTTTGTGTAAAAAGATGTAATTTATATCTACATACAAATATATTAAATTAATTGATCATCTTTATGTTATTGCATATTATTATAAAATACGTAAACCGCAAATTATCGTAGGTCGACGTCTTGTGTAAAATGTCAAATTAGTGTTATGAAGGAAGCCTCGAAAAGGTTGGCATGTCGGCCTTGCTTGTCTAGTTGAAGTCTCGAGACCTTTTCTGTGTCTGGTGACCGCCGTCTGTGTATTCCCTCTCCTGTCAATTCATTGCTTTCAAATAACTGCAAAAGGTATTTTTTAATGATGGTCGCTATTCAGTCAGTCCTTGTCACATTCGTGAGATGCGAATTGAACATCTGAAGTTTTTTTTTTTTTTTTATCATATAGCAATCTTATATTAAAAGGGTTACTAGACAATCAGTATACAGTTCTCTAAGATAGTGGGCCTTACGACGTCTCATAATAAATACTAAAAGTATCACAGCGGCTTATACTCGTAAGTGCTAATGGCAGCGGTACTTGTCAAATTTTAATGCAGTTAAATCCGAATATGACGTCAATTTTATTATATTTACAGGTTTCTATTGTAATATTTTTATCACTAAAAAATCGTAATACACTTACATAAGAAATAAATAAACTTTCTTAAATATATTTATAGAAGGGAACTGTCTTTATTACGTAAAATATCAAAATAAAGATATTGAGGGTAGTTTAAAAATGGTTGAGCAAAGATCGCTTGTTGTACTCGATACTAATAGTTAATTTAAAACCTTATTTGTGTTTCTGTCTCAATCGTGCTGTAAATTCATTAAATTTTCTTGTATTCTTTTATCTGTAATGTATTCACCTGTATATTCAATGTACTCTGTGGTATTCACCCATCAGTTGCTTTAAGGTAATGGCGGCAAAGTGGGTAGTTACAGATTTACGAAGCTATGAAGCGTACCTATATACTAATAATAATAATAATAAAAACTCTTTATTGTACACCAAAGAAAATGAGCAAAATCACAAAAAATAAAACAGGAGATAAGTACAAAAGGCGGCCTTATCGCTAATGAGCGATCTCTTCCAGGCAACCTTTGGGCAGAGGAAATACTACTTACTATTTTATTTTCAATTTAATATTATGTAGTACTTGAATATACATGTGTATGTTCACAATTATTCTATACTAGCTTCTGCGCGCGACTTCGTCGGCGTGGACTCCGCTCCTATTGATCTTAGCGTGATGATACATAGCCTATAGCCTTCCTCGATAAATGGGCTATCTAACACTGAAAGAATTTTTCAAATCGGCCCAGTAGTTCCAGAGATTACCGCGTTCAAACAAACAAACAAACAAACAAACAAACAAACAAACTCTTCAGCTTTATATATTAGTAGGTATAGATCAAGAAGTATTATTATTATTAGTTTAATTAGTATTATTCCTATTATTTAGATCCTTCTCCTACATGGGGAAGAGGCCTATGCCCAACAGTGGGATATTACAGGCTGAATCGTAGTATTATTATTATTTAGAATTAATGGCTTTCACTAGTTTCAAGATAGCACAGTTGAAGTTAATCAGTATAAAACGTAAGTACCTACCTAAATAACTACACTCCAGTTGATTTTTTTTATTATGCAACTGATATTGAATCCTTATATAAAAATTCCTTATATAATTTTACGTGAAAAAAGCTGGAAACAAAAAATTCAATCTATGTAACAATCCAAAGGAAAATTTTCAAATTACGCACTAATGGAACCGAAACAAACCATTGCTCTCAAATCGATCACAGAACGACATTGTTATAATTAATAGTCACTCACAGCCATCGAGCTTGTATCGTTACAATAATTGAAATTGGAGAAAAACCTTAATTTTAGGGAATTAAATAACGCAATCAATTCAGACAGCCGCAAAAACGGTTACGACGCTGCGTTCAAAAGTGGCAATAGCCTTTTTGGTATATCGTATTTTGTAGATATTATCTCGATCATTTCAATCAATTATCGTCTTTATGAACATTGCAACTTGGATTACAATCGCCTGTAGTCATTACAAGATGAACGTAACTGTATTTTCTTCATGTGCGGTACAAGAGATCGTATTCTCAACATCAGTAATAAGCGGTCAAAGATTTTTTTGCGGTCATCATTCTAAATGATGAGACAAGCTAGAAACGTTACAAAGATATCGGATGATTGATTTACACCTGGCCCCTATTCTAAAAATTATCTTGACCGTTTTGGGTCTTCAGAACGTGTTTTCAGATCGTGGGAGCTGAGAGGCATTAATTTTTGATTTTTAGGTGATGGACTTTTTTGCCCTTTTTATCATTAAATTAACGTTTCGAATTTTAAAATAAGGTTTTGAAAAAAACAAAATTATCGAGTTGTTTTAAGATTTGGATATTTTAGATCTATCCACCCATCTAAGCATCAGTTTAGCGGATTAAGAAAATGCAAAATATTTGGTCCAAAATAAATTTGTCTATTTTGTCCAATTTCAGTCGGCACCTCCGTCGATACCGAAAAAGCAGACTTGAGGTGTTGAGGAGTTCAATCTGTCAATCAATTTTAGTCATTAAGAGTCTGACACAACTTCCTCTCTACCCCAGGCCGAAAGTATCCATGGATTTCCCACGGTAAAAAAAGGGTCGAGCAGAAAATATTCTGTTACCGTAGACTACGGTTTTCCTATGTTTTTATATACCCATGTCGATTTAAAACTCCATTTGTATAATCCAGTTTGTAGTTTGGTAAACTTACAAATTACTAGGTTTCTGCGAAATATAGTACTTAATGCTGCAACTACTAATGCGAGTAACTAATAAATCATTCGAAAAACATTACTTTCAATTTGAACTAGTGGGATAAGAACAGATTCATCACCATCACGTCAGACGATACAACGGTAACTTGACTTTAAAATTCGTCTTTATATCTATAGCTTCCAGCCCATCCATTACAAACCGTAGATTGTGAAACGCCCCTGATTAGTGAACAAAAGACTTGGATTAGTTTAGATTATTGTCAGACTTATTGAAAAGCGCGAGCTGCGTTAGATAAACGAACAAAGGGAGAAAGGAACAAAGTGAAATGCGCGCCCCGGATCGAGTTAGTAGAAAAATACAAAGTACACATGTCAGAAGTGAAACTTCTTTGGCAAACTATTAAGAAAAGACTAATTCAAAAAAAACTAATAAAAAATGAATTTAAAATACAAAAAAAAACTAATTGAAAAAAAAGCCAACCTCACGCGGTGTTCCTAGGCGGTCACCCATCCAAGTACTGAACGTCATGACGCTGCCGCGTTACCGGTCGCTCAAATTTTACCCCTCATGTGCCTAAAAAAGTTTCACTTCAAAAAATTAACAAATGCATCTTTCCTAACATTAACGGATCAATAATAAAATCGTAACTATTTATTCCTATTCAACATAATTTACATTCTGTGGTCTAGATAATTTAATCTTTAGTTCTCTTGTTAATCGTGATTCATGGCTCATTTATTTAGTTTACATGTTGGCTAAATTCTGATTCAGTAACAGACAATTTTCCTTAAGTTGGGCCGTTCTAACTCAGATATAGGAAATATTAAATACCACCAGTATCCTAAGCTGGCGAATACGTGACGAGAGTGTTACAAAAAGTGTGGTCGGGCGAGACGAACGGAAGTTGAGAGGGAGATATAAGTTAGATGGACATAAATAAGTTTTACTTAATTCGTGTAGTCTAAAGCTCACTAGTTTTTTATTATATTCTTTGTCACTGGTCAAAGAATTTCTATTTTACTTCAGCCGTAACTATAAACTAGAAAAAAATCTAATATATTTTTCGCCCTTATTTGCCCTCGTATCTTTATCTTTACCTATACTTTTAAAGGTAACAGTGAAACAGTGCGTATACCTAATGTCTGTTTCGTGTGAATATCTACGAATAAAATTAGCAATCTCATGATCAAAATAAAATACAACAGTTATACTCTCCATACACACAGAAATAAATTAGTAATAATATTTATGTATTACTTAAAATAAAATGTACTTCAATTTTAAGCTTACTCTAGCTGTACCTACTCTCTGTATGTCTCTGTGTGTACTCTACTTTAAAACTTGACCAGCCCGTTGGCGCAGTTTGTAGTGACCCTGCTTTCTGCTCCGGGGGTTGTGGGTTCGATTCCCACCCCGAGTCTGGGTGGAATATACATATTTATTTATATACATTTATATATGTATTATTTATAAGTATGTTTATAGAAAAAAAATGTAGCTATACCAGTCGACTGTTACCTATAACACAAGCATTAAGTTGCTTACTTTAGGAACAGACGACCGTGTGTGTATTGTGTAGATATTTATGATGTATTATTATTAAAACTGCATATAATTACAAGCAGCAACGATTACTTATAGCTAGTATCATTTAAAAATATGTATAGAAAACTGTACATCGAGACAGCGTACATTTGATATCAAAACTTTCTAGTTCACAATAGAGGGCGGATCGTGACTCGTGAGTCGCCCTCCCATGACTGACTCATTCCTCTTCTGCTCCACGGATGTGGTGTCTTTGTGACTAATCCTAGACTGTATAACGGTTTCTTTTAATTAATCCGAATACCGTTAACGCACGATTTACATAACCTTATATATATTTTCAAAGGATTAACCGAGTCGCCTACGTACTGTTAAGGATATTCAGAATATAAATGTGGAAAAAGAATTAGTAGTATATTATAACATGACATCAAAAATTTAGCAATAATGTAAGCCAAATATGGCAAACGAATTCCATAGTTATTGAAAAAAAGCTTGTTTTACGAAATACTATTTTAAAATCGTATAACTGGTTATATTTTTATTCATTTTAATATTTATGGTTACTTTTCCGCTGCCGTGGGTGATAGCGCTGTGTATATTTGAGCCTTTTTTTCTGTAATATCTTTTATAGGTAGGGATCCCTAGTTCATTTTTTTTCACCTAATTAGTATCAAGCTAATTTTTGGGAGTTTCTACCTATTAATGGTAAGATTTATTAAAATCACTTTCAGAATTTATCGATAGGATATAAACTTTTAATCCTTTTTATAAGTTTATTGTACTAAAATAACGTATGCTAAAATATTTTTTCTTATTTCCTTACTAAAGCTATTACTGACCAATCAATTTATATTGATCTGATTCATATCTTTTTAATTCTTAACTCACTTCTGTGGTATCAAATACAATAAATTGTTTAAAAAAGGTTTTTTTCCAAGAATTTTTTTATTCATACAACACATACACAATTAATTGACACTCAAAACACCACAATAAAAGGTAAAATCCCTTTATTGAAACATAAGAAGCTTAGTCATGCTTTGGAGAATTATTCTTCATTCTCAAATTTAATCCTAATATTGACGACTTCTTTTAAAAAGTAATCCATCGTAAGCCCCATCAAGTTTAGCTCCGTCTCTTCAATTAAAGAACCTTTTAAAATGAAAACCCTCGAGTCTTTTACGTTCTTTCATTAATCGTGACCGGGCACTTAAATTATTATAAAAAAGTAAAACATATCAAAAGAACGTAACTTACCTTTTTTGAATAATAAGTAATCGTGTAAGCTGTTGTGTCAAACATTTAAAAGTACCACAATTGCAATACACAAACAATAGGGTATTCCACTATGTTTGAAAAAGTACTTCAAAATGTTGATTTTCTGATAAAAAGCCACAAAAAAATATATTTCGGCAAAATAAACACGCTTTCATGCCATAAAATTAAATTAAATTTTAAACCTTTTTTATTACCGCGAAAACGCTACAGCCATTTTGGTGACGTAATATGTGCAATAACAAAAGTGTTTGACGTATGTAAGAGAGTAACATAACCTACAATTACTATGACAACCATCAACAAATTAGTAATGAATGCATATTATTTCAGTTGGAATAAGATTTGAAGAGTTATTATACGAAAGAACACAACTATTACTCCTTGAAGTTAAAATTGATGGATATTATTGATATAGATAGCTATTGACAGCACTGACAGAACTTTGTTATTGCCCATATGACGTCACACCATGGCGGCTCGTGTTTTAGGTCACGTGATATACAGATTAAAATATACGACTTTTAATTTCAATATAATAAATCAATAATGTACTTTTATGATTCCAAATCAGAATATTTAGGTGTATTTCTATATTAATTTTAATTTTTATCAAATGTTATAATTTATTTTTCACTACGGAAAGTACCCTATTATGTAGCATTACAAGTAGGTACATATACAAATTATCTTTGAATATAAATTACAGTGACAACAAAAAAAATTTACACACATTTTTTTTTCTTTTGTTGCTCAAGTGGGTGAATATTTAGACTTTTTTTTAAATTTTGATTTGTGATACCTTGACTCCTACTACTTTTAACCATAGTATAACACCTATATCCTACACACGTCACACACCTTCAGGCTCTGGGAAAGTCTCCTCTTTCTGATAGGACACGGATTATCTTAACAGCCTATACGATCTGTTTGAGTTTCAATACCCGGTTATCGCTTCTTAAAACAGGCGCAGTCTTCTTTGCCAAGCGTCACATTTACAATCTAGATTTACATTCAATTGTTATTGATATAGAAAGAAAGAAAGAAAAAAGAAAGAAAGACATTTATTTGTGACACATAGGTACACTGCTTACAGACACAATTACAATGAAAAATAAAAAAGTAAAATTAGAGTAAAAAATTTAAATAATTAATTTAAAAAAGTAAACTTTATCTTTATATATATGATATCTTTGATGATGATGTATCTATGATATTTGTTATCATTCTAATCTAAAAGTACTACACTTAACCACTTCCCGAGAATCTATGAAGTTGATAACACACATATATATGTATACAGCTATATTACTTGTTTACAATGAATTATTGAATTTATTATCTTTAATATATAATAACTACAAAGACTATTATGCAAGAAATTGACAATTGTAACAAGTGATTGTCAACCTTATGTTATAACGAATATGACTAAGCTTAGCTTGTCACTTAAGTTTTAGTTAGTTCCGGGCACCGGCTTAGTCAGATACCTACTTGATGATGATTAATGGTAGGTATAGTAAGAAAATAAAATATATTTTACTAAAGTAGTAACTTATGAATTTTAAAAGACGTTATTCTCAAGAAAAAAGTTACCACCGGTTCGGAATAAGAATTAGTCTCTTAGAAGTTTCGGAATAATTTTCAACATTCATAAAAAGTTCGGTATTCTAAAATCTCAAAGAGTCTAAAAGACATTAAAACTCATCATATTGATGCCTTGTAAGCTCTGGATAGCTAATTTTATTACTTTGGTCCTTTTGACGAGCTTAAACACTTTGTAACTATTTCATTTACATTGCCGGATTGCTCTGAAGGCTGCTAAAAATGTAGTCATTCTTTATATTTTTGCATCTTTAAATAAATAATCCGAAGTTGATCCATCTGTTTTTAATAGCAATCAAAACTCAAATGAAATACAAAACACCAGCGATTAACAATCAAATCGCAATTGCTATCGCTATTGCTACAACGCGACTAAAACAAATTTAAAAAGCTTTAGTGTAAAGAACGTACAACATTTGAAGAAAACGTAGTATTTAATTCCTCGTGACCTTGTAGCGAGCGCCCAATTTGAATGCCCACAAAAAGTTTCCAAATCACCGCAGACTTAGTTCATTGTGTAGGTGGACTGTTTATTGTAGTTTGGTATAAGTAATGAGAGGTTAACGGTCATACGAAACTAACTTAGAACTAAAAATCGCTTTACTAAATCTATACTTTACTAATATATATTCCCAATTTTAATAAAGGTTATATACTTATTGCTTATGAACTAATATATTAAAGCTGAAGAGTTTGTTTGTTTGGTTTTTTGTTTGAACGCGGTAATCTCTGGAACTACTGGGCCGATTTGAAAAATTCTTTCAGTGTTAGATAGCCCATTTCTCGAGGAAGGCTATAGGCTATGTATCATCACGCTAAGACCAATAGGAGCTGAGTCCACGCCGACGAAGTCGCGCGCAGAAGCTAGTGTAGAATAAAACGAAGATTTTTTTTGTGATATTATCTTTATTATGATTACTTATAGAACTATCAGAGTAAGTATTTTTGCAGTATGTTAAAACCCTTCCGGTTCAGTTAATCAAGTTATCCTAATTCCTACATGACCTACTCAATGATTAAACATTACAACATTTGTTTTATTGAAAATTTCTTAAGAATATACTTTTTTTAATTTAAAATTAACATCCATAGGCTCTCAAATGTCCATGCTTTTTACTATACATCATGCATTATAATTATGCTTATCCTAGAGATGACGATCGTCTCTGTCTAATAAAGCTAGGACGTGGTCCGATACTGACGGTATTTTACTGTTACCTACAATATCCTAATTTTTTTTATCTGTACAATTTTGTTTTTTTTTTTTGCGTATGGCCTAGCCTAAGAATTATGGGCGTATACTGTTTTTGTAACGTTTTTAAAAATAAACCTTAGTTATCAAAATATATATTATTATTTGTAATATTTTTTTATTTCATTATACTACGGTATTTTATTACTTGCTGTTTTTCGCTATTACACATTTTGACTTTTTATGCCCGAATGTACCGTAGTGAACTCAAAACATGCTATAATAATTTTCATTAAAATCTGTAGGTACATAAGTTTTAATATCATGCACAACCAAGAAATAGACCGAGAAAATAGCTTTTGTATCAATTATAAATAATGCCTCCAAAAAAAATTAAAACTTTAAAAATAATTAAATGATATTGTAACATAATACATATAATCAGTATTGTGTCTATGATAATAATTTTAAGGTCGACTAGAAGGTAAAAATGCATGACTTTTCCCGTAACGTAATCTGTATAGTTGTGTTATAAAGTTAAATAAATAAATACGTATATTCTATTATGACAAAGTTAAAGATTCGTTTTGTGTGATACAACTTAGTTTTTTAAAATCAATTTTTTTACCAATTAATTTTACCAATACTTAGAATCTATGTCAATCGCGAATAGATAATTAGAAATAATAACAACGAAACAGAAAAAATCGTTTTACTCAATATGGATTGCTCATGTATCCGATGATTCGCGGTAAACTGACAAAGAAATCCTGTTAGTTTGCTACGTCAGTCTCGTATTTTCCGAGTTCAGTTTATTTGTGAATCTCATTAACGATTGAGTATAAATATAGCTTTGACGTGTAATGAACTACGGTAGTTTTATGGTGATTGATCTCTTTACATATTATGACTGGGCAAATATAAATGGAAATGGGAGTAAAGGACTTATTATTTTTAGAAATCTACAATATTTATTTTTACAATTATTCTTATAGCTACGTACTTAATACAAAATATTTATTAAACAAATGTATTTCTTGTGAGATAATTCACAGATAATTCATCTTTAGTTATAATAAAATTCATTTGCAGTAATGAAAGTTATGAAAAAAAATTGGAGAACAAGTCATGAAAATAATTCCTTAAATAATTCCACAGAAACCGATTTCCAAGTATCATACATGCATTTTAACATGTATTGTAAGTTTTTTGTTTAGTCTTCAATGTCATGTCATTTTTAACTGACTTTAAAAAAACGAGGAGTTTCTCGATTCGACTGTATTATTTTATGTGATTTAACTTTTAACTAGGTGGATCGATTATGATGATTCTTTTTTTGATCGAAAGGTGATGCTTGTCATGTTGTCCCATTTAAATTTAGTCGAGATATCTGACAAACACTTTGAGTTATCTCTAATATAGCGCGTATTTACTTTGACAATTTTCCGTCTTCCTCCTTTGTATTTGTATTACTTAAGTAGTTAAATCATTTTTTTTCGCTTGCAAGCAAACACAATTATTATAAAGTTGATAATATGTATTACAAACTAACTGACCCGGCGAAAATGGCGGGAACTTCAAGCTACCATTTTTTCGCAAATACACATATTTGTTTTTAATTTTCTTTTTAATTAACCTTCTCCTGACAATAATATCCACAAAAAAAATCCTATTTGGCACAGTTGTATGAAAGTAAGGTACGTGTAACATTTCAGCGAATAATTTTTATTGATATCGATTGCCCCTAACTCACGTTCAATAATAGCCCGCTTCCGCTTGTAACTTGAGTCACTCCACGTGAGACGTTGTTACGCTACATACGAACATCCAACGCATCTGCATTAGGTCATTGAACTCTTGATTATAACAACTGTGAGAAGTTAGTGACGTAAGTTTTGCAGCCAAAATAGCTCAGTTTCAACTTAACGCCGTATTGTTTTACGAATATTTCGTTTGAACAAACAATATTTTCTGTGAATATTCGTTAATGAATTTTTTCTTGAGTTTTTCTCGAGGTTTTGTTTTATGGTTTAATGTGCTTCTTTTTTTCAGTGTGTTTTTTATTATTGGTTTAATCTTAAACAACACGTTTGTATAAATTAAATTTTGAATATTGAAAAGTATATAAAGCAAAACAGAAATTACAAATGACGCTCATGACAAAGTCAAACAGAGAGAGCAGACTGATTACACGTAAATATTTAACAAATTAGTATCACAAAGACTACATTCTAAAACTATTACAGAACTCCTCGTGAAGTTCGCAGTACGAACAAATCGGAAAGCAACAGCCAATTTACAAGATCTTGATTAGTGCGTACACGTCCGCGAACATAGTTAGTTAGTGTTTAATTAACGAACGAGACTTGCTTAAGCAGTTAAAGCGTAGTTTTCAATTCTTTTTAACTAATTAAAAACTTAACTAAAGTGAAATGTTCTTTAGGATAGTTCGGTAAAAAAAGATGCATAAAATTTTCGAGTGCTGAAACTTAAAACGACTACGAATCAGCGTGTTAATTTGACGGTAGGTTTTAGGGAATGTCCCGACTACAAATCCGGGGTTTCAATCCGTGTGGTTTACATTGGGCGTGCCACGCCAGCCCAAAGAGAACCATATAGTCTTATACTAAAATTTCCAACCAGAGCCAGATAGGTATTTGCGTGACATTCCCATATCGAGCCCTCCATTGCAGCCTAAGAAGAACCCTATTGGTTCCACATTCAAATTTCTAGTCGGTTTAATGATATTGTGAATGATCGTGACTTTAAAAATTACTACATTTTTCAGTTTTCTTTGTTCTTCTATAACTTCGCTGAAGTTTAATTACGGTTATAAAATACACTGTGAGAAAAATATTATTGTATAATTAAAATTGAAACGGCCGTTAATGTTCCGTTTAAAGTATTATCCTACTGAAATAACCACATCTAACGCAATAACGCTTTTTGAAATCAAAATCTTTAGTTCTCATTTAGTACATTCAAACAAATCGTGTATGGTTATTACAGCATGGTGGATAAAGCAACACTTCTCCTACATGGAAAAAGAGGTATTTGTCCAGCAGAGTGTAAAACAGGCTGAATAATCAATCAATCAAAATATTTTAATAGACTGATTAGACAAGTAGTTACAATTTAGATCCTCGGACATGAGAAATGTTTGCATAGGCCTTACAGATGTTGGTCATGGTCTGGATGTATGTGATTGTGTTGTGTGTCTTTTTGGACATTCAAAATCGGATTCATATCTTACTGGGGAGAACTAGCTGAAGCGTTTATTTGTTTACATACACATATTAAATATTATTTATTTACACTTTTGCACACCACGTTATACTGAGGTAGTTGTATAAAAAAATACAAAATTCTAACAATATATAACATTAGAAAAATAAAAGTTCGGGAAAGGGCCATACACACATTATTAATATATATAAACGATATATAAATATGAATGTACGTATAACGTTCAATAAAATAATGTAACTCGAACGAGTCTATAAAGTATGAAACACAATGGCCTAGACTTACCATCGCTGGAAATTAACTACTAAAGCTAATGACATGAAATTGACTAGAAGGGGTACTGAGTAGTAGTTAGTATACCCAATAAAGAAGAGCCTTTAGATTTACTTCTTCTATGGATAAAATAATAGATGTAAGGGTGAAGTCCTGTTAAAGTTGAAATTGAAACATTTGGGGCGTTTCATTAGAAATGTCGAAACACATTTCATGCAGCCAGTGCATACAGCTTATGAAATTTCAAATCTCAGGGTTGTGTAAAGAGGAATTAATGTTGCTATGCGGGAAAAGCTCAATAAAAAAGCTAGTTGAAAATAAATCAAGAATATGCAGTGTAATGCTGGCTTTTATGGCTAACACACGTGACGGTTTGGTGTCGATGCACACTTATTATGTACTAAGCGTGATTTCAAAGAATAACTAATACAAAAATTAAATTATGCTTTTGATCCGACATTTCTCGTGTAACCTAAATTTCAAAAAAAAACTCTTTGTCTGCAGTTCAATTCTCTATACAAAATTTTCAATTATTATTTTCCTATTTTATTTCCTATTTAAAACGCGGTATGAATTTCTTCTTCTATAGATTGCGACAGCCATACTTGTTACGTTTGAAAGCAACTTTAATAATAAATAACTACTATCAAAACCACGAGACAAAAAACAAAACCTTTTGTAACCGACTTCAAAAAGAAGGAGGCTATAATTCGGTTGGTATACATATTTCTTTATGTATGCACACCGATTACGCCGAGATTTATGATTTGATTTACGTAATTCTTTTTTTTTCCAATGCAAAATAGCTGCCATTTGATCCCATAAAAATTTGATTCAGTTTAGCTCAGTAGTTTTATTTTAACAGCATTTTTGTTAACTCGGACGATGTCATTTTTATGTCTGTTACCTCAAAACTCTTTACTGGGTGTACCGATTTGAATAATTCTTTTTCTTTATATCGAAAGCTGGTGCTTGTCACTTGTCATTTAAATTTAATTGAGATCTGACGTGGACTTTTGGAATTATCTATAATAATGCATATTATACTTGACTTTTTTTTCGTCTACGTACGTTGTATTACTTGTAGATGTAATTGAAATCGGGTTTTTTGTTCGTTTGCGAGTAAACACAATTGTATACGAATCTTTATTTAATTTAAGTTATGTTTTTATACAGTAATAGCCTCAAGTTCCAGGAGTTTTCAACACAGCTACGCACAGCACGCTATCTTAAAATATATTTACGTATTAAATTAAAAAAAAAAATTTAGTGATAAAGATTATAATAAAACAACATCCTAGGGTATTATGACGTCATGTTTCATAAGAACGAAGCAGTAATTTAGTTTTAAAATAATACCTATTATACTGTAACTCTCAGAGACTAGATCGTTTAGGTATTAACGAAATAAAAGAATTCCATTGATCTATGCCTTGTATCTCTCATGCAAATTCACCATTGCAGGCCTTATCTTGGGAGGCTCAGTCTCGACATTTCTTAAGAGGCGTGCACGTTGAACCTCGTTATTGGTAGGTGCCGCCATATAAGGCAAGTAATGCGACAATAGTCTTTAAAAACATTTATACATTTCATTTCGGACCTTGATGTTGAGTTATACTTTAAGTATGACACAAGAAGATATATTTTTACGATTTTCGATAATTGATTGTATGAGATAAACGATTTATATAATGTATATAGTTTTGCAATGGAGCCACTCCTTGACATCGTTTTTAACGTTTTATAAATTAATACTTATGTATTAATTTTTTATTATTATTTAATCTATACTAATATATAAAGCTGAAGAGTTTGTTTGTTTGTTTGTTTGTTTGAACGCGGTAATCTCTGGAACTACTGGGCCGATTTGACTGCTTTCACTGTTAGCCCATTTATCGAGGAAGGCTATGTATCATCACGCTAAGACCAATAGGAGCGAAGTCCACGCCGACGAAGTCGCGCGCAGAAGCTAGTGTTCCTATAAACATAGTTGTTATGTAAAAATTCAACCAAAACCACCAAATTTGTCTACTTTTGCATTTAGTATATTAAATCGGATAATTTCATTCGAAAGTCTGCTTATTATTTTCTTACAAATATTTTAATGCGAAGCGAATTAAAACAATTTTAAAAAATACTCTTTTTGTGAAAACTACATATTTAATAGCGGATAGAGATATTCTCAAGTTTCAAACTTCCTTCTTTATTATAAGTACACAGAGTACACTAGATAAACAAGCAGACATCAACTGGTATTGAATGGTTTCTACTGCCTGTGGACATCTGCAACATTAGAGAAGTATCGGGTACAATAACTAAAATATAATAATTTTACTGTACACCCTACTTAAAACATCTGAAACATAAAAACAATACTACTACATACAAAACGATTCTAATGTGAACCTTAATAATACCAATGAAATAGATAATAAAAACAGAAAGCATCGCTGAAAGAACTATATACTACAAATTAATCCCATTAAGCAATAAGATGAAGATATTCAAAACGTACAGAACTCTAAATATATAAAGTTTAAATAGAAATGTGATCGTTGTAACGGTAACGCGTCTTGCACTCTCGAGGTCAGATGTTAGGTGTTCCAATTAAAGCGAGAACCGTATCCGCTACTATTACATCGCATGTCTTACTTATACTCGACAACTAAGAATAGAAAAGGAAACATAATATATATACTTTTTTTTCTAATGTTTACGCGAATTTCACTCATTATCTATACATATAATAAAATGGTAGAAAAGTCAAAACTGTACATTGAATATTTTTTTAAAAGAATACTTGGGGTGTGATCTACAATCGATACCGAAGCCAAAAATATAGTTTTTAGAATTTTTCTCCGTTTGTCTGTTTGTCTGTTTGTCTGTATGTAATATGTCCGGGATAAACTCAAAAAGTACTGCATGGATTTACTTCAAATTTGGCACGAATATTGTTAAGAAGTCGGGTCAGAACATAGGCTATATATTATCACGCTATCATCTACGGGGAACGAGCAGTGAACCTTTATTTCTTCAAATGTATGTCCGGGATAAACTCAAAAAGTACTGCATGGATTTACTTCAAATTTGGCACGAATATTATTAAGAAGTCGGGTCAGAATATAGGCTACATATTATCACGCTGTCACCTACGGGGAACGAGCAGTGAACGCACGCAGACGACGTCGCGGGCAGCAGCTAGTAATGAAATAACTTTTTCGGATTTTATCGCAGTTTATTTCCTCCCGTGACCATGGTTGCTGTAGGTAGTGTCCGAAACGTTCGGACATCTAAAAAACTTAACAAACCGCGGTAAAATCCGAATAAGTTGTTTCATTATAGTACCTACATATTTTTATGTATATAAAACGTTTTATTTTTGTTATTGTCATATATGTATATATGTTTTTAATTATTATGATATCTTTGACTTAAACGCTGTTTCATGCGAGATATTACCAATTTTTATATTAAAATAGGTACCGTTTTTTTTAAAGGAGCTAAGTTAGCTTAGTAGAGTAGTTTCATTTTTAATTGCAACTAGCAAACCTGGCGAACTCCGTTTCGCCACCAGATGGCTGTAAAAAAAAGATTTTCCCGCTTTTCTGTTGAAATTTTTCCTGAATTTTCTTTGCTATAAACCTCACGGAGCCCGAGACCTTTCTAACGAATGCAAAACCGTGGAAATCGGTTTGTGCGTTCTGGAGTTATAGCGTCAGGAAGGAAAACCCGACTTATTTTTATATAGTAGAGATATTTTTATATAGTAGATTAATATTTATTTAACAATTTTATTTAACAATTTTTGTACACTAGAAAGTAATATACAACAAATATCACAAAACATTGCTGGTACAAAGGCACTACTTATCCCATGATGGAATCTCTTCCAGTAGTCCTGCCACAGGAAAATTATAAAATAATCGCAAAATTAGCGTGTACAATAAAAATAAAGAAAAAAAATTACTAAAAAATACTAAAAATAAATATATATGATAAATACATTATTCTACTATTTAAAAGCATACATACAAAAAAAAAAAAAAGTATACACATAGATACAAATAATATAATACATACGGTAATATATTCTAATACGCATAAAGACACTTAATTAAATTGATTTGAGGTTATGATTGATTTAGATAGAATTCTCTCACTCTTTTCTTAAATAGTGATAATGTTTCACAATCGCGAATTTCGTATGGTAGGGAATTCCAAAGTCTAACGGAATGTGCAGTAAAGGAGTAGGAATAAAAATCGGTACGGTGAGTGGGTATCTGAAGAAGAGAACGTTTATGAGATCTACACGGAGAATCATTAGCGTGAGAGAAAGAGAAGCGGTCCCGTAGATACGAAGGAGAACAAGGATCAAAAAGAGTCTTAAAAAGGAAACAAAGTATTCTATAGTTTCTACGATGGCGGATAGGTAGCCATTGGAGCTGCTTACGAAAGTGACTTACATGATCATATTTTTTTAAGCCGAAAATGAAACGCAAGCATGAATTTTGTAGTCGCTCAAGTCTGTTAAGTAATTCTTCGGTGACATCTAAACAAGTAACATCAGCGTAATCAATGATTGGATGTATGAGAGTTTGCACGAGAGAAACTTTGGTCTTGAAGGGTAAAAAATTTTGTAGGGCCTTTAGAGAATGGAGCGAAAAATATACCTTACGACTGATCTCATTGATATAGGCATTCCAGTTAAGATTGGAATCTAAAACAACGCCTAAGTTCTTAGCCGAGTCGGAAAAAGTAATAGGAACGTCGTCGACGATAATAGGGGGTAGGTCAACTATATCAAGTTGAGAGCGAATGCGTTTACTACCTATGACTAACGCTTTAGTTTTTCCCGGGTTAACAGTAAGACCGAAACTATCAGCCCATTCAGTAATACGCCTTAGATCATCATTGATAGAGGCAATGGCAGACGTGACATCATGTAACTTAAAATGGCGATATATCTGCAAATCGTCAGCATATAAGTGGTATTTGGAAGATATGACCTTAGTGATCGAGTTAATAAAAACAGAGAAAAGAAGAGGGGAAAGTACGCCACCTTGGGGAACTCCCACAGTAAGATTGCACCAGTTGGAATAAGATGTATTTACTTGAACACGCTGTGAGCGATTCCGAAGATAAGATTCAAACCACGCTAACGCGGAGGAAGAAGTATTGATAGATTTTAGTACGCCAAGAAGGATGTCGAAGTCGATAGAATTGAAAGCATTACTAAAATCAATTAGTATCAGGATAGTTAATGATTTATTCTCCATGGCTAAGCGAATGTCGTCAGTTACGTTGATAAGAGCAGAAGTTGTGCTATGGCCTGGGCGAAAACCAGATTGATACGAATTAAGAAGATCATTAGAATATAAAAAGAAAGAGAACTGCTTGTGGACAATGCATTCAAAAACTTTAGATAGAGTAGGCAATATGGAAATAGGGCGGAAATTAGCTAAAGACGAAGGATTATTAACTTTAGGCAAAGGAATAACATTTGCTAGTTGCTAATAGTTTAATTTGTAAAGTGATGATTCGACTTTTGAAACCTAGTTCAATGAATTATTAGTAACACTATAATTTTGTTTTTAAACGCTTGTTTTGGATGATTATTGATTACCGATACTAGCTTAATATAGCGTACGCACAAAATATGTCGTCCTATTATTTTAAACAGCAACACCGAATTTGAGAACATTTTTTCCCATCTATTTTATAAAGTTTAGTTTTTTTAAATAAGCCATTATCGAAAATAAAGACGAATTATCCCAAACGAAAACAATTCAACCATTAATTTCCACTACTTTCCTTCTAAAAATAGTGTAGGAAAAACTACAAAACTTGAGACAGCACTTTATCAATCTAAAGTGTTATATAGCAATTTAGTCTAAACACTTTTGGCTGAGGCACCGTCTGGCGAGATTTTTTACGACTCTGAAGGGACGTGGATATAGCGTGTTGTTGACCTTTCTTGACCGGTCCCGGTTTCCGATCGCTTTTATCTTAAATCCTTCTGGAAACTACTCGAAATGCTATCCGACGTAATTGTTGCAGTGAAAGCCGTTTAATACACTTTATGAGATAAATGTTTTGCAGCAGCAACGCATATTTATAATATCTGGTTTCGAAGAAGTTAAACACATTCTTCGTGATGTTTCGGGTATATTCGGAAGTAGTCGCCCCGCGCTGCTTTTCTTGCGTTTTTTCATTGCTTGTCAATTTGTCAGACAGTTTGACGTTTATAATTATTGTTCGGCTGTTGATTATAGGATATATTATGATGGTATCCAGTCATCAGAGGCTAGCAAAAAAACTGCTCACATAATTACGAGTCCCATAAATAATGTTGACTTTCTGCGTTGTATTTTAGCTGCCTATCAGTTGCAACAGCTTTGCTCGCGTATAAGTTTATCAAACTTCAGAGACAAATTTTAAAAAGAATAACGAAATTTAAATGCCGTCTGTTAAACATATTTATATAACTATTTATATATATATTATATCTACGACAATTTTATTATTTTGTAAAGCAGCTTTAACGAAAATATTATATTTTTATCGCATATGTTGAGCATTATAGTCCGGGATCCCTAGTACATTTTTTTCACTTGATTACTGTCAAGCTAATTTTCCGGGAGTAGCTTCATTTTAATGAGACGAACAAAATTTTCCTCTACGAAAACTCTCGATTGTAGTAGGTAATGGGTAGCTTGGGATAGAGCAGCAGTGAGCGTAGGACCGGGATAACGTACCACGCAATTTGTAGGACAATATTACTATTAAATTATATAAATATTAACTAACTAAACTATTATGCTTAGTTACAACTAAAATATTTATTTTATTAATAAATTACGCACACATTATAAATAAATATTTTTTTAAACAAAGAATAAAAGTAGTTTTCGAGAATAGTCAAAATTCTTTGTCGAAAAAGACGCGTCGCAGACATAATAACTTACTCGTATCTTAGTAGACGTCCTTGGGAACATCAATAGTTGTTCAGCTCAGTGGCTTAACAAGAACTCGAACTATAAGCACTCGCGACGAAAACTTCAAGAATTGTTAAACTTTGTGGAAAGTTGTCGAATGGTGTAGCTATTTTTTTCTTGCAAGAAAAATCGGAAACCTATAAAAGGTTTAGCCAAGTTAATTGTTATAACTTGTATAAATTTGATAGTTAATGTAGTAACGAACGCATGAAAAAAAATAACGAAGAGTTATTATAGAACTTAGGTATATTATTTCATAGTAATAGCATAATTAGATAGTTAATATTAAAAAAGTTATCCAGATTTTTACCTAAACCATTGCAAAATGCTTTTTATATTTTTTGTTCCATCGAAAACTTCGAAAATTCTCGAAGTCTTAAGAAAGGTAGACTTTTTCTATACAAAGACCCAACACTCCCTTCTCTTTGAGTTATCAACCCTAAAGAACAGCATCTAACCAACAACCTTCTTGACGTCATTCTAAGCTCATTTAAACTAATCGATTGTGATGTGGATTGGTCCTTTCCTAAGATTTTCCTGGAGTACTTTAATATACATTCTTTCAAGTTTCGAGTGAGGTTCAAGTATCTGCAAAGCCGTATACTACACGTGATCTCTTATCTGACAGGAGCACGTTTTTTCATTTTCTTTCTCAAATAAATTAATGAAAAAGTACCAAGATATGTTTTCGTATCGTAGTTTCGTGTCTTTGTACCGCAATATAAGAAAAAAATCTTTAGTTAAATTATTTTAATGCCCATAAAAATATTTAACTGAAACGAAAATTAACAATTCACTTACGAAAACATCGTTAAAATATAAAATAAATCAATGGCAGCTATTTTTAACTGACTTCGATTTGACAAAAAAAAAAAACGAAACATAAAAAATATGCTCACAGTTTAATGCACTTACAATAAAATTTCATATTGGATACAGAAAGAAATAAATACGATTAATGAACGTAATTGTACGCCTCTTTGAAGTTTATTACCAAGACATGATACAAACAAGCTTATTAAAAGAAAATATAAAGAATCGACAATAAAAAATATATTTTTAGTAACCATCGTTTTTTTATTATTATTATTATCAGACACCGTACTTTATACTTTTGTAAATCGAAAACAGATCTATTTAAAACTAGCTCTTCGTTCGAGTTGAAATAATACAAGAACCGTACATTTTTCTAGAATAAAAAGTAACCTTTTCCATACTATAGTCTTATCTTCTTATCAAATTCCATCCAAATCCAAGCAGCTCCAGTATTGATTAAGCATCAAATCTGCAGCTATGCAATCTAAATATGGAATGTAAATTAAAAAGTAAAGTTTATTGAGATCAGTCGGCCGTATTTTAGTTTCGGGTGTGGTGCTCTAGCTGATGTACCTCGTTCTTGGGTTTGATCCCCGGCAAATATTTATTATAAATCTATTTCATATACTAACCATATTATTGATTTATAGTTAAATATAGCTATTATTAATAATGTAAACTATAAAAATAATTAAATGTATTTAATTCGTTTTATTTTTTACTAGCTTCTGCGCGCGACTTCGTCGGCGTGGACTCCGCTCCTATTGGTCTTAGCGTGATGATATATAGCCTATAGCCTTCCTCGATAAATGCACTATCTAACACTGAAAGAATTTTTCAAATCGGACCAGTAGATCCTGAGATTAGCGCGTTCAAACAAACAAACAAACAAACAATCAAACAAACTCTTCAGCTTTATTATATTAGTATAGATTTGATGTTACCCACACATGAGGAAATTATAAACATTTTTAAAATCATATCAAAATTTTTTTTCGATCCAGCGGGATTTGAACCCGCACCTTCTTAAGTTCTGACGTGCCGTGTCCGCGCTCTGCCAACTGAGCTATGGATCCACATCAAGCTGGATTATCATCAAATGTATTTAGTTGGTGAGGCACTAAAATAATTAAATAGTTTTATGAAAATGTTTGTGGTGGTCTGTGCGATTTTGTTGTGTGTGTATCCGGACTCTCTGTACATGATTCACATCCTACCGCGGGGGATTGAATCATTTTTTTCATTTATTATTGTTATCTATCCATATAATAAAATGGTAGGAAAGTCAAAACTGTACATTGAATATTTTTTTAAAAGAATACTTGGAGTGTGATCTACAATCGATACCGAAGCCAAAAATATAGTTTTTTGAATTTTTGTCTGTTTGTCTGTTTGTCTGTATGTATGTCCGGGATAAACTCAAAAAGTACTGCATGGATTTACTTCAAATTTGGCATGAATACTATTAAGAAGTCGGGTCAGAACATAGACTACATATTATCACACTATCACCTACGGGGAACGAGCAGTGAACGCACGCAGACGACGTCGCGAGCAGCAGCTAGTTTCTAATAAAAAATATTTATTAGACAAAAGCTAAGCAGTTATACGTGTCTATAGCTTAAGAATAGTTTAGTTTTCATATAAATAATATGTAAACATGAGAAGATGATAAAAAAATCAAATTGAAACTTGGGATGGTTTCACTTCAGTCATTACTATATCGGTATAGAGCGGTGTCTTTTGTTTCTCCTACATACGAATTATATTTAAGGTTCCGTTAACAAATGATGTCTACGAAACCGCATGTCAACTTTGGAATCTTAATTAGTCTCTACCTAGAGACTTGAAGCCATCAAAATAAAAAACAGGGTAAGTATTATTATGGTCCAATAAAAACACAACATAAAATAAATAAACGCCTCATAATCAACGTCGGATCCACCACTAGGATTTTCTACTTTGTCGGGGGTTCGGAAACACGTATAGGTAATACACAAGCACAACGCCCAGACCAAGGCATACATCTGTATGGCTAATACCACAGACTAATACAAACGTATGCCATGTGCGGGAATCGAACCCGTGACCGACAGCGCAACAGACAAGCTAGTGCTGTGACCGTTGCGCTAACGCGTCGTCGAAATAAAAAAAAAATTGAGATTGAATTAAACGAAACGTACTTTACAAATTAGTTTTTTTTTTTACTTTTAATTAATATGTCATTTTAAATATTAAAGATATACTGGACACTCTTGTGACAGAATCCAACTGGCACTTGATCGGATTTTTATAAAATCTTTTCAACATCGAGCACTCCAAGAGAATATATACTGATTGAAAAATAAAACTGTAATGGAATGGAAGCTGCTGCTATCTTACAATGTGATTTGTAGTTTTATTTTGATAGCGCATATTCTGAACAAAGAGTACTTACTTATTTTATATTCCAAATTCAAAATTTTAACATACCTATTTTATCTGTTGTTTACACATATAATTTGATTAAAACATAGGTAAATAATGTTTAATTATCTGTGTGATGATTATTGTGGAGATTATTTTAATTTATCGAATAAACAGTTTATTGTCAGTGTAGTCAGTCAGTTGATTTTATGTCGATAAAAATTATTTAAAGATTCAGGGTCATTCTTAGCACGCCAAGGCATTAATAATTAATATCAAAAAGACAATAAGCAATATTAATATCTTGCTTAGCGATAGCAATAATTTCAATAATTCTTATGGTTTTTTTCAAACTGTATTTTGAAAAAGTTATTAGAAAAAAGTCTTGAAATATTTTTATGTTCATATGCTATTTTAATTGTGCTGTGTGGTTACGGCACTAAAAAATGTAGCCACCCCCTCTCTTCACGTGGGTGTCGTATGAGGCGACTAAGGGATAACACAGTTCTACTACCACCTTGGAACTTAAAAAGTCGACGGATGGCGGGATAACCATCCACGCTGGCTTTGAAATACACAGGCCAAAGACGGGCAGCAGCGCCTTCGGTGCGACAAAGCCAGCGCTGGGTCACCAACCCGCCTGCCCAGCGTGGTGACTATGGGCAAAACACATGAGTTCGCGTCATAATGTCGGGCGCGAACTTGTGGAGGCCTATTTCACAGTGGACTGTGAAAGGCTGAAGTGGTGGCTATTTTAATAACAATTTGTAATGCAAGCAATTTCATACGTATTTAGACACGTATAGTTTTGATTAAATATCAGTTGCATGGCTCCTTCGTTATCGGTCATAGTGTACAGTTATTATAGCCTGTTAATAGCCTCAATAACTACACTTTCCAACTCAAACGAAACTCTTAAAGCCGATTTGAAAGACTATAATCACCAAACACATTAATACCATCAGACACATTTAAATTTATTACACTTAAATACCATAGACACGATATCATAGGTAAGATAGCGCTCGAGGACAAACATTTTAAACAGGTTATAAACGAGTTAGATCCACGGGACCCAGACGTCTAAACAACGCTAAAAACTCTAAAACTAAACGAATTCCTATAACAAAGCCGGTCCGCGGGTTCAATACTTACGTGTCGCCTTTGTTGAAATATTTCGCACGAAAAATTCGCATCGTTCAAACATTCGGTACAGCCAAAACATGCGTGCGTCAACACAGCGCTTGAAATGTTTATAATGTTAATGCACTTAAAACATTTTTATATTTTGTACCTATCAGTTAACGAATAACGTGGCTTAACATTGTAAAGCTTTACAATTTATTTATTTTAACTAATTACTATTGCATTAGAATCTGTTTTAAATGGTTAATTATTTACTTAAACTTTTTTTACTCGTAAATCAATTAAAAAAGATAATTTTCTGTGTCCTATAACAGCGTCAAATAAAAAATACGTGTTTATTCGTTTTCTGCAAAACAGACTAGACCAGGGAGGTTTACCTGAAGTAGAGCACACACACACATAAAGCAGGAAATATCCTGCTCAAAATCTGGAGTAGCCCAACTCGGGAAGTACCTCGACCTTACAGAAGATCACAGCTAAATAATACTGCTTTCAAGCAGTATTGTATTTCTGTTGATAAGTAAGGTGACCGGAGCTCCTGGAGGGAGATTGGGGGTAGGGTCGGCAACACGCTTGTGATACTTCTGGTGTTGCAGGCGTCTATAAACTACGGTAATATTTTACCATCAGGTGAGCCGTACGCTTGTTTACTGACCTAGTTGTATAAAAAAACTTCCCATACTCATATTCGCATCATAGACTTTTGCTATGGCCGTCATAATTGATAATATATGCCCTATAAGTATATGTACCGCTATATGTATCGGTGTCATTAAACCAGCTCTGATCTTTGCGTATCATTACATAGTATAAAACGAAGTCGCTACCCGCTGTCTGTATGCTTAGATCTTAAAAACTACGCAACGGATTTTTATGCGGTTTTCTTTAGTAAATAGAGTGCTTCCAGAGGAAGGTTTATATATATAATACATGCATAATATAGTAGAGGAACACAGATAGTTTTTTCAACCGTGCGAAGCCGGGCGGGACGCCTTGTAAATAATAAGTAAATCATAATATTCTGTGAACTTCGCTAGACCAATAGCCTAAAATTAAATTAAGGAGGGCACCGGGATTATTTATAAGGATTCTAAAAAATGATATTTTACAAAAATATAAACTAAACCACAACATCCAATTAACGAAAAACTAATAAAATAAAATAAAAATCCTATATAATTTTACGTCTCTCTGAATTTAGAGCTAAAGACGAAAAAATAACAACTTTAACGAAACAACATAAAAACAGAAAATAAATATAAAAACTCAAACGTTTTATACGCAGAACAAATAAGCAATAATTTAAATTTTTTAATGATTCGTTACATTTTAACACGCACATTAAAGGACAAAGGGTCACTTGTATTCGGGCGTTCATTACACGCGAAATATGAGAGAGACGTAACGGTACTCTTAAGTAGTCCAATGGTCTCGTTCTCGGTCATTAAAACAAAATATTTATACGGTATAATTGGTTTTAAATATCGCAGTACTTAATTTTAAGCGAAGGTTTTAATTAAACATATCTTAAAAAATGCTCTCACGTGTAAATCGATATAAACATAATAAGACGTAAGTTTTTTATTAACGCTCTAATATCGTAATCGATTGAAATTATTTGAAAAAATACAAACAGCGAATATAGAACCTCCGCCTCTTTTGATAAGTTAAAATTTATACCTTTTTAAACTTTTTTATAGTCAAAAATACAATTATTGCAGCCTGTTCACCGGTTACTGGTAAAGCTCTGTGACGTGGGATAATATGAAACTGAGTTAGGGCAGAGCAAGAAATTTCCTGCTCATAATCTGGAGCAGTCCGACTAGGCCACTAGGGTATTACCTGAGGACCTTACAGAAGATCACAGCTAAATAATACTGCTTTCAAGCAGTGTTGTGTTCCTGTTAATTAGTAAGGTGACCAGAGCTCCTGAGGGGAATTGGGGATAGGGTCGACAGCACACTTGCGACGCTTCTGGTTTTTCAAGCGTCTATAAACTAAGGTAATCGCTTACCATCAAGTGAGCCGTACACTTATTTGTCGACCTAGAGGTATAAAAAAAAGCGATATATTTTTCGTTTACACTGTCAAACTCTACTTTATGTCAGATATATGTTATTAGAAACATCCGATACAAAACTTGTAGTTTATTAGTTGTGGTCAAAAAGGCCGTTAGAGCCTCCTGCGGATAAGGACAATCTTATCCTATATATGTATATACATAATATATAATAGTTATGAAGAGTTCCTAATATTTTGGCACTACTGCATTTGCCACTACATCCCTGTAGTAACCATACAATACCACATACAGTGTACTACTGTGTACGTATATACTTCCGTAGGTACCTACGTATAAATTTTTAAAAATACTAATTTTTTTTTTCAATATACCGATGTTCTACACACACAGATTGATATCTGCCTTTTAAAGCGAGCATAAATTACTCTCCTAGCTAACTATTTTTATTACCGTATAATAATGATCAGTTGAATGTTGAACACGTAATGAAGAAACGAAAGTGTTCTCACGTTTCAGAAAAGATTACACATATGACATCATTTGAAAAAAAATACCAAATTTTATATGCCGATTAGTATTATAATATAAATCTAATTATAGTGTTGACATAAACTTCACCTGTCGTACACCTGACCCGACACCTGCATATGTAATAATATTTAATAAGTATTTAATTTTGATTTTATGTTTAATATTTTATATGTTAATTAATGAGGGAATCATAAAATTCCCAATATATGTATGTATAGTAAAAAATTAAAAAGCAACTTTTTGGTAATGCCAAAACACATAAAATCTTTTTGTAATTACATTTAACCATTCTTTTTACTTTTACGTTTATTGGTTTTTCTTTTTTGATATAAGCAATACAAAGTATGGAATTATTAGGGGGACGGGCGCTTTTGTGGGACGCAACCTTCGTTGACACACTTGCTCCGTCTCACGGAAACAGCCTAAAAAGCGGGAGCCACAGTGGAAAAGGCTGAAATGACCAAACGGCACAAATTTTCGTCACTAATTAAAAATTATTCTTTGTGCCGTTTGCAGTCGAAACACTTGGGCCTTGGAGTAGCAGTGCTAAAAATTTTTTTTAAGAGATAACTCCTCGTCCTATTGCCTCCAATGGTGACAAGAGGGCTGGTGCATTTTTTGTCCAGAGAATCGACATGGCGATTCAACGGGGAAACGCTGCCAGCATTCCTGACACCATTCCACGCGGACATTATTAATACCATAACTGTCTGTAAATATTTAGTTCTTGAGTTATGAATCGTAAATGTGTATAATTCACAGGTATAGTTAGTTTTTTTTTTTTTTTTTTTATGTAACTAGGTTGGCAAACAAGCGTACGGCTCACCTGATGGTAAGACCGTAGCCTATAGACGCCTGCAACACCAGAAGCGTCGCAAGCGCGTTGCCGACCCTATCCCCAATCCCCCCAGGAGCTCTGGTCACCTTACTCACCAACAGGAACACAATACTGCTTGAAAACAGTATTATTTAGCTGTGGTCTTCTGTAAGGTCGAGGTACTACCCCAGTCGGGCTGCTCCATATTTTGAGCAGGAAATTTCCTGCTGTGCCCTACCTCAGTTAAGCTAGTAATTCAATATAGACTCCAGACAGACTTACGGCCTAATTTTTAAAAGTTGTATTAATGTAAATAAAGGATGCTTGGTAAATATAATTGTGTTTAGTTGTAAATATAGTTGCTCGCAAACGAAAAAAAACCGACTTCAATGACATCGACAAGTAATACAACGTAATAAGACGAAAAAATAATCAGGTAAATACGCGCTATTAAAGATTACTCAAAAAGTTGTTATCAGATCTCAATCTAATTTAAACAAGACTACATGACAAGTATTAGCTTTCGATTAAAGTAAGAATCATTAAAATCGGTATACCGAGTAAAAAGTTATGCGGTATAATACAACGTAGGTCGACGAAAAAGTAGTTAAGTAAATACGCATTATTGGGTATAACTCTAAAAGTACTTGTCAGATCTCAATTAAATTAAAATGGGACCACATGACACGCAAAACCTTTCAAATAAAATAAAATTGATCGAAATCGGTCAACCCAGTCAAAAGTTCTGAGCGAACATACATAAAAAAAAAAATAACAATACAGTCGAATTGAGAACCTCCTTTTTTGGAGTCGGTTAAAAATCTACGGATACGGAGCATGTCTCAATAAACCGCTCTGGTGTAGTGATGCGTGTAGGGCTGTAGGCACCTAAAACACCGACGGTATAAGGGTTCGATTCCCGCTCGGGATGAATATTTGCATTTGTACAAATATTTGTTTCCGATTTAAATTTTTATCCTTGTGGGTCTCCCACCGTGCCCAGAGAGCACGTTAAGCTGTCTGTCCCGGTTGTTGTAATAAATCTGATAGCGATCGTTACTCATAGTAGGGAATGTATCCGCCAAACCGCAATGGAGCAACGTGGTACATTAAGCTCTAATCCTTCTCCTACATAGAGAAAGAGACATTTAAATGAAATGAAAATAAAATAACCTAACTTATATAACATTTCGAACTGTAATAGAGTTTTAGAATTATTTAATATACGACTCATATCGCATTACAAACACGTCGTGCGCAAATCGGCGACATCTTTTCATGATTCATAAAGTTATTTGAAATCGCGATTCCGTTTTGTTGTAAAGAGCATTACACATTGAATTATATTATTGTTTTTATTCGTTTAAACGTTGTAGTAACATTAGTAAGGAATTACTTAAAACCATATCAATGATAGCAATAAGAATTTTTGAAGTAAAACTTCTTTACGCACGATTTACTTGGGGAGTAAGCTGGTGAATGCGTGATGAGAGCGTTACGAAAAGTGTGATTGGGCGAGGCGAACGGAAGTTGAGAGAAAGAAATAAGTTAGTGAACATAGAAAGTTTAACTTCAGTCATGTGGTCTTAAAGCACGTTCGTTTTTTTACCCGACTGCCAAGGAAGGGTTATGTTTTTCGCGCGTATCTTGTATGTATGTATGTATGTATGTACGTAATATTCTTAATTACCTCATTTCTCTAGAACCGCTGAACGGATTTGCATAATTGAGATATCGTTAGATTTGTCTTAGCAGCCCAAGTGTTCTTAGATAGGTGACATTAAAAAAAACAAACATGGCGGCTGTACGAAGCCATTGTAGTTAATGAAGAAATAATTTTTTTTTTAGAATACTATAGTATGGGTATCAAATTAAAGGGCTCAATACAAGGATTTCGAAAATGTATATTATGATTATTATTACCGTAATAATAATAAAGAAATACAATAAGAAAGTTTAAAAAATGTTGACTTTGCTCTTTCCGTTTTTTACGCAGGCGGGTTTTTTGTTTTCTTTTAATTATATTACTTGTTATCCGTATGATCTATAAATCACCACAGCTATCTATAAGTAATCACAGCTTCTGCGCTATTTTGATAGTGATTATTATTGGGATGGCAGCAGCCAACAACAGTTTGCTATCCTAATGGTATACAAAAAATATGAACTCGTAAAGTAACTATAATATGTATGTAGGAGTCTTATATTGATGTTAAATATTAATATATGTTTTGATTCTGTGTCGAGAGTTGAAAGAAAACCGTTTTAATAATTAAATGAGATCTTCATTTTAAAATTGTATCTTTTCTGCAGTTTTAGCACAATTATAGCCCTGAAGCCTTCTTGAGAGTTTTGAGTCAAATTAGAACAAATTAAGCGTTCTAACTAAGAGAACGTAATGAGTAATGTTCAATTGATACAATTATGGCCAATACAACTGTATATATTTTAAGATAATTATAGATTATATTACTATTCAATACCTTATTGAAAACAAAACAAAACTTAAAAAATGTACATAACTGAAAAAAAATAAAACAATTTATTTTAAACGTGCCTTTGGAATAATTTATTGTGGTTCATTTGCCATCAGCACACAAAGTAATAAGTAATTATCTGTTATATCCTACCATTTCACACAGTCCCGATCGGTGGTATTATAAAAACAGCAATTATTTATTATGTTCGCCAAAGCCTAATCAAGATTTTAATATAGATCTGAGTGAGATGGAGATATATATAACTATCTCTCTTACTCGTCGCGAATAACTGTCATTCAATACTGCATAATCAATTCTCGTTGTAATCTCGATCGCCGATCAATCTCCTCGCGATTTGACGTGACTCGACGAAATTCCCCTCTCAGTGGACAGAAGTGTAAAATATTATACAAAGTATTGAATTGACATTTTCCACTGACGGTTATCACGATGACGTAAAGTGGCGTCGTTTCGTCTTCTGACAGTTACGCGGAATAATCGGTACTGTTCATTGCATCTGCAAATCAATTATACCTTATTATATCAAGTTGATTTCGTCAAGACAATTAAATATTTCATGGCCAAATTATAGATTGAAGTTACTTAACACGTTCGCTGCAGCAGTAACTTTTCAATACTTTCCATTCCTTCGGTACAAGGCATATACACCTGGTAATGAAAATTTCATTGTGGCGGCACAAGGCTTATATAGGTAGGTACATTGGATTCTATTTTAATAGTACATCTTAGACATATATTCATTTCTTTCCTACACCGGACCATGTTAAAGTTAGACTTCCGCACGACAAGGAAGTTTATACTTTTCTTAGCCGCACTGTAAGCGTAGACGTATACAAGGTGTTTAGACCTGGTTTCGCACTGAACGTATCACGAAAAGTTCAAGTTGTTTGGTTGGGCATCTCTAGTTATCAATTCTGTGATTTAATACAATAAAAATATATATAAAGCAATATTGTTTGGCTTATTTTCTTTTCTGATTTTTTTGTTGTTGTTCGTTTATATGTCCAGAAAATAAAGCTGCACTTTTGAAAATAAATCAGATTTGTATGAGATAATTAACTCGTGATCCTAATCAAAATTAATTTAACATAAACTAAAAGAAACAAACAAAAGTTAAAGCATGTTTATCGCATAATTATGGGAACCCGAAAGCAATTACGTGAAATAACGAAACAAAAATTAATAGCCACGAAATTATCCCTAATGTCAGTGTACGTTACCCCTAATAAGTTATTCGTTCGCATTTCCCTTGAGTCTGTAAGGTCGTCGGTAACGGTAACTGCACAAGACGTGAAGTTCACAGGGCAATCGTCTTGAGCAATTTATGTCTGTTGAGCAAATTGTGCGATGCGATTTGATAGTAAATCTGCGACTGCGAAGCAATTTTTGTTGATTTTTCTAGCGACCATAACGCTCATGATTGCGACTCTATTTACTCGTAGTTAGCATAATACAGATTGTCAGTTTATCAAAAGTTTCTTGAAAGAAAATTTGAACTATAATATATTTGTTCTTAGACCGAGAGCCAAGGAGGGCCAGACTTTCGTCATTTCATAAAAGCTGAAAGTTTCTCAGTGCATGCTCCCAACACAGATCGAAGCAATGACCAAATATGAAGTTTAACTCATGGTTACTTTGGCAGATACCAGGTATGATGAAGGCCTAGCCCTCATGGGTTCTTGGGTTATCTACTTAGTCGTTTAGTTTTTTAAGTTAGTAGGTAATATTATTTTTTTATCTACAACTTAGATCAGTTCCCACGAGGAGTATTATTGTCAGTATTATCGTCTGACATTATTCACTCAACAAGATTTCTAAGGTAAAGGCATATTGCCTTAGAAATCAAATTGTATTAAACTGGTCCAAAGCGAATATATTATTAATCTTTGTATAAAATATCTAAACTTTTAGTTTTTTACTTCCCTATATATGCCTATCGTAGTAAAATAAGAAAACAATCGTTTCAACATAAATTTAAAAGCAAAATAGAAACAGATATATGTAAAGAAAGTTTGAAGTCAGCAGGAGTCATTTTATTTCTATTCAATTTATATGCAAAGTATCAATATTTTTTATGATATTGGGCGTATCTACATAGCAACGGAAGTGTGACAAAAAGTATAATCTCATAATGTGACATTATAAAATATTTATATTTAATAAAATTGTTGTTCTAACCCAGATTTGACTTCTTTTCATATTTCTCACAATATTGTATGTTCAAGTAAATAAATAAATAAAGGCTTTACATGCAAAGGGCTTCACTAGATTTTAAATTCCGCGTCAAGGATTCGTCGTAAAAAGTCGAAAACGCACGCAATGCACAAGCACATACACATACATTTTTCTTTCATGAAATTTTCTTTGCCTCATGGGACTATACCCGTGCAAAATCCAATTCCGCTGGAATATCGCCTCTATTTATTTAGCTGTTTGCGTCAATTAGGCGTGCGTTACTTTAGCTAATATTTTTTTTTATGTAACTAGGTTGGCAAACAAGCGTACGGCTCACCTGATGGTAAGACCGTAGCCTATAGACGACTGCAACACCAGAAGCATCGCAAGCGCGTTGCCGACCCTATCCCCAATTCCCCCCAGGAGCTCTGGTCACCTTACTCACCAACAGGAACACAATACTGCTTGAAAACAGTATTATTTAGCTGTGGTCTTCTGTAAGGTCGAGGTACTAACCCAGTCGGGCTGCTCCATATTTTGAGCAGGAAATTTCCTGCTGTGCCCTACCTCAGTTAAATAATAATACCTCAGTTAATAGCATAAATTTTTTCTAATTATTCTTCATAATTATCTTCGTCCTTACAAATTATCGCATTTGCTTTATATGAGGGGGGAGAGATTTGAAATTTCTATCCACATTATTCAAACCCCTCTGCAATTTTAAGACAGTCTTTGATAAATTAATCAATCGTGAGAGCTTGAACAAACGCGCATAACCTGTGCTTCAAGATTTCACATTTTTGTATCTAATTGGTAAAACCAACTCGGCAAATTGCACTGAATGTAATTTAAAAGAAGACGTTTATCACGTTATGGTAGAATGTGTTCGGAACGAAGTCGAAAGATCAATTTTGCAAGTGAATTTGTATGAGGTTGGCAAGTGTAACTGTATTCTGGCTTACCCGCTGTCGGAGGAAGCCAGAATGTTGTATAAAATTGTGAAAGTAGCTGTTAAATAAAAATAAATAATAAAGCAATAAAGAATTAAAAAAAAAGATCACCGGGATCTTGCCTTTAAACCAGGAAAGTAAATGAATCTAGTATATTTTTGACGATGAACTGCCGCAGTGATCTCGATGAGCTATTTTTCCTACTAACAGACATGGCTTCGATCCCTGCTCTTACCAAATGTTTGCATATACCATACAGATATATGTCATCTAGACTTTTGTAGTTATGTTGCGTGTTCCCAAACTCCAAATATAAGATTATCATCCACATAGAGGATGTGAATATACTGAGCTCAGTGTGTGTGTATTCCTTTCCTGTGCAAAGTAAAAGATTAAAATATGACATACATTTCCAATTAAAGTGAAACATATAGACCATTTTGTGGAAATATATATTTCCGTCTGGGTTAAGCCATCGGTCCCGGTTGTCATCATAGACACCTAATAGGAACCATTACTCATAGTATATATATCCTGCGAGTTTGCGGATATATTCCCTACTATATCCGCAATCCGCATTGGAGCAGCGGCGTGGTGGATTAAGCTCCGACCCATCTTCCGCAATGAGAAAGAGCCTATGTCCAGCAGTGGGATATTACAAACTGATTATCAAATGATACTGTCTCTAATATTATAATCTCAAAAAAACATAATTATATACTAGATACACGAAGACTATAAAATATAAGATAAAAAAAAATATTAGCTCAGCATTTATATGAACAATTAATTTAAAAACAAACTAGTAGACAAAAAAATCTCGTCTATTTTTTACTGTCTGTGGTCGTGACGTCATCGCTAAACTCTGTATCGGGTGATGCCCGAACAAGGCCACAGCAGCCGTTACACAAAGACGCCGATGTTCCGACACGAACTATAAAAAAAGGAACGTAGGACATTCGCTGATAAAAGCCGTCTTGTTAAATTTACAAGCTTTTACAAGCTCTATTTTATTCTGCTGTTATATAATTTTAACGACGTTCTCTCCATTTTGTAAATTCATACCATATGATCGTAGGATCAAAGCTGGCACTGCAGACTTTTCAAGTGCTTTATATATCTTTAAAATTAAACTTACACTATGTGCACCTTAGCACTTGCCCTTCTTGCCCTTGCAAGAATTATGAAGAAAGTTGCATGTTTACATGTTGCGCCAGCGCAATTGATAAAACTTCAAGCCCTCCTTTTTAAAAGCTGCTTTGTACCTATACCTACTTACCACATAAAATTTAGTAAATTAAAAATACATGATACATCTTTATATTTCTAAACAATTGGCTAACCCCGGGTATTTCACTGAGTTTATCCCCAACTGGACATAGGCTTTCATTGTGACCTTTTCACTTCCAAGGGCCCGTGCCAGATACCAGCTACTCTCCGTGACCCAATAAAACAAAATGTTTTCCTAGTAAATTGTCAGAAAACATACAATAATAAAGCTTTGGGATTTAAAACAACAACAATCATGGGCATTTCTATGTTTTCTTCCGCCGCTGCGCTGGTTTAAAAGCCTCTGGATTGGAACGGATTTGGCATCAATATTAATGGCAAGTTTCATCATTTGCTTTTGATTTTGCTAGCGACCTTGTCATATTGGTGGAAACAAACTTGTGTAAAATCTCAACATGGAGCCTAAAAATGTAATTTCTATTTCCAGACTAAAGAAATTTTATAAGCGAGTCCTATAAGTCTACAAAGTATTTAGTTTAGCGTAATTTTAGTTTAATTTATTTTGAAGAATACGAATAAATTTACGAGTACTACCGCGTTCCTATAGCTGCGTATTTCTAAAGCATAAACGCAGTCGTCACGCGAAGTGCGTATCTTGTAATACGACATGCAACACTTCCCACTGACACGTGATTATAATATTAAGGTTCTATACGTAGTATACATACAGAATGTTTAAAATTTTGTACCAAAGTAATAATATGTACAAATTTGTTTAAGCGTTTTAACCTCAGTAAGAAACTTATTTATATAATTACCTTACTTTATTTAAACTGAAACAACAAAATTAGATAAATTAATTCATAGCGACTGCACTGTAAAATTGAGGAAAAGATTTCTTAAGAGAGAACGCTTCTTATGGTGATTAAAAAATCCTGCATTCAATCAGTAAGTTAGACACACGCGGTCCAGAAAACTGATGACGGTTTTATTTTTCCCCCTTAATGTTGACATCTTACCACATCTCTAATACAAATATACATCTATATATAATATATAAATGAATCGCTGAATGTGTTACTAAGCGCAAATCTCGAAAGCATCTGAACTGATTTCGCTAATTCTTTTTTTTATAATATTCCTTAAAGTACGAGGATGGTTCTTATGGAGAGAAAAAATTAAAAAATTGCCTGAAAAAGTCTGAAAACAACACTTTTCTATATTCCCATATAAAAGAATCGTATTAGTACTTAAAAGTCAATTTGAACTTTAATACCATACGATAAAGTTTAAGTGTTTGTGGAGGGGTTCCGGGAAGGAATTAAAAAAAAATTAAAAGTTAAAGAATCGTCTGTTAGGCGGTAAAAAGTTCGCTGGGTCAGCTAGTAGCTTATATATAAATCTGTACAGATAAAGAAAGCTAGTAAAGGGAATCTATATACATGAACACACAGAATTTTCATTGCTTGTCAAACACTCTGTATATATATTAAAGTCACTTATAACAGCCGCAGTAATAATTTTATATTTGTTCAAATTAAATTCTTATTTGTACTGAGGAATGAGGATATTTTTTGGCTTACGTCACTGTTTTGTTTTCATTTTTTGTATGATGTGTTCATACAAAAAAAAACACAAAGTTGATTTTAGATAAAATTTATTTATAGCTGTGCTTGATATTACGCAAAAAAAAACTTACTAAGGTGGAACACATTTGAAGTATTACAATTTTACTTAAAAATATCTAGTAATGATATTTTCAATTTGAAAAGAATCTATTACGTCTATAAAGTTCTTATCGAAACTTCAAACGATAAAAGTTGATGGAGCGGAATATATTACAAACATTACTTCTGATACTCATTTTTGTCAAATGGAAATCTAAAATAAATGAATATTGATATATTTTAAAAGACTTAAATATAACAAGACTTACACACAGTTTTACCTGCGTGTCAGTATTTTTATAATTATGTTAAGTGATAATTTCCTATCTCATCATTTATCATCATTTATAAGTACTTGTAAAAAGTACTTGTAATGTAAAAGTTAAGAAATTCGGGAACCCACGTGACATCTTAAGTTTTCAGTTACTTCGCGATAGATGCTTGAGGCTCCAAGCCTGCTGCTATAAAGACTACATTGCAAAACTTGAGAGCAGTTTGAAGCAAAATCCAAAGCTTTTATGGTCATACGTGAAATTAAAAAGACTCGACACTCATTCGTACCCTAGCTGTATGACCCTCAACAATAGTACTGCCACCGATGGGATGGATATTTGTAATCTCTTCGCTACGAACTTTGCCTCCGTCTATCCTGCTGTCAATGTGACTTCCTCTTTACATCTCGTTTCTGATGGTGGAGTTAGCACAAATAGTTTTGTCACCTGTACGTTCTCGCAAAAGGAAATTTTGAGGGCACTGGAACACCTGGATCCTTTTAAAGGTGTAGGGTCGGACAACCTACCATCAATATTTATCTCAAAATGTGCTGGACCTCTTTCTTGCCCTCTTGAAATAATTTACAACGCGTCTCTTCGTAGCGGTGTATTCCCATCTAGGTGGAAAAATGCTCGAATCGTCCCAATATATAAGTCTGGAGACAAAATGTTGGTTTCAAACTACAGGCCGATTTCTATATTGCCTACTTTGGGGAAAGTGTTGGAGAAGCTTCTGTGTGGACCGCTTACTTGGCATCTGAAACACCGCATGTCCGCAGATCAGCACGGCTTTCTATCTAATAGGTCAATTTGTACGAACCTTGTCTCGTTTGCTGACGAGCTCACGGTGTCTGTTGATTCTGGGTCGCCTGTTGACGCTGTTTACACGGACTTCAGTAAAGCGTTCGACCTAGTAAGTCACCCAATTCTATTGAACAAACTCTCACAATTAGGAATTGGCAACAATATTCTTAAATGGTTCAGCTCATATCTAGAAGGTAGATCAGCAAATGTTGTTTTGAATGGCTTCACCGCCAATCTATATTTGACTCCGACGGGCGTACCGCAGGGCTCGCATCTTGGTCCTATACTATTCAACATCTTCATAAACGACATCCCCAGCAACATCCGTCACTCACACTGCCACCTATTCGCGGATGACCTCAAAATTTCCAGATGTGTTAAAAGTCGGCGCGACTCATCGCTTCTTCAGGAGGATTTGGATGGCTTGGCGAGTTGGTGCAGCAAAAACCAGATGTCATTGAACGTTAACAAGTGTAGCGTTATAAGGTTCTCTAGGCACAGATTGAGGAGAGACTGCGATGATTATGAATATAGAATTAACAACAGTCCACTTAAAAGAGTTGAAACTATACGTGACTTGGGAATCACTCTGGATAGATGTTTGCGCTTTGACAAACATGTAAATGCCATTTCTGCAAAGGCTCTTAGAATGCTTGGATTCATACTTAGAAATACAAGAGAATTTAAACAGAGTGACACTGTTATTTTACTCTATAACGCATTAGTCCGAAGTTCCCTGGAGTATTGCTCTATTGTTTGGAATCCAGGCTACAGGGTTTACATAGACCGAATCGAACGAATCCAGAGAAAGTTTTTACGTATTCTAGCGTACCGCCAGAATGTTAGATATCTGCGAGATTACCATAGTAGGCTCAAGCATTTCAAAATGACTTCACTGGAGGAGCGCAGACACATGCACGATTTAGTATTTTTATACAAGCTAATAAACGGTGTACTTGATTGCCCTCAACTTCTAAATAAATTGGCTATTAATGTACCCACTCGAATGCCGAGGCATGGTAAATACAGGCCTTTTGCATTGAGACGCAGCTATACTAACCTAGGCTCAAATTCTCCCATAAATAGACTTGTGCGAGAATACAATAAACTAGCTGCATCCACTCTAGAAATTGACATATTTAGTGACACTTTGACAAAATTCAAAAAAGTAATTAAAATTAATGACTCAAATAATACAGTATAATTATATTGAATCTTGCTTAATACTATGTAGTAACTTACTTTTTATTGTCGATTTTTAAGTGTTTTTTTTTTTAATTAATGAAAAGTGACATTGAAATAATTATGGAGATTTTATAAATCGGAACAGTTAATATTAGATCTTAACCTTGATTAAATCAACCGTACCCTAATTTATTTATTCTTATTTTCTATTTGTATTAATTTAAATGATGATATATTGAAATGGACAAAACAGTGTGACGTTACCAATTATTATTTAATTTTTAATTAATTTTAAGATGACATTATACCCGTAATATATTAATTAATGGTAAAAATGACATTGTAACTATTGGCATAAAGGTCAACATTTCAATTGACTTGTAGGTACTTGTACTTTATTTATTTATTTTTTATAAATAACTTAATACAGAATAGGTGCAAATTGGTTTCCTTTTTCTTAGTTTCTTTTTGGATGAATATTAACCATTTTACGTCTTTAAAATTGTAAATTGTAAATTTTGTTTTCTATTACTATTGACGAAATCATCGAAAATCGACTGTGAACAATTTTTATTTAATTTTTTTTTTTGTATTCTTCTTTTTACTTTTATTTTTAGTCATTAGTTATTTAGTTGTGAACAGGTTGTGACTTTTTTAAAATACTGTGATTGTGAATTGAATGTTTTTATTATTGTTTTATTGACTATTTTACGAAACTTAGAACAATTGTGTGACTCCATTTAAATATAGAAGAGTTCTCTTGATTTTGTAATGTATTATTATACAGTTGATTCTGGAATTTTAGATATTTGTTCTTGTTGTTAATTTTATTGTTTTTTTTTATTATTTTTAATCAAATCAACTGCAATTGTAATTCATTAATCTTGTTACGCTATTGATGTTTCTGTTCCATAGTTGGTATATTTTTTATTGTTATTATTATTTTTAAATCATTGTCTTAAAAACCTAAGAAATTGTTAAATTATTAAGTTAGCCCAACTGTAAATTCTTTTTAATCTAGAATAATTTTATTTTTCGATTTAAAAAAATACGACGTTTTAAAAAATTTTTAACATTACTGTAAAATAATATTTAATTGTGACTAATGATTGTAAAAATATGTATTGCTATTTAATTAATTATCCGAGCGTTTGTATTGTAAATGCTGTGCCCATCTGTAATTGCGGGTACACGAACATCTTAACTAAATGTACGTACGCTAGATAGTTTGCTGTGTACCTTGCGTTGATGAGCCTTGAATAAATAAAATAAAATAAAATAAAATAAAAATACTTATGTATAGATTATATTATACAGCCTGCAACATCCCACGGCTGGGCATAGGGCTTTTTCCTCCACGCTGCTCCACTGCAGCGGGTTGGCGGATATGGATTATAAAATAACAATATTAATAAAGTGTAATTTATAATTTTATATACTCTCAAGTTGTACGTACAATTTTACTTTTTGACTATTAACCTCTCGTACTCGGGAAAAACAGTATTCAAGGTCCAACTCGTATGATTTACTCAAATTATACCCGTATTCTATTTAAGCTCATTCAATAGATAGTTTCAATGTGATGCATATCCAAGGTACAAAAAGACAGACAAAAAAATTCAAAAATATATATATAAGTACAATATTGTCTTTAGTATCGGTTATAGCGTACCTCCAAAAGAAATTTTTCAAAATATATACAATATATATTTACCTTTTATTTTTCTATAGGTACAACTAGAGCGGCAAACAAGCATACGGCCCAACTGGTGGCAAGCGCTTACCGTTAAGCTTATAAACCTGCAACACCAGAAGCATCGTAAACGCATTGCAGACCCTACATCTGACCTTCCCCAGGAGCTTTTGCAGCTTTGGCAACCTATTGGAATACAACACAACTTTAGAGCAGTATTATTACTTAGCTGTAATCTATCATCATCATCATCTCCCTGACCCTATCCCACTCATGTGGCATGTGGCATGTCGGCACAACATGTTCTTCTCTTCCATTCCTCCCTATTATTCGTCACTTCAGCGCTTACTCCTTTCTTTCTCATGTTCTCACTCACACAATCCTGCTGTAATCTATCTGTTATAGTTTTAATTATAAGTCTATACTTAGATATATATCTGTATAAATTACATCATAGCGTTAGCGTGTAGGCAGGCCCGGATCTAGGGGGGGGCAAGCCGGGGCCCATGCCCCGGGCGGCAAGTTCAGGGGGCGGCCAAATTCACATTTTACAGACGAATGGACAACTCATCATTTACTTAACTTTGACCACGGAATAAATAATAGTACCTACAAGTACAGAAATTTCATGGCCATATCAACTCTACCGATACCCAGAGCGCAGAGTGAGACATGCTGCACGAACATTTATTATTCGCAAAGCGCGTAGGCATAGTTTATAAAAATTAAATTAAAAATTAAAAAAAAAAACCCAACACAGTAACCTGAGTTTTTTTTTTAATGTAACTAGGTCGGCAAACAAGCGTACGGCTCACCTGATGGTAAGACCGTAGCCTATAGGCGCCTGCAACACCAGAAGCATCGCAAGCGCGTTGCCGACCCTATCCCCAATCCCCCCCAGGAGCTCTGGCCACCTTACTCACCAACAGGAACACAATACTGATTGAAAACAGTATTATTTAGCTGTGGTCTTCTGTAAGGTCGAAGTACTACCCCAGTCGGGCTGCTCCATATTTTGAGCAGGAAATTTCCTGCTGTGCCCTACCTCAGTTAAAAAGTAAAAAACGCGCTTATTTTGAAGTAATTTTATAAAAATTTATGTCGCTTAGTTAAGTTAGGTTAGTTTTAGTACAGTCATTTGGTGCTCAAAAAGGGGGCTACCTGGAAATTTTCCGGTAGTTTTGAAAATTGGTGATTTTATAGATTTCGACGTGCTCTTTTCGAATTTTCACTTTGCCACCTCGTATCTTTGCCGCTCGCGCCACCATATTGGAAAAATGGCGCTGAAATACAGTTTTTTGAGAATAACTCCGTTCAAACTCATTTTACGATAAAAATAGTTATGTAATAAATTAAGCTAGAGAAAATTTCCTACAATTTATGTAATCTTTTTTTTGTAAAATCCATAGTTTGAGCGTACGAGAGCTGCAAAGTCCACTCTAACACGCGTTCACGTGTCATAATTATATGTCGTTAAGTCCCGTCAACTAATTTTGAATAATTTTTTTTTTATTTTAAAAAATTATGGTATGTTCTAAACACTATAAATATTTTATTCCCGTTGGAAATTTTACTTAAACTTAATTTTTCAACAAGTTAAACGATTGTTAACAAACAAAATTTTCTTGTTGTTTTTCTCAATTGTAAATGAAAAAAAAATGTTTAAACATTGTCGTAAAAAATTTTCGCTTCGCAGAGCCTTTCTTATATACATAATCAACAAGATCACGCCATTAAAGTTAAAAAAATATTCATACTTTGTTTATAATAATATTTGTACTTGAACAAAAACTGGTGATTTTTACAAAAAGTGGTGATTTTTCTGGAACTATAAAAATTATTATAAACAAACTATGAATATTTTTTTTACTTTAATGATGCGATCTTGTTAATTATGTATATAAATAAGGCTCTACGAAGCGAAAATTTTTTACGACAATCTTTAAACATTTTTTTTTCATTTACAATATTGAGACGTAATTTCGAGAAAATTTTGTTTGTTAACAATCGTTTAACTTGTTAAAAAATTAAGTTTAAGTAAAATTTCCAACGGGAATTAAATGTTTATAGTGTTTAGATTACACCATATTTTTTTCAAATAAAAAAAAATTCAAAACTTGTCAACTGGACTTACGAAATATAGGTAATTATGACACGTAAACGCATGTTAGAGTACGCGTACGCTAAAACTATAGATTTTACAAAAAAAAGGTTACTACATAAATTGTAGGAAATTTTCTTTTGTTTAATTTATTACATAACTATTTTTATCGTAAAATGAGTTGGAACGGAGTTATTCTCAAAAAACTGTATTTGAGCGCCATTTTTCCAATATGGCGACGCGAGCGGCAAAGATACGAAGTGGCAAAGTGAAAATTCGAAAAGAGCATGTCGAAATCTATAAAATCACCAATTTTCAAAACTACTGGAAAACTTTCCAGGTAAAACTATCAAATGACTGGACTATTTAGACTATTTGTAATTGAACTGTTAGTTTTGGAGCGGTCTCGCAACGCGATGTAATTTTTTTTTTTTTTGAATTATTAATACTCGTACATACTTAGGTACTTTAAGATTGAGTTTCTTTCATTATTTTTTACTTTTAAAGGGAACTCAGGTTACTGTGTCGGGTTTTTTTTGTTTTTAAATTAATTTTTATTTTATACTTTCATTCATTTATTTTTATTATTAATTTTGTAAAGTGCATGCGATGCTATTTCATTTGCAACCCTACTTGGATAAATTTGCTGACATTCGGATTTCCATCCTCATTTTCTCCCCACCACATGTATTTGCAGATATTGGGTATTTTCCTCGGTTTTACCCCCAGATTTTTTTCAGGACTCAACCGATTTTCATCAAACATGCGTCTAAGAACACTCGCCCGTAACTTACCTTTCATACAAAAAAAAACTAAATTGAAATCGCGTCCTCCGTTCGCGAGCTACGGTGCCACAGACAGACAGACAGACACGTCAAACGTATAACATCCCTCTTTTTGCGTCGGGGGTTAAAAATACGCGCCCGCTCGCCCCCAGAAATCACAGATCGCGGCAGCACGCGTCTGGTTACCGTGCGTGCGAAAGAGAGAGTACAAAGAGTGCAAAAGAGTAAAATTGTAATTTCAATTCACAAATGCAATACAATATTTGATTTTTGTTTTTATTATACATATTTTTATTTTAAATCCTATCCTATGCTGTTTATAAAATATATATCCTACACGTTTATGTCTATGTACCTATGTATGTGTAAATAAATAGGCTTTTAACACAGAAAGAACGATGGATGCATTATTTCCGAAAGGCCTATGTAGGCTATGTCCAAATTTCAATCAAATAGTGGACATCTGATAGCTGAAATTATAAGCATGATAAAGGTAAAAATAAAATAAATATGAGTGGGCGGGGGCGGCATTTTTCAGTTTTTGCCCCGCCTAAAAAAAATTGAAGATCCGGGGCTGCGTGTAGGTACTGGTCAATAATGACGAGACATGTAGCATTACAAAGTAATGAAAACTAAACAATGGTTGATCACAATCACATGCCTTTTGACTATCATTACTCAAACTACATGGCACTGTGAATAGTGAGCTAATTTACTACTAATAATATAAATATATTACGATTGTAGTCATTATTTTATCAGGGTGGTCTTCTATATTTTGAAAGGATGCCTTGTAGATTAAAACTTAAAACATGGCAATGTATTGTGAGAATGCCTGTGTGTCTGTATTAAGTCTTAGGTTTTCTAACTGACTTAGTTATTTGTTAAAGTTCTTGCCATTATTTAAATTGTTTCTTACGCAAGTTATTAACTGTACCTATAACATGTATTTTATACTTAAAAAATTGTAAATGTATCCGATTGTGTGACCCTACATACGTCGTTTAAACACATTTCCTTACGCTGTCTGAACCTTAAATAATACTTATGATACTAATGATGGTAGGTAAATTATACGTAAAAATATTCTTATAGAAATAAAAAAGAATTTATGAAATGTATGTACATGCATAGTACGGTTTTTATATGCGACAATTTAAAAATAAATCGATATAATCACGAAAAAAAAGTGTGGTTGTACGAAGTTCGCCGGGTCAGTTAATACACTATGACCCGATGTACATATATCCGATGATACATTATATGTATCTCTATTAATCGGGCTGCTATGAAGCCACGTCAGTACATTGCACCCGCAAAGACTACGGCAAAGATAAAGAAAATTTTATAGTTCTTTTAACAAGTTACCTATAAAGTTAGCCTTGAAGTACATCGAGCTTCATTATTTTACCTCATAATGCCTCGGACCCAGCGGCGGATAACAAAAAGTATAAATCGTAGACTGAATCGCCTCAAGAATTTATATTCATGAGGCGTGCACTTTCTCAAAATAAACTACAATTGCGTCTGCATACAATGGCGGAGGCATCCTAGAGCGTGGGTAGGACGTGAGTCATACAGCCTAGCTCGGACTAGATCTGTGTGGGCGATAATTAATAGCTGAAAGTTGTTGTCTTCTGTCGCCATGTTTATCTTAGCTATGTAAAAATTTTCTTTAACATCGAGACTTTTTATTCGTTCACTCAAGTTCTAATCCATATTTGTTTAAGTTGTAGCGGATGGAACTTGGTTTAATACAGTTTTATCTAATATTAATTCGTAAATTATATTTGAATTTTTTTTTTGACCTAATTAGGAATTTACTTTAATTTTTCTTTATCACATATTTGTAATTCCATTATTTTATTATTAACTAGCTGTCCCCGCAAACGTTGTTTTGCCATATATGTTATTAACCTCCGCAACCCCCTCTTGTGGGTGGAATTTCGTAAAATCCGTTCTTAGCTGACCTCTACTCGGTAAAAGGAATACCTCGGTCATTCTCCAATTCGGCGTTCTTTGCCTAATTACCGTGATGTTTTTTATTTTTCACGGATTTGACCCAAACACATTAAAATATGAAACAAATCAAAGATACGAACTCAATAATTAATGAGGCATGTAACAATTAATTATGGTTTTCTAGATAATAAGACTTAAAATTTTTATGAGTATGGTAATTAGAATATTTTTATATTTAATGTAACGGTAATTAGAAAATATCATAAAGTCTATGTAAAATATGATATATATGATAATAACACCCATTAATAATTTGTACACATATAATTATAATTAAAGCGAAAGAATTAACGATGTCCCTCAAAACCATAACCTACCAATAGTGAAAAAAGACATTTTATCATTGCTATAATTTAATAAAAATTAGAACACTTTCAATGAATCTCTTGTTATCTCTTCTATTGACGTAACGAGAAAAGTATCACGTGCACGCATGTTAGCTACTGTAGACATAGGGATAATACGAGAAAAAGGGTAAACAAAATTTTGATGATATATGATGATATTTGATGATAGATGATAGATATAAAACATTTTTTATTTCGATATTGGCCAGTCGGAGAATCTGATATAAAAATGATGACATTTACATGAGGAGCTTCATTTTTAATGAAGTTTAAAGCAGGTATGCAATGACATTCTAAAAGGTCATTGCAGGTATGAGATGACTTCCATACTGCAACTGCGTCATGTCTGAGTGAAGGACTCAAAGTGCAAGAATCTGGAATCACGACCCAAAATGGTCGCATCTTGCAAAATGTCGAGTTGCTGATTTTATAAGTGTGAGTGAGTTTATCAGTGTGTGTGAGTGATTTTATAAGTATGTGTGAGTTTTCTTCCGGTTTTTGGTGACATTTCGCAGATAGGTAGTATTTTTTTATCTCTTTTTCTTTTATTCAGTCAGTCAGTCAGTTCAGCCTATTGCAGTCCACTGCTGGACAAAGCCCTCCCCAAGTTCGGGCCAGACATCCCAGTTTTCCGCAATCCTCAACAAGTCTACACCGGTAATCTTACGTAGATCGTCGGTCCAACGGCCATCGACTCAGATGACCAGCCCACTGCCACTTCAACTTGCTAATTCTGTGGGCTATGTCGGTTACTTTCGTTCTCTCACGGATAGTCTCATTTCTAATTCTAACTTTGAGAGAAACCCTAGGCATAGCCAGTTCCATTGCACTTGAGCGACTTTAAACTTGTGGACCAGTCCCTTCGTCAGTGCTCGAAGAATTTTGTCTTCAAGCATTGAGGATTTTCTTTTATTCTACCTTTATTTCTCCTTTTCTTTTGATTGCTGATACAAAAAAGGGTCATTTTAATTCATTCTCAGCGTTGTCGAGTGGCAAGCCTTCTCTTTTCTTTAACTTCCTCTTTGGTCTTTTTGGGTTTACCCATCCTATAAATTAAATAATTTGATGAATGGTCAGCATATAATAAAGACATATTTACGGACAATGATAATAATAATCTACGAAAACCACGGGAAAACTTTCCAATAGTACGACATCACGGTTCCAGTTGGTAAACAAGTATTATTGTTTCATACAACGGTAATTATAAACATATGGTAATTAGTATACGGTAATTAGAAAACGGTAGATTTTCTTAAAAATGTCGAAAACCGACACAGCATGCAAATACTAGCTTATTACAACGTACGCAGGTCAATGTACTGTCTCTATTTACATGATCAACTCGGGTCTATCTTAAAAATCAAGTATTAAACTAAGAACAACGGTAATTAGAAAAGTTTTTAACCAAGGCTACGGTAATTATAAACTCACGTGCTTCATTGGCGGTACAATAACGTTAGAGACATTCAGATGCTGATGGGCCTCGGCACACACTGAGGAGACACCATGCATACGGTAGTGATGTGCCAAATACTTTTATTTAGGGATGTGCACCCGAGAACAGCAAATGTTACGGCAATTATAACTTTCCATCGGACAAGCGATTACTTAATGATAATTATTTGTAGACTGGTGCTATTGAGTCGATATTTTGTTATGCGATACACGTCGCTTAATATTGTTTAAAACGTTGAATGGATCAAAGTAAATCTGTACGTTATAAAAATTACAAGCAAGTTTTAAGATTAAGTTGGTGTGCGGACACGGCACGGTAATTAGAGAACGGAGGTTTTTTGAACATAAGTTAAATTAATTTAGTCTTAATTACTTAAAACAGGAGCCAATATTTTTTTTACAGCTAGATATGGATGCTTTCTAAAATATATAAAAAAATGCATGATTGAATTTGATAATATTACGGATTATAGAAGCCCGGACACGTAAAATTTGCTAATCGGAGAATAGCCGACCTATTCCTAGCAAACATGTCTCTATGTCTCCTTATGGTTCCAGAGATATCGTGATGAGATATGGGTGGAAATCTCTTTTATAAGTATATATAGAATAACAGAAAACTAAAATAAAAATATTTATATACAAATAAGTCTTTAGTAAATCATTAATAGGGGAGGGGTTATTTCCTGTATTCTTAGAAAATTTTTATCGTAAATATTAATATCTGTAAAGGTACCAATTAATTGGAATTCTGATCACAAGCCCAATGATCGAGATGCCACCGTCATTACCGTCAGCTCCTTATTGAAAGGCTCGACACATGTCATGATGTCATTTTATAAGCTCCAACCGCAATTGATTCTTTTTTTTTCACTTTTTAGTATTATTTTTCTATAATAATAAGAAGCGCACTGGACAAATAAACAAGAAAATAGAAAGAGATAGCTAAATTCTATTAGTATGTATTTGATTATATACATTGGTAGGGAAAGATAATTTCTCCTGGAAAAAAGATGCATCGATCTTCAATTTTCCATTTTGTTCTAATAATAATAATTGACACATTTCTCTTCCATCTGAAGTTTCACTCATTATGTTATCCTTCATAGACGAAAGTACATTTAAACAACATTTATATTAATAAGCATTTATTAACAAGCTCTAAACGTTACGTTTGCAAAATACGATTTGTCGCATTTGTTACGAAATTCGAATCATATTAATTTATTTAAAACAACTTCGTATCTCTAATTGTTTTTTAATTGTCTTCTATTTTATGTTAAGAACCATCTCTATTCAATTCAAGATCTCGATGAGACTGTTATAGCACAAACAGAAAATGTAATAAAAAATTACAACAACATATTCAATTCCACAGCGTAACCTCGAATAATTTTTATAAGAATCCATTCACGTGAATACGTTAACAGATCTTCACCCACGCAGCATCTTTGATCTCACTTCATTAGTCTCAGAGGTACTTGCATTATTAATAAAACTCTACAATACCGACTCCAAAGATTCCATTTTACTTCATAATAAGCCTCCCCGCTGCGACCGACCGTGCTCTGATTACTACATTCATAACTAAAACTTTAACATCTTACGTCTTGAAATCTAATGTTACAACAAAGTTCATAAAAACGTTTCACACTCACATCTTCAATCAGTGCGTAAATTGTAGTTACATAACAAGGATAATTATTCTATGTTCTCGAACGCTATTACGTATGACTTAGATCGGTTGCCAAGGAATTCTGTTTTGCTCGCAGCAGGACGAGAGACGGTCAGTTGTATCAATTATTTTATATTATGTTATGTTATTTACATACCAAAAAAAACAAAAATCCTTTGTTTTATTCTTTCTTTCATAAAATTTTTGAAAGAAAGAATAAAAAAAAACCGATTTTGAAACATTCTTCCTTGGTGCAACGCTCCTATTGGTCTTAGCGTGATGATATATAGCCTATAGCCTTCCTCAATAAATTGGCTATCTAACACTTCAAATCGGACCAGTAGATCCTGAGATAAGCGCGTTCAAACAAACAAACAAACAAACAAACAAACAAACAAACAAACAAACAAACAAACAATCAAACAAACAAACTCTTCAGCTTTATTATATTAGTATAGATATATCTTAAGTTTGACTTACAATAGCCATTTATTTTTAATCGAAGTATTTATTTAAATCATCACATTATTTTTTATCTATTTTCTCAAATTGAAGAATTCTCAAGTAAAAATATTTGTCTCGACAAACTAATTCTAACATTATATTATTTATAATTATTACCTCTTTTATAAAATATTCAATTTAATTTATAAAATAACAATAATTCAAACTCTATAGCGAAATGGGTGGCACTCGGACCGTGACGTCTGTCTGCTTTTAATGTAATTAGCCCCCTTGAGAAGTTTTTGATAAACTATTTTACATGCCCATTTGTTTATCCTATGTATTTTATTTTGCTTATGTATTTATTATCATGTTTTAACTCGTTTTTACATTCGAAATGTATGATGGTTTATTTCACCTTTCGTACATACAGTACACATATTAAGCTTCTTCTATTGTACGTCCTACAGTTATCTGGTAGATAATGCTTTTAGCAACAAACCTACTCTTTGTGCAATTCACTTCAGCCTATCGCAGTCCACTGCTGGACATAGGCCTCCACAAGTTCGCACCGAAAATGACATGAATTCATGTGTGTTGCCCATAGTCACCACGCTGGGCAGGCGGGTTGGTGACCGCAGGGCTTCTGAAGACGCTTCTGCCCGTCTTTGGCCTGTGTATTTCAAAGCCAGCAGTTGGATGGTTATCCCGCCATCGGTCGACTTTTAAAGTTCCAAGGTGGTAGTGAAACTGTGTTATCCCTTAGGGGCTGTCTCCACGAGCGAGCGTATCGCCGGCGGTAGTATCGTCGTGCCACCTATTTCTATACACTCTCTATGGAGCTGTCTCCACGAGCGCCCCACGACAGCCCCTAAGTCGACTCTTACGACACCCACGGGAAAAAGATGGGGTGGCTATATTCTTTACTGCCGCTACCACACAGCAGTGTGCAATATATCCTTTAAATGTATTGCGTAATAAAATAAATAAACAAATCTTCAACAACAACAATACTTGACATCAGTGAGCTTGGGTTGTCGGAAAAAAAATGCTGAATAGCCGTTAGTCCGCCCATCGTACTGTACAATCTGTAACTATCTTAAAACTATGTTTATTTTGTGACGTGTAGTTGTGGTGTACAATAAAGTATAAATAAATAAAAAGCTTACTTCTTCATAATTAATATTGTTTTAAGTAATCAGTACAAATAAACACGATCTTTTACAAAAAAAATAGATGTTTCTTTTACGTTATAGTCATTAAAGCCCGTTTAGTTTACTTGTTAGAGAGGCGATGCTAACGTACGTACATTACCAGCTATTTCACTGCTTAATACACGTGTATTAACTTGTATGCTAATCGGTTTAAGAGCGTGCATAAGGCGAGCAAAAAATCAGATTTCACCCGCGCGCCCGATGAAACAAAATATACATAAAGCCTCGTGTCAGAGTGCGATAGACGATATAGTTTTGAGCGCATTACGAATGTAAAAAACGACAAATATGTTATTTTGTATATAATTCCGAAACTAAAAGTAATTACATTAAATGCCTTGGCATAGCCTTTACTCATATTTAAATGTAATTAATTATCAAATTTTTGTCTTAATGGTCATAACCATATCGAGTATAAATAGAAAAAATATAAAAATTAGAGGTTACTTCGTGATTATATTTTATCGAGGAAATTTCCTTATTTTATGTTTTTGATATGGGTCAACCCTTGCAAATATCACGTAGTTTGTCATATATTTTTATTTTAAGATTTGGTTTGGAACTTTTCATGTCAAAACAAATAGAAGATGGTAATTTTGCATTATGCACGCTCTTAATGAAACACTGCGTTATTAGATGTTATTGTGAAGAACCTTTATACAGACAATTAAATAAAATGACAAACCAATTCATCTTTAGTGTATTTAATTTTAGATACACTTATAGGTATAGTAATTTTATATGACGCTTTAATGTTTGTTTTATGCTTTAACGCTTTTGTGCTGCGAACATAAAGAGATATATCAAAGCCTATAACCTATAGTCTTTATAAATATCCAGCTCTAAATCTAGAGCAGCCCGACTGAGGAACTTATACGGTAAACGCTTACCACCAGGTGGAGCCGTAGGTACGCTTGTTTGCCCATCCAGTTTATATAGAAAAAGGATAGATATTAAAATAAGTACCATTATAATTTATGAAATTGCCCCCTGTAAATACGTACAATTTAAAATGGACCGTACAAAATAAAAAATCTCAAAAGGACCAATAAGTATAGATTAATAATATAAACTAAGTTGACTTTTGAAGAAAAATTTCAGATAATTCTATCGAGTATTTAAGAATTTAATGATATTCCTGAATTAAAATGTTTCTCATTTATTTAGTAACATTTTAATCACTTTCAGACATGTCATGTTCATTTTTATATTCGTTTTTCATTTTTTTTTTTTTTTTGTTTAAATAATTTCCAAAAATTATGTGTTACCTCGAGATAATCATCTACTTATCTTTATATCTACTTTACTTATACTTTACTTCTACTTTATATCTACTTTATATCTACTTAAGACGCTTGCTCTTCATCTATATTTTTTTAATTATTGTACAAGAACAGTTCTAAAAAGTTATACCAAAATAATTAATACATGACTTTCGAACCTTAAAACAATTAATCAATATTAAAGCTTTAAATAAAATTCAAACGAACAAACTTTTCAGCATTATAATATCAATATAAAAATGTTGATAAAAACATAATTCTAGCAATACATTAATCATAATTATATAAAAATGCCAAGATACAAATAATTCAATTAAGAACAGGCCTCATTTTTAAACCGCGTAAAAAGTTGTTTAATAAACAATAAAATGTTCTAAAGTCTGGCTAACGAAAGATGAGACTCGATTTTTTTGCATACTTTTTAAATGACAACACTTTGGGTTCCCATCATCGGGTATATTACCTCTTTAATTGGGAAATAACTAGCGGAAACCTACTAAGATTTAAATATACTTTATTTAATTAGTTAACGGGTGTTATTCTTATTATTTTAGACTGCAGATCGACAGTCCTGTGCCTTCCTAGTAAAGCTAGGACGTGGTCCGACGCTAATAATTTTTTTTCCATATATAATACTAGCTGACCTGGCGAACTTCGTACCGCCTTTTTTTTTCTTAAATATAATAATTACATATACCAAAATAAAATATAGCCTATCTTTCAAGTTGGATCAAACTGCACACGGTGTGCAAATTTGATTAAAATCGGTTAAGTGGTTTAGGAGTCCATTGACGACAAACATTGTGACACGAGATTTATATATTATATTAAGATTTCATTTCATATCAATATGCACATGCAGACATAATACATACTTATACTAGACAAATATATAAACAAAATTTTACATACATACAAATATATAATACATACTAGCCGACCCGTGCCCACTTCGTTGGGCGTTATAATCCATTTCACATAAGATGGGTACGGTGAAATTTGATATGTTCCAATACACTCTCACTATTTTCAGCAAATCAGATAAATATAAATGTTTTAAAATCACCAATTAATTTCTAAGGCAAATAATAATGCTTGATTAGATTGAATTGTTGACACGGCACGTCAGAGGGCGCAGGTTCAAATCCTGCTGATTTAAAATCTTTATATATTTTTATCTTTTTCCTTTTATCTTGTCACTCCTGAATAGTGTAGCTTTCTGTTAGCGAAAGAATTTTCATGATCGGATCAGTATTTGCGAAGATTACCCCGTATATACAAACAAAGTTATAAACTTTACCTCTTTATAATATTAGTATAGATAAAATACATCTTGTTTAAATTATATCATCATCTTTTAAATTATCTTATTTTTTTTTAAACTATTACTGGCCAACTTATCTTGTTATAAACATTGATAAATTTCGGCGATTTTAATAGAGATTGGGAAGAATCAGAATCAGAGTATGGTAATATTTTAAAAGTCACAAATAAACAAGATGGCGCGTCTTTGAAGTTGCCAGGGTGTGGTTTTTTTAAATTTGCCGCGTTTTTTCAGTCTCATCTTTCGTTAGCCAGACTATAAGTGAGATAAGACGCCATATTTGTTAACATTTTTCAACTGTATTAATAATACTGGACTAGTTTTCGAGGTCCGGTTGATTGACAAAAAGGTTATTGATACTTCAAGCAATTAAAGCAAATATGATCTCTACATATGATAAAATAAAGTCGAAATATGTATGTATCTTTTGAAAAGATTTCAACGCGTTGGCGTACGTACTCAATCGGTACTAAGGCTGATGAATTGGGACGTGCACACGAAGCAAAAAACTTTATACTAATATAAATTTATGTAATTTTATCCATCTGTTCAGTTTTTTATGAATTTTCCTGTCATTTATTTACAATGGTTAACCCTTAATAATTCCAAAGAATAAATACATCTAATGTGGTCCCACACTTCACTAATCTCATAAAATATATGAATACTAGTCCTATTTAAAAACTTAATCTCGCTAATATTAGGAATTACTGGTTCAAAATGAAAAAATATTTTTGTCGTGGATAGTCCATTTACCGAGAAAGGCTATATAATATATAAGCAATTTTTCTCAAATTAACGCGTGTGGATCCGTGGGGCACATCTAATTAGATAATAAAAGGAAAGAGAGCTTCTCTTGCTTGATAACGCTTGCTTATGTTTAAAAAAAATACATAACGTAATTTTAAAAAAAATATCCTAGCAAAACGGAATAGTTTAAAAAGCCTAGAAATCGTATATACTGACAAAGTTCTAGACATTTCTCGCTCATTGCTAAACCTAAAATATTTTTCCAAATCATTGTCAAAGTTTCTAAGTGGATTGTATTGAAACAATTTTTTATTTTTTTTTTTTGTTTAAGACTTAATATTCGTAAAATATCACATACCAACGTTATTAAATTGTATTGTTATTTGTGGTCTATACGTGACGCTTCAGCCTGTAATATCCTTCTGCTGGGGTATGGGTATACATGGGGTAGCATGTAGGAGAAGGATCAGAGCTCAATCCACTACGCTGCTCTAATACGGGTTGGCGGCTATATGTGGTACTAGCTTCTGCGCGCGACTTCGTCGGCGTGGACTCCGCTCCTATTGGTCTTAGCGTGATGATATATAGCCTATAGCCTTCCTCGATAAATGGGCTATCTAACACTGAAATAATTTTCCAAATCGGACCAGTAGATCCTGAGATTAGCGCGTTCAAACAAACAAACAAACAATCAAACAAACAATCAAACAAACAAACTCTTCAGCTTTATTATATTAGTATAGATATATTTATTACTTTATTTAGGTCTCATTTTAATTTTCATATCAAATGTTTTCTAGAAGATATATCAACGAAAATAGTAAAGGTATTGACGATAGCTATGTAACATTGTCCATAGCCTATCATTGTAAAGATAATTGTATTTCCTAGCAAAAGAAGAAAAACCCGACTTCAAATACATCGACCAATAATAAAACCAACGTAGCTAAACGAAATATTAGTCAAGTGAATACGTATAAGAATCACAATCAAATCGAGAACATCCTCCTTTTTCTGAAGTCGGTTAATTATTTTATTTTCTACGAAAACAAATACCGTGGGCGGTAACCGTTAAAAGTTTGTATAAGTTTTAATGCCTTTGACCTTTGTTTGTATTTTGTATAAAAAAAAGTTAATATTATTTTTATACATTGGGCAGATATAACTGTTGCTATCAATCATTTTCACTGTAACTGTAATAAATAACTTTTAGGTAAGAAATTCGGTACAAAGTTCTGATATATTTTTCTTTTTAACCGACTTAAAAAGTATTTGAAAGCTGATGCTCGGCATCGGACAAGATGTTTTTAATTTTTATTTTGATTGCCTAATAAAAAAAAATTAAAAAATTAAAATTCTCCCTAATAATGTGAATTTTACTGTACTCGTCCGTGTAAATTGAAGTCCGTTTTTTTATTTGAAAACAATTACGAATCATTCATCATCAAACTTCACTTTTTCTATATCTCATTAAAAATAAATTGTATATTTACTATTTCTATTAAATATTAGTAATCGCTATGAATGCAAAAGCTTTTTTGGTTACCATCTAACACCTATAAGGAACCAGAACCATACACAGCCTTGTTCTCACACGCTAAACTTGTTTTATAGATTTTAATTCAACTTACAATAAGTCTTATTAAATATTTATTATTATTGAAATCATAATTATTATGTTTTCTCAATTCTATTTTCAACTGATATAAAAATATACCTATCGTCGTAAACTAACCACACCCTCCTTAAAAACGCAGTCGGTGAAGCGTCCAATAGATACAATCAGCATACGATGGAGTTTGGTGAGATGCCAAACAGGTTGCGTGTCATTGACCCGTTGAATTAGATTACATATAAGTGACAGAGTAACTTGTGACTCGAATGTTCTTAGTGATTTTTATCGCAGTTCGTTTCGAGGACTTTGGAGTTATGTACGGAAATTGAAAAACTGCCTAAGTCAGGAATTATATATTATATTTAGGAATATAAGTAAAATATAATATTTTAACTTTTTTATATTTATTTTAGTATATGATTATTACTAAATTCATGTGAAGCAGAATAATTTAGTCCCTAAATTGTTGTCAATTTTGATTAAAATGTAGTGGAAATAACTTAATATATATAATAACTAGCTTCTGTGCCCGCGGCTTCGTCCGCGTAGAATGTTAAAAAAAATGTTGTTTAGTTCGCAGAGTTACAAAATAATTTTTCTAAAATAGATGTTGCCTAAGTTACTCCTTATTAAATCAACTATCTGCCAGTGAAAGTCCCGTCAAAATCGGTCCAGCCGTTTCAGAGATTAGCCGGAACAAACAGACAGACAGATAGACGGACAGAGAAAAAAAATGTTATTTTGGTATATGTACCGTGTAGGTATACATCCGTATGCATTTAGTAAAAAGCGTTTATTTTAATATTACAAACGGAGACTCCAATTTTATTTATTTGTATAGATGTATAGATAAAACATTTACTTTAGAAATTCTAAAATAAATACATAACAACAAAAGTATCTCAATTATCACTGTAAATACTAAAATATCGTGTGAACGAAATAACTGTTAACCGAAAATGTAAATATATATTAAATAAACTACATCGACAAAACAAAATATTAAAGAGTTAAACTTTAAATGACCTTTGTTAATGTACGCCCAAACTAGTTTTCCCAACAATGACATTCTCAATTTATCATCTTAAATGTCGTACCAAACGATATAATACCTTAATTAGTTTTTCAACAACTAATTCATATTATTATAATGTGGCGGCCATTATAATAATACGAAATAATTTAATGGCGTAGCAGTCATGTTCAATTTAATAGAACATGTTTTAGGCGATGGCTATCAAATTAAAATACACTCACATAAGACGAACTCGCCTGCCCAAACATTGTACATAGGGTTATATTAATAATTTAAAATTACTTATAAGTACATAAACGCTATAACTAGCTATGACCACGAATAACTAATCATCATAAAAATATACACAACATACTCATATTAATATTAAAATATTCAAAGTTTGAAGTTAAATTATAAATTACAAACTGTGTCAAGTAATAGGAAATATGAACTTCTAAACTACGATACTACCTGCTACAGTAGTAGAAATCATAGTGTTATACATCAGTACTACAACGTAATATTATTATGATACAACAATATTATACAATTATAATACAGTACAACAGAGATTTGCTTGTAAACAAGTAAATTAAATAAATTGATGTGATTGATTTTAACTATAAAAATTTTCAAACTAAGAAAATACGAGTACTCATATCTCGCGACAAGCTTTTCTATCATAAAGATTATGTGTAATGGCTTTATAAGTAGATAGTAAAAGTTTTAAAGTAAAAATTTATTTTTTTCGTTTTAGCACATTCAAAGAAAAGCTTGTTTTTATAAAGGTTTTTTACTTTGCATTTATTTGAGACTAAAAATCTTTAAACGGAACGTAATTTATAACTTAATTTTTTTCCATGTTGTAGATGAAGGGCTATAAACTAAGTTACCACTATTTTCTGCTTTTTTTCACAATTTAGCAAAGTTTATAAGAACCTCCTTCGTATATACTTAATTCTACTTGTACGTGACATTTGCGAAACCATATTATTTTCGTAGTGGTTATATACTCTTTGTTATTTTGGTTCCTATGAAAGCCTTCATTTCCTTCAAAATACAATCAAGTTGAACATTAATTTAAAACATAATTCGTATTTTATGACCATTCCAATTTCCAACAAAGAAAAACAAGTTCGTGATTAGAGATTATTTTTTATTTGAAAATAAAATACTAGAAATAAACAAAATTGAAGCCAAGAAAAGTAAAACTTAGCACTCAGCATCCGTTACCGAAAGATCAAATATAAAGATTTTACGTAAGTACATAGAGGGCATTAGACCTGGTAAAGTTGGGTATAACGAAGTCTCTTTTCTTTTTGTTCGAACAAATTGGATAATCGTTGCTTAAAAGAATGTAAGAAATAAAGTTACCGTTAACCTTTACATTTAGTTTTATTAGGTCTTTATATTAATACAATTTCGTTAATAACCTTACACATAACATACATTTAACAAATTTTTGGACATCTAATTAAAGCTTTCTATGCAAAAACGCTTAATACTACAGTATATACATGGATTTTCCTATGACTATAATAATTATTATTTTTTGTAAGCAATTTTAGTATAATTATGTAATTTTAGTTTGCTTATGAAGCCTATTTATAGCGATTTTATATTGATTTTGCTATACTTACTGTATTCGTACCTATCTATACTAATATATAAAGCTGAAGAGTTTGTTTGTTTGTTTGTTTGTTTGTTTGAACGCGGTAATCTCTGGAACTACTGGGCCGATTTGAAAAATTCTTTCAGTGTTAGATAGCCTATTTATCGAGGAAGGCTATAGGCTATAAGTCATCACGCTAAGACCAATAGGAGCGGAGTCCACGCCGACGAAGTCGCGCGCAGAAGCTAGTAGAATAATAAAAGAGGTTGTAAATTTTTATTCCTTAAAATTTTATAAACGTAGGTACGTATAGACCGCTAGAAAAGTTTAAAAGGTCAGCAATCGCTTCAAGGAAAATACATCCTATCCAATTAAATTTAATATGTGAGAAAAGCATGATAAATAAAAATGTAGATATATTTGTTGATTCAAAATAACCACTACGGCACTACCTATTATTCTTTTACATTAATAATAATAAAAAAGTTAGAAATGAAATAAACACCAATAATTACTTATCCACGATATTACCAGCATGCGGATTAACAATAATTAATCATTCCTATTGTTGTGTCGGTTATTGGTTTTTTATCAAAGAGTTTGGACTAATATCTTATGAAACACTTGCTTGGCGAATATACAGTAATAAGGTAGAGGTTTCACAGTTAGACACCCTAACTACGGGCGGACTAGGCCGCAATCTTCCACCGAAGGACGACAAATTATATTGTACTTTTTTTTTAATATTTTTTGTAGTGGAAAGGGCTAGGTATAAACTGACCTTAAGAAGACAACGGAAAGCTGCTGGATTCAGAGGTGTAAGACTAAACGCAGTCGTGATCATTAGGCCTATGTCCAACAGTGGACTGTTAGTGGCTGATACATGGCTGGATCAACGTTAAAACATTCAAAACACATTTTGATAACACAATCAATATCTTAGATCATATTTCATAATCGCGCGGAAATAATTATAATAATAAATCATTTATTTGAAAAGATCAAAAGTTCGTTGATCTCTTATTATGACGAGTTAAAATTACATCCGGCTTTGGTTCAAATTCGCTTCAACAGATTTTGTTCTATTATATATATATATAAGATATATATAAGATATTTTTTTCGTGGAAAATGTTCTTTACCTTCTATATATTAGATTGCTACTCTGAGAGTTTATATCGTTCTCTTTATATAATGCTTGATTTATGATTTTTTCGTTTGTCTTTTTATGTCTCTACACTAAATCGCGAAGTCGATTATCAATCGTTTTACACTAGAGAAAAAATATAAAAAAGAAAAAATAAAAAAAAAATACACTAGCCATACCTCAAAAATTCACTCTCTGTATTTATTAAACAGCACATAAACTATTATTAAACATCACATAGATATAGCCTTTGTTATTGCTAGATAACGTAGCCTTTTAACGGTTCGAAAATTGGTGAACACAGTTTGAAGCTTCACAGTTTATTTATAACGGTTTCACACGCGTTAATTTGAGAAAAAAATAGCCTATAGCCTTCCTCGGTAAATGAGCTATCCAACACAAAAAAATTGTTCGATTCAAACGAGTAGTTTCTGAGCGCGATTAGCGTGTTTAAACAAACAAACTTTTCAGCTTTATAATATTAGTATAGATGACAAAATGTTTCCTATGTATTAGTATTACAATTTTACAGTGCACTTATGTGTAATATTACGAGTAGTTTTGTTACTGCTAGAAAAGAAAATGGTAGTCGAAACTATTATTTCATTTAAAATCACGTAAGTTTTGTTTTTAAGCATCTAATTTAACAAATGTTTACAAGGTGTAATCATTTATTATCCACAATTATAGTCCTTAAGACTTGAGACAACACGATTGTTTGTGTCATCCAACAAAGGAGCCTGCAGTTCATTTTAATATTTCTTAATATTTACACCATTCAAGTCATTTTAGTACTCTCATAAAGTAAGCTGAAAACTTGAGAAAACTACCTCAACTAAATACGTACTAAATAACACTCCTGTTGATTATCGAGAAATCGATAAAAGATTATTCTTGGACGAGCTGTAAGCGCAAATTTACGACGTTGCAATACTAAGACGAATAAATATACTAGAAATGGGATTGAGTACGTAAATTTTATCTTTTTCAAAAAACCCTATGAATGTATTTTATTTACTTATAATGTCTCAGTTATTTTGAGATTTTCGTTTATAACTGAGATAAATTGCACCTAAAGATCGAAACATTATTTTTCTGTTCTTTTTCTTTTATTTTGCGGCGTGACAAAACATACATACCTTTTATTATAATTAACTAGCGACCCGCTCCGGCTTCGCACGGGTGCAATGCTGATACTAAACATAAAATATAAAATAAATATGTGCAATCTAAGCGCAAAAAATGTGTTTATTTACGATATCATATTAGAAAACTTTAAAACTATCAGTTTTCCTCTAATATATTATGCATGTATTATACATATAAACCTTCCTCTGAAATCACTCTATTTACTAAAGAAAACCTCATTAAAATCCGTTGCGTAGTTTTAAAGATCTAAGTATATATACAGACAGACAGACAGACAGCGGGAAGAGACTTTGTTTTATAATATGTAGTGATGATTTGGTTTGGACTCTTATAAGCCTGGTTTGGACTCTTATCGAACAGGAGAATCAAAAAACATCAAAACAGCGACAATTATGACACTAGCGCATCTTTTCCCTGTTCGGTGTGTGGTAGAGTCTGCCGCTCCCGTATCGGCTTGTACAGCCATCAGAGAAAATGCTCTTCAGGCACTGTTTGAATCGTCTGTAATAGACGTAAAGGCCTATGATGATGATGATTTGAAACATTTAAAAAATTACTTTTTGATTTAAAATTCATTTAAAAAATTACTCTCAGACTAAGCTACAAAAAAATTAAATCATTGCTGTTTTAATGGAAAATCTAATTTAATACGAGCGCCATCTTGTCAACTAACATGTCAACTAAACTAGAACAAAGTTATTTCTAAGAAACCTCATAAACCATTTTCATTGTACGACCTGTTCTAAGGGGTACACGTAGTAATTCAGGCTCGGACAATACGTGTCAAGATTATTATCTATACCCTGGCTAGTTGTAACTATAGCTTATAATATGGTTCTTTGTCAGTATCGAGAAACGAGGCCTATCTTTAGGGTAAACGACTTTAGAACGCAATAAAATTGTATGGAGGTCTCTATAGTAATGCTATTATGAGAATATTCTTAGAGAAAATTTTATTTTTTGGTTTCTTTAAGCCTTTTGAGAGCCGTGTTCGTGAAACTTACAGTTTAAGTAGATTATCTTACGGAATGAGGTTTTTTTATTATTGATTTTTTTCAGCCTGTATCAACTCCTTGAGATAAGCCTCTTTCTTACATTACTTATTCATTTAGGGAATGTGCTTAAAAATATTACATATGGAATTATAAAGTATGACGATTATGAAAAATTTGAAAAATAATTCTTTTAAAGGTGTAGTTTTAAGATATATATCGTAGCAGTGTTGGGCTAAGCGCCATTTTCCTTTAACCTTGGAAGATAATTATGGAACAAGACTAAAATAATATTCATAATTAAAAACAATATATTTTGATGATTAATATAAATCTTGAATCACGACCTCTTTAATAATAGTTCGCAGTAAACATCCCGGTTCGGGCCTATGTTCAATAACAGACTGCGGTAGGCAGGTGAATCAAGCGATTATAGTATAATCTTCAAATCAAATATCAAGACTGTTTTGTACCTGTTTTAATACGCAGTATGTAAACATTTTAAATCATAATTATAATTTTTTTTCAATCCAGCTGGATTTGAACCCGCGCCTGGGGTTAAAAACCAAAAATAAAAATTATCATATCGAGCATTTCGGCTCAGCTAGATGTGGATCCATAGCTCAGTTGGCAGAGCGCTGACACGACGCGTCAGAAGGCGCGGGTTCAAATCCCGCTGGATCGAAAATTATTGATATGATTTAAAATGTTTATAATTTCCTCATATGTGATGTTTATAATTTCCTCATATGTGGGTAACAAAAAATAAAAATAATACGCAGTATGTACTTTACATCGCTTGACATGTCACTATGTATAGTTAGTAGACATCGCACGTCGCACAGAGGAGTATTTACGTTAAAAACCTGGCCAAAAGTAAAAAATGCAAAGTATGATAAAATTCAATGCAACCATCTCTTTCTAGCAGCTGGATAATTTGTTTTTGATATCCCGTTACTCTCGATTTTTTTTGTTTACCCCGAACGGCATACAGGAAGTCGGAACTCAGTCGTCGCCGTCGGTCGTCGTCTATGTTTTATCAAAGCTCGCATTTTGACACAAATTACACGTGGTGTTTTAATTTGTTTAATGTGCAATTTTTGTAAAAAAAATTTATATGGAAGGTGAAAGTATGTTCTTTAATAATAATGTTACATTTAATCTGTAGACACATTGATCATTTTTTAATTAATTATTGATAAAAAAAATAAAAAATACTCTACTTTTTTGATAAATTTAAGTAAACAATAGTGTTTTTGTAGGTGTTCCGGGTACTTCCGAGTAGTTAACTGTTACATAAAATAAAGTAGAGGCCTTCATAAAGGGATTAACAAAAGAAAAGGTTCCGCTTTTTTCCGCCATTTTGTTTACCAGACATTTGAAGGAATTTAGTAATAAATTAAAAGTAAAATAATTTCAGCTCAATTGAGTGAAGATATCTGCTTCAAAATTGAGTTGCAAGATATCACCCGAACAAACATACATACATACAATATACATACATACATTGCAAGTTAAAAAGAAAAAAATTTACAACGATGAAGATGATAAAAACGACGATGCATTAGACTTTGATGACTAATTTGTTTCAAAATAAAGCACTTTTTTTAAATTATTATCATGATGATGATGATGATGACCATTTTAATATTTTAAACGAATAAACATATTAAAAATTACTCTAAGTGTTTATTTATTTTATATCCACATGATAATTTAAAAAAATAATTTTGGCCAGGTTTTGAGTGTAAATACTCCTCTGTGCGTCGTTAAGACAAAGATCTGTTTGTTTTACGTCACCTGGATAGTGTCCAAAGAAAATGAGGGTCACCAACGAAGTATTAAAATTTAAATATTATTAAAGTTGCAATAGAACAATACCTTAGAATATTGTTATTACATGTAATAGTATTTACTATACTTACTACTTATTACTGACGTAAGTTTAACTCTTTCTCTTCCTTATATTTTGCAGGGTCTGTTAACGGTTTGCTTATTATAATAATAGTCTGAATTTCGATGATTTGCTAATTACTGATTATGCCGCAGCTTTTACGTGTATATCGATTATTCTTCGATTAAATAATTTATTATTAACGTTTTGGTAACGTTCGTGAAATTGCTGCGAATATACGAGCTCATATTTATAAGTACAAAAATAATCTTCTCTTTGACATAAATGAAAAAGTAGATATCAAACAATTTAGAACAAAATATGTAATATATACAACAGCATAATATTGTTCTCTTCATTGTGTTACATAATACCGACAATATTTTTTCAAAATTGATTCATTCATTTCCATTTTGATTAAATGTCGAATGATTTAGAAATAAGCCCTCGTTTATCACGATTGGTCCTCTATCTCGCAGGACGCAGCCAGTCTCCGTTAAGAGCTTATCTCACCACAAAAGCTGTACCAGGTTGTATTGAAACTACAATACAAAATGGTCTCTGACTTAGCTAGTGTATGCGGGAAGAAAAATTTAATCTTGATTCGCTTTAGATAAAGGAAAACACCAACTCTTAGTGAGCGATCGTCGCACTCTAAAATAAACCTTACAATGAAAACAATAAGGTTACTAATTTTTTACTTTTTGAACAGATGGTTTAGTGTTGTTTCTAAATCGCCGTCATGTATAGCCATTTCGAACAATATCTTCGATAAAAATCATACAATTGGTCTACTTGGACATAGTGCAATGTGTTTGGTCTGAAAGCTATTTACGGAAATGTAATGATTTGTTACCGTCGTAAAACTGTCCAATTTTAAAATAAAAATTGAAGATAATACTTTGATAAATGTATTTTACTATCTGGAATAAAATATCTGTCGTATACGTTCATCCAATCTTAGTTCTCTTATCTAGCCTCCTACGCATATTTAATACACTGTTATTTTTGTGAACAATAAAAGGCTTAACAATGAACCGAACTTATTCTGTCCAATGCAGCCTGTAATATCCCACTGTTGGGCATAGGCCTCTTTCCCCATGTAGAAGAAGGATCAGAGCTTAATCCACCACGCTACTCCAATGAGAGTTGGCGGATATATTCCCTACTACGAGTAACGATCGCTATCAGGTGTACATGATAACAACCGGGACCGAGCGCCAACGCGGCGTCAATTCTGTCCACAAAATATATTATATAGGTTGTTTGACTCCTAAATAAGTTTCTTCAAACAGGGGGTTATATAGGTATGATAGATCACATTCCACGTAAAAAAATCCTAGTCCTTTTTAAATTTTACTTTGTCTTAATATACATACGAGTATAGAGTCATGTGACTCGTATAAGGGCCTGATGTGTGGTGAATGTCAACAAACCATTACAATCTTATTATGAACTGAAAAACTTGTGTTGTAACTTTCCTGTGTGACAACTGTAAATCAACTCTAACTACCATTTATCATCAAAAAATTTGATGAACTGGAGATAGAAATGCAACAATTGAGACTACGCCAAAATATGTTCGCTATTCAATCAGCTATACAGGAGCTGGCTGGTCGTAGTAAAAGGGCTATTAATGTATCAATTGGTAGACAGACCCACAATATTTCGTGTTGGAAATCAGCCCTCAGTCAATTAGTCTTGTAGCTTACATTGTGATACAGGAAGCTGTCGTCGGCAAGAGTGATCACACATGTTTAATAGCTGATGTAAGGCTGCAAACTTAAACACACAATAGTCAGAACAAGAAAATTAGAATAAACTAGCTGTGCCCCGCGGTTACCCCCGCGTTAATTTGAGGAAAATCATAGCTATAGCCTTTCCTAATTTCAAGTTTGTAGGTGTATTTCATACAAACAACCATCCCCTGTTTTAACCCCAAAAGGGGGTCGATTTCTCAAAATACATTATTAGTACACCTCAACACCGTCTTTAGACCATATATTTTGAATTTCAAGTCTCTGACTTCAAAAACATAGGACTTTCATACAAACTTCCAACCCCCGTTTTACCACCTTAGGAGTGGAATTTCGCAAAACCCGTTCTTAGCTGACCTCTACTCGGCAAAAGGAATATACCTACCAAATTTCAAGTCTCTACACTTTATGGTTCCAGAGATATCGTGATGAGTCAATGGGTGGGTAACTCTTTTATATATATAGATTATGATAAGGTGAACTTTGTGTTTCTTGACGTCACAATTTGCACCGATTGAAACATTTTAATATTGGATGGGCACAAAATACCCTTTTAAAATTATCCAAGGCTGTATCATTTATTAACTCGCACAAGTATTGTTACCTAATAGTTTTGGAGGTTGGGATCAGGTTGCCACCAGATGCGTTATTTGCAAATCGGATACATTCACTTGTCAGTTGTCTCAACTGCTTGCCTGTTATAAAATAATAAAAAAATAACTAGTACTAAGCTACTTGCATTACATTACATATACATGTATATATGTTATTCGTTGTATCTGCTTTTATAATTACATGTCTGTAGAATATTACAAAGTGATGAGTAAGACAGCGCCATATCAGGCCCTTCTCAGTCTATTGCCTTTGGGCAAGACTTATAAACATGACAGTCAGTTATGAAGAAATAATGAAATATATAAGATGCTTGCATCAAAAAATTACCTTAACCCTTGTAAGATCTTTCTATAGTTCTCGTGTATCATTTCAATTGCTATAAAAAGCATGTTACTTATATTTTTGTACAATTCTCGTGTACTATCTAATATATAGTTACGATTACAACGTACGTTCAAAGATTCGTACGTTATTTACTTAATCTAATAAAGTACGAAAGTTATATTTTAATCATACAATAATTATCAAAGACCTAAAAGATTAATTTTTATTTAAGAATGTGGTGTGGTGGATTAAGCTCCGATCCTTCTCCTACATGGGGAAGAGGCCTATGCCAACAGTGGGATATTACGGGCTGAATCAGAAATCGTAGAACGAAAATAACAGATTTGGAAATTGACGATTCAAACGTGTAAAACTTAAAAGAAAACAATATACAAGAAAAGGCTTACTTTTGTGTTTTCTGTATATTAAACGACTTCAATATTAAAATTTTCACTTCTACGTACTTGATATTACCTGCATTACATTTCTTGAGATTTTGTCGGCAATAAATAAAATAGTATGATGTATGAGGCTATTTGAACAAAATAAACCACGCGACCCGTGCTTTACCGATACCGGCTTTGTCTAAGCTATCATTAACAATTTGAACCGCTTCAGAAACACGTGCAAGCCAGACAGTATAGATTAAATATATCAGAGATTTTATGTATAAATAATAAAAAATAATGAAAATCCAGACGTTCTATTAGACCAGAGCGGGATAGTTACCGACGATAGGGATTATGTAAGCTTCCAATTGAGTCATTGATTTAGCCTGTAATATCCCACTTCTGCGCTTAGGTCTTTTTCTTCATGTAGGAGAAGGATTGGAGCTTTATCCGCTACTGCCACTCTGTGGGTTGGCGGATATATCCCCTACTATATGTAACGATTGATATCATGTGTCGATGGTAATAACCAAGACAGCTTAACGTGCTCTCTTTTCAGTCACGGCGGCGAGATCCACAAGGACAGACATCCTTGGTGGAAACAAATATTTGTAAAAATATAAACCATCCCGAGTAGCAATCGAACACGCGATTGCCAGTGTTTAGATGCCTTGACTCACCTAAACCAGAGTGGCTGTCGGCTAAGTTAGTAGGTTTAAGGCAAGTAGGTTTAAAATACCCACTGGTAGTTATTTATTTCAAGCTAAACCTTTGTTAGAGTGGGTTTTCATAGGTGTGTATTACGGAGAGCGCGGTTTTAGTGGTGGTCAGAATTGATACTGTTGTCTGTCGTATCGTTACTCTGTGCACCAACCAGTTTCGTTGCTTGCTATGATTACAGATCTCGTAGTAATAACTTCCAAACAATAAAAATATGTAGATAGCTCGTATGATAACAGTTCCGTTCGATGTAGTTGTGGCCGCATTTTAATATTATTATTATTTAAAGTGTTTTTGATTTTGGTAGAACATTCTTTAAAATGTATAAACTAAAAAGCTTCAAATACATTTACGACTATTATACGGGTTTACGGCTTCTAATATACATACGACTAGCCCGTTGGCGCAGTTTGTAGTGGCCCTGCTTTCTGTTCAGCGAGTTGCGGATTCAATTACTGCCTGAGTCTGGGTGTAATATTTGTATTTATATATGTATTAGGTATTTCCATGTATATTTATTAAAAAAATATTTTGCTATATCAGGTGGCTGTTACCTATAACGCAAGCATTGAGTTGCTTACAACAATTTTGAAACAGACGACCGTGTGTGTATGTTATAAGATATTTATTTATTTATTATTTAAAATTTTAAGGGTAGAGTTCATTAAGAATAAATCTAATAGAACTCACAACAAAAATTAATTAATAATAATTATTAATAATAACAAGCTCATGACGTTCGATTAGAATAAACCATCTTTGGATTAAGTTAAAAATTACACAAGCAATTCACGCTTGTTATTATTTTAAGCCTTCATAAAGTTCTTGAATGACCGCACTTACTAACAACATAAATATTTCCTTTTAGTTATTTTAATACTTTCGAAACACCGTTGAGATCCTCAGATGAGAGAAGCGCTCCTTAAAAACACCTACATAAAATTTACTGCAAATTCCTTTAAGAATGTCAATTATCCTTCAATTTTTTTTTTTTTCTTTAAGCCAATTTAGATAAGCGTTAAACCTTTTTAAAGTCATTCCATTTCCTTCCATTACGAAATTGAAGGTATTTATCTGTTTCTTTAACATTTGCCAAAAAATATTGCAGATGGGCAGACTGTTAAATCTCTTTAATAATTAATATAGGTATATGATAATATAGGTATGGGTTGTCTGAAAGAAATGGCTAATTAGCCATAAGTCCGCCCACTGTACTTCACTGTCTTTTTTTTTATGTAACTAGGTTAGCAAACAAGCGTACGGCTCACCTGATGGTAAGACCGTAGCCTATAGACGCCTGCAACACCAGAAGCATCGCAAGCGCGTTGCCGACCCTATCCCCAATCCCACCAGGAGCTCTGGTCACCTTACTCACCAACAGGAACACAATACTGCTTGAAAACAGTATTATTTAGCTGTGGTCTTCTGTAAGGTCGAGGTACTACCCCAGTCGGGCTGCTCCATATTTTGAGCAGGAAATTTCCTGCTGTGCCCTACCTCAGTTAAACTGTTAGTTAGTTCTCAGTTAGTCTGTAACTATCTTTAAGCTTTGTTTGTGGTATATATCTGTGATGTACAATAAAGTATAAAATAAATAAATATATGAAGACTCAAATATTTAACTGAAAATTTTTTCAACCCAATCTTTTATGTTTTTATTATTTTTTATCACGAAGACTGTTTAACACAGAATTTTCTTGCAGTTTGGAAAAATCAATAAATCCAATGAATTAATGAAGAATTTGGCATTTTGATCGATACACACTTGCAACAAGAACGTAAAGTAAATATGAAATTACAATAATTTTCTGCTGAACTAATTAGCCTCAAGTACTCTAACCTCATCGTACAAATTATAGTGCAAACGGTAGTTAAAGTATATTACGCACCCATAATATGTTTTATTAAGAGACAATACCATTTCCTCGTGTTTCCAGTACCGCCTGAACTCTAGGACCAGTAAACGATTTATGTTATTCGCGTCGGGGCATGAGACGTCGCTGACCTTTAAGAATTTCTATGTCTCGTTAATTTCAATATCGATCCGATCGGCGCCCGCCTGCGCCCGCGCCGACTTTCCGTTGTCTTCCTTTTGTATACGCTTGTTCATATTACCAGTTTACTTGTATACGTCTATTTGTTAATCTAATAAACTAACGTTTAAGACATAAATCATACTGACATAAATTTTACTGAGGTAGGGCACAGCAGGAAATATCCTGCTCAAAATCTGGAGCAACCCAACTGGATAAGTTTATTGACCTTACAGAAGATCACAGCTAAATACTGCTTTCAAGCAATGTTGTGTGCTCCTGTGGGCGCGATGTTCTGACAAGTAAAGTGTCGGCAACGCGTTTGTAATGCTTCTGGACTCTGGTGTTGCAGACATCCATAGCAAAAGGTAATCGCTTAAGTAGTATCTAGATAGAATGTACGCCTGTTTGCTATTCTAGTATAATAAAAAATCCATCGATTTATTGGTAAAAATTACTTATTATAAAATATAATAGTTCATTGTTAAAGCTGTTGGAAATGATTTACTTAAAAAATATTTAAGCATTCACCAATAAACAGAGCAAAAATATTATTTGTTTTAACTACAACATTACTCTCTTATCACAAGACTATATATCAGAATCAAGCTGTCATCTTTTCTGTTCTCTTGAGTCTAAGTTAATTCATTAATAATAATACATCTAAGTCAATCAATGAAGAAATAAATCAAGTCGTGAGTCGAAAACCTACGTGATTGTCTGTTCGTTATTTTCTACCGCTCTTTACGGGTCGTACAATAGAAACGCCTGGAATAACAACCACACACAGATAGATTCCAACGGAGATAAACAATTTCGTAACCTGTTTTACAATAGTTGTGTTTTTACAATGATTGACGGAAAGTATAGTTTTAACAGACACAACGCTACACCTACTCTCAGGTAGTGTCATGTTCCTGTGGTGTGTAGGGTAGCTAAAGCTCCTTGCGATGCTTCTGGTAATGTAGGCCTCTTACTAATATAGTAACTAGTAGTACCGCCTCTCTGTCAATTAATGCTATTTCTGCCACCCCTGGTTCGTTGGTTCTTAGACCTACTGACGTTGTAGAGGTTAGTAATCTTGTCACTAGCCTAAAAAATAGATGTGCCGTCGGTATCGACCAAATATCAGGCTCACTACTTAAAAAATATAATGAGATCCTGATCCCAGCAATAACTTATATATGTAACCTATGCATGGAGACGGGTGTTTTTCCCGATATATATAAGAAATCACTCATCATACCTGTCCATAAGGGTGGTGATAGGGACTGTGTTAATAACTACAGGCCCATATCTTTGCTTCCCATACTGTCCAAGATTCTGGAGCGATTATTAAACAAGCGGCTAACTGACTACCTTCATAAGCATAATATCCTCTCGCAATCACAGTATGGTTTTCGTGCAGGAAAATCAACCGATGATGCGGCCCATTGCCTTACTGACTTTATAGCAAGGAAAATGGACGGAGGGGAGAAGGTAATTGGTATTTTTCTGGACTTGGCTAAGGCGTTTGATACAGTCTCTATTACTACCCTCCTAGGAAAAATGGAAAGACTGGGTGTTCGTGGTGTTTCGCTTCGTCTCTTTACTAGTTACCTATCAAATCGCTCCCAAGTTGTAAAAATTGGTGACTGGACTAGTGAAGAATTGCCTGTTACTGTCGGTGTTCCTCAGGGCAGTGTCCTTGGCCCCACATTATTCCTCATCTACATTAATGACCTTTTAGAGACAAAACTGCTTAACGGAAAATTTGTAGCTTTTGCGGATGACACTGCTCTGCTATTCCATGCTACTACATGGGAAGATGCTTTTCGGTATGCTCAGTTGGGACTGAATTTGGTTACAGATTGGTTAATGTATAACTCTCTCTCACTAAATGTAATGAAAACTAAATACATCTGTTTTTCCATTACTAGACGGGGTCTTCCTACTGGTCATACATTGACCACGCATTTAGGCTCATGTCTATCTAAGACGAATTGTCACTGTCCTAATTTGCAAACTACTGATAAAGTAAAATATCTGGGAGTCATGATAGATTGCTGCCTTAACTTTCAATCGCATTTGGATCTTCTGGTCTCAAGAATTAGGAAATTAATTTACATGTTTAAAATTCTTCGTCATATCGCAAACCACTCTACCGTAAGGATGATATATTTATCACTGTGCCAATCCTTGTTGGGATATTGTATATCTAGTTGGGCAGGTGCTGCAAAAACTCACCTTATAAAGGTAGAACGTGTGCAGAGAGCAGTGCTGAAAGTGAGCGCTTTCCTTCCATTCCTGTGTCCCACTGTTGACGTGTACAGGCATTGGAAGGTTCTAACTGTCCGTCAGCTCTTTGTTTTGGCGGTGGTGCTCCGCAAACATTCTATACTCCCATATAATCCACAGTTGAATATAAATAAACGAAGAAAGCATGTTGTTTGTACCGGCATGAAATTCAGAACAAAATTTGCTCATAGGTTCTTTTGTTATCTGGGTGACCATCTTTATAACAGAATTAACGCTTTGCTAGACATATACCCGCTTACAAAGCATGGGTGTAAATTGAAGGTTACAGGATTGTTGTTGGATCTTAATTATGATAAAACTGAAGAATTAATTCAATGATAAATTAATCAATCCACAATTATAGTGTTCAGTTGCGCTGGTGGTTGACATAGGATGCTCACACATGCATAAGCGATCAGTACGTATTACTCGTTCATACAAACAAATACTCACCCTCATGCACACACGCATGCACTCACACGCACGCACACACACACACACGCACACACACACACTCACACACACAGAGAGATACTCACATACACACGTAGATACACCCACGCACACATACTCAATGCAATCAAATGGGTTATAACATTAGAAGTAGTAAGCCTTGCATATATATTAACTTTTTGTCAAAGTTCGATCGTATGTAGTATGCTAAGTAGTCCGGGGTGATGCGAGACTGATGACCTGTAATACAGGTATTTCTATACCTAGCATAGGCATCAGACTCACATCAACATTGACGTACGTTTTGAGTGCCTAATTTACTTTAATTGTGTAAATGAATAAAGAACCTGTTCGATGAAATTGTAAACCTTTTACCTGTGATTTGATATAACTGTAAAATTGTTATTTTCTGTGTAATGCTTTGTAAATTGTGTTTATATAAAGAAATAAAGACTATTATTCGTCTTAAGGCTGTACTCGTAGGTTTCTCTTACCATAGTTCGGACACTACGCTTGTTTTTATCCTTATGTTAAAAAAATCCTTAATAAAGTAATAATATAGACTAAAGGCATAGGCTACTTTGGTTGTAAATATTAGACGTAAACAGATAGAAAGAATTATAATGACATTATTGATAGTCGTTTAAGTGATCGCTATCGTTCAATCAGAACAGCGATCCACTTTAGAAGTTTGTGAATAAAAACATTTCATAAAATTATTATTTCATTGATTAATAACAACTTTTAATAACTACAAAATTTAATTACGAAACTAGACCGGTTTTTACGATTACGGAAAGTTTTCCATGATTAAAGTTTATAATTAATATTTACTTTCAATTAAAAACTTTAGAGCAATAAATTCATATAATGTCTTTATTAAAAATCAAATGGAACACGAGAGAATCACAATTCCGATTAAAGATATACACTCGTATATATTTAGATAATGAACTTTACATACATATAACATACAGACAGTACCTGGGTGACCGAGCTTAGCTCGGTATTTTTAGTAAATAAATATAAACTCGTTATTTAAATAAAAAATCACAAGTGTAAATAGAAAAAACAATGGAAAAACGATCAGGAGACGTGAGGATTTGAACCCGGGTCTACTCGATGCGACACCGGCCGTCTTCCTACCTGAGTTATTACAACTGTATAAACAATGGCGAAATTTACCTTCGTATTCTTAGTTATTTTTTCATTGTCTAAAAACAGGGATAAAATGACATTTTCTAAAAATGAATCCTAGCTCGATCAACTTTTCGTCCCCGAAATCCCCTGCATACTAAATTTCACGAAAATCGTTGGAGCCGATTCCGAGATTCAGAATATATATATACTTATATATATACACAAGAATTGCTCGTTTAATAGTATAAGATAAGATATGAAATAACAATGTAAGAAACATTCAAACCCCCGTCAATCTTTCGACGTCAGAATGGCTATTTGTTGAAATAGGTAAAATGTAAGACCACAAATCACAGGGATAGAGAAATTACGCGTACATATAAACGATTATAATATACAACAAGATCATTTCAATTTAATAGTTCAATATTTTTATGGTTTCAGTTTTTTCTTTTACAAATAAGTACTAAAACTAAACAAAAAAAATAACTAACTTAAGTCGTTCGTATTATTTTTATTTTGTGTTTCCCACACATGAGGAAATCCGAAAATGTTTTTAACTTAAGTCGTATAAAAATAAATAAATACATTTTTTAAATAAATAAAAAACCACGTAAATAAGCTTATATGTTCTATTACTCCTTGTAAAATTACCCTTAAAAGCAACAAATCAAGTTGATTGAAAGGCTACTAAGACTTCACAGGTTATTACACCAAAGACGTAGTTATTTATTATATTATTGTTAACCCACTAAAACCGTAAATTATTCCATGTTCAAGCCATCTATCTATATTTACAGCAATAGCCAATTAAGAGCGTCTATAAAACTTTATAGAACACAACCTTTTCTCTATGCAAATATAAGGATATAGAGATATATATAAATATAATTTATTAGTTAATTACATGAATAAAGTACCCACACGGTTTTAACGCAATATGGCCTCAATTTTGAGATATAAAAACCTCAAAAGCGAGTCAGTTTATTTATTACTAGCGACCCGTCCCGGCTTCGCACGGGTGCAATGATGACATTTTTAAATGACAGGATCTTTACGTAATATTCCGACGTGGCGGCTGAGGTACTACTCTTACAACACGTAATATTACGGCGATGGCGGTTAAAGGGTTAAATGTTTCGCTGTTAATTACTTCTAACGACGATATCTGAAAACCTATTCATCTGATTGATATAGTGTAAAGGGCAATTTTAATCTGCATTAAATTCCTAAGCTAACTAAAATATTTGTTTGGATAAGGATTAACACTAAACTAAAGAAAATAGCTTGGAAAATAACGTAATGTTTTTAATTAAAAATTTGAACATAAAAGTGGTTATTGTAAGTCAACCGTAAGAGATAGATATATGCTATCGCGGACTTTTTTGTAGAATTTTTATAGATTTAGAATTCGCTAGTACATTACTCCACTGTATCTTTGCTAGTTTACGCGGCGTTTGCGTGGAAAGCTCCCAGTTTGCCCGATTTTGTGCGACTTCTTCAACATTTATCGCCGTATTTCTGCTAATTTACATAAAACTATACTACATTATATACATAAACCTTCCTCTTGAATCACTCTATCTTTTAAAAAAAACCGCATTAAAATCCGTTGCGTAGTTTTAAAGATCTAAGCATACATAGGGACATAGGGACATAGGGACAGAGAAAGCGACTTTGTTTTATACTATGTAGTGATTTTCTTTTATTTGTATTCTAAGACCTAAAATCATTGTTAGACTTGTCCTTAATAAGACAATTCATATACCAATTTGATTTTCTTACATGAAAGTATAAGTATATATACCAATTGTCTAAAAGGGTCTTGACTGACAGACATATAGGCGGAAAGGATAGTGGCGTTGTTCCTTTTGAGGTATGAATCAAGTAAATCCATAATTGGAAAGAAAGAAATGAAAGTTTAGGCTATAATATAATAATATAAATAATAGCGAGTTTGCTACTCACAAGAGCAGTAACTATTAATGCGATTGAAACTGCATGCATTGCCTATGTAACACGTTGTCAAGTCGATTACAAAAATACAGTTTAACGTCAACCATAACTGGTACTTTTGTAATTCGCCTTGACATAGAACTGGTTCAGCTTTTAGCGCACAGGTGTTACGTGACAGATGCAATAATTAAACACGAAATAAATAAATAATATAAAACCTATATTGTGAGGAAACTTTTTAATATTTTATTATTAAAATATTTGGTTAGCAATAATAATTGACTACGTGTTAGATTTCGCCTGAGCTAAATGTCGTTTCTTGTTTTTTGCAACACAATGTCGCACCGACAGTCTTAAAAATATTTTTATAAGCAAAAGAAACCACGGCTCATATTAATTGCAGCAAAGAATAAGTTTTAAAGTTAGCTATTTGATGATTGATTAACGCCTCCAAGCAAACTTGACAGCTTATATTAGTATAGACAATTTCAAATAACTTAAAACTTTTCATTAAATGCAAGAACAAAGTTAGCAAATGAAACTTTTAGCTGTAAGGACAACTGACTTATTGATCATTAAAATAAATTGCAAAAATAGAAAAGTTTAATGATAAAATCTATACCGTGTATAAAAATCTCTTCCTGTTTTAATGATTTTATGACAGTTCTCTCTCTCTCTAGGAAAATCCTTAAGTAAAAAGTTACAAATGAAACATCTATATTTGGATAACTTAAAGGCATGTAGATATTACTTAAGTTATAAGAAAGAACTAATAACTTGACAGAAGATATTTCGATTGAAAACGTCATTATTTGTTATCTAATACAAGATCCAGTACTAATTTAATTACAGATATTATAAGCGAAGCATGTTCCAAGTTTGCGCTTCAAGGAACTTAGATATAATTAAAACTTATAAGTTTAACTGTTCAGGCGTACGGGTCTGTTTATTTACTAGTTGTGACGTCAATATACATAAACTCTCCCTTATTCTGAAATTAATATGATCATAAAATATAGCGAATATTGTTATGTATAATAAGAACTATGTGTTAGCAATATTTTGATAGACGGCTGGCTCTGTGTAAGTGCGTGGCTTCACGAATATTATGTGGGGCAAAGATTATTGTGGAGACGATAGGCAGGAAACAAGCTGACTGTCTAAAGCAAATTGAGTAGAATATAAGCTTGGTGTATGTAACAACTGAATGTTTGTTTAAATATTATGTGTTCGATAGTGGAAGACATTACGTGAATAATCAATCATCAACACATATAATAAAAATATTAAGGGTCGCTGTCTGTACATTTAGGATATATGAGAAAAAATATTATTGTGAGCTTTATCAAGGCAGATAGCACCCAAAACAATGATTGTCAGAATTTTTGTCTGTTTGTCTGTGCGTTTGGCCACGATAATAACAAATCAGCAAAGATATTATCGCTTCCAAAATCCTCCTTTTTTAAGTCTCGTCTCATTAAGCACGAAATTTTAATTTTTAAAGTAAATTATAACAAGCAGTGCATTAACCCTAATTAAAAGTTTCATGACATTTCACCATTTAGGGTTTGTTCTTTTAACATTTGCCAATTTTTATTTTAACCTTTGCATATATGTAGCCTTGACACGTTTTATATTTGATAGTTTAAGATATTTAACTTTGTATAAGAATATTAAGACAATATTTTTAACGTTTTTACATCTAAATTAAATTTTCCTACTTCGTAATGACTGTGTAGAGTGGAAATTATCTTATGTTTTGACTCTATTCTCTTGTAATAAATTTCACGTGCGATTTATTACCCGTACCGGTTTTTATATCATATAATTTTCTATTTAGCATAGTAATTATAGATACGTCTTAATAGTAAAGAGCAATTAATTTTATTTTCAACCTTTATTATAAAACCGCTTAATACTAAACCCCTGTAATGACTTAGTAGACATTCGAGCACAAAAAGTAACATTTATCTATAAAAATATATTCATTTAATATTTTTAAATTAATTTATTTACACTTTATTATAAGCCACAAGTACATCATTAAACATTAATTTATTGTATATTTAGTTACAGATTGTTTAGTTACAGATATTAGTAACGACAACGAGCGGATTTATGACTACATTTTTCTTTTATCTGTATAAATAATATGATTCGCCGAAGTGCATGTACAAATATTTTTATAATAGCTATACCTACTTCATTGGCTAGCTAACTTTAGGGTGTCGGTTTATTTCGTGACGGTGTGCGCTCGCATCGTAAAAATTTACTCTCATATATAATTTTTTTCTTTAAAAGAAGTATAACTTCGAAAAAAGCGCAGTAGGTACGTATTCTGCCAGGTCAGCCAGTCTAATATATAAAAATCTCATGTAATCATAACGTTTGTTATCGAACTCCTTCGAAACGGCTTGACCGCTTTTTAGTAGGTCTGAGGATAATTGTCGTGGGCTATTTTATACCCCTAGGTGATAATCCCTATCCATATGCCAGTAGACCAATGTTTGCCAGGTCAGGTAGTTATCAATAAAATTTAAATAGCTTTTCCTAGTTAGTGTTACTTCACTAATTAAATCTTCAACCTATCAGACGGAACAACTCCGGTGCACGTGCGACAAAGATAAACAAACTGAAGGTACTTCTAATGCAATTAAAACTTGTCAAGGAGTTCGAATAGCAATTTAGACGTCTACAGCACTTCCTTATCTGTTATTTGCCCTGCAATAAGTTACGCATGAACTAATTTTAATAATAAATAAATATATGTCTGTTCCTAAAGTAAGCAACTTAATGCTTGTTAATAGGTAACAGCCGACTGGTATAAATAATACATATATAAATAAAGACATATTACACCCAGACTCGAGGTGGGAATCGAAACAACCCGCAGTTCATTACAAACTGCACCAACGGGCTATTCAAAAAACTTAAATGTCTCTGAATTAATAAAAACACCCTCAAATTTCGCCAGTAATACTACCGTACGCAATATTCAATTATTGTTCAGCAACTGCTTTGAAATCAATAAAACAAGAGTTAATATTAAGCAATCTAGATTAATATTAAGATAAGATAATTGGAATTTAGAATCTATCGATAAATATCTCACTAAAGTTCTATCATTTGAATATCTAATATAAGGGTTACATTTCTTTTTCAAATAGGAACATAACAATTGGTATTATAGTTACATACTTTACTTACTGATTCTTTGATAGTAAAATCTTTAATTACTTTAAGTAAATATTTTTAAGTAACAATCTGTTTAGTCTCCTTTTATTAGCTTTGCTAACTAAAAATACCTATATGTATGTAAAAGACTCCATAGAATACCTTTGAAATTATTACCATCGAACCTCCCTAACTCTAAACTTTGTGTTTTACTAGCAAGGCTCCGTTACCAAGCTGAGACCAACAGCAATGATTGTATCGAACAGGACAAATCTATAAAATTTCGAGTCTGGCTCGTTTACCAAGGATACCCTAAAGGTATCTTTTTGAAGAGAACTTCTTAATCGTGATTCGAAACGAAAAATGTGAAACAAAAATGCGTCACGTTATAGAAACAAACACATATAGTTAGTTCAAGTCATCTTTGCGCGCGGCTCTATGTGTGCGTGCGCTTGTAATTATACAACTTTATTACTTTAATTTAGTGTCCGACCGAAAGTCGGTTTCCGGCCGAAACCGAAACCGAAACCGAATATTCGGCCGCGGCTACAGTTTCGGCCGAAATCGAAACCGAAACCGAAACTCACGTGGTCAAGTATAAAATTCCTTAAAATACTGAAATTTGGTGCATTTTACCCATTTACTAGATCGTTCAATAAGTCCCGAGACTAACCTGGAAATGGCGCATATATTAAAAACTCTTTTGATTTTTAAAAAGTACTGGCTATCAATACAAGAATATGAATCAAATTTTTAAAAATGGAACAATAAAATTATTGATTTTGAAACATTTAAGTGACGCTACGGTTGTAATTTCGATACAATGGAAAAAAACGAGTTTCGCGTGTTGATAAAACATTGTTTTTTAATGGGAAAAAATACCGTTGAAGCACAGCAATAGCTTATAAAATGTTATGCAGGATCAGCTCCCTCTAAAGCAACCATTTGTCGGTGGTATGCCGACTTCAAACGCGGTCGCATGGACACCAATGATGGGGAACGCTCAGGTCGTCCAAATGAAGCAGTGACTCAACAAAATATTAACCAAGTCCTCAAAATCGTATTGGAAGATCGGAAGGTAAAAGTGCGAGAGATAGCCGAGATAGTGAAGATTTCAGCTGGTAGTGTTTTCACTATTTTACATAAAAATTTGGCCATGAAAAAGCTTTTTTCTAAGTGGGTGCCGCGTTTGCTTACAACTAATCAAAAGGAACAACGTATCAATGATTCAGAGCGATGTTTGGCGCTGATGAATCATAATAAAAAGGATTTTTTACATCGGTATGTAACAATGGATGAAACCTGGATATACCATTTCACTCCGGAATCCAATCGGCAGGCAGCGGAGTGGAGAGCGGCTGGTGAAAGCCGCCCGAAGCGTCCAAAGACTCAGAAGTCGGCCGGTAAGGTTATGGCGTCTATATTTTGGGATGCGCATGGAATATTTTTCATCGACTACCTTGAAAAGGGGCATAATATAAATAGTGACTATTACATGTGCTTATTGGAGCGATTGAAGTACGAAATTGCGGATAAACGGCCTCACATGAACAAAAAGAAAGTGGTGTTTCACCAGGACAACGCGCCTTGTCACAAGTCCGTGAGAACGATGGCCAAAATTAACGAATTGGGCTTCGAATTGCTTCCTCATCCCCCTTATTCGCCAGATTTGGCCCCCAGCGATTACTGGCTGTTTGCAGACCTCAAAAAAATGCTTCAGGGTAAGAAATTTGACTCAAATAGTGAAGTTATCGCAGCAACGGAGGCTTATTTTGAAGCCAAAGACAAATCGTTCTACACACATGGGATAGAAAAGTTAGAAAAGCGTTGGAGGGACTGTATCGCTCTTGGAGGAGACTATGTTGATGAATAAAAATTAATTTTATAAAAAAGACCTTTTTTTAGTACTTAGTCTCGGGACTTATTGAACCACGTGTTACACACATTTTTTTATTGACATGAAATGGAAACACAGTACGTATATTAATTTTGTTGTAATCATTTATTTAATACTAGCTATGCCCCGCGGTTTCATACGCGTTAATTGAAGAAAAAAATAGCCTTCTTCGTTACATTGGCTATCCAAAACAAAAAGTTATTTTTAAATTCCAACCAGTAGTTTCTGAAATTAGCGTGTTTAAACAAACAAACTTTTCAGCTTTATAATATTTTTGCTGCGATATTTTTTAAAAACTGCGATATCTCCTAAGATATTTACTGAAATCGAATGGTGTGAAGGGCAATTTTGGTTTAAATTAAATACTTGTGATTTAAAAAAAAGTATTTATTTGCATAAGGATTTATATCATGTTTATAAAAACACCTTTGCAAATATTGCATTATTTTAGAACGAATTTGTTTAGCATAAAAAAGGTTATAGTGAGCTAACCTTAAAAAGATAGACATATTGTGCTGTCGCGGACTTTTTTTTTAGAACTTTTAAAGTGAAACAATTCTGTCATACATGATTTTTGCGAAATTTTAACTGTTTACGCAGTGCTCGCAGCGGAAGCTCTCAAAATGGAAAAAAATCTTTCGATTTTGAAATATTCTTCATTGTGCGCCGCTCCTATTGATCTTAACCTGACGATGTATAATTGTATAGCCTATAGCCTTCCTCGATAAATGGGCTATCCAACGCTGAAAGAATTTTTCAAATCGGACCAGTACTTAAACAAACAAACAAACAAACCTTTCAGCTTTATAATATTAAGTAGAGATAATATAAGAAAAAAAAATTGCGTGCGTACAAAGTACACATGTCAGAAGTGAAACTTCTTTGGCAAACTAATTTAAAAAAAAGTAATCGTTAACGCTGAAACTTACAATTATTATTTAAGTTTTTTTTTTGTTTAAGTTTTTTGTTCGAAGTTTAACACGTCTACGACTAGATTGTGCTAGTAGTAGATTAAATCGCGCTGGCAAAATTATTTCTTGTTAGTACATAATTATATGGCCACCATACATTTGTGTAATTATTGAACAATCCAATACATCAAGTTGAAGCATCTCTAGTACAGGTTTTATTTGTGCTCCTGGTTGTGTTGGACAAGGTTTTGGGAATTAACACTAATTAAAAAAAACGAATTAAAATATAAAAAAAAACTACCTAGTTGATAAAAAGACAACGTTTCGCGGTGTTCCCAGGCGGTCACCCATCCAAGTAGTGTACGTCATGCCGCGTTACCGGTCGCTCAAATTTTACCCCTCATGCGCCTAAAGAAGTTTCACTTCAAAAATATTAATAATATTTTGATAATTTTTTTCAAATTAAGTTCTCATAGCAAAATGCTTATCACTTATCAATAATCAAATCACTAATTGTTACTGTTTCGTTAAATACTAAGTAAGTACATATTGGTATTTTGAAATCTTATTACACATCTTATTACATGTAATTAATACTTTGGTTTGTATTTGTACTTAGCAGAATCATCAATCTCTTTTAGGTAGGTACCTCTTATATAAAAATAATAATTACTAAAATTACTATTACACTCTTAGTTCCAGTCTCGAGCTCGACAAAGATCAAGAATCAAATCACACATTTAGAATTAACAAAGATACCTAGATCACAATTAGTAGGCTGTAAGACAGTCATACTTACATTTAGAATTAAGTAACCCACTACTAAGCTACAGAAAACAGGTAGGCGAGCATGCACGACAACTTCCGAAATCAGTTTCGGTTTCGGCAAAAGTTTCGGCCAATTTTGGCCGAAACCGAAACTGCCGCCGAAACTTGATTTTTGGCCGAAACTCGGCCGAAACCGAAACCGAAACCGAAACCGAAACATCGGTCGGACACTACTTTAACACTTTCACGCGAACATATCAATATTGTAGCTCTATGCGATATTGCACATCATTTTTTCATATAAATTCGAACGGCGTCTAATGACGTTGTGCAAATAGCTGATGATATTAGTATTTAAATGTATTGCACTGACGTTCTAAGACGTCGACGTTAATATACGTTGTGCAACAACATATATGTAAAAAAATGTGCCATAGCGAACGACGACGTATTATAACGTCGGGTTTGGGAAAAGTAAATGCGGTTGCACATTAATTGTTGAGTTATCTTTTGCACAGTCAGGGTCCGGTGGAAGTAAATGCGACTGCGCATGATATGTCGCGTTGTCATATGCATTTTTAAGATTTGGTAAAGTGAATGACGGCTGAACAAGAAGTGATTGGCCCTCAGTAGAGGGGTTCTGCAAGAGTGACTGCGACTGGTCTACTAAGTTTCTAAGACGCAGAAGAAGAGAAGCAGGAACGCGTCCTGAAAAAGGCCATCTCCTACATTTCTTCGTAATACTTCAGAGTCTATTGACATATTTGCAGTGCTAAAAATAAAATGCTTTTAGCACAAGAGTACTCTGGATCCTCTGTGGTGAACACAGAATCGGCGCACGCACATACCGACCCCCGCGACGCGGCACAAGTCGATTAATGTATAAAACTTCTTAGGCGAAACTATTATTATTATATATTATATTATTATATTAACATTTTTTTACGAAACGACGTATAGTGACGTTGTGCGTAGGTAGTAGGTACTTAGTATCAGGACGGAATGCCCTCAAAGAAGGCAAAATAAAATCGGTGTGGCGTAGCACTACAATTTTTAGAATTCGATATGTTGTGGCACAGCAACCGAACTTTTAAAAATTAGTATGGCCAAACACCGTACCATTACGTTGTGCTCAATAAATCGAGTTTTTGCTGAACGTAATAGTACGTTGTGCCATAACATATCTACCAATATATGACGTACATATACGTTGTTCGCATGAAAGTGTTAATTTGTGTAGCAGACGGTCAGGGACAGTGCGACGGTCGCGTCACTACGCGAGACCGTCGCACCCACACATATACCCGCGCGCAAAGATGAGTTAAACTTAGTATAAATATATAGAAGAGAGATAGAATATATGTAGTAATGTATTAATTACTGTTCAAAACGTATAAGCGACGCGTTTAGCATGGCACTTACGACTTTTTGCACGACTTTTAAAAATTAAATCTTCTGCCATGTGTGAATTGCATACACACACATTTTAACTGAGGTAGGGCACAGCAGGAAATTTCCTGCTCAAAATATGGAGCAGCCCGACTGGGGTAGTACCTCGACCTCACAGAAGACCACAGCTAAATAATACTGTTTTCAAGCACTATTTTGTTCCTGTTGGTGAGTAAGGTGACCAGAGCTCCTGGGGGGATTGGGGATAGGGTCGGCAACGCGCTTGCGATGCTTCTGGTGTTGCAGGCGTCTATAGGCTACGGTCTTACCATCAGGTGAGCCGTACGCTTGTTTGCCAACCTAATTACATAAAAAAAATACACTTTTTATATGTTACATTTATTGAAAATAATTTTACTTCATTACATCGTAGTACCTTACTCACTTGCTACAACTCATTCTGTATCATATTATACTGCCACTGCTGGGCATAGGGCTCTTTCGCCATCTAGGAGAAGGATCGGAATTTAATCCACTACGCATCTTCACTGCGGGTTGACGGATATATTTCCTACTATGAGTAACTGAGTAAGGATCGCTATCAGATTTATAGGATAAGAACTGGGACTGACAGCTTAACTTGTTCTCCAAAGCACGGTGGGTACATCTATACTAATATATAAAGCTGAAGAGTTTGTTTGTTTGGTTGTTTGTTTGTTTGTTTGAACGCGGTAATCTCTGGAACTACTGGGCCGATTTGAAAAATTCTCTCAGTGTTAGATAGCCCATTTATCGAGGAATGCCATAGGCTATGTATCATCACGCTAAGACCAATAAGAGCGGAGTCCACGCCGACGAAGTCGCGCGCAGAAGCAAGTACCTAATAAAATGAACTGTCAACTAAAATAAAATTTCTTACACGTACGTATGTCTACAATTCTATTTACAAATCTACAAGTATGTGGTTAATAATTCTTGCAATTCCAATGACTTAATACAATATTGTGATTTTTAAATAAAATAAAAAACTCCCTCATACAGATAAAAACATAACTTCAATTATAAAGATGTTTACGACAAAATAAATTAAAAATTCATATGTATTAATGTTTTATAGTTAAATATTACACCGGAGTTACTGTAGTCTTATATTTATGACCAAGATTCGGCTACCACGAACAATGCAAGGGTTGAAGGGTTCCGTGTGCAAAGATTAATAAAGTAACTTAGAATAAACTGTCCGTCAATAAAAATATCTTTATTTCTTTCTTTCTTTCATAAAGTTTTACTTGAAACTGTATTAGGTTGACAAAACTACACAATATAGCTGCGATTTCATTATATATATTAAGTTTAAATTCCACCCTATGAGCCGTATGATTTAAGTTTCCTGTTGTTCCCTGTAATTTATCACCGAATACATAGCGTTAAGGCGTATGAACCGAAGACTAAAATGTATGACTTTGAAATTTTCTTTCTGACAAAAAAAGAATAAATAAAATCGGAATTTACGTTAATTGATCACAACTAAAAGCAAGTTTTGTCTTTTGTTCTCCCTTTCAAAAGCCCCTAGTCCATATTATGAGAATAAATTTAAAAAAATTATTATAACAATAGCTTTGAGGCGATCCACGGCCAAGACATATCCAGACAGTCAGACTGACATGAGAAAATTTAAAATAATATAATAATTAAAGGCTTGTTATTGTTGTGTTATAAGTACAGTACGTCTACCATGAGTTTCCAGAGACGATACACGTTAGCGAGTGTAGTTTTCTATACGGAAGAAAGATAAAGATATTATAACTAATATGCAATATAACGCATTTAAAACTATAAGTCTTATCGAGTGCTCGATAGACTCTATAGTAAAATTTAGAAATACTCATAATAGGTACGGTATAGTTAAACATTCCAGTAGTTTCGTTTCACGTTTACTACTGTAGTTACGTCATGTGCGCTTGTAACAAAAACTCATGGTAGACCTACAGATATCATAATATATAATGATATAAAATCCACTTCAAAATGAAAGATAATCTTATAAAAAAAATATTCAATATTAACGCAACAAATATCATTTAGTGTACGGAAGATTTCGCGTACAACTCTGACTCGCACTTGACCGGTTTTTTTATACCTTTTAAAACTTTACTACTCGACTGACCTCCAAAGAAAAAATAACGAAAGGCCCGACCACGCCCGACTTAAGAAGCTTAACCCTTTTTTATTTAAGGGGAAACACTTCAACCTTTTATACGGCTTATACAGTATTTATAAACGAGTAGATTTCGAAAGAGGTAGCTCTCTTTGAAATAAAATAAATGGATATTGAATTTTAAATTTAAAAAAAATTAAATTGTCTCTATAAAGTTTTTAGTATTATGCTGTCGTTTTAAAACGTGTTATAAACATTCAATACGTATATGTAAATCAAGTATATATAAATGTATATATGTATCAATTATAAGTTGTTTTTGTACATTCTTAAAATACTAACAAACTGAAGGTTCGAAACTTGCAAGTCCAGTATGCTCGAGCGCTTGGCAACAGGCGGGAAGGGGAGGGGGGTTACTCACGAGCGTACTACCAAGTACGTAAACGTACCTACTACTAAAATATAACCTACATGTCTCCATACACTACTATTAAAGATTATTATAGACATAATCTATACTAATATTATAAAGCTGAAGAGTTTATTTGTTTGTTTGAACGCGCTAATCTCAGGCAGTACTAGTCCGATTTGAAAAATTCTTTCAGTGCTAGATAGCCCATTTATCGAGGAAGGCTATAGGCTATTTTTTTTTCAAATTAACGCGTGTGAAACCGCGAGGCACAGCTAGTTTTTTTTATAAAGCCTACATAAACCAAAACGCTTTTGTCCATTTGTTTCATTCCACTTCCAATAATAAAAACTGTTGATTTTTAGATAAATTTGGACATAGTATGTAAAATAAGATCTAGTAGGATGTATGAAATATTTTAACTTTTATTTTAATTTAATAATTGTGAACTTTACACAAAATTCTCAATGAAGCTTCAAACCAAAAAATGCTTAGTATTTATTTAATACATAATTATTTTTTGTCAAGGGATGTTAGCGCCTATATAAGGATTAAAATGTAGAAGCATAAATAATTAAGTAGTTAGTACAATTTCATTTTATTTAAAATATATCAAACCCTACATAACGTCTTCAAACAAGCTTTGAATCATTACGAATGGAGCTTTCGTCCAATACCGTAGTCCTATTATTATTAATCTAATAATGTTCATCACAATTACGATTTTGTGAGTAAATGTGGTTATTTTATTTATTTATTAGTATGACTGCACAAAAATACGCATGTAACGCGACGACGTCGGAAGGCTGCGCGGCGGGCGGGGCGCGCCTACCTGCGGAGTGCGGACGCTCCCCAAAACGACCAAGAGCCCGCATTCCTGGCCGTGCGCTGCGCCCGCGCACCTTCACCGCAGGGCTGACACATACTTTATATAAGTTTTATTATTATCCTTATATAGTTTAGTAAAACTTCAATGTATATCAATTATCCTACGTAATTTTATAAAACCTTTAATAGCTGTAAAGAACTATAAAACATTGTAAACTATGCTAATAATAAATTATTACTGTATAATTTTCAAAGACTAGATAGTTAATTTAGTTCTTTATTTTTAGCCAATTTGTAAGAAACCAAATAATAGTTTAATAATTTCATTAATTGAATAGAGAAAAAACTCAACAATGGATAAAAGTACTTTGCCTTACACTTTGTTTATTACATTAGCGTTTGCCTATGATTGTGATAGATCAGTAGATGTGTATTTTGGCTCAAAGATCATATAATTTGAAACAATAAAATACACTAATAGCCGAATTTGGTTGAATAAAAAAACAGCATATCAAGAGAAATTTCTTATAAATCTACATTCGCTAATGTAGATTTATTAGTATAGTATAGCAGTGCGTTAGTGAAGATCTAATTTGATTTATTGGAAAGAGACCAAATTCAATGGTTTTCCCACATATGGGGTGTATTTATGCTGTAACAATATAACACAGTAAAACTCTGTGATGATCATTTGCTCAGTTAACTTTTAACCTGACTGAAAAACTGCCTTAGCCTTACATATGTTCACAGCTAAAAATACTGCTCTCAAGTATATTTGACTGACCTCCAAGAAAAAATTGATGTATCTGCAAAAAAAAGCGTAGCCAGAACTCCTGTCAATGTGCTCTGTTGACAGCAGAGTCAGTAAAGCGCTAGTTTTGCAAGCGTTTATAATCTATGGTAACTTCTTACGATCGGTACATCTACCATGAGTTTTTGTTTCAAGCGCAAATGACATAACTACAGTAGTAAACGTAAAAACGCAACAGGAATATTTATGTACACCATACCTATTATGAGTATTTCTAAATTTCACTATAGAGTATATCGAGCACTTGATAAGACTTATAGTTTTAATTGCGTTATATTGGTATTATTTACTAATAACTCAACTTTCCATACAAATTTTCTACTACACTCGCTAACGTGTATCATCTAACTCATGGTACACGTACAGGTAAACCCCTAATTTCCAACCTAGTAACAAAAAATATAAATAAAAAATTATTAAATCCGAAGTTAATAACTGACAACCATAAACATCCCTCGCGCTCCCCACACAATGCGGACCTGTTGCTCCCCGCTCGCCGCACTATAAATAATTCAAAGCGAACGATTAATTCGTGCCCGATACCGATTCATCTGTCAATTAATGCGTAGGACGAGTAAGATGCTAAGAACTTAGTTGTACCCTGCGTTTTTACCCTCGTGAAATTTCGGTTCTCGAAATAATTAATATCTTGTATTAATTTTATTGTTATTAATAAAGAGTTATAACTTTAAGCCTCAATCTTAATTGTAATTAGTACCCACAGGACAGGCTACGCATGTAGTATAGGGCCGTTAAATATTATAATAATGTATTATTAAAAATAACTTAAATGTAGTTGCAGTATTTCTTTTCAATCAAAAATTATTTTAAGTATCAAAGCGATAGTTACCGAAATAAAATTCAAACATAGAAACTCTTTCACAATATTAATGCAGTAAAGGGATCGGGAAATACTGATGACAAACGTAGTGCAGTCTGGGTGGTCTATCCTAATGATTATTTTTATTACTCAGCTCCTTATTGTACATTATCTAACTATCTGCAAGTACGGTTATATGACCACAGAGACCTTTGCTGTCAATGCTGATAAAAATCTTGATAACTTGTTTGCTTCAACACATTTCATAGTATATTTTATTTTCAAAAAAGTTTTTCAAGTGAACGTATAATCATAATGTCGATCTATCGATCGATCTCGATTTGTATATATCTATATTATTAAATAATTATCAAGATATGTTATATTTATATCAATTCGCTTTTATTATCAAAAAAAAACTAAATAATTTAAAAAAACTGCCGCAATTTCTGTAACAAAACCTAGACGTGGTCTTTTCGCGATATAAAAACTATATAATATTTTTACACGAATGAATTGATATGAAAACATTTCTATGTAAAACGATCAGAAATAAAATATATCATAAATATGAAAGCCGCAAACTTATTTCGATTGAAAATACAAGTACAATATTTGTATTAGAATAACAATGAAAATATTAAATCAGTATCGAAATCCCTACATTTCCATAGAACCCTCACTTGTTATTACTGAAATCCTTTTCTGACGAAACAAATGGGTCCATTTACATGACGAAAGTAAACTAAAAATGTATTACAGTTTTCAACGCTTTATGTAACAATGTAAAAATGTAATTTTCCATTATTATTTTCAAGAGTGTAGTAAAATAATATTTAATTGTAAAATGGTCTTATTTTTTCACGTATCTATTTAATATAAAAAATTTAAAAAAAAATTTAGTTTTCTATAATTTCGAATTGTATGTAGTAGTAAAATATTGTTTGAGAAAACAGTTTTCATAGAGATATTAATTCAAAAAATAATCCTTATTAGTAAAGCCCTTATTTATACCTACATGTTGCTGTAAAAAATAACTCAAACATTATATAACAACAACTGTAATATTACAAATACAATCTCACGTAACTTATAATAGTTATGACTAACTATAAAATATAACTCAGTAAATAACAAATATTACCAGGATTCATTACTAATTGCAATTTATGTTGAAGATGTAATTTCGAGGGATTACCTATCGTGTAATTTTGCTCTGAACGTGTTTCAGACAGCAAACAATTCAACATACGTACCAAGAATGCAACATGTAATTCACTCGCGTCTACAGACATCTCTACATCATTTGCACACGAAATATTAGAAAGTGTATACACTACACACAAATCAATGCATATTACTATTAATATGCATTAATTTGTTATAAGTTTTACTGTAATCGTTCATTTCGAATGTATTTATAGAGACTGTTCATTGATGTAGAGCACAGAAGAAAATAACTTAGTAAAAATTTGGATAAGCCTGACTGGGGAAGTCTATTAACTTGACAGAAGACCAAAGCTAAAAACATTTCTCTGTTTCATGGTCAGTAAGGTAGCAAGACTGCAAGAGAGTCTGAGAATGGTTGGAGCTAAAGTCAGCAACGCGCTTGCAATAATTCTGTTATTGTATGCGTCCATAGACACACTAACTATGACTGACTGCTCGCCGCTTTCTTACCTTCTTTATAGTTTAAAAAATTCAGTAACTTGAATAGCGAGGTCCTGTGTTTGACACGCTTGTCTATAGACTCCCAGAAACTGGCGTTTGAGAACGGATACTAAAGAACCAATATATAACACGATGACAATAGATATAGAGAGCATAAACAACTTCACAAAGTACAATATTAATCTTGATAACTTTTTATTAAATTATTTATTTTTCAATTTGTTTTCTAACCAAAAAAATAAATCGTACTTTTTAAATCTTTACTGATCTATAAAATGTCATAATTTTATAACTTTTTGTATTATCCAGTAATGACATAGGTTAACGGATGATGGAGACGATCGTAAGGGAGTTTTTGGATCTCCTACTGGGCGCGTCCCCAGGTGGCGGATGGTGGAACACCGCCCGCTTACGGGTGGTAGGGGTCTTGCGGACGGACCCCGGCGGACCAAAACCAGCAGAGGAGGGCGCGAAAGCGCATTTGAGTGTCGGGGTCGCTGGGTCGCGCCCGGGAAGAGAATGCGAAAGCGATCCCATGGCGTCCCCACTAAGGTGCCGACGGAAAACAGCTGGTGGTTTTGGTGGATAGTCTGGCAGTAGGCTGGGAGCTCCACACTCTTTTCGCCCACGGGTGGCGGGACTAGTGCGTAAATAGTATTCTTTAATAATAATAAAAAGTATAGAAATGATACGAAAGATATCGAAGAGCGGTCGAGATTCCAACCTCAATAGAATTTTGAAGACCGCAGAAATCGTTAGTAAGGTGTTTTATGGTTAACCCTGTTACACAAGCACTGAGTTGCTTAACATGGACACTGACGACCCTGTGTGTATGTTATAAGATATTTATTTATTTAATAATTAATTAGTAAGATTTTGATCGATTTGTGTCTTTACTTACAGATATAAACTTGATGTTTTAGCTATAGCTTATGCTTAAATTCAGGTGTGACTTAGAACGCTTCGCTTTTGTGTACGAAGCTTTTTTTTTCTGTAAGTAGGTATTTCAAAATGTGATTTAATATCACATAAATAATAATATCATCATCATCATCATCATCATTTCAGCCTATCGCAGTCCACTGCTGGACATAGGCCTCCACAACTTCGCGCCAATAATGGCGTGAACTCATGTGTTTTACCCATAGTCACCACTAATATAATAATATATAACAAATTAAAAGCAAAGACAGACAGACTTGAGATTTACTGTTCACATAATACATTTATCATCTATATTATTAGGAAAAAAAATCTTTTCCCAAGTATCCAAAACCAGCCGCAGGTAATTTCAGGTAATCGATTATAAAACCTTTTTTTTCCTTACTATTCTTTTAATAATAAAAGCAACTGTCATATTCGTACAGGTGCGAACAAAATACTAACAATATTGTTATTAATTTATTGCAACGAACTGGACTCAGGATTCGTTATTGAACTGATACTCTAATAGCGATACCCTTGCATAATAGTAACCTCATCTGCCTCACTAGATTTTTACTGTCGGAATCGAGTAACAATCGATTTTCTACCTGCCTGCCCCTGCCTGCCGGCCTTGTCAGTGGACTCATCTTCTCACCCACAGTCTAAAAAGAAGACATTAAAAAAACTGCATTGTATCATATAAGTTTATCTAAATTCAACCTTATTTCTGATACTTAAAGTCTTTATTCATGCGAGACGAGTACAGGTTTACGATTTTATTTGTCGAAAAATAACGAGTCATCGAAATCATCTTAGGCTTTTAGACACAGGTGCTTGTCGGGTAAAAAAACGAGGAAAAAAATCTGATCCCAGCAATCATTCAATTGTAAGGGTCCGTGGTGATATAACATACTTAGATATTCAAACATTACTTTAGTTAAAAGAGAATTTTGAATTTTAAGTTTTAACTAAATAAAAATTTACTAATACTCTTTTAAAAATTTGTATACACACAGATACAACAAAATTTTGTGGATTTCGGCATCTCTTTTGTATTCTCAATCCTATGTGATTTTGGCGATAACATATAAAGCACTGTTTTGTTACAAATTATTACCATCTAACTAAATAAATTAATACATCAATACAATATAATTTTACATAAGTCATTTTGACAAATTATTTTGTTATATAATGTTACACAGCGGACATTGTTTGGTACAGTCGAGAATCCAACCTCAGTTAAATTATTAAGGTATTTTAAGTAGGTTGCAGTCTATTAATAATTTTAAATTACAATAACGCAAATAATAAAAATTAAATAATATAATTTTTACTTTCACGATGTCCCATTGTCAGCGCTTAAATAGCTGTAAAGATTTCGCTAATCTTGTAATGTTTTAAAGTATTCATCATTAATTTATGTAATATTAAAGGTTAAAATTTAGATCGTTAATTTTCTGTTGGTCGGTTAATAGTGTATTTAAATTTGAGCTAACATTCCATTTACTTATTCTAAGAAAACCTATTAAATTATAACGATAAATCTATGTAGTTATGGCCAGTTCTAGCCGCTTTAATAGACTGTATGCCTAGTAATCTTACAGTTTAACGCGTAATCAAAACATGGTAAGTACATAAAAATATTATAATGTAAATCAAAACAAAGTATATCGGGGGGCACGGCAGTGCCCCCGCCAAGTCGAGCGCGAAGCAAACACTGCCGTACCATCCTTTACCCGAACCATTTCGCCGCATTTTCAGGCCCCTATTTGAGAACCTCTGGATAAGACCAGAACGCTGAAATTTTCGTCATCGAGTAAGCTATAATCACATACTTAAAATCCAAAATTTCAAGTCTGTAGGTCATTTAGTTCAGAAGTTAAGCGAAAGCAAAGTTTCGCATTTACGACACTCACTCACTCACTCATGATCATCAAAATATAACTAGTACTTCCCATAAACTCAGAGAGCTGAAATTTGGTACAGAGTTAGGGTTTAATGGGTACATAAAGGGAAAACTATAAAAACTAGGATAATCGAAGATCTGGAGTACCTGGTGACCCTGATTAAAAAACACAAGAGCCCAATCAAACTATTAGAAGAGATCGATATACCACCTTTACATAAAATATAATGCGAAAAACAGGGTGTAAGGGGTTGAAAGGTGGGAATGAAAATTCTTATGGAAATATATGTACTTATATAATGTTCGTGTTTCGTAACTGTCAAACATTTAATGTTCATCTCGTCGATATGGTAAACTCTACCCTTAAATTAAAGAACGTATTTAAATAAAGGTTTCGAATCGACAACATATATCCACAATATACGGATATTGGCGTATTTTAGATATTAAAAATTAATAATAATGTCAGTAATGAAAACGGATTGACATTATACATATTGGTTGTCAAATATTTATTTATGCGAGCGTTCAGAAATTTATTTAGTGTAAACTAAGGAAAATTATCAAGCTACTTAAATATACAATAAATAATAAATGTACAAAAGAATTAGATTACAAAAAAAGAAAGTTCAATTGATTGAATTAGATACAAAAAAAAGTTCAATTGATTGGTCTCCTTGAAAAATTCCAGATTATTCTGTCAATCCAATCAAAGTCTTAAATCATAAGTATAAATATTTTCGCCGCGGAAGTGTAAAAGATATGTTTTATATATCTTAATCTGCACTAATCTATACTAATATTGTAAACCTGAAAGTTGAATTGTTTGTTTGTTTGTTTAAACGCGCTAATCTCAAGAACTATTGATTCGAATTGAAAAATTCCTCTGAGGTGGATAGCCTATTTAAAGAGAAAGGTTATGCTTTAAGAAGAAGGAAGGCTATTTTTTCCTCAAATCACAGTGGGTGAAACCGCGAGGCCTAGCTAGTTGGTACATAAAAAAATCGACTGTCATTGCAAAAATCAGATCACATCTTCTAATTTAATCTAGCCTATAACGTCCCACTGCTGGGCGAATGCCTCCCCTCTGCCTGCTCTCTTAACTTAATTCTACTCGAATATTACACAAATTACACTAAAATATTAATTTCGCTCAAAATTTGGTCAAAATATAATGCATTGGACTAAGAGTGGTGGTGATACCAACACGTCAAGTACAAGAATCAGAACCGGAATAAAGGAAAAGAAATATTTGTATTGTAATAATAAAAAAAAACTGTTACTAAAAAGAAAAAAAAATGTGTCAAATAAGAAATTCTAAAAAATAAATCAATATGCCTGAATATGCCCACGTTTCTACTTTCTACAAAAAGAAGTGAAATCCCACCAAAAAACATTCTGTAAAAAAACTAGCCAAGTCTCGATGGAGCTGCTTGTTTATCTCTAAAAAGTAATGAAATCTAGACAAAGTCGTACCAAGTCTAAGGTTCATTACTGCGATTTCTTTATTATTATAGTTAATGTTGTGTGACTTGGCCGTTGAAGGGTACACTAGGGTACAAAACCAGGTGCTACATGACACCATTGCACCAATCTGTCGCCAGAACCGCTACCCATTGACGATGGAAAATTGCCACTTGGAAAACGTTGATTGAATAACCAGTCAATTGTAGGCTTGATAAAGCTGCGTATTTCAATAATACTTTTGTATAGGCAAGCCTGAAACAAACTGTATAAAAAAATATTTCCAGTACCAGCGGACTTCTAATCATTGATAGAAGTCCGTCTGTACGTCTATTTTATGTTAGATCGGTGGTCGATTTAACGCTCCAAAAATAAGAGAACAGAAGTCAGCATTGTCAATGCTGAATTCATGTGTTATCAACAACCGCCTAAAATGAGACACTAGTGTCCAATTACCAATACCAGTATGGGATATTATTCTTAGTTTTGTACCCTTGTGTACCCTTTAACGGCCAAGTGACACAACATTAACTATAATAATAAAGAAATCGCAGTAATAAACCTTAGACTTGGTACGACTTTGTCTAGATTTCATTACTTTTTAGAGATAAACAAGCAGCTCCATCGAGACTTGGCTAGTTTTTTTACAGAATGTTTTTGGTGGGATTAATTATATTTTATATTATTACCATTAATTATATTAGGTAGGTTTTAATAATAAAAATAAAAATCGGCCAAGTGCGAGTCGGACTCGCGCACGAAGGGTTCCGTACCATTGACTAGGTACATTGATTTTAATATCGGGCAAAAAACGGCTAAAAAAATCACTTTTGTTGTATGAGAGCAAAAATAGGCAAAAATGACGTGTTTTTGTATGGGAGCCCCCCTTAAATATTAATTTTATTTTAATTTTATTATTTATTATTAAAGTAAAAATAAAACTGAGTATTTTGTGAATATTTCAAGTGCCTGTAATATGGTCCCGTTTTTACCCTTTGGGTACGGAACCCTAAAAAGTTAGTCGGGAAAAGTGTCAATTTTTATTTTTGTAATGATATCGAAACACCAGTATTAAAATATTAAAATTAAATAAACCTCCAAAGTATAAATGTTGTAAGGCCAAAAGTTTATATTTTCTTTTGTTTTATACGAGAATATCCAGTCTGATTGAAAAGTTTATTTAGGTATGTAATCTATATATATAAAAGAGTTACCCACCCATTGACTCATCACGATATCTCTGAAACCATAAGGCGTAGAGACTTGAATTTTGGTAGGAATATTCCTTTCGCCGAGTAGAGGTCAGCTAAGAACGGGTTTTACGATATTCCACCCCTAAGGGGGTTAAACGGGGGTTGGAAGTTTGTATGAAAGTCCTATGTTTTTGAAGTAAGAGACTTGAAATTCAAAATGTATGCTCTATAGATGGTGTTGAGGTGTACTAATAATGTATTTTGAGAAATCAACCCCCTTTTGGGGTTAAAACAGGGGATGATAGTTTGTATGAAGTCCAATGAAAATTACACTTACAAACTTAAAATTTGGCAGGTAGGTTTCTAATAGTGAGTAGACATCCGCTAAGAACGGGTTTTGCGAAACTCTACCCCTAAGGGGGTAAAACGGGGGTTGGAAGTTTGTATGAAAGTCCTATGTTTTTGAAGTAAGAGACTTGAAATTTAAAATGTACGCTCTATAGATGGTGTGGAGGTGTACTAATAATGTACTTTTAGAAATCAACCCCTTTCGGGGTTGAAACAGGGGGTGGTAGTTATATGTGAGCGAGATGAAAACTTAAGTATAAGTGTATTATTTGCATCACAAAAATAATTAACGCCCAACGAAGTGGGCACGGGTCGGCTAGTATTACATATCTGGTAAAGACTATTGAGGGCTATAAAACATAGCGTTAAGACTAAAGTAAGGTAAATAACGTATAAATAATTAATGTTTGTATTCCAACATTCCTTAACAAGCCTTCGTCAATTTGTCCATATAATATTTATCATTACTTAAGAGTCTCAAAAGGTAGTGAAATTATAAACGAAGTGAACACCTACGAGTATTCAAGTTATTATCAATGAAAATATAACTAATAGTTACACAATCCACACAATCAGACGCTTGTCAACTCTGTTTACTTGAGTAATTTTATGTCTACATTTCTACAAGCGCCGAACTATTCCTGCCTTATGAAATACGCTGACAAAGTAAATAAGACGAGCATAGAGCTGAGCGTACGTTCATACATCATGTACTAAAATGCTTATTAATATCAATTTTTTTTACGAACAATCTTCCGTAAATTCGGGAGAACTGTTTGCGTATGTACGCAAAAGTTTAGTTTGTACTATGTAGTCATTACTATTATTACCTACTTACTTACCACTTACTTACTACTTACTTACTACTTACTTACTACTTACTTACTCCTTACTTACGTAATTCCCGAGATTTTCGTATTTAGAAATCTTCTAGATTCCACATCCGTGTACTCCCATATCTAAAATTCCAACTAGACATTATGTTTTGGAGGCACCAGACCCAAAAGTTGTCACCCTAGATCAAAAAGCAACTTCGCCAACATACCGGGTATAAAAAATGACAAACGCAGTAAGTTTTAACTGAGGTAGGGCACATCAGGAAATATCCTGCTTAAAATCTGAAACAGCCCGACTGGGGAAGTACCTCGACCTTACAGGAGATCACAGCTAAATAATACTGCTCCCAAGCAGTGTTGTTTTCCTGTGTTTCTAGAAGACAGTACGCCCTGGGAATGATGTGATCGCCGCCAGGCTATTTCAAACTATAAAATTATTGTTAATTTCAATCTGATTTGAAAAAAAAAAACATTACGATAGAAAAAAAAATTATAGTTCCGCTGAGTTTCTTTCGCCAGTTCTTCTCAGGTCAGAGGCTTCTTTTTTCCGAACTGGTAGTAGACTCATGACGTTCAGTAAGAAATTGTAATAATTTTATGCTGAATAAAATATTTTAATTTTGATTTTTGTGTTAAGTAAGGTGACCTGAGCTCCTGGGGAGTGGCAGGGGTAGAATCAGTAACGCACTTACCATGCTTCTGGTGTTGCATGCGTCTATAAGATACGGTAATTGCTTAATATCAGGTGAGTCGTACGCTTGTTGCCGATCATATATTTAAAAAAAAGTCCTGTTGAATCAAAATTGCTCGAAAAACTTATATAAATATCTTCCAAGAACCTCTAATCTGAATTCTGGGTTACGCAAATCCGTTATCTAAATTTTGAGATTGATATCTAGAGGTATACGAAATCTCAAATCTTTAATTATGTCTCATATGGCTCATCGTACGCATATCTTTTTAATACAGGAAACAAGATGAAGAAGTTTGAGAAGCGCTGATCTTACTTTGTTAACGCCCGTCGTTACACTTGTTACTAATTTGTATCGTTCAGTATGTATACTTGATTATTTGTTAATAATTTCTCTAACTTTGGATAAAACAACGGTGATTTGTAATCTTAGCAGAAAATTCAGTCAATAAATATAATAATAAGTACCTGGGTGACCGAGCCTAGCTCGGTATTTTCATTTTATTTTTTGTTTTTCTTTTTTTTTTCTCGGTATTTTTATATTTTAATTTTATTTACATAATAAATCACGAGTGAAATTAAAAAAAAAGAAAAAAAATTAACCTGGAGACTGAGATTCGAACTCGGGTCAACACGATTTGACACCCGCCGATTTCCTAATTACGCTGTAACAGCTATGTTGACAACTTGACAGCAGTGAAATTAAGCTTCGTATTCTAATGATATTTTTTCATTGCCTAAAAACAGTGATAAAACGACATTTTTTTAAAATGAATCCTAGCTAGATCAATTTTTCGCCCCCGAAATCCCCTGCATACTAAATTTCACGAAAATCGTTGGAGCCGATTCCGAGATTCAGAAAATATATATATATATATATATATATATACAAGAATTGCTCGTTTAATAGTATAAGATATATTCATAATATTTTGTATTTATTTAGTATATTATAATATCTATATATTGTATATTACAGACATATTATACAACTATAAATATTGTGTAAAGATATAAAAATATTATCAATCGTTACACATAATATTTAGATTAATAAAACGCTTTCAACGTCAAGTCCAATAAATGTAATTTAATTTTCTTTTTTATTTTTAAATGACTTCTAAAACGAGGGAGGTTCTTAATTCGACTGTTTTTTATGTATAATTTTACTGGGTGGACCGATTCCAATTATTCTTTTTTTTTTTTGTCGAAAGGTGTTTTTGTCACGTGGTCCCATTTAAATTTATTCGAGATCTGACAAGTACTTTTCGACTTATGTCCAATAATCCGTATTTACTAGACTATTTTTTTTTGTCTACCTACGTTGTGTTACTTGTTGATGTAATGAAGTCGGTCTTTTTTCTTTTACGAGCAAACTCACAGCCCGTTGCCAGATTATGATTACCTAATGACTAAACTTCAAAACATTTGTTAGTACAACCTACATACTTAATAAACTTACTTTTCTAATCTAATTGACAAGTTTAATATTTTTGTCACAATTTTATAACACCCTAGGAATTAGCGTGTGAATGCATGTGTATGATGTATGTGTTAGCTAGTATAATTTGCAACAATTAAACTTTTCACTTCAGCAAACAACTAAAACCTTTACGTTTACACTATTAATCTTACAAGGGAAATCCAATTTTAATATAACATGCATATCCAGAGATTATCATTAAACAAGCAATTATTATACTTCGACATTATCATATTATTAAAAGGTCAAGCTATCAGCCTCTCACACGAGAGTAAACAGTAAACTTTTCCTTTGTTACCAACACAAAGCGAATCTCTCTAGTATAAAGGTCAAGAGAAGGTTTCTTAAAAGTTCTTGCTGGTATGTATAATATGTAGTCATCACTCGGGATTTGACAGAATGTTTGACGTTTATTGTTACTTTTTAAACGACTTCAAAAAATGAGAAGGTTTCTGAATTCGACCGTAGATACTCGTACATATATATTTTTAATGTGTATTCGCGGATAACTTTTTCGTCTATGAACCGATTTTGATGATTATTTTTTGTTTGAAGAGACATATCCCAAGGTGATACCATAATAAATAAACCAGGATCTGATGATGGCATCCCAGAGAAATCGAGGGGAATCTTCGAAAATCGTAGTGTCGACTAGTGCGTTTGTTAATTTTTTTCGTCTACTTAGGGTTTTTTATAAATCAATGCTTACGTTATTTCTTTGTCGTCTTAACACTGATTAACATAACTATTGAAACGTAATTTTTAAATCCATATCATTTAAGTAAAGGAGGGTTGTAGGTACTTAGTTTATTATGGTATTAAAAATTCAACAAACGTCTATTAATAAACGTATCTCGATCGCATCGAGCAATCTCTTCATGTATTCTCTATCTTATTAACGAAATCTACCCTCTAAATCTAATACTCATTTGGGAGCATAACAGCGATTTGGTAACCAATTAAGGAAATGAATATTCTTGATAATTTAGAAATGTACTAAAATCATCTACTTTACGAAATCAATGCTTTGTTAAGCAGATGTAATTAAAGAATCGAACCGCAGGCTGTCTAATACGAAAATAATATTTCAAATAACTCAACTTTCGAAGGAACAAACGCTTCCACTTTATTGAACTAAAACAGAAATTCAACCAAGCAAAGTTTTGTACTAATTAATATAACACGAAATATGTTTAACTTGAAGTTTTTTAATTTGTTAGTAAAACATAGAATAAAACATAAAAAATTTGAACGATGTAATGTTATAAGGTAAATTATAAAGGTACATTAACGTATTGATCGCGGCACTACGTAGTACTATTTACTAATCCGTGGCCGCACTAATGATAGCGAGTTCGATCCCCGCTCATGACAAATATTTGAACAGGCTTCACGGATATTTGTCAATGGTTTTGGTATTTGTGTTTGTACGTTTCCCGAAATACACGGTCACATCCTACTTGAGGTCTTTGAGAGTGACACGTTTTTTATTGAATCAAGGCAGGTTGTGTGTTGGTTACAGGTTGTGTTACTTGACAGGTTGTAGAGAAAGGAAAAACTTAGTCTTACTTCTCCCTTGTAAGACATTCGACAATTACTGACACTTCTAGTAGACTATTTGGAATATTCCAATTTAGTCCACCGCTGGATATAGGCCTCGCCAAGTTAGCGCTAGACATCCCGGTTTTCCGCAGTCCTCATCCAGCCTACACCGGCAATCTTACGTAAATCGTCGGTCCAGCGGGCCGGAGTACGTCCCACACCGCGTTTGCCACAACGCGGTCTCCACTCCAGGACAGTGAAAATATGATGTCTTTAATTCGTATTATTTTTATTTTTGTGTTTCCCACACATGAGGAAATTTTAAAATGTTTTTTATTATCATATCAAAATTTTAATATGATGTCTTGTAACTTATATATTTCTGGAATGTTCATTATGCCATGCTATTTAGTTTGTTTGCATTCAAGCAGTTAAAGATTTGCTGTGATCGCCCATTTACTGGTTTACAAAGTTACATTACTAACAAGTATAAAATTCACTCACTCTCTCTATTGAAAAATGGTATTATTGCATTTTTGAATTTTAATATCTTCCACACTATTTAAATCCTGTTTTACCGGATGTGGATAATGCTGTTTTTACTATCGAATTCATACATTTATGAGATATTTCTATTCGCAATTACAAATATAAAAGTCGTTGATTAGTAATTTATGTAAAAGGTAAAATAAGTCCCAGTGGCTTATTTTACTTCCTGCTGTTGAAGTATATTCGTAACTTATCTGCAGGATAAACTTTATCTACAACTGGTACAATAGGCCATTAGTAAAGTACTTACATTTAACTGGTTATATGTGGTGACAACACGTTTACTAGTTTACACATCTACTTGCTATATATTACACACAAAATTAAATCTCTCTCTTGAAAAAAGTTTTAAACTCAAACTAAAGTCTTAAAATCTAATTAAATCCTTAAGCCTTAATAATCCACGAATTAGTTCAAGAACAATTGTCGGTTTCGTTAGAACGTTAATAAATAAGGAGTCCTCGGGAACAGCTAATGTTATAATGTGGAGTCGGAGCTGTGGTTTCATTTAACATTACTCTGCGGTCGCACGACTCACTCACTTTAATTTAATTACACTATTAACTCCGATGGAAAAGTGTATAATTTAAATTTCGCGTTTCTGAACACATTATTCGTCGTAAAATTCGAATTACACCCGTTTATGTTATAATAAAGTTCTTTGAGTGTGTTGTTTAATACGACTGCTTGTAAATATTGTTTTTAAGAGTTATAAGATGGCATCTATAAATGAAAATAGTCTTTTGTTAATAGTAATAAGATATTATGCATATTTCTTAATTATATACTCCATAATTACAAAATGAAATTCAGATATAAAAGCTTAACAAACTAGATATTGTTGTTTGTATGTGACTCCCTTTATCTCGGAACAAAAAAAAACTCAATTCTCTACGCTACTTTATTTTGGATTATCGAATAATTTAAAATATTTTCATTTAAAAAACGAAAATAAAGATAATGTAAAAAATATTAGCTACTTGAAATTCGATAAAACACTATGAATTGAAGATTCGAACTTTATATAATATAATATTCGCACGTTAAGCCGTGTTTTACCCAAACGCTATTGTATTTTTATAATAAAAAATATAAAGCGCAAAGCAGGTGTACTAACGATGATAAATAGATAAATACATAGGGCAATAATATTAGGTATTTATTGACATAATTCCAAAACGTCAAAAGTTGAATTCAAACATGTTTCATTATTAATTATGAGTCTAATGATTTAAGCTCATTTCCTGTCACCAAAGGCTGTGGTAGGAAGTCGGGAATACATTAGTGGATGGCATTTCAATATTCCGGTACAGATTATAACTAAACAGTATCAGAAGTTAATTAAAGTCGTTACTAGTGATATGACAAGAGAGATTGTACGAAAACTTTCGCCTTGCACAACGTTATTTAAGTGGATTAATACTTGTACAATAAACTTTATGTACATATCATAAAAACAAGTAAATAAATAATTAAAGTGAACTTCTACCAAGGCCAATTTCTCTCGTATACAACTAAAGTAATGAAATAATATTTAAAAAATAGAACTATATTAACATCAATATAAGATTTTAGATTAACATGGTTACTTCTATTACGAAAATTATTCGAAAACGGGATATTTAATACTATGTTTATTATTTTCGCTTTGCGGAGCTCGATATTTCGACATTAATAAATATCCCGTTTTCGAATAATTTTCGTTTTAATAACATCAAATCTTGAAGAGGTGTATTTGAACTTGAGTGGTTCATCCACTAATAATAAAATTAAGGATAAAAAATTTAAAACTAAGAGAAAAAAGATTTTATATGTATGTGAAATAAATAAATACCTAACGTTTTATATTTCAGAATAAATTGTTTTCTTATTATATTATTTATAAAACCTCTGGTTTTCTGTTAATTTTTTTTAATTCATTACTTTATCAATTTTTAATGAAGATTTTACAGTTTAGTCATTAAATCGTAACACACAAATTGACATTTTATGCTCATATAAACTATTAAATACACTGACATAGTTTTATTTGTAGGGACGTGAATCTATAGGTAACAATAATAAAAAATTGGATAATTATTCATTTTTGAAAAAAAAATTACATCAGCCATGACTGGTCTTAACATTTTAGTACAACATTTTAGTGAAATAAGAAAACCGCAAAAATATAGTAACGAACTTTACGATGTCGAGTAAAGTTAAAACTTTCACAGACAGCTGAGATCAGATTGTTCTTTGCACCCTTTACTCGCTGTAAATTAATAACAATGAATTATAAATTATTAATATTTTAAAAATCAATTTTAAACAAACTAGAAAACCAAAACTATTTTATTAAACTTTTTTATTGAATATGTGAAACTTCTTTTGAGTTTCATGATGTACGGTGTGGGTGGAATATTCCTAAATCAGCTACAAATTTCGAATCACAAAAGAATTTTGAATAAAATTTCTGGCTAGATTACTTAGCTCTGCGGTGGTGTCGTGTGAGGCGGGTCGTTGCGTTCCCTAAAATATGGTTGAGCGAAGCGATGGCTGGTTCATGCGTCATGCTCGTGAACGGGTGCCACCAGTGGGATGGGTCTGCTCCTGGCTTCTTGTCTCAAAATATGCTGATCTTTCGTGTTTATTGTTGTTTTGTTTTGTCGTGGCTTGTATGGCACTGCTTATTAATGACTATGTTCTTAAACTATTCAAAGTCTTATTACTTTTGTTAGGCATTTATTTAAGTATTTTATTCGCCACGTCTAAACAGTTACTTGTCTATTTGTTTGGAGCGCATTTTAAAGAAACTACCTTTTAGTAGGTGTCTAGTTTTTAATTGAAAATTATTTACTGCTATGATTACCGGGTATTTTATTTTGTTTATTAAGATAAATTTGTGATGGAAAGTGACCTTACATATGTTAAGTTAAAGTCATTTTTCAATTTGACGACTCTGTATGAAATATGACAGGGAGAAAAAAATAGCCCTTGACGAGTTTCTTGCCGGTTCTTCTCGTTACAAGGTCTCCCGCCGTAGGATTTGCGAACCGATGGCGTAGCTTCATTGACGTTCACAAGTGCTGTATCAGCCTAAAATGAATAAATTATTTGAATTTGAATTTGAATTTGAATTTGAATTTGAATTTGAATTTGAATTTGAATTTAGCATTTTATTTTAAAGACTTACTTTTAGTATTAACTTAATTCCAATAACTTACTTTTCGCCATTTTTAATCTTGTTTGTATTGAGATAATATAAAAGTTCATAGATACTTGTTTCAGTTTTTTCGTGTTGCTCACTCACTGATTTTGTTTTTGAACATTAAAATTCTCTTCAAAGTACATTCATTCAATCGACTTCGACTTACAAAAACGTCGTAGACTTTATTTTCACATATAAATTACAAGGTCGGCGTAATAACTACGTACTACAGGAAATGAGGATACATTTAAAACATGTTTTATGTTAAAAGAAATCTCATATCCCTTGTTATGTAATTAAGTTACATTACAGGTCAATGACATCTGTTTTGTTTTTATATTTATTATACATTTTGAACGCTCAGGATGCGGTAATTTTGTTGTATTAGGGTTGTGAAATCGACCATTATTGTTTCATTTTTAACCGACTTCCAAAAAAGGAGGAGGTTCTCAATTCGACACGTATGTTTTTTTTTATGTATGTTAGCTCAGAACTTTTGACTGGGTGGACCGATTTCGATCAATTTTATTTTAATTGAAAGGTGTTGCGTGTCATGTGGTCCTATTTTAATTTAATTGAGATCTGACAAGTACTTTTAGAGTTATATCTAATAATGCGTATTTACGTGACTACTTTTTCGTCGACCTACGTTATATTATACCGCATAACTTTTTACTCGGTGTACCGATTTTGATGATTCTTACTTTAATCGAAAGCTAATACTTGTCTTGTAGTCTTGTTAAAATTAGATCGAAAACTGATTACAACTTTTTGAGTAATCTTTAATAGCGCGTATTTACTTGACTATTTTTTCGTCTTATTACGTTGTATTACTTGTCGATGTAATTGAAGTCGGTTTTTTTTCGTTTGCGAGCAAACACAATTATGTTGTATGAATGTTGTTTGCGTACCTTAAAATTACTATAAGCTAGCTAAATTTATTTATGGTGACAAATAAAGCTATAATATGTATATATGTATATTCTTTTTATAATACAATTATTTCTTCTGGTTTGTTTTTTAATTAACTTAAATGTTCTTACATATTTACGTTTATAGATAATAACTTTCTTGGTAAAATTAGAGAGAAATTTATTGCCACTTCTGTATCACATCCCCAAATAACATTCGAGCAATATCAACACTTAAAATTAAATATACTTTACCGAAGAAATCATACCAAAATACTGAAATTTTTTATTTTAGAACTAAATTCCCACTTTCCTATTTGTGCTTTTCAGTTTACATTAAAGCAAAAGTGTTTTTTTAAGTGATTAATATTTTAATTTTAATTGGTATAGCAAAGTAATATAGGCCAGATTTTTTTTTAAATAATTTTTCTGGCTTTAAAAAGTGTTAATACCCAATTAACATGAAGCACGAAACCGCAGCGAGTCCTTTGTACATCTGCACCATGAAAGTCTGAGTACTTGTACATTATAAATCTACTGACTGACATATCAACTTTATTACTTAAAAATACAGTTAAGTTTTGTTGAAATGAAATAGCAATAATTTTGTAGTAGTAGACACTAATAACTTGCGCATACGCAGCTAGAGCTCGTTGATGTCTATTATATGATCAATAGTTCCGGGACGCATAAATCACTTGTCTTTGCGTATTTGAACATTATAGGTAATAATATATACATGGTAATATACAGTAGTCGTATTATAAGAAAAAGCCTGTTTCACCGGTCGTAGATAACGCAATCTGACGGATGACATGATAAAAGTTTATCATATACTATTCAAAATCAAAATCAAAAACAACTTTATTCTAATAGGCCCCAAGAGCACTTTCGAATCGTCATTTTATAAATTAAAATTATTAAGTGATTATTATGTTTGTAAAAGTGAAGCTACCACCGATTCGGAATGTAAATTTTGCAAAGAAGTATCGGCAAAATCTCCGCAATTACTCTTTTCAAAATAATATGTAAACTGTGTTTTAGTACAAAATTAGTAATATCTTGCATGAAATACAACGAAGTCCACACATCTTTATCAACTATGTAATCCTGCACCGAATAATACGCTGTATCTATTAATTTTTTTAAATATTCTTTTTACCATCGAATTCCGCTTTATTTGTGAGATATTTTTATTCGCAATTGCAATTCTAAAAGTTGTTCTTAATTGTGGAGAAACAAGTCCTAATATGCTATTCTACCTCGCGCTGTTAAAGTTTATTCGTAACTTATCTGGATGATAAACTATATCCAGAAACAGTGATACTGACCCTAAGACTTGGGAATATAATTATATAGTTTATTGTAGTTTAAATGAAGTTTATGTGAATGCATTATATCAAATATCTCGAAGGATTTTATTTGTATCGTCGGTTCGCAGAAGCGCCTCGAGTTTTATAGTGACAGTTGAGACGTCATCAAATATGATATGATGGAATAAATCTAAGTCTAGACATTTCAGTTACTGGAAGATCAGCGTAAACTTTTAAATCTTTGCTGCAATTTTTTATATGCTTTACATAATTTTGTCAATATTATTCTATAAGCCTTTGTCATCTATATATATATATAAAAGCGAAAGGTCACTGACTCATCACGAAATCTCAGAAACTATAACACTTACAAACTTGAAATTTGGCAAGTAGGTTCCTTATAGGGAGTAGACATCCGCTAAGAACGGGTTTTACGATATTCCACCCCTAAGAGGATAAAACGGGGGTTGGAAGTTTGTATGAAAGTCCTATGTCCTATTTTTGAAGTAAGAGACTTGAAATTCAAAATGTATGCTCTATAGATGGTGTGGAGGTGTACTAATAATGTATTTTTAGAAATCAACCCCTTTTGGGGTTGAAACAGGGCGTGGTAGTTATATGTGAGCGAGATGAAAACTTATGTATAAGTATATATATTATTTGCATCACAAAAATAATTAACGCCCAACGAAGTGGGCACGGGTCGACTAGTATAATATAAATAAATAAATAAATAATCTCAGTCACTACAGGTTCAAATTGAAAAATAATAATTTTTGTATTGAATAGCCCATTTACCGAGGAATGCTGTACGCAATTTTTTTTCCTCAAATTAACGCGTATGAAACCAAGAGTATAGTCTATTTGTTAAGTTTCTTAAATAATGTACAATTCGTTAATTCACAGAGAAAATTGAGAAAAAAGGGGCTTAAACTTTTCCATTCATAAATCTGCAGATTATGTTGCTCACAACATTAATCATGTAGGTATTTGACGTGCAAAAATACGTCAAAATTTTAGAGACAAATACACTTATACCCCGTCCGGCGACTAATGATCTTTTTGACACTTCAAGAAATTTTGACTTTAGCGACTACCTCACACGTTATTGATTCGATTTGAAATAATAATCGATTTTATTTAAGAAGAACTTTCAATCGATTTAATGAAATACATTTAGTTTTAAAATATTATTTATTTATTCGTTTATTCGTTTTTTTTAAATTATAAATGAAATATATAAATAATAAATCAGTAAAATAGAAATATTTATACATATAAATAATATAACTTTATAGCGCATTATAGGTTTAATGAATATTTATTTTCTCATTAAAAACACAGTAACTTACAAAATATAATATCAACATTTTATGTGGGTAAAATACAAAAATTGTCCAGCAGTTCACAGATACATTACGATTTGTTTTATGTCTAACACTGTACTTACAACAGAATTCCAATCACAAAACATTTTATACACACTAAATTAGACCATTCCTCAATTCATATTATAAATTATTATCTAACTTGAATTCAAAATAAGTGTTCCTTATAAACTTTTTCAGTATTGGTTCTCTAGTTATGATTAAATAATGTTTTTATAATTTTATATTGTACTAGCTGTGCCCGCGTCTTCGTCCGCGTCGAATTTAACAAAATATTCATTGTTCAGTTCGCGGCGAGCATCTCAAGGAAATAACGCTAGCTCGCCGAGCTTTAAATGTTTCGCTGCTAATTACTTCTAACGACGATATCTCAAAAACTATTCATCTGATTGATATAGTGTGAAGGGCAATTTTAATCTACATTAAATTCCCAAGTTAACTAACATACTAATTTGGATAAGGATTAATACTGAACTAAGGAGAGTAGCTTTAAAAATAACGTGTTGTTAATTAAATGTTTTCAATTAAAAATTTGAACATAACAGTGGTTATTGTAAGTCAACCATAAGAGATAGAGATAATATGCTATCGCGGACTTTTTTGTAGTATTTTAATAGATTTTGAATTCGCTTGTACATTAGGGTAAGGTGGGGTGCAGTGTTACAAAAAAAATAAACTTGAATATAGTGTCAAAAATATCGTTTTAATCAGCTGGTTTTTGGCAAGGAAATAAACTTTAATAATCTCTCTCTAATTAAAATAACTCAAACAATAACATTATTAGCAACTACTTAATTTAAATTGAACTTTAATTAAATCAGTCGATTGTAACACTGAGCCCCGTATCTGGGGTAGTCTGTTACAGGGTAGGGGGCACAATGTTACAACATAAAAATAATAGAAAAACTAAATAAGAGAAAATGTTCTAACAAATATTAAATTTCTGTAAAATATTCTTTGGGAACGTATACCGTATACGGTATATACATCTGTCTGACGTTTATTCTTCTTTTGAACATATCTTTGCAATGTCATAAAATTAACATGCTTTTCGAAGACTAACATCACTTTCAACCATCTGAATCGCTTCTGCCATATCTTTTTCACTATGAACACCGTAATCTGTCTTCATCTTACGATTTCACACCATTGTTCAACAAAAATGTTAATTAACATCACTCCCCTAAATACAATACGTCCGGAAAGAAATTAAAAACTTTGAAATGATTTTTTCGTCGTTTTATCACATAAAAACCTTTTTTGTTTGTAATTTTTTAAGCACGGTACAAACTGCGGCGAGGACAATTGTTTAAAGATCGCTGCTTGTGAGCTTGACAAACGTGCATACCAAAATCATAAAAGTAAAAGATAGTGACGGAGATATGTGCATTGTAACATTGTACCCCGTGTAACACTGTGCCCCCTCTTACCCTACTTAACTATATCTTTGTTAGTTGGTTTGGAGTCATAGATACCATTTTTATTACTTTTTTTTTATTAAATTTATAGAAACAATAATCACATGACGTAAAATTATTTTTATCATATGATCGATTTATTGTCGATTTATTATTTCAAGAACTGTTTCATAGTCTGTGGTTGTTTGTTATGCACAGGGTACTTCACTCAATCAATCAAATCGTCAATAAAGTATGTCATTACAGTAGAATTTTAGTACGTTATTCCGAAAAAAAAACAACTGTAATTTATAGGCGTGGGCTGTCAAAAAGATCATTAGTCGCCGGACGGGGTATAGTTCATAAATCAACTATGTCGAAACACGTAATCATAAAAGATATCAAATGAATATATCATAATATTGTTTTTAGATAAAGGTCCTAAATGTCAATAAAAAAGCTTAGAAAATTCAATTTTAATCTATACAGTAGTTTGTAGTTTTTCCTCAATGCGCGTACAACAGCTGATTTCTATTATATTCTTCATATGTACACTATTCTTGTCTTCGTTAAGTTTTAAAGCATATGAAGCGAACGTTTCCCAGACAATCGACTCCGCAGACGTATCCCGCCTCGTAAAATACAGACGAGTCGTTTACGACGAGGAATCTGAGAACTCGTCTTTAAATATACACGTATACGATTATAAAAAATACAGGATTAAACCGCTTGAAGGAAATTATATACAAAAATATTTATTAAAATATACAAATATTAGCTAACCCCGCAAATGTTTTTTTGCCATATATTTTTAACCCCCGCCACCCCCTCTTGTGGGTGGAATTTCGTAAAATCCGTTCTTAGCTGACCTCTACTCGGCGAAAGGAATATGCCTACCAAATTTCGAGTCTCTACGCCTTATGGTTCCAGAGATATCTTTATGAGTCAATATATGGGTGGAAATCTCTTTTATATATATATAGATTCGCTTTATAGAAGTAAAACTTCTTTAGGTACGCTAGACTTGGGGAGTACGCTGATAAATATGTGAAGAAAGCGTTACAAAAAGTAAGATCGGGCTAGGCGAACGGAAGTTGAGAGATAAGTTAGATGGAGCTGAAGAAGTTATACTTACTTCAGTCGTGTGTTTTTTAAGTAAAATTTCTTTACGTACTCTGACTTGGGGAGTAAGCTGATAAATTCTTGACGAGAGCGTTACGAAAAGTTTGATCGGGCGAGGGGAACGTAAGTTGAGTGAGAGATATAACTTAATAAAGACAGAAAGGTAGAGAGTTACGTTTCGTAAGTTTTACTTCAGTCTTGTGGTCTAAAGCACACTCGTTTTTCTTCATATTTCTTGTATGATATGTTTATTTATTTTTTATTAGCATACAAACATAGAAGCAGAGATAGCTACATATTACACATTCACAAAAAAAAATTAATAAGAAAATATATTTATTACATTATTACGTTAATAATAATAAACGTGTTGGGGCCAGTGCCCTGTGCCGATGTGGTTAGGGAAAACTGGATACCCGATGCTGGTAAATGATGGACTGTATTTCTTCTTATTGTATATATTAGTATAATATAATAAAAGTTACAAAAAATATGGACGGCTTGGCGTCGCGATAAATAAAAATTTAGTAAGTAATGACGGCTCGGCGTCGTGAGTAAAGATCCAATGCGTCGCCGCTGCGCTCGCGCCGTCGCGTCGTCGGTGCACCCCGCCGCCTCCCGTCTCCCGCGCCCCGCGAGCTAGATCAGGAGCCGGCGGTTCACGCGCGAACGTCAGGCGCACACGTACTCCAACATACTCCCCGCGTTGAAGAGTCGTCTTCAATAGTACAGTCGGCAGGGGACATATCATGTTGAAGGCCCGTCTGATTACGCCCTTCCTGGTCCGAATGTCTGCGAAGAGATGAAAATTTGGTGACAGTGATCTGAGACTGCGGTGCAAACAAGAGAGATCGTCCAATAAGGAGATGAGAAGGTGTCAAAGGACAGAGATCAGAAGGATCGTTGGACAAGGGAGGAAGCGGACGGGACTTTAAAAATCTGCTTGAATTAATTTATGAAACATTCATTGTTTCGTAGTTTAAAACGTAAGTATTAAAACGCGTTGTCAATTATGTTCTATGGATTAAAAGCAAACTCCCCCAAATCAGCGACAAAAGAACATTAGCTATAATAAACATAAAATGTATACCTCCCTCAGTCATGTCTGCCGGTGAGAGCCGCTTGTAATAAATGTAACTGATAAATGCAGTTCAGAACGTAAATTAAATTAAAGTTGCTATGAAAGCTTCCTTCGTCAGGTGCGAAACAAGCTCCAAGTGCAAAGCCCTTGTTGCTAAACACACAAACACACAAATGTAAGATTTTATATGTTAACAGCATATTCGCTTGTGATTTTCTATCATTACGGGCTGGCGTATTTTAAAATATAAGTAAAATAATATGTTATTTAAAAATATACATATATATTAAAATCTAGTAATTAAGTTTGTAAATAAACTATTACCTTAAATAACGTGTAAGCAAAAATGCTTACGTGTAGTGTAAATACACTGTGTAAGTACTGTTTACTATAAGTCGGAAAATTGTATTTCATGTTTGTACAACATCGAATAATTTTTAAAGAAAATAAAACCTTGACTAACATAAACGAAATTCAGCATGCGTATCTGCTCTTAAACCTAGTGAAGCCGAGTCTGCTCAATTGTCCTTGGAAGGAATATAGCGCCATTTCTGATTGAAAAAGTCTTCTGGTATCTCGTTTTAATCGACGTTCCAAAGATAACAATCTGTGTTCAGCAAGACCATAAGAATCTCCCAAGGTCATGGATGATTCCTTAAGATTTGGCGAAGCAGTAAGTCGTCCGTCTATTTTACGTTTTGTAGTCTTTATAAAACGTTTCTCATATGCAAGTTCTTTCGGAAAATGATTACCTTTAGAAGAAATATTGCTAAACAAACATTTGTGATATTGTTTATCATCACAATTTTTGTTTAAGATAGTACCAGAGACAATCCAACCTAGTCTTGTTTCAAAGAGAGTGGGTTTATTATTCCCCAAATCCATTCGATTTGTTCCAATGACATTCCAAAACGTTTCTGCACCTACTAATATGTCGATAGTAGATGGAATATTGAATGAAGGATCTGCCAGAGTAATCCCTGTTGGTATTTCTATATTATTTAAAATAACATTGGTAGGAGGAAGACGCGTTGTGATGTTAGGTAAAACTATACAATCAATGCCTACCCTATAGTCACCAACGTAAGACTCTAATGTAAGAGAGCATACCTGTGAACTATTGAGAAGTTGGTTGTTGATACCAGACACCTTAGTTTCAGTTGAAGTAGTATTAAGTTTTAACTTACCAGCGAAATTCACAGTTATGAAATTATTGGTGCTTCCATTATCAAGCAAGACTCTAGCCACATGCGGTTGTCCATTGGCATCGAGGACCTTGACCAAAGCTGTTGAAAGCAGAACAGTAGAAGATTGATGAGGGCTAGAATGAAGTTCATTAGCTGAAAGTGCCACGTTCTGTAAAGGTGGCTCGTCTGAATGTAACAAGGTGTTGTGCTTTTTGACACAGTATTTACAATGAGGGAACTTGCACTTGTTTTCAGAATGACCGAAACGTAGGCAATTCAAGCAAACTCCATATTCCTTCGCCCTTTGAACTCTTATCTCAACCGGTAACATCCTAAATGATTCGCATTGAAACAGTACGTGACCTTTTTCACAAAGGGGGCATGATAATGACTTATTCGGTGAAATTGCAAAACTTTTGGATTTGTTAGAACTGATATCTGGTTTATGGCTATCCATCCTTGCTGTATCTAAAGTTTCTAAAAGGTCTGCTTTGTTAGAAAGAAATTTAGTAAAATTTTCCAATGTGGGGGGATCCTTATAGTTGTTCCTATGGAATTCCCATTCCCTATTTGTGACAGTATCCAATTTAGAAGCCATCATATAAATGATTAATGTATCCCAGTATTGAACTGGTTGGCCTAAGTTAGATAATGCTCTTAAATTTTTATTTATTGTGTCGATCAAATTGCGCAAGCCTACACTAGATTCCTTTTGTATGGATCCTATTGTGAACAAAGAATTCAAATGGTGATTTTCTAGAAGACGTTTGTTGTCATATCGTTCGCATAGAGTTTTCCATGCAACCTCATAGTTGTCGGCGCAAAAATCTAAACCCGATATAATCAAAGCCGCATTACCCTTTAAAGAAGCCCGTAGGTAATGAAATTTATTTACATTGTCAAGACTATTGTCTGAATGAATTAAAGAATTAAACGTATCCCTAAAGCCAAGCCAGTACTGATATTCACCGTTAAAATGTGGCAAGTCTATCTTAGGTAATTCAACAACCTTACGTCTGTGTGAATGTGCTTCAGAACAAACCGGTGACAAAGTATCCTGCGAAGGGAGCGACGGCTTATTATGACTCTGGATAAAGGCACGCCCGGCAGACACGAGAGAGTAGTACTGGGAATAGAAGGCCTCGCGCTCCTTTGCCTCGTCCTCAGGCATATCCGACAACTCATCCAGCTCACTCTGAAAACCATCGAAATCATCGTATAAGCTCTCAATTTTATCCAAACGCAATTGAAGTTCAATCTGTGTTTGTAATTCATCAGTTTGTTTGCTATTTGCAAGCGATTTTAAATAACTACTAAAGCCAGTAAGCTTTCCCTTAATTATGGCTCGCTTCTTAATTAAATGTTTCATTTGTTTTTCACTCATTGTTAACTTTATTAAAATATTAAATATTATTTTCAGTTGTTATATAATTTATTAACAATGAGTAATTAATTTTCAATCATTATTTTAAAAATTTTATTTTATTTGTAATTATTGTTTTCATAAGCGAGAAGCAAGAAACTTCTAAAGTTTTAGTAAGCAAGAAACAAATTTAACTTCAATTTATTAAATTTTAAAAGCAATTTGCTAAAAAAGTAAAAAAAATACGGTATCGAAAAATGAAGCAAAAAATAAAATAAGCAATTGCTATTAGAAATAGTCACGCGCTTAATATTGTATTTACAAAAATGTAATGTTGAGCACTTTTATTTTTGAAGTACCGACCTGTAATGAAAAAATTATAAATTTGCAATTTTGTTATAAAATCAAATTGAATGCGAGCTACAACGAATGAAAATGATGATATGAGCTATTATTTAATGAATATTAATGATAATGATTGTAAAAAACGGACGATTAATTTACGTAGGTAGATGTTTTTATGGAAATTTAAAAATATAAAAATATTTACGTAAAAATATTATGATTGAATCTTATTTCAATAGAATGATATTGGATGAATACTCTTGTTACTGATTATGATGATCTAACGAATCTAAAACTACGAAATAATGAGATGAAATAAATTTCAAAATTGTATGAATTGAATGGAAAATGAAAAGATAACGATTGATGAATGATAGGATGAAAATAGGATTATGGAACGATCTCACGTATCCTTTGCGTATGATGATCGCAGCTTCTGTCGTATCCAAGACCTGATGTATTCCTGCCGACTAATGAATTGCTTCTTGTCCGGGAATGTCAGCTTATAAGTGCAGCAATGTTCACTCCGGCGAAACAACTTGGACAGGAACAATGCAAGGCGGTGACTTTCGCTCGACCTTTGACGTATCCGTATCGATGTAGTATGCGGATCGAAGAACCATATGATGATCTAACAAATCTAAAAGTGTATCCTTTGCGTATGATGATCGCAGCTTCCGTCGTATCCAAGACCTGATGTATTCCTGCCGACTAATGAATTTGCTTCTTGTCCGGGAATGTCAGCTATAAGTGCAGCAATGTTCACTCCGGCGAAACAACTTGAACAGGAACAATGCACGGCGGTGACTTTCGCTCGACCTTTGACGTATCCGTATCGATGGACTATATGCGGCTCGAAGAACCATATGTTGGGGCCAGTGCCCTGTGCCGATGTGGTTAGGGAAAACTGGATACCCGATGCTGGTAAATGATGGACTGTATTTCTTCTTATTGTATATATTAGTATAATATAATAAAAGTTACAAAAAATATGGACGGCTTGGCGTCGCGATAAATAAAAATTTAGTAAGTAATGACGGCTCGGCGTCGTGAGTAAAGATCCAATGCGTCGCCGCTGCGCTCGCGCCGTCGCGTCGTCGGTGCACCCCGCCGCCTCCCGTCTCCCGCGCCCCGCGAGCTAGATCAGGAGCCGGCGGTTCACGCGCGAACGTCAGGCGCACACGTACTCCAACAAACGTGTTTAAATTAGTATTATAGATCTCGAATTCGGCGAATTATCGCTTGAAGCGAAGCGTATAGATATCGAAATAATAACCACTTTTGTAAAACATAAATAGATTTCTGGGAATGAAAAAAAAATATCGAATTATGTATTCTATACTTTTTACATAATAACATTTTTTTTAAATAATATGTCGTCTAATATTTCTTAAAACATACATATTATGTAAATTATGGGAAAAAAATTCTCATATGTTAATAAAAATGTAGTAATACATTATGAAGTAGATTTAAGCTTTATATATTATTATTATTTTTATTTTTTTTTATATTAGAAATAACTCGAAAACAACCAAGTGAAGTCAATTTATTTATAACAAAAGTCATTTACAATACTAATCAAATTATGTCTAATATTAATGTACATAAATTTATAAAAGAACACACACACTTCATTCAGCCTATTGCAGTCCACTGCTGGACATAGGCCTCCCCAAGTTCGCCCCGGATATCCCGATTTTCCGCAATCCTTATCCAGCCTACACCGGCAATCTTACATAGATCGTCGGTCCAACAGGCCGTAGGACGTCCCACACTGCGTTTGCCAAGACGCGGTCTCCACTCCAGGACACGTCTGCTCCAACGACCATCGGTCCTGTGACACAAGTGACCAGCCCACTGCCACTTCAACTTGCAAATTCTGTCGATGACTTTCGAATGTCGGTTACTTTCGTTCTCTCCCGGATAGCCTCATTTCTAATTCTATCTTTGAGAGAAACCCCAAGCATAGCCCGTTCCATTCCAGTCCCTTCGTCAGTGTCCACGTCTCGGCGCCATATGTTAAAACAGGCAGGACGCATTGCTCGAATACTTTTGTCTTTAAGCATTGCGGAATCTTCGAAGTGAAGACTCGGCGAAGCCTGCCAAATGCCACTCAGCCCAACCGGATCCTCCTATCGGCCTCCTTCTCGAAGTTGTTGCGGCCTAGTTGGATTGTATGGCCTAGGTAAACATAATCCTGATCAACTTCAAGAAGGGTACCATCGACCGATATCGGTCTCGGTATGACTTGGTTGTTAAACATAACTTTCGTTTTGTCCAAGTTCATACCGAGACCGACTCGTCGGGAGGACTCGTTCAGGCCGGACAGCATCTGGCCAAGCTCATCTAACTTTCCGCAAAGATGACGATATCGTCGGCAAAACGAAGGTGAGAGATGTATTCGCCGTTGACGTTGATGCCTCGTTCCTCCAATCCAAGGTCTTAAAGACATCCTCCAGCGCAGTGGTAAACAGTTTCGGTGATATTACATCTCCCTGTCTTACCCCACGCTGGAGGAAAATGGGTCTTGTTCTCTGGTCTTGGATATGAACGGTCATCGTCGCCGCGTCGTACATACAACTCAGTAAAAAGAACAATGAGCTTAAAACTAAAAACCTTAAAATATATAATATAATAACTTAAATATATTATTAAAAGGAATCCCTTTAGGCAAGGTACCGTTATATTATAATTACTTTTTTTTCTGTTCATTAATATTCGTCCTCGTAAACTTTATATAAAAGAAAGTACAAAAAATTATTTAATTGGTGTGAACAATAAATAGGTTTTAGTTGCAAAAGCAACATTAAATTATTTACTGCTTTATGTTCATAAAGGGTTTAAAACTTCAACATTACTTTTATAAATATTATTTATAATATTCCCAAGAATGCAAAGAGAATACGATTTAAGAAATTTTGCATACATGAATACCGCCGCGTTACAACGTGATGACTCAGGGTTCGACGATCTCGCTGATAGGTATTTAATAGAACTGAGTAACGTGGCAAAAATCATCTATAGATATGTCATGTAGAATTTTATAACAGATTGTAAATATCCCACTGCTTGATAAATTGCATTTATCTTTACAACCAAGAGCTTCATTCTCCAATCTGATCACATATGTATTTCTAAAAACTAGTGATCGCCCAGTGGTCGAAATTCGACCATCATTAATTTCAATTATAAGTTTGAGCATTATTAAGGTTCTATTGTCAAAGACTATATACTTCTATAATAATAAACAAAAGAGTACATATATATACGTGTGTGTATGAAATACATGGTAGTGTGTGTAATGTTTTTTTAGTTAATGTATTTTTATGCATAATTTTAAAAAAAATATTAGCGTTCTGCACTCCTTCTCTCTATAAGTGCGTGAAATTTCATAGTTCATACTCATCTGTCCGCGCAATTTTCGTAAAAAGGGGTACAAATTTTTTGTCTTATGTATTAATTGTAGATAATATTCGTGACAAAATAAAAAGATGAATGTATCCCAGCAAAAGTACGTATTAAGTTTTTGTTATGGAAGCAGAAAATTAAAATTTGTAGTTTATTTCTCCTTTGAATCACATTGTTGTCTTTTATTTCTTATCCAACCTTAGCTTAGATTAGACTTATCTCACAATAGGAAAAAGTCTCCGTTAGTTACTCTGTAGAGCAGCATATTGCGAGGTCTTACACTACCTTTTTGTTGCTATAAAGTTTATTGAATATTAGAAAGGATAATGCTTAGGCTAGTCTATACGCAAAAAAAAGAAAAATGTATAGATAAAAAAAATTAAGATATTGTTACATAAAAACATCGATAATGTCAGACAGCTTTACTAGGCAGTCAGGATTGTCGATCTGTAAGTCTTAAGTAATAAATAGCCTATAGGATAAACATAATTATGATGCATGATGTTTAATAAAAGGCATGGGTATTTTAGAGCCTTAGGATGTTAATTTTAAATAAAAAAAAAATATATTGGAAATAAGTTTTTATGCGCTCTACATCATTTACTGTCCATGTGAAACCAGGTTAACTCGATAGCTGTACAGACAAACAGAAAAGCTATACATAAATATTGTAGTTTACTTTACGCGCGCCACATCTTCAGTGATGCAGGAAATGTCAAGATCAACTCGAAAGCCACTTGTGCTCGTACAAACATTACTCAGACCCTGTTCAGCAAAATCGTGTCAACCCACACAGCGGCCATTTTGAAAAAAAAATGCAATTTTTCTTTATAAGTTAACTGTAAAAATAAATTTAAATTAGGTAAAAAAAAATGAAAAGAAATGTGAAAGCTTAAGCGACAAAATTAAGGCATAATTATATAGTAGTAGGTATAATTAATTATTTTTTAAATGCAGATGTACATTACTCATTTACGAAAATTTTAGCATATAAATCTAGCAAATATGAAGTTTTAGTGAATATAGTTCCCGAAAGCTAGAAAATTTTTGCGACACAGGCCCGAGATTTCGAGATTTCCGAGGTCTAGTAAAAATGGTGTATTTATATATTTAATATAGATTGACTTCCTAATTAATATCTTCCTCCTTCCTCCTCTCCTCTTTCCTCCAAACTCTCCACAACGAGTACATCACCAACTATTACAAAAATAGAGATGTCTTATCGAATCCCTATAAACCTATGAAAAGTAAAAAAAAAATATTGTTATTACAAATAAAACCAACTTTATTTGACTATGAAAGTTAATATACAAGTATTAAGACCGTAAACAAATTTTCCAATCGAATCAACTATAAATTAAAATCGGATCAAAATCTGTTTAATACTTTCTGAGATAAGTTTGTATACGACTATGTGATAAGATCTTATATTGAAAGCTATTTAAGATAACAGATGTACGTTTATAATTAGAAAGACTTTAATTTTTCTAAATGATTTAGATGTTTTTCTAAATATTTTAGTATTAATTGGGTCATAAAATTAAGATTCAAATTGAGGAATGTTCTTTTAAGCAATAAAAGTATACGGTAATACGAATAATATAAATTTATTATTAAAGAATAAAATATATTAACTCGTCTTCGCTTAACATAGATACAAACGATACAAGCCAATGTGTTTCTTATGTTAGTTATTTACTGTACATTATTGTTTAAATCTATTTCTCGTTTTAGAACCTGACTTATGATAGTGGAGTACAAAACTTTTATAGACGTATTAAATCCAAGGATCTATTACGAATTTTTATGGAGCAGTTGCAATATGAGCGACGAATTTTTAAAGTTATTGTTATCTTTTTCTATCGGTTATAGAGAGAAAGAGACGGATCATTAAAAGGTTGAATGTTTTAATGTCTAATGCATGTCTTTGTAAATTAAAATTTTATGTTGAGTAATTGAATTTTTACAGCTTACAATATAACTCATGCAATATTTAAGAAAGAACAGCGTTGAGATTTAAATAATAAATATATGATAAAGACTAAGATATCAAAATATAGAATGAATGAACAAAAATAAAAATATTATTGAAGTAAAACTTCTTTACGCTCGCTTGACTTGTGGAGTAAGCTGTGAATGCTTGACGAGAACGTTACGAAAAGTGTGATCGGGCAAAGCGAATGGAAGTTGAGAGGGAGACAGATATAAGTTAATATATAGATAGTTATAACATCCCCCAAAAATATGAAAAACTGTCGGGCGTAACTCAAACGCTCCCAGTAGCCGTAAAGTCGCAGAGGAGGAAGCTGCGGCCATGTCGCCGTAGCACCTCGCCTCTCTACTCTGAGGCAATAGAGCGCTCTCAGTGCCCGTGAGCGCTCTATAAACGAAAGAGGCCGCAGCACGTGTAGCAAATTGTCGGGGCGTCCGCGTCGTCGCGTTGCATGCTAACGCGATCCCGTGGCGTCCCACTACGACGTTGAAGGCACCACTGGTTTTTTAATGGGGATTAGGTTGCCCTGTTGCACTCCTACTACACGATTTAACTTGCATGTACAAGTCACGGACTTGACATGATGCAATAGTACCTACCTTACTTAACACCTACCTAACCTACATGGATGTTTCACGACAGTGAAAAAACAAAAAAAAACACTGCTGCTCCATCCCCTGCTACCTCTGTTAGCTACCACAATCGAGAGTTTTCGTACAGGAAATTTTTGTTCGTCTCATCAAAATGAAGCTACTCCCGGAAAATTAGCTTGATAGTAATCAAGTGAAAAAAACTTCGAGGGAGCCCGGACTATTTGAAAGATGATTAGTTAATTTTTACGTTGATCAGCCTTTGGGAAACCGGGCGTAAGTCTTAATATATCTAACCGACAGAAAACTTAAGAAGAAACTACATACTTAAATTTGTTTTGCCATTTTAATGCCATTTCTAAGACATTATTTATTCTGTTACTGACCATGAAATGCAATATACAGATATAATGTTCCTTAGAAAGTAGAGTAGTAATTGATGTGGACGATGTGGTTCGCCAGTTCTCTTTCTCTATATAGAAACTAAAATGTATAAAGGGTACATAAAAAATGCGATTAAAACAGTGCTGCATTGAACATTTATGGTAGGTATTACTTTGATAGAAAAAACTTATTTTTGTGTGTCTTCAAAAAAAATTACTTTTTGTAATGTTAACTTGACGTAACTATATTTGATAATAATTAATTTTAACGATACACAAACCCCTATTTTTATTTAACTTTAAATTTCGACATTTTTTACTGGCCGTGTAACAGTTTATTTGTTTTAAATTAATCTCTTCCGTGGTTTCGCTGAGAAAAAAATAACGACTTCGTGGTGTACCTACTCGATTAAAAAAAATTATATACCGTAAACTCACAGAAATATGAGCCTTATGTGAACGACATAAGATAGTAAAATTTACACTATCCTCCACAGACGTCTCACGTAGCAACATTCTGCCGTCAAAAGGCAAATTAGAAACAAAAGTACACCTTAGTCCCTGGCCTTAAGGGCCAAGTGATTTTTGTAATGAACTGTCAGCTGACCATCTTATGACCGCTCTTGAAATTATTTCATTCAATGGAATTTGAACTTTATGTGTTTGGATTAAGATTGGATTGTTGTTTTTTAAGGTTTTTATGATGTCGGTGGTAAGAGCGGGTTGCGGGTTGCGGGCGTGGGTCCAGGAATGCGGTCTGAGATACCCCATAGGCTATAGGTATTGATGCTTGTTAATGTATATAATGTTGATGCGACTACATAAAGTATGGAACTTAATATTTTACGGAAATGTTATTGATATAAAATGTACTATTTACGTCATACTGTAAACACACTTTTTGAAAAATTATTGTTCGTATTTGTTAGGATTAATAAGTTAAGATTAATAGTAGAAATTTAGCCAAAATAATATAATAGAGATCCTTCTCCTACGTGGAGAAATAGGCCTATACCCAACAGGTGGATGTTACAGGCTGAATGCGATATAAGTCTACTCGTATATATTGTACTTTGTAATTTGTATCTGATCATAGAAATGTAGACAGCTGGTAAATAGAACACGTTAATCAAAAGACTTTTTAAATGCTAGACCTAAGAATTTCAAGAACACCTTTGAACTTAATAATTCTAAAATCAACGGAATTACCTGCCTGGTATATGCCAACCTCTACTGGAGTGGATTTACTCCTACCCTAATTCTTCATATATTCCAAAAAGCATAACATTTATTAACTGATAGGTTTAGACCTGACTACCTTGCACGATATAAATCATAGATAGTGTCTTTGTTGGATAGTGTTCGTCTAGAAAATTCTTATTCACACCTATCTCAAAGATACTCAAGTTATGCATGTCTTATAACAAAGATGCTGGGATAGTGTCCTACACCAAAGCGATTCGTATCAGAATCGTGATCGAGAAACATTGGTAAGTTATGCCTTTAAATATTTTAACATGTTTATATATAAAGCATAGTATAGCTTGGGTATAATGTGTATGAGTGCCTTCCGCACGCCTGGCGGTTTTCCGACCGCTCGTTCGGAGGTCGCCGACCGACGAAACAATCGAATTTAGAACATATAACATATTCAATTATAGCATAATAAACTCTCAAATTGATCTAGGATTTTTTTTAACTACAAAACATGTTATAAAAATATTAATTTGATCCCTTTTCCCGTGAACTTATTTAAAATCACTACATATTATAAAACAAAGTCTCTTCACGCTGTCTGTCTGTCTATATATATGCTACACAACGGATTTTGGTGCGGCTTTCTGTAGTAAATAGAGTGATTCCAGAGGAAGGTTTATATGTATAATAAATGCATAATACAGTAGAGGAACACTGATAGTTTTAAAGTTTTCTAATGTGATGACGTAAATAAACACATTTTTTGCGCTTAGATTGAAAATAATTATTTTATATTTAGTATCTGCATTGCACCCGTGTGAAGCCGGAGCGGGTCGCTAGTTTGTAATAAAACAGCACGTTAATAATAATAGTTTGTAATTATAATTAATTTCACATGAAATATTCATCATTAAAAATTCTAATAAAGCGTTTAATAACCATATAAATTATATATTTTTATGTACCTACATTACACAAAAAAAAAATCTTCTTATTTTAAGTAGTACGGTCTACATATCAATGTCGGTACAACTTACCCAGCGTCCACGCTTTAAATCTTAGTACCTACATAAAATACGGAATTTAATGTCGAAGAACTGTTCTAAATGCAAATAGCATCCTGTAGGAAATAGACGTAAGAATAAATAAATGTAGGCACATGTTTAACGCTTCATTTGAATTCTTACTGGCTGGCATATGCTGTGGATCTGAATTATAGATTCAACAGAATATTCCCATGTATCTTAACTTTTGTCATGTTTATCCAAATGGGGGGATTGGGGATAGGGTGGGCAACGCGCTTGCGACGTTTCTGGTGTTGCAGGCGTCTATAGGCTACTGGCTACGGTAGTCACTTACCATCAGGTGAGCCGTACGCTTGTTTGTCGACTTAGTAACATTAAAAAAAATGTATAAGTGATTCGTCGTCATCGGGCATCCAATGCAAAATCGTTTTAGCCTCCTCCTGCATAAATTTTCAACTACCCTTATTCGAACAATTTATATGCTGATATAGGTTTACTAGTAAAATATAGAACAATTCATACTCATATTTAACCAAAGACAAACTGCTATCCCATTTATTTTAATATGAAATGTTATTATATTTACATAAAACATTTTAAACCACGTGCGTTTAACGACTTAAACTAAATCTGCAAGTAGAAACACACCTGCGACCAAACCATTACGAAGTATTAACCATTTATTTACTTTTTTGTCCTTTCAGATTTTTCCAAAAATGTAAAAATCTCTAAAAAATCCGTGATATTACAGTGATAACTACACATTACGTGGTATAGTAAAAGAAAGCCCGAGGATACAACAGACGCAGATTTTGTTGAATAAACATGTTACCTATAAGTAATTATAATATTCATTTTCATAAGACGTATACAATTTGTTACACTTTAATTTGACATGTTGATTGCATATATAAATCAAGATAGTATGGACAATATTGACTTATTACCTACTTATTGATGCTAATAGTATAAAACTGAATACTTTTTTTTTTATCTCAGGAACTGAATTGATTTTTTTTTTTTTTGAGTCCTAAAATAAGAAAATTTTAGTACGTTTTTCCTCAAATTAACGCGGATAAAACCGCTAGACACAGCTAGTTGAGAATATTTTTTCAATTATGAAGAAAAATCTCTTTGTTTTCTCTCTGTCATATTATTATCCACAATACATAAGCTACACATAAATTCTCTCTCATATTAGCTTAAATCTGCACTGCCTATTCAGGCAGTATAAAAATGCATTTCACAAGGCTTCATTTGCATTGCTTGGCGTGTGGTTGAGACTGAGTGAGTTTATCACAGCTGTGCTGTTCCACATCTAATCTTATATTATATAGGTAATGAATTTTGTTAGCAGCTGTTGTTGCTTAATTGTAGTATTTCAGTAAGAAGCATTTTGTTCTGTGATTAAGACTCGTAAATATTTTTCAATATTAAAAACAATTAATAATTTATTCGTAAATGATTCGATATCAGTGAGTTCTAATGACATAGTATGTCATAGTATATTGTACGGGTTATTATTTTGTTTCCGAGAAGCAATCATTTATGTCAATATGGAAACTTCTAAATAAAAATCTTGATTACATTTCTTATGTGTGTACTTGACTGAACATAATATTTTCATTAGCTCTTACAATACTCGTATTCCGGAAATATTATTGCTAATTCCCGCAAACGATTTATAAAATACTCATAAGAAAATAATCCTTTTATTTTTTTTTATTTTTTACGACTCTTGCGTCTACAGATTAAAGAAAATTGACATTCCTTACTATGGTTGAATGAGAAAATGACCATACCACCTAAGTATCTCGTTAAGTGAATGCAGACTTTAGGTTTCATGTGAGCCGCCTGCGCCTGCGCCGGTCCAATATTTGTGTGGTGACGTCACAGGTTTTGTGGTCGCGGTCACGTCGCAAATTCCGGAGATTTGTTTCACCAAACATACCATACAAATATCTATATGCAGCAAATAAGGACAGTTTTTTTAAATACATACTTGTGTTTTTGATTTGAAAAAATTTTAATTTTGTAAATAGGTGGTTATTGTAGGCAATCAATTATGTAAATATCAATGTATGTAATTTTACAGCACATAAACAAGGATTGCGCAAAAATTTTAACCTTGAAAGGATAGTCGGCTATTTAATGACTTAATAATTTGTATTAAAAAAAAAAGATTATTAAATGTTTTAATATTTTTATTTGGTTATTTTTTTTTCTTTCACCGTGTGTGGTGCATTGCGCAATAATTTTAAGTATGGTATTGGTATCCTTTTTTTAATTAGTATTATTTTTGTTTGTGCGCATTTTTTCTTTGTGTTCGTAGAAATATCGATTGTTTGTTTTGTTTGAAAATATGGCATCGCTTCAGCCTGTAATATCCACTGCTGGGCATAGGCCTCTTTCCCCATGTAGAAGAAGGATTAGAGCTTAATTCACCACGCTGCTCCAATGCGGGTTGGCGGATATATTCCCTACTATGACTAACGATCGCTATCAGATGTACATGATAACAACTTGGACGGTGGGGAGGCCCACGAGGACTGCACAAACACCTAGACCCAGACAAACATCTGTATGGACAATACAAATGTTTGTCATGTGCGGGGATCGAACCCACAACCGCCAGAACAATAGCCACAAAACAGTGCTGTGACCGTTGCGCCAATGCGTTGTTAAAATAATAATTATGTAGTGTTACCTAATTAATCAAAAAAGTAAGTAATTAATAAATCATTCAAGATTAAACTAAAAATGAAAATGTTAAAACAATAATGAAAATCTATTGCACCCTTATTTCATCATGTTGAATAAAGTCTGCAAACTTTTATGGTGCTAAAAGACACTATTAATTTTAAAATATTGTGTATGAAAATAACTGCAACTAAGGCAGTTATTTTCATATTACAACTGAACAACTCATTACAACTGAAGCGAATATCAGTGGAGAGATTTAAGTAGATATATAATTATAATTATCATGGTAGTAAAAAATTTGAAGACAAATGAATCCTCTAAAACCAGTAGACTCATTAAGCTTTATGACAAAAGTTGATCTGGACAGTAAAAACTTGTGTCTCTAACTCTCGCCTAAAATAGTAATTGACTTTAAGAATCACAAAGTTACGCTGTACATTTTAATAAAAACTAGCCGACCCGTGTCCACTTCGTTGGGTTTTCGTCTCGCTCGCATTTCTCCGACTCGATTTACATAATTATACTATTATTTTTCGATGAATTGTTTGTTCAATAACAATAAAATATAGCATATGTCACTCCTGAATCGTGTAGCTTTCTGTTTGTGAAAGAAGTTTCATGATCGAATCAGTATTTGCGAAGAATACCCCCTACAAGAGAGAACGAAAATGACCGACATAGCCCACAGAATTAGCAAGTTGAAGTGGCAGTGGGCTGGTCATCTGTGTCGCAGGACTGATGGCCGTTGGAGCAGACGTGTCCTGGAGTGGAGCTGTGGAGACAGCGTCTTAGCAAACGCAGTGTGGGACGTTCGTACTCCGGCCCGCTACGTAAGATTCCCGTTGTAGGCTGGTTAAGGTTTGCGGAAAACCGGGATGTCTGGCGCGAACTTGGGGAGGCCTATATTCAGTAGCGCTATAGCGCTATTTATATATTTTATTCAGCCTATAGGCTGAACTTTATGTGACAAAAAATGCATCAAAAATTTGACAAGATAAGCTGAAATAATACAAAAGAGGAAGGCATAAATATAAACACAATTAAGATTTTTATACATTTCCACAAAAAAACGGCTTATTTTTATGGCATTAACTTCTAAATAAAGTTATCAAACTTTGTTAATTAAGAGACAAAAATTTTGTCGTGTAAAAGGGTTGGGAAAATTTTAAGTATATTAAATGAGAAAATTTATTTGAAACATTTGTGCTTCATGTTTAAAAACTTTTTCCTTGAGTAAGTTCCTTGTGACACCCGTTGTTTTTTATGTATTTATTAAGTTTTACTCGATTAAAACAATAAATCAAACATAAATATTATAATTTTTACGTAAAATACAGAATCCGTAAAGATTTATTCCTAGAATCATAGTCATTAGTTATTTTTAAAGTAGAAATATAATTATAAATTGATGATTAACGAGTTCGATCCTTACGTAAATTTCCAGTATCAGAATATAGATTTCTTCAATTTAATATGGACAAAATACTTTAAAATAATAATGAGTACCTAATACAGAATATATATAAACAAAAATTTTTGATCATATCCGTTCTTAATGAAGCTTAACTCAATGTTTACGTTATATAATTTATCCTTAAACTGCTCTGTCATTACTAGAATTTATACATACTCAGATCAGTATTTATGACCTAATAATACAACTACTGCGTTAGAATTGAAGGTAAATTTGTTTAATGTTAGGTATAGCCTATCAAGACAAGTCTAATAAAATGTAGTTGGTACTATTTCCAGCTATCCATTATTGATCTTAATCTTCATTTGTATCATAGTGTAAGTGAATTACGGGTAACCAATTTTGATTCATTGGATTTTTTTTTTAATTTTGTCTAGACCGTGATGTTGAATCTTAAAGATTACATTTTACCAAATTTCTTGCAAATAAATGATTTATTATTGTGTTAGTCTTTCCAAATATTCAATTTGAGACCTAAAATACTATAAAAAGACTTAAAAGTCTAGACAAAATATTCAAACAGGTTAACTTCTTAACTATGATAAAACTAATGTCAACTTTAATAAACTACAGTCTCATTTAAATAGCCTATAGCATATTATGAAAATGGGTAATATAGTTCTCTTGGGGATTAAAGATGAATGGGGGTGAATAAACGAAAAATGGGGAAAGAGACCTATGCCCAGCAGTGGGATGTTACAGGCTGAATCGTTGTATTAGCAATGTGTAAAATTTAATTTTATTTCTACGGATAAATAATTCGTCGAATATTAAATTACAGTTAAATAGAGTAATCTTTAAAACGACATACCTAATACGACAACTTTGAGTAGTAGGTACCTACTGCTTCTGCTACTTTTCTAATTAACAAAAACACCATAAGAATTAATTAGATTAGTTTAAACTATCTTTTGGGGATAAAAAATTATCAAAATATTATTAAGAATTAATTAGTAAATCTATCGGGAACAAAGTAAACAAGTCATCGTGTCTCTAGCACTGAATATCCATTTTGATACAAAAATTTACTTCGTTTCTTATCCATTTTGATACAAAAATTTACTTCGTTTCTATCACCCGAGAATCTAATTAAAATTAAATAACAACCCGAGCCAGTTATGCAATCAATACTGACGGGTCTAGTATCAATAAAATGCCAGTTCCCTGTTTAATGTGAATGAGCTAAGATAGGAATTTAAAGGTTTATATCTTACGAATAGTTGTTTGAAATGAGAAATGGAATTAAAATATTTTATATGTTTAATTTACAAAATTGTAATTATGCCTATATTTAGGACGTCTAAATAATTGCATATGAGAATAATCTTTAGATTATTAGTAATTATTTGCAAGATCCAAAAAGTAATTTTTAATATGATACTAAATTTTGCAAAGATTCATTCTAAATGCTAACTAACAAGAACGTCAAATTCAAAACAATTACCAATCTAAATGAGGCTTTAATAACACGCAAAAACATAAATATGTTTCCAACTTGTAAAAGGATACACGCCAAACGCAAAAGCCTATAACTTGAATGTAACATTCCAACACTGTCACGAATAAACGAAGCACCAATAGCACGCAAAAGAGGCATGTACTATACCTATAGTGTAATGCATATTCTGTGTACTGAAATGGCTGCACTAAATCTGCGGGTGCGTAGAAATTCCAGACATTACAAGTATATGGTGCACTTACTTTAGCGAGTTAATTAAATTAGCTTTGTATTGCTTGAAAGTGAAATAATATTATTAAACAGACAAGTAACGAGCTTTGAATGTAATATTTGCTTAATAATAAACTACGTTTTCACAGAATATAGCTGACATCAAAGTGCTTAAGTGTTTAAATAATCTCGTAGGTATGAAGGGAATTGATGAATAAACTTTCATATGTTATTATAGGAGATAATTTGAGATGTATTAAACCATCAAACCGTGTTGGTTTAGTATGACGTTAAGGTGTACGTTAAGGTTACGGTGGGCATAGATGACATATTATTACAAACTATCTTCTGCTCGCGACTTCGTCCGCGTGGAAAAGTTACTTTGGGCTAACTGGGGAAGCTCTAAAAAAACCCCGATTTTGAAATATCGTTCATTGGTGCTCCGCTCCTATTGTTCTTAGTATCATGATATATATAGCCTATAAGGCTATAGCCTTCCTCGATAAATGGGCTGTCTAACACTGAAAGAATTTTTCAAATCAGACCAGTACTTCCTGAGATTAGCGCGTTAATACAAACAAACAAACTCTTTAGCTTTATAACATTATTTTAGATTGGTTTATATAACTTTGTAAGTTTGTCACTTTCAGCAAAGTTTTATGCTCAAACAAAAGACAGTTGTCATAAGGTAGACGTATGCATCTGTCTATGGTATAGGTACCCGAAATGGATCAACGAGCATAGTTGGAGCGAGCATTTGGTGTTTTTTTTTTTTTTACAAAACTAAGCTAATTTTTACAAAACTTTTGCAGCCTGAATTAAATTTTAACTGAACTGAAAAGATCCCAAGTCATGGCTGTAAAGGTTCCCTCTTCTTTATAGAAGAAACATTGCTGATATCTTCACTACCAAGAAACTATTGTTAGGTGTTTATTACCAACAGGGACAGAAGGCTGTCGAGATCTTTTCATTCGCTCGGATTGCGCTTCTTGCAAAAACTAATTATAACCTAACATTTTGCAACTTTCTTCAAATAATAATGAGAGATGTTTCTTACTTTTACGATTTAATATGGATAGATTTCGATTCGCAATGGATGTTTTCCAAAATATTACGGTAGGATTATTTTTCAACACAAAGGACTGATACATATCGTAACTTCGTGGGGAGTGTTTTATGTATTTTTTAAAGCCAAATATGTCGTAAATGAAATTTGATAAATCACACGATCGACGATTCAGCCTGTAATATCCCACAGTTGGGCATAGGCCTCTTCCCCATGTAGGACAAGGATGTCATAAATCACAATGAAATTTTTATTTTATAAATAATGTAGAGGTCGCCCGTAAAATTTTATTTTTAATATATGTCCTACCCATTTTTAATTAATTCGCAGCAATAGTATTGTAAAATCTGATTTTTTTTTAATAAATGCTATGGAATTATTTATTTGTTTTATTTTTTATTTCAATAACTCTTTTAAAGCAAAAAAAATCCAAATTTGAATATGCCATACTTGTATTATCACGTTACCCAACATTTTCGGCTTTGTGTTAATCCGATATGCTGTTATAAAAAAGAAGTTCTATCAAAATAAATTTCAGTAGTACATACATGCCAAAATTTTAAAAATATATTTATCCTGTGAGGATTTGAGTTTATAACATAAGTAATTCTTCATATATTCCAAAAAGCATAGCATTTAATAACTGATGGGTTTGAACCTGACTATCTTGCACGATATAAATCATAGATAGTGTCTTTGTTGGATAGTGTTCGTCTAGAAAATTCTTATTCATACCTATCTCAAAGTTACTCAAGTTATGCATGTCCTATAACAAAGATGCTGGGATAGAGTCCTACACGACAGCGATTCGTATCAGAATCGTGATCGAGAAACATTCGTAAGTTATGCCTTTAAATATTCTAACATGTTTATACATAATTGTGTTTGCTCGCAAACGAAAAAAAACCGACTTCAATTACATCGACAAGTAATACGTAAGCCGAAGAAAAAAAATAACAAACGCACTAGTTGTCACTACGATTTTTGAGTGTTCCCCTCGATTTCTCCGGGGTTCTATCATGGCCAGGCTGGTTTCCTTATTATAGTACCTAAGTTGGGATATCTCCTTTCCAACAAAAAAAGAATTATCAAAATCGGTTCATAAACGAAGAAGTTATGCCCGAACATAGGGTAGGGTCACCTAAGATTGCGCGGGAGGTAAGACTGCGCAATGCTAATATTTCAAAACATAAACGACATCTGTGCCTAACTTTAGTCGTATTTTGATGCGTACATATAAGTGGTTTTGCTGCGACAAAAAAATTGAAAACAGTGGGATATCGGATCTGCTAGGTAAGTTTGAAGATAATTCTTGTAACTGATGTTAATTTTAGTCATTTTGAAACTGTGGTCATGTCTGATTAATCTATATTCCAATAAATCTAGTTATCGTTTTTAAAAACGAATTCCACCTACAACGCTGCCTGGTTGCATATTTTACTCATCTACTCAAGAGATGGCATGGATAGTAATATATTTGCATATTAAACGATTCCCTAAGACTGCGCAGAGCCAGGGTCCTTAAAACTGCGCGCGCAGACTTAGGTACCTCCCCCTAATTTAAACATCATTTTTGATGACTAGCTCTTTGCCGCAGTTTGTAATAGCCCTGCCTTCTAGTATATACCTATATTGTTGGAAATAACACCAGAAGTTATTTTTATTAAAAACAATATTTATTTCTACCCTCAATAATACCTCAATAATTACCGTTAGGAACAGACGACCGTGTGTGTCACATGTTATAATATATTTATTTGTTTTTCTTTGTTTTTATTGATTATCACAATGACATTTATTTAATTACAGGATGCCTAATCAAAAAAATAGGTATATCGATTACAGAAGATTGGATTGGTTGTTCTGTATGTTCTGAATGGTGGCATCAGTAGCATGAAAAATGCACAGCGGACATTGGTATTGGACACTTCAAGTTTGACTTTTGTACCTAAAATGGGTTAATTTAGTATTAATAGGGCTTAAGTTAATTTAGTATTACCTTAAAAGCTTCTGTTCTCCATGCGCAGTCTTAGCGATCCTATTGCGCAATCTTACCCACCCAGAGTCCTAAGACTGCGCATTTACCATTTTTTATATATTGCTCAATTATTCCAAAAACATTTACCAAATATTTGATTAAGTTGTTTGTTAACAAAGTATATTAATGTATGTTTGAAAATAAATAAAGATGATTATGCTAACTCATTTTATTTTTGACTTACAGCAAGTCAAATGTTAAGTGCGCAATCTTAGGTGACCCTACCCTACATTAAAAAAATATATACGGTCGAATTGAGTAACCTCCTCCTTTTTGAAGTCGGTTAAAAATATTTTCAACAAATACTTCGGAGACAATTTACAAGACAAATTTAATTGGTATAAGAGGAAATTTTTTAAAGTCTTTAGAAAGAAAGAGGACGAGAAGCATATTGAAATTTAATCCAGTACACTTCTTTCAATTTGAAAAAAGAACAATATTCAATATTTTTAATAATAGTTATGGTGTTGCACTAATTATCTTTAAAAAAAAATCTAAATCATGTGGGTTTTCTTTTTTCAAAAATTGACCTTGAAATTATGTACTTAGAACAATTTCGAGAGGTCCCAGAGGAAGTGAAATTAATCGTGTAATTCATAAATGTACGATACATACAACATCTGCGCTATTTGTTCTCTCTATAATTTAATTATACAATTTTATAAAGACAAAAAGATCAAATATTTCGAAGGAGACACATAATTGTTAGTTAAGAGGCAACAATTATATAATCAACCACCATTATAACAGTCGATAAGAATGATCGATAAGTACACCATTTACCACATTTTTTCAAGTTTCATGTACAGTACATGTAGAGATGTCTGCGCGTTGGAAGAAACCGGCTGGACCAGCGACGGTTAATTGATGACTGTCGGGAACCAAGCGGTAACATTGCATCTACCAAACATTCGCTACTCGTACCTACATTTTAATACAACAGCACAACCAATTCTGTATACACTGCTCATTTAATTAGCTTTGTAATGAAATTTTATTGTGATCAAAGAGCAATGTAAGTCTTGTTACAAAATGTATCGATGTAAATCGTTACATAATATCCGTGCGGAAGCCACGAATTTTATGGGTATGCGAGTGTGATCCATTAGTACCCATGACAACAAAATATTTTATAAAATATACATGGAAATACACCTTCGTGTTTTGATATAAAATCAAAATTCCATGTTTTATTCGTATGAACGGTTGACTTAATTCGGAAGAATTTGCAATGTAATTTTGAATTACGTCTAACGTATTTCTGATTCCATCTATTATATACTTTCCTAACTGTACAAAAAACCTGATTCATCATATTTACTTCGATTCATCACGTTTTAATAAAAACGTATCAAATATATTTTTATGAATTTTAAATACTAAATTTCAATTCGATATTTGCAACACTGAATTAGGTAATACGAAATAAAACATAATAGTACGGGATCCCTAGTACATATTTTTCACCTGATTACTATCAAGCTAATTTTAAAAACTTACCTTACGAGGTCATCAAATTATTTTAGTTAGTTAATATTTATATAATTGTATGGTAATATTGTCCTACAAATTGCGTGGTACGTTATCCCGGTCCTACACTCACTGCTGCTCTATCTCCTGCTAACTCTATTATCTACCACAATCGAGAGTTATCGAAGAGGAACTTTTTGTTCGTCTCATCAAAATGAAGCTACTCCCGGAAAATTAGCTTGATAGTAATCAGGTGAAAAATATGTACCTACTAGTGATCCCTACCTATAAGAATATAGTTAACATAACTGTATACATAAATTTTAAATTATTAAATTAACGGAATTATGGAGCTATTAATTAGAAAGTAATTAAATAAACCATTTTATAACTTTTTCATTTGCATTCTACAGCCTCAACCTCTATAGACTTCAATAGGTGATTAGCGTTTCGTATTCAGAATGATTGATATTATTGATGTCAATAGAGTGATGGATCAGCGATATTACCGAAGTCCGCACTTAATCACTATTAAATAGAATATAAAGAGTATATCAGTATACTGTAATACGGCCATTTGTTATTTACGCCTGCAGGCTGCAACACCAAAAGCATCGAAAGAGCGTTGCCAACCCTACCCTCGGTAGGTAACCCTATCCTTAACCTAGCCTACCTCCTGCTTCAAACTTTGAGCAGGATCCTGCTATATTATCACAAAAAGATATATTATATGTGTAGCTACATATAAAACTTAAAAAACTAAGTATCCTAAGTTCTGTTGCAACCTATTCTTTTGCATAAGTTTTCCTACTAATAAATAATTTAATTGTTTATTTATTTACTAACTAATTTTTATTTATAAGCTTTTCTCATCAACCATCTGATATCAAATCTTAGACCTACTGATAAATTTCGATAATGACTTCTATAATACAATTTATTCCCTTTTTTGAAAAATAAAAAATAATAAAATTACGTTTACAGTTTTAAACAACTGTATAGTTTCATACTTATTACTTACTAGCTGTGTCCGCGACTTCGTCCCCGTGGAATTTAACAAAATTGTTATTGTTGGTGCAGCGGTTACAGCACTGGATTGCGATTGGCTGTTGCGCGGGCGGTTGCGGGTTCGATTCCCGCACACGACAACATTTGTATTGGCCATACAGATGTTTGCCGTGGTCTGGGTGTTTGTGCAGTCCTTGTGGGTTACCCCACCGTGCCTCGGAGAGCACGTTAAGCCGTCGGTCCCGGTTGTTATCATGTACACCTGATAGCGATCGTTACTCATAGTAGGGAATATATCCGCCAACCCGCATTGGAGCAGCGTGGTGGATTAAGCTCCGATCCTTCTCCTACATGGAGAAGAGGCCTATGCCCAACAGTGGGATATTACAGGTTGAATCGTGATCGATCGCGTTATTGTTCAGTTCGCAGTTTTGAAAAAAAAAAACTAAAATAATAGTAGCCTTAGTTAGTTAGCCTTTACTCCTTATTATATCAGCTAACTGTCAGTGAAAGTCCCGTCAAAATCGGTCAAGCCGTTTAAGAGATTAGCCGCAACCAACAGAAAGACAGACAGACAGACAAAGATTATAAAAAATGTTATTTTGGTATATACATCCATATGCATTTAGTAAAAAGCGGTTATTTTAATATTACAAACAGACACTCCAATTTTATTTATTTGTATAGATAAACTAGGTGTGTTAAAATTAAGTGCTCTATAATTTTAATCTGTACAGAAAATCCATAGTTAGTAACAAAGAATAAAAAATTGGAACTCGTAGTATTATTCATTTTAAAGCCGTGTATTTATCGTGTCGTGTAATTGATACTCCAAGTAGTTTTAGGTTTAAATTAATGCTTTAAAGGGATTAATTCCCTTCCTTAACATTCCTCTTAACTTTTAATCTAACTGTCGCACCTGGCCAAAGGAATTGTTCTGTTACGATCAGCTAATTAGAATTTCTCTGAGGAGCAAGCCGTCACGGAGAAACGTTGATGTTATAAAACATACGTGATAAGAAATCGGTAATAAATGCAACGTTTTACTGAAATAATATAAATAGTTATTATAGGCTGTCATAGGCGACAAAATAAAAAACAAATATGTGACAATATCGCACTATTACTTATTTAGCTGCTAATAATAATATACATATATTCAACTTACTGCGTATATATATATACATACATACTTTACTTATATATATACATACTTTCAACTTACTGCATACTTTACATACATACATACTATACATACTATACATACATACTTTACTTATATATATACATACTTTCAACTTACTGCAAAACTTTTTATATAAAAAGTTTTGCAGTAAGTTGAAAGTATTAAAACATACTAGCAATACCCGTGCGAATAATTCGCACTAAATAAGTATTTACCGACCGTTAATCATTTCGAAGTTGTTTCAAAAATATATATAATTTTAATAAGTAATTAATTTACAAAAACAAAAGCAATAATAAAAAATTTTAGTTGTTAATGCCGGTAGAGCAAGCAATCTTTACTAATATATAAAGCTGAAGAGTTTGTTTGTTTGTTTGTTTGTTTGTTTGTTTGTTTGTTTGTTTGTTTGTTTGAACGCGGTAATCTCTGGAACTACTGGGCCGATTTGAAAAATTCTTTCAGTGTTAGATAGCCCATTTATCGAGGAAGGCTATAGGCTATGTATCATCACGCTAAGACCAATAGGAGCGGAGTCCACGCCGACGAAGTCGCGCGCAGAAGCTAGTTATCTATAAAATGATATACCTATAACTTATGTGACGTAATTATGAGGTTTTTTCTAAAAAGCGTATTAACATGTATGATTTTGTAATGATTTGATTTAAATTTCAAAACAGTAATTTGACCGCTTTCATAGATTTAGAGTTAATGCCGATTTACATAAACAATTTTTCATATAGTTTTATTTTCCTCATAAAAATGTTTTACTAATTATGTACCATGTTTCTGAAATTTGATCGTACGATTTTATTTTCAGTCCCAAATCATTACTTGTTTCTTTATTTTAGTTAGTTGTTTGTCAAAAGATAATAATAATTAGTCTTGCTTTGTGTCAGTTTAAAATTTGATGCAATAATATTAAAAAACAATGAATTCATATTCAAAATTTCAATAATACCTACGTCGCGTAATCGCACGTAAATAACTTTCGTGTGTATCCATTCAGTGCATAAAATAGCGCTCGAACTAGACTAGACGTACAGGAATTCAATAAAGATGGCAAGCTAATGAGGTAATATAGGATTGCTAGCCGCCGCGTTCAAACGCACATACTGTCAAGTTAATTAGATATTTCTTAATTATGACGTCACTGTACATAGATCGCCCCGTGTATGGGTGAAAAATTTATTGTGTATTCTTCTTTAAAAGGCCTAAGTTTACTCGTATTGACTACTGACTACTTATGATTTATTTATTGTTAACGTTTTGTTATGTTGCGTGTTAAAGATGTAACTATTAAATTAGATGTAACTTGCTTTTGTTATAATAAATTTATAGAAGAGGTCTCTGAATTTTGCTAATTTTTATATACCCAATTAAACATTTTCATAAGTTGTAACATGAATTCCAATTAACGTAAGTAACACTATTAGTTATTCTCTTTGTAAACTTACCTACCGTTTTTACTATGCAATGTCCTACACCCAAAGGTTGTCTGGAAGAAAGCGCGCTTCTAGATATAAGACCGCTTTTATACATCTTTCTTTATATGTTATACTTATTTGTTTTTATTTTTTGTGTCACGATCACGACGATCACGATCCAGCCTGTATTATCCCACTGTTGGGTATAGGCCTCTTCCCCACGTAGGAGAAGGATCGGAGCTTAATCCACCACGCTGCTCCAATGCGGGTTGGCGGATATATTCCCTACTATGAATAACGATCGCTATCAGGTGTACATGATAACAACCGGGACCGACGGCTTAACGTGCTCTCCGAGGCACGGTGGGGAGACCCACAAGGACTGCACAAACACCCAGACCACGGCAAACATCTGTATGGCCAATACAAATGTTGTCGTGTGCGGGGATCGAACCCGCAACCGCTCGCGCAACAGCCAATCGCAATCCATTGCTGTGACCGCTGTTGTGTACAATAGAGAATATTATAATTATAATATCTTCTTCATTACTAATTAGTTCCAAACATTTAATTATAAATAGCACCAATCGTTTTATAATAATTATTTATTTTAGTGTCTGAGTTATATTATATTATTGATGAAGTTACTTTACTTCTTTTATAAAAAACAATGCTCTACTCAAAAAAATATATGATCCAAAACACTGATGGATACAACTATCTCATTAGGTGAAAAATCAAAGGTAATATACCTATATTTTTAATTCATTTATAAAAATATGCAAATGATAATAAGACATTATCAGTATTACTTGTCGACTTACATTAATGTACAGTTAATTTTTTTTTCCATTTCTTTTTGTAATATTTCTCGTATATTTGCAACGAATTTTCCTGCAGCTTACTTCCTGTCTGCGCTGGTTTTTCTCAAATGCAGCGAAACAATTTCTGACATGTCTGGAGAGTAAAGCTTTTAAGTAATATTCAGCGATTGGTTACTATCAAACGTTTACTATTACGGAGTTTGGTAATAATTTAATCAATTTATGTTCAAAATATACTACTTAAGCGTAAAATTTAATTCTGGATAACGCTGCAATTATCGAACAATAACCTAAGTCCTAACTGATAAAATAAGCTTATACGGTATTTTTTTCGAACACATGACATGTATATATCTAAATACTATTTATAAGTAAGCGAAGAACGTTATTTTAGTGCTTGTATAAAAAAATATATTCTAGAAATCTAGACCATAGAGATGCCATCCCTGTAAAAACCCTTTTTAACTAACTTCAAAAAAGAGGAAGGTTCCCAATTCGACTGTATTTTTTATGTATGTTACCTCATAACTTCTTACTGTGTGGACCAATTTCGATGATATTTTTTTTAAATCAAAAGGTGGTGCTTGTCGCGTGGTCCCATTTAAATTTTATCGAGATCTGACGAGCACTTTTTGAGTTATTTCTAATAATTCGTGGACTATTTTTTCGTCCACCGTCATTACCCTTTCTTCAATCTGTGGTATTACCTCATAATTTTTAATTGAGTAGACTGATTTCGATGATTCTTTTTGTAATCAGATTGAGTTATCTTTATTGTATTACTTGTCGATTAAATAGAAGTCGATTTAAAACTTGACACATGTTCATATTTAAAGGACACGATTGTGCTCACTAGTGAAATCTGCCTGCAGGACTGCATAGGTACGTCCTACAAGGTGAGCCTTTTACGGGATATTTAAAACTTTTTTTCCATTTGGTAACTGCAAACACAGTTTGAAAGTATGTAACTTGATTTCTACTAAAAGATCTACCGAATTTTGATAGATCCAAGTTCGTTATCGTGACTATCTGAGAACCTTGATTATTAGTTAACTGATTTTACTTGCTAGATAATTATGTACTGTAATAGGTAGTAGATACGTAATTTGCGAATATATACAGATAAGTAATGTTGCTGTTCCACTCTAAGTTCATGTTTTTTCGAAAATCTATCCTAAATGGATATATAAGAAAAGAACTGTAAACATGCACATTTTTATTTTTTTTTACTCAATTTAATGAGCATAGAAATTATCCCATATTACTTTCGAAAAAATACCTAGAAGTTCTTAATGTCTCAAATATAAATTTAAAATCAATACATTTTTAATTCAATAAAAAAATACTGGAAAATTATGTAGTTATATAATCGAGGAGTGGTAAACAGAATTGTTTATCCAATTTTGTTCCTTATTTGTATGTGTTAGGGTGTAGTTATATATGTCCACTTTTCAATATATGGTACACTGTACAGTGAGATTTGGTTAAACCGGTTGGACAAGTTCGAAACTGTCCGGTTTTTTTGCAATACCATTCTTCCTGCTCGCCCTGTTCTCACACGAGTTTTCGATAACCAAATATATACCTACTGTATGATAGTATAGTATCTACAAATATTTTGTAAGTTACTTGTGGCAAGTTATATAATATTATATTCCATTTCGTTTTGAAATTTTTTATGCAATTACAGAGAAATATTTTACTGTTTTACTGGTTTCCACTAGCTACTAACATTTTTTTTTACTTGTATCAATTTTGTTTTTGAACATATATTCATAATTATATCTGCCCATATATTTGAACATATACCTATATACTGACTTGAAACATATTAGGTGCTATAATTCCATTAGGATCCCATCAAAAGCGACAAGCGACTTTTGTCGCTTTTGATGGAATCCTAATGGAATTTTTCAATAGGGTAAGACTTAATCACTTTTGAAAAATTGTATTATATATTATTACGATATATTTTGAAAACGGAATCATTTAAGATGAACGATTTAAAAGACAAAAACAGTTGTTTTGGTGTATTTAAAATTTATCAGGCTTATATAAAAACATCGATTTTATTTCTACATTTATCTAAATACCTACATATAATGGAAAATTATAAATATTTGTATAATATGATATTAAATTAAAAACATAAATTTATCAACTTAACAACATCAAATTGAGATGTCTAAATTAATCAAATCGCGTCGAAATTAAAATAAGTTATTATTTGGAGTTCTTTTAAAAAGATAATAATAGAAAAAATTCCAAATAATCTCAACAATGGCAAAATGAAAACGAATTTTCACAAACGATATCTTCGGATATATCATTATCCTGATTTCTTTTCAGTCGCTTTTTAAATTAAGTAGAAAGAGATTTATACAAAGTTAACTTACAATGGAAATTTCGAGACGCGAGCAAACGAGAAATTCTTTATCGACTTGACATATTATGTTCATGTTTCAATTATATGAAACAGTGAAATAAAAACATACTTAGGAAAAAATATTACATATATATTAGGTACATAAAATGTATGTCGGAGACGAGAACGAAAAAGGAAGGTTGGTGCGGCGTTTTGAGCTGGCAGCACTGAGGCAATTATGTCAAGACGGCGAGACTCACGTCGCACGATTGAAAAGAGAGTGTAAATCATTAAAATGAAGATTATGGCATTTACGATGTAGTTTCTTTGCACGATTATCCCTCTATTCGCCCACATGGTGTCCTACAATAGTTAGAATAAGGCTGTCCTCGATATACATATTAGAAAAATTACAAATAATAATTGTGTTTGCTAACAGCTAACGAAAAAAAAAAACCGGCATCAATTTACATCGACAAGTAATATAACGTGATAGTCCAAACATAATCTATAAAATACGTATTATTAGTGATACGACAGATCTCAATTTTTAGCATTCGCGATTAAAAAAATCATCAAAATCGGTACACCCAGCTAAATTAGGTAACACTCGTAAAGAAGATACTTATACTACAGTCGAATTGAAAACCCTCCACCTCCTCCTCTCCATCCTCCTTTTTTTGAAGTCGGTTAAAAAATTACTAAAAATGAACTGGGTTCTGACGAATTAGTAAAGAGTCTTCAGTCTTAGTGAATCTTCAGAGCATATTGCAAGCTTATATTATACAGACTGTCCCGCGATAAAGTGCAACCCCGAATGGGGGTGAAACTAGACCATAAATTATCGACAAAAAACATGGAAAAATCTTTTTGAAAAAAAGATCTTATTTATTTTTGACGAATTAAGTTTTTTATATCTTACGTAGACTCTATGTACAAAAAATGATGATTTCTTCCAATGTAGTAGGTCGATTACTTTAAAATAAAATAAAATATTACGCCACGTACTTGGCGGTAAGGATAAAATAAAAATTAGCTCGCAAAAAAGTGGCATTATGTCTTTAACTATGCTTCTTGTGAAAAAAAAATCCATTTTTTATGACTGTTTTTTTCAATGATCTCTAATTTTCTCAGAATTATGCCCCCAATACCAGGAAATTTTATGATTTATTATTATTTTTTACCATATTGCCATTCAAATAAAAAAAAAATTTACGCCTGTATCGCAAAAAACACGTACAAAAATCATCATTTTTTGTACAAAGAGGCTACGTAAGCTATATAAAAATCTTAATTCGTCAATAAAAAAAAAATATTTTTTTTAATTTTTTTAATTTTTTTCTTGTTTTTGTCGATAATTTATGGTCTAGTTTCACCCTCTTTCGGGGTTGCACTTTATCGCCGGACATCCTGTATATAAGTACCTACGTATTTTTCTACGTGTTTTAGTAGGTACCATTAATTTATTTATCAAATACAAATACCATAAACAACAGATGTTTTATGATAACGAAAATATTGTTATTTCTGTTTTGATTCAAACATTATTATTAATCTTTTTATACATTTTCTTATAATTAAAGATTATTAAATACACGTTAATGCGTTAAGTCTAGTATAACTATGAAATAAACCGTATAGTTATTTATTATTCATAATATAAACTAGTTAAGTGTGAGTTAAGTTCTCATAAAAGTGATTTTAATTAACACTTGCAGTTTAATTAACTTCTTATAAATTAAATATATAATATAAATATATATTTTTTTAATCTATATATATAAAAGAGATTTCCGCGTAAATATTGGCTCATCGCGATATCTCTGAAACCATAAGGCGTAGAGACTTGAAATTTGGTAGGAATATTCCTTTCGCCGACTAGAGGTCAGCTAAGAACGGATTTTACAAAATTCCACCAACAAGAGGGGGTTGTGGGGGTTAATAACATATATGGCAAAACAACGTTTGCGGGGTCGGCTAGTTATATTAATAAATCTCTAACCACTGAGAATATAAAATATATACGATGTGATGTATTCCATCTCATTCTCTCATATACATTTACGTGTCTGTTTCTTTATCATAACGCATTTTCGTTTTATCGAGTTTCAAATTACAACGATTCTAAAGAAGTTTCACTTCAAAAAAATACTGTAGATATCAAAACATCATCATTTTTTTAAGTCAATTTAAAAGTCATACTACATTGAATATAATTAGCAACTGACATTTCCTCAAATTATCTACATATTCAACTGCGTAACGTAGGTACTCTATATCTGTAAGTTTTCATTGAAAATCCGTTAGAAAATATGCCAATATGTTCGAGTTTAATAAAAAGCTACGTTAAAATATTTACAAGGACCGTAAATACCAAAGTTCGAACACGGTATCGACAGAGTTACACGAACAGCAATATGTGACATGGCGGTAAAAAACGCAACCAAAATCCCGTGCATTGACTCCGCGAATGAACCATTTAGCCACGGCGCGGAGCCTGCGAAACACGAAACGAGTTCTTATACTGTTCTCATTGTAAACACGTATACGACTTTTATTCATGGATTTACAATATATTACTTGAAGTACTGAGGACTGGAGTGTTCACGAGTCCTCGTATGTTACGGTGATTACGAGTATGTGCCTGTTGATAGGTGTAGACGCCGCTTTATGGCTCTTAAACATTTCACATGTCAAGCGTATTACCTATCCTTGATAGTATTTACTGATTAAGGGCCTATGCAAACCACGTTTTTTAAACGGCGCGCTTTTATTCTACAGAGCAGTTTGTTGTCGTTTGTATCGATACAAACGCGTGGCACCGGCGCGTCTGTATCGATACACACGCGCGATTCAAACGCGTTTTTGAATTTATGCAGGTGTACAAAGGTCTACACTCTGCGTCTGACTCGCGTTTGTAACGCGTCTGTATCGCTACAAATGCGCATCAACGGCGCTTTTAAAAAACGTGGTTTGCATAGGCCCTTAGTTACATACCTACTGCTAATGTTTTGGTTGCGATAAATATTCTTATAATTATAAAGTATGTATAACTTTACGCACTACAAGTAGCTGATTAAACGCTTAAAACTAAGTTCATCGCCATGAGCAGGCTCATCATTTTGGCTTTACAAAACGCAGGTGTCTCTACTTATCTTAACAGCTTCAACTTCTTGGTCATCCATTTCAATCATTAGGTATGCTCTCATAAAACCGTTTGTTAATTAAAAAATCTAAAACAACACATAGGTACTCCAAAAAACTTCTTACCATATGAGATCCCTTCTTAACCATTTTACCGCCACGTCAAAGCATACGTGAACCTTATTTTATACTTACCTAATATACAATCCTTGCCTATAACATGAAAGTAGGGACACGAAAAAAGTATCGATACTTTGTGGTATCGAGTACATTTCCTTTCGATACCGATACTTTAGTACTCGATACTTTGCATTCGATACTTTTACTCAATGAGTACTTTTTGGCAGGTATCGTATCGAAAGATTTACATGAGTACTATTACACTTTTTCCTGAAATTTTGAAAACATTTATTCAGTATTTGTACGATAATTTGAAGCGACGACCTTTTTAACCGAATTCCAAAAAAAGAGGAGGTTCTCAATTAGACTGTATTTTTTTAATGTATGTTAGCTCAGAACTTTTGACTGGGTGGACCGATTTCGATTAATTTTGTTTTAATTGAAAGGTGTTGCGTGTCATGTGGTCCCATTTAAATTTAATTGAATGCGTATTTACTTGACAGTTGACTACTTCTTCGTTGACCAACGTTGTTCTATACCTCATAACTTTTACTCGGTGTACCGATTTTGATGTTTTTTAATTTAATCGAAAGCTAATACTTGTCATGTAGTCTTGTTTAAATTAGATCGAGATCTGATTACAACTTTTTGAGTAATTTTTTAACGGTTCACAGGAAAGTGGACATAAGGTGCCAATCAAACCACCAATATGTGAGAAAGCTGTACAACACATATTTATAAATTTTAGATGCCTGATGATGGTCCAATAAAGGATTGAAACGTCGCATGAATTTAAAATTGGTGGTTTGATTGGCACCTTATGTCCACTTTCCTGTGAACCGTTAAAAATACTTATAATAATTGTGTTTGCTTGCAAACGAAAAAAAGCCGACTTCAATTACATCGACAAGTAATACAACGTAATAAGACGAAAAAATAGACAAGTAAATACGCGCTAAGATTACTCAAAAATTTTCATTATTTAACGGAAGTCGGTTTTTTTTCGTTTGCGAGCAAACGCATTTTTTTTTTTTTTTGGTCGACTGACATATTTGGAAACAGTCGTTCAGTATTTGTACGAAATTTGAAGCGACCTTTCTATTGAGTACTTTTGTACTCGATACCTAGAAGTATCGATACTTTTGTTTCGATACTTTTATGAGTACGATACTTTTTTTTCGATACTACTCATGAGTACAGTATCGATACTTTGTATTCGATACCGTGTCCCTACATGAAAGATAGAAAAAAGCAATAAGATAAGATATAAAAAAAATTAAAAAAAATGTGAAATAAGTACACCTCGTGATCTGAAGATTGTAGTTACATATAATAAATACAATAAATACAACACATTTGGTGGCAACACGCATATTCTAATTTAAATATATATGTTAAATTACTATAGGTCATGAAAATTACGCCTTAAAAAACACTTCCATCAACCTAGAAGTGCTTATGTTAAAACGTAATTAGTACAGCATGCACTGTATCTGAACACATCGTCTCAAAATAAAAAAGCTCATAAACATCTATAACTTAACCTTTAAGTAGGTAGATACTCTTATCTCGGGATATAATTCGACTTTATCACACTAATGGTGGACCAATTAGGATGAGACGTTGCTAACCAATCGTGTGCAATGGAAACGTGTGCGACACCCACACATACAAATCCCGCCAATCGGTACGTACATGCGCAGGAGTTTGGTCACGAACTCGCTCGAGACTACGAGATTGTCTTCCCCGTCTAGTGTATCTACTCGTACATATAACGATATAACTCTATGCTATTAAACTAATTTACTACGGCTAAATTATATAATGTTTAACTATATACTATAATTTGATTCTAATATAAGGAAGCTGTTAAATATTTTTTTTTTTTTTTTGATATCGCAGGGTAACCCATTTACGGGTGATATCCAGGACGCCCGGGTAGGCAGTCCTAGACCGTATGTCGGACTCAGCATTTGGGGTGCCACTACCGCACTAAACCCCCTGCGGGAGCCTTCAGCCGCTATACTTGGAGGGTCCCGGATCTGCAGGCAACAGGATCCCTCCAGCGACAGGCTGGCCTCGGCGAAAAGGCCAGACTTCTCCTCCATGGGGACTGTCCGGCTCACCTCTGAACAGTCCCGACGACGCCGTGTCTAGCAGGACCGGGTTCCCATCCCGGCCCTACACGGGCACAGGGGCGTTACTGGAAGCGCATTAAGTAGCGCCAAGCTGTTAAATATGTATCTACCTACTTTAATAATATTTGTTTTGTATCGAGTAAGTTGGTGAATGCGTGACTAGTTACAAAAATTTGATCGGGCGAGGCGAACGGAAGTTTAGAGGGAGATAGGTAAATATCTCCCTCTCAACTTCCATTTGCCTCGCCTTTCGTCACCAACTCGCCTGCCCAGCGTGCAGCGTGGTGACTATGGGCAAAACACATGAGTTCGCGCCGTTTTTGGCGTGAACTTGGCGACGCCTATGTCCAGCAGTGGACTGCAATAGGCTGAAGTGAAGTGTGAACAAAAAAAAAATAGAAAATCTATCATCCTCTATATAACATTAATATAGATGTAGATACAATATCGAATCAAACAAATGGCATTGACAATTTCGCAAGCCGTTTGTATTTCGTAGGTACTTTAGATTTAATTGCTTTAAATAAATTGTTGTCGCGAAATTAATGGCGCTTCATTAGGATTAATTTGCAATTCTAATTCGTTAAGAGTTCGCTTTACTGAAAAAAGCGGTTTGAATAAATCAGTTTTCCTTTTTATATAATCCAAAAACTCAATTTTATAGAAAAGTAGATTGAAGCTTTTTTTCTAAGAAATTTATTCCTAAGTAAGAAAACTATGGGAAAACTTTTTATTTAAGATATGTTCGTAAATTGCTATAAACATTTAGCTCCGTCTCCGTGACACTAACGTCCATGTAGGTACAAGATTCACACAACTTTTTAAATATTCAAATCGGCTATACCTACAATATATTGTTAGTTTGCATCACAGAATCGCTATGTTCAGTCTGTATAATTTTATTCCTGACTAACTTCTGCGCGCGACTTCGTCCGCGTGGAATAGGACCAATTCTATCATACATGATTTGTGCGAAACTTTAACCGCAGCGAAAGCTCTCAAAAAACCCCGATTTTGAAACATTCTTCATTGGTGCTGCGCTCCTATTGGTCTTAGCGTGATGATATATAGCCTATAGCCTTCCTCGATAAATGGGCTATCTAACACTGAAAGAGTTTTTCAAATCAGACCAGTAGATCCTGAGATTAGCGCGTTCAAACAAACAAACTCTTCAGCTTTATTATATTAGTATAGATTCTCCTGATTCACAATATTATAAAACATAATTAACTGAATAAGTTAGTATTTTATTTTATATTATACTAGCTGTGCCCGCGGTTTCACCCGCGTTGATTTGAGGAAAAAATAGCCTTCCTTCTTCTTAAACGAAAGAAAGCATAACCTTTCTCTTTAAATAGGCTATCCACCTGAGAGGAATTTTTCAATTCGAATCATCAGTTCTTGAGTTACGCGTTTAAACAAACCAATTTTCAGGTTTATAATCCATACTATCCATACTAATATTATAAATGCGAAAGTACCTTTGTCTGTCTGTCTGTCTCGGAATCACGCCAAAACTACTGAACAGATTTAAATGAAATTTGGTATACATATATTCTAGAGTCTGAGAAAGGACCTAGGCTACTTTTTAATGTGAAAAAAAGGTGTAAGGGGTTGTATGGTTGTAATGAAAATTTGTATTTATTTATTTAACAATTTATGTACATTGGAAAACAATAGGAAATAGCACTTATAAACAATGCTGATACAAAGACACTACTTATCCCATGATGGAATCTCTTCCAGTAGTCCTGCCATATGAAAATTATAAAATAATGGAATTATGATTGTATAACGTTCGTGTTTCGTAACTGTCAAACATTTCATGTTCATCCCATCGATATGGTAATATCTCCCCTAAAATTAAAGAACGTATTTAAATAAAGGTTTTGAATCGACAACATATATCCACAATATACAGATAGTGGCGTATTTTAGATTTTAAAAATGTAGAATAATATCAGTAATAAAAACGGATTGACATAATAAATATTGGTTGTCAAATATTTATGCGTGCGGGGCGTTCAGAAACTTATTTAGAGTAAACTAAGAAAAATATATCAAGCTACTTAAATATACAATAAACGATAAATGTACAAATGAATTAAATACAAAAAAAAAACCGTTCAATTGATTGGTCTCATTGAAACATTCCAGATTACTCTGTCAACCCAGTTAAAGTCAATACATTAGGTATATAAAAAATATTTTATAGCTTTTAGTAGCTTGATATATTTTCCTTAGTTTACACTTAATAAATTTCTGAACGCACGCATATATTTGACAACCAATATAAATTATGTCAATCCGTTTTCATTACTGACATTATTATACATTTTTAAAATATAAAATACGCCACTGTCCGTGTATTGTGGATATATGTTGTCGATTCGAAACGTGTATTTTAATACGTTCTTTAATTATAGGGTAGAGTTTACGATATCCACGGGATGAACATGAAATGTTTGACAGTTACACAACGCGAACACACTTCCATACAAATTTTGAATAAAAATATCATCAAAATAGGTAAAAGTTATGAGTTAACACACATTTAAAAAAAACACAATTGAATTCAGATCCACTTTACTTCCACCTTTTTAGAAGTTGGTCCAAATTGGCTAAATTGACCGCTTTACAGTGAGTAGGTAGTCGTTAATGTAAATTAAAAATAAGAATGGAGCAAGAATGGAGCAAGAATTGAGCCTCGTGAGAGCCCCATTTGGACAAGAGACCCAGACGACGTAGTACCATTTACTTCAACCCTCTGAGATATTAGAGAAAATGACATTAGCCCAACTATTAAAACGTAAATCTACAACAGGCTTTAACTTGATATTAGAGAAATACTAGTGCAGAAGAGTGTACGCAATGTCCCCAATGAAACGATTCTAACCAATATTTCGTACTCATAAAATACCTAAAATGGGTGTATAAAGGTAATCAAACCAATATTTTTAAATATGTTCGTCGTCGCCCATGGAAATGGGTCCCGTCACCTAACTATTGTAAATACATGACTGTATAGAAGCAATTCATTAAGAAATGATCATTTTCAAATTAGGAATTAAATAACATTAACGACATTTTAGAAGTATTTAAGCCCCGCTTTAATTCCGTCGTTAACAGATTGTTAATGCCTAATGGCAATAAAATGTAGATAAATTTTCAATATTAATTTATCTTGGTGTAAAAAAGACTTTTCTTGGGTATTTCACCAGCATTGAATTTGGATACTTATCGATTTGGTTAATATTCAACTCAAGTCTTAACTAATTTGACTTGAAAAATAATTTATTCAATACATACTTTAGTCACTCTTCCAGTCGTCTTAGTAAGCTTACCCAAGTAATAAAGTGATTTTGAATATTTATCATAAAAGACAGTCAAGTCAAATATACCAAGCACGTAGTATTATACTAAAAGAATGTTTTATTTTAAATACTATTAAAGATAAATAATTTATGATTAAACTTTTATTTACATAGGTTACCTAAACATATGGCCCTTCTTTTTCGCCTTTACACGTACTCGGGTGAAAATGACACCTCTTGCCGAATCAAGACATATCCATATCCTACCACCACCAGACAGGTCTAGGGCATATAATTACCACTTAATTAGAATGACGATTTTAACCCACAGTGATTTAGTTTTTAATTTTTTAAACAAATTACGAAAACTACACATATATCCAACTAATAAAGTTCTTTTGTATAGGTATATTTACCTTAAAAGGCAGTCAAGTCAATCCTTGTTGCTACGACAAACTCTGATTTGGTAGCGGACCACCCGACCATAAATGTCGATCATACATTGTCTGTTGAAACATCGTCAACTAAGAAACAATGTCAGGAACTAGTGCGATTCTGTACTCCAGTCACGATATCTCAGTCAAGATCGGATGACAACATAGTGCGATCGGTTTTGCAATGTATGTTCACACATAGTCGCTAAGAAATTTTCTCCGTGCAATATCTTGTTACGCTAACTTTGTTATCAATAACGAAGCAAATATAACCAATATTTGTTTAGTATTAATACTGAATCGTTAGCTAAGTCAATTTCTAAACGTGATAAGACTTTATCGATAACAGTGACACGACCATATTGTAGCGTAGTTCAATGCTTTTTTACCGTTTCATAGCCGGACCCTCATTAATAACTTTTATATAAAATCGTTCTCAATAAATTGAATTGACTTGATTGAACCTGTAACATCCGTACCAGTTTGGATGTCTGTCCTCGTGGGTCGCGACACCGTGTCTCGGAGAGCACGTTAAGCCGTCGGTCCCGATTGTTATCATAAATATCTGACAGTGATCGTTATTCATAGTAGCGAACATATCCGCCAATGAGCAGCGTGGTGAATTAAGCTCCAATCCTTCTCTCTCTCTTCTTCTCTCTTCTCGTTTACTTTGTTCCAACTTCCAAGTTATTTGTGGCTGGATTAAAAGCTTTCCGCATCTATACATTGACTGGCACATATTATGTGCAATTTTATCCTTTATTTATTAAATTCTAAAGGTTATATTCGTGTGACGGTGGCCGAGTTTAATGGTTATAGTAGAAGCAAGCAATTGACAGTATCGAGTCGCTCCGTGGTGCGTTGGTATGAAGAGCAATGGGCTCGGCTCGTCCTATAGGTGAAGAGGCGCGATCCGGCTTTTATAAATTAAAAAATTTAACTTTTCATATCAAAACTTGATAAAACTTTTTGATTGTTAAGTTATTGTTATTTTTACATAAAAATTAAATATATGTATACGAATTTTTATAATTGATTTTGCTTCATTTTGTTTGATTATAAGTTTATGAAAAGTAATTATATTACGGTATTATTTAAAACTTACACATTAGTTATAGCAACTTTGCTATGAATAATTATAATAGGTATTGCTTTCTAATAGGTATATATATTTTGTTTTTAATTTTTATTAACCTTGCAAAATTATTATAATCTTTAAAATATACCTAAAAAACGGACATGTATTTATCAGTTTGAATTAAAAGACAAAATTAAAACTTATAAATTTTACGTGTTTTTGTCCTTTCATTAAAACTTTGATAAAACTATTAAAGCAAAAAAATATAAAACTTGATCATATTTTAAATAATAATAATTCATTCATTACTTGTTAGGAATAAGAAAAAATATTCGTTTTTATTTTTATTTTTGTGTTACCCACACCTGAGGAAATTATAAAGATTTTAAATCATATCAAAATTTTCGACCCAGCAGGATTTGAACCTGCGCCCTCTGACGTGCCGTGTCAGCGCTCTGCCAACTGAGCTATGGGCCCTCATCTAGCCGCGTCGAAATTCTTGATATGATGATTTTTAGGTTTTTAAGCAAACCTTGGGCGTCGTCTATAGCGAGTTCGTTACAGATACTCGGCTACTCAAAGATTTCATATTACAATGAATTCTTCGACAAGAGACGATACCATGCTATTTTTAATTCGTTTTTATTTTTATTTTTGTGTTACCCACACCTGAGGAAATTATAAAGATTTTAAATCATATCAAAATTTTCGACCCAGCAGGATTTGAACCTGCGCCCTCTGACGTGCCGTGTCAGCGCTCTGCCAACTGAGCTATGGGCCCTCATCTAGCCGCGTCGAAATTCTTGATATGATGATTTTTAGGTTTTTAAGCAAACCTTGGGCGTCGTCTATAGCGAGTTCGTTACAGATACTCGGCTACTCAAAGATTTCATATTACAATGAATTCTTCGACAAGAGACGATACCATGCTATTTTTAATTCGTTTTTATTTTTATTTTTGTGTTACCCACACCTGAGGAAATTATAAAGATTTTAAATCATATCAAAATTTTCGACCCAGCAGGATTTGAACCTGCGCCCTCTGACGTGCCGTGTCAGCGCTCTGCCAACTGAGCTATGGGCCCTCATCTAGCCGCGTCGAAATTCTTGATATGATGATTTTTAGGTTTTTAAGCAAACCTTGGGCGTCGTCTATAGCGAGTTCGTTACAGATACTCGGCTACTCAAAGATTTCATATTACAATGAATTCTTCGACAAGAGACGATACCATGCTATTTTTAATTCGTTTTTATTTTTATTTTTGTGTTACCCACACCTGAGGAAATTATAAAGATTTTAAATCATATCAAAATTTTCGACCCAGCAGGATTTGAACCTGCGCCCTCTGACGTGCCGTGTCAGCGCTCTGCCAACTGAGCTATGGGCCCTCATCTAGCCGCGTCGAAATTCTTGATATGATGATTTTTAGGTTTTTAAGCAAACCTTGGGCGTCGTCTATAGCGAGTTCGTTACAGATACTCGGCTACTCAAAGATTTCATATTACAATGAATTCTTCGACAAGAGACGATACCATGCTATTTTTAATTCGTTTTTATTTTTATTTTTGTGTTACCCACACCTGAGGAAATTATAAAGATTTTAAATCATATCAAAATTTTCGACCCAGCAGGATTTGAACCTGCGCCCTCTGACGTGCCGTGTCAGCGCTCTGCCAACTGAGCTATGGGCCCTCATCTAGCCGCGTCGAAATTCTTGATATGATGATTTTTAGGTTTTTAAGCAAACCTTGGGCGTCGTCTATAGCGAGTTCGTTACAGATACTCGGCTACTCAAAGATTTCATATTACAATGAATTCTTCGACAAGAGACGATACCATGCTATTTTTAATTCGTTTTTATTTTTATTTTTGTGTTACCCACACCTGAGGAAATTATAGGTATTAATAATGTAAAATTATAGGTATCGTCTCTTGTCGAAGAATTCATTGTAATATGAAATCTTTGAGTAGCCGAGTATCTGTAACGAACTCGCTATAGACGACGCCCAAGGTTTGCTTAAAAACCTAAAAATCATCATATCAAGAATTTCGACGCGGCTAGATGAGGGCCCATAGCTCAGTTGGCAGAGCGCTGACACGGCACGTCAGAGGGCGCAGGTTCAAATCCTGCTGGGTCGAAAATTTTGATATGATTTAAAATCTTTATAATTTCCTCAGGTGTGGGTAACACAAAAATAAAAATAAAAACGAATTAAAAATAGCATGGTATCGTCTCTTGTCGAAGAATTCATTGTAATATGAAATCTTTGAGTAGCCGAGTATCTGTAACGAACTCGCTATAGACGACGCCCAAGGTTTGCTTAAAAACCTAAAAATCATCATATCAAGAATTTCGACGCGGCTAGATGAGGGCCCATAGCTCAGTTGGCAGAGCGCTGACACGGCACGTCAGAGGGCGCAGGTTCAAATCCTGCTGGGTCGAAAATTTTGATATGATTTAAAATCTTTATAATTTCCTCAGGTGTGGGTAACACAAAAATAAAAATAAAAACGAATTAAAAATAGCATGGTATCGTCTCTTGTCGAAGAATTCATTGTAATATGAAATCTTTGAGTAGCCGAGTATCTGTAACGAACTCGCTATAGACGACGCCCAAGGTTTGCTTAAAAACCTAAAAATCATCATATCAAGAATTTCGACGCGGCTAGATGAGGGCCCATAGCTCAGTTGGCAGAGCGCTGACACGGCACGTCAGAGGGCGCAGGTTCAAATCCTGCTGGGTCGAAAATTTTGATATGATTTAAAATCTTTATAATTTCCTCAGGTGTGGGTAACACAAAAATAAAAATAAAAACGAATTAAAAATAGCATGGTATCGTCTCTTGTCGAAGAATTCATTGTAATATGAAATCTTTGAGTAGCCGAGTATCTGTAACGAACTCGCTATAGACGACGCCCAAGGTTTGCTTAAAAACCTAAAAATCATCATATCAAGAATTTCGACGCGGCTAGATGAGGGCCCATAGCTCAGTTGGCAGAGCGCTGACACGGCACGTCAGAGGGCGCAGGTTCAAATCCTGCTGGGTCGAAAATTTTGATATGATTTAAAATCTTAAGAAAAAATATATCTTTTTCAACGTTGTATAACGAAAAGGTTTTATTTTAAGCGTCCATATAACAAATATTTCAAAGCCGGATCGCGCTTCGATCAGACAGAAGAAAGTATGGCAGGATGATAGCGTCGGAGGCTGCGACCGGCCGAACCGGTTATGCTAAACCCTATTGTGGTCAGTTTTTGTACCACTCGCCCCCCCGCCCGCGTCCCTCAACCCCGCGAGAACGATGCGAGGGTTCGATTGGCAAAAAAATTACTCGACCCGAAATCAACGGTCCACTTTTTTATTTTGAATTCTCACTCCCTTCTTGAGTCGTGATTATATAATCTGACTTTGACTTTGAAACATGACTCCACAGATAAAGAAATTTATGTCAAAGGTCGTAGAAAACAATATTTAGTTTAATAACTATTTATTAATAAAATTAGTCTTAGTTTAAAAAATAACTTAACAGTAGGTATATATAAAGGATAGTTTTCGTTAAAACTATAATAATTTTGAGGATAACTCAATTATCACGTTATTTTTCAATTAACACGTAGTAGGTACATGTAGTAGGTAGGTATTTTAAAAGTTATGTTTTCTACCAATGATGTGAAAAGACAGTGTGACAGGTCAACACTTTTTACCATATTTTCTGAAGTAAAAATTCTTTACGCACGCTTGACTTGGGGATTAAGCTGGTGAATGCGTGACGAGATCGTTACGAAAAATGTGATCGGGCGAGACGAACGAAAGTTGAGAGGAAGATATAAGTTAGTGAAGATAGAAAGAGAGAGAGAAACGTTTTGTAAGTTTGACTTCAGTCGTGTGGTCTAAAGCACACTCGTTTTATTTTTTCTTTTTTAAACACATCATTAGTTTCGTACTGGACTACAATGCTACATTGTAACCAGAACACCTGTGACTTTTGCGTTCAAGTTGCATTTTTTCGACATAATTTGGCTTTATGTTGCAAGAACTTTCAAATTACCTGCAAAACTTCATATTATATAATTTGTATCCAAAATACGCAGAAATTATTTTCTGGTATATCGTATTCATGATATTTTAATATACACCGAATACTCTTTCAAGTTTATTTTGATGTAAGATAGTCCTCCCTATCTCTGTGTAATCCCATTTAATCCAGTTATTTTATTGTATTTTTATTTTCTCTTTTTTTAATCCGAGTAAAGTTTAATTATTGTTTACTCGGATTAAAAAAAAGAGAAAATAAAAATACAATAAAATAACTGGATTAAATTAATTAATTCAATTAATAATTTTAAGTTTAATTAATTGTTAAAATTGTTTTGTTTAATTTGTTGTATATAAAGGAATAAAGCTAATTATACTACTGTTGTTAAAAATGTATATAAATAAAAATGAATCGCTGAAATGTTAGTACGGGCGTAACTTCCGATCATTCTTTTTAGGGTTCCGTACCCAAAGGGTAAAAACGAAACCCTATTACTAAGACTTCGCTGTCCGTCCGTCCGTCCGTCCGTCCGTCCGTCCGTCCGTCCGTCTGTCACCAGGCTGTATCTCGAGAACGGCTGTAGCTAGACAGTTGAAATTTTCACAGATTATGTATTTCTGTTGCCGCTATAACAACAAATACTAAAAATAAAATAAAATAACTATTTAAGGGGGGCTCCCATACAAAAAACGCAATTTTTTACCTATTTTTGCTCGATATTTATATAATACATATATTTAAATATATATTACCTAGTCAATGGTACGGAACCCTTCGTGCGCGAGTCCGACTCGCACTTGGCCGGTTTTATTTTTGAGTTCGTTATTGTCAGGACGCTGCGTTGGCGCAACGGTAACAGCACTGTATTGTGGCTGTTGCGCTAGCGGTTGTGGGTTCGATCCCCGCACATGACAAACATTTGTGCAGTCCTTGTGGGTCTCCCCAGCGTGCCTCGGAGAGCACGTTAAGCCGTCGGTCCCGGTTGTTGTCATGTACACCTGATAGCGATCGTTACTCATAGTAGGAAATATATCCGCCAACCCGCATTGGAGCAGAGTGGTGGATTAAGATCTGATCCTTCTCCTACATGGGGAAAGAGACCTATGCCCAGTAGTGCGATATTACAGGCTGAAGCGAAAAAAAATTGTCAGGACAAGGTCTGTATAAAAGAAAATTTAAAACAATCGATATATTCAGGAAAAAATTGCGATAAGAAGTTCGCTGAGTCTGCAGCTAACATAAGTATATAATTATATTTATTTCTATATTGAGTTCAAGTGAAATTATTTACTGATATTAATTAAATTGAATAATTTCATTTTATGACATTCTACACACCAAGCAAGCAATACAGTCCCGTTAAACTTGTTTAATTATCTATAAACACTTTAATGAAGGATTGGCCTCCCTCGCTCTTTTAATTTACCTAACTACCAGTCGAAGTAAAATAAAACTAAACGAAAATAGGAAATATATTTAATATTCTTCTGTTTTTTAATTGACATCTTGATTTAATAGATGTGAACATCTATGTATGTATCATGTAGGTATGTATTACGAATGAAATGAGCGCTTACGAAACGTACTGAACTTTTAGTAACTGACGCCATCTATCATTGAGTAGCTATAATACGATGCACTTACCTCAAGTACTGTGATTTGCTCTTTCAAAATTATCCTACAAAGCGTAACAAGAATTTAAGTAAAAAAAATAATATATTGCTTTATTTTGTAACACTAAGGTAAAAAATATTTATTTACTTTATACATAAATTATACATTTATTTTACCTGTGGCATATACATTTTGAACTTTTGCCTGTTATGTTTTAGCATAGACAATATAGTAAAATGAAATCACAATCAATGACGGAAAGTTGGTTAATCTGACTTTTTGTCAAAAATGCCTTTTTGACGTGATTTGCCGATATAATTATTTGATTATTACATTTTTATAAACATGGGTGGTTCTCAAAGCACCAGAAAATTGAGTGTTGACAACGAAAATGCCATACAAGTGTCGCAAGAAGCCTTAGACCGTATACAAGCGCAGCTAAACGCTAAAGTATATACATTTTTAACATTACATAATTTACATCAATGTCATGTATTAAAACAATATACAAACTTAAATTCCAATAAGCATATTCTTATATCTTATATAAAAAATATTTATTTTAAACAAATATCCCTATTTATCAAAACCTTCACTTGTTGAGTAGGTTATATTAACCAACCTACAAAAATGGATTTAATTACGATTTTTGCTAAATAATTACTTTTTGTTAATTCCATTAAGTGTCATTATTTAAGAGCTTTCATATTATATATGGAAGTAGTTTAAAATGTATACATTAATGTATAAGTTAATTGTATTTGTCTTTCCAGCAAGCTGAGCAGCCAGCACCTCCGCCTCAATACGCTCCACCCCCATACTACGATAAACAGAAACAAAATGAATTTGCAGCAGAAGAAGCTTATTGGGCTCGGCGTATAGAAAATTTAAAGCGTGCCCATGAAAAGATTAACAGTGGCATGCATTTGGAATATCAAAAAACACTTAAAGAAGCTAATGAATTGTTTGATCTCGTACAAGCAGATAAAGTTGTAAATAAATTACCACCCTGTCAGGAGGAAAAGGGAAAGGTAATTATATTTCTTACTTTTAACTCATATTTTTAATTAGTCTTATATTAAATACTAGCGGACCCGGCAGACGTTGTCCTTCCCGTAAAACAGCTATCAAATTTGATTGCTTACATATTGATAGCAGCGCCACCTACCGGGTCCAATTGAGATAAAAACTACCCTGTCTCCCAAGTTAGACCAAATTACAGATGCTTACAAAATTTGATACAAATTGGTTCAGTAGTTTCGGAGTTACATACCGATAGCAGCGCCACCTACCGGGTCCAATTGAGATAAAAAGTATCCTATGTCCATTTCCTGGTTCTAAGCTACCTCCCTACTAATTTTCAGCCAAATCGGTTCAGCCGTTCTTGAGTTATAAATAGTGTAACTAACACGATTACATGACTTTCTTTTATTGTTTTCTGCTACATAAAAATCAATATGAAATTCTTATCCTGTAGTTCCTAGAGTGATCCTGAGTTTTATTTTTTAAACTCTAATAAATATATTGAGGAAAGTACTAACAAATACAAGTGACAAGGGCAAATTGTGTGAAAAGGTGCGAAATTAAATATACATGTAGTTCATGTCTCATGTTTGTCGTTGATTGCTTTGGGTTTTCTTTATCACTGATGAGCTGCTTTAATTCTAGTAAATTCCTTAAATCAATAATAACTTTATTCAAATACGCTTTAAAGCACTTTCGAATCATCATTTCAGTAATTAAAATTATAAAGTGATTATTATTTTTAAAAGTAAAGCTCCACCGATTTAGATTGCATTTTCTGTAGAGGAGAATCAGCAAGGAACTCTACAGTTACTCTTGAAATTAATATATAAACTTATAATAATATCTTGCATGAAATACAGCGTCACTAAGTCCACACATCTTTATCAACTATGTAATCCTGAATCAAATAATACGCTTTATCTATTAATTTATTTTTAATAAACATTGAATATTTCTTTAAAAGCGAGTTACATTTACAATAACTAGAGGACTGTGTGTAAACATAACATTAATAATTACTCTGACAAATAATTTTTTTTCACTCGCAAATTGTTCAAAACTAAAAGCTTATGCCTCACGCATTAGTTACTGAGATCACCAATAACTCAATGTCAAATTAGTAATCTGTTAAATTTAGACAACATAAAATATAATAATTAATTTTTCATTAATACATAATGGTTGTTTATTTTATTCTATTTCAGATGCTAGAGTGCTACAGCTCAAACCCAGACAAATCACTTCTGTGTTCAGTGCTAGTGAATGAATTTAATGACTGTGTATGCAGAAGCAGAATCGCTGCAGTATCAGCGTCATCCTGAGCTATCGAACTGTGTATATAAATTATAGAAAACAAAACTTGCAACATTGTCTTTAACATTCATTGCCAATGGTCCCGTGGAGTAGAATTACTAATATTATTTATGTATGAATAAATTGTTAATCTAAAGCTTATGTATTTGTTTCACCTTGTACCTTTTCTTTACACTAATTTATGAATATAATATTATATACAAGATAGCCTGAAATGTATGGATTTAATGCCACACAATTATCTTTTGTTGGATAAAAATAAAAAACCTTTTCGTAGTGGTTATATACTCTTTGCCTTTTATCTGACAAACATTACAATGTACATATGTATGCATATTAAAAAATGTTTTTTAGTTAACATGACAAACATATACGGCCTATATATTATTTGTCCTGTGTGGGGAGAGAACCCATGGCTTGGGTGTTAAAGCTATACAACTGCATGGAACCAACATAAACTTAAGCTTAATTTGAATGTTTTATCAATATCATCATCACCATAGCAACAATGTCCAGTAATAGACACAGGTTTTAATATATTATTATAATAACAATTTGATTAACAGTTTTTGTGTGTATGTGAAATAAAACCCACTGGGAACCCAGACAAAATAATGACAACCCAAGAAGCAAATATTACTGAGGAAAAGAAAAAGCGTGTGCCACTTTATCCAGGCTTTCCCGAACTTGCTAGATCTGATGTTAGCATTTATCCTTCATATACCAAGCTAGCATTAGCTTAGTAAGTAAATAATAAATTTAATATAAAATAGAAAGTTAACATTCCAATTTATACATAAAAAATGGATTTTGCTCTATTTTAAGACTTAATATTAAATTAATTCCTTATAAATTTAATTTTATGCAATCAACTGAAGAGATGTTTAATTATAAATTTATAATATATCTATTCTAATATACATATACAGAAAAAACTTATATTTTAAGGTAAATTATTTTTATTTATAGCTGTTTAAATCTTGATTATACTTTACTGCTTTTTTTAATTAAAAAAAAAAAACAAACAAAATCCTTAACAAATTAATTTTCAGCCGTGTAGTTTGTCGCCATCGTTACCATTGGGCGAAAGTCGCACAGCATCGCCAGTTTATGAATGAACTACATAGTTTTGAAAGGTTGCAGGCAAATGCTTTAGATGGAGTCCGAGTTCACCGAGAATTTTCACAAGGCATATTGTCACATAAAATACCTCCAAGGAGATACATACAGAAACTAACTCCAGATCCTTTAACATCTCATCAAAGGATGAGGGTTGAAGAAATTATTAGTGGAAATGTTAATTTTAGCAACAAGTAAATTAAACATAATAGTGTGATTATTATTTGTTTAGTACTTTATTTTAGTACGTTATCTTTAATTTACTCCAGGTAAATTGAAAACACAAAAAAAACAACAAAAAATTGTAAGGCAAATAAAAAGCAAAATTACTTCTTTAATTTTTATTACAAAGTTATAAAATAATACTAGGTATTCATTTTTCATTTCATTGATTCATTCGCCGAAGCTTTCTTTTTTAACTTCTTACTTTTCTCAACATTACTCTGCAAGTAATTTGCTTCTCTCTTCGCTTGAGATATTTCAGCTCTCAACCTCTGTTTCTGTGCTGCTTGTTCATAAGCCAGCCTTTCACTCAAATGGATCCATTTGAACCGAGGAATGTACTTAATATTCCATATCATGTCATAGTAACGTGATCTCTTGCGTGTACCTATTTGTTTATTGTTAAGATTTGCTGCTACCATTTTGGCAACTTTTTTCTTTTCAAATTCGACCCAGCCTTCCGTGTATAAGTTAGGCACTCTTTTTCTTTTTTCACCAGGTTCTTAAAAGAATATCAATGGTTAAAATTACTTCATGCTGTAATATTATTAAAATAAACCTTAGAATGTTATTAAAATTAGTTTTAGAACACTTACTTGCACTCGACTGTAAATATATCCTTTTTACTTCGCCATACTGACTAAAAATTTCTCGAATCTTGGCTACGTTCATGTGAGGAGGAATTGTTGATAAATAAATAATACCACGTTTTCTTGGTTTCTTTTTTGGTAATAACTTTTCACACTCTGTACCATTTTTCGGAACTCGGTCAATTTCCAAGTCCATCTCTATCGATGGCACTACTGCCATTACTTGGAATTGGATTAACAATGGATCAAAGCAAAAGAGTATATACGGATCAAAGTATCAAACAATGGATTAATTAAAAAATAAATATTTTTAACCTTTAAATTTAACCTATTTCTGTCAATTGCAGAGATGACAGAGTACATGTCAATTGTCAATTTGTTAGTTATGGTCAACTCGAGTTACTAACTCGAGTTAACTTGAGTTGAGCTTAACTCGAATCAACTCGAGTTGAATTCTCTCCGACTCGAGTTCGAAAACCGAATGAAACCGACACGGAGCGAAGTTTGCCGATCATTTGAGACTATAATATTCATTCATAACAAACAAGAGTTAATTTTAAATTTTTAGTGTTCTGTTTTTGACAAAATGCCGGATCCTTAAAGGAAATCTTTGGTAATTTGGTTTAGGATATATTTTTACCGCCAGTGAGTGATTATGATTTTATATTTGTCTGATCAATACCCCAGATTGATGAGAAGATCGGTGCGATCTGTAGGTGTAGCTAGGAGTTACCGAATTATTTTTTAGCTTTTAGTACATAACCTAACTACATCATTTTTATTGTAATAAAACCGTTTAACATAAAATATGTTTTTTTTATTTTATTTTCCATTTTTTAGGTTTTTTGAGTAGTTTTTAGATTAGTAACAAATAAATCTACACTGTCTAATAAACTGTATTCTACCAATCAAGCCCTTTTATTAGATTCCCATATTGAGGTATTTGTGGAAAATATGTAATCCACCAATTTGTGGCGGCAGCTATCTTGGATTTTTCATAGTGAGCTCTATTCTACCAATCAAGCCCTTTCATTTGATACCCATATTGAAGTATTTGTGGAAAATATGTAATCCTCCATTTTGTGGCGGTGGCCATCTTAGATTTTTCATAGTGAACTCTATTCTACCAATCAAGCTCTTTCATTTGATACCCATATTAAGGTTATTGTGAAGTAATATGTGATCCGCCATTTTGTATCGACGGCCATCTTGGATTTGCAATCATAAGGAATATATTATGTTGTATTGTCATCAAGATTAAGAGTGTGTATACCAAATATCATCTGTCATCAGGAAGGGGGTAAAATTCCAATTACCAAAGACCCAAACAAGACTCAAGTCAAGCTAAGCTAAATAAAACCGTTTAAAAATGAAAGAATTGAAACAGATAAAAATATCATTTGTCCGTTCCAATTTTTGAACTGAAACTTCTTTAGGCGCATGAGGGGTAAAATTTGAGTTACCGGTAACGTGGCAGCGTCATGACGTTCAGTAGTTGAATTTGTGACCGCCTGGAAACACCCCGTGACGTTGGCTTTAGTTTTTTTTCAATTAGTTTTTTTTTTTTTATTTCGTTTTTTTAATTAGTTTTTTTTTATTAATTTGCCAAAGAAGTTTCACTTCTGACATTTGTACTTTGTAGGCACGCATTTTTTTTTAAATTAATATTGCGAAGCTGAGGAATAAAATTGAATAAATTGGTAAAAAATTTAAAAAATCATTTACCCTGTTGCATCTAGTTAACTCGAGTTACGTGAATTTTAACTCGGGTTAACTCGAGTTTTGTTTTACCCGAGTTGGCACATCTATACAATTTGTCACAAATCACAAGTCAACCTCAAAATCAGTGTTGCCAATCCGAAGAAACTGAAAAACAGCAGCTCACCAATTAAAAAATAGAAGAAAACAGTGGGGAAAGTAAAAAAGGCAGATTTCATACTTTCCTCGTAGAATAATAATTAAAACAACACTTAATACTTTTATTAGTTATCAGGGCTCACATACATTGTTATATTTTAATATTGATCACAATTCACAACATAATAAAAAAACAAAAATCAAAGTAAAATTATTTTCTACTTTCATCCTCAATTGCCTCATCTTCAGTATTTTGACTCATTTTCCTACTTAAAATCATACTACATTTTTGTTAAATTTCTTTATGTGCTTTTTGTGGCTTCAAATGAGTAGCAATCGGTATTCGGTTATTTCGGATTTAGTTTGTAAGGCTCTTTTAATAGTTTCATTTGTATTATTAATATAGTGGATATAAAACATATATCAATAGGTGACACTGAACGCTAATGAGGATCCGTAACGTTTTTAGTTGAGAATGCAGATTTATAGAACTAAGAAATCCTTAACATACAATGCAAAAATTTTTGTTCTACGACAAAAATTGACGATGTTATGATCAAATTACTAGTGGAGTTTACTAACCGGCCGGCCCGGAAGGCTGTGACGTCACTCGGACGTTCCATGCCAGTTAGCCCATAGTAGCGACAAGCTGCGATGGTGTTTTCATTTAAACTATCTGTCCTACAAAAAATTTGTAAAGACATAATTTGTAGCAAATTGCTTTGCCTACAAATATGTTCATATAACTTTTTGCCGAAATTTAAAATTTAAAGAAGTTATAAGCAAAAAAGTGATAAAATTTCTATAAAGATTTTCTTTTTTGCTCTATAACTTTTTTATACATTTCACAAAAAAAATACCTCTGACCAGTCTTGTAGATAGTTTTTTTAAGGAAAATTTTTCTCTACAATTTTTTGAATTTCATTCATTTCAAACGCTGTTACAGCGCTCCAAAGTAGACCGGGTTCGTCAATGCTCATGAGAATCCGGTCAAAATGAAATGTTTAACTTAGTTTTATGATCATTTTTTATTGTAAATATATTCTTAATTTTTTTTTGTTAAATCCCTGCCTACAACTTTACTTATACATTGGCATAAGCTGTCTGTGGGGTAGGCCTACTGGGAATACTACGTTAAAAAAAATGATTTATGAGATATTTGATTACCTAAGTAGATACCAACCATATTCATAACCGGGTTCGTCAATGCTCATGAGAATCCGGTCAAAACGAAATGTTTAACTTAGTTTTATGATCCGGAGTGAGTTTTATGAGTCGGAGTGATGCCACACGCATCCCGCATACACTGATCCCGCTTACATGACGACGCGTTGGCGCAGCGGTCACAGCACTAGCTGTTGCGCTAGCAGTCGCGGGTTCGATCCGCGCACATGACAAAAATTTGTATTGGCCATACAGATGTTTGTCATGGTCTGGGCGTTTGTGGTTGTGTATTGTGTGTGTTTCCGGACCCCCGACACAGGAGAAAATCCTACTGGGGGCCGTTGAGTGTGAAACGTTTATTATTTATTATTATTATTACTGACGTAGCGGTAGGAACGGCATAATGTTTATAACTTAATATCTTCGTAAGTAATGGTCCGATTTGGATAATTCAAAAAGAAATATCATTCTTATGTCATAGAGAATAACGTGGATACTAGTTCTATTGAATTTGCTATAACTTTATTGATCCTCATTATACATATGTGTAGAAGAGTACTTTTGAGTCTCAACCAGTTTCGGATATACTAATGTTTTCCAAAAATGCGTTGACTTCTCTTAATCTTCTTCGAATGTATCTACTTAGGTAATCAAATATCTCATAAATCATTTTTTTTTAACGTGGTATTCCCAGTAGGCCTTCCCCACAGATACCAGTATTTAAAGTTTTCATAAAAATATTAACATAAACTTATACATAACATTTTTATCTAGGCATTTTTCGATCCAGATAGATCTATTGATCCTGATCAAAAATGCCCAGATAAAAACAGATAAAAACGTTGTATTTTAACGTATGAAAATTTTGGAATCCCTGTTTCAAACACACAATAGTTTACAATAACTTCCCATCAATCATCGTTTTTTATTTGAAACTTTCAGCAGAGAAGAAACGAAATTTGTTTCGTCACCATTCAAGACTCTTTTTGGGTCTATTAGAATTTCAACAAACCGTGATCTTTTAGAAATTTTACAATTGCCTGAAACCATCCTTTTATGTCATTTTCTGATACGAAATACTTGCCGCAGTGACTGCTTCAGGAGTTCTTACAACAATATCTGGGTGCTACTTTAAGAAGAGTTTAAACCATTTGTCTCCTGGAATGTTGTCTCTGAACGGGTTAGATCAGCCGCTTTTTTTATAAATTCTGATACGCTATTCAAAACATCTTCTTTACGTTTAGGGAAACCCTATCATGTCTGACATTTACGCTTCGCTACGCTTAAACCTGTAATATCCCACTGATGGGCATAGGCCTCTTTCCCAATGTAGGAGAAGGATCAGAGCTTAATCCACCACGCTGCTCCAATGTGGGTTGGCGAATATATTCCCTACTATGAGTGACGATCGCTATCAGGTGTACATGATAGCAAACGGGACCGATGGCCTAACGTGCTCTCCGAGGCGCGGTAGTTAGACCCAGAAGGACTGCACAAACATCCAGACCACAGCAAACACCTGTATGACCAATACCAATGTTTGTCATGTGCAGGGATTGAACCCGCAACCACAGCTCAACAGGCACAAACCAGCGGTGTGACCATTGCGCCAATGCGGTTGACACTTAACCGATTCTATATTTTATTTTCTTCGTCTGGCTTTTTGTTTTATTTTTTCAAATTTTTTTTTAATTATGATACCGCCTACTTTTACAATTAGTTTGCCAAAGAAGTTTCACTTCTGATATGTGTACTTTGTGTTTTTATTTGTATCTTTTTCATTTCGTTTCTTCATTGTTTTCGATGTACCTACTCTATTTGAAAAAAAAATACACCGGTTATTAGCACTCCATATTGTATTATGGGCACTACTGATCCTTCTCCTACATTGGGAAAGAGGCCTATGCCCATCAGTGAGATATTACAGGCTTAAGCGTAGCGAAGCGTAAATGTCAGACATGATAGGGTTTCCCTAAACGTAAAGAAGATGTTTTGAATAGCGTATCAGAATTTATAAAAAAAGCGGCTGATCTAACCCGTTCAGAGACAACATTCCAGGAGACAAATGGTTTAAACTCTTCTTAAAGTAGCACCCAGATATTGTTGTAAGAACTCCTGAAGCAGTCACTGCGGCAAGTATTTCGTATCAGAAAATGACATAAAAGGATGGTTTCAGGCAATTGTAAAATTTCTAAAAGATCACGGTTTGTCGAAATTCTAATAGACCCAAAAAGAGTCTTGAATGGTGACGAAACAAATTTCGTTTCTTCTCTGCTAAAAGTTTCAAATAAAAAACGATGATTGATGGGAAGTTATTGTAAACTATTGTGTGTTTGAAACAGGGATTCCAAAATTTTCATACGTTAAAATACAACGTTTTTATCTGTTTTTATCTGGGCATTTTTTGATCAGGATCAATAGATCTATCTGGATCGAAAAATGCCTAGATAAAAATGTTATGTATAAGTTTATGTTTAATATTTTTATGAAAACTTTAAATACTGGTATATAACATACTATACCCTCCCCCAAGCCGACTGGTCCTCGTGGGGGAAAACGACCAACACCCTCTAAGGATAGATAAAAAAAAGGGATAATAACTGCGACATACATATAGCGACGCTTAATACATGCTCACTGAGATCTAAAGCGATGGGAAGATGATTTGAAGCAAGTAGCGGAGCAAGGATGGTAACGTACAGCGAAGGACAGAAAAACAAGGAAATCCTTAGAGGAGGCCTTTGTCGAAAGACAAGCTGTTAAGAGGAGAATGACGGGAGTACGTTTTAGTATAGTTAATTTATAGTTTTCGTACGTCGTTCGTTAGCAATTTTATTCTTAAAAAGTAATGTTTAGTCAAATCTAACAGCAATAAAGGCTTATTTATTTATTTATTTATATATAACATACCAAAATTAAAGCAGACCTTGTAAAACACTGTTTTAATTATACATATATAAGTTTAATGATAAATAAGTACCTACCTATTTCCTACTTTAAGTACGTGCCAATAATTAGACTAGTAAATGCCAATATTGAGAATTTCTGTGCCAATAATAGGATTTTCTGTAGTCTTTCGGATTTAAGTGTAAAAGATCTCCCTCTCAACTTCCGTTCGCCTCACCCGAACATACCTGCTTACTCCCCAAGTCAAAATCAAAATAAAAAACAACTTCATTCTAATAGGCTCCATGAGCACTTTCGAATCGACATTTTACAAATTGGGTAAAAATTTAAAATGATTACCTATTATTTTTGTTAAAATAAGCTACCACCGATTCCGAATATAGATTCTGCAGAGAAGAACCGACAAGAAACAGCGCAGTTACTGTATTGAAAATAATATATAAACTGTGTTTTAGTACAAAATTAGTAATATCTTGCATGAAATACAGCGTCACAAGTCCACAAATCTTTATCAACTATGTAATCCTGCACCGAATAATACGCTTTATATATCTATTTTTTTTTAAATAAAGACTTTTGTGGTGAGACAATTCCAAAATTGTTTGTGGGATTTTATTAAACATGTGAATACCATAACCCAGAAAGGAGACGTTTACTTTGCGCAGTCGGAAACCTAGAGTTACAATTTTGTTATTCGTCTCGTGTTTACACTGCGATTGTTACTATTTATTTCAAAACAATGAATATTCTGGTGAATATGCATAATCCATACTAATATTATAAATGCGAAAGTAACTCTGTCTGTCTGTCTGTCTGTCTGTCTGTCTGTCTGTCTGTCTGTCTGTCTGTCCGGCAATCACGCCAAAACTACTGAACAGATTTAAATGAAATTTGGTATATAGATATTTTAGAATCTGAGAAAGGACATAGGCTACTTTTTAATTCGGAAAAAAGGGTGTAAGGGGTTGAAAGGTGGGAATGAAAATTTGTATGGAAGTGTGTTCGTGTTTTGTAACTGTCAAACATTTAATGTTCATCCCGTGGATATGGTAAATTCTCCCCTAAAATTAAAGAACGTATTAAAATACACGTTTCGAATCGACAACATATATCCAAAATACACGGATAGTGGCGTATTTTATAGTTTAAAAATGTATAATAATGTCAGTAATGAAAACGGATTGACATAATTTATATTGGTTGTCAAATATAATTATGCGTGCGTTCAGAAATTTATTTAGTGTAAACCAGGGGGGGTACACTCTATGTAATCGATCAAAGCGGCATCTGGTGATTGTTTGGTGTCGATTTGTGGTAAAACAGTTCTGTAATTTGGCATTATTTTTATAGATGTCGCTTCTACTCGTATCAAATTGTTGATAAATATGGATGTTGCCACTTGTTATAGTATATTGCGCTTAAGGGTGTTTATAAAACTACCTTTACTGGGCCTACAGATACAAATTAAAAATTTAATCACTTTTAAATACATTTGAAATGAATTGAAGTTCAAAAAATCAATTATATACCCTATATAAATGTAATTGGTGGTTCTTTCAACTAAATAAATACAAAATATGTGGGAAATGAAAATAATAATCTAGCAACATTATAAACCTAAAACGAAAACGAAGTTTTTGAATTTTGACATTTAATATGTGAAAAAACAATAACATAGGTACTTTTGTACCAAAACTATTTGTAATTATATTTTATTGTAAATAACTATGTAGAATGTTTATTAATAAAGTATTGTACTTTTAAGTAATTTGATGACTGCAAATTTTCAAAAGTGAAAACGGTTTTCAAGTGTGTAATCCGATGAGCTCTCGTTTTGAATTTAAATTCATATAAGTTTTTGTTTGATATTGTTGAGTTTTAGGTTGTTTTTGTGTTTTTGGTACGTTTGTGTTTTATATGAACTATAAAAATAAATGATATTAAGTTTTAATCAATTGTTTTATTTTAAACTGTTCTTACTTTTTCTATAATGTGTAAATATCATATCTATCATCAGGTTTGCTAAACATAAAATCCATTACATAAATCACTCCTTTTGCGGGACTGATTTGTAATAGATTTTATTACTTTAACAAACCTGATTCGATACAGGAAAACTAATTAAATAAAATAACTAAGGGACGTATAATAGGTATGTACTTATATATACCTATATATAGGTTATGGCATCGTAATTTGCACCAAACATCCACCAGAGGCGCTACTTTCCATACTTGCAAAAAAAATAGCGGAGTTGGCTCTCTTTTCCCGTATAGTTATTGTACTCTGTGGTGTAAACTAAGGAAAATATATCAAGCTACTAAAAGCTATAAAATATTTTTTATATACCTAATATATTGACTTTAACTGGGTTGACAGAATAATCTGGAATATTTCAATGAGACCAATCAATTGAACGGGCTTTTTTTGTATTTAAATCATTTGTACATTTATCGTTTATTGTTAAGTAGCTTGATATATTTTTCTTAGTTTACTCTAAATAAATTTCTGAACGCACCGCACGCATAAATATTTGACAACCAATATTTATTATGTCAATCCGTTTTCATTATGTACTGACATTATGGGTAATCACATATACATTTTTAAAATCTAAAATACTACTATCCGTATATTGTGGATATATTATGTTGTCGATTCAAAACCTTTATTTAAATACCTACGTTCTTTAATTTTAGAGGAGAGTTTACTATATCGATGGGATGAACATGAGAACATGAAATGTTTGACAGTTACGAAACACGAACGTTATATACATCATAATCAGCGTTGCCATTTACACGGCAATTGCCGTGTTACACGGCAATTTGGATATATTCGGTGATAAAACACGGTACACGGCAGTACGTTCATTGCCGTGTTCAAAAACACGGCAATCCAATGTGTACTTGTTTTTCCCAATAATTTCATCGATAGTTGATAAGTCATTATAGTGCAACACAAAAACAAGAACAAGAAATAAAATAATTACAAAAAAAAAACAAGAAATGAAATTATTACTTCCCCAATAAATGGAGCTTTACTGGCTGTAAGCACTTTATCCGATCCAAAGGAAATTCTGTAAATTTCAAATCAATTAAACAAAAACACAGCAAAAGATAAATAATATAAAGGAAAAAAATAAATATAAATTGAATAAAGCCGAAGAAAAAATGTTGGTTACGATAAATTTGTATGACGGTTGTGAAGAATAATGTTTTATTCAACCGATTTCAAAAAAGGAGGAGGTTATTCAATTCGACCGTATAAATATATTTTTTCATGTATGTTCTTAATAATAATATTAATAATAATAATAACCGATTTTTATAATTCTTTTTTTGTTTGAAAGAAGATATCCTAAGGGTGGTACCATGATAAGGAAACCAGGATATGATAATGAAATCTCAGATACATCGAGGGGAACCCTCGAAAATCGCAGTGACGACTAGTGCGTTTGTTGATTTTTTTTTCGTCTACTTACGTTGTATTACTTGTCGATATAATTGAAGTCGGTTTTTTTCGTTTGCTGCTAGCAAACACAAATATTTATTGTCATGTTTAATCTTACGTGTTAATGTAAAGTAAATACACGGCAATTTTGTAGTTTTTATTCCAAAACACGGCAATCCAGATACCCAAAACACGGCAACTTAAAATTTTGTGATGGCAACCCTGATCATAATTCCATTATTTTATAATTTTCCTGTGGCAGGACTACTGGAAGAGATTCCATCATGGGATAAGTAGTGCCTTTGTATCACAGAGTACAATAACTATACGGGAAAAGAGAGCCAACTCGGCTATTTTTTTTGCAAGTATGGAAAGTAGCGCCTCTGGTGGATGTTTGGTGCAAACTACGATTCCATAACCTATAATTATATAGGTATATATAGGTACCTACCTATTATACGTACCTTAGTTATTTTATTTAACTAATTTTCCTGTATCGAATCACGTTTGTTAAAGTAATAAAATCTATTACAAATCAGTCCCGCAAAAGGAGTGATTTATGTAATGGATTTTATGTTTAGCAAACCTGATGATAGATATGATATTTACATATTAAAGAAAAAGTAAGAACGGTTTAAAATAAAACAATTGATTAAAACTCAATATCGTTTATTTTTATAGTTCATATAAAACACAAACGTACCAAAAACACAAAAACAACCTAAAACTCAACACTATCAAACAAAAACTTAAATGAATTATGAATTGAAATTCAAAACGAGAGCTCATCGGATTACACACTTGAACACCGTTTTCACTTTGAAAATTTGCAGTCATCAAATTACTTGAAAGTACAATACTTTATTAATAAACATTCTACATAGTTATTTACAATATTATAAATATAATTACAAATAGTTTTGGTACAAAAGTACCTACCTATCTTATTCTTTTTTCACATATTAAATGTCAAAATTCAAAAACTTCGTGTTCGTTTTAGTTTTATAATGTTGCTAGATTATTATTTTCATTTCCCACATATTTTGTATTTATTTAGTTGAAAGAACCGCAAATTACATTTATATAGGGTATATAATTGATTTTTTGAAATATCAATTCATTTCAAATGTATTTAAAAGTGATTAAATTTTAAATTTGTATCTGTAGGCCCAGTCAAGGTAGTTTTATAAACACCCTTAAGCGCAATATACTATAACAAGTGGCAACATCCATATTTATCAACAATTTGATACGAGTAGAAGCGACATCTATAAAAATAATTCTTAATTACAGAACTGTTTTACCACAAATCGACACCAAACAATCACTAGATGCCGCTTTGATCGATTACATAGAGTGTACCCCCCCTGCTTTGTATCAGCATTGCTTATAAGTGCTATTTCCTATTGTTTTCCAGTGTACTTAACGATTAAGCCTGTAATATCCCACTGTTGGGCATAGGCCTCTTCCCCATGTAGGAGAAGGATCGGAGCTTAATCCACCACGCTGCTCCAATGCGGGTTGGCAGATATATTTCCTACTATGAGTAACGATCGTTATCAGGTGTACATGATAACAACCGGGACCGACGGCTTAACGTGCTCTCCGAGGCACGGTGGGGAGACCCACAAGGACTGCACAAACACCCAGACCACTGAAAACATCTGTATGGCCATTCAAATGTTGTCGTGTGCGGGAATCGAACCCGCAACCGCTCGCGCACAGCCAATTGCAATCCAGTGCTGTGACCGCTGCGCCAACGCGGCGTCTACATAAATTGTTAAATAAATAAATACAAATTTTCATTACAACCATACAACCCCTTACACCTTTTTTTTACATTAAAAAGTAGCCTAGGTCCTTTCTCAGACTCTAGAGTCTAGACTATGTGTATACCAAATTTCATTTAAATCTGTTCAGTAGTTTTGGCGTGATTCCGAGACAGACAGACAGACAGAGTTACTTTGGCATTTATAATATTAGTATGGATAGTATGGATTATAAACCTGAAAGTTGGTTTGTTTGTTTGTTTGTTTAAACGCGCTAAACTCAAGAACTTGCGATCACGATCACGATTCAGCCTGTAATATCCCACTGTTGGGCATAGGCCCATGGGCGTACCCAGGTTCTGGGCCAGGGGGGGGCAAATAAAATTTTATAAGCACCTAGTCAAATAAATAAGCATATTAAATTAAGATAGGTAATGTTTTATTTAAATACTTTAATTATTTCTCACTCTAATAATTAAAGAAAGATAATGATAGGAAAAATAAATTACGGGCGATCTGAGGTTGGGAAGTGGTAGGGAGGGGGTATTTAAGTACCCTTAAAACGGTTTATCTCGATTTTCGGCTAAACGACAAGTTCATTGGCAAAGTTATAGGTACTAAAAAGATCCACAACTTTTGTATTTATATTTTTTTTCACATAACCTCAAAATTCATGTGAAAATTTAAAAAAAAAACAAGTTTTTGGTCTAAATCTCTTACAAAATTCTTTTTTTTTTACAAAATTTGGTGATAAACACACTGTAATTTTATTGATGTAAAATATTTATTTTTTCACCTTATTTTGACCTCAATATCGAAAAAGCACCCTCACTTTCAATCGAAAATTCTCAAAAAAAAATTGGGTGGCGTTTTTGTTCGTTGAAATCTCTACTTTCTCATGGTGTAAAAAATATACATTACTATCGTAAATGTTTTCAGAAAATGCAAAGAAATGCTCAGAAAATGAAAAGAATATTTAATAAGACATCTAATATATTTTGACAAAGTTATAGAATCTTCTTTAAATTATATATGTAGATTTATTGCTATTTTAAGATAACTTATGTACCTGAGTGACCTGCGGAAAATTTTTGACCATCAAAAGCTATATCATAGAGAAGTGGAAAAGGGGCTAGGAGGGTCTGGGCCTTACTATCTGTTATTTCTTTGCATTTTTTGAAAACCTTCAGAAAATAGAGACTTCACCGAACAAAAAGCTTACCAACTTTTTAAAAAAAACCGATATTTTGACGTGAACATTTTCGATTGAAAATGAGGGTACTTTTTCGATATTGTGGTCAAAATAAGGTGAAAAAATAAATATTTTAAATCAAAAAATTACAGTGTATTTGGGACGTAAAAAGGCAAGTTTTCACCAAATTTCGTAAAAAAATTCTCTAAAAGATAAAAATAAAAAACCAAAAACTTGATTTTTTAGTTTTTCACATGAATTTTGAGGTTATGCGAAAAAAGTGTAGATACAAAAGTAGTAGATCTTTTTATTTACTACAACTTTGCCATTGAACTTTTTTCCATAGGATTGTAGTTTAGCCGGGAATCGAGATAAACCGTTTTTTATCCTTTTTGTAATTTAGGAGCTATAATTTTAATTAATTATCTGAGCAAGGGGCAACAATGAAATAGTAAACGCTGGTGAATGGTCTTTGCCGAACCTCGCCTCTAATGAAGATGATAACGAATCTAAATAGGGCACGTATAACGAGCGACGAAAATATTCGCTAAGGGAAGCAGCTGGTTGATTTGCCCTATGTTGTTGATGGCTTGCTGTTCTAGGTAAACGCTGCTCAAGGTTCAAAGCCGTAGCAATTTCTTCAGATGATTTTATTAAATCTCCACTCCCTTCTTCCGCAGAATGCCTGTGTTCTGCAACTGCAGTGGTTTGTATATGTTCTGCACATCTTATTACGTCCAGCATTTTAGACTGTAATATGTTTGCGACTGGTGGTCGGTGGTGGAATTCACGTATTATAGGTACTGGATTGAAAATAAGAACTTTTATCGACAACAGTAGATAGTTAGTAGGGAGGTTAACGAAATCCAGGGGGGGCAGCTGCCCCTCCCTGCCCCCCCCTGCGTACGCCCATGCATAGGCCTCTTCCCCGTGTAGGAGAAGGATCGGAGCTTAATCCACCACGCTGCTCCAATGCGGGTTGGTGGATATATTCCCTACTATGAGTAACGATCGCTATCAGGTGTACATGATAACAACCGGGACCGACGGCTTAACGTGCTCTCCGAGGCACGGTGGGGAGACCCACAAGGACTGCACAAACACCCAGACCACGGCAAACATCTGTATGGCCAATACAAAAGTCGTCGTGTGCGGGGATCGAACCTGCAACCGCCCGCGTAACAGCCAATCGCAATCCAGTGCTGTGACCGCTGCGCCAACGCGGCGGCACAGCACTGGATTGCGTTGTTGCCTCAATCCGTTTTCATTACTGATATTATTATACATTTTTAAAACATAAAATACGCCACTATCCGTGTATTTTGGATAAATGTTATGTATAAACTCAAGAACTGCTGATTGAAAAATTCCTCTGAGGTGGATAGCCCTTTTAAAGAGAAAGGTTATGCTTTAAGAAGAGGGAAGGCTATTTTTTCCCTCAAATCAACGCGGGTGAAACCGCGGGCACAGCTAGTATTGTTATAAATGTTATCAACCGTGAGTAAAGAAGTTTTATTTCAAAAACTGTAAAATGAATATATCAAGGGGCTCTACATACAAGAGTTAGTACCAAAACTCAATAACAGATGGCGGTGTACGCAATTAAATCGCGCCAACGTTTCGTTTCTTGCGCAGTACATAAGTCAGCGGCGGGGCTACATTAAATACCGTAACTGTTAGATTGTAATTTTATAACATCATTTTGTAACAATTTTTGAAATCCGCGTTCTATTTGACGCGGACCATAATTATCATCTTACTAGCGAGTTAGCGACCCGCCCCGGCTTCGCACGGGTGCAATGATGTTGATGATCATGATACGAAATACTTTCAACAATATAAGATGCGTTAGAAACCTCTAGTGGTCTAAGATCCGGAATATAACAAAATCTTCCCTCATCTGTTAATTAGATGAAACAATTTTTTATAGGCTGATTTCAATATTGTGATTTTATAAAAACAACCTCTGCCACCATAAGCCTGCTGCAAATAATAATACTTAAAAAAAATTTTTTTTTTCTTCTAAAAAATCTTTTGCCTCTCATGTTAATTACATGTAGTAAGCTAAAACCGTCAATATTTTACATTATATACCTGACTATAGTAGGCACCCATCTCTATGATTGCTATACTTACCTGCAGCCAGGTTACTCTGACTGAGGTTACTGACCTGGCTGCAGGTAAGTGTAGCAATCATAGCGATGGCTGCCTACTACAGTCAGGTATATAATGTAAAATATTAACGGTTTTAGCTTACTACATGTAATTAACATGAGAGGGAAAAGATTAAAAAAAAAAAAAAATTGCAGCAGGCTTATGGTGGCAGAGGTTGTTTTTATAAATTCACAATATTGAAATAAGCCTATAAAAAATTGTTTCATCTAATTAACAGATGAGGGAAGATTTACCTTCTCGGATCTTAGACCGTAGTGTTCTAGTCTAAGATTATCATTTATCAGTGTTTTTCTTATATTATGCTTGTATTATACAATATACATATAAACCTTCTTCTTGAATCACTCTATCTATTAAAAAAACTGCATCATAATTCGTTGCGTAGTTTAAACTTAAAGATCTAAGCATACAGACGGCGGGAAGTGACTTAATTTTATAGGTACTATGTATAAAGATAAAAATGTGCAGGCGGGTTGAGCGATGTAGGCGCCGAACTTTAAATGTTTCGCTGTTAATAACTTCTAACGACGATATCTGAAAAACTATTCATTTGATTGGTATAGTGTAAAGGGCAATTTTAATCTGCATTAAATTCCTAAGCTAACTAAAATATTTGTTTGGATAAGGATTACTGAACTGAACTAAAGAAAATAGCTTGGAAAATAACGTAATGTTTTTAATTAAAAATTTGAACATAAAAGTGGTTATAGGTAGGGATCCCTAGTACATTTTTTTAACCTGATCAGTATCAAGCTAATTTTCCGTGAGTAGCTTTATTTTGATGAGACGAACAAAAAGTTCCTCTTCGAAAACTCTCGATTGTGGTATATAATAGAGTTAGCAGGAGATAGAGCAGCAGTGAGCGTAGGACCGGGATAACGTACCACGCAAATTGTAGGACAATATTACCATCAAATTATATAAATATTACCTAACTAAAAGAAAAAAAAACAGAAAAAAAAATCAATTTTTGATGACCTTACGAGGTCATCAAGTTGATGACCTCGTAAGGTCATCAAAAATTATTACTAACCAGCTGATTTTTTTTTCTTTTATTTAGTTAATATTTATTTAATTTAATGGTAATATTGTCCTACAAATTGCGTGGTACGTTATCCCGGTCCTACGCTCACTGCTGCTCTATCTCCTGCTAACTCTATTATATACCACAATCGAGAGTTTTCGAAGAGGAACTTTTTGTTCGTCTCATCAAAATGAAGCTACTCACGGAAAATTAGCTTGATACTGATCAGGTTAAAAAAATGTACTAGGGATCCCTACCTATTATTGTAAGTCAACCGTAAGAGATAGAAATATGCTATCGCGGACTTTTTATAGACTTAGAATTCGATAGTACATTACTCGCTACGTCACTGTATCTTTGCTACAGTGACGTAGCGTGCTTTTCAGGGGACCTGTATCAAATTTAGTTAAGGGGCCCAAAAGAAGGGTAAGGATTTCTCACAAAAGAAACAAAAATGCTTGCATTAAATTAAAATAAATATTTATTGATTATAAGTTCTTCTTCTTCTTCTTCTTTTATTTTTGGCATACGATCGCCATTTGCGACATTCTGCCAGTGTCAAGTATAAATCAATATAAAATTAAAAAGCGCACTTGAAATTTTAATTTTGAACTATTTTGTTGTCCGAAAAATATACAGGGTGGGGATGATAATACAACGATAAATTGGACAGCGTATATGTAATGACATTCCAAGCCCACATACAAAAAATCAATAAAATACATCCAGTAGTTTAGTCACAAATTATGATTTTTCATTTTTTAAAATTTCTACGTATGTATTAGACTAAAGACCTGACCTACCCTAAAACCGGCGGTTAACGACTCAAGGACAGCTATTATTATTTTTAAAATCATAGATTAAGAAATGGATATGGCATCGACTGCCACAAAAAGGCACAATTTTTAATCATTGCCATTTAGTGACAGTTCGCAGACCAAATAATATTATAATAACTAATGTTTTAAAAAAAAATAACTTATTCAGTATCGGCTACTGATCAGTTCTGCATATTTAAAAAAAAATTGATGGTTTGAGAAAATTTAAATCAAATAGTTTTTTATTCAATTTAATTTTAAATGCGTAACAATTTATTTTAATTTACTTTTCTAACTTACTATTTTTTATTCAATCAAAATAATGAAGTTTTGTAGGTACAAGCACATAGCACTTCCACGCGATTATGCCGCGTAGAAAGAAGGACACGCGCGAAGGCGGCGCGATGACGCGTGTAACAGGTCAGTGATCCTGTAGTTACAAAAATGATGTTATAAAATTTTATTAAATTATATTGAATTAGTTTGTATGAAAAAATCTTTTTTTTTTATTTTGATGTTAGGACTTATCTGATGGTTTTGAAATACTTCTTTATACTAGTACTAACGGTGTTTTCAATTATCGTTATATTGTCATCCACACCTTGTATAAATATTTTAATTATAAAAATATATAATTTATTTATGGTGTTAAAAAAATTAAATAGTAAAATCTATAAGTATATATTTTATTTTATTTTATTTTATTTATTTAACACCAACAAGATAGACACTAACAATAGACAGATATAAACGTAAACAAAAGATCTTAAAAGCTAAGCGTTATCTTAATGAGGATCCGTAACGTTTTTAGTTGAGAATGCAGATTTATAGAACTAAGAAATCCTTAACATACAGTGCAAAAATTTTTGTTCTACGACAAAAATTGACGAAGTTATGATCAAATTACTAGCGGAGTTTACTAACCGGCCGGCGCGGAAGGCTGTGACGTCATTCCGACGTTCCATGCCAGTTAGCCCATAGTAGCGACAAGCTGCGATGGTGTTTTCATTTAAACTATCTGTCCTACAAAAAATTTGTAAGGACATAATTTGTAGCAAATTGCTTTGCCTATAAATATGTTCATATAACTTTTTGCCGAAATTTAAAAATTAAAGAAGTTATAAGCAAAAATGTGAGAAAATTTCTATAAAGATTTTCTTTTTTGCGCTATAACTTTTTTTTTTTATACATTTCACAAAAAAATACCTCTGACCAGTCTTGTAGATGGTTTTTTGAGGAAAATTTTTCTCTACAATGTTTTGAATTTCATTCCTTTAAAACGCTGTTACAGCGCTCCAAAGTTGACCGGGTTCGTCAATGCTCATGAGAATCCGGTCAAAACGAAATGTTTAACTTAGTTTTATGACCCGGAGTGAGTTTTATGAGTCGGAGTGATGCCACACGCATCCCGCATACACTGATCCCTCTTACATGACGACGCGTTGGCGCAGCGGTCACAGCACTAGCTGTTGCGCTAGCAGTCGCGGGTTCGATCCGCGCACATGACAAAAATTTGTATTGGCCATACAGATGTTTGTCATGGTCTGGGCGTTTGTGGTTGTGTATTGTGTGTGTTTCCGGATCCCCGACATAGGAGAAAATCCTACTGGGGGCCGTTGAGTGTGAAACGTTTATTATTTATTATTATTATTACTGACGTAGCGGCAGGAACGGCATAATGTTTATAACTTAATATCTTCGTAAGTAATGGTCCGATTTGGATAATTCAAAAAGAAATATCTTTCTAATATCAGAATAACGTGGATACTAGTTTTATTGAATTTGCTATAACTTTATTGATCCTCATTATACATATGTGTAGAAGAGTACTTTTGAGTCTCAACCAGTTTTGGAAATACTAATGCTTTCCAAAAATGCGTTGACTTCTCTTAATCTTCTTCGAATGTATCTACTTAGGTAATCAAATATCTCATAAATCATATTTTTTAACGTGGTATTCCCAGTAGGCCTACCCCACAGACAGCTTATGCCAATGAATAAGTAAAGTTGTAGGCAGGGATTTAACAAAAAAATTTTAAGAATATATTTGCAATTAAAAAAGGATCATAAAACTAAGTTAAGCATTTCGTTTTGACCGGATTCTCATGAGCATTGACGAACCCGGTTTACTTTGGAGCGCTGTAACAGCGTTTGAAATGAATGAAATTAAAAAAATTGTATAGAAAAATTTTCCTCAAAAAACCATCTACAAGATTGGTCTGAGGTATTTTTTTTGTGAAATGTATAAAAAAAAAAGTTATAGAGCAATAAAGAAAATTTCTATAAAAATTTTCTCACTGTTTTGCTTATAACTTCTTTAATTTTTAAATTTCGGCAAAGTTATATGAACATATTTGTTGGCAAACCATTTGCTACAAATTATGTCCTTACAAATTTTTTGTAGGACAGATAGTTTAAAAGAAAACACCGTCGCATCTTGTCGCTGCTAAGGGCTAACTGGCATGGAACGTCGGAGTGACGTCACACGCATCCCGCGTACATTGACGTAGCGGCAGGAACGGCATAATGTTTATAACTTAATATCTTCGTAAGTAATGGTTCGATTTCGATAATTCAAAAAGAAATATCATTCTTATGTCATAGAGAATAACGTGGATACTAGTTCTATTGAATTTGCTAGAACTTTACTGATCCTCATTATAGGTGTTACACTCATTCTATTGATTTAAGCACGTATACATAAAGATTATTATAATGTACAAAACAATTAAAATACATTAAAAAGCAATTCCAAATTAGTTCAATAAAGTGCTGAACAATAATAATTTATGATAAGACTTGATTACGAAATTAAATTAAATTAACATTATCCAATGAATAAATCGCTGTTATTTTAAAGCTAAATAGTATAAACCAAAATTAATAATTGAAAATCTATTCACATAAGTTAAAAATAATAATAATAATAATTAGAGATTTAAAGAAAAAAAAACCATTAAGGTACTATGTCATGCAATTGAATAAATCATCAGCAATCATATACTTAAACATTGATAAATTACTAGAAAAAATGTCAATAGTAACATTAGAATTGGGTTGTTTTACTTTTTTTTCAATATTTTTCCTGCAATTCGATTTGTAAAGCGAATTAAAACTCATCATCAGTCTATTAATCGGTGAATGGCGTCCCTGACGAGTACGTGTTAATTTTTCCACAAATGGAGTAAATGAAGATGGTCTAGCTGCTCTTGAAGGGGCATGAAAGTTCAATTTATTTAATAAGTAAGAACTGTCAATGGCACCATTCACCAACTTATGCAAAAACACAAGATCATGGAGACGTCTTCGATTTACAAGTGGTGGAAGTTTGAGATGCTTTAGTTTTTCCTCGTAACTATTGAGCGACTTAGGTATATTATGATAAAAGGAGAGGTGATGTAGGAATCTTTTCTGTACCTTTTCGATTCTTTTACAGTAGATTTCGTAATAAGGGTTCCACACGACACTACCATACTCCAAGTTGCTACGAACTAGGGCTGAGTAAATAGTAATTTTTGTCTGGGGGTTTTTAAAATCTTTACAATTGCGGATTATAAAGCCAAGGGTCTTAAGACTTTTGCTGACAATATTGTTAATATGAACATGGAAACGGAGTCGATCATAAAACGTTATCCCCAAATCACGCACACAAGATACCTCTGACAAAATGCTACCCTCAATGGAGTAAGACCTACCAAGCGTGGTTTTTTTTCTCTATATACAAAAGAGATTTCCACCCATTGACTCATCACGTTATCTCTGAATCCATAAAGAGTAGAGACTTGAAATTTGGTAGGAATATTCCTTTCGCCGAGTAGAGGTCAGCTAAGAACGGATTTTACGAAATTCCACCCACAAGAGGGGGTTGCGGGGGTTAATAACATATATGGCAAAACAACGTTTGCGGGGTCAGCTAGTAATATATATAATAGATATAAACTTCTAATTCACGAAGACATTATAATATATATAATTATATACCTATTATAAGTTATCACTTCCTCCTAGAAATTGAGCTAATCAAACAATTGGATTAGTGAGATTTATAGTTGGGCAGATAAACCATAAAAACCATTTGAACCTCTTTTTCCAAGATGGCGGCCGTTGCACAAGGGTTGCAACCCCACAAACTTGGATTTAACTTTAGACTGACCCGCCCTTCATATCTAAAAAATAAAATTGCGTCCTCTGACAAACGCAATTCCCCAAATGTAACTTTTCAATGGACTACTAGCGGTACCAAGCAAATTAATAATTTTATTTTAAATCGTAGGGCTTAAATAATTTATTTTGCCTTTTGGTTTTAAAATAAGTTCTTTTAAAATAGAATCATATTTAGTAAACGTAAAATTGATATAAAATTTCCAGAATCAGAATCATGGCATTTTAAAGGTAGATTACATGATGCTAAAGTAATTATAACATCGATTATACGATGCAATACGTCTTTCCAGAATGTTATTTTAATATTGATTTTACTTTGCAATAAAGTGTCGATGGTATTAGTCCGGGATCCTTAGTACATTTTTTTCACTTGCCTACTATCTGGTTAGTAATAATTTTTGATGACCTTGCGAGGTCAATTTTTGATGACCTTACGAGGTAACTGATTTTTTTTCTTTTAGTTAGTTAATATTTATATAATTTAATAGTAATATTGTCCTACAAATTACGTGGTACGTTATCCCGGTCCTACGCTCACTGCTGCTCTATCCCCTACTAGCCCTATTACCTATCACAATCGAGAGTTTTCGTAGAGGAAATTTTTGGTTGTCTCATCAAAAGGAAGCTACTCCCGGAAAATTAACTTGATAGTAGTCAAGTAAAAAAAAAATTACTAGGGATCCCGGACTATATTTCCTTGTAACCAATTATTATAATATAGGGTAGGAAAATCACTCACTGATGCAGGATGTTGCCAACTTTTAGGCGCACGCTTATCTCGGAAAAAAGATTGCTTTTTTTACTTTTGTCATTTCTGAAGTATTTTTATATGTTTTTCCCGGGAAGCATGAAATTAAGTAACATCGTGGATAACGTTTTACTAATTTTTTTGCTTCATTTTTTTTGCGGGGGCCCCTGTGGGCCTGGGGGCCCCGTATCATTGATACGGCTGATACGGCGCTAGCTACGCCCCTGTGTAAAACATTTATTTAATACTATTCAATCACATAAAAATGATTATAAAGACAAAGATTAAAGTATTTTCTTTTACTTTTTCACATGTTTTGTCTACTAGGTTTTGCAAATGAGATTTTATGGTAATTTAATTTCAGACTGACACGAATCTCAGTCTTAAAGTGCCAACAATTGGGTGGTTTACCCTATTTCCGTTTAAAAAAGCTTCTAAAAATATTAGAATGCAAAGCATAAAAAGGTGCTTGACATGACATGATGACGCAGATGACGTCATTAGCTCGTGTCATGTGTCTTTGTCATGTGTGACTGTGTGTTAATGGGCGTGTTTGGCCGAAGTAAGTTCTTACTAAATTTAGTAAGTCACTCACTAAACTTACAAAATTTTCGGCCAGAACACAAAATAAGTACTAACGCAGTAAGCATGTCTTAATAGACGGACGCCATTTTGCTTATTGTTGATGTAAATAAAACCATGACAGAAACTCAGATCAACAGTTAGAAACTATAAATACGTCTACACAAGCACTACTAAAATAATTTTAGACGTAAAAATGAGTGATAATTCTTTAATCGTATGTTCCTATGTTCCTATGTTTTGTGTTAAGATAAGTTAGTAAGTGTAAGTCTGTCCTGGCCGAAAAGCGCTTTATTCAGCCTGTAAGATTTTTAATTTTTTTATGCTTACTGACTTAGTAAGTTTAGTAAGAACTTACTTCGGCCAAACACACCCATTTTAAGTACCTATAAAGTTTGACTTAGGGTTGGCGATTCTTTCCAAAAAAGATCGATTTTTGAATCGATTCGAATCGTTACCTGATAAATCGATTCATATAAAAATCGAGGTCCAAAAGATCGATTTCCAAAAAATCGATTTTCGATTTTTTTAAAAGTGACTTTTATTACATCGTCTCAAACTTTGTCGTGTGTGTGTGTTGCATGTCGCGTGACGGTTGGCCGCGCGGTAAGATTGAAAAAGCGATTTTTATACCTTTAATAGAATATTATTTCAAAAATTTTTAGTTAAAAGTCTATAATGTGAAAATGTTTCACTTTTACCGTGGTTTCATAAAACCACACAGGTTTTTAAAATTTGTATGTACAATGTAAATATAAATCCATTTTATGAAAAACAAGAAAGATACCATAATAAATAATTTCTGGGATCTCACCAGTAAAATCAGGGATTTTTTAGTTCAGGGAATTCGATAATAAAATTATTTTTATTACCATATCAAAGTACGTGGGGAATACTGAAAGTTTCTGGATCTATACTCCGTTTTTTTTCGGTACGGACTAAATTGACATAAGCTGTGTTGCTAGTTTTTTGCGAATCATTAATAGTGATGTGCCCCTACCGTAAATTTACGTAATTTACAATATAGTATCGTTTTTCACTAATAATTACAAAAGTCTTTGTCTTTAAAATTTTAGAATGTAGAATACCAAATACCTTATAATGTACCTTCTTGTATGGCTAATATATTGATTTATGATAAATGAAAAACACTTATTTTTTTAAAAGTATTTAGTAATCTTAGTAATCACGTGCAAATTGAATTAAAATGAAATGAAAACATTTATTTCGCCTTAAGATGATACACACACTTAACGAAAGTAAAAAAAATGTCATTTACAAAAAAAAACAACAATAATAAAAAAAGTTAAGGTAAATATCAAACAATGAAATAAAATAAAAATAATTTTTTATATCTTAACTTAGGTACTTTACAAACTTAGGTAATGTACCCAGTGTTATAAGCAACCTTAAGTTAGTCAAAATGTTAAAATATTAAATTACTCAAAATTTCTAATGTCTCGGTAGACATTACCTATCTATTTTATCCTCGGCTTTATTAAATATTACAATAAATAACATAAAGTAATGTCCCTAGTGTAGGCCGAGAGAAAAAAATCCATAGAAAAAAAAACTCTCGGTACTCTTTTAATTTTTTTTAAATCATATACAAGGTAAAAACACAATAGTAGACCATGAAATGTTCAGGACAAACACGAGACAGCCAATCGTGCATCTAACTATTTACAAGGCGGGTCATAGACATAGCCTCATCATCATCATCATCATCACATCAGCCTATCGCAGTCCACTGCTGGACATAGGCCTCCCAAGCTCTCGCCAGACATCCCGGTTTTCCGCAATCCTCATCCAGCCTACGCCGGCAGTCTTACGTAAATCGTCGGTCCATCGGGCCGGAGGACGTCCCACACTGTGTTTGCCAAGACGCGGTCTCCACTCCAGGACACGTCTGCTCCAGCAGCCATCGGTCCTGCGACACAAGTGACCAGCCCTCTGCCACTTCAACTTGCTAATTCTGTGGGCTATGTCGGTTACTTTCGTTCTGTCGCGGATAGCCTCATTTCTAATTCTATCTTTGAGAGAAACCCCAAGCATAGCCCGTTCCATTGCGCGTTGAGCGACTTTAAACTTGTGGACCAGTCTCTTCGTCAGTGTCCACGTCTCGGCTCCGTATGTTAACGCAGGCAGGACATAGCCTGGTCGAGCTATATTCAATCCCATGCCTTTTAATCATTAAGGTATTCATTAATGTCCAAATTAAAATTAACGTTAAAAAAATTAATGGTCAGAATCAGGCAATATCTCCGTACCTGAATGTTCCGAATCGCCAGAGTCGTCACCTACTTCAATTATAAATCTGTCGGTAATGTCGTCGACAATATGGCCTAGAGTACACATTTTGTCCTCAACTCCAATTATATTATGTTTAATACAATCTTTCCAGCGCTGGGGAGTCACTAGACGAAGCCCTTCCTCGAAAAGACTTCGCACATCTTTCATTTTAAACGTTTTATTGTTTTTTGCGACATGCCCCTTTACCTGTGCCCACACCAATTCAATTGGATTTAGCTCGCAGTGGTAGGGAGGCAGTAGCAAATTGGTGACTCCCCGTTAAGCGGCTATTTCATCGACGACATATAGAGCGCGGCATTTTACAAGAAGTTTTCGTTTGAATTGTTAATGTCATTTTTATTCTGCAGAAAAGGGCTATCCATGATATTAACAAAATCTTAAAGCGCGAGTGAACAGGCTACTTCTGGGCGAGCTCGCTCCATCTTCGACCTCGTCTCTGCCCTAGAGCTAGACTGGGGTCAAGAGTAAGCCCATAATTTAATTTAAAAAAAAAACCTTGTTTTGAAGCTGTAAAACGTTAAATGGTAATAAGATGTAAAATTCGTGGCTGAATTAATAAATTCGGTGGCAAATAAAAATAAGAAGGACAAGTAAAAATAATTGTTGATCTTTATTTGACGCTTTTTAAAGAATGTTTAGTTGTTTTTAATAATAAAATTATGTGGTAAAAGTAAAAAGTTACGATTCATAAAACCGGTATCGTATTCATAAAATCGATATACAACACTATCACTAAAAAGCTGGTATCATTATTTCGAAAATTGACATTTGCATGTGTCAATTTAGTCCGCACCGAAAAAAAACGGAGTATAGCCACTTACAATAAAACATTCAGAGCAACATTCGGAGCATGTTACTCTTTGATTTGCGAGATTGTCTTTTGTTTTTTCATTGTGGCGCCCTTTCGACAATTGAGTGTCGCTGTCAAAATGAATTTAACTCGTGAACATTTTCGTTCGATGGTTGTTTATGACTTTTGTTGTGGCTTAAGTCAGCAAGAGTGTTTTCAGAGACTGCAATTGGCATTTGGGGACGAAGCACCATGTCGCAGCTGTGTATTTGTAGTTAAGACAATTAAGACGTGGTCGTGATCATCTCCATGGCGAGATACGTGAAGGTCGGCCGGTAACTGCGGTTACTGAATCAAATATTGACACCGTAAGACAACTAATCGATAGTGACAAAAAATTACTTGTCAGCAAATTCGTACCTTATTAGGCATTGGAATGAGCCAAGTGCAAAATATTTTACATGTGCATCTGAAGGTTCGGAAGCTTTGCACTCGATGGATACCACATGATTTAACGGAAGACCAGAAACGGCTGCGTGTCCAATGGTGCCGTAAAATGATAAAAAAGTTTAACGGAGGACAGTCATTGGCTATCTATAATATCGTGACAGGTGACGAAACCTGGGTGTACTGCTTTGAACCCGAAAGAAAAAGCCAGTCGGCAGAGTGGGTTTTCCCTTTTGAAGATTTACCTACGAAAGTTAAGAAGAGTCGAAGTATTGGTAAACAAATGGTTGCTTCCTTTTTCGGAAAATCAGGACATTACACGACAGTATCGCTTGAAAATGAACAGTGACTGCAGATTGGTACGTTAACACTTGCTTGCCTAGAGTCTTGGAAAAAGTTAGAGAAAAGCGTCCTCGAAGCAATGTCGTCCTTCACCACGATAAAACGCATCCTCACACTCCGCGAAGGTAACGGAGGGCGGAGGCCTATTTGAAGGATTCAAATGTGGAATTGATGACGCATCTGCCTTAGAGCCCGGACCTCGCACCCTGCGACTTCTTTTTATTTCCAAAAATTAAAGATAAACTGAGAGGTACACGTTTTACCAACCCTGAATCAGCAGCCGTTCAAAGAAGCCATCGAAGAGGTCTCTAAGGAAGACTGGTCCTACTGCTTTGTACAATCAGCCATCATCATCAGTTCAGCCTATTTCAGTCCACTGCTGGACATAGGCCTCCCAAAGTACAATGGTTAATGGTCTTTGTACAATGTATTCAGCTAATGCAAAAATGCATTAATTGCGGGGGAATATACTTCGAAAAACAATAAATAAAATATTAAGTCGATATCTTGTTTATTTATTAGAATCCAGAAACTTTCAGTATGCCCTAACGTATAAGATCAGGTATAAAAGAAGACATTTATTTTCTAAATGTAGGTATTTGTTATGTTTATTTTCTAAATTAATGTATACGGAAACAAGCTAACTCGCGAATTTTTGAGTTATTAACCCTTTAACCGGCAACACCGTAATATTATGAATACGTGCAGCTAATTGTAAATAATTTTATGGTTTTTACCAAAACAGAAAAAATCGAAGTCGATTTTCAAGGGTGAAATATCGATTCACTGAATCGATTCAGTACAACATATCGATTTAAATAATCGATTTATTTGGTCCGAAAAATCGATTAATCGATCTCAGATCGCCATCCCTAGTAGGGTTGGCGATTCTTTCCAAAAAAGATCGATTTTTGAATCGATTCGAATCGTAACCTGATAAATCGATTCATATAAAAATCGAGGTCCAAAAGATCGATTTCCAAAAAATCGATTTTCGATTTTTTTTAAAGTGAAACTTTTATTACATCGTCTCAAACTTTGTCGTGTGTGTGTGTTGCATGTCGCGTGACGTTCGTCCGCGCGGTAAGATTGATAAAGCGATTTTAATACCCTTAATGGAATATTATTTCAAGAATTTTTAGTTAAATGTCTATAATGTGAAAAAAAGTTTCACTTTTACCGTGGTTTCATAAAACCACACAGGTTTTTAAATTTTGTATTTACAATGTAAATATAAATCTATTTTATGAAAAACAAGAAAGATACCATAATAAATAATTTCTGGGATCTCACCAGTAAAATCGGGGATTTTTTAGTTCAGGGAATTCGATAACAAAATTATTTTTATTACGATATCAAAGAGGCTTTTATGGTCCGTCAAGCATTGGAACGAAAAGAATCTCTGCTGCATTCCTCGACGTGCAATAATAGCAAGCAATAGCTTTTGACCGTGTGTGGCATAAGGGTCTCGAATGCAAAGCAAAACTTTGCTTTCCCAGCGCTGCTTATATGCTCTTAAGATCCTACTTACAGGACCGCATGTTCCAAGTAAACACAGAAGGTTCAATGTCACCTATTTGTGACATTAAAGCTGGGGTTCCGCAGGGATCTGTACTCGGTCCAGTATTGTACACAGTTTTTACTGCCGATTTACCCACCTCCGATAACGTCTTTTAACTGCTACCTACGCAGATGACACGGCAGTACTATCTTGCCATAGAGATCCCTGCATAGCATCAGAAAACCTCCAGAGGCAACAAGAAAAGGTTGGATCATGGTTGAGGAAATGGAGAATAAAAGCTAGTGCTGCAAAGTCTTCTCATGTTACATTCACATTAAAAAGAGGTGACTGCCCACCAGTGACACTTGATGGAAATGTCCTGCCTCAGCATACTACTGTCAAATACCTAGGGATGCACCTTGACAGGGGGCTTACCTAGAAGGACCACATAAAGGCCAAAAGAGATCGGGCTAACTTTAAGCTACAAAACCCGTACTGGCTCATAGGAAGACAGTCCTTACTCAGTTTAGAAAACAAACTGCTGATATATAAATGTATTATAAAACCAGTATGGACGTATGGAATTGAACTGTGGGGATCGGCCAGTAACTCAAATATTGAGATTCTTTCTTAAAAATTAGGACGTCACGAAAATCAGCTGGCAAGAACGTTATTGGATACTGGGATCAGTATATATAGACTTAAACGATCAAGACTGGCTTCTATTTGAAGTTGAATAATTGAGGGATGGCACATCGTTGGATGTGCTGATTCCAAAAAGTCCTGAAAGGATTCAACACAATTAATTAAAGCTAGGGGACTGACTGTAAATAGGAAAAGGAGAGGGAAAAAAATTTACCATATCAAAGTATCAGGTATAAAAGAAGACATTTATTTTCTAAATGTATTTGTTATATTTATTTTCTAAATGTATACGGAAACAAGCTAACTCGCGAATTTTTGAGTAATTAACCCTTTAACCGGCAACACCGTAATATTATGAGTACTTTCAGCTAATTGTAAATAATTTTATGGTTTTTACCAAAACAGAAAAAATCGAAGTCGATTTTCAAAGGTGAAATATCGATTCACTGAATCGATTCAGTACAACATATCGATTTATTAGGTCCGAAAAATCGATTCTTCGATTAATCGATTTCAGATCGCCATCCCTAATCCCTAGTTTGACTGTTTTGCTTTTGTTTAATAAAATTAAAAATATAACTATAGTCGGACTTTTAATTCGATTCCAGATTTGACAATTTCAGTGTTGCAGCGTTATGACAAGTAATAAATAGTGACGTTGCGAAATTATTCGATACGGAAATCGATTATTTCCGGATCGATTCTTCTCGTTTATAATTTTACTCTCGTAAACTAAGTATATCAGGAAATTAAATATTTCTAAACGGATAATTTAGTTATGACGATTAATTTTATTAAGGATCTGAGAGTTTTCTTTAATAATTGTGTGTGAAATAAATAAATAAATGTGATCATGAAGGAACATGAGAAATAAAACAAATATAGTCGTATTTTTAATTAGACGAAGCCAACTGACAGTAGCTAATGTCACTTTGTAAAATAATGATACCATATTTAAAGTAATAGTGATGCGTTCAGTTCTCGTTCAATCAGATGAATGAGCAATGAGTGTGAATAGTCAATCACTTCAAACTATAAATGAATATATTGTTACGTGTTAGAGTTCGAACGATTTGGAGAGAAAGACCTGCTGACTCTTTTAGAGACTTTATTCACTAGCACTAGGTATGACATTAAGCACTAGGTACAAACACTAAGTACAAGGTACAAACACTAAGCACTAGGTACACTCACTAAGCACTAACGATGTCCGAGGTCGTAGCCAATGTCGTAGGTTTCCGCTGGTATCACTCTTGATCACTAGTCTTCACTTCGAAGTCGCTTCGTCGATCACTCAAACTGAACTGCCTCCGCTCGGCCACCCGCCTCTTTGGTCATACATTCATTTTCATCCACAACTTCAAAGGCCTCCAATTGCGCAGAAGTTTCATTTTTCACGTACTTGTAGGCGTTGTGGATCATTATTTTTTCAGTAACAGTAAAAGCTTTTCGTGGACGCTTTTTTCTTGGGGACAAGAAAACATCCACGTCTTTTTGTGATGTACTTTGCTGAGGCTCCATTTTGATGGAAAACCAAAACAAATAGATTCACTAAAAGTTCACAAAAAACTATAAACGTAACAACAAACACAACGTAACAAAACTTTAACAAAACCCAACAAAATAACATAATATCGATTCGCAATGAAACAAGATATTCGTGCAGTCAGACTGGGAGAATGAAGCCGAATGACAAGATAAACAAAATGGCGATAGAATACTAAGAGAAAATAGAAAACTATCTAGGCTCTTTTATTATAAGTTTTGTTTTTAATATAAAAAACAAAAATATTAACTTTTTATAAAATAAAGCTAATACTAATCAATAAATAATTATTATGAATAATTATGTATTTATTTAAATAAAAAACAATAATTTAGTATTTAATTGGCACACCAATATTATGATTACATAAACATAAATCGCGATTGTTTATCGATTTTTGTGTTTATCGATTTTTGTGTTCATCACTACACTATTAAATCTGGTATCATTATTTTACAAAATGACAGTAGCTAATGTCAAATCTGGAATCGAATTAAAAGTCCGACTATAAATAAATTACTTAATCCGAGTGGCTTTATAGTAGTAAATAAGACTTTAATTAAATTTGTTGAAAGAAAACCTAATTAAGAAAGGATTTATCATGGGTTGCGATGGTGGTACAATTCCACGTAGGGATGAGCTTGTTCGACTTAAAAAGAAACCAGAACAGGTAAATAAATATATTTCAATCTCTTAAATGTTATTTCTAACTATGGTTTCTTCGTAATATTTTTAGTAAATTTTTGTTCGTGTTTAGAAAGATAAAGATGCAGAGCGTTCATTCAAATGGCGCAACTGCGCATTGTCTCAACAAACCTTGCAAGAGCCAGTGGTCGCATGTGGATTAGGAAGACTGTACAGCAAAAGCTCAGTAATAGAAGCCTTACTGGATAAAGAAACCAAACCTGAATCAATAAATCACATCAAAAACTTAAAGGTAAAATATATAAACTACGATTATTTATATTGATAGTTGTATATTTTTGAGTACTAAAAATGAGTCTGTGCTAACAATAAAACTATTTATAGCTATGAAAAATGTATATTATCATTTGATTTTATTATACATATAAATCACGCCTCTTTCCCGTACCGTAGGGGTAGGCAGAGACCACTTCTTTCCACTTGCTACGATCCTTACATACTTGTTTCGCTTCGTCCACTTTCATTATTCCTTTCATACATGCTCTTCGGTTTAGGGTACTCTTGACCTGGCCTTTTTTTCAAGACGTCCCTGATCTGGTCTCGAAACGTCCGCCTTGGTCTACCCCTTCCAACACTTCCATTCACACACCTTATACACACTATTATATTTAGTATATATTATAATATTCAATTATTGCACACCAGAAAAAAATCAAAATAAATTTAAAAAAAAAACATTAAAGTACCTATACGACTAGTCAACAAGGTCAAAAACGTCAATGCATTAACTTGCAATTTATTGCATGCTAAAAAATCATTCCAATCCATTTTTCAACGAGACTATCCGCGAGAGAACGAAAGTAACCGACATAGCCCACAGAATTAGCAAGTTGAAGTGGCAGTGGGCTGGTCATCTGTGTCGCAGGACCGATGGCCGTTGGAGCATACGTGTCCTGAAGTGGAGACCGCGTCTTGGCAAACGCAGTGTGGGATGTCCTCCGGCCCGTTGGACCGACGATCTTCGTAAGATTGCCGGTGTAGGCTGGATGAGGATTGCGGAAAACCGGGATGTCTGGCGCAAACTTGGGGAGGCCTATGTCCAGCAGTGGACTGCAATAGGCTGAACTGACTGACTGACTGACTGACCATTTTTCTAGATGTCATTCCAGATCAAATGAGATATGTCTTATATTTTAAGAAGCTTTCTCTATTTAACACGGTTTTGAACTTGTTGAATTGACTGAAAAGGTGACCATTTAGCACTTTTTTGCATTTTTAATAACAATAATTTTGTTATATTGTTTTTAATTATTCTTGTAGGACATCAAAGACTTAAAACTCACGAGGAACCCGGCTTACAAGAACACTGAGCACACAGATGGTGCTGCTGAAGGAAGTGCTCCATATATTTGCCCCATTAGTGGTTTAGAAATGACCGGCAAATTCCGATTCATATTTCTATGGAGTTGTGGCTGTGTGCTTGCTGAACGTGCATTGAAAGAAGTTAAACAGAATCTTTGTCATATGGTAAGATTTTAATCCATTTAAATTTAAGATTATTTATTTTATACCAACTAAGACAATAATGATAAAACGTTAACATGTTATGTTCTTTGTGTTTATGGTTATGTATTGTGTATGTTACTGAAACCACCACACAAGATTCCATCCTAATACTGTCTGATGTGTGCTCACACTGACACACAATAAAATATGATGATATAACCCCTCAGGGTTATTGTTAGTGTCCGACCGAAACTTAGAGGCATTTTAAACAGTCACATAAAAAATATTTTACATCTTGGCTTTTTAGTTTGAAAATGGACATCTACGAGAATCTAGTGAATATAGTTTATAAGTAGTTAGTATTAATAAATATTTATATTTGAATGTTTTAATCAAATCAATAATAATTTTTCTTTCAGTGTCAACAACCCTTTACGGACAATGATGTTATAGTACTAAATGGAACAGATGAAGATATTAAAGAGCTGAAAGAAAAGATAGCAGTGCGTGTTGCCAATAGAAAGTCTAAGAAAAGCAAATCTAAAACTGAGACTGTAGTTAAGAGTGAAACAGAAATTAATACTGAAGACTCAACGTCCAAAGATGTGCCTTCTACGTCCTCAGATATTCCTTCAACATCGATCACCATTAAGAAAGAAAAAGAAGAACAATCCGAAGGAAGTGCTCTAGTTAAAAAAGAACTAGACACAATTCCTCTATCATTACCTAAATTTAACCCTAATAAGCAAAGTAGAGGTCACTTTGGGTCAAACAAACGGGCACATCCGACCCAACTAGCACAGGACCCTTCATACAAGAAAACTAAAAAGGACTACAGTATAGCCAAAGATCCTCAGACCAGTGAAGTATACAAGTCAATATTTACATCGCATAAAACAGATAGGGATCAACAGAGAGCGCATTGGGTTACGTATAATCCTTTTTATAACTAAAAAATACATTATAGAGAAAATTAGAAAATATCAGGAGGCTGAAAACTTTTAGTGTGTCAAGAGCAAAAGCCTTTATCGGTGACTATAAAAAAATGATGTCATGTTAATACAATTACAAAGTTATGTTATTTCCTTTGGGCATTAATGTAAAAGTAAATAAAATAAATAGACAAATTCACTTAAATGGAATGTTTTATTTCTTATAATAATATTGCACTAAATTTGCACATAAATGTTATAACCTAATGAATAGAAACAATGATATTACTAAATTATGAAAACCAAATCAGGATTCTATTACAAATTTTGTTTTAATATCATGTTTAAATATACTTGGCACTGAACTGAATCACATTGAAATTAATTTGGCAATTGCTGAAATGTTACTTTATATCTAGGTTCTCTATGTGAACACTATGTTTAACTAATTTATCATTTTAGTAAAGTAGTCTTATAACAACACTTTTATCACCTGGACTCGCCTTAAATCTATAACATTAAAATTATAACCAACGACGAATCTAAAGTACTCTAATTTTGTGCTTAATATTTCCATTATAACCATTTTCAAAATCTCTGAATTTGCTTACTAGAGATAGAATATTGATTAAGCTCCATAAAAATCGTGTCAAAAATCTATCAATAGTAGGCAAAACCAGAGATAAATTATTGAAAATGGTCGTAAGTAAACCAATATACTTTGAAATTAACAAATAAAATATATCTTCTTAATGAAGACTGAATTGATCAATCAACAATATTCAAATAAAAAAAAAATTTACAGAAAAAGGAATGTTATGTTTATTTATTGCACTAAACCATTTTATGTATTACATACTACAAGTACAGTTGACTAGTATTAAGTTACTTTTCAAAATTACAAAATTTGACAATTATGAGTAAAGAGCAGCCATAAGGAAACTGCAATTCATAATTAATAATAATCAAATTAGATTTCCCATAACTTCAATTTAAATCTGAATATTAATATACGACTAGAAAGTTTCTTAAGTTATTATTATGATTAACAGTTTTATGAATTTTCTTGCACGGATGCCAACGTAGCTTCTATAATAAGGTTGAAGTCCAGTTCGTTGAGGCTAGCTTTAGCAGTCAAGAGGTCCAGAAATGTGTCGAGCGGAGACAAGCGTTCGCCTGAAGGCAGAGCTGCTATACCTGTGTATGATATCCGTTACTTAGATTGGTACAAGTAATAGGAACCTTTACGTAATAAAATACTTGTTACACATAATTTTAAAATTCTAGTTTAAATGATTATAAGTAAAAAAATAAATAAATATCTTATACTACTATTACTTTTATTATTAACAAATTACAAACATATTTCAGGTGGCACTTTTTGACAATTCCACTTACAAAAAAAAAAACAATTTTAAATTTACTTTATATAAGACTTACGCCGAGTTGTTACGAACTCGGCGTTAGTTTGAAAGGAATCCGAATTATTCCACAATAGCTGCGTCTGCGTCCGGTAAATTTTGTTCAAAAAGTTTAAATTTGGGTAAAACCGTCACGTCACTAAAACGAAAAGGGACATGACACAGACAACACAAGAGTCAGCAACAATGAGGAAGTTTAGAACAAAGGCTAGAAAGACAAGGAAGGAGCCGTTCAATTACGAGGTCCTCTAACGCCCAATTTCTATACTCAGAAACGCTCCTCCTGCTCACCAATTGTTAAATTTTGATCGACTTCTTTTATTACAAATAGTACACGCGATTGACGGCAAATGGATACCGTAGCTTATGGACTCCAGGACATCAGGAGAATTGCCAGCGCGTTTCTGACCCTATCCCAAACCCTTTTGCTTTTTGTTTTACTTGAGATCAGTGGGATTTAAATAGAATCTTCTATAAGGTGTACTTGTCCAGTCGTGCAGCTGCAAATTTTGAGCAAAATATTTTCTTCTGTGCCCTACCTCAATAAAAATTAATTGCTAGAAATTGAACGTATTGCTTACGTAACGAATTGTTTTCTGATTATAGGAACCGAACTTCATCATTAAGACTATTGGCTTCCAAGAGTGCTAAGTAGCACAGATGATTTGTCCAGTGTCGGAACCGGACTCAAACGAAGGTTCAAAACACGAAGTATAGATAGGAAGGAGTCCGAACGTAATGTTAAAGTTAAACAAATGGTCTCGATTTAGACGACTACTAACTGACTACTTTTAATTCTAAATTTTGCCGAAGAGCGCCACTGTTCAACAGCTGATTATAGGGTACTCGTTTAAACCAATTAAAATCAAGATTCGCGAGCCAATGCGTTGGCATCGGTACGTTATACGTGCTTCTAGCGCAGCCACTAGCAAGTGGCAGAAAAGAGAACTAAATAACTGGTTACATTATTTTATACCATGAATTCTATCGAAAAGTCTATACCGCTCGGACTCCTTCCTATCTATACTTCGTGGTGCAAGAGTAGACAGTTGACAGCGGACGAGTAAAAATTGACAAGTGACAGGCGACAGTTGACAGGTGACAGTCGACGGGACGGGCGAGGGCAGGTTACCTCGGGAGGGGTCAGGGCTGTTACCGGTGTCCTTGACGGGGCGGTGCGGCGCGTGGTCGCGCGCGGGCGCCGAGCCTCCACTGAGCAGAGCGGCGGCGTGGTCGCGAGCGCGCAACACGAGCGCGGCGCGGTGCGGCCACGCGCCCAGCGCACGCCGTCCGCGCGCCTCGCCCACCAGCTGGACTAGTCGGAGCTTGTTGTTCACCGTGCGCTGGCTGGTGTCCTTACCTGCAAAGTATTAGGTTCTTGAAAAGATTTCGTGGTATACGAATGAATGAATATATCGCACCTTTAGAATTGAAGTGGCTTAACTAAAAAATTTAAGAAAATGAGTTTTATACATTAAACGACTTATAAACGTGTATTCTATCAGTTTATTAAATATATACAGACTCTTTTAGCCCAGAAAAGGGCAAACGTACTATTTCCGTCTCTTTTAAATCACGCGCCTACAGCACGTCCCTCGTTATTAAAGGACCCCATTCCTAATCCGCCGTTTTAATACTAAATGTAAGGTAAGTTATTCATTCGACACTTATTTTTGTAATGACTCTTTTTGGTTTTGGGCGTTTCAATACTAAATGATAATAATATTATGGTGTCGTATTTGTACTGCCGTCATTTTATTACTAAATATTGCTTGTTGGATGGAGCCCTATTTTATACTATGGCTTTACTTTAGTAACCAATTTTGTTACTACGGAGACATATACGTAAATATGTTTATTCTTTACTGAATGCTGTGTGACTTAGAGAGCTTTATTGTGATTGAGTCTTTTTATGTTTATTTCAGTTAAAGTTTAAAACCAATAATGAAAAGACGAGTAGATCTTATTTTGCAACTATTAAACCGGAATGAAAATAAAATGGAAGAACAGTGTGTAGATATGAAAACAGCAAGTTCCGAAGGTTATACTAGTGTTCAAAATAAATCCAAAGAGTGTGATAAGGAAAGCTTTTCGAAACTACCTTTGCATAAGGCGATAGACGAAAGTCTGAAGACGGAAGTATGGATCCTAAAATTTTACCGCAAGTGGAAACTAAACAACGGATTCTAAAAGATGTTAACAATACGTCGAAAATCAGTGGTGGGTATAACGTTGGTTCAACCATTGAAGAACAAACATCACAAAACGTAAGAGATCGGTCCAATAGTACATCATCATCCAGTTCTTTTACGTCATCATTTTCAAGTTCCAGCATATCGTCGTCATCGTCAAAGTCTTCTTCATCAGCGGAAAAAAATGGAGGCGAAATAAACAATAACAGCTCACCTTCAACCATACCAGGCACTCCAACAGACTGCCCGAATATAATTTATGCCAAGCTTTAAATTAGCAAAAGACGTTCAAATAAAGACATAAACTACCGTCAATCACCTATGCATTCTGAGGAATCAGACGTTGGTTTGAGTGACGCTGATAACGATTATAACGATTCATTACTACGACGCTCTTTAAGTTCATCAACCACCACGTTTGACAGGGAAGATTATGTTAACGAATTAGGTGCATATAAAGAAGTATATTGCTACTTTTAGAACGAAACACAGGGTAATAAAGGGGCAATTGAAATATGTTCCTGTGTTTTTGATTATTTAAGATCTATTAGTGAAAAAAATGCAGGCAAAACATTAAATGTTATATTTTATACAGATAATTGTAATGGTCAAAATAAAAATATATATATTGCCTGTTTATACTCTTATGCAGTGGCCCATTTTGAAAACTTTCAATCAATAACGTATGAATATCTTATTAAGGGACATACACAGAACGAGAAAGAGAAGTCAACGCACATAGTTTAATAGAAAAAGAAATAAAGAGAAACCTAAGATCTGGTCTTATTTACATACCTCGACATTATGTGCCTGTACTAAAAGGTGCTACCAAAATGCAAATTTTGCAAATTACAAATTTTTTATAGACTTCAAAGTGTGGCAGAATGAATATAACTTTAATCAGGAGATTGATAAAAATGCAGTGGATTGGATTGGAGAGACTCAGATAGCGAGATAAAAGTGTTAAAATTTGTTAAGAACGAGTTTTTTTACTACTTATAAAAATTCATACACTGAAAAAGATTTTTAAAAAGTAAATATGCGCAATAAAAGAATCAAAATGAAAGAAGTGGGTGAAATTACACTATCGAAGGCTTATAGTAAGAAAATAGAGCTTCCAGAAAATAAAAAGAAAGATCTGAGTTATCTTATAAAAACTAAAGCAATCCCTAGTACATACGAATGGTTTTATGACTCGGTTTTGTAATTAATACTACGTTAGTCATATATTTTTATCTCATTTTAGTTTTGAAGCAATTTTTGTTTTATATTCTTTTATAAAAAGTTTACTATTTACAGATTATTTCAAACTATTGATTGTTTTATAAACTTAAACTAATGTATGACATTATATTGTGTTAAACCATTTGTTGGGAAATAATACTCAGTTGACTATATTCCATGTGTGATTACTGATCTCAGTACTAAATATTATAAGCATCTATTAAGGCATTTTCATGTCTGATTTTCTAATAAGTATTCATAAGACTAAAATATATTTTGCTAAGTGATATGATAATGTGATGGTGGTAGCAGTACCTAAGCGTTGATTAGTGTTTAAGGACGATTAGTGAGAAAAAATTTAAAAATACACGATTATGAAAGCACTCTCGTGTTTCATTTTCCTTTAATTTAGCGAGTCATTTAAAATTAAACTAGCATATTCCAAAATTAGTCACCAAGCAAAAATATAACATCAGAAATTAATCACCTCTTCTTTAAATAGGCACTATTATTGTTTGTATTGTAAAGTAAATAAAAGGCACAAAGTCAAATAAGCCAATAATATTAAATTGTATTCGGAAAATAAGTGACTCATTATTTTCAATGATTAATTAACAAAGGTTCTAATTAGTTATACCTATAGGTTTAGTATTCAATCATTAAAACAATTCCTAGTCTACGGTTAATAACTAAAATTGTGACATAAACCACTTAACCTAAAGTATTATAATCGAAAAACTAAAAAATGGCCAATTCTTCAGTTAAATTTTTGGCGTTTACCAAAAAACAAGAATTTTGGATTAAGCCACTTCAATTCTAAAGGTGCGATATGGCACTGTCGACGGTTTTTTTTTTATTCTGAAAATCTAATTTTTTCCCATTTTTATTAATTTTCTTGACGTTAAGAAATAATTATATCGTGAATCGTGACGAATTTTGGGTCACATTAGCTAAATTGAGGAAAGAAAAGTCTTTTCTAAATTGCTTACAACTTATATAAATGTTTAGCCGATATGGAAGTCGACAGGAAATTGTATTTTTTAATCCTGTCAACTAAAATTATATATTAAATATGTCCAATCAAATTTATGCTCACTTATAAATTCTCTAAATATCCAAAAAGTAGTATTTTATGTTGAGAATTTTAAAGGACCGTTAGGTAAAAATCTCGTAACATACATAATACCTGCTTTTCTACAGAAAACGCCGAATCCACTTTTCTCTTGACAAGAAAGTGTTAGCAAACTCTGATAAGAAACAAGCCTATGATCGCCTGATGGAGTGATGGTGAGGCGTAAACCGACGCCTACAGATACCTGCAACACCGCTGCATTGCAAGCGCGTTGCAGACCCTACCCCCGACTCTCCCCAGGAGCTCTTGCTAACTTCCTCACCACAGAAACGACATTACTTGACAGTAGTATTATTTGGCTGTGATCTGTAAAGTTGAGGAACTTTCCCAGTCGAGCAGCTCCTAATTTCTTCCTGCTGAGCCCTAAATCAATAAAATGTTCACTAACTTGCAATAATCGCCTTGAGCACATCTATCTGCAGCTCGAAGACGTTCCGGTGCACGTACTGCACGAAGGCGTGGAAGGGCAGCGTGCGGTAGCCGAGGTACGTGAGGAACGAACTGAAGCCCTGCGGCTGAGGAAACGCGATCGAGTCCGTCGCGGCATAGTACTGCTCCAGGATCTTGAAGAGGTACAGCGCATGCGTGGGATCCATTTCATCTCTGAAATACCATTTAGGAAGTTTCTTTGAAGAAAAAATAGTAAAAAGGATTAATTAAAGTTTTAATGTTATGATCCAACTTAAAAAACCAAGCAAACCAATCACACTACCAAAAAAAACAATATGAAAACAATAAACGAACAAACAAAAAAGTGAGCTAAAGCCAAATATCATGATTATAATGATAGAAATTATAACCTTATAAACCAAAATCAGACCACACATAAAACAAACCAAACCTGGACAAAAGCCTGGACAACCCAAAAACAAAAAAAAAATCCACACAAAAGCAAGCTTAATTAAGCAAAAAAAAAACATCTTAACGAAATAACAAAAATTAGCGTGGTAACAAGCACAATATCAACTACCGACAATTCCGTGAACCATTCACAAAGACTCACCAATTTTACTCTCATTATTCGTGTGAAAATTTTAGATATAGTTTTCGTCTAAATTTTTAGAAACTTATCTAAGTAGAATATTTGTCTTGACATTTTCACAGTCATAAAATGAGAGTAACTTTTACCACACCGTGTATCAAATAAAAGAGCAAAAAAAGACAATACAACACGAACTAAAACATTAAAATCCAATTTTATTTTAGCGACTGACGAACTAACCTGTTGTATAAAAATATACGATAACATGTTTCTGTTATTTGCATACGTTTTATTATCACGAAAAGTATAGTTACTGGCACGGATATTAAGCGCTCAACGATAGATCTCTTTGCGAGGAGTGTGTGACACTAGCAGCTAGAGCAGTCCGGGGTCGCGTACCCGTAGCGGTTCCAACCAGTTATCGGATAGATATCTAAGTGGTCCCACATTCTGGACAATTTTAATATAAATTTATATTAGTACCAAAAGTTTAGCACTACTGGAGGATAGTAAAGGAACCGATCAGGAAAGTCACGAGTAGCAGTTCCAACGCGTAATACGACTAATCAATTGTCCGACAATACGATCACCTCGCCCCTGTGCCTAACTTCTACAATCAAAGAGACCTAAATTTCTTTTCGAAACAGATTAAAAATCAGCGCTCAATATCAGTGCTAGGTAGGGATCCCTAGTACATATTTTTCACCTGATTAGTAACAAGCTAATTTTCCGGGAGTAGCTTTATTTTGATGAGACGAACAAAAAGTTCCTCTTCGAAAACTCTCGATTGTGGTAGATAATAGAGTTAGCAGGAGATAGAGCAGCAGTGAGCGTAGGACCGGGATAACGTACCACGCATTTTGTAGGACAATATTACTATCAAATTATATAAAAATTAACCAACTAAAAGAAAAAAAAAAATCAACTGGTTAGTAATTTTTGATGACCTTACGAGGTCATCAACTTGATGACCTCGTAAGGTCATTAAAAATTGATTGTTTTTTTTTTCTTTTAGTTGGTCCTACGCTCACTGCTGCTCTATCTCCTGCTAACTCTATTATCTACCACAATCGAGTTTTCGAAGAGGAACTTTTTGTTCGTCTCATCAAAATGAAGCTACTCCCGGAAAATTAGCTTGTTACTAATCAGGTGAAAAATATGTACTAGGGATCCCGTACTATGCGGGTAACTACACGAAAATATATTTCTGACATTCGCAATTCGTCAGTCGCTAGCGGTCAGTTCTCCCGAGGAGGCCGTACATGTAGTGGAAGCCGCGGTAGTGCGGGTGCGCGGCGGCGAGCGCGCGCACGGCGGCGCGGCAGAGCGCGCGCGCCGCGTCCAGCTGCGCGGCCGCCCAGCGCGTGGCCAGCGCGTGCACGCCGCTCTCCAGCGCGCCGCCCTCCGTCATCAGGTGCACGCTCACCGCGCGCAGGTTCTGTGACACCCACTCACGTCACTCGAACTGCCTAACTAGCCGGGAGTGAATGGGGGTGGGCTGACGTCACTCGGTCGGTGCAGGTTCTGTGCCACCCACTCACGTCACTCGAACTGCCTAACTAGCCGGGGGTGAATGGGGGTGGGCTGACGTCACTCGGTCGGTGCAGGTTCTGTGCCACCCACTCACGTCACTCGAACTGCCTAACTAGCCGGGGGTGAATGGGGGTGGGCTGACGTCACTCGGTCGGTGCAGGTTCTGTGCCACCCACTCACGTCACTCGAACTGCCTAACTAGCCGGGAGTGAATGGGGGTGGGCTGACGTCACTCGGTCGGTGCAGGTTCTGTGCCACCCACTCACGTCACTCGAACTGCCTAACTAGCCGGGGGTGAATGGGGGTGGGCTGACGTCACTCGGTCGGTGCAGGTTCTGTGCCACCCACTCACGTCACTCGAACTGCCTAACTAGCCGGGGGTGAATGGGGGTGGGCTGACGTCACTCGGTCGGTGCAGGTTCTGTGCCACCCACTCACGTCACTCGAACTGCCTAACTAGCCGGGGGTGAATGGGGGTAGGCTGACGTCACTCGGTCGGTGCAGGTTCTGTGCCACCCACTCACGTCACTCGAACTGCCTAACTAGCCGGGGGTGAATGGGGTGGGCTGACGTCACTCGGTCGGTGCAGGTTCTGTGCCACCCACTCACGTCACTCGAACTGCCTAACTAGCCGGGGGTGAATGGGGGTGGGCTGACGTCACTCGGTCGGTGCAGGTTCTGTGCCACCCACTCACGTCACTCGAGCTGCCTAACTAGCCGGGGGTGAATGGGGGTGGGCTGACGTCACTCGGTCGGTGCAGGTTCTGTGCCACCCACTCACGTCACTCGAACTGCCTAACTAGCCGGGGGTGAATGGGGGTGGGCTGACGTCACTCGGTCGGTGCAGGTTCTGTGCCACCCACTCACGTCACTCGAACTGCCTAACTAGCCGGGGGTGAATGGGGATGGGCTGACGTCACTCGGTCGGTGCAGGTTCTGTGCCACCCACTCACGTCACTCGAACTGCCTAACTAGCCGGGGGTGAATGGGGGTGGGCTGACGTCACTCGGTCGGTGCAGGTTCTGTGCCACCCACTCACGTCACTCGAACTGCCTAACTAGCCGGGGGTGAATGGGGGTGGGCTGACGTCACTCGGTCGGTGCAGGTTCTGTGCCACCCACTCACGTCACTCGAACTGCCTAACTAGCCGGGGGTGAATGGGGATGGGCTGACGTCACTCGGTCGGTGCAGGTTCTGTGCCACCCACTCACGTCACTCGAACTGCCTAACTAGCCGGGGGTGAATGGGGGTGGGCTGACGTCACTCGGTCGGTGCAGGTTCTGTGCCACCCACTCACGTCACTCGAACTGCCTAACTAGCCGGGGGTGAATGGGGGTGGGCTGACGTCACTCGGTCGGTGCAGGTTCTGTGCCACCCACTCACGTCACTCGAACTGCCTAACTAGCCGGGGGTGAATGGGGATGGGCTGACGTCACTCGGTCGGTGCAGGTTCTGTGCCACCCACTCACGTCACTCGAACTGCCTAACTAGCCGGGGGTGAATGGGGATGGGCTGACGTCACTCGGTCGGTGCAGGTTCTGTGCCACCCACTCACGTCACTCGAACTGCCTAACTAGCCGGGGGTGAATGGGGATGGGCTGACGTCACTCGGTCGGTGCAGGTTCTGTGCCACCCACTCACGTCACTCGAACTGCCTAACTAGCCGGGGGTGAATGGGGATGGGCTGACGTCACTCGGTCGGTGCAGGTTCTGTGCCACCCACTCACGTCACTCGAACTGCCTAACGAGCCGGGGGTGAATGGGGGTGGGCTGACGTCACTCGGTCGGTGCAGGTTCTGTGCCACCCACTCACGTCACTCGAACTGCCTAACTAGCCGGGGGTGAATGGGGGTGGGCTGACGTCACTCGGTCGGTGCAGGTTCTGTGCCACCCACTCACGTCACTCGAACTGCCTAACTAGCCGGGGGTGAATGGGGGTGGGCTGACGTCACTCGGTCGGTGCAGGTTCTGTGCCACCCACTCACGTCACTCGAACTGCCTAACTAGCCGGGGGTGAATGGGGGTGGGCTGACGTCACTCGGTCGGTGCAGGTTCTGTGCCACCCACTCACGTCACTCGAACTGCCTAACTAGCCGGGGGTGAATGGGGGTGGGCTGACGTCACTCGGTCGGTGCAGGTTCTGTGCCACCCACTCACGTCACTCGAACTGCCTAACTAGCCGGGGGTGAATGGGGGTGGGCTGACGTCACTCGGTCGGTGCAGGTTCTGTGCCACCCACTCACGTCACTCGAACTGCCTAACTAGCCGGGGGTGAATGGGGGTGGGCTGACGTCACTCGGTCGGTGCAGGTTCTGTGCCACCCACTCACGTCACTCGAACTGCCTAACTAGCCGGGGGTGAATGGGGGTGGGCTGACGTCACTCGGTCGGTGCAGGTTCTGTGCCACCCACTCACGTCACTCGAACTGCCTAACTAGCCGGGGGTGAATGGGGGTGGGCTGACGTCACCCGGTCAGTGTGACCCACTTACTATCACTCCGTTGGAGTGTATAACTAACCGTGATCAGGTGCGTGGACATCGTGCGCAGGTTTTGTGCGACTCATTCACTCACTATCACTCGGTCGAGATGTATAACTAACCAAGGGTGAATAGGGATAGGTATAGCTAACCGGTGGGTTTTGTTTCGTATCGTAACAAACCACGGGTGTGGAGCAAGGTTACCATGTTATTGTTAAAAAAAAAAACTACACTTCGACTCATTTATTTCTAAGTAATAGGAAAGTCTACTCCGTTCACACTAAACGGTATTCAATATTACTTCGGTCACCGATAAACGATAGAGCCAAAAGGCAGGGTGACTCAGAACGAATGGCGACGGAATACAGCCATTTAAACCAGAGGACCAATGATTTCTGGTCTTCCACAACGCTAGGAACGAATCACGAATGGCTATGTTTATTAAACAAACGTCAGTTAATAACCTTCTACCTCATGACTCTCGCTGACTAACGCAGCATTTAACATTGGATGAACTCCTTGGCATTGCTATGGACGACAAATTTAGATTCCATTCTTCATATTGGTTGTTACCGTGACAACTTGGTTCTCACATTTAAAATATTTAGACACAACCCACTAAACTAATTTGGAAATAGACATGGCAAAATTTATTGGGATAATATGCAAGGCAATGTCACGAGGAGAAAGGAATTATCGAAAAGATTGATAATTTGCTATACAGTACGAAACGGTGGGTTAACAAGTAGATAAATTGCGGATATCGACTATTATACTTAACCGTGAAATCAAAACTTGGTATGAACATACTATTCTAAACTACATCATGATTAGATTTAGATCAGGTAGAAGATAGTCCCAAAAGTCCCTAGTCACGGAGATATTGGGTCCAAACACTTGGATACCAGAAACCAAAATAAAAAATGTAGCAACATATGCTGCAATTTGAATCAATAATAATTATTGAAGATACCACTAATGGTTCAGATAACATTTGGTCTCGCAAGCATTTACTATACAGAACATTCAAGTTTATTATTTATCATTAAGTGGCATTACAAGACGTTTTTGTAAGTGTATAATTCTACATTTCCCTTGCACAGTATGACATCAAACTCCTTAAGAGTACCTAATTCATCATTTCAGCCTATCGCAATCCACTGCTGTCATAGGCAATTACAATAGACAAGTGCGCGCCAAAAATGGCGTGAACTCATGGTTGTTGCCCATAGTCACCACGCTGGGCAGGCGGGTTGGTGACCGACAGAAGAATATGACTATATTATAGTCGTTAGTCTCTTTAACATATTTAAATGAATAAACCGCGAGCACACTCGATGCAGTGTGTCGGGAGTCGGGACAGTACTCACGGCCGCAATGACGTGTTCCTGCCGGCTGGTGGTGCACACGTCGAGCTCGGCGAAGGGCAGCGCGTCCTGGGGCGCCAGCGAGCGCCGCGGGCCGCCCGGGGACAGCGGCGTGCTGCAGCGGGACAGCGCCTCGGGCTGCGGGCAGTCAGTGAGCTTAACTGATATTTACTAAGCAAACCTGCCACAGATTAGTATCGGAGTTAGTTATATTTATTTGTTAGCCGGAGAGAAGTTTAGATATTGTTAATCAATTCGTCGTTACGAACACTTTAACCAGGCCGCTAACGCATCAGTGTCACGACAAGAGTGTAGCGGTAGTCGTGACCCGATACTGCTACCACGATCTTCTGTAAGGTTGAGGTTCTTCCTCAAGACGGTCCGCTCCAAATTTTGAGCAGGACTGTCTGCTGTGCTTTACCTCAGGCCGCCCCGCGCTCACCTGGTAGCAGTGCAGCGAGACGGCGAGGCGCGCGCGCACGTGGTCGGGGCGCAGGCGGACGCGCGGCGCGGCCAGCGCGCACAGCGCGGCCCACAGGCGCGTCCAGGCGTCCTCCGCGAACTGCGCCCCGCGCTCACCTGGTAGCAGTGCAGCGAGACGGCGAGGCGCGCGCGCACGTGGTCGGGGCGCAGGCGGACGCGCGGCGCGGCCAGCGCGCACAGCGCGGCCCACAGGCGCGTCCAGGCGTCCTCCGCGAACTGCGCCCCGCGCTCACCTGGTAGCAGTGCAGCGAGACGGCGAGGCGCGCGCGCACGTGGTCGGGGCGCAGGCGGACGCGCGGCGCGGCCAGCGCGCACAGCGCGGCCCACAGGCGCGTCCAGGCGTCCTCCGCGAACTGCGCCCCGCGCTCACCTGGTAGCAGTGCAGCGAGACGGCGAGGCGCGCGCGCACGTGGTCGGGGCGCAGGCGGACGCGCGGCGCGGCCAGCGCGCACAGCGCGGCCCACAGGCGCGTCCAGGCGTCCTCCGCGAACTGCGCCCCGCGCTCACCTGGTAGCAGTGCAGCGAGACGGCGAGGCGCGCGCGCACGTGGTCGGGGCGCAGGCGGACGCGCGGCGCGGCCAGCGCGCACAGCGCGGCCCACAGGCGCGTCCAGGCGTCCTGCGCGAACTGCGCCCCGCGCTCACCTGGTAGCAGTGCAGCGAGACGGCGAGGCGCGCGCGCACGTGGTCGGGGCGCAGGCGGACGCGCGGCGCGGCCAGCGCGCACAGCGCGGCCCACAGGCGCGTCCAGGCGTCCTCCGCGAACTGCGCCCCGCGCTCACCTGGTAGCAGTGCAGCGAGACGGCGAGGCGCGCGCGCACGTGGTCGGGGCGCAGGCGGACGCGCGGCGCGGCCAGCGCGCACAGCGCGGCCCACAGGCGCGTCCAGGCGTCCTCCGCGAACTGCGCCCCGCGCTCACCTGGTAGCAGTGCAGCGAGACGGCGAGGCGCGCGCGCACGTGGTCGGGGCGCAGGCGGACGCGCGGCGCGGCCAGCGCGCACAGCGCGGCCCACAGGCGCGTCCAGGCGTCCTCCGCGAACTGCGCCCCGCGCTCACCTGGTAGCAGTGCAGCGAGACGGCGAGGCGCGCGCGCACGTGGTCGGGGCGCAGGCGGACGCGCGGCGCGGCCAGCGCGCACAGCGCGGCCCACAGGCGCGTCCAGGCGTCCTGCGCGAACTGCGCCCCGCGCTCACCTGGTAGCAGTGCAGCGAGACGGCGAGGCGCGCGCGCACGTGGTCGGGGCGCAGGCGGACGCGCGGCGCGGCCAGCGCGCACAGCGCGGCCCACAGGCGCGTCCAGGCGTCCTCCGCGAACTGCGCCCCGCGCTCACCTGGTAGCAGTGCAGCGAGACGGCGAGGCGCGCGCGCACGTGGTCGGGGCGCAGGCGGACGCGCGGCGCGGCCAGCGCGCACAGCGCGGCCCACAGGCGCGTCCAGGCGTCCTCCGCGAACTGCGCCCCGCGCTCACCTGGTAGCAGTGCAGCGAGACGGCGAGGCGCGCGCGCACGTGGTCGGGGCGCAGGCGGACGCGCGGCGCGGCCAGCGCGCACAGCGCGGCCCACAGGCGCGTCCAGGCGTCCTCCGCGAACTGCGCCCCGCGCTCACCTGGTAGCAGTGCAGCGAGACGGCGAGGCGCGCGCGCACGTGGTCGGGGCGCAGGCGGACGCGCGGCGCGGCCAGCGCGCACAGCGCGGCCCACAGGCGCGTCCAGGCGTCCTCCGCGAACTGCGCCCCGCGCTCACCTGGTAGCAGTGCAGCGAGACGGCGAGGCGCGCGCGCACGTGGTCGGGGCGCAGGCGGACGCGCGGCGCGGCCAGCGCGCACAGCGCGGCCCACAGGCGCGTCCAGGCGTCCTCCGCGAACTGCGCCCCGCGCTCACCTGGTAGCAGTGCAGCGAGACGGCGAGGCGCGCGCGCACGTGGTCGGGGCGCAGGCGGACGCGCGGCGCGGCCAGCGCGCACAGCGCGGCCCACAGGCGCGTCCAGGCGTCCTCCGCGAACTGCGCCCCGCGCTCACCTGGTAGCAGTGCAGCGAGACGGCGAGGCGCGCGCGCACGTGGTCGGGGCGCAGGCGGACGCGCGGCGCGGCCAGCGCGCACAGCGCGGCCCACAGGCGCGTCCAGGCGTCCTCCGCGAACTGCGCCCCGCGCTCACCTGGTAGCAGTGCAGTGAGACGGCGAGGCGCGCGCGCACGTGGTCGGGGCGCAGGCGGACGCGCGGCGCGGCCAGCGCGCACAGCGCGGCCCACAGGCGCGTCCAGGCGTCCTCCGCGAACTGCGCCCCGCGCTCACCTGGTAGCAGTGCAGCGAGACGGCGAGGCGCGCGCGCACGTGGTCGGGGCGCAGGCGGACGCGCGGCGCGGCCAGCGCGCACAGCGCGGCCCACAGGCGCGTCCAGGCGTCCTCCGCGAACTGCGCCCCGCGCTCACCTGGTAGCAGTGCAGCGAGACGGCGAGGCGCGCGCGCACGTGGTCGGGGCGCAGGCGGACGCGCGGCGCGGCCAGCGCGCACAGCGCGGCCCACAGGCGCGTCCAGGCGTCCTCCGCGAACTGCGCCCCGCGCTCACCTGGTAGCAGTGCAGCGAGACGGCGAGGCGCGCGCGCACGTGGTCGGGGCGCAGGCGGACGCGCGGCGCGGCCAGCGCGCACAGCGCGGCCCACAGGCGCGTCCAGGCGTCCTCCGCGAACTGCGCCCCGCGCTCACCTGGTAGCAGTGCAGCGAGACGGCGAGGCGCGCGCGCACGTGGTCGGGGCGCAGGCGGACGCGCGGCGCGGCCAGCGCGCACAGCGCGGCCCACAGGCGCGTCCAGGCGTCCTCCGCGAACTGCGCCCCGCGCTCACCTGGTAGCAGTGCAGCGAGACGGCGAGGCGCGCGCGCACGTGGTCGGGGCGCAGGCGGACGCGCGGCGCGGCCAGCGCGCACAGCGCGGCCCACAGGCGCGTCCAGGCGTCCTCCGCGAACTGCGCCCCGCGCTCACCTGGTAGCAGTGCAGCGAGACGGCGAGGCGCGCGCGCACGTGGTCGGGGCGCAGGCGGACGCGCGGCGCGGCCAGCGCGCACAGCGCGGCCCACAGGCGCGTCCAGGCGTCCTCCGCGAACTGCGCCCCGCGCTCACCTGGTAGCAGTGCAGCGAGACGGCGAGGCGCGCGCGCACGTGGTCGGGGCGCAGGCGGACGCGCGGCGCGGCCAGCGCGCACAGCGCGGCCCACAGGCGCGTCCAGGCGTCCTCCGCGAACTGCGCCCCGCGCTCACCTGGTAGCAGTGCAGCGAGACGGCGAGGCGCGCGCGCACGTGGTCGGGGCGCAGGCGGACGCGCGGCGCGGCCAGCGCGCACAGCGCGGCCCACAGGCGCGTCCAGGCGTCCTCCGCGAACTGCGCCCCGCGCTCACCTGGTAGCAGTGCAGCGAGACGGCGAGGCGCGCGCGCACGTGGTCGGGGCGCAGGCGGACGCGCGGCGCGGCCAGCGCGCACAGCGCGGCCCACAGGCGCGTCCAGGCGTCCTCCGCGAACTGCGCCACGCGCTGGCGAGGCGCCAGCACCACGGCCGCCGCCGCGCCGCGCCACAGCGCGCACACCGACACGCACAGCCGCGCACCACCCGCCTGTGCCAACCGGACAATACGCACTGTTGTACTACCGTCAGACTCTCATTAAGAACCAAATGAAATTAAAATACAGTCAAACCTGGATAAGCGAGAGTCCAAGGGAGCACAATCTCATTCTCGCTTATAGAGGTTTCTCACTAACCCGAGTTTCTCGCTAATGCAGGTACGTGGGTAGCATTTCTCTCTTATAGGGGTACGCAGCAATAACAAGTCATAGTACTTTATAGAGTCTTTTGATTTTATAATTTTATAATAGGTGGATTCTGGTAAATTAAACTCCCTCTGAATTTCATTTCACGATTTTTCGGATTCAAACGCATTCACTATTTTAAGTTTATCACTTAATGACAGTACTTTAATTTTCCGTTTTGACATGATGGAGAACAGAACTTACCTTCATAATTGATTAACTATAAACTGAGTAAGTCCGACAAACAGGACGGTATACAGGCACACGTGTGTATTCGAAAAAAAATGGAAAGAAAGGGAAATAATGCGATAAAATAACAACGTTATTTAGTTCCACGAAATAGAATAGGTACAATATTGACGAGAAAAAAATACAAAAACAATGGTAGGAAGTTTCACGAAAGTTAAGAATGAGTCATAAAATAGCAGATGTTTAATTTGTAATTTTTTTTTTGTCATTTGTTACTCTCCTAAATAATATGAATAAAGATCGACTGTCACTTATAGAGGTATAGATAAGTAGCAGTCTCACTTACGGAGGTCCATGAGGGAAAAACGACTCTCTCTTACAGAGGTTTCTGTTTCTCGCTAATAGAGGTTTTGGGAGCTTAAAATGACGGGTCCTGGCTATTACTCTCACTTATAGAGTTTTCTCACTAATCCAGTTCTCACTTATCCAGGTTTGACTGTATTTATTTTTCCATAGGTTATGTATTACCTAATTCATTATACATTTTAAAAAAAGATTCTTGGTAGCAAATCCACTACCAATTTCAAAATTGCTACATTTTAACATTAGGTATCATCTTCAAGATATTAGGTAAACTCTAATCTGACAAATTTTGAAGTGAGAGGAAATGACATTTTTTTTTTTTACATCTTTCAAGGTACCAGCTGACAAACTTTCCACCGAGATATAGCCAGCTGGCGTTAATTTTTATTCATAGTAGCATGTAAACTATCACCAGGCAAATTTTTAGTTGAAAGGAAATCATAGAAAAAAAAAATTTTCAAGCAGCCAGCTGACGTATAATCCACCATGTTATAGTCAGCTGACGTTATTTTTCCTTCAAGGTATTAGGTAAACTATAATCCGACAAATTTTAAGGTAGGAGGAAATGACTAAAAAATTTTTTTTTTCTCGATGTTTGGGAGGCTGCCACTGCCCACCCCACCCACGGAGTCGCAGCTGACAAAGACGAAAATTCATAAAAAAAATCCCTTATTCATGTTACGAAGTCTCGATTGAGAGGAAATGATTGACCGAATTTGTACCTGGCTCCCGGGCCATTTATACGAGCTATCCTTGACCGCAACCGAAGCCGGTATAATACAAATATCCGTAACCTAAATATCACATCCACAACTTGCCACTATGACAAATCTAAAATACTAACCTTAACATCAGAGAACTTCAGATGCAAGGTGAAGGGCAGCCAGTTCATCAAGCTTACGGCCGAGGCGGGCAGCGATCGCCGCGTCACCGCGTACGTTGTTCCTATGAGGTACTCCTGCATCACGCGCTGCAGGCCGCCCAGACCGTCGTGTTGGTTCAGGCAGAGCCACGATATTAACTGCACATATTAACATTATATTGCTGCACAATTATTATATTTATTTACTGTGTGGTTACGACAGTATATAAACTACTGAAACGTTTAAGACAAAGTATCGAAAAGCTTTACTCAATCGACAAATTGCTGCGGAGAATCTGAGTCATGCCCAATGGAAACTGCTTGACCTAAAAAATTTTTTTTAACAAAGATAATTTTTACATAATACAAACACACATACACAAACATACACATACACACGCACATACAAATTCATACTCACGCAAGGGTGACTTTAACATTTTATTATATTATTGTTTATATTATTACAATAGTTTTTGGTCAATGTCCTGCTTTGGATACACGTTCAAAGTTGTACAGAAACCGGGGAGCGCACCGCTTTATTCCCACCTAGTATCACAGGGAGAAGGGAGTGGCTGAAAAACAGCGCTGCATGGGACTTTAGTCCTGTGTCAGCTGAAGCTGAGCCATTTCCTATTGCCTATTCATATTAATTTTATATATTGTCAAATTTTAATACGTTTTAATGTATGTTATGTTTTAATGTTTCTTTTATGTGTTTACTTAACGTGTTATTTTAACTTGTATACAGGGTGTATTTGGAACGCATTGAAAAACGAATAGGTATGATAGTGTTGGCTTATCCTGACATGATACAAGTGAAAAAAAAGCGAAAAGAAATTATTTTTTTTTTCCTGTTTTCATCATTTTTTTGGTATAGTCCGGTTTGGGAAAAATAATGAAACAGAAATTTGAAGATAATGCTTTAAAATAATCGTGTTTGGAACAAACTGTCAATGTAATGCAAACCGTTCATACGCGCCATCAGCTGACAGAGGTCAACGGCACGAGGTAAACGTACTCGCCGCCGCGCGCACGTTTAATTTTCGTTCCGCCGCCTCCCGCGACCCGCGCGGCTCGCGGTCAACGACTACTCGTCACAATGTGTATGATACATTGCTGCCTCACATAATACATAAGTCCTAAAATGTTCTTAAAAAAACGTTTCTGGGATAAATGGTTATATGCATTATATAGTATATAAATAGTATATTACGTGGTTTAAATCTTACAAAGCGTTCCAAATACACCCAGTATATGTGGCAATAAATTCATTTTATTATATAAAAAAAAAAGAATATAGCCACCCCCTCTCTTCCCGTGGGTGACAGTAAGAGGCGACTAAGGGATAACACAGTTCCACTACCATGTTGGAACTTAGAAGGCCCACCGACACGGCGGGATAGCCATCGAACTGCTGGCTTTGAAATACACAGGCCAAAGACGGGCAGCAGCGTCTTCGGTGCGACGGCGCCAGCCCTGCGGTCACCAACCCGCCTGCCCAACCGGGTGACTATGGGCAAAACACAAGAGTTCGCGCCATAATGTTTGGCGCGAACTTGGGGAGGCCTATGTCCACCAGTGGACTGCGGTAGGCCTATGTCCACCAGTGGACTGCGGTAGGCTAAGGTGATTAAGATTAAAAGTTTGCCGATATATTTAAATGTGCTTATTTTATGGAGACTGGATGAGGATTGCGGAAAACCGTGATATTTGGCTTGAACTTCGGGAGGCATATGTCAAGGAGTGGACTACGATAATCTGGAGAGAGAGAATGTAAGTGCGTATCTAAAAACACTCTACTATTTTTAAGAATTCGCAATTTATAGAAAACCTGAAAGAATTACCTCTTCAGCCAAATCCGTATTCCCATCGTGCTGAACAAGATAATGCATAATTCCCAATTTATTCTCAATCGACGTATCGCTCTTAAAGGTGGACGCCAGATCCTTCTCCGTCACATTCATAGTAAGCACATCCAGGGTATTGAGGTCGACCATGGCGTGGGCTCCCCATCCCAGCAGTGGCGCTAAGCTCGGCCCACTCTCACTAGGTTCCATGGGAATGACGATATGGCAGCAAGGCTCGTGGTGCGGACTGATGTCAATGAGGTGTGTGAATAACATCGGTATATTGACTAGCAATTGGTTGTCTGAAAAGCAAGAATCATTATAGTTAACAGTTAAGCGAGAATTTACATACCACACCAGTAATGTAGTACAATCTACTAGCAAAAAAAATGTGAACTTTTGATCATCGAATAGATTTTTCTAAATTCGGCTCATAAGAGAAGTACCATAAGTAAACACAAAAATCACACAGCAAGAGACTGGACCAAAGAAAAAGTTTATACCTCAAGATCAACTTAACATTATCTCCCAAAATAGATAGATTATCAAACTAAAATAACTTTAAAATAACTTACCATCATACAACGTGTAGGAAGGTCGTAAGGATTTGGCGAGCGACCACGGCAGGTCCGGCACCACGCTGTGTATGACACAACCATGATGGAGCAGTGTCACGGAATATGCGAAGTTAACACCTGAATCTTTTAAATCCACATCATCCAGGACCAAGGAACTCGTTGAATCGTCTAAAGGCTGAAATAAGGTAATAAAAAGTTAGTTCGATAATGTAATAAAATTGTAAGCTGTAATTGCACTGTTGGATTTTTCTATTCATTGATGTTAACAAGAGCTTTAAAACACACTCAATTATGAATATTATACCAATAAACAACTAAGCAACATTTCTTTCTAAAGATAATTCCAAATTCGTGAACTTGTCCAATTTGAAGAATGAGAAGGTACTTAAAGAAAAATCAAACTTATAGATAGAGTAATCGACGTTTTATTCTTGCATTAAATATCTTTAGCAGCATTGAAAAAGATTGTTTATTATGCGTAAAATATATACCTAACATTTTAAGGGAAAACTCCCTCTCAGCGGTCCATGATATCCATAAATGAATTAGGGGCTGTCTCCACGAGCGAGCGTATCGCCGGCGATAGTATCGTCGTGCCACCTATTTCTATACACTCTCTATGGAGCCGTCTCCGCTCGTGGCGACAGCCCCTTAGGCAATAAAGTGTGAAAATTCCAATTACATGCTTCTCTTAACTTTTTACCTTATAAAGGTAGTGATGACAGACACACAGTAAACCGCGCTGATCACACACTATATACAAATCCAAGCTGCAATCGTGCACACGCAGCGGTATAGGGTCGTCTTCGTAGGAACCGCAAGCTGCTGCGGCGCCGTGCGCTCCCGGTACATGCGGCAAGCTGAGAGGTATATTGAGCTGAAACAAATATTAAATAATGTTTACATCTCTCATGTTCGGTAAGTAGGTTCTTATTACCTCCAAATGGGGCTTGTATGTGACTAATTAGCGCTTTAGGGTAATAATGTAGCTCGAAACGCCCTAGGGTGGTAAGTAATTTAAAAAAAAAGGTGAGTGTGCGATTCACACACGATAGAAGTGAAACTTCAGTAAATCGACAAAAGAATTAGATTAATATATATAGCATAGACCAATCGAGTGGAAGAGAGACAGATGCAGCGCAAGCGTACAATGAGCGTAACGCTACAATGAGCGTAACGCTATTATGAGCGTAACGCTACAACATACTGGCAATAGACATCATGCATTCAGCCCAATGACCAAAGAGGTCGCTTTGCTATTCAGCCTTGTCTTCGTGTGAGTATAATAGTCATCAATTTTAAATATCGAACGGCGAAGTTCAATTTCGATCTCGATAAAAAAAAATTAATGTTTTATTCTTGTAATGCCGGTTTTTTTTCTACTTACCTCACAATCGCGATGTAAAGCAGGATAGTTAGCTCGGGTGTAAGCACCCTCGAACTATACTACTATTACGCTTCAGCCTGTAATATCCCACTGCTGGGCATAGGCCTCTTTCCCCACGCAGGAGAAGGATCAGAGCTTAATCCACCACGCTGCTCCAATGCGGGTTGGCGGACATATTCCCTACTATGAGTAACGATAGCTATCAGGTGTACACGATAACAACCGGGACCGGCGGCTTGTGAGGAGACCCACAAGGACTGCACAAACACCCAGACCACGGCAAACATCTGTATGGACAATACAAATGTTGTCGTGTGCGGGGATCGAACAAGCCAATAATGTTTACTGTACAGTAAACAACTTATAAAGTGTTTGTAACTTAAAGATTTTATTTGTGTAATAATGTCTCCCACAGCTGGATCTATTAATCTGTTAAGGAACAGAATTTGAGCTTAATCTATCACGCCGCTTCATTTAGGATTATGATTATGAATAAATTTTTATCCTAAAAATGTGATCCTTTGATGAGATGTTAGTTTTCAATGCCGATTACTACGAGATGAAATGAAATGACTGATAATAATTCGACCACAACTACTATTAGCTCAGAATAATTCATGACCTTTCGTTGACATTACCATTGCGATCCACGTGTCGTGTTCACAGGGACGTCTAAACTGATCTCAGCATTTGAATTTTGAATTATTAAAATTGTAATACACTAGATATTCATTTTATTATATTCGATGGCGTAAAGCCATCTTTTCCCAAAGAAGTTATAATAAAACATTTCATAATAATTACTAATCACGGTAGAGAGAATATTCGCCAACCAGTAGTGAAGCAGCAATTTTCTAATACAACTAGAGTGACAAATAAATATACGTCCACCTGATGGTATGCGGATACTGTAGCCTATAGACTCCTGCAACGCCAAGAGAATTACCAGCGCCTCGCCGACCCTACGGCTGACCCTCTCCAGGAGCCCCAGGCTACATACTCTACTACTAGACAGCTACTCTAGCTGCAATAGGGCTGTTCTAAATTTTAAACACGATATATCCTACGCTACGCTATGCTTCAGCCTGTAATATCCTCCCACTGCTGAGGCATAGGCCTCTTTCCCCATGTAGGAGAAGGATCAGAGCTTAATATACCACGATGCTCCAATGCGGGTTGGCGGATAGATATATCCTGCTGAGCCCTATTTAAATAAGAGTATCAAGGCTTAAGCTCCTACTCTTCACCTATTTGGAAAAAAGGGCATTCACTCAGTAGTTTTAGAAGCTGATTCAATAATTCATAAGTCTGGTATATAATGGTCAGTAGCACTAAAGACTAAAAACATAAATTGTAACGGCGAGGTCAATGGAAATCGCAGGTGAACTCATCCAAATGCCATAATCTAACGAAGCAAATGGACCGTCGTCGACGCATCGCAAATCATGCATTACCAATTTTAATTTTGCATCAAGGATGAACTAAATTTATTTATCTTTAATGTTTATTTATAAATATTATTTAACCAATTTTTTCACAATGGAAATTTTAGAATTAAAATTTAATTCTCTGGTATATTTCTTGAAATAATAATTATTTTCCTTAAATATTAAAACAATACCTAGGTCCTAAACTAGTTTGTTACGATTGTTTCGAAATTTTTTAATTAAAAACGCATTTAAAAAAAAATCCATCATTGACAGAATATTTAAATAAGTAATTTCAATTGAAACCTTATTACGGCATCAGACATACAGTACAGTTATACAATTATAGTGTAAACTACATTCGTTCAGGGTGAAACTTAATCTTTTTACGACGATGGTCACTCAAATTATAGAACATTGTTTGATTATTTTATTGTTATTTATTGTTATACATAAATATCTCCGCTTCAGCCTGTAATATCCCAGTATGTCCATATAGGCCTCTTTCCCTATGTAAGAGAAGGATCAGAGCTTAATCCACCACGCTGCTCCAATGCGGGTTGGCTGATATATTCCCTACTATGAGTAACGATCGCTATCAGGTGTACATGATAACAACCGGGACCGACGGCTTAACGTGCTCTCCGAGGTACGGTGGGGTGACCTACTGCTCGGTTGTATAGACACGTACCTAATTGAAATTGTTACTCGTGGTAAGGAAAATATCGGTGGTATCGGTATATATAAGTGGTAGATAAGCTTCGACCCTTTTCCTACATAGAGAACGAGGCATTTAGAGGAGACGAGTTACAAAGACAGTAGTGTCAGTCTCTAACTGAATCAATGAATCAAAAAACCAAAAAGATTTTTTTTAATAAATAATTTATACAAACTTTTTTTAATATTTGAAATATTTATTTAGTCTGTGAAATCTTTCTTAAAAACCACTTCGTTTGTCAGACAGCTTATTCAAATTTAAATTTGCAATAACAGCTTTTTGCGACATGACCTTTTTGTTCAGTAAATTTTCCTTCGTTGAGGAACCTACACTTTTGTAAAAAAATAAAAAACTAACAAACAATTGCCTGTTTTGTAAAACGTGACAGAGACCATACACAACTTATTTCTGGATAATGGCATCCTATTTGTCTCTCAGACGCCATACATCATTATACATCACCATACATGTGAACGACATGAGGTAGAGACTTGACGTACACTTTGTAAACAATACAAATGTATTCCGTCTGCTACCAATACAAAATATATCAGTTATCAGTGTATTTGTACTATATAAAATGAAAAAAAAAAAAAAAAACAATATTTTTTGTGAGTTTTGATTCATACGTGATAAATACAGTTTCTGTTTTTCGTGATAAACAACATCCATAGTTTAGCAAGCTTTATATAGTAGTTAGTAATAAGTTTGCCTTATTTTGCATTTATTGCTAAGTTTATTTTAAACCCAATTGTTTTATAAATAATTTTTATATCTTGTGCAAAAAAGTACCTATATATAAAAATGTAATCTTACACAAAAGCCTAAGCCTAGTCTTATTGCTGCATTTTAGAAAGGTTTATTGAATTGACGATGTGACGTAATGACTATTGCGCTGGCCTTGGGTTCGTTTCCCGCCCATGACAAACATTTTTGCTATCGGTCACAAGATATTTGTTGTGGGTCCACAGGGAGTTAATCCTATTGGGAGCCTATGAGTATGAGGCGTTTATTAATTTATTCATTTATTATATGAATACCTACGGCATAAAATGTAAATCTTATAACTAGTTTAGACATTTAGGTGTAACATTTTGGGCGCTTCAATTTTTTTTTTATTATAAAAACATTTTTGTCATAAATATATGTACATACCACAGTCTCATGAGGCAGATCAGCGTGAAACTGCAAAGCGGAGAGAGTCGGCGTCAGCTCTGAGGGAGACTTAACCTCCTCGCCCTCGGCGAAACTTTGAGTGGGTGCTCGATAGTGGATGTAGAAAAGAACCTATGGATAAAAATATTAGTTATGAGCCCTACTAATACACAGATAATCGTCATCAGTCTTCAATCGCCTAATTTTTGTGAAATATACTAGCTGTGCCCCGCGGTTTCACCCGCGATCATTTGATAAAAAAAGGTAGTAAAATATTATATAGCCTTGCTCGGTAAATGAGCTATCAAACACAAAAATAATTTTTAAATTAGAACCAGTAGTTTCTGAAATTAACGCGTTCAAACAAACACTCTTTAGCTTTATAATATTAGCATAGATAAATTTTTGTTTATTTAGGAGAATTCTTTTGTTTCTTAAGGTTGAATTAATCATAAACTTATATTGCTATTGTACAATTATTTAACAATGAAAAACAATTAGAAATTATATCTAACCCAAAACATGTAACATTGAAGAATTATATGTGCTCAAATTTTATTTAAGAGAACCATTATGATAATATTTTTACTATGTAAGTGCCACATATACATATGTACCTATATCATTTAAACAGATGGCAAAGTATCTGTATAGTTTGTCAGCATAATTTGCAATGAATGTCATACCAGACACATTAAGTACACATTAATCCTTAAATTAATGCATTTCTTAAAATTAGTAACGGCTCAAGCTAACCTCTCGTTACGCAGCTCGTACACTTTACGTAACGGGACAATGAGCGTAACGCTACAATGAGTACCTTTTCGTGCATGCCGCCGGCGTTCATTGATATATTAGACGTTGTCACGTCAAAAATTTTTGTTATCAGAGATGTTTAGAAACTCTTAAACTGAATACAGTAGAAGATACAATAGAAATAAATTATGTTCATTTTTGCAAAATAATTTCTACACGAAAAATTTTTTAAATCGTTACATAATCAAAAGAATGTAGTTCAAGGTCTTTATGTAACGTAACATTTACTTATGATTCATATTGTACTTTTAATTTAATTTTACTGTTATAACATCTCATTAACATAAATACATTATTGTACAAAGATACGAAAGCGCTTTAGTCTACTAAAATAAAGCAATTTTTTAATTGATGTAGTTTCCTAACTCATATAGAATTGTTTAGAAGTGTTAATTTTTTAAAAGTCGTAGATATTGATTTTAAAATTGGTATCTAGTGAATGTTATAAAAATTTAACCAATTTACTTTTGAACTTTAACTTCTTTTGATTTAATGACACTTAAGTGCTGGCACGATACCAGGGACTAAATAATAATATTTGTTAAATTACAAGAGGTCTATTATTTTCTTTTTATTTAAAGAGTTAAAATGTTTGTTATGATAAACATTACAAAAATTTAACTTACTTTAATAATATTTGACTAATAGAAACTTAATTAATTGACGAATTATCATAATAATGTTATTAACATATCTCATTATTGATTCCCAAGGAGGGTTGATGTCAGGCAGGCGGCCGGTCGTAAAAAATAATATTATGCCAAATCACTTACAACATGAGTCTGAGGAAGAGAAGAACATGTTGTGCCGATCCTATATAAATAGGATAAGGGCAGGGAGATGATGAGAAACTTAATTAGTCATGAGTACTTTAGGCTATTTAACCTCTAATAATTACCTATAAAAGCAATATAGTAATTATATAATATAATAAATCAGATGAAATTACAATGAATAGTAATTTATATACCACTAGCTGACCCGGCGAACTTCGTATCGCCTAACAGTTGATTTTTTAATTACCTATTATTTTTGAAATACTTATCCTTCCCAGAACCCCTCCACTAACACTTAAACTTTATGATATGGTATTAAAGTTCAAATTGACTTTTAAGTATTATTACGAATCTTTTGTATGGAAATATAGAAAAGTGTTGTATTAGACTTTTTCAGACAATTTTTAAAATTTTTCTCTCCGTAAGAACAATCCTCCCACTTCAAGGAATATTATAAAAAAAGAATTAGCGAAATCGGTTCAGCTGCTCTCGAGATTTGCGCTTAGCAACAGATTCAGCGATTCATTTTTATATATATAGAGATTACCACTAAATAAGATATATAAGAACTATTTCTACTGCTAGAATATATTAAAACTCTACCTGATTAGCACAGTCCCATTGCGCCCATGAAAATACATTGACTATTGTCTCCGGATCAGTGTAAACCCCATCAAATCCCCATTTTTCCGTCCCATCATCACATTCATTTAAGAACAGAGGTGAGCGATAGATTTTAATACCTGAAAATATTATAAAATTAATTATATTTAGTTCAACTAATACTAAGATTAGTTATTAAATCTGATTATAAATATACATACATTCCAAATGCTTAAAAAGCAAAAATCTATCATTCCTTATTCCAGGACTGTATTTATTACTTTTTCCGTAAACAAATTGCAACATAATCTGTTTTGTAGAAGCTTCTTCCACTGCTTCTGGGATACCTATTTTATCAGGCAACAGAGAGACAATGTAGGGATGATATAAAGCCTCCTTAGACTCATCTGTAGCTAATATTTTTTCAACATATACGAGTAAGCTGTGAGTGGAATTGACTGAAGCTTGAATTATATTGAGTTTTTTCTCAAAAGTATACAACGTAGATAGAGATTTCGTTTTATTTGAGTATACACCAATATTCATTACATCGCTACTATTAACCGTCGAAACCCAGGTTAAAATTTGAGAACCGTCTTGCTCTTGACCAACTAGCCGCCACTCTCGAGCTGTGACTTCTGCAAATAATTTATATATAAAAAAATAACCAAAGCTATCATGTTCAAAAGAAAACACAAACTGTATGTTACCATCGTCACTGTTTGCTTGCAGTATTCCGCAAAGTTTTACAGCAATATTATGCACTGCCATTTTTGAATTGATAACGATTGAACCTGTTTTTATTCCATTACTAATATATATTACAAGTGTAAAGCGTTATCAACATATGAATAGTTCACGATATTATTTATTGACTTTTCTCACCCAAATCACATCAGCTGGGCGCCAGCTGTATAGCGTAGTGAAGCTAGTTATAGCAATTATGACAACATTAGTGAAATATTCTGTAGCGCTAGTGTTCAAGTTAACCAATAAGAGTCGATTATTTGAAATAACGTTCCATTTTTATTTATTACTAACAAAGTGAAACAGTTCTACTTTAATGAAAAAAAAGAAGAAATATAAGTATTTTAAAGGAATAATGATATAATTAAAAACTTAATGACGATAAGAGTAATTTTGTCAATTATGTGTGCATAAATTATAAATAAATTGCATTAACATAATATTTAATGTATTTTATTATGTTAAATGACGTATATTAATGACAGTATTTCAAATTCGAATAATATATTATGATAAATAATTAATTTACCAAAAAAAAATCTGCAGTAAATGGAACGTCATTACTAATGACATTTCGTTTTAAGAAGAAACAAACGTGAAGTTATCCGTTTGTCTGCTTGCTGAGCACCGATGTTTTACCGCGACATTTTCGCGCGGAAAGCCGGGCGTTATTGAGCCGTGGAAAGCTAAAAGTTAGCATGTAAAATAAGTAAATTACTTTCTTCATAAGATTTTTGTGAACACTTAATGTTAAACTTGTGTAAGTGCTATAATAAGACTTTAAATATAGTGTAATTGTGCTATACGTTTGGACTTAATATCTGGTATACGAGGAAATTTTGTTCTGTACAATTTGGATTAATTTGTGAATGATCAGGTAAGTTTTTAGTTTAGTTTTATCTTCTTGAGGATATAATATATCTAATATTATAATGAAATTTTTCAACAATATCTTCATTTTGTCTATAATTAGGTTAAAAATTTCATTAAGCCGATAAGCACAGGCAGTTATGACTTCAACGGTTGTAGCTTATGTTACTCTTTAAAACGTTTAACTCGACATTTTAAGTATAAATTGGCCTAAAACGATCATACTAGATTAAGAATGTGCTATTTTTAACGATTTCCAAAAGTGGTTGGGCTGAGAAACCCAAGCTAGCGACGTGTCTAATGGCGCTGACGGGAGGATTTCGCGCGCGATTGTGACGGATTCGTGGCATTTTTTAGTCCAGCTGATTCATTATTTTTAGCATTTATACGCCTTTTAACGATATATTACGTATTCTACTGATTATATAACGAAAAAATAATGCCGTTTATTAAGTATTTCGGTCTCAAAATGTGACATGAAAAAATTTCTCCCGCCAAACAGTAGGGGGCACGCTGACTGTATTTTGATAAAAAAATGATACTTTTACATTAGTATTGGTCAATTTATAATTTCGACGTTGCTTATAGACGATGCTAGTTATCTTTAGTGGATCATTTTTTTAGAATTACGTCCTCTATCACGGTTGTCAATTGACATAACCCTATTTGCGGTTTGATCATGACATGCGGTAATTTAGACCATTAGTTCTATATTTTAATTTTATTTTCACACGTTTTAGAACTCATATTCATCATTGTTATTGTTATAGACAGCGGAAGCTGTTCCAGGTTATCTACGACCCTCAACATGGCGCAAGCAGGGTATGTAAAGGTGATTAGACACAGCCACTTATTAACCAGCCTTCACTATGCTAACTCATTATAAAAATTCTTTCAGTCCCTCCTGTGAGTCCAGTGAGAAGAGGTCTGGCCTGAAGAGAAAGAGAAATTCAACTGACGATGAGGTAAGGTGTTGAACAACAATAACTTTAAACCATAAGCTTTTGTAAACATTATTCATTAATTCATACATTTCTGTAGGTAGAGAATCAGCCACCTGAGAAAATAACAACAAGGGATGATGATCTTAATGACCAGCCAGGACACAATGTTGTGGTAGAGTCATCATCATGCTCAAGTGATGACGAAAGTAACGAGCAACCCAGGAGTGTTTTCACAGACATAGATTATAATGCTGATAGTTTCTTAAGCCCACCGAGTATACCTGAACTACCTAACTGTGTGTTAAGCCCCTTAGAAAATGTAGCGAGGGGTGACTGCACACCACATTCTAACAAGAGGCCAAGGTAATTAGCGACATGACAATTAAAATTCCATTATCATACAGTATATTCATTGCATGTATGTTTATTGATAATATTTTCAGCACAAGTAAACCCATTTGCCCTTCACCACCGAAACGCAAGTGTCCCCTGCCTGGATTATCCTGGGCAGACCCTACAGATGTGTGGAGAAGTATGTGCGAGTGTGATGCCAAGTCCAGCATGAAGAAAAACCCCAATATGTTTGACCATCATCCTAAACTACAGCCAAGGATGAGGTCTATCCTACTGGATTGGCTGAATGAGGTAAGAATTGCAAAAAAATATTTCTAGCATTCATTTATATCATTATATCATTGACATATAACATCTCGTAATGTAATTAAAAAATTTAGGTAATTATGATATGCGAACATGCAAATTTTACTATTATCATATATTTATAGACCTCCGGGTTGCATTTGATTTTTTTTTTTCTTCTGACCTTGGGATATATAGGTCAAAATATCAGTCATAATAATTGCGCCGTTTAGTTTATCTTTTAACAAAAACTGTACTAAAATATTGATAACACGTTTTTTTTTTTACATTTCTGTCTTATTTTTTCATGCTGCATTTCAGGTTTAGTGGTAAGTTGTCTGTGATTTATTATTTCACATTATGTATATTGATGAAATGATCTTAGCTATTGTTACATGATATCATCAGTTTTTTGTATTATATAGGGTACTGTTTTGGGGGCATTAACCCCTTTCTTTCGTCGTTCGTTGACCCCTTGCAGAACCAACGCGTTTTATACATTATCGTTATGCTACTTTTTGTTTTTTTTTTTATCATTTTTTAATCTATTCTCGTGACTATCTTTTGATTAGTTTCGATTGAGGTTCACTCATATTAATATTAATTCAATTTAAATTATAAATACGTGTACGCGAATGCTGCATTAACGGCGGAGTTTGTGCAAATATTTAACGTTTTTCTTTTAATTAACACGATCAAATTACAAAGACAATAGTTTTTTTTTTTAATATTCGTAATAATACCTACTTAAATCATAGTCAATTTAATAGCGAAAAAAGCATACATGAAACAAAATCTTATACAAAAGCACAAAATTTACAATTACACTGTTATATACTTAAACACCACGCGGACTTATATAACCTTTACCTTTTTTCTATTGACCTGTCGGTTCTTGCCAAACGTTTAAACATTAATAAGGTTTTTTTTTAAATCTTAGATTTTTTAAATCTTGGCAATAATTGCCAAAGAACGACAAGTGTATACGTTCGCGATATCATTACGTATAAGTTTTTCATTGAAACAGCTGCTGCGAATTAAAACTATTACGTAAAGAGGTTCATTACAAAAACATTAGATTTTCCTTGTAAAAAAAAAAAACAAATGCTTCAGTCTAGGAGCTATATAGACTAGATGACGTAGCTTACGCAAAGTTCGTGTTGATACGTATATAAAATAAATAAGACACCTCTCTCGAATTAGATAAAAACTTTTTTTTATATATATAAACTAGGTCTGTAAACAACCGTACGGCTCACCTGCTGGTAAGCGATTACCGTAGCCTATAGACGTCTGCAACACCAGAAGCATTGCAAGCGCGTTGCCGACCCTATCCCCAATTCCCAAGAGCTCTGGTCACCTTACAAACAGGAACACAACACTACTTGCACAGTATTATTTAGCTGTGGTCTTCTGTAAGGTCGAGGTACTACCCCAGTCGAGCTGCTCCATATTTTGATCAGGAAATTCCTTGCTGTGCCCTACCTCAGTTAAAACATAATTGTATGCATTCAAATAACAATGCTATAAGTTCTCTGGAAGAGAAACCTAAGACCGCCATTTGTATGTACCTACATGTTTTGTTTTTCTTATTTTTTTTTTTGCCTGAACACTAAAGTATATTCATTTGGTTTATAACAGTCGATATTTAAAATGTAGGTCCTAAAACTCCTAAACGTAAATATATAAGTACAGTACGCTAAAGCGATCTTATTGCTATTAGCGATCCACTAACGATGGTGGCTACATTGTTGTAAACTAGAAAGCTAAAGTTCATTTTATACATAACATATTAATGAACTTACTTCACAAATGAATAGTTTTAAGTTATACATTCTTAGATTGAGTGCTTAATACTTTGAAACAGTCGTAAGGAATTTTCTATCGTCAATAAAAGACTTTGTTGCATCAATTTGAATGATTTCTATGATACCATAATCAACTTATTTTTTAATTTAGTGACCTCAAACACAACTAGCCCTTTAGTTTGTGTAGTTAACCACGACAACCATCCATCTGAGTTTGTGTGGATGTGTATTTTAATTATTATATCATTACAAAAATCGGATGATAATTTCCGATGAGTACATCGATTATAACAACAAATGACAAACTTTTAAAAAATTAAAAATATAAATTCGCGCATCTTAAGTCTAGGCCAATTATTAATGCGAAAGATAGGATTTCTAACTTTTTCACATAAAATTACTGAACCGATTGTAATTCTATTTTAGACGTAGATATCCGCAGAGCAAGATTGACACAACTTTTTTTATAATGAAACAACTTTTTCTGAGGTCCTCCCGTGACCATGGTCGTTGTAAAGTATCCGAAACGTCGGGCATCTACTTGTAAAAAAAGACTTAATAAATCGTATTTTTTTTTTATTTTGTTTCACATATACATATACATTATACATACATAGTACATATATTAATGTTAGTATTACAATAAAAGTTAATAAAATAAAAATATTAGTATTGCAATAAAATACGAAAAAGTTGTTTAAATATAAATAAGTGAAATTCGCGTAAAAAGAAACAGAACAGAAGAAACAGAACTTTCTTTTATTTCTTCCAAAATATAAGAAGTTACACGGGAAAAACGCGATGCGCATTTAGTACTAGTAGGAATAGTGATTTATAAATCCTTGTTACAATAGGTACTGATTCTATAGAAGTTTATAATAAAGAAGATATTCATTCTGATAGATAGGATATTGATAAAGTGAGTTCCGCGAAACACTTCTGTAATTGAATCATTAGATAGGTCGAGTTTGAATGCTATACCCAAGTTATGCACATAAAACTTGTAGCTTTGCGCGGTTTCACCCGTATTTATTAAATTCTTTATTTCACATAATGCGATAAAATATAGTTAATTAATGTTAATTGATATTTTAATTTGTAAATGTTATGTTACTGTAATGTTACTCGAAAGTTACAGTTGAGCACGAAAAAAAATCTGAGTTTATCATTTCCTTTATTCGCTGTGTTTAATTAATTTGTTAACTAAACTAAAATTTATACAAAACTGGTTGATTTACGTTTACAAAGTATTTAGAATCACAACGCTAAGAGAAGAGTTATATTTCTGTAAATAATAATTTGTACATACCTATATTACCTATACTAGCCCGTTGGCGAAGTTTGTAAACCTTTTTTTAACGTGGGGAAAATCCTCATTGACACCCTCGGGTGCGGGGGTACCGGAGTAGTGTGTCAGACTCTTACTGCCTAAAAACCATCCACGTGTGAGCAGACCTCTGCCGTGGGGCGAGATGAGGTCGCGCTAGGATGCACCACCCCGCCCCGGGAAGGTATAACCCTGCTGTAGCCCTGGGCAGCTCTGGGCGTTGTGGCGATTCCTATCACGATTCTACTTAGATGTAGTATAGGTACATATAATGTTGATGATGTAAGGTCGAGGTACTACCCCAGTCGGGCTGCTCCATTTTTTGAGCAGGAAATTTCCTGCTGTGCCCTACCTCAGTTGAGTATATGTTAAAATGTTTATTTGTTTACTAGTTGAAACGACGAATATCATACTTACTTCTTACTTCTATCACGGGCTATTACGGCAGCTCGACGACTGATGCGCCTATTCTGCCTGGGTGGCCGGCTGAGGACACTACTCCTGCCAGCCCAGCTCCTTCAGGAAGCCTAGCAGACCCTTGACGTTGCCGACGACTTCCTGGAGCGACCTCGTATTCCCGAGGTGTCGTGCCCTGTAGTTCGCCACACCAACGCACTCCAGCAGAATGTGTGCAGCCGTTTCTTCCGCCTCCATGCACGCTCTACATAGAGGACTGTCTGTAACACCCATATTATACAGATGTTTATTAAACAAGGCATGTCCAGTGAGAGCCCCTACCAGTAGTCGGAGCTGAGTTCTCCCATACCCGCGGAGTTTGCGGGATAGTCTGGGGTCGATCCTCGGGAGAACTTCTCTTGTCTGCCTGCAGGTACCTAGGTTTGTCCAATATTTTTGGTGCATTACCTTGGTGTTGTGTCGCAGCCGGTCGCGCAGCCAACCGAAAGGCAGGGGCAGAATCGGTTCAGGTCCATAGACCTTCAGCTCCGATCCCTCTCTCGCCAGTCTATCGGCCGCGTCGTTACCTCTCGATCCACTGTGACCCTTTATCCATTGAAGGGTGACGTTGTTTGTTTCGCTTACCTTCGTCAGAGCTCGATGGCATTCATATATTAGCCCTGATGTCATAACACTGCTCTGCAGGGCTTGCAGGACCGATTTGCTATCAGACAGTATACGGATTGGAAAGCCCTTTACCTCTCTGGAGCTGATCGCCGCTGTTGCCATTATGATTCCCATACATTCCGCCTGGAAGACGGTATTATCATACCGTCATGTGTTTTTTGTTCCTTGTCTTGACAATCAGGAACACAACAAAAAAAGCATCCAAATTGGTGCAGTTGTTCGAAAATTATGTGCGTACATACATACATCGCGATCGGAGCGATTCATTTTGTTACGTATAGGAATTATAGATTTAAAGATAAATTAATATTGTTGTTTTTTGGACTTTAGGGTTTGAGTCAATTTGTTGACGACTGTAAAATATTTGACGTCGTTGAGTTGAGGACTTACGTCTAACAGTTGGAATAATTTTAACGAATCTTTATCACATTTTCCTGGAAACATTATGAAGTTATATTACGTCATCAGTAGAGATGTAAATTATATAATAAACCGACTCACTCTAGTAAGATTTGTGAATAATGGATGTACGAAACTTTAAAAGAAGTCGCTTAATGATGATTAAGTTTAATTCTTAGTCAAGTGTATGTACAAAAAATACCTAGCTGGTCAAGCTAAATAAAACTTTAGCCGCTCGAATCTAGTGTAACGAGTAGACACTATGTTAACCTAAATTTTGCAAATTCAATGGAATCACCAAAATTATCATAATTTAACCGCTTAGGAACATTTCAGTTACTAATATACACTTAAATTAAAGTTCTTTTCGAGACATAATGGGGACAATGTGTTTGTGTGTGATTTTTCTATTTTATGCTACGCTCTTATTCTTGTAATTGTTTCTGTGCCGTTCTCCAAATAAAGAAGTAGGTATATCTTATGTATATAAAAAATGTACCTATGTACGCGTGGAACATCAGAACGACGCACAGAATTGGAAAATCCTTCTTAAGTTGTGTTGGTTACTAAAAAGGCAATGTTTGAATAAAATAAATTTTAAAAAAAGCTCGTGTTTCAAGAGAAAAATAATAATATGGCAATACGAATTTTACGCGTTGGCGCAACGGTCACAGTACTGGTTTGTGGTTGTTGCGTTGGCGGTCGCGGGTTCGATCCCCGAACATGACAAACATTTGTATTAGCCATACAGATGTTTGCCGTGATCGGGGTGTTTGTGCAGTCCTTGTGGGTCTCCCCACCGTGCCTCGGAGAGCACGTTAAGCCGTCAGTCCCGGTTGTTATCATGTACCTACACCTGATAGCGATCGTTACTAATAGTAGGAATATATCCGCCAACCCGCATTGGAGCAGAGCGTGGTGGATTAAGCTCTGATCCTTCTCCTACATGGGGAAAGAGGCCTATGTCCAGCAGTGGGATATTACAGACTGAAGCGAATACGAATTTCGGGGGGAAGGGAGGAAGATTGCGTAATACAACGTGTTATAAATCTGGCGTCCTTCCATTTAGGGCCATATAGAGATAGATATATGGAGGAATACAATAGCCGAAATTAAAATGAAAAAAAAATCATTGAAAAGTTATGGGAAAATTAGATCTAAATGACCGATTTAACTGTAAACCTCAGGTTACTCCGTCATTGATACGACACTAGCATATGTAAAGCATTAGGGCAAGTAAGTTGCATATTTAGATTATGATATCGATTCTCGCAGTTCAACGAAAGGACGCCTATTTAAAATCACACTGTACCTATAGTTTTTCTATGTTTAAGAATACAGTGTAACACGCAACTGACGCAGTTTCAGAATCTTTGTCATATTAGCGAAAAAGAAAATGCTATTATAATTATTGTACAAGTAACGCGGTATACAGTAAGGACAGACGACGTTAATTTGTGATTCACACCTCTCCGCAGGCGGCGGGCCTCCGAACTTTGAGATTTAAATAAATTTCGAGCACCTTCGCTCCGCTCGGCTCTACATATAAAACTAGCTGTGTCACGTGGTTTCAAACGCGTTAATTTGAAAAAAAAGTAGCCTATATATAGCCTTTCTCGGTAAATGGGCTATCTAACACTGAAATAAATTTTCAAATCGGACCAGTAGGTACTTCCTGCGATTAGCGCGTTCAATCAAACAAACAAACAAACTCTTCAGCATTATAATATTAGTATAGATATAAATACATAAATATTTAATAACTATAATATTACCGTGGTGTCACTTGAATTTTTTTACTACTCATCTTCCGTTTATACATAACTAGCTTCTGCGCGCGACTTCGTCGGCGTGGACTCCGCTCCTATTGGTCTTAGCGTGATGACACATAGCCTATAGCCTTCCTCGATAAATGGGCTATCTAATACTGAAAGAATTTTTCAAATCGGCCCAGTAATTCCAGAGATTACCGCGTTCAAACAAACAAACAAACAAACTCTTCAGCTTTATATATTAGTATAGATATTACTGGCCCCTCGTAGGTGTGTGATTTTACAGTAAGTATTTGAGACAATTATGGAAGACATTCTTAAAAAATTGTTTAAAACTCCTAAATGTGTTTTAGTGCGTGGTGATTTTAATGTAGCAATGTTAGAATTAGATTAATTAATTTAACTCATATAATTTGACAACCAGATATTGTGAACCAACTCGAGTCACTAAGACTTCTTTTATTTGTATAAAAAACGTATTTAGTAATATTGACGATAAAACTGTTTTATCTTCCAATCACTGCGTTCAATAATTCTCTGCGAAGAATTGAACGTACCTAGACTAATAACTAATACCTAAGCCTTCAAATTAGCCGCGCGGCGGCAGCGCGTCTGCAGCGCTGCTGACGCGCGACGTTGTAAATGTATGTAAATAACAACGCGCGACAGCAGCGCGGCGCCTTCTGTCGGCAATATCAATTTGTCGGCTAATTTGAAGGCGCCCTAACGGTAAAAAAAAATTGTTTTAAGGATATTGTGTCGCAAAAAAATATGTAAAGTAGATATGATGGCCCAGGATCCAGGCGTAGTTTCAGAATTTATTTTTTAAATTAATTTTAGATTAACTCAATAACATTATTAAACTAAAAACTTTAGATATAAATAAAAAATTAAAATTTCGTGAATAGGTCTCTGAAGGTAATAATACTAGAAAAAAATAAGACTAGAAATAGGTTGTTTGCATGGTTGCTAAATCGAAATACATCAAGGATAAAATTATTAATTCTGATGATAAAATTAACTACACATGGAACATAATTAATAGTATCGGTGGGAAACGTAATAAGCAAATTATCCCAATAGAATTAAATATAATGGTCTAAGATCCGAGAAGGTAAATCTTCCCTCATCTGTTAATTAGATGAAACAATTTTTTATAGGCTTATTTAAATATTGTGAATTTATAAAAACAACCTCTGCCACCATAAGCCTGCTGCAATTTTTTTTTTTTTTTTTAGCTTTTCCCTCTCATGTTAATTACATGTAGTAAGCTAAAACCGTTAATATTTTACATTATATACCTGACTGTAGTAGGCAGCCATCCCTATGATTGCTACACTTACCTGCAGCCAGGTCAGTAACCTCAGTCAGAGTAACCTGGCTGCAGGTAAGTATAGCAATCATAGAGATGGGTGCCTACGATAGTCAGGTATATAATGTAAAATATTGACGGTTTTAGCTTACTACATGTAATTAACATGAGAGGGAAAAGATTTTTTAGAGTAAAAAAAAATTTTTTTTTTATGTATTATTATTTGCAGCAGGCTTATGGTGGCAGAGGTTGTTTTTATAAATTCACAATATTGAAATCAGCCTATAAAAAATTGTTTCATCTTATTAACAGATGAGGGAAGATTTTGTTATATTCCGGATCTTAGACCATAAATAATGCTATTATAAATTGCGATGAAAAGCTAGCTACCTTCCTTGAAGTATTTTTCGATAAAATACCCATTGATTTAACTTAACGACTGAATTCATCTTGATCATCTTCAACAAATTCTACTCATTATTTTGCAAAAAAGGCTATTGGCGGTATATATGATCTTGGAGCTTGAGTCTCTCTCCGGGATGCTTTTCACAATTTGTCACAATATACCTATTTATAACAATATTATGTATATTCACAAGAATATCGCTTGTTTTGATATAAATAGTAATAATTGCAGTGTAATGTGTAAACACGAGAAGGAATAACAAAATTGTAACTTCCAAGATTCCGACTGCGCAAAGTAAACGTCTCCTTTTTGGGTTATGGTATTCACATGTATAATAACTAGCGACCCGCCCCGGCTTCGCACTGTTGCAACCCTGAAACTAAATACTATCTACAATTAAAGATACGTTAGAAACCTCTAAAATTACCAGTGTTCCTCTACTATAATATGCATGTATCATACATAAAAACCTTTCTCTTGAATCACTCTATCTACTAAAGAAAACCGCATCAAAATCCGTTGCGTAGTTTTAAAAATTTAAGCATACATACAGACAGACAGACAGCGGGAAGCGACTGTTTTATAATAATATGTAGTATACGATATTGAAATTATTTGAGAATTGAACTTTATATTAAAAAGTAATTAATACTTAGTTAACCAACCCGCATTGGAGCAGCGTGGTTGATTAAGCTCTGATCCTTCTCCTACGTGGGGAAAGAGGCCTATGCCCAGCAGTGGGATATTAAAGGCTGAAGCGTAAGCGTAAAGCTTATTATTCATTAAGCTATGTTTCTACGGCAGTAAAGAATGTAGCCATTCCCTCTCTTCCCGTGGGTATCGTAAGAAGCGACTAAGAGATAACATAGATCCACTAACACCTTGGAACTTAAAAAAAAGACCGATAGCGGGATAACCATCAAACTGCTGCCTTTCAAATACACATGCCGAAGGCGGGTAGCAGCGTCTTCAGTGTGACTAAGCCAGCCCTGCGGTCACCAACCCGCCTGCCCAGCGTGGTGACTATGCGCAAAACACATGAGTTCACGCCATTTTTGGCGCGAGCTTGTGGAGGCCTATGTTCAGCAGTGGCTGCGATAGGCTGAAGTGATTTGGTGTAGAATTATATAAATGATAATGATGTGTGGACTGAGTGACGCTGTATTTCATTCAAGATTACCAAATTTGTATAAAAACACAGTTTTTATTTTGTTAAAGAGTAATTGCAGAGTTTCTTGCCGATTATTGAAGAATGAATATGCAGAATCTGCATTCCGAACCGGTGGTGGTAGCTTCACTTTTAAAAACTAATTAAAATTTAGTAATTTGTATAATTACGATTCGAAGGTGCTTTTGAAGCTATTTTTTTATTTTGAATAAAGCTATTTTTGATTTTATATCGGTAAACGTTTTGTATCAATCCTAGATAAACTGGTTTTGTGTACGTAAAAATGCTTTTTCTTTGGAATCTTCAATGAGCGTGTGGCGACTAGAAGAGCTAAAACGATGTTTTATAACGCCTAAAAGTATATGATCCACTGCAGTGAAAAATAACAGAAAAATATATGATATTCTGCAGGATATATGCTAGATAGATAGTGTGTTGAAAACATGATTCTTTAAATTTGATACGATAGAAAAAAATCACAAAGATACCTCTAAAAATATCTTTTAACGGGTAAAAACCATGTTAATATACAGGCTATAATTCTGATATTTTGTCAAATTATTCTTTAAGCAACATACTATCGTGATAGTGTTTTAATTATTTTGTTTGATCAATAGATTTTTATAAATACACGTTTCCTTATTTTTGAGAATAAATAATCATAATACGTGCGCATGGGTGCGTAATGCCCGTGTACAGACAGTCTCGGCCAAGGCCTGATGCTAAACGGACGTGTTGCTCGTTTTTTTCCGCATTATTCGCATAAGATTGTTTACTGTTTTTAATTATTTTCAATATGGGAAATAAAGCGAAACCCGTCACGAAAAGTAAAAAATTCATATAAAACAAATGCCCAAAATATGAACGATATTAAAAGGTAAGAATATTTTATTATTACTAAATATTGATTGTCATAACAATGATAACAATGAATTTTGGCGTTTTAGATGTTTGACGGACGGATGTCAGTTCGAATACGTTCAGTTTTTTTTTTTATCGGAAAAAGTAATAGGTAGGGATAGGGATCCCTATAGACCGGGAGATAGTGACACAAAATATTTGGTCATTTGTACCAGTATGGCGGTTCGTCAGGGGTCTAATTACGTAAAGGCAAAAAGGAAAATGGTGGTCATAGCGCTCGCACCGGCGGCCCAATCGCGTGGGCGTTAATCGAACGCGTCGGATAAATAACGAGTGTCGAACGATTTGTTCCACAAAAATGCTTGTATTTTCAGATAGTCGGAAAAAAAGAAGTAGGCGGTAGCGGAATGCCATACTTCTCGGGTGTGACTTACAGCCCGCCATACCGACGCGAATACATTAATTTAAATAAAACAATTCAACCATTTGTACCAGGCTAATTTTTGCATAGCTAATCATCGTCGAGTAGCCATTAACGAAAATCACCTTGCCATACTTTTCCGACAGTTCCCAATGGCCGCCATACCATTGCAAAGGAGTATTTTTTTTTATATTTCGCCAAACGATTTGTACCAGTATTGCATTTGAATTATTGGAAAGTATTTGACAAAATGTGACCGTTATTATTTATCCCATACTTCTAGTAGGGGGAAAAGCGCTGCCATACTTGAAATACTTATTTATTTGACACGTTTTTAAAATACGACTGTAAAATACGTAAAATCATTTTTTACATCATGGCATCATTGTATTCTCGTCATTTGGATGCAATTGCACCTAAAAAAAATTATTACAGATTGTAACCATCGGGCGGATGACTTGAGCTAAAAGGTGAAAAAAAAAAAAATATTTGACGATTTGTACCAGTATGGCATTTCGATTTTTGGAAATTATACGATACAATGTGACCATTATTATATTTGCCATACTTGTAGTAGAGGGAAAAAGTGGCGCCATACTTGAAAGAAAACTCGAATTACGAATAAAATCTTAGGATTTTGAAAAAATATTGTTCACATTCGCCACCTCCCACGGGTATGGCATTATCAGACTTCTATTTATGATCATACAGGGAACTGATAAAAAAAGTTTCAGGGTGGTACAAATCGTTTGGCGAAATATAAAAAAATTACTCCTTTGCAGTGGTATGGCGGCCATTAGGAACTGTCGGAAAAGTATGGCAAGGTGATTTTCGTGAATGGCTACTCGACGATGATTAGCTTTGTAAAAATTAGCCTGGTACAAATGATTAAATTGTTTTATTTAAATTAACGTATTCGCGTCGGTATGGCGGGCTGTAAGTCACACCCGAGAAGTATGGCATTCCGCTACCGCCTACTTCTTTTTTTTCCGACTATCTGAAAATACAAGCATTTTTGTGGAACAAATCGTTCGACACTCGTTATTTATCCGACGCGTTCGATTAACGCCCACGCGATTGGGCCGCCGGTGCGAGCGCTATGACCACCATTTTCCTTTTTGCCTTTACGTAATTAGACCCCTGACGAACCGCCATACTGGTACAAATGACCAAATATTTTGTGTCACTATCTCCCGGTCTACTAGTACATTTTTTCCACCTGATTAGTATCAAGCTAATGGGCATGACGACAGTATCAAAAAATCGTCAATTTAATGATTTCAGGGGAACACTCATATTTAAAAAATTCAAAGTACTGGTTTAGTTTATGTAAAATAATAAGATTATTGTGATTTTCAATAAAAAATAATCATAACCCGGTATCTTTGGGTACGCAGATGACTGCACTGTTGCGGAGAGATATATGTCCGGTCCCCGTGCTGGTGGGGCTGAAACTTTCGAGCATAGAGAGGCTCTGGTCGAACGCACAAATTTGGCTCTGAAAGAGGTATCCGATTGGGGTGACGCCAACCTAGTCAAATTTAATGCTTCTAAAACGCAAGCGTGTCTTTTTAGCGCTAAACGAAGTCCATTTCCCTTAGCTCCGACTTTCCGAGGTGTATCTGTACCGATCACCGATAATATTAATCTTCTAGGCATAAACATCTCGTCCACTCTCAACTTCGGACAATGCATAGAATCCAAGGCAAAAACCGCGGGTAAGAAGCTTGGTATCCTCAATAAAGTTAGGCGGTACTTCACACCGGAACAACTCCTTACTTTGTACCAAGCACAAGTTAGATCATGCATGGAGTACTGCTGCCACTTATGGGATGGCTCTGCCAAGTACCAGCTTGCTGCTTTGGATTCTGTGGATCGACGCGCCAGAAGACTCATCGGTGACGAATCGCTAGTTAACTCTAGACTTCAAAGTCTAGAACACCGGCGCAAGGTTGCCTGTCTATCCGTATTTTACAGGATATATTTCGGAGAGTGCGCTCAGGAACTGTACAACTTGGTTCCACCTTCACCTTTCTACCATCGGACCGCAAGGCATCGCATGGATCTGCACCGTTACGTGGTTGAAATCCCACGATCTCGTACTAAGCGCTTCGCTTCCTCATTTCTAATACGCACCGCAAAAATTTGGAATGCCCTTCCGGCTTCCGTTTTTCCAAATAGCTATAACTTGGGTATCTTCAAATCAAGAGTGAATAGGCATTTTCTAGGCAAGCGCGCACCATCTTAGGCTGCATCTTTACTTACCATCAGGTAAGATCGCAGTCAAGCGCTAGTCTATATATGTAAAAAAAAAAAAAAAAAAAAAAAAATAAAATAAAATAAAACATTAAAATACTGCAATCAGCCATTTTGAATGAAACACAAATTACAGCGCAGACGTCACAACATAACATAATACGTCAGGCGCGCTCCAATGAGTAAAGTAAAAAGTAAGGCCCAGATTATTTTGTGACGTCAGAGTCGACGCCATGACACCTGCAGCCGTTTTGCCGCTCTCATTGAAAACATATTAGAAAAATAGTTTTAATCTTCCTTAAATTTAAGTTTATTACCGAAATATAGGTATTTTCGTAAATAGTAAATGTGTAGCCACATTACGGAAGAGGTTTTGAAAATCTTTCGTCATGCCCATTTTCCGGGAGTAGCTTCATTTTGATGAGACGAACAAAAAAATCCTCTTCGAAAACTCTCAATTGTGGTAGCTAACAGAGATAGCAGGAGATAGAGCAGCAGTGAGCCTATGCTCACGGGATAATGGGATAACGTACCACGCAATTTGTAGGACAACAGTACTATTAAATTATATAAATATTAACTAACTATAAGAAATAAAAATCAGAAACAAAAAAGTCACCGTTGGATTCCTCGTTAAAAGTTACCTAGGTTTGACCTTTGTTTCACGACCAACCTGTGCGGTTTTCCGAATTTTTCGGGGTTTCCATATTTTTACTCACCCGGTATATTAATACACTAAGGTTAAGATGTTTGCCTCCCTTTTTAGAAAAAAAACTCACGATTACGCTTCAGTCTGTAATATCCTACTGCTGGGCATAGGCCTCTTATAGTAGAGGAGACGTGGAACATCGACCTTCACCGATCTGATCTCTCGATGAGGCATATTTTTTATCAAATATAATTTTTAACAATATGCCTATGATAACTTGCCTATCGAAAAGTGGTCAATGCTATTTTTTTATTTATTTTTTTTGCAGGCAAGCCTATATGATTGGTTTTGTAATTACAATATCTTACAGGTAGATGTAGTATCGAATATAGGTATATATTGACCTACCTGTTAACATCTACTTGCCAGGTAGCCATGACCAAAAATAAGTAGACAAGCCTACCTAGACATATTCTGTGTGTTAAAAACTATCAATTGAGATAAAACACATTCGGTTATCATATGAGTGAAGGTGATGAAAAAAAAAATTAATATAAATTAATTAAATTAAAAGTAGCTATGACCACTTTTCGATGGGCAAGTTATCATAGGCATATTTGTTCATAAATTATATTTGATAAAAAATATGTCTCATCGAGTTATCAGATCGGTGAAGGCAGTGGCGTAGCTACTAAGGGGCAAGGCGGGGCGGTGCCCCGGGGCCCTCAAGCTCAGAGGGCCCCTCGGACTCTCACTTACAAACTTTAAATTTAACTAATTAAAATTTCTCCCACATTCGGAATATAAATAAACCAGATTCAATGAACGCGAAATTAATAATGGTAACTTATATGAAAAATTACACAGGAATTCCCAATAAGTCTCGAACATCTTTGTTTGAAACTTGGAGGTAACTCCCCTGTCCCCAGCGTGTTTCAAATGCACGCGCTTGATGCAAGGCGGGACCTATGAGAAACACTCGACGGAAAATAAAAATAACATTTTGAAGAATTATCTTCAGATTATCGATTGCAAAACAAATAAATTACTTTTTTCAATAATGTACTAGACACAACAATAACTCAGTTAAATGCACGTTGTGCAGTCAGTTAAATAATCAATTTTACAACACCAACTTAAGCGACTTCCAAAAAGGAGGAGCTCTCAATCCGATTTCGATGATTTTTGTTTTAATTGAAAGGTGGTGCTTGTCATGTGGTAGCATTTAAATAATTAATTGCGATCTAACAAGCATTTTTCGACTTATATGTAATAATGCATATTTACTTGACTAGCCCGTTGGCGCAGTTTGTAGTGACCCTGCTTTCTGTTCCGGGGGTTGTGAGTTCGATTTCCACCTCGAGTCTGGGTGTTATATACATATTTATTTATATATGTATTATTTATAAGTATGTTTATCGAAAAAAAAATATGTAGCTAGACCAGTCGGCTGTTACCTATAACATAAGCATTAAGTTGCTTACTTTAGGAACAGACGACCGTGTGTGTATTATGTAAATATTTATTTATCTATTTACTTGACTATTTTTTCCTCGACCTAGGTTATATTATACCGCATAACTTTTCACAAAGTATACCGATTTTTAATGATTCTTGTTTTATTCCAAAAGTGATACTTGTCTTGTATGAATTTAAATTTTATTGAAATTTGATCAGTACTTTTTGAGTAATCTTTGATTACGCACATTTACTTGACTATTTTTTTCGTCTACTTACGTTGTATTACTTGTTGATGTAATTGAAGGGGTTTTGCTGTGTGGCTACGGCAGTCTAGAATTTAGCCACCCCCTCTCTACCCGTGAGTGTCGTAAGGGATAAAAAAGTTCCATTACCACCTTGGAACTATTGTAGCCGACCGATGTCGGGATAGCCATCCTACAGCTGGCTTTTAGACCACGAAGAATCGAGAACCGGGCCACACTGATTGGGGCACAGGAATCGCAGGGGGTAGATGCTCGTCAACACCCTCGAAGCAGGGGGGGGGGCTCTTTTTGATGAATTCATTTTCGAGAAGAAGTCCAAAAGGCAGTAAATACGGCAACGCCTCGATACTGTGACGAGGAACGAGAGATTTCATCATAGCAGATACAAGGCTTATATTCAGAGATATCTCAGTAGTTAATAGGTTTAACACCGGCAGCGACCACCGACTATTGCTTGGCACTCTGAATATATGTCTCCGAAAAGAGCGGACCCGCTTGATGAAATATACTCCGATCTACGCTGCCCCAAATACTATGTGGCTCCGAGTAGTTCAAACTGGAACTCCGAAACCGATTCGATTCGCTGGAAACTACTAGCGATGTGAACGAGATGACCGACAACGTGGTGAAGGCGGTGTGTATACTGGATCGCAGACATTTTCTGACGACGAAGTCAACGAGGCAGTACAAATTTTCTCCAGAAGCAGCTCCTCAAGCAGCTTCACCAGAACAGAAGACTCTCTCCAAGAGGATACTGAAACTTGTACGCCGAGACTTCCTCTGCTCAAATACGAGAGAGAGATTACTACTCTTATTGAGCAGAATAGGGGGTTAAAAGTTTTCCAAAGACCATTGGGGTGAAGCCTTTTTGCGAAGCTCAAAACAGCGGATGGCAGGACCGTTTGCTCTCGCCCTTAGATCCGAGAAGAAGTCGAGAAATTTTATGGACAGCTGTACTCTTCGAGTACACGCAAGCCTGAGACTTGGGACACTGAAGATCCGTGTGCACCATGGTTGAGCTATTATTCGGAAGACATCCCGGACATTGAAGCAGATGAGATTTGTGCGGCGCTCAGGCAGCTTAAAAACGGAAGGGCTCCGGGGGATGACGGAGTTAGGACCGAGCTCCTTGAAGCCGCAGGGTGATCTGCCCTAAAAGCCTTGGCGAGATTCGTTTACGCCGTCATCCACCGATAGGTAAAACACCGGAGGCGTGGTCCAGGAGTGTGATGGTACTGTTCTTTAAGAGAGGCTATATAAGCCTCTGTTAAAGAATTACAGACCGATCTCACTTCTGAGCCGCGTCTATAAGCTGTTTTCGAGGGTTGATACGAATCGTCTCACCAGAAGACTTGACGAATCCCAACCACCGGAGCAGGCTGGGTTTCGAAATGGCTACAGCACCGTGAACCACATCCATACTGTTCGGCAGATTATACAAAAGACAGAAGAATATAATCAGCCGCTGTGTATGGCGAAACCTGGGCTGTCGTGGACTCTCTGCAGATATTTCATAGCGACTGGCGATATATCGAGGTACTGAGATTTATTTACGATTCGAGGACGATGACCGTTCATATCCAAGACCAGACAACAAGACTCCATTTTCCTCCGGCGTGGGGTAAGACAGGGAGATGTAATACCCCCTAAACTGTTTACCACTGCGCTGGAGGATGTCTTTAAGACCTTCGATTTTGGGGAACGAGGCGTCAACGTCAACGGCGAATACATCTCTCATCTTCGTTTACCATCCAGCTAGGCCGCAACAATGACGAGAGGACTACGAGGAGGCCGATAGGAGGATTCGGTTAGGCTGGGTGGCGTTTGGCAGGCTTCGTCGAGTCTTCACTTCGAAGATTCCGCATTACTTGAAGACAAAAGTCTCCGAGCAATGTGTCCTGCCTGTATTAATATACGGAGCCGAGACGTGGACACTGACAAAGAGACTGGTCCACATGTCGCTCAACGTGTAATGGAACGGGCTAATGCTTGGGGTTTCTCTCAAGGAAAGGATAAATGAGACTATCCGCAAGAGAACGAAAGTAAGCGACATAACCCACGGATTTAGCAAGTTAAAGTGGCAGTGGGCTGGTCACCTATGTCACAGGAGTGACGTCGTTGGAGCAGACGTATCCTGGAGTGCAGACCGCGTCTTGGCAAACGCAGTGTGGAACTTCCTCCAGCCCGTTGGATCGACGATCTACATAATTTGTAATTACCACGGTAGGCTGGATGAGGATTGCGGAAAATCGGGATATTTGGCGTGAACTTGGGGAGGCCTATGTCCAGCAGTGGACTACAATAGGCTGAACTGACTGACTGAGTAACCAAAAGGGTGGTCAACGGGACCATATTAACGTACCTCCGCTGTCTGCATACTGTTACAGTACTGTACTGTACTGTTTTGAACGGTAACAGGTAGATAATTTCTGTTATCTTCATAAAATAGTTTTAATTTGTTCACTAAAATAAGTTAAATTTGTATTTGGTTTTAAAGTTTATTATGAAGTCGACTGCATTGCGAAAAATTTGGAGTATGTCGAATTCGGAACAGGACGAATACAGAACAAACGATTTTAAATAGTTTAGTTGGGGCCCTCGTTTATATTTTGCCCTAGGGCCTTCGGTTGCCTAGCTACGCCACTGGGTGAAGGTCGCTCTTCCACTTTTCTTAGACCATTACCCCATTTAGGAGAAGGATCAAAGCTTAACCCACCACGCTGCTCCAATCCGGGTTGGCGGATATGTTCCCTACTATGAGTAACGATCGCTACCAGGCGTACATGATAACAAACGGGAGCGACTGCTTAACGTGCTCTCCGAGGCACGTTGGGGAGACCCACAAGGACTCCAAAAACACCCAGACCACGGCAAACATCTGTATGATGATCTAGCTAGGATTAATTTTTAGAAAATTTCGTTTTACCCGTGTTTTCAGATAATGAAAAAATACAACATTATTAGAATAGGAAAGTAAATTTTGCCATAATCTATTAAGTTATCAGGTGAAAAATCGGGTGGTCATGAAATTATATGACCCCGGTTCAAATCCACATGTCACCAGATCGATTTTCTTTTTCCCTTTTTTTTCTAATTGCACTCGTGTTTTTTTATCTGAATAACCAGTTCATTTCTTTTTATTATTATGTCGGTAAGATCGAAAAATATTATTGATATTCCATAAGTATGTAATTGGGATGTAAATAAAATTTCCAATAAACACGATATAAACCGAGCTAAGCTTGTTCATCCATAGGTAAGACTAACGCCCGTTTATGACTAAGTAAGTCACAAACGGGAAATTCCCACAAGTATAGACGTTGCCAGTCGCTACAAAATAAAAGGGATTCACCGAATTCGCCACAAAATAAGTAAAGAGAAATTCCGTGATCCTTTCAATCGGTCCGAATGTATAGTTCCGATAAAAATGATATAAAATGGTTCAAATATTTTCAAAATATTGTTATTATTTATTGTTAAATTTTGCCGCCCCCTAAAAAGTGCCGCCCGGGGCGGGCCGCAATACGCTACGCCACTGGTGGTACGTAATCCCGGTCCTACGCTCACTGCTGCTCTATCCCCTGCTAACTCTATTACCTACCACAATCGAGAGTTTTCGTAGAGGAAATTTTTGTTCGTCTCATCAAAATAAAGCTACTCTCTGAAAATTAGCTTGATAGTAATCAAGTGAAAAAAATGTACTAGGAATCTCGGACTATAATAATTGCGATCGAAAAAACTAAATGTATGCGAACTGACAGCCGTCCGTCAAACTCAAAAATTCTTTCGCGCCATCTATTAGCATGGTCGGGCATAATCTCGCTAAAAGGCTGTCGAGCTAATTTTTATAAGCGCCATAGTTAAATGGCGTTCACGTCGATATTGTAAATGTGTGCGTGCGTTCTTGAAGGTTACTTAGCTCTTCTAGTCGCCTTAAGTGAATTTTAGATTTTTTGCAATAAGATTTAGATCAGATATTTAGAAAAACCCAAAACGGCTCGAGTAACTTGCAATTATTATCAAATTACATAACTTGCTGTTGCCAAGGCATTTTTGAAGGGCTATTCGATTTACTACAAGAGAGGAGATTATAAGAAAACATTATTTTCTTCTCATGAGCGTAAAACGGGGCATTTGCCCATTGAATTTTTAGATTTATATTTTAAATTTTAGATTAGCCATAATGTCCGCAAGAAATTATTGTTGTTCATATTTTTATTAAACCTAATTTGATTTACTCGACTTTTAAATAGTTTTTTTGAGTAAGTGTTGTTACCATATGCTGGTCACTTTTGTATATTTGCCCTTAAATAAGAAAAGACAAGAATTCTGTTTTATTAGATTTGATTATCATTTCTTTTCCATTGCTATCTTTTTCGTAATAATTTAGTTACATACACTGAGTTTACGGTTATTGTTGCTTCTGTTTACGATTATATGTTCGTATGATGGCTTTCTATAATAAAGTAATAAATTCTGTTATTTTAATGTAGCAGGGACGGATCCAGCTTTGGCGCCAGGGGGGTCACAGGGGGTTAGTCGTGGTCAAGTCACAAGAAGTTATATAATTTAATTTTGATAATAATAGATACAGGTAAAAAGTAGGTAGTTTATTGATGTAAGTACTGTACTTAAAAATACCTATACTTAAAGAACAAAATCAATTTTTCTTTTACGTTTTCTTGCGAAACGCGTTGTCACTTCATCTACTACTACTTAAATTAATTAAATGTTGAAGGTACTTAAATGAAATCTATATTGCGACAAAAAAATTGGTGTAGGTACTTACGAAAAGCTCTTACCGCCGATCGATCTGAAATTTGGTATACTAACGTATTTTGACCTCCTTATCACGAATAATAGCCCTAACCTAACCCTAACGAAAATTTGCGCAAACGCCATTTTGATTAGAATGACATAATATTCTAATAAAATTAGTAAGATTGTGTGCTAGAATATACGTATAGAAATCCGAAAAAAACCCAAAACCGAATCGGAGCACCCTACTAGGCTACTATCCACGTGGTCTTGGTCTGTCCTACCCCTAGACTAGAGTGTTCTGTAGAGAGCCGGAGCGGCTCTACGCATTTGTTCACGGGCTTTCGCACGTCGGGCGAGGGCTGCCCTCCCTCTGAGCCGGAGCCAAGCGTTATTCTAACCTCAAAGGTGGTAGGACTGGTAGGTTAAAAAAAAATCGATTTTTTTTCGCGTTTGCGCCAATTTTCGTTATGATATTCGTGTTTAGGTGGTCAAAATATATACGTTAGTATACCTAGGTCGATTGGCGGTAAGAGCTTTTCGGAAATTTATCCAAAAAAATATATAAAAATATGATGTTTAACAATTTTAATTAGCGGTCCACGTAGGTCCTGAACCCCAACTCAAGGGGGGGAGGGTCATGACCCTCCTCCATCTAGATCGGCCCTTGTTATGTAGTTTATTCTCTCGACTGTCATCCTTATACAGGTTCCGACTGAGATATATATAACTACGGTCTTTTGATGTGCGAGTTCTGTATAAAAAACAATTTTGTATATCGTTTAGTCGTTATCGTCAATTCAAGTTAATAAAAGCTGAAGAGTTTGTTTGTTTGTTTGAACGCGCTAACCTCAGGAACTTCTGGTCCAATTTGAAAAACTATTTCAGTGTCAGAGAGCTCATTTAACAAGGACGGCTTTAATCTGTATATCATCATGCTAAGACTAATAAGAGCGGAGCACCAATGAAGAATGTTTCAAAATCGGGGTTTTTTTTCTTTTGTGAGCTTCCGCTGCGTGCGTTGCATAAATAGTTAAAGTTTTGCAAAAATCATGTATGACAGAATTGTTCCTATTCCACGCGAACGCAGTTAAGGGCAGAAGCTAGTCTTTAATATTTTATTCCCAGTAAAAAAATGATCTAATCATTTATCCGTAATACGTACTAAAATTTTCAGCTTTTAGCTACGACTATTTTGCTCCAGTGCTACGCTCGTAGCAGTGCTTTAGTAGAGGTATATTATGACAGAATTGTTCTTATTCCACGCAAATGAAGTCGCGGGCAGAAGCTAGTGTAACATAAATCTATATAATAAAAATGAATGTTGCTAAGCGCATAACTGGAGAACAACGCGACCGATTCGGCTTTTTTTTTCCTTAAAAATCCCACGGAAGACGTAACGTAGACAGAACAAAGTCTGTCCGGGCAGCTAGTATAAAATAAAATTTATAATCGGCAATCGATGATAACTTTCAGGTTATTGTCATGTTTCACAAGAAATTATTCTGAAGTATAAACATTCGCCAATCCGCTGTGTGCAAATTAGTTCCAATTTTTCTTCAAAACAAGGTTTTCGCACGATTCGAGTGCAGTTTTAGGTCATATTTTATATATTACTAGGTTGGCAAACAATTATACGCTCCACCTGATAGTAAGAGAGTTACCGTGGTCTACAGACACCTGCAACACCAGAAGCATCGCAAGCACGTTGCCGATCCTACACCCGACACTCCCCGATGAACGATCGTAGTCATGTTGTCATGTTGTGTCATTATCTTTTAAAGCTGTAAGACCGTGACTCATATTCATTAAAATCTAAGTGCCATAATCATTAATTGATTAAAATCCAAATGCCATAATCATTAATTGATTAAAATTTTGACTAGCCCGTTGGTTGCTGGCCCGCAGTTTGCAGTGACCCTGCTTTCTGTTCCGGGGGTTGTGGGTTCGATTCCCACCCCGAGTCTGGGTGTAGTATACATATTTATTTATATATGTATTATTTCTAAGTATTATTATCGAAAAAAAAAACTGTAGCTAGACCAGTTGGCTTTTACCCTGTAACACAAGCATTAAGTTGCTTACTTTAGGAACAGACGACCGTGTGTGTATTGTGTTGATATTTATTTATAAAAAAAATCCAAATGCCATAATCAATAATTGATTAAAATCCAAAATCCCAATATTTATTATGTTTTCGTTGGTTCTTTTTAAATTACCGATATTTCGGTATCATTGCAAGCGCCATTGTCACAAGTCGACTGACGGTAAAGTAAATATTACCGTTTGTAACACCATTGTAGTGCATCGTTCTCACAAGAATCAGGTTTTAAGTAGCTACAGTCAAATCACCCTTTCTCCTTTTATTAAGTTTCCCCTAATAAACTATGGTCTAAGATCCGGAATATAACAAAATCTTCCCTCATCTGTTAATTAGATGAAACAATTTTTTATAGGCTGATTTCAATATTGTGAATTTATAAAAACAACCTCTGCCACCATAAGCCTGCTGCAAATAATAATTCTTAAAAAAAATTTTTTTTTTCTTCTAAAAAATCTTTTCCCTCTCATGTTAATTACATGTAGTAAGCTAAAACCGTTAATATTTTACATTATATACCTGACTGTGGTAGGCAGCCATCTCTATGATTGCTATACTTACCTGCAGCCAGGTTACTCTGACTGAGGTTACTGACCTGGCTGCAGGTAAGTGTAGCAATCATAGCGATGGCTGCCTACCACAGTCAGGTATATAATGTAAAATATTAACGGTTTTAGCTTACTACATGTAATTAACATGAGAGGGAAAAGATTAAAAAAAAAAAAAATTTGCAGCAGGCTTATGGTGGCAGAGGTTGTTTTTATAAATTCACAATATTGAAATAAGCCTATAAAAATTGTTTCATCTAATTAACAGATGAGGGAAGATTTACCTTCTCGGATCTTAGACCACTAGTACATTTGTAGTTTCTTAGCTAAATGAAACGTTAATAGTTAACATGAAATCTCTATATATATAAAAATGAATCGCTGAATGTGTTGCTAAGCGCAAATCTCGAGAGCGGCTGAACCGATTTCGCTAATTCTTTTTTTATAATATTCCTTGAAGTACGAGGAAGGTTCTTACGGAGAGAAAAAATTAAAAAATTCCCTGAAAAGTCTAAAAACAACATTTTTCTATATTCCCATACAAAAGATTCATAATAATACTTAAAAGTCAATTTGAACTTTATTACCATACCATTAAGTTTAAGTGTTAGTGGAGGGGTTGCGGGAAGGATAAGTATTAAAAAATATATATTATTAAAGAATCGACTGTTAGGCGGTACGAAGTACGCCAGGTCAACTAGTTTATATTATAAAAATAGAACTAAAATAAGCGTTCTTTATCTGAAATGGAATGGAGGTTTATAGTGAATAGTAATTTGGTAAAATAATTGATATTTTTATATTGTAACTAGCTGACCCGGCGAACTTCGTACTGCCTAACAGTCGATTCAAATTTTTTTAACTTATCCTTCCCGGAACCCCTCCTCTAACACTTAAACTTTATGGTATGGTATTAAAGTTCTAATTGACTTAAGTATTAGAAAAGTGTTGTTTTTAGACTTTTTCGCGGAATTTTTTAAATTATTCTCTCCGTAACAACCATCCTCTCACTTCAAGGAATATTATAAAAAAAGAATTCGCGAAATCGGTTCAGCTGCTGTCGATATTTGCGCTTAGCAACACATTCAGCGATTCATTTATATATATATTGTAATACACTAATACAAAAACCCACCACAATACCCTTAATTGATGGTCGGTTAAAATGTATTGATCCCATGCAAGCTAGACCATATTATCAGAAACCGCACTACATCCGTATTCCGATTCAATTATCAAAGTACGTATAATTGTCAACACGTCCTAATGAGTGTAGAAACAATAATTGTGTTTGCTAGCAAACGAAAAAAACCGACTTCAATTACATCGACAAGTAATACAACGTAAGTAGACGAAAAAAATTAACAAACGCACTAGTCGTCATTACGATTTTCGAGGGTTCCAGTCGATTTCTCTAGGATTCCATCATCAGATCCTGGCTTTCTTATCATGGTACCAAGTTGGGATATCTCCTTTCCAACAAAAAAGAATTATCAAAATCGGTGCATAAACGACGAAGTTATCCCCAAACATACATAAAAATATATATACGGTCGAATTGAGTAACCTCCTTTTTTGAACTTATTACCCGCGACTTATTCGCGTGAATAGTGACTTTGGAGAGCATTTATTACATATATACAGGGTGTGTCGTAAATCGTGGATAATCCGTTAACTGGGGGTAGCCCTAATGTTGACCTCTAAGAAAATGTACTTTTTATTTCAGGGTTGCCAACACTGTGAAAATTGTGAATACTTTTGTGTTTTTTCAAAAAATTCCTACCGCGACTAGTAATTTGGTCATAATTTTTACAAATTAAGGTATTTTAATGTAATTTTTATTTTATTTTACTTGGGAATACTTGTACTATCTAACGAAATTACTATTTCAGGCATAATTTATCCTGAACTTATGAAAATTAGCGTTAGAAGTTTTTTTTATTTTTATTCGTTACTTTTTGTCAAGATTTAACCACTGATTGTGAAAAAAAAATGTATGGCACTAGAACTGCCCAGTATTTAAAAAACATGCTTAGGTTGTGTAGTTTCTAAAAAGGTATAACAATTAGTGCTTGACAAGCAAAATTATTTTGTAGGAGCTAAAGAACTTATCACGGTAGGTAAGTTCGTTTTGTATCATTAGCATTTGAGACACTTAAATGTTAGAATAAAGAAAAAAACAAAGATTTTTATAGTAGAAATACATTTATTACATCAAAGTAAATGTTCAAAATGTCCTCCATTGGCAGCAATGCAGGTTCGGCATCGCCTTATAAAAGATCTCTTGACACGGCGTGCATAGCCTGATACTTCAATTTCACGAGTGGCTAATTGCACACATGTCCGCAATTCTTTGATGGTCGACACTGCTTTAGTATAAACTTTTTCTTTAATGCATCCTCCAATAAAAAAAAGTCCAGGGGGTTCAGGTCAGGCGATCGTGGTGGCCATACAATTAGACCCAAGCGCCCAATCCTAGATTGATTGGGCTCTAGGTATGTGCCGTTAAATATTCCCGCACCCAAACAGCAAAATGCGCGGGACACTCGTCATTTTGCAGCCTCATTCCTTCTCTTGTCTCCAGTGATAAATTTTGCAGCAGCTCAGGTAAATTATTTTGTAAAAAATTTAAATAGATTTCAGCATTTAATGTTGCTGGCAACTCATATGGGCCTATTATTTTCTCACCAAAATGCTGCAAAATTTATCACTGGAGACAAGAGAAGGGATGAGGCTGCAAAATGACGGGTATCCCGCGCATTTTGCTGTTCGGGTGCGGGAATATTTAAACGACACATACCCAGAGCCCAATCAACCTAGGATTGTTCGATTGGGTCTAATTATATGGCCACCACGATCGCCTGACCTGAACCCCCTGGACTTTTTTTATTGGGGGATGCATTAAAGAAAAACTATAGTACTAAAGCAGTGTCAACAATAGAAGAATTGCGCACATGTGTGCAATTAGCCACTCGTGAAATTGAAGTATCAGGCTATGCACGCCGTATCAAGAGATCTTTTATAAGGCGATGCCGAACCTGCATTGCTGCCAATGGAGGACATTTTGAACATTTACTTTGATGTAATAAATGCATTTCTACTATAAAAATCTTTGTTTTTTTTCTTTATCCTAACATTTAAGTGTCTCAAATGCTAATGATACAAAACGAACTTACCTACCGTGATAAGTTCTTTCGCTCCTACAAAATAATTTTGCTTGTCAATCACTAATTGTTATACCTTTTTAGAAACTACACAAACTAAGCATGTTTTTTTAAATACTGGGCAGTTCTAGTGCCATACATTTTTTTTTCACAATCAGTGGTTAAATCTTGACAAAAAGTAACGAATAAAAATAAAAAAAAACTTCTAACGCTAATTTTCATAAGTTCAGGATAAATTATGCCTGAAATAGTAATTTCGTTAGATAGTACAAGTATTCCCAAGTAAAATAAAATAAAAATTACATTAAAATACCTTAATTTGTAAAAATTATGACCAAATTACTAGTCGCGGTAGGAATTTTTTGAAAAAACACAAAAGTATTCACAATTTTCACAGTGTTGGCAACCCTGAAATAAAAAGTACATTTTCTTAGAGGTCAACATTAGGGCTACCCCCAGTTAACGGATTATCCACGATTTACGACACACCCTGTATATATATCTTTTGGTTTATTTTGGACATCAGAATAGCTCTAACATTTTGTCTCTGGTCGCTTATAAAACGTTTACATAAACTTTACATATTTCCAAACAAACTTTCAGCCTCTATTCCCTAGTATTATTTTACACCCTTGAGGGCAAAACTTTTACAAACGTTGAATGTCATTTATTTATATCGAATCAACAACTTAAAAAATAAGTTTCAAGCTTCTAGTTCTAAAAATGATAATACTTTTATACAAATTTTCATCCCCATCTTTCAACCCCTTACACCCCTTTTTTCGCATTAAAAAGTAGCCTTTGTTCTTTCTCAGGCTCAAGACTATCTGTGTATCAAATTTCATGTCAATCGGTTCAGTAGTTTGGCGTGAAAGCGCGACAGACAGACAGACTTTCGCATGTATAATATTAGTGAGGATAATACGCTTCTGATTTAGCTCCAGTGTGGCTCCAGTATAACAATCTCCAATCTCTGTGTTTTCGAAATAAACCTAATTTGATTAATATCTGTATCACCAATACATTTCTCATGAGCTTGGTTCACACTTGGGTCGTTAAAGCAATGACCAGTTTTTACTATCGCCTTACCCTCGATATAAAGCACAGAATGTGCTGACTGTATCACCTTAAAAATAGAATATTTTAAACGTATCATACCACTTAATATCTACTGTCATTTATTGACATTATCTTATACTATTAATCGAGTAATTCTTGTATATATATATATTTTCTGAATCTCGGAATCGGCTCCAACGATTTTCGTGAAATTTAGTATGCAGGGGATCTCGGGGGCGAAAAATTCATTCATTCATTCAGATTCATTTAAAAAAAATGTCGTTTTATCCCTGTTTTTAGGCAATGAAAAAATATCATTAGAATACGAAGCTTAATTTATTTCACTACGCGTCAACATAGCTGTAATGGCGTAATTAGGAAATCGGCGGGTGTCGAATCGTGTTGACCCGGGTTCGAATCTCGCTCCAGATAAATTTGTTTTCTTTTTTTTTTTTAATTTCACTCGTGATTTATTATTTAAATAAAATTAAAATATAAAAATACCGAGAAAAAAAAAAAACAAAAAAAAAAATGAAAATACCGAGCTAGGCTCGGTCACCCAGGTACTATGAGTAATACTCGTAGTATGACATTTTATAGTCGGCTACAATAAACTGCCTATCTAACGTTAACTAATTTAATTATTGGAGTAGTTCCTGATATTAATGCCTTAATAAAACACTTCGTTATAATATGTTATTCAATTGAAATGCCTCCCACGTCGAATCCTTGCATTCGGCGGTATTTAGCTCAGAACAAAATTCTTGAATTAGAAAAACAACATTAAATCAATGTGGTATATCAATCAATATGTGTAAGATCCACGGTTGACCTTATCCAGGCACACCTAGATGCACCTTAATTTTTTAAATTAATAAAGATTATAAAAAATTTGATAATATGTTACAGAAAATGCTTTCAAAGAAAATAAATTTCGGTATTTGTTTAGTAAAATGTAACAATTTTTTTTTCAGGTTTGCGAAGTGTACAAGCTCCACAGAGAAACTTTTCACCTGACCGTTGATTACGTCGATCGCTACTTGACCAATACTGACGACGTGGAGAAAGGTCGCTTACAACTCATAGGTAAGTTTAACAATACATTAAGTACTATTAAAATAATTTATTTACTAAAACCTGTATTAAAATATTGTCACAAATATAAATATACACTTACACAAATTATGTATTTCCTTTCAGGAATAACATGTTTATTTATCGCTGCAAAAGTAGAAGAAGTGTACCCACCTAAAATCAGCGAATTCGCATACGTGACGGACGGTGCCTGCACGGCCGAAGACATCCTACTGGAGGAGTTGCTGATATTAAAGATCCTATCGTGGAGCATCACCCCCATAACGATCAACAGCTGGCTGAATATTTATATGCAGCTGGCGAGTGAGGGCAGGAGTGCTAAGCGGCGGTTATTAGGCGAGAGTGATGTAGGGGCCAATGCGTTGCGCGGGTACACGTTTGTGTTCCCGCAGTACTCGTCCCTGGAGTTCGTAGTGTGCGGGCAACTGGTGGACCTGGCCGTGTTACACGTCGACGTCAACAAGTTCCCCTACAGCGCCGTGGCCGCCGCCGCCATCGCGCACACCTTCAGCGAGGACCTCGCCCTCAGGGTGTCGGGTAAGTCCTCTCTATTGTCACTATTACTCTATCCTAGAAACGATTGAAATTATTTTCATGGAACGATTTTTTTATTTACTTTTTTCCAAAAGCACAAAAAGCCAATTTCGAACAGAAGTTTAACTGTAGTAGTATTTACTAATCTGTGGTTTAACTACTATATCGTGGACTAAAGGATTTAGATTAGAAAAGTTAAATTAAGCTAAAAAATTTCTTATTCGAAACTAATATTGAAGTAAAACTTCTTTACGCACGCGTGACTTGCTGAGTAAGCTAGTGAATGCGTGACGAGAGCGTTACGAAAAGTATGATCGGGCGAGGCGATCGGAAGTTCAGAGGGAGATATAAGTTAGATTGAGCTAAAGAAGTTTTTCTTCAGTCGTGGGGTCTAAAGCACACTAGTTTTTTTTTTTTTCAAAGAGAGACTCGACAAGTTTGATAACGTTAAAGTGACGTATAGTAATGCTCTCTGTGGGGCAGGTTACAGCCGCGAGACTCTGGAGCCGTGCCAGCGCTGGCTGGAGCCGTTCGCGCGCGCGGTGCGGCGCTGCGGCGGCGTGCGCGCCGTGCGCGGCGGGGACGGCGAGCACGTGCAGCGCGCCGCCGGCCTGCGCCTCATCTGCCCCGACCTCAACCTCGACGAGAGCCACCGCATACAGACGCACGACGTCTCGCTCGACATGTTTGTGAGTACACCGCACACACTAACACGTTCGCGCGCGGTGCTGAGCTGCGGCGGCGTGCGCGCCGTGCGCGGCGGGGACGGCGAGCACGTGCAGCGCGCCGCCGGCCTGCGCCTCATCTGCCCCGACCTCAACCTCGACGAGAGCCACCGCATACAGACGCACGACGTCTCGCTCGACATGTTTGTGAGTACACCGCACACACTAACACGTTCGCGCGCGGTGCTGAGCTGCGGCGGCGTGCGCGCCGTGCGCGGCGGGGACGGCGAGCACGCCGTGCGCGGCGGGGACGGCGAGCACGTGCAGCGCGCCGCCGGCCTGCGCCTCATCTGCCCCGACCTCAACCTCGACGAGAGCCACCGCATACAGACGCACGACGGCTCGCTCGACATGTTTGTGAGTACACCGCACACACTAACACGTTCGCGCGCGGTGCTGAGCTGCGGCGGCGTGCGCGCCGTGCGCGGCGGGGACGGCGAGCACGTGCAGCGCGCCGCCGGCCTGCGCCTCATCTGCCCCGACCTCAACCTCGACGAGAGCCACCGCATACAGACGCACGACGTCTCGCTCGACATGTTTGTGAGTACACCGCACACACTAACACGTTCGCGCGCGCGGTGCGGGGCTGCGGCGGCGTGCGCGCCGTGCGCGGCGGGGACGGCGAGCACGTGCAGCGCGCCGCCGGCCTGCGCCTCATCTGCCCCGACCTCAACCTCGACGAGAGCCACCGCATACAGACGCACGACGTCTCGCTCGACATGTTTGTGAGTACACCGCACACACTAACACGTTCGCGCGCGGTGCTGAGCTGCGGCGGCGTGCGCGCCGTGCGCGGCGGGGACGGCGAGCACGCCGTGCGCGGCGGGGACGGCGAGCACGTGCAGCGCGCCGCCGGCCTGCGCCTCATCTGCCCCGACCTCAACCTCGACGAGAGCCACCGCATACAGACGCACGACGTCTCGCTCGACATGTTTGTGAGTACACCGCACACACTAACACGTTCGCGCGCGGTGCTGAGCTGCGGCGGCGTGCGCGCCGTGCGCGGCGGGGACGGCGAGCACGTGCAGCGCGCCGCCGGCCTGCGCCTCATCTGCCCCGACCTCAACCTCGACGAGAGCCACCGCATACAGACGCACGACGTCTCGCTCGACATGTTTGTGAGTACACCGCACACACTAACACGTTCGCGCGCGGTGCTGAGCTGCGGCGGCGTGCGCGCCGTGCGCGGCGGGGACGGCGAGCACGTGCAGCGCGCCGCCGGCCTGCGCCTCATCTGCCCCGACCTCAACCTCGACGAGAGCCACCGCATACAGACGCACGACGTCTCGCTCGACATGTTTGTGAGTACACCGCACACACTAACACGTTCGCGCGCGGTGCTGAGCTGCGGCGGCGTGCGCGCCGTGCGCGGCGGGGACGGCGAGCACGTGCAGCGCGCCGCCGGCCTGCGCCTCATCTGCCCCGACCTCAACCTCGACGAGAGCCACCGCATACAGACGCACGACGTCTCGCTCGACATGTTTGTGAGTACACCGCACACACTAACACGTTCGCGCGCGCGGTGCGGCGCTGCGGCGGCGTGCGCGCCGTGCGCGGCGGGGACGGCGAGCACGTGCAGCGCGCCGCCGGCCTGCGCCTCATCTGCCCCGACCTCAACCTCGACGAGAGCCACCGCATACAGACGCACGACGTCTCGCTCGACATGTTTGTGAGTACACCGCACACACTAACACGTTCGCGCGCGCGGTGCGGCGCTGCGGCGGCGTGCGCGCCGTGCGCGGCGGGGACGGCGAGCACGTGCAGCGCGCCGCCGGCCTGCGCCTCATCTGCCCCGACCTCAACCTCGACGAGAGCCACCGCATACAGACGCACGACGTCTCGCTCGACATGTTTGTGAGTACACCGCACACACTAACACGTTCGCGCGCGGTGCTGAGCTGCGGCGGCGTGCGCGCCGTGCGCGGCGGGGACGGCGAGCACGCCGTGCGCGGCGGGGACGGCGAGCACGTGCAGCGCGCCGCCGGCCTGCGCCTCATCTGCCCCGACCTCAACCTCGACGAGAGCCACCGCATACAGACGCACGACGTCTCGCTCGACATGTTTGTGAGTACACCGCACACACTAACACGTTCGCGCGCGGTGCTGAGCTGCGGCGGCGTGCGCGCCGTGCGCGGCGGGGACGGCGAGCACGTGCAGCGCGCCGCCGGCCTGCGCCTCATCTGCCCCGACCTCAACCTCGACGAGAGCCACCGCATACAGACGCACGACGTCTCGCTCGACATGTTTGTGAGTACACCGCACACACTAACACGTTCGCGCGCGGTGCTGAGCTGCGGCGGCGTGCGCGCCGTGCGCGGCGGGGACGGCGAGCACGTGCAGCGCGCCGCCGGCCTGCGCCTCATCTGCCCCGACCTCAACCTCGACGAGAGCCACCGCATACAGACGCACGACGTCTCGCTCGACATGTTTGTGAGTACACCGCACACACTAACACGTTCGCGCGCGGTGCTGAGCTGCGGCGGCGTGCGCGCCGTGCGCGGCGGGGACGGCGAGCACGTGCAGCGCGCCGCCGGCCTGCGCCTCATCTGCCCCGACCTCAACCTCGACGAGAGCCACCGCATACAGACGCACGACGTCTCGCTCGACATGTTTGTGAGTACACCGCACACACTAACACGTTCGCGCGCGCGGTGCGGCGCTGCGGCGGCGTGCGCGCCGTGCGCGGCGGGGACGGCGAGCACGTGCAGCGCGCCGCCGGCCTGCGCCTCATCTGCCCCGACCTCAACCTCGACGAGAGCCACCGCATACAGACGCACGACGTCTCGCTCGACATGTTTGTGAGTACACCGCACACACTAACACGTTCGCGCGCGCGGTGCGGCGCTGCGGCGGCGTGCGCGCCGTGCGCGGCGGGGACGGCGAGCACGTGCAGCGCGCCGCCGGCCTGCGCCTCATCTGCCCCGACCTCAACCTCGACGAGAGCCACCGCATACAGACGCACGACGTCTCGCTCGACATGTTTGTGAGTACACCGCACACACTAACACGTTCGCGCGCGCGGTGCGGCGCTGCGGCGGCGTGCGCGCCGTGCGCGGCGGGGACGGCGAGCACGTGCAGCGCGCCGCCGGCCTGCGCCTCATCTGCCCCGACCTCAACCTCGACGATAGCCACCGCATACAGACGCACGACGTCTCGCTCGACATGTTTGTGAGTACACCGCACACACTAACACGTTCGCGCGCGCGGTGCGGCGCTGCGGCGGCGTGCGAAAAAATCTTTTAAAAATATTACGAAAATCAATACTTAATGTTTAAAGCTTCCCAAATAAACCAAACACTAAATAGCATAAAAATTAGCGTATGATTAATAGCACCTCTAATGGTAAGCTCTGCTCCCCACAGGACCAGGTGTACCAACAGTTGGAGCTGCTAGAGGAGCCGTCACAACGGCCGGACCACGTGTTCCCGCCCACGCCTCCGCAGTCTGGACAGAAAAGCCCACGCGCTGAGAGCGCGACTCCCGGGGGCTGTGACCGTCTGACTGTTGTCTCCGCTGACTAAGTGAGGCCGCACACCACAGCTACATTTGTATTACGATAATTGTAGCGCCACATTTGAAACGCGATACATTTATCGACCCCCTATATTTGTATGTAAGCCCGCACATCAAGGACACAATTGTAGTAGGTGCGGTTTGTGGCAAGATGGCTGCCACGCCACACGAATTCAAGATCGAACACGTTCGTTTTATGTGGCGCGAACATAGAATAAAAACGCGCGAAAATGAAAGAATGTTGAATTTTATGTTTAATTTATTGCAGAGATTGAAAAAAAATCCTGTTTGAATAAATTTATTGAACTGATTAATTGAACAATTTATAATTTATTGAACAATTTGATTTGATTGAACTAAATTTAATAATAATTGATATGTGTTTTCAGACATTCTATAATATAAACGGAACTTTTCTTCGTCGGATCGTAATTCTTGCGCAATTTTGAAATTTCCGTAAACTGTACAATTTTGATTAAACGGGTGAACCCAATAACGTATTTTTTTCTCAATAATCGCCACATCAAAAAATCGTCATCGTCAGACGATGATGTCGACATTCTGACTTCTGTTGTTAGTGCCACGCTACAATTGTGCTTCCAATGTGCGCACACACGACACATTTGTCGCCGCTTAAATTGTATCGCAGTAATTGTGGCGCCGTAAATGTATGTTGAGTGTAGCGTGTGGCGGCGGTGTGCGGCCTCGCTAACGATCTATGGCAGGCGACAGCTTGTGTGTCAGGGGATTGACATCATGTGTCAGGAGACTGACCGCCGCCTGTCGGAAGACTGTCACACGCCAGGAGACTGACCCCATGCATGTCGAGGTTTTGATCCCTGTGTCTAGAGACTTGTACAGTTTAGTGGGCAAGTAGAACTTTTTAGTATAATTAAAAAAAATGTACATATAATTATTTTAAATAAGTAACATGATTTATTAGAAAAAATTGTATTAAAAAATATAAAAAAATGATAAATATATGTGTATGCTTGCAACTCATTATCTGCAACTACAGGTGCAATTCTAATGGTTCTCTGACGATGAAGTTTGGTTCGATTGTTTGAACTTTTGTTAGGATTTTTTTTTTTATTCAAAATGAATATCTTGTGATAACTAATTACAAAAAGGCATGAATTAATTCAGTGTGTGGTTTCGCTTCTACTACCTCACTAAGACTTTAGATTTTGCATGTGATGTCTGCGACAGCAATAATTTGTTTTGAATAAAAAAATCAATATCTTAGGTATATATATTTTTTTCATTTACGCTTTGTAAATACATATTATTTTCGTGTAATCTGTACATAATAAAAAATAATATGAGTTGTAGGCTCTTTATGGCACTTAATCTATCCATAAAATGTATTTAGCATTTTGTGAACATTCCAAAAAAAATATCTTAAATATGTAAAATTAGTTATTTGTTAATTATTATTGATGTTGTAGATAAATCGGTGTTTTATATGCATTATAAAAAACTTTTTTTAAATATACTAGAGTATGTAATCATCTATATTCACTAATATTTATTAGTGCTTAGTACTCGCATAGATATTTAAAATCATTAACTTTAATAGTTGTATTTTATCATTTAAAGTATTTAATTGAGACAGGAATCGCTTCGCAGCTATGTCCTAGCGAATTACCGAAGGTTTGAATAAGTAGCTCTCGAAATATAAATTGTAAATAAACGAACTATAATTTATTACTAACGGTATCACTCTGTGGATTGATAAATTTAAATGTAAGAGACTGATAGAGACTCGTGTCTATTATTTAAAATTCAATTTTCATCTAAATTATAACCAAAGACTGTTTATGCTGAACAATCTAATTGCGGAGTTATCTGCGTAAGTTTTAGTATAATTGACGACATCTTAATTAAAACATTTAGTGCGACAGTTCCAAAGTATGGAATCGAAGTTTAATACTATTCAGCATAATATAAAAATAAACTTCTGAATTGATTCAATATAAAATATAAAAATGAAATCAATCAGTTAAAAGTGTTAGCTTGAAATATTATGCAACGCGACTTACAGTTACAGCCAAGAGACGGGACTAACTGTTGCGACTAAGGGGCGCGACTTACAGTTGCAACTAAGGGGCGTGACTTACAGTTACAACTAAGGGGCGCGACTTGTAGCTACAACTAAGGGGCGCGACTTACAGTTACAACTAAGGGGCGCGACTTGTAGCTACAACTAAGGGGCGCGACTTACAGTTACAACTAAGGGGCGCGACTTGTAGCTACAACTAAGGGGCGCGACTTACAGTTGCGACCTAGACCATATTTAAGTTTAGTTAATAACATGTAGAAATTCGCACTATGTTTTTGTAAGTCGCGTAGGTGCGTATCACAATTTTAATTAATTACTGTAAGTTGTGTTTCATAACATGTTTCAAGAAACTCCATAAAAAATTTGATCTTATTTACAACGACCTAACCGTGTTTTTTTGGTTTAATCGTTTATTTTACAAAGTCACATCTAATGTATATTGTCCTATGTAAAGGACAATGCCCAGGTACGTGCCCCCGTACGTGCTTGACGTGTTCAGACAATTCATATAATTAATTATCGTTTATTAATTGAAACTAAAATTTTAATAATATTCTAAAAGTGATTAAAGCCGCAGTTTATAATTTAATTTTAAAAAATATTTTAGTTGTATTCCGCGGTTGTTATGTCAAAATAGATTAAATATAAATAGCAAGTCGTCATAGCAACCATACAAACAAACGCTTTTTTTAAATTAAACTATAAACCACGGCTTTGATCACTTTTAGACTATTATTAAAAATCTAGTTTTAATTAATAAAGAAAACTTTAATATGTCAATTTTCTGGTCGTGTGGGGTTTATAATTTAATTTAAAAAAAGCGTTTATTTCTATGGTTGCGTTTCCGACTTGGTATTTATATTTAACCTGTTTTGACAGCACAAACCCGGAATACAAATAAAATATCTTTTTTAATTAAAGTATAAACTGCGGCTTTGATCACTTTTAGAATATTATTAAAAATCTATTTTCAATTAATAAAGGATACTTAAATATATGAATTGTCTGAACACGTCAAAGCACGTACCTGGGCACGGCTTCATAGAAAATGGGCATTGTCCTTTCGACATCATTCGTGTCACTTTTTTACATAAATATTATAGTATTTAAGTAAAAGATAATATAAAAATTATTACTATTCATAGATAGCAAAAAACTATATATACACATTTTGACATATCAATTAGAAAGAATAATAATCTTAGATCTTTGTCGAATTAATAGTATTAGGTTAATATTTTGATAATCGGCTAACTCTTTGTACAGCTACAAGATAAATCAGACTTTAGTTCATACTAGAAAAAAAAAATAACGACAATAGTATCACAAAAAAAAATTGTTGTTCTATCTTTTACCTAATCAAATACGACCCTGACTTATTGTTTTTTCTTAACACTGAAATCTAAAATTCCTATTTTTCATTTCTATAATAAATTAAAATTAAAAAAATCCATTAACTGAATTTATCACTGTAGTATAAGTGCTGAATGTTATCTGTGAATTGTAAATGGTCTTAGAAGTGTTGTATTGTTGCTCGCTAGCGAGCCATCTATTTGGTCGGAGTGTAAGTTTTATAATATTTATGTTCCTGTTTATCTTTTGCGTTAGCTCATTTGCAATTGTCAAACTGCAGTGGGTTACATTACAGTACATACTTGTGAAGAACTTCTAGAAAAATGACGCTAGCGCAAAACTACTATTTTATTATCTCAAACTTACACTCGAGGCTACGTTTCTTTATAGAGCGAGGGTGCGTCGACGCCCAAGCCGGTATCACATCTTAAGTTCTTTTAGAATTAAGTACAACGATTACGCTTAAACCCTAAGGCGATTCGCCTTATAAAGTAAGACTTAGATTTGTTACTTTCTTGTAGAATAATATAACTATATTCTTAGTTTAAGGCGCTTTAGTTTTGAGTTTTTATATCAATTTATTGAGACTAATATAAAAATATAGTACTTTTTTCAATTGTATTTCAAGTAAAATGCGTGTGATCTCATGAGTTGTAAAGGAAGCCATGGTTATTGCTACTATTTGTCGTCACTTGTGCAATAAATATGCATTGAAATCTATGTACTTCGTTGTGATGGCGAATAATAAACAGTGTTGATGATATTTTTTATGATTTTTTTTTACCTTACATATTTTTATTAATTATTAAGCACTCAATTAATTTCGAGGATTTTTTATTTGATTAATTTTTTTTTTATTTTTTTTTTTTATTAACATACAAAGGAATCTTAATTAGAAACATTACTATTTATCGGTGTGACAAAAATCACTGTTGATTTGTCCGCACACCGGCATTCGACATCGTACGCTCACAATATCAAAAATATATCATAGCAATGATAGCATATAACAAGTTAATATTAATAACCATACCTGCTAACAACATTTTTACATACTACCGTCCAAGTTTTACTGATGATCGAATCCATTACAAAATAATGTAGTCGCAGTAGCTTGTGGGTACACACGGGGTGATTTACGTTGTAGGATATTAATTCATGTTAATTTTTTTTTTATTAACGATAGAAAGTATTTTTTTAATTTATATTTTATATTTGTTTTAGTGATTTCATTTTTTAGTGTAGATGGTAGGTCGTATATTAATTTTGGTATTTGATATAAAATAAATAATCATAAGTACGCACAAACTTCTAAGTTATTAACATTACTCCTAAAAATATAAAAGAGTAATACACTCCTCAAATCAAAGAGTATAATAGTAAAATACGGGGCCTCAAATTGTTAAGACCCTAAACTAAAAAGTTTCATACGTCCAAAAGTGTGGGTGTGACAATTTTGTCAAAATATTTAATCATCAAATTTTCCTTAAAATAACAGATTTCATTTTTTTTTTCTTTACTTTAATCTATGTTCCAATATCCACTTCAGCCTATCACAGTCCACTGTTGGACATAGCCCTCCACAAGTTCGCGCCCGACATTATGACGCGAACTCATGTGTTTTGCCCATAGTCACCACGCTGGGCAGGCGGGTTGGTGACCGCAGTACGGCGATTCTGTAACTCGCTATGCTGTCGTTATGGACTCATAACGACAAGTTTCGTTAAGTTACCGACCGCGTCGCTATTATAACGACAAATGCGATTCTGTACACTATTCTTAGCGAGTTTTGTCGTTATTAATAACGAAAAGTGTCGTTATGATGTCGTTATGGTGCGAGCGGATAGCGAGGCTCAGAGACCCCCTCGGTACGCTATAACGACCATTATAACGACACTGTTATGTTTATGATTAATTTGACTTATGGTCGTACTACCTTTTTGTATATAAAGAAAAAACCGAAAATTGTAAAATTCCATTGTTGCATGAGTGAATGTGTATTGTTTGAATTTGATTGCAAATAGATTTTGTATTTTGCATTACTGTACATAAAAAATTGTAGGAAATTGCCAACAAGTATAATGATTTGCAATTGATTGTATATACATAAATAAATATTCAATTGTGTTTATAAAGTATAACTTTATTTTATAAAAAATATTTACCTATTTTTATATAATTATTTTAAATAATATGTTCTTTCTTTTCTATGTACCTATTAAAATTTATCAAAAGTATTAAACGTAAAAATATAATAACAATGATAAATATCTTCAAAACATCATCTTTGAGATTTTTTTTTTTTCGTAGTACAAAATTCAGAAGCAATAATAGTAATAATCTCTATTATCACAATAGCAGTCTGTGGAAAAAAAACTTATTTATAGAAAATATTCTGACAAGATCAATCTTAATTCTACAGCGCAATAAATCTGTTTTAAAACTATCAACGATAATAATAATACATTTTTAGCTCATGTCTAAATTCTTCGGTTTAGGTTCACTATACGATCGATTTGCACTGACTGATTATGCGCGCCTCGATTTAAACCTTCATGCGCGCAACCGCGGCTCGAATTTCAACTATTTTAAGGCGAGTTTCGATAGAATTCTAGTTATTTACTAAAGATTTGTCACAATACGTCACTTCCTGTCGGTATCCATAACGACGATTCGTTATCCCATTATGTAACGTCGAAGTGTCGCTATTCGTAGGTACAGAATCACACCGTCGTTATAGAACTGTCGTTACACGTTGTGAAATTCGTTATGGTTACGATACCGTCCCCGAGTCGTTATGATCATAGCGAGTTACAGAATCGCCATACTGGGCTGGCTTTGTCGCACCGAAGACGCTGCTGCCCGTCTTTGGCCTGTGTATTTCAAAGCCAGCATGGATGGTTATCCCGCCATCCGTCGGCTTTTTAAGTTCCAAGGTGGTAGTGGAACTGTGTTATCCCTTAGTCGCCTCTTACGACACCCACGGGAAGAGAGGGGGTGGCTACATTCTTTAGTACCGTAACCACACAGCACATTTTGGCAAAATAAACACGCTTTCATGCCATAAAATTAAATTAAATTTAAAACCCTAGTTTAAACCTTTTTTATTACCGCGAAAACGCTACAGCCATTTTGGTGACGTAATATGTGCAATAACAAAAGTGTATGACGTAACTCGTAAGTAAGAGAGTAACATAACCTACAATAGGCATGTATCCACTAAGAACAAATGGGATGCATTAAAGTGTCTAAAAATTAATTATGATGTGTAGATAAAGAAAAATCAATTTATTCAATAAAATCATTTACGATTGTTGATATTTTCACAAAACAAGTTAAGAAAATATGGGCATTATGTCACGTGACAGTGAACACCAATCATAACGCGTGACGTCACCCCGTGCAAAATATCATTTTTGTTATTGACATTTTCATAGAAGTAGTTATTATTTTAAGATTTTATCTTTTGTCGTCACATTTATTCAATTATTCAAAGTAATATACTGAAAGAGAACACCATGGACCCTGGATTTATGAAACGAAATAGCAACAACTTGCCCAGAATTGACGTCGTTATGCTTGGCAAGTTTTTCGCATCAAACAGCGACTTGCTCATCGGAATTCCGCAATGTTAAAACTTCGATGTAAGTATACATGAATCTAATATAATTATTTCAAGCTAAAATCCCAATTTTTCAGTCTTGTTATCTATTATGTGTTAATAGTTGATTATGTTTTGACTACAGTAATTTAGTTTTGACATATTTTGAGGTTAGAAATACAAAGTAAAACATAATTATGTTACTTTATTTAACTTCCATGCTTGTCTAGTAACTATAAAAATGTACCAGCTGTTTCACTAAACGCACAGATCGTAAAAACCAACCCCAGGAATGGATAAATGTCTCGAAAATCATGTTGTAGTCGGAATCATTAAATAATACTAGCCATCTTAAATGCCATTGACACCTAAATATATGACTAATGGCTTTTTGTTACCCTTACTCTGTAAATGATAAAAACGTGTTCAAATTACTTAAAGTAATTAACTCAATTTCAGATCCTCATGAGATTCCTACGGAGATTATGCTGTCAGCTTCGTACAAGTTAAACGAGAGGATAAACTGTGTACTGTGAAGTGCAAAATATGTCCAGAGCATAAAGTTCATGCTAAGTTATATAGTTGCACACTAACTTTAGATGAAGAAGAAGAAAACATTCTCTCTGTGAGGTGCGAAGACCTTGTAGCTTCACAGGGGGGATGTAAACATGCAATTGCATTTCTTATGTGGGTCTACCGCAGAAGTGAGGAACCCTCCTGCACTTCTGTTGAGTGCTACTGGAAAAAATCAAAATTGTCCTGGGTCGGTAGTAGCCTAAAATATTTAACTGCCAAAGAACTATCAAAGGGCAATCCTGTATTACCAGGGAATCCATCTGCCCTAAAGAAGTTTTTACAAGAAGCTAAGACGAGAAAGGTTGCAGATTGTGAGCTTTTAAAATATCTACCCACATATTGTCTAAGTGACATAGAAGCTGTCTCAATGCATAAACTTGTATGTAATCTTAAAGAAAAACATGGGGAAGATTTTTTGAGAAAAATACAAATAGCAGTCTGTAATACAGAAAGTAGAAGATCTAACTAGAAAACAATCAAATAGTGCTCTTTGGTTTGAATTAAGGTACGGTCGAATAACTGCTTCTAGAGCTTTCGAAGTAAGCAGATGCAAAACAAGTGATGGCACACTTATAGCTCTCATACTTGGTGGCAAAATTCCCGACACTCAATCTATGAAGCGTGGCCGTACCTTAGAAGATGATGTGAGAAAAACTGTGGAGGGAAAATTAAGAAAAACAATGAATAAATGTGGCCTCTTATTAAGCTCTAGATATCCTATGATTGCGGGATCCCCAGATGGAATTTTTGAAGATGGTATAATAGAAATCAAATGTCCTCTTAATGAAAAGACCTACAAGAATTTCGTAAAGAATGGACAGCCTACAGAAAAATACAATGCCCAAATGCAGCTACAAATGTTTTTATCACAAAAGAAAAACTGTTATTGTGTAGCTGACCCAGACTATCATAAAAATAACAAAGTAAATATAATAAATGTATCATTAAACCTTGCATATGTTGAAGATTTAATTAACAATAAGTTATTTAACTTTTGGAAAATAAATATATACCCTTTATTATATCAAAGTGTAGAGTAAGTGTGCTTATGTATAAATATAATGCTAATAATATTTATTATTTCAAATATTTAGTAGTGTTTATTTAAATAAAAAACCTTTTTTTGTAATAACATACTAGTTTTATTTTATTAAAGAATCTTGCAAATTAACTAGGGCACATGCTAAGATTATTATATCATCCAATATTTTAAAAAAATTTAATTTTAACATATGCGTGTGGCTTAAGCATGTAAAATTCACGTAAGCGTCGAATAACTTTCTATATGAATCCTTAATTAAGGCTTCTTTTCAATTTTTTTAAATTATGTTCACTAATATCACTTCAGCTTCTAGTTTTTTTCTTCAACAATCAATTCACTGTCTGAAGAAGATGACTTAACTTGCAATGAATGTATGGATGGTGAACGACTGTAGGTGGCTTCGCACAGTATATAAAGAGAAACATCACTATCCGAGTGTTCTTCCTCAATCAATAATTTTTTTTGTAATTTTGCATAAGTTGGAGACAGAAGGATATGATTTTTTAATGGCCTCAGTTTTAAATGGGGACGTGAAGCTTGATGTTACTCATGGTTTCAAGGGTGACAATGCCAGGCTTACTGTTTTTATTTTGGTCTGAATTGCTTTACTTCTGAACTTGTGTTAGAAATACTTGAACTGATTTATTTACTTTCTGTTCACATAAAGGTTCTGCTCATTCTGTTCGTCTGTTTGAAAATCTGCAAAATGAATGAGAGTTATTAGCTTTATGGTCATAACTGTGAAATTATTGTTATAAATAATTTGTAAAATGTAGAAGTCGCCCAAGACGGACATACATGGACCAAATTAATGACGTGTTAAAGAAAGGTAACATCAAAAGCACCAGAAACCAGCGAGCATGTATGAAATGATGTATTGGATGTCAATGAAGCAAAAGAAGTAAGTCAGGATCGTGTCAAATGGAAATCCGTACTCTCTGTGTACCCCTCTGAGAGGACAGGCGTGACGTATATGTATGTATGTATGTAAATAATTTGTGTTTTTTATTATTAAAATATACCTGAGCTTGTATGGGGAGTATCTTTGAGATGTGGACTTTGCGAACAACTTTCTTCTGGTTTTTCCAAACACTCGATAGTATTTGTATTATCTTTAAGACAATTTGCTATTATCTCCATTCTTTGTTTTTTTAACATGTACGGTCGTTCTGCGCTGCTGCATGTCCGCTTTCTTCTGTCTTCTTGACATTCAAATTTACTTGGAGTACATCTTGGTTTCAAGCGCACTTAAGATACTTTTCCCATATAATGATACTCAGTATATCATTTGGTAACTAAAAAGAAACAAAAAAGGTGCTTATTGTGTACATGTACAATAAATAAATAAAATCACAGAGCTAAATAACAAAACTTTAATAAAGATCTAACCTCAAACAATATTTACAATAATCAAGCAAAATTCATCAGTTTTGTTATAATTACGTATTCGCTGAATTACATTTCGTTAAATACTTACATCGAAATGATCTTCACAAAAGTACATTCTTGAATTTGTTGAAAAACAATGCATTATTTTTCCTTGCAAGTGTTAGCCACTTTTCTGTACTTTTTGTTTGCTTGGGACAAATATAAATAATTTGTTTGGCGTTTTAATGCTTGTGCTTCCACACTGGGGCACCATACAGTATTTGTAATACGAAGGATTCACTTTTAATCACAAAACATTTACAATATCCATATAAAAACCGCTGTGTTTCGCACGGGGTGACGTCACACAAGACGCCATGACAGTTTTGAGTGTTTTCGAAGGAAATAGATGTCATTACTTTAAATGCGAAATACAAATTGAAAATCGATAAGTTTTTTAAAAATAATATTTTTCTCATGTATAATAGATATTAAGGTATATTATCCAACAATCAATCGAATTTAGGCAACTAGCCTATTACTATGACAACCATCAACAAATTAGTAATGAATGCATATTATTTCAGTTGGAACAAGATATGAAGAGTTATTATTTGAAAGAACACAACTATTACTTCTTGAAGTTAAAATTGATAGATTTTATTGATATAGATAGCTGTTGACAGCACTGACAGAACTTTGTTATTGCTATGTTATTAACCGCCCCTACCCCAGCCTATAAAAGTATATTTTTTGTAATAATAAAAATACTGACAGATGTATTTTAATTAGCTCTATCCAAAAACATCGCCAGCTTAAACTGCTCCACCTTATATTTCTAATGAAAAATCAATAAAGATTTGGGAAAAAAAAAATTTATCTTAATTTTGATACAGCCATATCTTTATAAATAAACAATATTTCAAACTGCTCCAAACTGCTCCAAACTGCTCTACATCCATATAATACTGCTCCATAGTAATTTTTATCGGCTCCGCTATAGTTAACTGTAAAATAAGTAAAATTCATTTTGTCATAAATGAGCTGACTGAAGCGGGTAGCGCGCAGGCGTGGATCCCATTCATTGCCGTATTGCCGGGATAAAGTTTAAATTAAGGTCAAGAATTCATGCGTTCGTGTCATCATAGTTTTGTTTTAAAAACATGATGTGTGGTTTCAAAATATTTTATTTCATTAATAATTTGAAAAATTAAATAATTGCACTCGCATTTTATTCGAATATGAACTTGACTGAACTAAGTATTTGCAATTAATATTAGAAAAAAAAATTATCAAGTTACTACTGAGATCTATTAAATAAATTTAATAATCCTTACATCGCATAAAAAATAATAAAATTGTAATTGTATACTTTTATACAAATGTGGAGCAGAAATATTTCCACCAAGATCGTTAACTATAGCGGAGCCGATAAAAATTACTATGGAGCAGTATTATATGGATGTAGAGCAGTTTGGAGCAGTTTGAAATATTGTTTATTTAAAAAGATATGGCTGTATCAAAATTAAGATAAATTTTTTTTTTCCCAAATCTTTATTGATTTTTCATTAGAAATATAAGGTGGAGCAGTTTAAGCTGGCGATGTTTTTGGATAGAGCTAATTAAAATACATCGGTCAGTATTTTTATTATTACAAAAAATATACTTTTATAGGCTGGGGTAGGGGCGGTATGTTATTACTTATTGCCCGTATGACGTCACAACACGGCGGCTCGTGTTTTAGATCACGTGATATACAGATTAAAATATACGACTTAATTTCAATATAATAAATCAATAATGTGCTTTTATGATTCCAAATCAGAATATTTAGGTGTATTTCTATATAAATTTTAATTTTTATCAAATTTTATAATTAATTTTTCACTACGGTAAGTACCCTATTTGTGAAAATTTCAACTTTCTAGCTATCGCGGTTCTTGAAATACAGCCTGGTGACAGACAGACGGACAGACAGCGAAGTCTTAGTAATAGGTTCCCGTTTTACCCTTTGGGTACGGAATCCTAAAAATTTGAACGGTGAAACCCATTAGAAAAGTAAGAAAATACAACGAAAAGAAAATAATTTACGGGCGATTTGCAACTATTTTCGCACGTTTTTTGTAATCTGTATGGATTAAATGGATTTGCAATTATGTATTTAATTTATTAATGTAATGGAAACTAACATTTTTCGAGTGATTAAAGTGTAAATTTTAATAATAGATCTTATTTTTTCATGATGATGAAAACGAATTTTCGAATTCGAGTTTTTTCGTTCTTTTTCATAAAAAGTACGCTACGCGCTCCGATTTTTTTGAAAAACATAGATATATAGAGAATTTTCGATTGAAAATGATGATGCTTTTTTATATAAATAAGAAGAAAAAATAAATAATTTAAATAAAAAATTACAGTTTACTTAGGATATACAAAGGTAAGTTTTTTTAACTTTTTACGATATGACACGTAGTTTTTCCGGAAATCGTAATAAATCGTTTCCAACCTCCCCCTCCTCCCAATCGTTTCCAATCTCCCTTCTCTCCTAATTTCTGACCTCAAATCACCCTAAATTATTTTTCCTTTTATTTTTGTTATATTTTATTAATTTTCTAATTTAAGGTTGTTGGCCTGTTCTAATTTTTTCTTATTTTTTACCATTTTCAAGCCCTTCGACACTGGTCTATTAAGTTATTAACACACTTTTTGTTTCTTCTTCTTTATTCAAAATCTTCTTTATATCAATTTTTACAGAAATAAATAAATCTTAGGATATACCTATGTACTAGATATAGAAAATATAAACAAATATCTGCAGAAAAAGAATAGGGTACTTTCCGTAGTGAAAAATAAATTATAAAATTTGATAAAAATTAAAATTTATATTGAAATACACCTAAATATTCTGATTTGGAATCATAAAAGCACATTACTGATTTATTATATTGAATTTAAAAATCGTATATTTTAATCTGTATATCACGTGACCTAAAACACGAGCCGCCATGGTGTGACGTCATACGGGCAATAACAAAGTTCTGTCAGTGCTGTCAACAGCTAGGGTCCATATGGTCCATATCTAATATCTATCAATTTTAACTTCAAGGAGAAATAGTTGTGTTCTTTCGTATAATAACTCTTCATATCTTGTTCCAACTGAAATAATATGCATTCATTAAGTACTAATTTGTTGATTGCTGTCATAGTAATTGTAGGTTATGTTACTCTCTTACACTTTTGTTATTGCACATATTACGTCACCAAAATGGCTGTAGCGTTTTCGCGGTAATAAAAAAGGTTTAAAATTTAATTTCATTTTATGGCATGAAAGCGTGTTTATTTTGCCGAAATATATTTTTTTGTGGCTTTTTATTAGAAAATCAAGATTTTGAAGTACCTACTTTTTCAAACATCGTGGAATACCCTATTTTACGAATTTAGAGCAAGGAAAAATGTCACATTACTGATTAGAATTTATTTTTTCCGTTATGTATAAATAAATAATTTTGGTGGCAACACTTTTATAAACGCCATTTTATTGAAACAAAATCTAACAGAAAAATTGGATTTTTATGGAATTTTTCAATACAATAACCGTATAAAAACATTGTTCTAATTAGCGTTTATTTTACATATAATTTTGTGCTTAACCGCAATTATATTGTTTGAGACGTTGAAATATTAGAAGAAAATTTAAGGTAAACACCTTATCAACATCTGGCGAAAAATCCTTTGAAATTAAACTAAAATGAAAGCATGTGTTTGTGTAAAGTCGATCAACGGTTTGCTTCCGTAATCAAACAAATAATTATTTTTGTTTATTTTGTGCTGTTTACCATATAAATAGACTACACTACATCACAATTTTTTTTCCAGATATCACAATGAGTGATTCTCCAGACCAAAATGATCCACCAAAAGATGTAAGATTTATTTTTTTACGTAATTGTGTATTGTAACTAATAAATGTACTCAGATTTGATGAAATACGTCAGATATCAGTACTAATTTAATGACTAAGTTCTTGATAGTGCTTATTTCTACTCATTATACAAATAATCAAATACTGTTGCCTAACTAAACTTTAGACTGTCAATATGTATTTTATGGTCATGATAAATAGAAATTTAAATGAGATTGATTAATTACTGTCAGTGGCGGCCTTAGGGGGTGGCGAACGGGGCAATCGCCCGGGGCCTCGCGCTTGCAGGGGCCTCGCGCAACAACCCAAGCAAATTTAAAATAATATAGATTTTTAACTGTATTTTTTTTATTAAAATTGTTAAAACATATTTGAGGAATTCGATGACACAAGATCGGCTTTCAGTCCTTGCTATTCTTTCAATCAAAAATGACCTATTATAGACCAGTGCTCTTAGCTTTTGAAACTATTTTTTTTTTATAGTAGGATGAAACCCATTACACCATTATTGTAAAAGAAAGAGAATACAACGAAAATGAAAGGAGAAATAAATTACGGGTGATCTGAGGTCGGGAAGTGGTAAGGAGGGGGCTTAAGGGGAAAAACGGTTTATCTCGATTACCGGCTAAACTACAAGTCCTATGGAAAAAGCCTCAAAAGCAAAGTTGTAGGTAGTAAGAAGATCTACAACTTTTGTATATTTTGCACTTTTTTCACATAACGATTTTTGAAAAATTCAAAAAACACAAGTTTTTGGTTTTTTATTTTTATCTTTTACAAAATTCTTTTTTTTTTTTACAAAATTTGGTGAAAACTTGCCTTTTTATTTTACAAACACATTGTAATTTTTTTGATTTAAAATATTAATTTGTTACCTCATTTTGTCCTCAATATCGAAAAAGTACCCTCATTTTCAATCGAAATTTCTCACGTCAATATATCAGCTTTTTAAAAGTCGGTGGGATTATTGTTCGTTAAAATCTCTATTTTCTGATGGTGTAAAAACATCATGCAAATGTATACATTACTATGGTAAATGTTCTCAGAAAATGCAAAAAAATAACAGGTAGGAAGACCCAGACTCTCCTAGCCCCTTCCCCTCTTCTCTATGAAATTCTCAAAATATTGAGGATGTCTTATTAAATATTCTTTTCATTTTCTAAACGTTTATTTTTAGCTGCAGATAAGTTGTAGATCTTTTTATTACCTACAACTTTGCCATTTGACTTTTTTCCACAGGACTTGTAGTTTACCCGCAATCGGGATAAACCGTTTTTTACCCTTAAACCCCCTTCCCTACTACCACTTCCCGACCTCAGATCGATCCAGCCTGTAATATCCCACTGTTGGGCATAGGCCTCTTCCCCATGTAGGAGAAGGATCGGAGCTTAATCCACCACGCTGCTCCAATGCGGGTTGGCGGATATATTCCCTACTATGAGTAGGTAACGATCGTTATCAGATGTACATGATAACAACCGGGATCGACGGCTTAACGTGCTCTCCGAGGCACGGTGGGGAGACCCACAAGGACTGCACAAACATTCAGACCACGTCAAACATCTGTATGGCCAATACAAATGTTGTCGTGTGCGGGGATCGAACCCGCAACCGCGAGCTCAACAGCCAATCGCAATCCAGTGCTGTGACCGCTGCGCCAACGCGGTGTCACAGCACTGGATTGCGACCTCAGATCGCCCGTAATTTATTTTTCCTTTCATTTTCATTGTATTCTCTTCCTTTTTCAATGGGTTTCATTCTACTATAATCCTTTTCACTTTTTACCATTTCAAAGGCTAAAAGCACTGGTCTAGTATTGGTCATTCGTTAGAATTTGTGCTTTAATTAAAGATTTTAGTCGTAGCAAAAGCCGCAAACATCAATTTTAAAATTTATCATCTCTATTTGTTAATTTTGTAAATTTTTCAATGTAAAATAGTTTTAAAACTCAAATTCTAGTTATTTTTATAACTTTAGCATTTCACGAAGGACAAAGGGCCTCGCAAAGACTTTCCGCCCGGGGCCTCGCAATGGGTAAGGCCGCCTCTGATTACTGTACTTATCAATTTTTTACTTTGTGAACCATGCAAACTGCAAAACAAATTGACAGTTTGTTTATCAAATGTTGAAATAAAATGCGATTATCTGAAAGTTCAATTAAATTGCATATATTTTTAAAACCTTTTATGTTAAAATTTAAAATGTATTTTATAATGTGTGAATATTGCAGCCAAAAGAATTAGAAAAATTAGAGGAAGCAAAATTAAAGGCAAAGTTTCCAAATGCCATGCTCGGACGAGGTCCGGGAGGGCACTCAGCATTTCTACAGAAAAGGCTGGCTAAAGGAGTAAGTGTGATATAATGTGACAAATTTATTAATGATAAATTAGGAGGTTAGGTCATTTTCAAACCTATTTGTGCAATTTTCAATAAATTCTACTTATGACAAAAATTAAAGTACAGTCATTCCCCCTATAACGCGGTAAATTGGTTCCGCGTTATAGGAAAACGCGGGGGTTATAGGGGTATAAATTATTCATCACATTTAACTTTTGTCGCTGCAGGGGGTTTCAATCGAATATTAAGAAAAAACTATCTTATGAACGAAATATGTATTTATTTATTTTATTTACACTATATTGTACATCACAACTACAAATATCATTTACATACTGTGAAGTACAATGGGCGGACTTATGGCTATTTAGCCATTTCTTCCAGACAACCCAAATATATATTTCCTACTATGAGTAACGATCGCTATCAGGTGTACATGATAACAACCGGGACCGACGGCTTAACGTGCTCTCCGAGGCACGGTGGGGAGACCCACAAGGACTGCACAAACACCCAGACCACGGCAAACATCTGTATGGCCAATACAAATGTTGTCGTGTGCGGGGATCGAACCCGCAACCGCTCGCGCAACAGTCAATCGCAATCCATTGCTGTGACCGCTGCGCCAACGCGCCTTCGAAATATGTATGTTTGATTAAAATCAAACTAAAAATAAACAGTTAATTTCAAATAACATTTTTATTACTTTTTTATTTACTGTAACGCACTATAACGCGGAATCTACCGCATTATAGGGGGGAATGCCTGTGTTATAGGTGGATTGAAAATGTGTTATACGGGGATTGAAAATGCGTTATAAGGGTACCGCGTTATAGGGGGGATAACTGTACAAATGTTTCTAATTGAGTATATACATATTTTTAAATGAGAACAATAATTACATAAACTTATTAAATTTATTATTTTATTAGATTTGGTTTGATAGAAGTAGAAGCAACTGGTGAATGTAATTACATTTTTTAAATTTGGAGATGATCACTTCTGAAACAGTTACAATATGAATATCTGTTTACAAATATTACTGTTGATTTTATATATTATTTGATTTACAATGTCACTGTTGTGTAGTAATTTTTGCTTCACATATAGCTGTTAATATTTCTGAGCAAATAAATGACAACATTATATTACCACTTCTGTAAAAATTGTGTGGCTTATATACATGTTTTCTGAATATTTTAATATATAAAACGTTGTGGTAAATTGGAAGTTATATTGTCTTTAACATTTTTAGATTTGATCTAATTGATAGATTAATTTTAAATTCAAGCATAACTACAATTACTTTTCATTATCAGTCTATTACAGTCTACTGCTGGACCACAGGAGCAGTTCTGCTTTCGCCCACCAAGCCAGCCAGCTTTATTGATATAAATATTTTTAATTTATAGCAAAAGTTCTTCGATTCCGGTGACTATCAAATGGCGAAGCAGCGGCCAGGTAATTTATCGGCGCCCTTCAAGGCCCCGGCCGCGCCCGCCAAGCTGCCGACCGGCGACGCGATCCCCACGCCCGACACCGTCCCGCTGCGGAAGACCTCCATCATTCAGCCCAAGTTCCAGCCTCCGAGCCAGACCTCCTAGCCTTGCCATCGTCCATTAGACACATGCCATTATTGAGGCCTAGTAAAACAGCACATAGCAAACAACATTTAATTTTGCATTCCAGTACCATTTTATTATCATGCAATACAGGTTGTGCTGTTTTAGGAGGCTATCATTTTTCATCCGCTTGTGCATTGCACCATGCCATAGCTTTCAGTCTTAGTTACCCCGTCATTGTTAAACAGCACTGATTTATCTCATTTTCGATTCATGTGATCCTATTTCATCTGTAGTTGTATGTTTAAAATTAAAAATATACTTTTATAAGAAAAAAACTGTTATATTTATGTATAAAATATTAGGTAATGTAATATTAGAGCCATGAATGTGAGTGATTGAACATTGCATGTCTTTCAAGTTTGGTTCCTTCAGGTTCAGTCTAAATTTGGATTTGAGATTGTATAAGGAAATGTATCAGTTGTGCAGTCCAGTGAATATTTGTCTATCTTACTTCTTAATATCGACATGTCCTATGTATAAGGGCCAAAGCAACAATTTAAGCATTTTCACTTTTTTGTTTTAAATGCTTCCTTTTAGTCTAGTTTACAAGTTGCTTTAAAAAAAAATACACATTTATGGGTGCAAATCTATTTTTTTTCTGCAGTATAAGGGCTTATTTGACATAATTTTTGACGTATAAAGGCCAAACAGTTATTTCGAGACTTGTACGGGGAATCCCGCGTCTAACGGTCTCTCGGATAACGTATAAGTGTCAATGTGAAATAATATGTCATATAAAAATTATATTATTATCATTTATTTAAGTTATTTATTTATGTTAAGTATTTGTTATAAAACAAGTGTTCTTTTAAAATTAGTTTTTGCCGAGTTTATTGACCAAAATGACTCATTGGCCTTTTTATTATTATTTTTTCAATATAATTAAATTTAAAAAGTCACGTATATAGACATATCTACAATAAGTAAAAAACTAATAATATACAAATAAGTCAATATAGCTAGAAAAATGAACATTAGGTGTCATAGTAACTATGCAAAATTTCAATAACATAAGTTGAAGCATGTAAAAATTATAGCAAATTGAAACTTTGAGAGCCTCTACTGAAAAGTTGTCATTTTTCACATTGGCCCTTATACATAGGACATGTCGATATATAGATACCAGTAATTCCTCAGTAGTAGAAATATGTCACATGTAATTACTGTGCTTTTCTTAGAGAAACATTTCAAGACAATACTATTGCTTGCTCTGTATGAATAATAGGAATGTATGAGTAATTTCAATGCACTACTTGTTGATTGATTGATGCATAAGTAAAATAGTGTTTTAGGTAGTGAGATAGACACTTAAAATCAAAATAATGATCAGCTTTCTGCTAATGTTACAGTTTTATACATTAGGTACATATAAATGTTGAAGTAATCTTATGAAATTGTATATCCGTGTATAATAAACATAACATCATATCATTTTTTTCATAAAGCGTCAAATAAAACTAAGAGCATAAAAATACTTAAGTGAACATTTATAGTAAAATTCTTGAAAATAAATGTTACTCTTAATTTTAAATGAATAAAAACAGAGTCATTATTTTTAAAAATATTATTATAAATTAGAATACCTAATCGATAACTTAGTGATTGTAACAAACATAACTCTTGTGAGATGTGGGTACCTATTTCGATAAAGGTACGTAATAGGTATATAAATAAAATACAGTAAATAATTGTTAATTTTATTTGCTACAAAATAAAAACAATGAAAAATGTTTATATACATGACTTTATACATTTAACATGTATTTTAGGCTTCTTGCACATTAATTGATATATTGTACAAACCACAAGTTATTAGACACGAGTGTAAAAAAACTGAAAGGGAATGTTAAGAGTTGGGAGTTATTCAAATAATAATAAATCTTGGTAATGAAACACACTAATGTCTTTTTAATTTTTCTGCCGTTGTCCATTCGACATCTTAAAAATAATTATTTTACATACATTGTACTTTTTGTTCCCTTAGTAATTGTCTTTTTTAAATAATAGACCAAATTTCATAAACATATGTATTGTTTCTTTGTGGGAGATAAAAATAAACCAAAATGTCAGTTTTTTTAATTTTGAGGTTAAGTGAAAGAAGTGTAGACTCAAAAATTATCGACACCGGTCTATAAGGTTTAATACAATTAAAAAAAGTCTAAGATCTGTTTTTAAGAGATTAAGAGAGAGAGATTAATGGCACACAATCAACAGATTCGTAACCTCCATGGTTTTAATTCTTGAAATAATACTTGTACTTTTCTTTTCATGAAACATTCTTTACCACTTATATTTTACTGCTCTCTGAAAAGAAAAACATTTATTAACAACTTCTAAAATATAAATTTGCTTAAAAACAAAAAAACAAGTCAGTTTCATAAAAGCGGAATTCACAAACAGGATTTGTATAATATAATGACAATATCTAAGGTAATGCTTTCTGAAGAAAATTTTGTAGTTTTATTTAATCGTTTAAATACTAAATTAGCTGTCAGCCTTCAGTTCAAAAACAAACATCAAAGCTCAACTTTTCTCTCAGGCTTGATGTCATACTAAGTGGTCTCATAAATGTGAGCAACTGTGACAAGGACGAAGGGAGGGGGGACGGGGTCAAAATCAAGAAATTCGGGTGACTTCATTTATGGATGGCAACCTAGTAAGTCATTCCAGTATAGTCTCCAAGTGAGTCATTTCAATATGGCCTAAGTCATTATAACATCACATTCTGAGATGCCTGCTTTATAGGGCAATGAAAACTACATAGCAACGAGTGCTCTGGTGTAATGGTGCGTGTGCCGTGTCAGCGGCGCCTAAACACCGACGGTTGGTCGCGGGTTCGATTTCCACTCAGAGTGGATATTTGTGTTTATACAAATTTTTATTTTAGGTCTGGCTGTTAGTCTTTGTGGATCTCATCACCGTGCCTCGGAGAGCACGTTAAGCAGTCGGTCCCGGTTCTTATCATGTACACTTGATAGCGATCGTTACTCATAGTAGGGAATATGTCTGCCAACCCGCATTGGAGCAGCATGGTGGATTAAGCTCTGATCCTTCTCCTACATGGGGAAAGAGGCCTATATAGCAGTGGGATATTACAGGCTGCCATGTACGGCAAGTGGTCGAGTCAGGTACCGGGGTTCCAGTGCACGTAGTCGGGCGTGGCGGCGGCGCGGTACTCGCGCACCAGCTCGTCCACGACGGCGCGCGACTCGTCGAACTCCTCCAGCGACTCCTGGAACATGGGCTCCTTGCGGAACACCTCCAGGAACGCCTCGCGCTTGCGCAGCTTGTCGTACTGCTGCAGGCAACGGTCGAACAGCTGCGGGCCAGAGAACATATATCAGAGGAAGTAGTAACAGTACAGAAGATCACAGGTAAATTAAACTGCTCTCCAGCAGAGTTACGTTCCTGTAATGAGTGACCAGAGATCGGGGGGGATCGGCAATGTGCTCGCAATGCTTCTGGTGTTACAAGCATCTATAGGCGTCTATAATAGTGTCTATTAGGCTTGACCCATAAGTTTGCCTACGCAAACTAGTTGTAAAAAAAAACAACCAAGGCTTAAGGTGACGTGCACTCACCGAAGAGATGTTGGTGTGGTTAGCAAGCAGCAGGCCGGAGACCTTGTGCGAGGCGTGCACATAGGGCGACCGGCGAGACAGGGCCACCTGGATGGAGGCTGGCCCCCACGGGATGAAGGACGCCAGTTTGCGCTCCCTGATGCGCTGTAGAGACTTGTGCACCTGCGATGGGTCCACCTCGCCCTGCATCCAATATCAAGTGGATCACTTATTATGTTCTGACTGGGTTTGGTATGGTTGGCTCTGGCGTATGTACTTGTAATATTATAATATCACTAGCTTCTGCGCGCGACTTCGTCGGCGTGGACTCCGCTTCTATTGGTCTTAGCGTGGTGATATATAGCCTATAGCCTTCTTGGATAAATGGGCTATCTAACACTGAAATAATTTTTCAAATCGGACCAGTAGATCCTGAGATTAGCGCGTTCAAACAAACAAACAAACAATCAAACTCTTCAGCTTTATTATATTAGTATAGATAAACTCGAAATTCAAAAATAGTTTAACTTGGAAACACTGATAAACTAAATTCATACTAAATAATCAATAGAACTGTTTATGTCCTTTAAATTAAAGTGTTAAAAAAGCCCAAAATTAGTAATAATTTTAAATGACCATACCTGGATAATGTTAAGAATAGATATGTAACAGTGTTGGTTGACTCTGTCGGGACTGAGAGACACCATCATATTCTTTGGCTGCAATAATCTTTGCATCACATCCAATACTGTTGTCTTTCGAATCTTAGGTGCCTGCCAACAAATGATATACATTAAAAATTTAACAAAAATTCAGCACACTCACTCTTTACCATTAGTCTCTTATATTAATAATGATCTATATAATAAAAATGCATGCCGCTAAGCGCATAACTGGAGAATGGCTCCATCATTGCGGCAATTTTTTTTTTTGTATGTACCTTAAATCCCACGGACAAAACATATAAACAGACAGAACGAAGTCTGTCAGGTAGAATAAAAAGGCATAAAATAGAATATTAAGGCATAATACAGGATGTCCCGCGATAAAGTGCAACCCTGAATGGGGGTGAAACTAGACCACAAATTATCGACAAAAAACATAGAAAAAACTTTTGAAAAAAATATTTTATTTCTTATTGACGAATTAAGTTTTTTATATCTTACGTAGACTCTATGTACAACAAATGATGATTTCTTCCAATGTAGTAGGTTGATTACTTTAAACTAAAATAAAATATTACGCCACGTACTTGGCTGTAAGGATAAAATAAAAATTAGCTCGCAAAAAAGTGGCATTATGTCTTTAACTATGCTTCTTGTGAATAAAAATCCATTTTTTATGACTGTTTTTCTCAATGATCTCTAATTTTCTCAGAATTATGCCTCCAGTACCAGGAAATTTTATGATTTATTATTATTTCTTACCATATTGCCATTCAAATAAAAAAAAATTTACGCCTGTATCCCAAAAAACACGTACAAAAATCATCATTTTTTGTACAAAGAGGCTACGTAAGCTATATAAAAATCTTAATTCGTCAATAAAAAAAATAATTATTTTTTTTTTAATTTATTAAATTTTTTTCTGTTTTTTGTCGATAATTTATGGTCTAGTTTCACCCTCTTTCGGGGTTGCACTTTATCGCGGGACACCCTGTATATATTGATTAAGGCAGTGAGTTGCTTATGGAGGACAGCGGCTCGCGACGATCTCTTCCGGAAATGGTCGGCGAGCCTGGAGGACCCCGAGGCGAGCCGGGAGCTGGTGGCGGCAATTCGGCCTTGTCTACGTAGCTGGGTTGAAAGGAGACACGGTGCGGTGTTGTTCCACTCGGCTCAGATGCTGACCGGACACGGCTGTTTCGGCCGCTATCTGTGCCGGGTGTTGGGGCGGGAGCCGACTTCGGAGTGTCATCACTGCGACGTCGGCTACCGCCCCAACAGAGACGCACAGCAAGGAATATATCCACCAACCCGCAGTGGAGCAGCGTGATGGATTAAGCTCCAGTCCTTCGCCTACATGGAAAAAGAGGCCTATGCCCAGCAGTGGGATGTTACAGGCTGAATCACATCGTGATCGTAATCTCAATCAATTAAACAATCAAATTATTTGGTTTCTATAATAAGTATACATTAGTATATTTGGTTGGACTCACAGTTGTTTATGTATGACGGGTACCTGACCATGCATACCGCGTCGCTACCTTGTAAGATATATTACTTACAGCGCTGAGCTCGTGGTCGGCGGAGAGCGGCGTGTAGCCCGTCATGAGGAAGTGCAGGCGCGGCGTGGGGATCAGCGGCGCCACCAGGCTGATCAGGTCGTTGTTCATGTACGACGGGTACCTGGACATAGCAGACCACTTTAAGAGCTTTTAAGCAACACGAGGAAGATCGTTGAAGGCTATATTTGAGTGCCTAAGTGATATAAGTCCCGTGGTATAAAAACCAAGGAGAGTGGAGTCGTGTTAAATAGTAACGTTGACCTATAGTGAGAGGGACGCCAACCGCGCAACGTCAATGCAGAGATAAATATACTTTGAAATATGACTGTAATCATTCTTAAAGAGTAAACTATTCGCATGTTGGAGCCGTCACTAACACTTGTTCTGTGTTCTGTGTATGTTCTGTGATCGATATGAACTATTAAAATTTTAATCCTGTGAAAATTTTGAGATAAGCAGTCGAACGCTTTTTATTCTACGGAACTTACCACAATTGTCATTTCAAAGTTCCCGACATTACGGCGACGACGTACTGATTCACGTTGTCACGTTGTAAATAATGTAGAATGAAAAATTTTCATAGTGACTGTGAAAGTTTAAAAACTTACAAGCAGTCTTATGTTTTATTCTGACTCTTCAACTATTTACAATCTCATCAACCGTTTCATATGTATTTTCAAGCGTCGAGTGTACAGGCATCTTTTCCCTAAAGGCCGACAAGGCACCCGCAACTCCTCTTATGTTGCAGATGTCCATGGCGACGGTAGCCATTTAACATCAGACGGCTCCGTCAGCTCGATTGCTCCCTTTGTTATATTAAAAAAAGGAATACCCTAATACTCCTGCATGTTCAATATTCGTCCTGAGTACCTGAGCGTGGCGGTGCTGGCGCTCATGATGGTGGAGACGAGCGTGTTGATCTGCGCGAAGGACGGGTTCTGGATGTGCAGGCGGTCGCTGGCGATGCGGTTGAGCGCCGTGTTGTCCAGCACCATCACGCAGTCCGCGCTCTCCGTCAGCCGCTTCAGCGTCAGCAGCGAGTTGTACGGCTGCACCACCACGTCGCTGTGGACACAAGCACTTGCTGTCTGGAGCTTATTTTTGTCACTCAACGGCCCCCACTAGGATAATCTCTCTTGTCAGAGTTCGGGAAGCACACAACAACCATCTGTATGGCCAATACAAACGTTGTTCCCATGTGTGGGAATCGAACCCGCAACTGCCAGCGCAACAGCCACGAACCAGTGCTGTAACCATTGCACCAACGCGTCGTCGGTGCTAGTTTTTTTTTACACTTATGTTATCGACTCGAGATTAAGTGTCTAAGCTTGACTCACCAATTGAATTATTGTTTTACAGCCAATCTGATTGATTTTAAATTATTACTGTTAAGTTTATTAGAGAATGTAATTTTTTCTATAATAAGCTAGCAGTAGCTAGTAATTTATTATTATTTACTATTCAAATTACTTTACAAGCCTAGTGTGAGTAGCCAGTAAATAATAATAATAATAGTAGTAATTAATAACCAGTATTTTTAGTAGGATTTTCTCCTGTGCCAAGGGTCCGCAAACACACACAATTCCGATACAAAAAACATCTACAAACAGCCAGACCATAGCAAACATTTCTACGGCAAATACAAATATATATCATGAGCAAGCACCACAGCAAAGTACAGATTTTTTTAGCAAATTGCTAAAGATTGTTCAGAGTGTGAAAATGTGTAAGAAAAGTACAAAATTCAAGTTACTAATAAATGATGTATGGCTTATAAAATAAATAAGATTTAAAAAAAAAAGTTACTAATAAATATTTTAATCTTACCTTATCTCATCCAGATTTGGGAAAACACTGTAGGTTTGTACAAGTTTTTTGGGGAATCTGTCTGACAGGTGTTCGAGTATATAGGAGCCCATGCCCGAGCCTGTACCACCTGCTATTGAGTGACACAGCACAAAGCCCTAAAATATTTTGTAATGTTTTATTTTGGTTACCAATAACACAAAAATACAATTTGAATGAAATAAAAATTGTGAGTATTATTTTAAGTTAGACATGTCTTTTCTATATATTAATTACAAAGTTTTAGAGATATTATAATGACAAACAAATTGATACAATAGATATATAATTATATAAACTACATATATGAATATAATCTATACTTATTATAAAAATAAGTCCCCCGGCCGCGTCTTTCTGTCCTCCTGTCTGTCTGTCTGTCTGAACACGATAAACTCAAAAACTACTAAACGGATTTTTACACGGTTTTCAGCAATAGAAAGATTGATTCTTGAGGAAGGTATATAATTTATTATGCTTTTGTGTAAATTAGCTGAAATACGGCGATAACTGTTGAAAAGGTCGCAAAAAATCTCGCAAACTGGGAGCTTTCCACACAAACGCTGCATAAACTAGCAAAGATATAGTTAAGTAATGTACTAGCGAATTCAAAATCTATAAAAATGCTACAAAAAAGTCCGTGATAGCATATCTCTATCTCTAACAGTGGATTTACAATTACCACTTTTATGTTCAATTTTTTTATTAAAAACATTACGTTATTTTCAAAGCTATTTTCTTTAGTTCAGTATTAATCCTTATCCAAATGAATATGTTATTTAGCTTAGGCATTTAATGCAGATTAAAATTGCCCTTTACGCTATATCAATCAGATGAATAGTTTTTGAGATATCGTCGTTAGAAGTAATTATTAAAAATAATTAATGCGCAACGAAGTGGGCACGGGTCAGCTAGTACAGAATAAAAGCGATGAACAGACCTTACAAATTATAACAAACTTATAGTAATTAAATAAATTCTATTATTTAAAGATGTTAAAATTAAAAATGTTTTAAAAAACTTAAGTTAAATTTGCTTACTTCTAAATTGTCACTGCCGTCAGCTTCCCTATTAATGATATCAAATACTTCCTCATTGAGTTTTTCACCCTGTGCAAAACCAGACGCCCAGTTGTTACCTGCCCCTCCGCCATGCTTTGATAGATATACATTCTCAGGATTATACAACTGGAATACACAACCACCACCATTTTTAAAGCTAAATAAAATTAACAAAAAGAATTCCTTTTATCGAAAGATGAAATGTTGAAGACAGTCAGTTTTTTTAATGTTTTGTTTAGGTATTACAGATCTATACTGAATTTCGAAGCAAAATTTTTCAATTTGAAAGACATTGAATGTGTATAAACTATGTTGATGAATGTAAATAAATTTTACCTTTGCGTAAGGAGAGTTCATTATAGTATGTATAACTCGAGGTTCCAGATCCAACAGAACAGCTCTGGGTATATAGTGATCATCATCAGCTTGGTAGAAAAACACGTCTTTACGATCTGAGCCTGCTGATGCAAATTCTTCCAATATCCCTTCTGGGGATATCCCGTGTTCTATACATAGCTGCTTCCAAAATTCAAAACCAACTGAAAATTTAATGGTTTATTAAACTATCATCAATATAATTAACTATTTTACTTGACTCTTAATATAAACAGAATTCTTACTTTGATTGCCGCACTGGCCGAGTTGGAGTGTTATCATTTCACTGGGCATTTTGCACTATGTATCTAATATAGCCCTTGAATTTAAAAGTTTAAAAAAAGTTATTCGAACTGACTATTAATTTGTTTGTTTAACCCTAGAAAGATAAACTGCGCCTCGGAGGCGCCCGCGAAACAAATTTGTAGGTATATTATTTAAACAGACGCTCCTATAAGTTCGTGTTCCCGAACCAACTCATTTGTCGATCAACACTGCCGAGTGACAGTTGCTTCTGTTCTGTAAGTATTATAGTTTTTTTGCTATAGCGGCACGTTGCGCTCGAGAGGCGCAGTTTATCTTTTGTGTAACTTTTGTGCATTTCTTTGTAATTTTGTTTTTGCCGTTTTTTGCTTATTTACGATAAATGTAAAAGAAAGTTATTGTTATTAATTGATTTAACTTGTTTCAAGGAACGTTTTAACAACATGGCGAGTAGACTAGTGTTGGAAGACAGAGAAATAGTTTCTTTATTGAATGAAGAAGACGTAAGTGCGGATGATGGCGGTGACAGCAAGTTGGAAGACCACGTAAGTGAAGACAATATTCAAAGCGATACTGATGACGAGTACATAGACGATGTAATCGACGAAAACTTGGATGACACTTCAACACCTTCTGAAAATCTTGGAAACGACCACCGCATAGTCGAAAAATGATGTTTGCAACTATTGCCTTTAACTAATGTTTTTGTTTAATTATTTTATGGCATTTGAGACTAATTATCGTAATTTATTAGATACTAAGACAAAATACTATAAATGTTACTCATTCTTAATTTTTTTTACTTATATACAGAAGACTACTAATTTTTGTTGTGGATTTATATAATCCTACATATTTTCTCATAATGAAAGAATAATCATATTCATTTGTGTTTTATTTACTTATTAAATCTGTAAAACTTCATTGAAAGTATAAAAAAGAATAAAAATCAATTAATTTGTAAAATAAATTGGTTTTTAAAATCGTGCGCCTCTCAGGCGCAGTTTATCTTTTTAGTACAAAAAAATAAGTTTATCTTTCTAGGGTTAATAAGTTCCAATTAATATTGTACCATTATTGTTACAACTATAGTAAAATGGATTTTTCTCCCCTGTCAAGTTAACATTAAAGTAAAGGGTTTCTTAGAGAAGAAAAAGTAATGAACAACTCGTATTTAACGCAATTTAAGTATAAAACAATAAGAAACACACATATTTCATATTTTATTATTTACATCCGTTTTTTTAACTATAACTGACAGCCACAGAGCCTACTACAAAGAGCATATAAAGAGAAAGAGGTGTCACTTCATAGACACGGTTGAGCTCCGGGTTCAAGGTTTACTATACATTTGGTACCAACTTAACGGTTGCTCTAAATTTTTTTTTCGTTAAATTGGTAATGATGGAATATAGTGTTGTGAAATTTTTTTATCGTACCGGAAGTCGATACTAGTGTGGAAAAAGGTCGATAAATTAGTCGATAAAATTATCGATACTTTTGGTCCTAGGGTTCTCATATTTATAATTTTAAAAATTTTAATTTAAATAAAAGGCCTTTTAGTAAAATATATTTTTATTGTTTATATTTTACTCTTCTAAAAATATTAATTAGCCTATATACCAAAATAAATAAAATTATGGCAAAAATCTCAGTACATAAAGGCCATAGGACGATAAGCATACCGAATCGGCCCCAGAAAGGTATTGGGCTCATAATTTCAGGAAATGTTGGTATTCATGAGATACTTTGATGCTGCAAGTTTCAGATTTTTATCTATTACCGTTTCCGAAAAAATCCGAAAAAAATGAAAATCAGTAAAAAAAAATTTCTCAGCACCGTGTGAATCGATTGATCTAAATACCGGATATGTTGTGGGGCATGATGGTACCTTCTACGAAAAAAAATATGAGCAATATTGGTTCATAAGAACCTTAAAAAAAACGAGGTCATTTTTTTAATTTTAATTTTTAACCATGTTACGATAACGATAACATTATGAAACTATTTTTTTTGAATTCCTCATTTAATTTCCAATGAAATTATGATCTTGGATTTTTTTTAAAAACGGTACGCCATATTGAAAAAAAATAAAAACTGATTTTTTCTTTTTATTATTTAACTCTTGTACTAAGTCTGTACTCTGTAGACCAGTGCTTTTTAATAAGCCTTTGAAAATGGTAAAAAGGGAAAAAAATTATAGTAGGATGAAACCCATTGGAAAAGAAAGAGAATACAATGAAAATGAAAGGAAAATAAATTACGAGTGACGTGAGGTTGGGAAGTGGGGGGGTAAGGGTAAAAAAACGGTTTATCTCGATTACCGGCTAAACAACAAGTCCTATTGAAAAAAGTTAAATAGCAAAGTTGTAGATAATAAAAATAATTATAAAGTTTTGTATTTACACCTTTTTCCCATTACCTCAAAATTCATGTGAACAATTCAAAATACCAAGTTTTTGGTTGTTTTTTTGGTTTTTTATTTTTATCTTTTACAAAATTTTTTTATTACCTACGCAGTTTGGTTTAAACTTACTTTTTTATGTCCCAAATACACTGTATTTTTTTTTGTTTTAAAATATTACTATGGTAAATGTTCTCAGAAAATGCTCGCCATAGCCTGTAGCTATTGTGAGATTGTAGTTGATTGTACTTGAGCCTTCAATATATTGGTTTTATCTCTGACAAACTGAATAGTTATATTATCTGAATCATCCATTGTCTCTGCTAAATATAATATTGCTTGTCTATATCGATGGGAACCCGTAAATAAAAGTTTCAAGTCTTTTTCGGTCATTTCTCGTAAATCTGTCAAATTACTAGACAGAATTGCCTCAAATATAATTGTGTTTGCTCGCAAACGAAAAAAAAACGACTTCAATTATATCGACAAGTAATATGTTAGCCGACGAAAAAAAATACTACGATTTTTGGGGGTTCCCCTCGATTTCTCTGGGATTCCATCATCAGATCCTGGTTTCCTTATCATGGTACCTAAGTTGGGATATCTCCTTTCCAACAAAAAAAAAATATCAAAATCGGTTCATAAACGATGAAGTTATCCCCGAACATACATTAAAAAAAACACGTACGGTCGAATTGAGTAACCTCCTTTTTTGAAGTCGGTTAAAAAAGTTCCGTGTTCAGTGACTGAGGTTACTGACCTGGCTGCAGGTAAGTATAGCAATCATAGAGATGGGTGCCTACTACAGTAAGGTATATGTATAATATAAAATATTGACGGTTTTAGCTTACTATATGTAATTAACATGAGAGGGAAAAATAAAAATAAAAGTTTTTTTTAAGTATTATTAATTGCAGCAGGCTTATGGTGGCAGAGGCTGTTTTTATAAATTCACAATATTGAATTCAGCCTATAAAAAATTGTTTCATCTAATTAACAGATGAGGGAACATTTTGCTAATCCCGGATCTTAGACCATAAGAAGATTTTTATCGCTAACAGATTAATATAATTAATACATTTTTAATAGTTTATAATAAATAATAATATTGAAATTATTAAATAAGAAACGATTTTTTTATATGAGTGGTTCTAATTTATTCTGTTGTTTTCGCTAGTACAAGAGTTAAATAATAAAAAGAAAAAATCAGTTTTTATTTTTTTTCAATATGGCGTACCGTTTTTAAAAAAAATCCAAGATCATAATTTCATTGGAAATTAAATGAGGAATTCAAAAAAAATAGTTTCATAATGTTATCGTTATCGTAACATGGTTAAAAATTAAAATTAAAAAAATGACCTCGTTTTTTTTAAGGTTCTTATGAACCAATATTGCTCACATTTTTTTTCGTAGAAGGTACCATCATGCCCCACAACATATCCGGTATTTAGATCAATCGATTCACACGGTGCTGAGAATTTTTTTTTTACTGATTTTCATTTTTTTCGGATTTTTTCGGAAACGGTAATAGATAAAAATCTGAAACTTGCAGCATCAAAGTATCTCATGAGTACCAACATTTCCTGAAATTATGAGCCCAATACCTTTCTGGGGCCGATTTGGTATGCTTATCGTCCTATGGCCTTTCTAAAACACAACAAATGTTCAAGATTTCATTTCACTCTTAATGTTCACTGTAAAATAAGTTTATTTATCTTAAGATACCACCTGTAGGACAAATCTACATATATATTATACGTCTAACTTTTCTAAATTTTATATTAACAACATTTGAAATAAATTTATTTTTAATATTATACATATTTACAATGTAAGACTCCAGAACTATATATTTACAGTCAATAATGGTACAATTATGATAAAGCGGGGCTGTATTCTATTTTTATAATCTTCTGTTTAAGCAATGTAACCTATGAAAGGGCTTTCTAATGCAAGAAATAAAAATGTAAATGTTGTTCTTATAACTGACTTGAAAACTCAAATAAATGAACAAGCTCAAAACAAACGGATAAACTAATTTACCTCTTGAAAATGTTTGCATCATATTATTATGAATTTCTTTTTAAAAACACTGCAATTACTTAGAAAAAAGAATTATAAGAAGTGTATTGTAGACTGTAGTAGACATTTACCAAAATAAATATAATACTTTCAAACTTGTTACTTGAAACTAATGCACTTTTCAGTGATTGTTACAAGAAAACAACATTACAGTTAGAAATAGTAATTTCGATAGATATCTACTAATACTACATAATTCTGAAGATCCTTACATAAGAAACAATCTCCCTACACAATAAAAAAAAAAAAACAAATAAGATGATTTCAAGACCATATCAAAATATCAGTTTTTATGGATACGGTATACAAATCATTGAGATATTATTACTAACGTACGTTAGTAATAATATCTCAATGATACAAATAAACAGACAAACACTTTCGTTTCATAAAATTAGAATAGCCAAGGATTACAGGAGTACCTCATATTAAAAAAAAAACTGTAATTATCTTAATAAATGCCTCATCCTATCTACAATATTTCACAATAACATTATAAGTTATAATTTAATGAAGTGTCTTTTAGCCTTTTTTATAATATCTTTAAGTGATACAGTAATTTGTACAAAACATGTGTCACATTCTTTTCGTTACAAAAATACTTGATCATAATATACCAAAATAAATAAAATCTTAGAATATAAACTTCTAAAACACATCAAATGTTCACGATTTCGCATCGCTCTCAATGTTCACTGCAAAATGCGTTGAATTATTTTAAGATACCACCTGTAGGACAAATTTACATATATACGTTATACGTCTAATTTGTCTGGATTACTTATAAAAAAAATTGTACTAATTTATTTTAACAATATTTGAAATAAATTCCTTTTTAATGTTATAGGTATATATTAAATATTACAATGCTTTGTTTTGATTTTTGATAATAATTTTAATTCACACAAAATAAAAATCAGACGTGTATGTACATTGAGTGTGTCATACTAACATTAGTTTTTTTTTAGTTATAAAACTGTTAATAACACTTTTATGGAAGTGAAGTCTGAAGTAAATAAATTTTTATTATTATATTATTATTAAAACTTTGGAACTAAATATTTACAGACAAGTGTGGCAAAGCGGGGCCGTAAAATGTTTTTATAACCTTCTGTTTAAGCAATGTATTACCTTTAGAAGTATAGTTCTTAAAACTAAATTGAAGTCTGCCTGCGACCACGGCTAGTGTAACCTAGCCGAAACGTCAGGCCCCAGGGTAATATTTTACCCTAAAAATTTGTTCGCGTTAATCCCCGTGTGAACATTAAATTTAATAATGCAACGCGAAAGTTTAAAAGTTGTTAAATTGAAAACTCAAATAAATGAACAAGATCAAAAGTTTATCCATTTATAAACTAATTTATCTGTTTGATAATGTTTGCATCATATTATTATGGAAATCTTTTTAAAAACACTGCAATTACTTAGAAAAAGAAATTATAAGATGTCAATTGTAGTAGATATATACCAAAATAAATATAATACTTTCAAACTTGTTACTTGAAACTAATGCACTTTTCAGTGACCGTTAAAAGAAAACAATCTCACTATACAGTAATAACAATAATAAAAACAAGATTTACAAAAATAATACGAAACTATTAACAGATATATAATAAACAAACAATACTAAAGAGCATTACTTGTGAATCAGTCTCACTATACAATATTTTAATTTTTATAACATTAACATAGCCAAGGATTAAATACTCCTCCTTTTTCATGAACTGAAATAATATGTTTGTGATAACCATTTCAAAATTAAAAATATATAATATTAATTATATATATATATTTTAAAGATATATAAATTAAAGATAGATATAAGAAAAGATCTCGAATAAAGAAAAATGGCACAAACTGGCACACGCTCTGAGCGGAGAAGGCACTCTTCAGCATGCCCGGCTAAAAAGAAGTGACATACCGAGCCTACATAAAAGATTTACCACTTGACATCAAGAGAGTCGTGTGAAAAGTTTCATACAAGTATGGCTCTCGAGGAAAACATATACTGAGAAATCAGACATAGAAGTGGCTTATTGTTGGAAAACAGATTGCCATGAAGCAGAAAATTAAAAAAAAAAAACTGTAGTATGATAAATGATCTTTAAGGGGCCCTGAGCTCGTGAAGTTTTTTTTTATGTAACTAGGTCGGCAAATAAGCGTACGGTTCACCTGATGGTAAGACCGTAGCCTATAGACGCCTGCAACACCAGAAGCATCGCAAGCGCGTTGCCGACCCTATCCCCAATCCCCCCCAGGAGCTCTGGTCACCTTACTCACCAACAGGAACACAATACTGCTTGAAAACAGTATTATTTAGCTGTGGTCTTCTGTAAGGTCGAGGTACTACCCCAGTCGGGCTGCTCCATATTTTGAGCAGGAAAGGACAATGCCCAGGTACGTGCCCCCGTACGTGCTTGACGTGTTCAGACAATTCATATAATTAACTATCGTTTATTAATTGAAACTAAAATTTTAATAATATTCTAAAAGTGATTAAAGCCGCAGTTTATAATTTAATTTTAAAAAAATATTTTAGTTGTATTCCGCGTTTGTTATGTCAATAGATTATAGTTGTCACAAAATAAGAGGCCCGTTTGGACGTTTAACAAATACCCTAGAACGTAACTTGGTACGAAACTGTAAGAAACAATAAAGAAACAATAAAGGAATTATTAATAACATGAAGTGTTTTTAAAACATACGTTAATTTTTTGGCTCGTTAAATAATATGATAGAATATATTGGAAGTGTTCTTTTCGCGCTTACTTTATAGTAGCATGCAATTTCTAATTATTACGAAACGTCTCAAAAACAGTTACGTTCTAAGTCTTTTTGTTTTTAAATACTAGTGTTGTAACTAGTTAATTACTGAATTTCACCAGCATCATTCGATTTTAATAGTAAATCGATATTGTGTTGTGATCTCTACTGAAAATAATTTTATTGTATTTGCTCGCAAACGAAAAAAAAACGACTTCAATTACATCGACAAGTAACACAACGTAGATAGACGAAAAAATAATCAACTAAATACGCGTTATCAAAGATTAAAATCTTTACAGGTACCATGGTCACGGGAGAACAATGTCCTTTTGTGTAGAGAACCTAATAAAACGTGATAAAACCTGAAAAAGTTGTTTCATTATAATGAGAGAGATTGGCGTAAACATTAGAAAACAATAAAAAAATAGATTAAAGACAAATTGATCATTTGTACCATTATATTATTTCAATTTACCTACAATATTAAAGTTTAAGTTAAATTTTCTAATCAGAAATTTAATTTAATATACTTTACACTAGATAATTAAATCGATCAAATAGTCATACAAACTTGAATCGATTTATCGTGAGTATTGAATACCGAGTCGTATGGTTACTTCCCTATTTACGTCTCGATGACATATGTCCAAACGGGCCTATTATTTTGCGATGACTATAAATATAAATAGCAAGTCGTCATAGCAACCATACAAACAAACGCTTTTTTAAATTAAACTATAAACCACGGCTTTGATCACTTTTAGACTATTATTAAAAATCTAGTTTTAATTAAATAAGAAAACTTTAATATGTCAATTTTCTGGTCGTGTGGGGTTTATAATTTAATAAAAAAAGCGTTAATTTCTATGGTTGCGTTTCCGACTTGGTATTTATATTTAACATGTTTTGACAGCACAAACCCGGAATACAAATAAAATATCTTTTTTAATTAAAGTATAAACTGCGGCTTTGATCACTTTTAGAATATATATTATTAAAAATCTATTTTCAATTAATAAAGGATACTTAAATACACATATGAATTGTCTGAACACGTCAAAGCACGTACCTGGGCACGGCTTCATAGAAAATGGGCATTGTCCTTTCCTGCTGTGCCCTACCTCAGTGTGTCACTCTAAGTGGATTAATAAAGATTTCATTCATTGTAATATCCCGTATTGGTTGAATACTTAACACTATGAAGTTTATCTAAATTATCAATTACATTTGCCAAAAGCATTTGAAACTTAATCTACTTTTTGTGTAATGAATCAGCAGGAACTTCTTCAGCGTAGGTATGTAGATCTGAAATGAAAAATAGTCCAAAATATATTTGTCTATTTAAATTTTATTTAGTTATATATTTGACGACAAACACATCTATTCTTGAAAAAAGGCATAAAAATAAAATAATAATTAAAAGAAAACAAAAAACCCGCCTGCATAAAAAACAACAAATAGAAAATGAACTGAAAAGACTGGAACAAGATAAAAATTTAAAATTACACAAAGCTAGCGAAACAAATTGAAACAATATCAAACATTATGTACTGTTCACTTAAAAATATCAATACGGTAGTCCTTCAAAATTTTATGCAACATCGTACATAATATGCAGTCGGAGACATGAAATTGAAGGATAAGTCAAATCATTCTCTCTTTGTGCATGTACTGCATTGTATCATATTATGTTGTGAAGCACTGCATATATGAGTTAAAGATATTAAAGATATTTGTTACTCAGAAAGTGTTTTACATATATCTCTCATTTTATCAGTGATATGTAAATCAGCCATAGATATCTAATATCTAAGGGTCAATATTATACAGGTAAATGTATAAATAATAACTTTAATATATGTCAGATGATTTCTTAGAACTTTGACTAACAATAATCTATTAGCTATATGATATTTACTACAACTGAGATTGTACTGCCACTATCAGTACAAAATATATTTAAAAATTTATCTTTTTCTATACAGTACAAGAACAATTGTGAACATTTGTATGACTTTTATATAATCTCATGTTAATTTTTTTTTAATTTCCAGTACATAGTAAGATGAAGAGTTTTTGAAACAGCTTAACACATTGTTGTCAAGAAAACTTTTTGTCACATCAAAAATGTATAAGACTTGCAACAGCAAATTATTATTATTATAATTAAGTTCATTTAATCATCAATATAATAAAAGTGAATGTTGCTAAGCGCGTAACTGGAGAATAGCTCGACCGATTCGGCTAATTTTGTTTTGTATGTTCCTTAAAAATCCCTCGGAAATTGAAGGATAAGTCATTCTCTCTTTGTGCATGTCTCCGACTGCATATTATGTACGATGTTGCATAAAATTTTGAAGGACTACCGTATTGATATTTTTAAGAGGGCGCATAAAGCAAAATTATCAATCTGCTATTTGATTTTACATGAAAAATTCCGGACCAAATCTTAAAATAAAAATATATGACAAACTACGTGATATTTTCAAGACTACAGCCTAATCAAAAACATAAAATAATTAAATTTCCTCGATAAAATATAATCACGAAGTAACCTCTAATTTTTATATTTTTTCTTTTCATACTCGATATGGTTATGAGACTTATGACCATTAAGACAAAAATTTGATAATTAATTACATTTAAATATGAGTAAAGGCTATGCCTAGGCATTTAATGTAATTACTTTTAGTTTCGGAATTATATATAAAATAAGATATTTGTCGTTTTTTACATTCGTAATGCGCTCAAAACTATATCGTCTATCGCACTCTGACACGAGGCTTTGTGTATATTTTGTTTCATCAATTACTCACGGGCGCGCGGTTGAAATCTGATTTTTTGCTCGGGTTATGCGCCCTCTTAAGTGAACAGAACATAATGTTTGATATTGTTTCAATTTGTTTTGCTAGCTTTGTGTAATTTTGAATTTTTATCTTGTTCCAGTCTTTTCAGTTCATTTTCTATTAGTTGTTTTTTATGCAGGCGGGTTTTTTGTTTTCTTTTAATTATTATTTTATTTATGTCTTTTTAGTTAGACAAATTACGTAATCGGTTCAATTCATTAAAATAGTTTACATCATGTGGTTGATTAAGTAATTTAATAACGACGAAAAAAATGAGGCCGTTCTAAAGTTGCCACGTATATATCATTTTTATGTTTGACCGAGCATAACTTTTTACAGAGTAGTCCGAAGTTGATAATTCTTTTTTTATGGGAAAGGCTACACCCCGAAATTGACCGTCAGACGTTGCCTAGGAGGCCAGGAAGAAGCTCGGCTCGCATTTTGCTTGCCTTAGGCATGGAAAAGAGCAAAGTCAACATTTTTTAAACTTTCTTATTGTATTTCTTTATTATTATTACAGTAATAATAATCATTATATACATTTCTGAAATCCTTGTATTGAGCCCTTTAATTTGATACCCATATTATAGTACTCTAAAAAAAATTATTTCTTCATAAACTACAATGGCTTCGCACAGCCGCCATGTTTGTTTTTTTAATATCACCTATCTAAGAATACTTGGGCTGCTAAGACGAATCTAACGATATCTCAATTATGCAAATCCGTTCAGCGGTTCTAGAGAAATCAGGTAATTAAGAATATTACATACATACATACAAGATACGCGCGAAAAACATAACCCTTCCTTGGCAGTCGGGTAACAAGATAAAATTTGTTGACATAAATTAAAGAAAACTAAAATTTCATACAAATTAAATGCTAGTTAGCTATGCTTAGAGTAGACATGTTACTGTTAATGTTTAATGTCATTGAATAAAATTGAAAATGTGAAATTTTTATTTATTAATTATTACCTAGAGTTTTTTCAGAAGTCCTTGTGGAGCCTGCGAAGTAGAGGACAAAGCTGTATTCAGCACCTGAAAAATAGTAGTAAAATATCTAAATATGCATCTATTACTGTTTTTTTTTTTACATACTTAATTATTTACTAAGAGTTAAATTATTTGAATTTTATTTACTACTAGCTTCTACCCGCGACTGCGAAGATGAAAATGATTTTTTTTCCAAAGGTGTCATTCATAATCATTTTATAGAAACAGTAAAACAAAAAATCTTATACTGCATTGTATTTGTATCATATTATGTTGCGAAGCACTGCATATATGAGTTAAAGATATTAAAGATATTTGTTACTCAGAAAGTGTTTTACATATATCTCTCATTTTATCAGTGATATGTATATCAGCCAAAGATATCTAATATCTAAGGGTCAATATTATACAGGTAAATGTATAAATAATAACTTTAATATATGTCAGATGATTTCTTAGAACTTTGACTAACAATAATCTATTAGCTATATGATATTTACTACAACTGAGATTGTACTGCCACTATCAGTACAAAATATATTTAAAAATTTATCTTTTTCTATACAGTACAAGAACAATTGTGAACATTTGTATGACTTTTATATAATCTCATCTTAATTTTTTTTTAATTTCCAGTACATAGTAAGATGAAGAGTTTTTGAAACAGCTTAACACATTGTTGTCAAGAAAACTTTTTGTCACATCAAAAATGTATAAGACTTGCAACAGCAAATTATTATTATTATAGTCAAGTTCATTTAATCATCAATATAATAAAAATGAATGTTGCTAAGCGCGTAACTGGAGAATAGCTCGACCGATTCGGCTAATTTTGTTTTGTATGTTCCTTAAAAATCCCACGGAAGGTTTTTATGCTAAAAAAAAAACATAACAGACAGAACGGAGTCTGTCCGGGCAGCTAGTTAACAATAAATATAAAGAATATAAATATATAAATAAATACAATACACACACGGTCGTCTGTTCCTAAAGTAAGCAACTTAATGCTTGTGTTATAGGTAACAGCCGACTAGTACAGCTAGATATATTTTTTTTTTCGATAAACTTACTTATTAATAATACATATATAAATATATACCCACCCAGACTCGGGGTGGGAATCGAATCCACAACCCCCGGTACAGAAAGCACGCCAAAAAAAAAGTTACTACAAACTGCGTCAACGGGCTAGTCATCAATAAAAAATCTTAATTTTATTTATCATTAAAAATATGTTACATGAACAAAAATAAACTAGCAAGATGCTGTACCTCTTAAACACATTTGTTACTTTTAACCGTATTACTTAAATAAATATAATATGATAAAGTAGTTTACTCACTTGTAGATAAAATATTTTCCTTCCATTGCACATTCTCCGAATTCGTTATATCTTGAAAAACTAGAAAATAAAAAAGAATTTATCATAAAAATCAATTAACATATTAAAAACCAGAAACAGACGGCTAGATAAATAGCTAAACAAGAACATCAAGAAAAAATACATATTTTATAATTATGTTAATCATGTAATTAATGATTGTGATAAACATATAAAGTTACTGCAAATTTTTTTTGTACCTTTCAAGACTTGAGATTTTTCTTTCTCTTCACTTTGCAGAGGAAAATATTCCAAGACTGTCAACCAACGGTTGTGGCAAATTTAGTGTTGGAATAGCATTTTTAAGTAATCTATTGCCCTTTGTGTTAAAATATGATTTTATGCAATTTTTTAATAGGTATAGGTATAAGCAGTCTTTATTTCCAACTGCTTTGACCCAAGAACGACACCTGGGAGTAGAATTTTAATCGTCAATTAGAATTCGATAATCGTTTAAATTTACAGTCTACAACTACTTTTCTAATCAACTTATGTAGGCTTGAAGTAGGCATAATACTTTAGTGTAACTTTATTACTATAGTTAGTTATTGAATGTAATAAAGATTTTAAGGATTTTTTTTAAATAGGTATTGAATTGTTCTATTCTTTACACACTAACCGATCTGGATCAAGTGGAAACTTGCTCAAAAATACATCGGCTCCATACATTGGCTCCTCTTTAGCCCACAAATTACACAATTAGGCACACTTTTGATGTCGCACATTATGTTTCCCAGTATTTTCTAGAGGAATGAAAACATAAAAATATATTAAAAGTAATAAAAATATAGGTAGGTACTACAAAATACTGTGATTTTCTATTGTGAATTATTGTTGTTAAAGATATTCAAAAGAAAAATTGATTTGTTCAACCAGAGACCAATGATTCACGGTCAAATACAAACCCATAGTAAAGCCCTAGAAGCGAGGAATAATATTCTCAAAACAAAGTATTAGACCTAATAAAATACATATACAAAACAGAACTAAAAATCCAAAACTCCGGCTGTGGTAACAAGTTATTAAACAATATGGCGGTTAGTTGACGCCATGTTGACGCCTTCATTTGGAAAAAAATAATTTGCTATACTTGACGTTTATGACGTTTCCGGCGTGTAAAATTTTTCATTTTGACGTACAATTCTGCCAATTTATTCAAAAATTTAAGGTTGGTAGAGAAAGTATAGCAAATTGAGTGTCGCCCGCCTGGCCTACTATTACAATGTACTCTGTGCACAGAGCCCACAGATCAAAGACTATATACATGTGCCACAGATTCTGATTTTCAACCATTGTCCATTGCTATAGTTTAAAGTAGGTAGTTCTAGCTTTTTGGCATTGCTTGATAACTTACTATCCGGAAATACACTCTATTATGTCTCCTCCTTTGTTGTTGTTAATAAATAAAGTATAGTAACGTTTCTATCAATAAATATACTTGAGAGAACAAGCAAATGTTTTAGAGAATAATTTGTTAGTTATGGCCTTAGAGAGAGCTTTCGTGGATATAGTCTGTGATGTGCTATGTATTTGTCACGTAAATCTTAATGTCAAAATAAAAAGTTTCAAATATTGACTGTATATAGTTTGTGATTATTTGTGAAACTTACCTACACTTACCTATTATAACTACTTTTTATGTAAAAACTTTATAAAACAAAAATGAGATTTTGAGTAAACATAAACGTCGATTGAACACTAAAATTGTTATATAATTTAATTTTGTTCAAGGTAATTTTCTCTCAACTTGTTGTCCTTCGTAATAATATTACTTAATCTTCGGCCTACGACATGCTGAGAATTTAATTAAAATAATGACATATTTGGTGATGATTTGTTATCCAGAATTCTGTTACTGTCTCGCTTTGAAAATCATGTACAGTCTTTGATTATTACAAAAATTAAAAAAAAAAGTATTATTTCAACAATAGTTTAGAATAAATTTGTTGAGTTTAATTAAACTCGTGAAAAATGTTATTACCAGTGAGGTACTAGTACTAAGTGAGACTTATGTTGTAGTTAAAATAGCTGTCTCCGCTGCACCCAGTCAAAATGCCGAGAAAACTATTGAAGTTCCTAATAGTGTTCGACAACACATCACTGCTTTACTTCCCTGGACAGTTCCTCTCTGGTAAAGTGTTAATGGAGCTGCAGGATGACACCCCAGTTCTAGGTAAATCTATAAAAAATTGTATGTGCTATAAATTCCTTTTATCTTGTATTTTAACCTTGAGTGTTCTGTATAATATATGTGGGATGTGAGGTCAGATTGACATTCTTTTTCTATTGTACATGCTTATAAGTAGTTCTTAAACTTGTACTACATATTAATAAAAAATACTTTTGATGTGCACACAAAAAAAAAAAACTGAAATAATTTTTCATAATGCAAAAGTAATTATTTAATATAAACTGAATAAATCACTAAAAATACATAATCAAAATTTAGTTCCTACTTTTGAATTTATTTTTACACTTGCATTAATCGTGGTTCAAATTATTTCTATACTTACATACTAATGAACATTAATTTTTTTTGGTCAATTGAAACTAATCAATTAAAAAAAAAAAACTCAATATGTAACATTTTTTTGTTTTATTAGATATAGAGAACTGAATCAAAATAATTACAAAAGCGTATAATAAATTTGAATATTTAATATGTTTAACATCATCATCCCAGTAAGTTTTTTTTTTATGTAACTAGGTTGGCAAACAAGCGTACGGCTCACCTGATGGTAAGACCGTAGCCTATAGACGCCTGCAACACCAGAAGCATCGCAAGCGCGTTGCCGACCCTATCCCCAATCCCCCCCAGGAGCTTGATTGATAAGGAGATTTTAAACTACTATAATACTTATACATTCTAATGATTATCTATAGGAGGGGTGAGCAACACGCGGCCTGTGGGTCGCATGCGGCCCGAATAGAGATTTTGTGCGGCCTGCCAGAGGTTTTCAAATTTTATAAACTGTCAATTTTATTATAATAAGGAAAACCAAAATTCAATACTTGTACCATTAAGTCTTATTATTTTCAATCATTCTGTGCTTTTGGCCCAAATATCAATTTTTAAAAAATTTGTGGTCCTCTATTAAAATAGGTTGCTCACCCTTGATCTATAGGATTGTTTTTATATACCCAATATCTTTAAGTTCTTGCAAGTAATCTAAACTAAAACATGCTTCTAATGTGTGATATATAAATATGAGCACGAAGGTATTTAGTAAAATAATAATAAAATATCAGTAAAAAAAGTGGTTAATACATAGTGGTATAATAATAATTGCATTCAGCCTGTAACGTCCCACTGCTGATAGGTCATCTTTTTCCATATAGGAGAAGGATTGGGGCATAATCCACCACGCTGCTCCATTGCCGGTTGGCGTATATGTTCCCTACTATGAGTAACGATCGTTATCAGATATCTATATACTTATTATAAAAATAAGTCCCCCGACCGCGTCTTTCTGTCCTCCTGTCTGTCTGTCCTCCTGTCTGTCTGAACGCGATAAACTCGAAAACTACTGAACGGATTTTTATACGGTTTTCAAAAATAGAAAGAGTGATTCTTGAGGAAGGTTTAGGTATATAATTTGTTATGCTTTTATCTAAATTAGCTGAAATACGGCGATAAATGTTGAAGAGGTCGCAAAAAATCTCGCCAACTGGGAACTTTCCACGCGAACGCCGCGTAAACTAGCAAAGATACAGTTAAGTAATGTACTAGAGAATTCAAAATCTATAAAAGTGCTACAAAAAAGTCCGCGATAGCATATCTCTATCTCTTACGGTTGACTTACAATAACCACTTTTATGTTCAAATTTTTAATTAAAAACATTACGTTATTTTCAAAGCTATTTTTTTTAGTTCGGTATTAATCCTTATCCAAATGAATATGTTAGTAAGCTTAGTCATTTAATGCAGATTAAAATTGCTCTTTACACTAAATCAATCAGATGAATAGTTTTTGAGATATCGTAGTTAGAAGTAATTATTAAAAATAAATTAATGCGCAACGAAGTGGGCACGGGTCGGCTAGTTTATGATAAGAACAGGTACCGACGGCTTAACATGCTCTCTGAGGCTCGGTGGGGAGACCAAGACAGACATCCAAACTGGAAAGAAATATTTGTACAAATACAAATATCCATCCTGAGCAGGAATCGCAACACAACTGTCGGTGGTTTAAGTGACTTCTTGCACCACTATTCCAGAGGATTGTTACATAATAAAAATTGTAATGATTAATTTTATTTGTGTAAAAAAATGCAAGAATAAATTAACAGTAGAGGTAATCTCAGCGCTATTGTTTTAGGGCTACACTTTCATGTAATCGGTGAGGGAGTAGTTAGAGTGGGCTCTGGCCGACACGAGAGGCTCTTTGATAAAGAAAACTACATCGACTTTAGAATGCGCCTCCTGGGTGAACCAGGTCAGTACTCTTATAATCACTTTCTGTTCAATGTCTGGATTTAATTTTATATTTATTTTATGTTTCCCAATATTATGACAATTATGTTGTACTTAGACTATTTAGCAACATATCCAAAGCTTCCGCGCCACTGCAGCGCTTCCAAGCCACTGCAGCGCTTCCAAAGAGAAGCGCTGCAGTGGCGCGACTGTGGCGCAGAAGACGTGTGTCTGTAATGCTTTGGCAAATTCTAGTGATGTTCGTTAGTTACGCAATGGATTCTGACGAATTAATAAACAAATAAAGCATTACTCTTGTTTGTCAATAATAATTAAAAGCGTGTCACGTCCTTACGCAAAAATAACGTGCGCGTGTCACGATAGTGGCGTTGCGATTTTTTGAAAACAGTCTCCTGTAATATTAAAATGTTAATTTTAATTTTATGTGATTTTATTTGAAGTGCTTTTGTAGCCTTCTTTCATAAAGTAATTTTTGCTTTTGATTGTAAACATTTTACGAATATTTTTTTTTTTACATATGGTCAACTTTCGCATTCTAAGGTCACGGTACATCAATCCTGTCACCTGGTATACACAGTTTTCCATTCAAACTGGGTCTACCCATGGGGCTCCCGTCGACATTTCTCGGCACACACGGCTGGGTGCAGTACTACTGTAAGGCTGCCCTACGAGAGCCGAATGGCTTGACACATAAAAACCAGCAAGTGTTTATTGTGATGAACCCGATCGACTTGAACTTGGAGCCGCCGGTTTTAGCGGTAACTTTCTTATTTATGTTAAAAATTATTTTCTTTATACTACAATAGTTGGCATGTCGAACTTTTTAACCCGTAATACACTTACCCATTTTTTTATTTATTCAATCAAACATAATCCTGACAATAATAAACATAAACCGAAAAGAACTATCCAGTCTAGTACAGTAGTTCGGCTATGCGCCTACATACATACATATAATTGGCGATTCATTTTTATGTATAATAGAGATGTATTGTTTTTTTAATCTGTTAGGTCGGGGAAAAAGTTTATTCGTATTTTATATTTCTATATACTACTTAATGTGTAGTGCTACTATGCGCCTACATACATACATAAATTGGCGATTCATTTTTATGTATAATAGAGATGTATTGTTTTTTTAATCTGTTAGGTCGGGGAAAAAGTTTATTCGTATTTTATATTTCTATATACTACTTAATGTGTAGTGCTACTATGCGCCTACATACATACATAAATTGGCGATTCATTTTTATGTATAATAGAGATGTATTGTTTTTTTAATCTGTTAGGTCGGGGAAAAAGTTTATTCGTATTTTATATTTCTATATACTACTTAATGTGTAGTGCTACTATGCGCCTACATACATACATAAATTGGCGATTCATTTTTATGTATAATAGAGATGTATTGTTTTTTTAATCTGTTAGGTCGGGGAAAAAGTTTATTCGTATTTTATATTTCTATATACTACTTAATGTGTAGTGCTACTATGCGCCTACATACATTCATAAATTGGCGATTCATTTTTATGTATAATAGAGATGTATTGTTTTTTTAATCTGTTAGGTCGGGGAAAAAGATGCGCCTACATACATACATAAATTGGCGATTCATTTTTATGTATAATAGAGATGTATTGTTTTTTTAATCTGTTAGGTCGGGGAAAAAGTTTATTCGTATTTTATATTTCTATATACTACTTAATGTGTAGTGCTACTATGCGCCTACATACATTCATAAATTGGCGATTCATTTTTATGTATAATAGAGATGTATTGTTTTTTAATCTGTTAGGTCGGGGAAAAAGTTTATTCGTATTTTATATTTCTATGTATACTACTTAATGTGTAGTGCTACTCTTTTTGGCACTGCATTAGGTCCATAAATATCACAATTTTTTTTCGCAAAACTAAAATGTACCGAATTTCTTCATTGGATTCATCCATTTTGGCGGACAGAAAAACAAACGAAAAGTGGCGGGAAACTGTTTTTTACTTTTTAATTTCATTTTCAAAAAGTCATCTCTTCATGGTATCAAAACCAGCCAGGTACAAAACATACAACCAAAAAGATTTTATTGCAAAAATGTTTACAAGAGAAACATATAAGGCTTTTATGTTGAAACAACAATCTCTTCCAGACAACCTTAAAAAGAGAAAATAATGAAAACTGTAGGGGTGTTTGCAGCAAACAAATGCAATACATACAAGTGAAATACTGCCTCAAGTATACGTAGTAGATATAACTTCAGTATTTGTATTTCAACATTTTCAACAGAGAACCTGACCCCATACTTGCTTATGTAACAATTGGCAAACTCACGGCACTCGCACTTGTGTATAACTCTGAATTCTGATGAACTTTAGTAATATGTAGGGTTTAAAAAGTGACATTTTATATTTTTGACCATTAATATTTGTTGAATTTTGCCTAAATGATTGTGTTTGTCGCAAAAAGAAAAAAAGCCGACTTCAGTTACAACAACAAGTAATATAATGTAGGTAGACGAAAAAATAGTCAAGTAAATACGCGTTATCAAAGATAACTCAAAAAGTACTCGTCAGATGTCAAACAAATATAAACGGGACCACAGGACATGCGCCAGCTTTCAATTAAAAAAAGAATCATCGAAATCGACACACGCAGTAAAAAGTTATGAGGTAACACACATAAAAATAAAATGCAGTCGAATTGAAAACCTCCTTCATTTTGAAGTCTATTAAGAAAGGCACACGTACTTTCATAAGAAAGTACGACGTTAAATAATATATATTTATAATATACAAATCATTTTTAATAAGTTGAATAAAGATGCTAGAGAAACACGACTGCCCAATTTTGAAACACAGTGAGGGACAAATTTTTCGAAATTGATTTTTTTGCATGTGAACATGATTCGATTATAAGTTAAAAAAAATTTTTGTCCCTTATTGTGTTTTGAAATTTGGCAGCTGAACAGGTCCTAATAGCCTATTCCTCCTTCCAGGTCCTAATAGGCTTTAACAGCAGGTACATGTACCTACATGTATTGTGTTTAATATATTTTTGCAGTTTAAGCTCGTTGACCTTTTATCGGCTGAAGTTCCGGGTTTGTGATTAAATAATAATTGTGCATTCAAAAGAATACTTTTCCAGCTCACCTTCAATTTTTATTTTTTTCAAATATTTGTTTTAGCAAATCTTTTCCATTTTTGCCGTCCAGACTAAGTAAAAAAAGATAAAAAGTTAATTTTATATTTGTATTCTCTTGTTTTTTTTTACATTTGATCGCACTAACCTATGTCAATATTTTCTGATCAAATTAAAAACAAATCTATTCTCGTACATTAAGGACACAAAGCAGTGTTAAATGTCAATAAATCAAACAAGCATCAAAATTTATCACGAGTTAAACCGGGAGGGAATAGTATCTATCATATTATTACTCATTGTTAGTCTAAGTGAAACCGTCTTCAAAGATGCGTCGTTTGAGTGCCGATGTAATGATGCGTGACTTTGGGTTGGGCTTCACTAGCTCCCTGATTACCTCCGCCATTTCAAACCAGTTACTGGCGATATTGAATGTTCTTATGTGTCTTTTTGTCTTAACGTAATTTAATAGTTGTATTTTTTTTTTCTTACCTTTAATTAAAGAGACATCACTTTTGATTTTTTTTTTGTCGTTTAATCGAGAATGCCAAAAATTAATCGAAATACGAACTGAAATATAATTAGCAGCGATTGAAGTTATATTTAGCCTTTTTGTTTTCTTGTTATTCTAATTAAAATAATATTTTTAAGAAAAAAAAATGGGGATGAACTGGTCTACGAGAAGTATATAACACTTACTTTAGGTGTTACTGTAATAGCCCAGTCAAATTAGTATTTTAGATTTACAAAAATTGGAAGCAGCAATTTTCCTTCGGAATTTGTTCTAGGGGGTCACTGGTAGCCTAAATTCAAAAAGTAGGGAAACCAGGCTTGTTGCTTCATCCGCCATCTTGATTTAAAGGGTTATTTTTTGTATCTCGAATAACTCGTTTATTTTCAGTTTTAGACGAAAAATAGTTATTACAAAAGTTGTTCAAATTTAAATTTCCTACAACTTTGGTCCCTAATAATTTTTTCGTAGGATCGATATTTTTTTATTTATATCTGACAAGAGTTGGGGGTGGACCTAGGTATCGTATTATCGCGTTTATTATTAATGCTGTAAAAAAAATAAAAAAGAAAAATATATCGATCGTACAAAAATATTTATAAGAATCAAAATAAATTGTAGAAAATTGTATTTTAAACAACTTTGTTCATTACAATTTTTCTCGTAAAATTGACGATTAACGTGATAATACAATGATAAGATTTCATCCCCTCCCATATTCTCGGGTATAAATCAAAAATTATCATTCCTACAAAAAATTTATCAGAACTGAAATATTGTAGGAAATTTAATTTTAAACAACTTTTGTAATAACTATTTTTCGTGTAAAATTGAAAATAAACGAGTTATTCAAGATACAAAAAATAACCCTTTAAATCAAGATGGCGGATGAAGTAACAAGCCTGGATTCCCTACTTTTTGAATTTAAGCTACCAGTGACCCCCTCCAACGAATTCCGAAGGAAAATTGCTGCTTCCAATTTTTGTAAATCTCAGTCCGTTTTTGAGCTAATTTGACTGGGCTATAATAAAAAAATGTGGAAGGACCACAGACATTTTGAACCTACCTACTCAATATAATGGGAAACGCACACAATACGATATTGCACGCCTCCAAAGAAGCTGTGCTTTATTCTCACAAAATAAAAAGTACGGGAAGCGCTTACTCTTAACTCTCTCTTACTCTTACTCCAAATGTTCATAACAATGCATATTATGCTATAAAATACACTTTTATACAGAATACACACCAAATTAGTTTTTTTTTTAAATATTATTATAGTAAAAAGAATCGATTAAATAAATATTATGTTGGACGTCAACTTTTAAGATGTGCGGGTGATTGCAAAATAACGCGAGAACTACTTGACGAAATAAGCTGTTTTTACAAGCTTTTATTTAACTTGCAATGTATGTATGTATGTATGTATGTATGTAAATTTAATGAATGTTTGTTCGGGTGAAATCTTGCAACTCAATTTTGAAGCAGATATCTTCAACCGATTAAGCTGAAATTTTGTATACAGGTTCAATTTAGATGACAATAGATGATTTGTATGTATTTATGTATGTATGTATGTTTGTTTGGGTAAAATCTTGCAACTCAATTTAGAAGCAAATATCTTCAAGCAATTGAGCTGAAACTTTGTATACAGGTTCAATTTGGATGACAATGCATGGTTTGTATGTATGTATGTTTGTTCGGGTGAAATCTTGCAGCTTAATTTTGAAGCAAATATCTTCAAGCAATTGAGCTGAAACTTTGTATACAGGTTCAATTTGGATGACAATGCATGGTTTGTATGTATGTATGTTTGTTCGGGTGAAATCTTGCAGCTCAATTTTGAAGCAAATATCTTCAAGCAATTGAGCTGAAACTTTGTATACAGGTTCAATTTGGATGACAATGCATGGTTTGTATGTATGTATGTTTGTTCGGGTGAAATCTTGCAGCTCAATTTTGAAGCAAATATCTTCAAGCAATTGAGCTGAAACTTTGTATACAGGTTCGATTCGGATGACAATGCATGGTTTGTATGTATGTATGTTTGTTCGGGTGACATCTTGCAGCTCAATTTTGAAGCAGATATCTTCAACCAATTGAGCTGTCGTATATAGGTTCAATTTAGATGCCAATTCATGGTTACCTTTGTGACGTAATTCTAAATCTAATATGGCGGCATATCTTAGAGTGCGGACTGGTTATTTTTAGTGCACTTCTGCAATATGGGTTTCAAATTCAAGGGCTTGCTAAGAATAATTCGAATAAAGTGACGTGATAACGGACTAAAAAGTCAAAAATAAATTAAAAGTAAAAAACCTTTTTAAAAAACAAGCTTTTATTTGAATGCACTAAAACGAAAAAAATAAATTTTTACTTTAAAACTTTTACTATCTACTTATAAAGTCATTACACATAATATATATTATATAAAAGCTTGTCGCAAAATTTGCTTGTAAACAAGTAAATTAAATAAATTGATGTGATTGATTTTAACTACCAAAATTTTCAAACTAAGGAAATACGAGTACTCATATCTCGCGACAAGCTTTTCTATCATTATAGATTATGTGTAATCTATACTAATATAATAAAGCTGAAGAGTTTGTTTGTTTGATTGTTTGTTTGTTTGTTTGTTTGTTTGTTTGAACGCGCTAATCTCAGGATCTACTGGTCCGATTTGAAAAATTCTTTCAGTGTTAGATAGCACATTTATCGAGGAAGGCTATAGGCTATATATCATCACGCTAAGACCAATGGGAGCGGAGTCCACGCCGACGAAGTCGCGCGCAGAAGCTAGTGACTTTATAAGTAGATAGTAAAAGTTTTAAAGTAAAAATTTATTTTTTTCGTTTTAGTGCATTCAAATAAAAGCTTGTTTTTTAAAAAGGTTTTTTACTTTTAATTTATTATTTCTCTTGATGTCAGGAAACTATTAACCATGCTATTAACTTAGAAGCCTATTGAATATGAAGGCTGGAAAATTCTTTAATTTTTTACAATCTTTTTTTTTATTATATATGTATTATTCTTTTTATTACATACTAGCTTCTGCGCGCGACTTCGTCGGCGTGGACTCCGCTACTATTGGTCTTAGCGTGATGATATATAGCCTATAGCCTTCCTCGATAAATGGGCTATCTAACACTGAAAGAATTTTTCAAATCGGACCAGTGGATCCTGAGATTAGCGCGTTCAAACAAACAAACAATCAAACAAACAAACTCTTCAGCTTTATTATATTAGTATAGATTCTTCAATTTTTTAATATTTTTTTTTTAAATTGTATTTGAGCTAATAACTCACTTGTTAATTATATGAAAACTAAGTTATAAATTGTATTCTTATGAATGGGGAACTCAATCTTTCATTATCTCTTAAATACAACTTGGAGGCGTGCGCTCTTGGATTTTCGAAACTACTACTACTGTTTGTATGTATACTAGAAGAATGCTGAAGTAGTTTAATTCTCGAGCTCCGTACCGTCATGTTCTATCGTATATCGTTCAATGTTTGCACGTGCGCAGCAAGAGTTTGAGCTGAACGTGGAGCACAAGCTGGGCGTGGGCTGCGTGGGCGGCGGCACGGTGAGCTGCCGCGTGGCGCTGGACCGCGGTGCCTACGTGCCCGGACAGAGCATCGCGCTCTCAGCGCTCGTCGACAACCGCTCGCGCACCGCCATCCGCTCCACGCGCGCCGCGCTCACCGAGGTCAGTGTGATGTGTGAATGTACATGTGCGTGTGTGTACGTTTCTGTGAATGTGAAAGTGTGCGTTTTTGTAAATGTGTGTTCGTTCGTGTCTGTGCAAGTTTGGGCGTGCGTGGTTGTGCGTTCATGTTCTTGCGTTTGCGTGAATGTATGTATTTAAGTTAACCACTATGTGCGTGTGTGTGCGTGAGCATATGATTATGTTTGCATGCGTTTGCGTGAATATGCGTGTGCGTCAGCGTATGCCCCGGAGTGTAGCGTGGTGTGTGCGCAGACGATCCAGTACGTGGCGCACGGCAAGGTGGCGGCGCGCGAGTCCCGCGAGCTGGCGCGGCTGGCGCGCGGCAAGCTGCGCGCGGGCGAGGCGCAGCGCTGGCGCGGCGAGCTGCTGTACGTGCCGCCGCTGCCGCCCACCAACCTGCGCGGCTGCCACCTCATCTCCGTGCAGTACGACGTCTTCGTGAGTGAACACCCACACCACACCACACCACACCACACCACACCACACCACACCACACCACACTACACCTGCTGTACGTGCCGCCGCTGCCGCCCACCAACCTGCGCGGCTGCCACCTCATCTCCGTGCAGTACGACGTCTTCGTGAGTGAACACCCACACCACACCACACCACACCACACTACACCTGCTGTACGTGCCGCCGCTGCCGCCCACCAACCTGCGCGGCTGCCACCTCATCTCCGTGCAGTACGACGTCTTCGTGAGTGAACACCCACACCACACCACACCACACCACACTACACCTGCTGTACGTGCCGCCGCTGCCGCCCACCAACCTGCGCGGCTGCCACCTCATCTCCGTGCAGTACGACGTCTTCGTGAGTGAACACCCACACCACACCACACCACACCACACTACACCTGCTGTACGTGCCGCCGCTGCCGCCCACCAACCTGCGCGGCTGCCACCTCATCTCCGTGCAGTACGACGTCTTCGTGAGTGAACACCCACACCACACCACACCACACCACACTACACCTGCTGTACGTGCCGCCGCTGCCGCCCACCAACCTGCGCGGCTGCCACCTCATCTCCGTGCAGTACGACGTCTTCGTGAGTGAACACCCACACCACACCACACCACACCACACTACACCTGCTGTACGTGCCGCCGCTGCCGCCCACCAACCTGCGCGGCTGCCACCTCATCTCCGTGCAGTACGACGTCTTCGTGAGTGAACACCCACACCACACCACACCACACCACACTACACCTGCTGTACGTGCCGCCGCTGCCGCCCACCAACCTGCGCGGCTGCCACCTCATCTCCGTGCAGTACGACGTCTTCGTGAGTGAACACCCACACCACACCACACCACACCACACTACACCTGCTGTACGTGCCGCCGCTGCCGCCCACCAACCTGCGCGGCTGCCACCTCATCTCCGTGCAGTACGACGTCTTCGTGAGTGAACACCCACACCACACCACACCACACCACACTACACCTGCTGTACGTGCCGCCGCTGCCGCCCACCAACCTGCGCGGCTGCCACCTCATCTCCGTGCAGTACGACGTCTTCGTGAGTGAACACCCACACCACACCACACCACACCACACTACACCTGCTGTACGTGCCGCCGCTGCCGCCCACCAACCTGCGCGGCTGCCACCTCATCTCCGTGCAGTACGACGTCTTCGTGAGTGAACACCCACACCACACCACACCACACCACACTACACCTGCTGTACGTGCCGCCGCTGCCGCCCACCAACCTGCGCGGCTGCCACCTCATCTCCGTGCAGTACGACGTCTTCGTGAGTGAACACCCACACCACACCACACCACACCACACTACACCTGCTGTACGTGCCGCCGCTGCCGCCCACCAACCTGCGCGGCTGCCACCTCATCTCCGTGCAGTACGACGTCTTCGTGAGTGAACACCCACACCACACCACACCACACCACACTACACCTGCTGTACGTGCCGCCGCTGCCGCCCACCAACCTGCGCGGCTGCCACCTCATCTCCGTGCAGTACGACGTCTTCGTGAGTGAACACCCACACCACACCACACCACACCACACTACACCTGCTGTACGTGCCGCCGCTGCCGCCCACCAACCTGCGCGGCTGCCACCTCATCTCCGTGCAGTACGACGTCTTCGTGAGTGAACACCCACACCACACCACACCACACCACACTACACCTGCTGTACGTGCCGCCGCTGCCGCCCACCAACCTGCGCGGCTGCCACCTCATCTCCGTGCAGTACGACGTCTTCGTGAGTGAACACCCACACCACACCACACCACACTACACCTGCTGTACGTGCCGCCGCTGCCGCCCACCAACCTGCGCGGCTGCCACCTCATCTCCGTGCAGTACGACGTCTTCGTGAGTGAACACCCACACCACACCACACCACACCACACTACACCTGCTGTACGTGCCGCCGCTGCCGCCCACCAACCTGCGCGGCTGCCACCTCATCTCCGTGCAGTACGACGTCTTCGTGAGTGAACACCCACACCACACCACATCGCTTTCTACCGCTACCACTTTAAACCCTACCATACCACAATCTTACTACACCGTTTCATTCCATTCCATGCCATACCATATCACACCACGTCACGTCATGTCATACTACACCACATCACACCACACTATACCTACCACACCATAGCCCTATCATATCCCATTCCATGTCAACACACCTAACGTTTTCGATCCAGAACATAAATGATGCTTCTGAATCTTGGTTCCAGTTCATAATCGAGCCGAAGAGCCTGGAGAAGGAAGTGAAACTGCAGCTGCCCATCCTGCTGGGCACGTATCCCTTCCGCGACGCGGCGGACGAGCCGCGCCCGCCCACGCACTACCCCACCACGCTACCCGTCTTCCGGCCCTGGCTGGCCGACAAGCAGGCCGACTAGGGGTCGTCCATTTGTTGCACAAGGCTCGAAAAGGGAGGGAGGTCCTGTAAAAGAATCAGTAAACAACGCGGAGCTATAATGATATATCACGTATATTTACTTTTCGTTGACAGACAGATTATACCTGTATTTAAAGCTAATATTCTGAAATATACTTTGCACAAAAAATCCCTTTGAGTTTTGGGTATATACCACATATTACCAAAAGTGGATAAGGGGATAAAAAGTTGTTAAAACATCACGTGATTAATGGATGACCCACAGGACTGCAAACCGAGCATACGTGCGTGCTGCAAAATGTAGCGTACGTGTTTTTCGCCATTAATTTATGAGGCGGCATTCTTTATAAGCCCAGAGCGCTGAATCTTAAAATACGCCACTGGCCACAGACCAGTAACGTGGCGAGCTAAACTCGCGTCCGGGGAGCAATACCTTCCACCCCCCCCCCTATTCGAAAGTCATATAATATGTCCAGCAATTTTTTTGTTTTGCTGACCATTTGGCGCCCGTTTGTGAGTAGCGCCCGGGGTAGTATGCCCCCCCTACGCCACTGCCACAGACCCACAAGCTGATGAACTTACAACCAAAGTTTTGCTTGTGCTATATACAACTCTCCCTGCACATTCCTAAACAATCTGCCTAATGTGTCTCGTAGGTTGCAGCTATTTTTATGTACGAGTGTAATCCGTCCAGTATTAGGAGTGAAGTCGTCACTGTCTTATTTTCACAGAAATCGCAATTAAGTTTGCAGACGCAAATTAAATTCAAAAATTTGAAAAGGTAGACTTTAAAGGTAGAACAGTTTTTTAACCTAAATATTGCGTCAACTAAAAGTACGTTATTTTATATATTTACATTAGGAATTACATGAATTTACTACTTATACCTAATGGATTATTATTTTACTATTGAAACCAGCGTGACAAAAAGCTGGCAATGCATTTATTTTTAAAGAATTTACAATATCCTGCTTAAGTAAAATTGAGCATTAAGTTATTCTTTATATTCCACACAACATTAATGCATTTTTTATTCGAATACAATTTCATAAAATTTATATAAATTCATATGGTTAATCAGATGGTGCTCTTTTAGAAAAAAGTATATTATTATAGCTTTATTTTTTCGAATAATTTATATTATACAAAAATGTTATTTAAATTAATATAATGTTTATATCGAATTGTAATCTCAATCTAATTGTGTATGTGTATGTATTATTTAAAGGAAATGTCATAGAGGTTATAAAAATTGGCGCGTCCAGTGTTGCCAGTTCGGATGAACATCGAAAATCCAACTAAATATTTTGTGTTCAAACCGACATATCAACGAAAAAATTATTTTACTCGAAACTAACATTTTGACTTACTAGTGCCATTATATTTTACGTTTTAATTAACTAGACCTTTTAAATTACTTATTTACTCGTGATGTAAAACATCTAACATGTTTTTTATGCTTATGTAAGACAGGATAATAATAAAAAACAGTTTCTTTTAGATCATTTTGATATCCCTATATGTAATTAATGACTACATATAAATCATGATTTTAGTAATCATGAAAGTTTAAATAGTTATTTTAATAGTCCTATGGCTAAACTTCTATTCAGAGGCGGCCTTACCCATTGCGAGGCTCCGGGCGGCAAATCTTTGCGAGGCCCTTTGTCCATCTGTTTGTGTTCAGAATACACCATAATTTTTCAAATTTATAAAAAAATAATCAATAGCTTAAATAAATTAAACAATGTGTCAATTAACCAATGTATTGTGTACTCGCTATTGACGCCGCGCGCGAAACCTAAAAATGTCACGCGGAGACCGATTTTCAGCATTAAATAAAAATTATAAATAATGGAGATAGAGTTCCGGTAGTAGGAAGTTTTCTATCGGAAATATCCTTCTCTTTCAGAATCTTTATTTGAAATTTCTTAAATATTAATAGTTTATGAAATATTTGCAAAGAACGAAATGTCATTTTATTCCTTTTTTTAAATTTTTAATATCTTTTGCATTTTTTTATGTGCTAATACACGCTTTTAGAGCATTTGTCTTGATATCATTCCGAATCCAACGAGCTATCACACATAATTTTAAGAGCAGTATCTCTTTTTTGGACCATTTTCAACTTGTCGACTAGACTATTCGGCTTTTCCTAAGACTAAAATCTTTAATTAAAGCACAATAATCTATCGAATGAGCTATAGGTACGTCATTTTCGATTGAAAGAATGGCAATGACTGAAAGCCGATCTTGTGTCATCGAATTCCTCAAATATGTTTTAATAATTTTAAAAAAATACAGTTAAAAGTCTATATTATTTTAACTTGTGTTGTTGCGCGAGGCCCCTGCAAGCGCGAGGCCCCGGGCGATTGCCCCGTTCGCCACCCCCTAAGGCCGCCACTGCTTCTATTATTTACATCAATTTGTTGCTATTAAATCAATACTTTTGGAAACTGTTTTGAGATTTTAAATAAGCTTAGATGTTTCACATGTACCTGTCATGTCTTGACGGTTATTTTTCATATAAGAAAATTATTAATATTGCATAATGCAAGGTACTTAACATGGCAATGTATATAACTAACCTGTGATATACCAGTCCGTCCATTTGTTGTATAATTATTACTATGTAATAAAAGTAGTGTAAGGACATCATAATCGAGGTATTATTAAAATAAATCTATTACTTATAACATTTTTGCTTTTATTTATTACTCCTGTATTACTAGTAAACATAACAAGAGGGAAAAGTTCCTCTTACGTTATTTTATCCAGTAATTTGAAAGGCAACGCTTAAAATATCAAAATATCATTGATCTAGGTGTAGCAAAATTAATAATTTAATTTGACTAAGAGAAAAAAGGAACGGATAATTTTACTAAGAAAAAAATGAAGTGTTTAATATCAATTTTTAGGGTTTCGTACCCGAAGGGTAAAAACGGAACCCTATTACTAAGACTTCGCTGTCCGTCCGTCTATCACCAGGCTGTATCTCAAGAATGGCGATAGCTAGACAGTTGAAATTTTCACAAATACTATGTACTTATTTCTGTTGCCGCTATAACAACAAATACTAAAAACAAAATAAAATAAATATTTAAGGGGGGCTCTCAATTCCCATACAACAAACGCGATTTATTGCCTATTTTTGCTCGATATCAATAAATGGCAACAGGTAGGCACTTGAAATATTCACAAAATACTTGATTGTATATTTACTTCAATAACAAATAATAAAATTAAAATAAAAAAAATATTTAGGGGGCTCATTACAACAAAAGTGACTTTTTTGCCGCTTTTTGGCCGATATTAAAATCAATGTACCTACAACAGTCGGTAGGTACATTTTACAACAACAGTTTACCTAGCCAATGGTACGGAACCCTTCGTGCGCGAATCCGACTCGAACTTGGCCGATTATTTACTTTTTAATCTCCTCTGAATAAGCATTTTAGTTTCTTTTAAATTTGTTTTTATCACTACTTGTGCAAATTACCGATAGTATGATTTTTTTTAATCGTGCAATAGATTGGTACAGGTCATGAGCAGATGCGATGTTGGTTCATCTTGTGTAGGGTGCAACTCCCATCGAAGTTCAGTGTAGTGTATTACAGACTAGCTTCTGCGCGCGACTTCGTCCGCGTGGAATAGGACCAATTCTGTCTTACATGATTGGTGCGAAACTTTAATCGTTTACGCAGCGGAAGCTCTCAAAAGGAAAAAAAAAACGATTTTGAAACATTCTTCATTGCTGCTACGCTCCTATTGGTCTTAGCGTGATGATATATAGCCTATAGCCTTCCTCGATAAATGGGCTATGTAACACTGAAAGAATTTTTCAAATCGGACTAGTAGATCTTGAGATTAGCGCGTTCAAACAAACAAACAATTAAACTCTTCAGCTTTATTATATTAAGTATAGATACTATGATTTAAACTTATATGATATGTAGATGGACATATGACACGGAACCAGGCTATCGTCACTCCATCTACTTGCGCGCTACTACCCGGCCGAGCGGTCTCAGGCCCCAAAGGGCCCGAGACCGCGTAAGGTTGTCGCAAACGAAGCGCACGCACGTTGTTCAATTTTTAACTGACTTGAAAAAAAGAAGGACGTTCTCAATTAATTATTTTTTTATTCTATTGTATTTTTTATGTATGTTCGATCAGAACTTTTGACTGGGTTGACCGATTACGATGAATTTTGTTTTAATTAAAGGTGTTGCGTGTCATGTGGTCCCAAATACTTTTAGTGTTAATTATATGATATATCTAAAATGCGTATTTACTTGACTATTTTTTCGTTGCATTATGCCGGATAACTTTTTACTGGGTTTACCGATTTTGATAATTCTTGTTTTAATCGAAAATTATTTTTATAAAAAATTATATAATAACTATAAAACACATGTAACTTTTGAAGATATTTTATTTATTTTTGCTACACACACTGACCTATATAATTATGTTTTTTAAGATGTATTGCACAGTCAGCATATATTTATAAATATATATGTACTTATATATATTTTATAAACAATACAATTTTAAACTACCACCTATAGTCAGAACATATTCACAGTTCTCAATAACATAAGACTTGATAAGACACAAAAAGTTATGTTAATTTAATTTTATCGAAGAGTCAGCCCTGTGATTGCTGTGGGATCACGTGGTGCGAAGCAATCACTACTGTACACTGGAGCATTTAGGCACATTTTAGCATGCAGCGGTTGCTGACGCGAAGGAGTAGGCTTATTATAGCAGTAGGTATTGGAAATTTTCTACTGAGTGAAGTATCTGTACGTAGTACTATTTACTAATCTGTGACGGAACTGATGTAGCAAACGGATAAATAATACAACTAAAAATTCAATTTAAAAATTTTATTGGCTTCAAAGCTATTTTAAATTATTGACCATTTTCACAGAAGAAACTTTTTACATAGGTATTTTTTACCTTAGTAATAACTAACATATACATATTTTTAAGTCTTATTTCACATTGGCTGAACATAATTATGTGTTATTGTATTTTAAATGACTCTAAACATTAAAAAGTTGTTTGTTATATACAATTTAAAGAAAAATAAATATTCAAATTTTCAATAATTTTTTTATGGCTGAAACATTAAGCCATGTATTTACAAATTAACAACTGTTGTGCAATACGCACTTACACACATCGTTTTTTTTTTTTTTTTTTTTTTTTTATGTTACTAAGTCGACAAACAAGCGTACGGCTCACCTGATGGTAAGTGACTACCGTAGCCTATAGACGCCTGCAACACCAGAAGCGTCGCAAGCGCGTTGCCGACCCTATCCCCAATCCCCCCCAGGAGCTCTGGTCACCTTACTCACCAACAGGAACACAATACTGCTTGAAAACAGTATTATTTAGCTGTGGTAACGTTGACATATTGTAAATAACTTACAACAGGAAACATTTCCAAAGCTTCCGTTTCCTTTGTAAACACGGTATGGGATGTTTCAGGTAAACGAGTAACAGTTGTTTCCAAGTAAATACACGATTAATAGAGCCTTTCGACGTTTCTATTCAACTAGAGTCGAATTTCATAATGTTAGGCTGTGAGTAGACATGCGTTGTAACTGTTTTGATGTGCGGAGGTGTGTCAGATGCATTAAGTTATATGTATTATAATTACATAATTTGTTGGGCACTTGAGGAAGTAGGTAAGTTTGAAACTGATTTAGCAATTGAATAATTTGATTGTTGACAATTTTACAGAAATTAAAAAATATATATATTATATGATGTCCGTTATTCCGTCGTTGCAATTTGATGTGATGCGACACAATGCAATGCCATTTAATATATACAATTATTTACGCAAAACAGGCCACAGTTGACTCATTATAATTGATTTGAGTTTTGATTAACATCTTAAGATCAGATCACTTGATCTTAGTCTATTATCAAATTGCAGTAACATATATAGCGTACCTACTGAGTACAATGGAAACCTGCGTAAAATCGCTGCTTGTCACAAAATGAAAATGCATTGCACCGAATCGCATCATCTCGTGAGGCAAGGCGACTAGAGGTGACGCGACATAAAGGGCCCTGTAAACGATCAAATAATTTGTCAAATTTATGTTTGACAAACGTGTTTGTCAAATTTTTTGAACGTGTACGAGCTTGTTTGATGTATATGAAAACATGAAGTTTGACAAACAAATTTCATAAATTATTTGATCGTTTACAGGGCCCTTAATACGAGGTGACCCGACATGACACGATGTTTCCCGACGCGACCCGAGGCGACCCGACGCGACGCGACAGCCCGGCTCTAGGCCATCTTGTTGGCGAGCGCGTGGTGCAGCGCGGCGAGCTGCGCGGTCCACTTGTCGAGCGCGGTGAAGCGCGCCGCGTCGCGCGCGCCGCCCGCCAGCTCCAGCACAGAGTTCACCTGGTCGATGCGGCCGCTGATCGTGCTGCCAACAGGACGCGCTTGTTTAGTTATTGTTCGTTATCAAACAAATACACATGTCAGAAGTGAAACTTCTTTGGCAAAGTAATTGAAAAAGTAGGAAAGGAAAAAAAAACAACGTCACGCGGTGTTCCCAGGCGGTCAGCCATCCAAGTACTGACGCGTGATGCGTTGCCGCGTCGCATTGCATTTTTTTTCAAATTTTACTCTCATGCGCCTAAAGAAGTTTCACTTCAAAAAAATAAACAACTTCAATTTACATAAAGAAGTAATAAAACAAGAACATCATCGACGTGGGTAGTTGAAAAAACAGTCAATTAAGTACGAACTATTTCCGGTAACTCAAAAACTACTCGTCATGTTTCGCTTAAATTTTATTGAGACCACGTGACAAGTACCAGCTTTTGAATAAAAAAGTCATCAAAATCTCCCAGTAACATTTTGAGGTAACACAGTCAAATCTTAAATTGATTCGGATTTTGGAGGTTCTTAAACCTCCTATTTGTAAGGTCCACTGCAATTATTGACTTTTTTAACTTTAACACAAAAAAAAATTGAGTAATTTTAATAAGAAAACCTGTTTCTACTTTTTGCACTAAAAATTCAAGAAATTGTATAATTACATAAATACAAACATTGTTTAGTACAACAAGAATGATTTAAAAAGAAATTTACTCCAGAATAATAAGTAAACCTTGTAATTAATTGACTTTATGATTAAATTAAAAAAATAAAAACGACAAAAACAACTCACTTGTCTAAAATACACGTAACCAACAAGTTCTCAACCTCTTTCTCATCTATATTTAACTCTTTAGATATGAAAGGTATGTGTATCTTCGTGTAGGGCCCGATGAGCTTAATCAACACTTGTGTCCTAATGTTCCTCAAGAGATCCTCGATGTGCTCCCGAATGAATGGATCATCCATTATATTGTTCCTATTGTGTTTGAGGATTGATTCAAAGTCATTGATGTCGTTATTCTGATAAGCCATCACAAGATTGGTCATCGCTAAAATCTCCGGATCGTTTTTGTAAGGTTTTGCTTCTTGTGAGTCGAAAGGGTTGATTCCCGATTTCATGAGCCTGAAATTTAAAATATATAAATCGCATGTAATGCTAAAATTCTGACATAACTTGCCTTAATAATAATAAATAATTATTTTGTAATTTGTTTGTTTTTTAAGATTTTTAAGTTTTAAATTAAATAGTTTGTCAGTAATATTTGCGAAAAAGAGAAAAAACCTTCATTGAAGAAAAACTTCTTTACGCACGTTTGACTTAGGTAGTAAGCTGGTGAATGCAACGAAAAGTGAGATCGGGCGAGGCGAACGGAGCAAGAGTGCGATCACACATTTCTTTTCTCTCTTTCTCTCATAACCAGTTACGTTTCGTATATCTAAGACACAAGCCTATAATTACTCGAGAAGTTTTACTTCAGTCGTGTGGTCTAAAGTCTCTACTCGGTGTACCAATTTTGATGATTCTTACTTTAATCGATAGCTAATACTTGTCATGTAGTCTTGTTTAAATTAGATCGAGTTCTGATAACAATTTTTTGAGTAATCTTTAATAGCGCGTATTTACTTGACAATTTTTTCGTCTTATTACGTTGTATTACTTGTCGATGTAATTGAAGTCGGTTTTTTTTCGTTTGCGAGCAAACACAATTATTTAATTATAAGTATACATTGTATACAGTTTATTCTTTTCTAATTTAAATTGAAGAAAAAAAAATTTGTGACTATTTCATAATTCATTACATTTAGTTTTTTTACACTATGCCATACAATTATTACAAAGGTGAAGGAATCTTACATATTAGCTAAAACTAAATATTTAAGACAGGTTGTGCGCCTGGGGCTACCCGATTCGTCATAATTTTTGAAGGCCTCAAAGAAGTCCGTGTGAGCTTTCTCAAATTCCCCCTCACGCAAGTGCATTTTTCCACCACATTCTGAAATTTATATTACATTTCTTATAAATAAAATAAATGTATTACAGTGAACATGCCACATAAAGCATATGTAACAAATAACAATCATACAGACTAAAAAAACGTGTATGTATGTATAAATATACTGTACGAGTAAACCCATACATATTGCATTGTTTACAAAATATATTATAGCTGTGCCATGCGCGTGTTCTCCGCTGTGATTAATCAGAATAAAATATAGCCTATATTTTAAGCTGGACAAAGTTACATATACACTACATAACATACTACAAGATTTTTTGATATACAGATAATAAAATAATATGATGAATATACAAATGCAATATAGCATGAACTAGGCTCAATCCTGAGACCATTAGGTATGTAGTAAATGAATTTGATTACTGAGCTAAACTTTTTACATTTTAAATAATAATAAAAAATTAAGTAGAAATTCAATCATCAAATATAATCATATGGATCTTTTGTCATCCGACTAATCAACATTTTTATTTTTATTTATTTATTTTATATTACAAGGAATTTCTTTTTTTTAAATAAAAATATGGGTGGATGATAATTATTTTAATTAAATTATAAAACATCACAAGTGCATTCAAAACTCAAGTAAATTGTAAATCTAAACATAATAAATAAACCACAATAATTATAAAATAACAAAGTTATAAGTCACCTCGTATAACACCCATGATCAATGGATGGGGGATGGCTGATTTAATGTGCAGAGATTGTTCGTAGAGAGCTTTGAGCTTCTTGTTGTTCTTTTGAGCGGTGTACATTTGTATCTCGAGTGCGTATATTTCTAAAAGTTGAGTTCCCTTCTTCAAGTCGTCTTCACCTTCATCTGTCTGTAAGAAATTATTTAACAAAATAAAGTATCACTGAATTTAACTGACTCAGACTGTAAACATCATCATTACCAACTGCAGATTAAAGCTAAACCACTATGTTTGACATGGCCCCTAGCAGGTAGGTGGATAATATCACAACATTGCTATCCCTGTATTTTTGTTATCATTAGCAAATGCCAAATGTTAATAATATTAACCAAGAGGACACACAAAAAGACCAGAAGCAAATATTTACGCTGCCGTCATTAAGACAACCTCACGAAGCATTACTAAACCAGAAAATATTACATCCAAACATTTACTAAATGATAACTAACAAAACATTTTAAAACAAACATAGGAACACAGATAATTAAATAGTGATTTTTTAATAGTAAATAGAAGGTAATTTAAATTTTTTTTTTGTTAAAATAAAATAACTTATTTATAAAAAATCTACCATAAATCATTGTACCATTAATAGCAATCTTTAAAATATATGTAACCATTATTAATAACAATAGTTTACAATTTGTGTAAATAAGTAAACATTTAAAATCAGTACTTGGCAACTTTGATGCAGCTGTTTCAGTATTTTAGCCAGTTTGTTGAAGTCACCGCGATCATAGTACAACTTTCCCAGTTTTGTGTTTGTCTTGAACCAGAGCCGATCATTCTTCGCATCCTTCAATGCTTCCAATGTTGTTTCATAAAAATCTTGCAAAAGCTCCATCTGTAAAATTATCCATCTTAAATAAATACATTTTTATTTCAAATGTTCTAAATTTTATTTTTATAGAACAGTAAAACCAGTTAATTAAATTTGTAAGTTAATAAGAACTATTAATAATAGTTCTTAATGTAAACTTTACATGTTAAGGGTCCCGTAAACGATCAAATAATTTGTCAAATTTTTGTTTGACAAACGTGTTTGTCAAATTTTTTGAACATGTGCGAGCTTGTTTGATGTGTTTGTTATATGAAAACATGAAGTTTGACAAACAAATGTGACAAATTATTTGATCGTTTATAGGGCCCTTTAAATAAATAAAACTATTAATGTACTAACATTTCTGGATGTTGATATGTAGTCAAGAATTGAGTTAATCGATTTTTCAGAGTGGTTCCTTGTGACTGCGCTCTTTATGTATGTCAGCAACTGCTTGTACCGTGCCATCATTTCCGTGAAGTTACCCTACAAATTACAATATTAAATTATTAAAATATCATAGGTACGCACAGCTATTTACACAATAAACAAAAAAAAAAAAAAAACGCTTTCTATGAGTTTGTGTTGTGTTCTGTTTGCAAGCATCTGTTGCGTTGCATTGCATGAAGCCTTGCTACCTTCTTCGAATTAGTTTTAGCGTGTAGATTGGCTCATTTAGGATTTTTCAACCAACCAGTGCACACAATAGGTGCTATTGGTAATGAAATAAAAACTATAAAAAATAAGAAGCTATACCAATTTAAAATTAATTTTGATCATCTGTTTTAAAGCTTTGAAACCCCATTCTCCTTTATCTCCACCTTCCAACTCAAGGACCTTCTGAAAACTGAGGAGGGCTGCTTGCGGTTCATCCTCTTTGAGAGCTTTGCTGTTGTAGTACTGGTTTTCAAGATCGACATCTGGTTCAGTATTACTGTCTTCCGAGTATTCCTGTGTGTAATAATTAACTTTAAAATAACTATATTGTTATATTACTTAACAAATACGAAATTTTCTCGTAGGGTTAGAGTATTTATCACTCACTTTGACATATGAAGTAAAAAAAAAACTTAAGTTTTTTAAACTAACCGGCGTTTGCATAATTATTTATAAATGTTAAAATATACTTTATTTGATAACTGTAATATGTTATTAAGAAATGTTATTTTAGAGGACAATAACAATAGAAACCTACCAGGCCATAATCCTCTTCCTCTTCGCACATGTAATCGTCATCGTTGTCAGACATTGTAAATAAATTTAAAAATTAGATAAGCTGCTACTAACTACGATGAGTTCTATTTGTTTTGGATGCAATAATAATTATTTAATGTTGTTTTCGATTTCGGCTAACTACTTTTCCATCGACTCAGCAGCGTATTTCAAACGTCAAAGCGACAATTGGAATCGGCCAATTAGAATTTGGACAAAGTCATAGATTATACACTATGGGCGCGTTCCACTAAAGGCCCACAACGCCATCTTTACCCCCCCCCCTCATAACTTAGAGGTATGAAAAATAGATGATTGATGCTGCTTCTGTAAGGTCGAGGTACTTCCCCAATCAGGCTGTTCCAGATTTGAGCAGAATAATTATTTTCTGCATTGCCCTACCTCAGATGTCTACATACTAAAAACCAACAAGTGATTCTAAAATTCTCAATAGATACATTTAATTTGAAACATATTTGTGATATTTGCTAGCCAAAGTATATTATTAATTTGGTGCAATAATATAATAAAACTAGCCGACCCGTGCCCACTTCGTTGCGCATTAATTATTTTTAATAATTACTTCTAACGGCGATATCTCAAAAACTATTCATCTGATTGATATACTGTAAAGGGCAATTTTAATCTGCATTAAATTCTTAAGCTAACTAACATACTTATTTGGATAAGGATTAATACTGAACTAAAGAAAATAGCTTTGAAAATAAAGTAATGTTTTTAATTAAAAATTGAAACATAAATGTGGTTATCGTAAGTCAACCGTAAGAGATAGAGATATGCTGTTGCGGACTTTTTTGTAGCATTTTTATGGATTTTGAATTCGCTAGTACATTATTTAACTATATCTTGGCTAGTTTACGCGGCGTTCGCGAGGAAAGGTCCCCGTTGGAGAGATTTTTTGCGACCTCTTCAACATTTATCGCCGTCTTTCTGGTAATTTACATAAAAGCATAATAAATTATATACCTAAACCTTCATCAAGAATCACTCTTTCTATTGTTGAAAACCGTGTAAAAATCCGTTCAGTATTTTTCGAGTTTATCGCGTTCAGACAGACAGGAGGACAGACAGGAGGACAGAAAGACGCGGCCGGGGGACTTATTTTTATAATAAGTATAGAAGATAGAAGTGGCTTATGAGGCTAGTTTTCAGTGTGTGTCACTTTTTTTAAACTCTGAAACAGACTTCTCCAAGTTCGTTCCAAATCTTTCGGCTGTCTGCTATCTTCATCCAGACTCTCTTTTTTTCCTCCAACTCCGTTTCTTTTCTTTTTTTAAGCATCGCGGAATTCTTGAAGTCTCGGCGAAGTCTACCATGTACTACCCAGCCCAACTGACTCCTACTTTAATCGTAATATACCTACTTTAATTGTAATATGTGTAAATTTATTTAACTATAATTATTCTTATTATAAGTACTTAATTTTCTTGTAAGTTGTTTAAGAATTTAGTCATTTTGCTTATATTTCTGTGATTTTGTTCCTATTTTAATTGCATGCATAATGTGTATCTACTCAACAATGTTTAGTTAGTTTGTGAAAACTAGGTACTATTATCGGTATAGAAGTTCGATTTTATGACCTAGCTAGGTAGACATACTTTACAAATTCGAGAAGAATACCGTCCACCGATACCGGTTTTGGTATTACTTATTGTTTTCACGGTTTTAGGTCGCTTAGCAATTTGACCTACCTTTCTCCTAAAACGTCTCTGCTATAATGACGATATCGACGGCGACAAAAGTTGTATTCGTTGCTGACATTGATGTCACGTCCGCTCCTATCAAAGACATCTTTGATTGCATTGATAAGTAGTTTTGAAAGATATTACACCTCTTATTTTATTCTGCCATGAAACAAAACACGATTATATTAAAGCATTATTTTCAAATTTCTGCTTCATTATTTTTCCCAAACCGGATTATACCAAAAAAAAATTATGAAAAGGCAAGAAAAAAAATTTTTCACGTTTTTTTTTTCACTTGTATCATGTCAGGTCATGCCAACACTATCATATCTACCTCTTCGTTTTTTCAAGCGTTCCAAATACACACGGTTTACTATTATTAATTTTTTCTTTTCTATAGACTTGCTTTTTAAGGTATCATGCCTATAAATGGACTAGTACTGATCTTAAATAGTGTAATATTCCAATAAAAAGTAGAAATAAAAGAATTTGCGTAAAAACAATGCATGTTACAAAAGTTTCATTCTCAATTTTCATCAAGAAATTAAATTCGAAATAATATTTTTCTTTCTTTCTTTCATATCGTTTAATCGTTAGATCCGACTTACAATATTGTTGAAAATATTTAACATTTTTTAAGGCAAAAAATTTAAGTTCGATAGTCACTAAAAATTCATTCCTCATTAATTGTAGCTTAATTAATACAGTAATACTCATACTTCACATTTGGATCAAATATATGAAGATTATTAATTTTAATGGGTTTCTATCGTTTAAAAACATCCTCAAAATCAAGCTAATTTGAATTCGAGCTTCGTCGCATTAATTCAAATTTAATTCACGAATCGTGCTGATCTATTGGTCGAAATATTAACCAATAAAATTACTTAAAAATTGAGGAAAGTTTTAGCGGGAAAGCTTTTTCCAATTTTAGGAAAGATTAGACCAGTATTTTTTTACACTAATTCATAATTTTATTTCAAATTTAGCTATTATTTATTATAATAATTAAGTCATAGTGCGTAATATTTATTTACGTTAGATATTAACTTTCCCGCTTCTTTGAAGCTTATTTTTGATTGGTCAAATTTTTACGTGACCGCTTTGTTCAGAAACCAAAACTAGACACTCGTTTAAGCTTGAAAAGGAAAAAATATGAAATCTTGAAGGAAACAAAAAATAAAAAGATTAAGTATCCTCCTTTAGGAAATTGAAGTTTTTTTATCGACATTTTATAAAAATATAATATTAATTTGTTTTAATGCTTTGGAGTGTATGGTTTATGTTGTTTAAGAACGTAACTTTTTTCCCGCCATAATGAAGTATCTGAAGCGTATAATAGCTTTGTGAAAACTGTTTTTTAACTCAGAATCGTGGTAAAATCATCCTCGTCGTGAATTAATATCGGAGTCGCTCGTGTTTTATTTTTATTTTTATTAATTAATTAATTACTAAAATAAAATGTCTTGCTTAAACGACAAGGAAAACATTCACAATGGAATGGCAAATGTAAATCTTAAGGTTAGTTAACCGACGATTTATAACATTTATTTTATTTATTAAATTTTATTAATTTATACTTAATCATATGTTTGTTAGCTTATAAGTTGATTTACTCACGTTTGTATTTAACAGTCACCTACTAAGAATGTGCTCACCGCGCGAAATGATAACGAAAACGTTGATAAAATGGACATTGAAAAAGAAGACAAATTGGTTAAATTTGACCCACAACTTGAACCCCTGCTGAGAGAAAACCCCCGCCGCTTTGTTATATTCCCCATCCAGTACCCTGATATATGGCAAATGTACAAAAAAGCAGAGGCCTCTTTTTGGACCGTTGAAGAAGTTGATCTATCTAAGGTATGTTCTTTTCGTATTTCAATTTTTAAATTTAATTGATGGTACGTTTTTTTCATAAGCACAGGAAAAGGATAATTTATTTTAATTGTCAGGAATAAAAATGTCAGAATTCTTGTAATGTTGTAAATATTTTAGTACTTAATTTACATTTTACAGGACCTAAGTGACTGGGAGACATTAAAGGACTGCGAAAAACATTTCATTAAGCATGTATTGGCATTCTTTGCTGCGTCAGATGGCATAGTCAATGAGAACCTTGTGGAGCGCTTCTCACAAGAAGTGCAGGTGACAGAAGCAAGGTGTTTCTACGGCTTCCAGATTGCTATGGAAAATGTACACTCAGAAATGTACTCTTTGTTAATTGATACTTACATCAGGGATCCTAAGGAGAGGTAAAAACTAAATTTATTTATTAATTTATCTCATCATCATCATCATTTCAGCCTATCGCAGTCCACTTCTGGACATAGGCCTCCACAAGTTCGCGGCAATAATGGCGTGAACTCATGTGTTTTACCCATAGTCACCACGCTGGGCAGGCGGGTTGGTGACCGCAGGGCTGGCTTTGTCGCACCGAAGACGCTGCTGCCCGTCTTCGGCCTGTGCACTTCAAAGCCAGCAGTTGGATGGTTATCCCGCCATCGGTCGGCTTTTTAAGTTCCAATGTGGTAGTGAAACTATGTTATCCCTTAGTCGCCTCTTACAACACCCACGGGAAGAGAGGGGGAGGCTAAATTCTTTGCCGTAGCCACACAGCAAATTATCTATATTAATATATATATTAATTTATCTATTGTCACGAAATCAATATCAATAATGTTTAGCTTAGCATGTGGAAATACTATTCGTATTTTCCATTTATGTAATTATAATGGTCTAGAAATTTTCCCTTACAAACGAACTACCATGACCTTCAACATGTCATTTAAGTAACGGTGAAACATAAAAAAAAACCTGTGTGAATCTGTACTTGGTTTTGTAGCTTATATGTGAATTCTAAGTCTGAAAAACTTGATTAACCTAAGAAAAATAAAATAAAATGAATAAACTAATTCTCTCTGATGCAGGGACTTTTTATTTAATGCTGTTGAGACATTACCATGCGTAAAGAAGAAGGCCGACTGGGCTATGCAATGGATTGCAAGCAAGACTGCAACATTCGGTGAACGTATTGTAGCCTTTGCTGCAGTTGAAGGTATATTTTTCTCTGGAAGCTTTGCATCAATATTCTGGCTCAAGAAGAGGGGACTTATGCCAGGATTGACGTTCAGCAATGAGCTGATTTCAAGGGATGAGGTTTGTATTAGTACATTCTTAACACATAGTAATTTGTTCGTGCAAGCATTAGGTTTTATCCGAGGTGGTGGACAGATCTAAAGCCTATCTTTGTGTATGGTACTAAAATTAAAAAATACTTCTACTTATCATTTTTAGATAAATATTCTTCTGTATTTTACTGTTTTTGTAATAGGTAAACTCAAAACTACAGTGATTTTGATAATTCTTTAATCAGTAGAATGCTGAAAACATACAAATTACACTGAGTGCTATTTTTGAGGCTATATTTTAACCAGAGATAACTGAACAATCACAATCGTGTAATACACGCGAGCTAAGCCGCGCCTAAGAGCTAGTATTTCGTAATAGACTTTAAAGTTTATTCACTTGTTGAGTGAGTCATATAGGTGTTGTTTTCCTGATAACACAAAAAATAGTACATATTTTTTAGCACATACATGTTATCTGAATTTGGACTGATAACGAATTGTAATAATAATTGTAATTGTAAATATGTAATGTTATAATTAACAATTTAAGGTATTCAGGTCATACTTTCTATGGAATTAAGCGATGTTTTACCTCCAGTTACTAAATAAAAGTTTGTTAATTTGTTTTAGGGTCTACACACAGACTTTGCATGTCTGATGTTCAAGCATCTAGTACAGAAGCCTTCAAACGAAAGTGTACTAGAGATCATAAAGAACGCAGTAGTTATTGAACAGGAGTTCTTGACCGATGCTCTTCCTGTCAGGCTTCTCGGCATGAACTGTGAGCTCATGTCCGAATACATTGAGTTTGTGGCTGATAGACTGCTTCTTGAGTTAATAGGTGAAAAGGTAAGGAAAAATTTATTCAGTTAAGCAATTATTTTAAAATATTGCTGTACTTTGCAGAAACTATTCTTTAAATCCACAGCTAATCTTCTAGTTAATTTATAAACGTTTATGTAACTTAATAAGATAAAGTGACTACAATTTTTTATTATCCACAGCACTACAACACAAAGAACCCGTTCGACTTCATGAATCTTATCTCATTGGAAGGGAAAACGAATTTCTTTGAGAAAAAGGTTGGAGAATATCAAAAGTGGGGAGTGATGGCCAAAGCTAACGACAATGTGTTCACTTTGGATGCTGAATTTTAATTTAAAATGCACTTTGTTTGTAACTTACAGCATTACTAGTTAGTTTTTTTTGACATAGCATTTTTATATGCATTCCAGTGTTGCAGAAGAAATGCCTACTGTTGATGGTAGGCTGTTGGACAACTTAATTTTGAACTACCTTCATTTTGTTGAATTTGCAAGTAATCACTAATTGCAATATTAATGTACTTACTGCTTGTAAAAGAAATCAATGTACCTACCTATATTAGGTTAAGGATTTATTAATAATATAATTTTAATATATTAATAATTATTAGGTTAAGATTGTAGAGTATATCCATATATAATAATTGTGGTTAACAAATTTGATTATTACAAGTAATATGTTTTGTGATATAAATTTAGTTCTTATATATATTATTAAACAATTTCGAATAATATAAAAATCATTTTCCTTTTTCACAAAGCTTCATTATATTTTTTGTGAAATATAAGCCACTTGCTTAAAACCCTGACATACACAAATAAATTTACTTTGCTATCAGTTTTTTATTTTTTTGTTTCTTAATATCTTTTTGATTATAATCATTAAGACCAAGGTTGTCTGGTAGAAATCGCTTACCTAACGATAAGACCGCCTTTGTGCATATTATTTTGTATGTTTTATTTTTTGTATACCTTAAGATAACTAGCTGACCCGGCGAACTTCGTACCGCCTAACAGTTGATTCTTTAATTTTTAATTATTTTTTAAATACTTATCCTTCCCGGAACCCCTCCACTAACACTTAGGGCGCCTTCTTATTTGCCGCGCGACGTTGTAAATGTCGCTTGAAGATTTGAAGGCGCCCTGAAACTTTATGGTATGGTATTTAAGTTCAAATTGACTTTTAAGTATTATTACGAATCTTTTGTATGGGAATATAGAAAAGTGTTGTTTTTAGACTTTTTCAGGCATTTTTTGAATTTTTCTCCGTAAGAACCAATATCCTCATACTTCAAGGAATATAAAAAAATAATTATCGAAATCGGTTCAGCTACTCTCGAGATTTGCGCTTAGCAACACATTCAGCGATTCATTTTTATATACATATATAGAGATTTGTCAAAAAAAAAAAAACGTAGAGTTCGAATTAAACCTGAAGTCATTGACATCCCGAACCTGACAAAACAAGATAAAATTATGACGTTTTAACTATGCGTTTTAACCACTTTTAAAAAGATATGTTTTTGTAGTTATGTATTCAACATTTTTTACTTCTTTAAAATCACTTAGGTACTTTAATTACTAACAAACTATTAGTCTAGAATCGTAACGAATGTCTCGTCTTGTTTTGTGTCGTTGCGGCTGTATTTTTATAAGATAATTTATCAAAAAAAAAAAAAAAAAAACGTTAACAGTTCGAATTAAACCTGAAGTCATTGACATCCCGACCCTGACATAAAAAGAAGATAAAATTATGACCTTTTAACCATTCGTGAAAGATAATTTAATATAATTGAGGTTAATTATTGTGTTTGCTCGCAAACGAGAAAAAACGGACTTCAATTACATCGACAAGTAATACAACGTAATAAGACGAAAAAATAGTCAAGTAAATACGCGTTATTAAAGATTATTAAAAAAGTTGTTATCAGATCTCGATCTAATTTAAACAAGACTACGCGACAAGTATTAGCTTTTGATTAAAGTAATTAAGAATCATCAAAATCGGTACAATCGGTTATGCGGTATAATACAGCGTAGGTCGACGAAAAAGTAGTAAAAAAAACACATTATTAGATATAACTCTAAAAGTACTTGTCAGATCTCAATTAACTTAAATGGGACCACATGACACGCAACGCCTTTCAATTAAAACAAAATTGATCGAAATCGGTCCATCCAGTCAAGTTCTGAGCTAACATACATTTAAAAAAAATACAGTCGAATTGAGAACCCCCTCCTTTTTTGGAAGTCGGTTAAAAAGGACATGAAAGCATTTCTCTGTTTACACTTTTAATTTTAGAGTAGTTTTTAGATGCCTCTGCTAATGTTATATTTAAAACTCGTAGTTTTTAGATGCATCTGCTAATGTTATATTTAAAACTCGTAGTTTTTAGATGCATCTGCTAATGTTATATTTAAAACTCGTAGTTTTTAGAAGCATCTGCTAATGTTATATTTAAAACTCGTAGTTTTTAGATGCATCTGCTAATGTTATATTTAAAACTCGTAGTTTTTAGATGCATCTGCTAATGTTATATTTAAAACTCGTAGTTTTTAGATGCATCTGCTAATGTTGAGAATAGTGTTTCTCATCGAGATAATTTCAATCCACAATATATTGCACTTGATTAGTCTGTTTGTGTTGTTTATTAAACCAATATTTCCATAAATCTTCACAATCATAATATTCCTACAACGTATCTACCTACTTAAATTTTTGCGCACTACTTGCTTATATGACGACAGCTATTTAATTGTTTAAAAAAAATAGTATTTACTTACTATTATATTACTAGCAGTGGCGGATTTACAAATATGCCGCCAGTAGGCTATTAAACTTTTGCCGCCCCTAGTGACCTTTGAAAATCGATATCCTATATATCCTAGTACAGTCGAGATATGTACGACTGTACGTGTATAAATATATGTCGATAAATTAAAAAAATCAAACAAACAAACATGTATTATTATATATTTAATATATTTATAACGGCAATGAAAAATTGCCGAAAATTGCCGCCCTAGGCTCCAGCCTACTCAGCCTATTGTGTAAATCCGCCACTGATTACTAGTGGTCGCCCAGAGGCCGAAATTTGACCATAATTAAAATTTTAAATGATAGAAACCAAATAATATAATTATGACAATAAAGAACCTTCTTTTAGATACCTACCTTTTTAATTTGACTGCAGACTTTGACAATCAACAAAATAGTATAATATGCGTGTGTGCGTGTGGTAGTGTGTGTAATGCTTTTTTTTATTACTTTAATGTATATTTTATGTATTTAGAAAAAATATTAGCAATCCGCACTCCTTTTATGTATAATTTAGAAAAAATATTAGCAATCCGCACTCCTTTTCTATATAATAAGTGTGCAAAATTTCCTATTCCTCCGTCCGCGCAATTTTCGTAAAAAGGGGTACAAAGTTTTTGCTTCATGTATTAATATATAGATATGTTTGTAAATAAATAAATACATTGTATTCTAAAAATTAATGTATTAGTAAAAATAAAAATATTTTTATGTTTTATTATTTTATTGCAAGTATATTTAAATTAATAAACGAAAAAGTATAACAAAATTAAATACACATTTAGGAACAAAGTGTTACTTGTTGTGACATCTGGAATTAAGTTAATCATTGCGTGAATTATTAGCTCATAAACTATGATGTAAATCATTGTTTAAATATTCAAAATGACTCGTGTACAAGTTTGGTAAAGATTTACTTTACAATTCAATAAACTTACAAATTACATACTTCAATGGAGACTACGATTGTATTATATTCAACAAAAAGCAAACGTTATTTACAAATTGGTGCCAATAAGAAAAAATCGATCGTTTTATTTCATGATTTCATGATTAGAAATAAGGAAATTACGATCTACTTGTGTCATAAAACAGAAACAAGTATAATTTAAATATATAAATTTATTGCTAGTTATGTATAGTACAGTAAGCGCTAGTGTTTGGCGGCCTTGTCCCCCAGATGGCGCAGCAGGCGGTGCCCGGCGAGGAAGGTGAGCGCGGCCAGCGGCAGCAGGCAGCGCAGCGTGTCGAACATGCTCAGCTGCAGCCACAGCAGCCCGTACAGCGCCAGCGAGCCTGGGGCCGAGCGAAGGAATTAACATTACTTCCTATTCATATTTAAACAAATACGCTAAATTAATACGTTCACATATCGGGACAGTTTTTATTAGCACGATATAATAAATATCTTTAAAAAAATAATAAACAAAAACGGGTTGCACTCTGGGAGTCTGGGAGTGCCGGCAGAAGTGAAAACTTGTTACAATAATTGTACAAATATATACTTTGTACAAATAGTTGTTCTGTTGCTGATTGTCAGTGAAAGTCAATTTAACATTTTGGTATACGTTTGGCCGCGTTCCACGCGAACGCAACGTCCTTTATAAAAGCCTTTTATATCGTTTCACCTAAGGTCCGTGGTCGTCGCGAGCGATCATTTGACGCGATAGATGACGTCACTATTTGCAACCACTTCACCTACAAAATATAGATGGGTCAGAGTTGACTTTCATCAAAACGAATTTAAAAAAAATTCGCCTCCAACGCCCGCAGCGTTTTTTACGTTAGTGGAACATCAATTTCAGTTGTCGTGGTCGATGGCGTTGTGGGCCTTTAGTGGAACGACCCTTTAGCTTACGTTTTCGTACAGGCCTCGCCCCCCGAGCAGTCACGGCCGCGTTCGTAATGTGTAGTAGGTAATGTCGCGTACCTCCGAGCGCGAGGTGGAAGGCGGCGGCGGAGAGCGCGGGCAGCGGTAGCGGCGGGAACAGCCGCAGGTTGAGCCCCAGGCGCGCCCACAGCGCCAGCAGCAGCAGCAGCGGCGCGCCGCACGCCAGCGCGAACACGTCGGACAGCAGGCGCGGTCGCGCTCGTAATGTGTAGTAGGTAATGTCGCGTACCTCCGAGCGCGAGGTGGAAGGCGGCGGCGGAGAGCGCGGGCAGCGGTAGCGGCGGGAACAGCCGCAGGTTGAGCCCCAGGCGCGCCCACAGCGCCAGCAGCAGCAGCAGCGGCGCGCCGCACGCCAGCGCGAACACGTCGGACAGCAGGCGCGGCCGCGCTCGTAATGTGTAGTAGGTAATGTCGCGTACCTCCGAGCGCGAGGTGGAAGGCGGCGGCGGAGAGCGCGGGCAGCGGTAGCGGCGGGAACAGCCGCAGGTTGAGCCCCAGGCGCGCCCACAGCGCCAGCAGCAGCAGCAGCGGCGCGCCGCACGCCAGCGCGAACACGTCGGACAGCAGGCGCGGTCGCGCTCGTAATGTGTAGTAGGTAATGTCGCGTACCTCCGAGCGCGAGGTGGAAGGCGGCGGCGGAGAGCGCGGGCAGCGGTAGCGGCGGGAACAGCCGCAGGTTGAGCCCCAGGCGCGCCCACAGCGCCAGCAGCAGCAGCAGCGGCGCGCCGCACGCCAGCGCGAACACGTCGGACAGCAGGCGCGGTCGCGCTCGTAATGTGTAGTAGGTAATGTCGCGTACCTCCGAGCGCGAGGTGGAAGGCGGCGGCGGAGAGCGCGGGCAGCGGTAGCGGCGGGAACAGCCGCAGGTTGAGCCCCAGGCGCGCCCACAGCGCCAGCAGCAGCAGCAGCGGCGCGCCGCACGCCAGCGCGAACACGTCGGACAGCAGGCGCGGTCGCGCTCGTAATGTGTAGTAGGTAATGTCGCGTACCTCCGAGCGCGAGGTGGAAGGCGGCGGCGGAGAGCGCGGGCAGCGGTAGCGGCGGGAACAGCCGCAGGTTGAGCCCCAGGCGCGCCCACAGCGCCAGCAGCAGCAGCAGCGGCGCGCCGCACGCCAGCGCGAACACGTCGGACAGCAGGCGCGGTCGCGCTCGTAATGTGTAGTAGGTAATGTCGCGTACCTCCGAGCGCGAGGTGGAAGGCGGCGGCGGAGAGCGCGGGCAGCGGTAGCGGCGGGAACAGCCGCAGGTTGAGCCCCAGGCGCGCCCACAGCGCCAGCAGCAGCAGCAGCGGCGCGCCGCACGCCAGCGCGAACACGTCGGACAGCAGGCGCGGTCGCGCTCGTAATGTGTAGTAGGTAATGTCGCGTACCTCCGAGCGCGAGGTGGAAGGCGGCGGCGGAGAGCGCGGGCAGCGGTAGCGGCGGGAACAGCCGCAGGTTGAGCCCCAGGCGCGCCCACAGCGCCAGCAGCAGCAGCAGCGGCGCGCCGCACGCCAGCGCGAACACGTCGGACAGCAGGCGCGGTCGCGCTCGTAATGTGTAGTAGGTAATGTCGCGTACCTCCGAGCGCGAGGTGGAAGGCGGCGGCGGAGAGCGCGGGCAGCGGTAGCGGCGGGAACAGCCGCAGGTTGAGCCCCAGGCGCGCCCACAGCGCCAGCAGCAGCAGCAGCGGCGCGCCGCACGCCAGCGCGAACACGTCGGACAGCAGGCGCGGTCGCGCTCGTAATGTGTAGTAGGTAATGTCGCGTACCTCCGAGCGCGAGGTGGAAGGCGGCGGCGGAGAGCGCGGGCAGCGGTAGCGGCGGGAACAGCCGCAGGTTGAGCCCCAGGCGCGCCCACAGCGCCAGCAGCAGCAGCAGCGGCGCGCCGCACGCCAGCGCGAACACGTCGGACAGCAGGCGCGGTCGCGCTCGTAATGTGTAGTAGGTAATGTCGCGTACCTCCGAGCGCGAGGTGGAAGGCGGCGGCGGAGAGCGCGGGCAGCGGTAGCGGCGGGAACAGCCGCAGGTTGAGCCCCAGGCGCGCCCACAGCGCCAGCAGCAGCAGCAGCGGCGCGCCGCACGCCAGCGCGAACACGTCGGACAGCAGGCGCGGTCGCGCTCGTAATGTGTAGTAGGTAATGTCGCGTACCTCCGAGCGCGAGGTGGAAGGCGGCGGCGGAGAGCGCGGGCAGCGGTAGCGGCGGGAACAGCCGCAGGTTGAGCCCCAGGCGCGCCCACAGCGCCAGCAGCAGCAGCAGCGGCGCGCCGCACGCCAGCGCGAACACGTCGGACAGCAGGCGCGGTCGCGCTCGTAATGTGTAGTAGGTAATGTCGCGTACCTCCGAGCGCGAGGTGGAAGGCGGCGGCGGAGAGCGCGGGCAGCGGTAGCGGCGGGAACAGCCGCAGGTTGAGCCCCAGGCGCGCCCACAGCGCCAGCAGCAGCAGCAGCGGCGCGCCGCACGCCAGCGCGAACACGTCGGACAGCAGGCGCGGTCGCGCTCGTAATGTGTAGTAGGTAATGTCGCGTACCTCCGAGCGCGAGGTGGAAGGCGGCGGCGGAGAGCGCGGGCAGCGGTAGCGGCGGGAACAGCCGCAGGTTGAGCCCCAGGCGCGCCCACAGCGCCAGCAGCAGCAGCAGCGGCGCGCCGCACGCCAGCGCGAACACGTCGGACAGCAGGCGCGGTCGCGCTCGTAATGTGTAGTAGGTAATGTCGCGTACCTCCGAGCGCGAGGTGGAAGGCGGCGGCGGAGAGCGCGGGCAGCGGTAGCGGCGGGAACAGCCGCAGGTTGAGCCCCAGGCGCGCCCACAGCGCCAGCAGCAGCAGCAGCGGCGCGCCGCACGCCAGCGCGAACACGTCGGACAGCAGGCGCGGTCGCGCTCGTAATGTGTAGTAGGTAATGTCGCGTACCTCCGAGCGCGAGGTGGAAGGCGGCGGCGGAGAGCGCGGGCAGCGGTAGCGGCGGGAACAGCCGCAGGTTGAGCCCCAGGCGCGCCCACAGCGCCAGCAGCAGCAGCAGCGGCGCGCCGCACGCCAGCGCGAACACGTCGGACAGCAGGCGCGGTCGCGCTCGTAATGTGTAGTAGGTAATGTCGCGTACCTCCGAGCGCGAGGTGGAAGGCGGCGGCGGAGAGCGCGGGCAGCGGTAGCGGCGGGAACAGCCGCAGGTTGAGCCCCAGGCGCGCCCACAGCGCCAGCAGCAGCAGCAGCGGCGCGCCGCACGCCAGCGCGAACACGTCGGACAGCAGGCGCGGTCGCGCCCGTAATGTGTAGTAGGTAATGTCGCGTACCTCCGAGCGCGAGGTGGAAGGCGGCGGCGGAGAGCGCGGGCAGCGGTAGCGGCGGGAACAGCCGCAGGTTGAGCCCCAGGCGCGCCCACAGCGCCAGCAGCAGCAGCAGCGGCGCGCCGCACGCCAGCGCGAACACGTCGGACAGCAGGCGCGGTCGCGCTCGTAATGTGTAGTAGGTAATGTCGCGTACCTCCGAGCGCGAGGTGGAAGGCGGCGGCGGAGAGCGCGGGCAGCGGTAGCGGCGGGAACAGCCGCAGGTTGAGCCCCAGGCGCGCCCACAGCGCCAGCAGCAGCAGCAGCGGCGCGCCGCACGCCAGCGCGAACACGTCGGACAGCAGGCGCGCCGGCCGCGCCTCGGCCGCGCGGAACGTGTGCGCGATCTCCGGCAGCGCGCCGCGTCGGGCGCCCGCAGCCGCTGGCTCACCTGAGGAGCGATAGGTTCGTTACTATGTATACCTCTTAGTTTTTCTTGTCTTTGCTAAATATTTTTATCGAGTGTGAACACGTTCTCCGCACTAGGACCGCGTTTCACATTCGATCGACTGATTTTTATGATTCTTTTTTAATCCTAAGCTGGATGTTTATCGTGTGATTCCATTTAAATTAGATCGAAATCTGACGAGTACTTTTTGAATTATCTATAGGCGTATTTACTTGACAATTTTCGTCGCTTTTTTGTTTGCAACCAAACACAATTATTTTTAAAATTAATAAATAGAATGTTTTAATAATTAAAAAAAGAAATGAAACGTAATATGTGTCCGTGCGCCTGTGTGTGTCTGTGAGTTAGTGCATGTAGGTCGCGTGCGACACGTACCGAGCGCGCGGTCGCGGCCGAAGGTGAGCGCGAGGTCGGCGCAGGCCCAGGACAGCGGCGCGGCCAGCGCGCTGTCGCCCAGCAGGAGCGTCACGCCGTACTCGTAATATGTGTCCGTGCGCCTGTGTGTGTCTGTGAGTTAGTGCATGTAGGTCGCGTGCGACACGTACCGAGCGCGCGGTCGCGGCCGAAGGTGAGCGCGAGGTCGGCGCAGGCCCAGGACAGCGGCGCGGCCAGCGCGCTGTCGCCCAGCAGGAGCGTCACGCCGTACTCGTAATATGTGTCCGTGCGCCTGTGTGTGTCTGTGAGTTAGTGCATGTAGGTCGCGTGCGACACGTACCGAGCGCGCGGTCGCGGCCGAAGGTGAGCGCGAGGTCGGCGCAGGCCCAGGACAGCGGCGCGGCCAGCGCGCTGTCGCCCAGCAGGAGCGTCACGCCGTACTCGTAATATGTGTCCGTGCGCCTGTGTGTGTCTGTGAGTTAGTGCATGTAGGTCGCGTGCGACACGTACCGAGCGCGCGGTCGCGGCCGAAGGTGAGCGCGAGGTCGGCGCAGGCCCAGGACAGCGGCGCGGCCAGCGCGCTGTCGCCCAGCAGGAGCGTCACGCCGTACTCGTAATATGTGTCCGTGCGCCTGTGTGTGTCTGTGAGTTAGTGCATGTAGGTCGCGTGCGACACGTACCGAGCGCGCGGTCGCGGCCGAAGGTGAGCGCGAGGTCGGCGCAGGCCCAGGACAGCGGCGCGGCCAGCGCGCTGTCGCCCAGCAGGAGCGTCACGCCGTACTCGTAATATGTGTCCGTGCGCCTGTGTGTGTCTGTGAGTTAGTGCATGTAGGTCGCGTGCGACACGTACCGAGCGCGCGGTCGCGGCCGAAGGTGAGCGCGAGGTCGGCGCAGGCCCAGGACAGCGGCGCGGCCAGCGCGCTGTCGCCCAGCAGGAGCGTCACGCCGTACTCGTAATATGTGTCCGTGCGCCTGTGTGTGTCTGTGAGTTAGTGCATGTAGGTCGCGTGCGACACGTACCGAGCGCGCGGTCGCGGCCGAAGGTGAGCGCGAGGTCGGCGCAGGCCCAGGACAGCGGCGCGGCCAGCGCGCTGTCGCCCAGCAGGAGCGTCACGCCGTACTCGTAATATGTGTCCGTGCGCCTGTGTGTGTCTGTGAGTTAGTGCATGTAGGTCGCGTGCGACACGTACCGAGCGCGCGGTCGCGGCCGAAGGTGAGCGCGAGGTCGGCGCAGGCCCAGGACAGCGGCGCGGCCAGCGCGCTGTCGCCCAGCAGGAGCGTCACGCCGTACTCGTAATATGTGTCCGTGCGCCTGTGTGTGTCTGTGAGTTAGTGCATGTAGGTCGCGTGCGACACGTACCGAGCGCGCGGTCGCGGCCGAAGGTGAGCGCGAGGTCGGCGCAGGCCCAGGACAGCGGCGCGGCCAGCGCGCTGTCGCCCAGCAGGAGCGTCACGCCGTACTCGTAATATGTGTCCGTGCGCCTGTGTGTGTCTGTGAGTTAGTGCATGTAGGTCGCGTGCGACACGTACCGAGCGCGCGGTCGCGGCCGAAGGTGAGCGCGAGGTCGGCGCAGGCCCAGGACAGCGGCGCGGCCAGCGCGCTGTCGCCCAGCAGGAGCGTCACGCCGTACTCGTAATATGTGTCCGTGCGCCTGTGTGTGTCTGTGAGTTAGTGCATGTAGGTCGCGTGCGACACGTACCGAGCGCGCGGTCGCGGCCGAAGGTGAGCGCGAGGTCGGCGCAGGCCCAGGACAGCGGCGCGGCCAGCGCGCTGTCGCCCAGCAGGAGCGTCACGCCGTACTCGTAATATGTGTCCGTGCGCCTGTGTGTGTCTGTGAGTTAGTGCATGTAGGTCGCGTGCGACACGTACCGAGCGCGCGGTCGCGGCCGAAGGTGAGCGCGAGGTCGGCGCAGGCCCAGGACAGCGGCGCGGCCAGCGCGCTGTCGCCCAGCAGGAGCGTCACGCCGTACTCGTAATATGTGTCCGTGCGCCTGTGTGTGTCTGTGAGTTAGTGCATGTAGGTCGCGTGCGACACGTACCGAGCGCGCGGTCGCGGCCGAAGGTGAGCGCGAGGTCGGCGCAGGCCCAGGACAGCGGCGCGGCCAGCGCGCTGTCGCCCAGCAGGAGCGTCACGCCGTACTCGTAATATGTGTCCGTGCGCCTGTGTGTGTCTGTGAGTTAGTGCATGTAGGTCGCGTGCGACACGTACCGAGCGCGCGGTCGCGGCCGAAGGTGAGCGCGAGGTCGGCGCAGGCCCAGGACAGCGGCGCGGCCAGCGCGCTGTCGCCCAGCAGGAGCGTCACGCCGTACTCGTAATATGTGTCCGTGCGCCTGTGTGTGTCTGTGAGTTAGTGCATGTAGGTCGCGTGCGACACGTACCGAGCGCGCGGTCGCGGCCGAAGGTGAGCGCGAGGTCGGCGCAGGCCCAGGACAGCGGCGCGGCCAGCGCGCTGTCGCCCAGCAGGAGCGTCACGCCGTACTCGTAATATGTGTCCGTGCGCCTGTGTGTGTCTGTGAGTTAGTGCATGTAGGTCGCGTGCGACACGTACCGAGCGCGCGGTCGCGGCCGAAGGTGAGCGCGAGGTCGGCGCAGGCCCAGGACAGCGGCGCGGCCAGCGCGCTGTCGCCCAGCAGGAGCGTCACGCCGTACTCGTAATATGTGTCCGTGCGCCTGTGTGTGTCTGTGAGTTAGTGCATGTAGGTCGCGTGCGACACGTACCGAGCGCGCGGTCGCGGCCGAAGGTGAGCGCGAGGTCGGCGCAGGCCCAGGACAGCGGCGCGGCCAGCGCGCTGTCGCCCAGCAGGAGCGTCACGCCGTACTCGTAATATGTGTCCGTGCGCCTGTGTGTGTCTGTGAGTTAGTGCATGTAGGTCGCGTGCGACACGTACCGAGCGCGCGGTCGCGGCCGAAGGTGAGCGCGAGGTCGGCGCAGGCCCAGGACAGCGGCGCGGCCAGCGCGCTGTCGCCCAGCAGGAGCGTCACGCCGTACTCGTAATATGTGTCCGTGCGCCTGTGTGTGTCTGTGAGTTAGTGCATGTAGGTCGCGTGCGACACGTACCGAGCGCGCGGTCGCGGCCGAAGGTGAGCGCGAGGTCGGCGCAGGCCCAGGACAGCGGCGCGGCCAGCGCGCTGTCGCCCAGCAGGAGCGTCACGCCGTACTCGTAATATGTGTCCGTGCGCCTGTGTGTGTCTGTGAGTTAGTGCATGTAGGTCGCGTGCGACACGTACCGAGCGCGCGGTCGCGGCCGAAGGTGAGCGCGAGGTCGGCGCAGGCCCAGGACAGCGGCGCGGCCAGCGCGCTGTCGCCCAGCAGGAGCGTCACGCCGTACTCGTAATATGTGTCCGTGCGCCTGTGTGTGTCTGTGAGTTAGTGCATGTAGGTCGCGTGCGACACGTACCGAGCGCGCGGTCGCGGCCGAAGGTGAGCGCGAGGTCGGCGCAGGCCCAGGACAGCGGCGCGGCCAGCGCGCTGTCGCCCAGCAGGAGCGTCACGCCGTACTCGTAATATGTGTCCGTGCGCCTGTGTGTGTCTGTGAGTTAGTGCATGTAGGTCGCGTGCGACACGTACCGAGCGCGCGGTCGCGGCCGAAGGTGAGCGCGAGGTCGGCGCAGGCCCAGGACAGCGGCGCGGCCAGCGCGCTGTCGCCCAGCAGGAGCGTCACGCCGTACTCGTAATATGTGTCCGTGCGCCTGTGTGTGACTGTGAGTTAGTGCATGTAGGTCGCGTGCGACACGTACCGAGCGCGCGGTCGCGGCCGAAGGTGAGCGCGAGGTCGGCGCAGGCCCAGGACAGCGGCGCGGCCAGCGCGCTGTCGCCCAGCAGGAGCGTCACGCCGTACTCGTAATATGTGTCCGTGCGCCTGTGTGTGTCTGTGAGTTAGTGCATGTAGGTCGCGTGCGACACGTACCGAGCGCGCGGTCGCGGCCGAAGGTGAGCGCGAGGTCGGCGCAGGCCCAGGACAGCGGCGCGGCCAGCGCGCTGTCGCCCAGCAGGAGCGTCACGCCGTACTCGTAATATGTGTCCGTGCGCCTGTGTGTGTCTGTGAGTTAGTGCATGTAGGTCGCGTGCGACACGTACCGAGCGCGCGGTCGCGGCCGAAGGTGAGCGCGAGGTCGGCGCAGGCCCAGGACAGCGGCGCGGCCAGCGCGCTGTCGCCCAGCAGGAGCGTCACGCCGTACTCGTAATATGTGTCCGTGCGCCTGTGTGTGTCTGTGAGTTAGTGCATGTAGGTCGCGTGCGACACGTACCGAGCGCGCGGTCGCGGCCGAAGGTGAGCGCGAGGTCGGCGCAGGCCCAGGACAGCGGCGCGGCCAGCGCGCTGTCGCCCAGCAGGAGCGTCACGCCGTACTCGTAATATGTGTCCGTGCGCCTGTGTGTGTCTGTGAGTTAGTGCATGTAGGTCGCGTGCGACACGTACCGAGCGCGCGGTCGCGGCCGAAGGTGAGCGCGAGGTCGGCGCAGGCCCAGGACAGCGGCGCGGCCAGCGCGCTGTCGCCCAGCAGGAGCGTCACGCCGTACTCGTAATATGTGTCCGTGCGCCTGTGTGTGTCTGTGAGTTAGTGCATGTAGGTCGCGTGCGACACGTACCGAGCGCGCGGTCGCGGCCGAAGGTGAGCGCGAGGTCGGCGCAGGCCCAGGACAGCGGCGCGGCCAGCGCGCTGTCGCCCAGCAGGAGCGTCACGCCGTACTCGTAATATGTGTCCGTGCGCCTGTGTGTGTCTGTGAGTTAGTGCATGTAGGTCGCGTGCGACACGTACCGAGCGCGCGGTCGCGGCCGAAGGTGAGCGCGAGGTCGGCGCAGGCCCAGGACAGCGGCGCGGCCAGCGCGCTGTCGCCCAGCAGGAGCGTCACGCCGTACTCGTAATATGTGTCCGTGCGCCTGTGTGTGTCTGTGAGTTAGTGCATGTAGGTCGCGTGCGACACGTACCGAGCGCGCGGTCGCGGCCGAAGGTGAGCGCGAGGTCGGCGCAGGCCCAGGACAGCGGCGCGGCCAGCGCGCTGTCGCCCAGCAGGAGCGTCACGCCGTACTCGTAATATGTGTCCGTGCGCCTGTGTGTGTCTGTGAGTTAGTGCATGTAGGTCGCGTGCGACACGTACCGAGCGCGCGGTCGCGGCCGAAGGTGAGCGCGAGGTCGGCGCAGGCCCAGGACAGCGGCGCGGCCAGCGCGCTGTCGCCCAGCAGGAGCGTCACGCCGTACTCGTAATATGTGTCCGTGCGCCTGTGTGTGTCTGTGAGTTAGTGCATGTAGGTCGCGTGCGACACGTACCGAGCGCGCGGTCGCGGCCGAAGGTGAGCGCGAGGTCGGCGCAGGCCCAGGACAGCGGCGCGGCCAGCGCGCTGTCGCCCAGCAGGAGCGTCACGCCGTACTCGTAATATGTGTCCGTGCGCCTGTGTGTGTCTGTGAGTTAGTGCATGTAGGTCGCGTGCGACACGTACCGAGCGCGCGGTCGCGGCCGAAGGTGAGCGCGAGGTCGGCGCAGGCCCAGGACAGCGGCGCGGCCAGCGCGCTGTCGCCCAGCAGGAGCGTCACGCCGTACTCGTAATATGTGTCCGTGCGCCTGTGTGTGTCTGTGAGTTAGTGCATGTAGGTCGCGTGCGACACGTACCGAGCGCGCGGTCGCGGCCGAAGGTGAGCGCGAGGTCGGCGCAGGCCCAGGACAGCGGCGCGGCCAGCGCGCTGTCGCCCAGCAGGAGCGTCACGCCGTACTCGTAATATGTGTCCGTGCGCCTGTGTGTGTCTGTGAGTTAGTGCATGTAGGTCGCGTGCGACACGTACCGAGCGCGCGGTCGCGGCCGAAGGTGAGCGCGAGGTCGGCGCAGGCCCAGGACAGCGGCGCGGCCAGCGCGCTGTCGCCCAGCAGGAGCGTCACGCCGTACTCGTAATATGTGTCCGTGCGCCTGTGTGTGTCTGTGAGTTAGTGCATGTAGGTCGCGTGCGACACGTACCGAGCGCGCGGTCGCGGCCGAAGGTGAGCGCGAGGTCGGCGCAGGCCCAGGACAGCGGCGCGGCCAGCGCGCTGTCGCCCAGCAGGAGCGTCACGCCGTACTCGTAATATGTGTCCGTGCGCCTGTGTGTGTCTGTGAGTTAGTGCATGTAGGTCGCGTGCGACACGTACCGAGCGCGCGGTCGCGGCCGAAGGTGAGCGCGAGGTCGGCGCAGGCCCAGGACAGCGGCGCGGCCAGCGCGCTGTCGCCCAGCAGGAGCGTCACGCCGTACTCGTAATATGTGTCCGTGCGCCTGTGTGTGTCTGTGAGTTAGTGCATGTAGGTCGCGTGCGACACGTACCGAGCGCGCGGTCGCGGCCGAAGGTGAGCGCGAGGTCGGCGCAGGCCCAGGACAGCGGCGCGGCCAGCGCGCTGTCGCCCAGCAGGAGCGTCACGCCGTACTCGTAATATGTGTCCGTGCGCCTGTGTGTGTCTGTGAGTTAGTGCATGTAGGTCGCGTGCGACACGTACCGAGCGCGCGGTCGCGGCCGAAGGTGAGCGCGAGGTCGGCGCAGGCCCAGGACAGCGGCGCGGCCAGCGCGCTGTCGCCCAGCAGGAGCGTCACGCCGTACTCGTAATATGTGTCCGTGCGCCTGTGTGTGTCTGTGAGTTAGTGCATGTAGGTCGCGTGCGACACGTACCGAGCGCGCGGTCGCGGCCGAAGGTGAGCGCGAGGTCGGCGCAGGCCCAGGACAGCGGCGCGGCCAGCGCGCTGTCGCCCAGCAGGAGCGTCACGCCGTACTCGTAATATGTGTCCGTGCGCCTGTGTGTGTCTGTGAGTTAGTGCATGTAGGTCGCGTGCGACACGTACCGAGCGCGCGGTCGCGGCCGAAGGTGAGCGCGAGGTCGGCGCAGGCCCAGGACAGCGGCGCGGCCAGCGCGCTGTCGCCCAGCAGGAGCGTCACGCCGTACTCGTAATATGTGTCCGTGCGCCTGTGTGTGTCTGTGAGTTAGTGCATGTAGGTCGCGTGCGACACGTACCGAGCGCGCGGTCGCGGCCGAAGGTGAGCGCGAGGTCGGCGCAGGCCCAGGACAGCGGCGCGGCCAGCGCGCTGTCGCCCAGCAGGAGCGTCACGCCGTACTCGTAATATGTGTCCGTGCGCCTGTGTGTGTCTGTGAGTTAGTGCATGTAGGTCGCGTGCGACACGTACCGAGCGCGCGGTCGCGGCCGAAGGTGAGCGCGAGGTCGGCGCAGGCCCAGGACAGCGGCGCGGCCAGCGCGCTGTCGCCCAGCAGGAGCGTCACGCCGTACTCGTAATATGTGTCCGTGCGCCTGTGTGTGTCTGTGAGTTAGTGCATGTAGGTCGCGTGCGACACGTACCGAGCGCGCGGTCGCGGCCGAAGGTGAGCGCGAGGTCGGCGCAGGCCCAGGACAGCGGCGCGGCCAGCGCGCTGTCGCCCAGCAGGAGCGTCACGCCGTACTCGTAATATGTGTCCGTGCGCCTGTGTGTGTCTGTGAGTTAGTGCATGTAGGTCGCGTGCGACACGTACCGAGCGCGCGGTCGCGGCCGAAGGTGAGCGCGAGGTCGGCGCAGGCCCAGGACAGCGGCGCGGCCAGCGCGCTGTCGCCCAGCAGGAGCGTCACGCCGTACTCGCCGCCCGCCACTAGGTGCGGCGCCATCGAACTCACGTGCTGGGAACAATTACATGTCACATTCATTCAATGACATCATTACAATTTAACCAAGCAGTCGTTTGTGCAGCACTAAATCTTTTAGATATTCACGGTGAAATTGCAAGTTAGGAGCGTTACAAATTAAACTTTACATAGGCGTCAATAAACAGGAGTGAGCTCCTCAGTCAGTTGACAGACATAAACATCGCCTGGATCCTATTATGTTTACTTGCTTTCGCACCAAACATCCTGATTTTCCACAATCCTCATCTACTAAGATCTACCATTAATTATAAACGTATAACGTTTAATAATATACTATTACTATTAACTCTGTGACATCAACAAAACTTTCTTTATCTACATAATATCTTTGATTCAGACAAAGTATTAACTATGAACCTATGACATGTCTTAATAAAAATAGCTACAGATCACATGTGCTGATTTCATGGAAGTATGCAAAACTTATGACCTATATCATGCGTGATGGCCAGTGGTCGGACTAGGTAGAATGATTTTATATACTTGCGTCAAGATATTATAATATGGACATGCCATTTTATTTTATTTTTATTTCATTTTATTTTATTTATTCATAATGTGCGGGAAGTAACGGAAAAAGTTTCGGGATTTGAAATATATATTTTTTTAGGTTAAGGGTCACTTACTGACCATAAAAAACACAAAATGCTGACAGATCCAGGTGGAGCTTCGATCGCAATCTTAAAGAAAAGTTTTTGGCTGATATCTCGGAAACTGTCCACTTTAGGGCAAAAGTTATTTGGATCTTTTTTGTAGAGAATAAAATTTTGCATCTTTTATTTCCTGTAAACTTTTTTGTAAAACTTACCGTTTACGATTTATGGCCCATTTAATAAACCCGTTTTTCATTTTTGGCCAATAACTCTTAAAATATTGGATTAATCAATAAAATGCATCTATCCATTTTTTAAGATCACTTTATTCTCTACAACTTTTGTTTAAAACTTTTTTTCTAATGTCCGTACTTTTTGAGTTTCATAAATTTAGTGCGAGGTTGACCGGAAAAAACGGCTTTATTTACTTGCCTATTGTGTCTAAATCCGGATATCGTTCTATGACATATTCTAATTTGTTTTTAATACTGTCACTGTTGCACTCGTTCATGGTAACTCTGACTTGGTCAAACATTAAAAGTGAATCAACTATGGATAATTTTTGATTTTGTAACTCTTTTAGCACTACTTAAATAATACGGTAATTTTCTTCAATATACCTGGAACACAGCGCACACGCATCGTTTTTTCTAACAAACACCCAATGAGTCATACAGGATACTTGCTTCTGATTGGTCTTTGCGTGCGGTCGATGCGTTGTGAACATAGATGAACATGAGATAAAGTAACAAAAGGCGCTATCTATGTTTTGTCTCATACTGACAAGCGTCATTTCTAATTCATCAGAAAGGGACAAAATACGTTGTAACTATTCCAAGGTGTTTTTGTACAAAATAAAATACTGATTTCTTTCACCATTAGCTAGCACTGGCAGTGTAGATTGATATTATTAATACTTTTTTCACTTTAAACACAGATTCATGCTAATTTCAAAATTCCGGAACAAATATCACAATAAATATGAAGTTCCGGTATTTTGGAGGCATATCCATATTATCATCTACGTTTGATGTCAACGACCTTAAATCATTCTACCTTTTCCGACCTCTAGTGATGGCGATGTACATACACAATACCCCCCAGTTAAAGTGAACAAAGACAAACAAATGGTATGAAGCATATATGCCAAAAGTCGATAAAGTCAAGGTGATCGTTAAGACCAGCTTGTAGCTGGTCGGGTTCCACAAGTTCCCCCGTGGCAGTGGTGGCGCCACTCACCAGGTCCACGCGGTAAGCCCCGCCGGCGTCGGTCTCGGCGACGTAGATGGCCTCCCGCTCGGAACCTTCCGCCGCGACGCGCACGAAGGCCTGCTGCACCACCACTGGCTTGTTCCACTTGTCGCGCGCCGTGAACTTCAGCGTCACCCTACACACCAAACCCATCACGTTACTTTTATCTATATTGGAATAATCTTTGGAGATTTTTTGCACCCCCCCCCCCCCCCCCCCCCCGAGTACAATTGGACGAGAATTAACATAAATATTTGAGTTTTACAGATTTTGCATCAAAATATTAATAGGACTACACTAGTAAGCTACATTTAAAAATTGGATCAGTAGATGTCCAACTAACTATTCCACATTATGCTACACTATATGCAAAAATTGTTAAAGATACTAACAATAACTGTAGAATCAGAAAGTTGGTGTGTCCAATAAATAATTTTTTTGTGTATTTGTCTTTGTGTAATAATTCTTAAAAAAATACTCACTTTTGCAAATGATCAGCATGCAATTTCTCTGACAACTTGTTAGGATAGGTCACAGTGGTGATCTTCGGACTGGTTGTGCCGTCGATGTCACCAACACCAATTTCAATGTTTGAAACTTGTATTTCACCCAACACTGCGATGTTGAAGTTAGCCGATTTAGTGCCAGCACTCAGGGAAATCTTGTAGAGACCATGCTGAGCCTTAATTTTACTCAGGTTGAGGACGAATGTTGTCGGTTCCTTTGGCTTTTGGGTCAGAGGTTGTTTGGACAGGACTACTACGTCATCAGCGAGCCTGGTGCCTGACTGAGCGATGACTTCATCAGGTTTCAGGTTGGGTATCGGTCTGCCGATTATATCGGTGACGGAGAATTCGATTGTGTCTGATTCAGACGTAATGTACTTCTTGTCTTTAAAAACGATGGCGATTGGTGTTGGCTGTGGAAGAAAAATATTTTCAGTTTGAATTATATTGATTATGATGCTATTGAATACCGATAAGATCTACTATTGCGTGTTCAGCCTTGGAAATTCTCAACAATCATGAGATCTTACTCACTAAGAGATCTTACCCATACTACGTGTCCGATTTTTTATCTCTTTCACGTATAATCTGGAATTATATGAATGTAACAGTGGCGTAGCGTGGGGAGTGCCGGGGGGCATGGCCCCAGTCAGCACACGAAAGGGGGGCGGGAAAAGTCACCACTTTTTTTTTTCAATTGACAAAAAAGTAAATCATAATTGCGTCCGCAACATAAGGTAACATTAACAGTGGGAGGGCCCTACAGAGATATCATGTATATTTGTTTTTCATCGAACGATCAATTTCTAAACCAAAAAAACAACACCATGCAACCTTGCGTCTACCTGAAAATTTACAACATCGTAATATAAAGTGCTTAATTTTCCAAGATTTAATCAGATTATACTTGTATTTCAAGATAGTATTCTGAAGATCATAATATAATATGTAGCACAAAAAAATCACGTGATTTTTGGGTAGGGGAGGGAGTAGTCTAAAGCCTCGCCACATATAACTAAGGAAGGGTAGAGGTGTAAAATGTTGCTAATAAACAACCCCTATTTGCAACAATTGGGCTGGGACGTCAATTTTCAGTGGGCTCCGGGCGACAAATTTTTGGTGGGCCCCAAGCGGCTAAAATCCACGCATAGCCACTGAATTTTAAGTCATGATTTCCGAAGAGAAAGTTAAAAAAAATTTCTATATTCACCTGCGAGTTTAAAAAGTGGTAAAAACGCATCATGCCCTGTTTTTTAATATTTTTATCACGAAAAAGAATAAGATTTTTTTGGACACTAGATGGCCCGGTGAACTTCATATCACCTACATATATTTGTGAAAAATATACACAAAACACTTTCTGAAGGCACCTATAAATATTTGACAACCAATTGACAACGTTTTTGAAAAGACATTAAATTTCTCCGCTAGGAACATTTTGTAATGAAAAATTAAATCGTCGTTTTTAGTATTTTCTGTTACAAATTATTTATGTTTCTCATTGTTTAAACCTTCCCTAAACTTCCACAAACATTTCAAGATTAAAATTAGCCAAATCGGCCCAGCCATTCTCGAGTTTTAGCGAGACTAACGAAAAGTAATTGATTTATATATATATAGATAGAGGATATTGATTACGTGATAAAAACCCAAGACCCTGCTCCAGTGACCAAGTGCGGTATTTTTGAAGACCCTGAACAGATACTTACATGTAGTATGGGTATGTTCCTTAGTGTTTGTTCTGGCTATGCTTATGTCTATCCTTACCTAGGCGTATTCCAGACACAGAACTCTCATCCTACTGGTGGTCGTTGAGTGGCAAATGATGGAGGTCATCACCTTCCTCTTACAATACTGGTGGTAGTCGAGTGTCACGTCTCGAAGGTCACCAGGTTCACCTCTAATAACACAAGCGACAAACAAGCGGTACGCGGCGGGTGCTCACCTGGTCGTCGGCGATGGCGAGCGCGGCGTCCAGCAGCAGCGCGGCGCCGCGCGGCGAGGTGACGGAGCGCCGCGACAGCAGGTACGCGCCGAACTTGTGGCGCTGCTCCGCGCTCAGGGGGGACGGCTTCTTCAGCGACTTGTACGACCTGCAATCAATACCGACCACTTTTACATATAACTCCAAGGTCGTTTAACTTAATGGAGTGATCACTTTAAACTTTTTGAAGTGTAACTTCTTTAGGCGCATGAGGAGTAAAAATTTTAAGGATCAAACGCGTCACGAATTTTGAAACGTCCATACCACGTTGAATACACCGTTCTCGTCCGATCACCGAAGTTAAGCAACGTCCGGCGCGGTCAGTACTTGGATGGGTGTGGCTTTTCGTTTTTTTCAATTCATTTTATTTTATTTTGTTTGCCAAAGAAGTCACTTCTGAGTCAGAAGAAGGTCTGACATGTGTACTTTGTACGCACGCAATTTTTGATTGTGATTTTTTTTGTGATTTGTGAAATTGTTTTAGAGACTAAGCTATCACGCTACATATTAAGGGGAGGTAAAAGTCGAGTCACCACAAAATTATATAAAATCTAATAATAATAATATTCTCTTCGGTGGCTTCTTCAGTGCCTTGACCTGGAATTAGTAGCTGTCACTTTTATATTGTTGCAAAGTCTCCAAAACTACTGGACCGATCCAAAAAACCACATAATTATAAAAGGTTGACAATATATCTAACAACACATCTGACACCTTAAATGGGGTGGTGCTAGAGGAAATAAAGAAGTCTATTGTTGAATAGGATAAATAGGCGTGATTGACAAAAAGTTAATTCATTCTTCTAACTTAATTACAATGGAAAATTCTAAAATACTCGCACGTTCAAGTATCTATAACAAAAAGTATGTAGTGGTGTGGGTATAGGTATGTGGTGGACGGTGGTGTGTTTAATATACTGTAAGGTTATGTCATTGGAGATATGAAACGACTTAATCCATTCGAATCTGATTTATTACTGCCTCTTTAGTATAAAACATTATATATTTTATATATGTACTTACTCTAAGACACACTACTCCTTATAATATAACGTCTACTTACACACTACAATACGTCGTACCTCAGTATAGATGTGAGCAAGAAGGAGGTGACGGGCAGGCCTCCGTCGAAGTGCAGCGCACGCCCGTCGGTCTCATCCGCGGCCAGCAGAGCGCTCTCGGCGTGAGTACCCGTCCATGCCTCGCAGCCGATGTGCTCGCATAGAGCAAACAAGTAGCCGTAACTGATAGGAATGAAAAAAACATCATATTTTAGTAAGAACGCTCCCTGCGTTCAAGTATTACGTAACGCAGATTTTTAAGATTTTTGACCACCCCACCCCCTACCTCATAAACGTTACGTAACCACCCTACTGACAATTTTTACCCAAATGTCACAACTATGTTGTGAAAACTACCGGAAGGTCGCATTTATGAACCAATGAATTATGAACCGATTTTGATAATTCTTTTTTTGTTAGAAAGGAGATATCCCAACTTAGGTACCATGATAAGGAAACCAGGATCTGATGATGGGATCCCTGAGAAATCGAGGGGAACCCTCGAAAATCGTAGTGACAACTAGTGCGTTTGTTAATTTATTTATTACTAGCTTCTGCGCGCGACATCGTCCGCGTGGAATAGGACCAATTCTGCCGTTTACGCAGCGGAAGCTCTCAAAGGGAAAAAAGCCCGATTTTGAAACATTCTTTATTGGTACTACGCTCCTATTGGTCTTAACGTGATGATATATAGCCTATAGCCTTCCTCGATAAATGGGCTATCTAACACTGAAAGAATTTTTCAAATCGGACCAGTAGATCCTGAGATTACCGCGTTCAAACAAACAAACAAACAAACTCTTCAGCTTTATTATATTAGTATAGATTTATTACTTGCCGATGCAATTGAAGTCGGTTTTTTTTCGTTTGTTAGCAAACACAATTATGAACATTTTGAGTTTATTGTAAAAATAGATACCCAATAGATTGATGCGATGGAGGACTTTGTTTTAAAAATATATGATTTATAATTAAATTTTTATCCTTTGTAAGCAAAATTACTGTTACTAATAATTAACTGTAATCAAATTACATGAAAATGTATAAAATTGCATGAATTATGTATTGTACTTTTACTGTCCCTAAATAAAAATCGAATTTAGAACATTTTTATTTCTTTTCCATAATCATAAAATACAGTTGTACAAAATGATTTTTTCTGATATTACACAAGACCCAACTACATATAAAATACTGCGATCATTAGAATATTGACACTATGTAACATTTTGTAAAAACATTTCAGAATAGATACAGTTCACAACGGATGGATTAAATAATAATGTCTACTTTTGTGAAACATTTAAGTACACCTCAATTAAAGTAACACTATAATAAATATAAATAAGGCGTAAATAATCTGTGTAGACTGAGCGATTTTGATGTATTCAGTTCGGGTGTGGTAGTGGCAAGGCGAATATTAAACCAAAATTTCTTCGCATTATATTGTTGATAAATATTATATGTATTGTTTAAAAAAAGGTTGTGTAACATCTTGATGTGCAATCACTCTGTCCGCATGATGTGTTTATTTATATACTAATTCTTAAACGTGAAAACCTATCATTAGCCAAATGTTGTTTAGTTCAATGAGGATCCGTAACGTTTTTAGTTGAGAATGCAGATTTATAGAACTAAGAAATCCTTAACATACAGTGCAAAAATTTTTGTTCTACGACAAAAATTGACGAAGTTATGATCAAATTACTAGCGGAGTTTACTAACCGGCCGGCGCGGAAGGCTGTGACGTCACTCGGACGTTCCATGCCAGTTAGCCCATAGTAGCGACAAGCTGCGATGGTGTTTTCATTTAAACTATCTGTCCTACAAAAAATTTGTAAGGACATAATTTGTAGCAAATTGCTTTGCCTACAAATATGTTCATATAACTTTTTGCCGAAATTTAAAAATTAAAGAAGTTATAAGCAAAAAAGTGATAAAATTTCAATAAAGATTTTCTTTTTTGCTCTATAACTTTTTTTTTTATACATTTCACAAAAAATACCTCTGACCAGTCTTGTAGATGGTTTTTTGAGGAAAATTTTTCTCTACAATTTTTTGAATTTCATTCATTTAAAACGCTGTTACAGCGCTCTAAAGTTGACCGGGTTCGTCAATGCTCATGAGAATCCGGTCAAAACGAAATGTTTAACTTAGTTTTATGATCCGGAGTGAGTTTTATGAGTCGGAGTGATGCCACACGCATCCCGCATACACTGATCCCGCTTACATGACGACGCGTTGGCGCAGCGGTCACAGCACTAGCTGTTGCGCTAGCAGTCGCGGGTTCGATCCGCGCACATGACAAAAATTTGTATTGGCCATACAGATGTTTGTCATGGTCTGGGCGTTTGTTGTTGTGTATTGTGTGTATTTCCGGACCCCCGACACAGGAGAAAATCCTACTGGGGGCTGTTGAGTGTGAAACGTTTATTATTTATTATTATTATTACTGACTGACGTAGCGGCAGGAACGGCATAATGTTTATAACTTAATATCTTCGTAAGTAATGGTCCGATTTGGATAATTCAAAAAGAAATATCATTCTTATGTCATAGAGAATAACGTGGATACTAGTTCTATTGAATTTGCTATAACTTTATTGATCCTCATTATAATATGTGTAGAAGAGTACTTTTGAGTCTCAACCAGTTTCGGAAATACTAATGTTTTCCGAAAATGCGTTGACTTCTCTTAATCTTCTTCGAATGTATCTACTTAGGTAATCAAATATCTCATAAATCATATTTTTTTAACGTGGTATTCCCAGTAGGCCTACCCCACAGACAGCTTATGCCAATGAATAAGTAAAGTTGTAGGCTGGAATTTAACAAGAAAATTTTAAGAATATATTTACAATAAAAAAAGGATCATAAAACTAAGTTAAGCATTTCGTTTTGACTGGATTCTCATGAGCATTGACGAACCCGGTCTACTTTGGAGCGATGTAACAGCGTTTGAAATGAATGAAATTCAAAAAATTGTAGAGAAAAATTTTCCTCAAAAAACCATCTACAAGATTGGTCTGAGGTATTTTTTTTGTGAAATGTATAAAAAAAAGTTATAGAGCAATAAAGATAATTTCTATAAAAATTTTCTCACTTTTTTGCTTATAACTTCTTTAATTTTTAAATTTCGGCAAAGTTATATGAACATATTTGTAGGCAAAGCAATTTGCTACAAATTATGTCCTTACAAATTTTTTGTAGGACAGATAGTTTAAATGAAAACACCATCGCAGCTTGTCGCTACTATGGGCTAACAGGCATGGAACGTCCGAGTGACGTCACACGCATCCCGCGTACACTGACGTAGCGGCAGGAACGGCTTAATGTTTATAACTTAATATCTTCGTAAGTAATGGTCCGATTTGGATAATTCAAAAAGAAATATCATTCTTATGTCATAGAGAATAACGTGGATACTAGTTCTATTGAATTTGCTAGAACTTTACTGATCCTCATTGCTATATATTGTTATTTGTGCTGTTGGTTTTCCGAATATCAAATAAATAAATAAATAATTATTTGAATTTTATTATTGGTACTAATAAAATGAAAACATACTTAGCTGGCGTGTCATCTTTTTTCAACAATTGAATAAGATTCTTTAAAGCATCCTCTCTATCGTAAACTGAACCTCTTCCGACGGCCTTCAGTGCGTACACTGCCCAATATATTTCTTGAAGACTTGTATCTTCCCTGTTTAGAGTTAGCGTTGGAGCAGAAAGTACATTAGGCAGAAGTGAATTCTGGCATCCAGACAAAGCTGCAGCATTTGTGATATAAAATACTTGCTCAACATTTTTTTCATCAAATTTAAAGTTTTTAATGATCTGAAAGGCATGATTAAAATGATACATAATTTATGCAAAAGTTCTGGTCTGATTTTTTTAATTTTCTCTTACTTTTGTGGTAGTACTTGTAGTAGTAGTAGTAAGTGTTTGTAAGTACTTTGAAGATTATAAGTTGAATTATGTTTTAAAGTTTACTTACATCACAGAGATCTGGTAATTTAGCTTTAAGTTGTGTGAGGCCTTTTACAGAGTAATAAAAGGAACTGATATCATTACTTTTCAATCCCTCCTCAAGTATTCCTTGAAGTCGTTTCACATCTACTGTTCCTTGTAGTATTGCATTGCTAACAGCTAATAAACTGAGCACGAGTAGTGGTATTACTGCAACATTAGAATTACATTAAAACCATAGGCGTATTTACCCTAGGGCCAAAAGGGGACCCAAGGCGGTGCAAGCCAGGCACGAGGGGCGGCAAGCCGAGCATATGTACTAGGATTGTGACACAATAATCGATTATAAAACACTTAAAATATGCTCTGGATATTTTCCTTTTGACTAGATTATTTCATGAAATGGTTGACCTAGAAAAAAGTCATCAGTAGATAATTTTATTCATCACTTCAAATTAGCCTATCACAGTCTCACTGCTGGACATAGGCCTCCCTAAGTTCGCGCCAAAAATGGCGTTTTGCCCATAATTTATTAATCGATTATATTCCGAAATGCCAAATTTTTAAAACATGTAGCAGTTTTTTCCTCAATTTATGGGGCATCAAATTAAAATTGGCCCAAGGCACTGAATGAATTAAAACACGAACGGTTTGTGAGTTCAATTCCTGCTCGGGATGGATAGTTCTATATCTATACTAATATTATAAAGAGGTAAAGTTTTTAACTTTGTTTGTAGGGGGTTATCTTCACAAATACTGATCCGATCAAATTATTATTGCACTAACAGAAAGCTACACTATTTAGGAGTGACAAAGGCTAGTATATTATTGTTATTAAACAAAAAATTAAATCAGAGATGTGCGAGCGAGATGTAAATTTTACTATATATTTGCATCACAAAAATAATTAACGCCCAACAAAGTGGCCATGGGTCGGCTAGTGTTCAAATATTTCTTTCTGGTTTGGATATGTCCTTGTGGGTCTCCCTATCGTACCTTGGAGGGCACGTAAATCCGTCGGTCCCGGTTGTTATTATCAAAATCTGATAGCAATCGTTACTCATATTAGGGAATATATCCGCCAACCCGCAGTGAAGCAGGATTAGGCTTCAATCTTCCTCTTATATGGAGACAAAGGCCTCTACCCAGCAGGGGATGTTACAGGCTAAATCTTAAAATATGCCGATGATTAAAGCCATCATAAAATGCCGGTGATAACTTGCTAGGAAGTATGACGTGGCCTTAATAAATCGATTTCAAAACAATCATATTACAACACAAAAAAGAGTATATTTAATAAACCTTTATTAAAGAAATAATTTTTAAAACAATAAAACATTAAATTGAACATATTAATGCGATATCTAATAAGAAAAATGACCAAGCCACGCGAAGTCGATATGACATGTTTAAAAAATACTCATACTCACAACAACGGGACATTGTAAGGTGAAACACAAACTACAAAAACTAAAGTAGCTTCTGTTTCTCTCAAGTAAATGAAGTTTTTAATGGTTTCCAATTAAAATTAGAAAATAAATCTATTCATAATATTTGAACGCCGGCTTCTCTTTGACTGTGACTGACTGTGACAGAAAATCATCGACGTAGCATAAAATGTTGCAAGTATTCTAAATTCTAAAATGTAAAGTAAATCAAAGACGGGCGTTAAAATGGAGTGGATTCCACCTCAGTGGAATGGCAATAGGGTATTCCACTATGTTTGAAAAAGTACTTCAAAATGTTGATTTTCTAATAAAAAGCCACAAAAAAATATATTTCGGCAAAATAAACATGTTTTCATGCCATAAAATTAAATTAAATTTTAAACCTTTTTTATTACCGCGAAAACGCTACAGCCATTTTGGTGACGTAATATGGGCAATATCAAAAGTGAAGTAAGAGAGTAACATAACCTACAATTACTATGACAGCCATCAACAAATTAGTAATGAATGCATATTATTTCAGTTGGAACAAGATATGAAGAGCTATTATACGAAAGAACACAACTATTACTCCTTGAAGTTAAAATTGATAGATATTAGTATGTACACTAGCTGTTGACAGCACTGACAGAACTTTGTTATTGCCCGTATGACGTCACACCATGGCGGCTCGTGTTTTAGGTCACGTGATATACAGATTAAAATATACGACTTTTAATTTCAATATAATAAATCAATAATGTGCTTTTATGATTCTAAATCACAATATTTAGGTGTATTTCTATATAAATTTTAATTTTTATCAAAATTTATAATTTATTTTTCACTACGGAAAGTACCCTATTGTGGTCGTGGTCGATGGCGTTGTGGGCCATAGGTGGAACGCGCCTATTATCTTAATTTATTGACATTTGACACTGACAATCTGTTAAGAGCGATATTTGACAGAATTCCATACCTACTTTGCCTAGATTTCCGAATTCATATTTCATATTCCAAAATTAAAAAGAAGAGGAAATAACTTCAACTGTTTTAATTAATAATTTAATAACAGCCATGGCCGGTGCAGTAGCTAAATTGCCTTCCTTAATCAACAGTATGTATTCTTATTGATTCGGTATTCGTAAATTCGTTAATATTATAGTTATGTAATTTATGTTGAAAATTAAAGGTTATATATTTTGCTAATGAATTACGGATATATTTAGCTAACTTTTTAAACATATTTCTATTTTTTTTAGCGGCACTTGCTAACGCAAGGCCAAAGTTTAACATCTTCATGAAATACGCAAGAGTAGAATTGGCACCACCCAAACTGAGCGAAATCCCTCAAATCAAAGCTGGTATTAGCAAATTGATCAGCAGCGCTAAATCTGGAGCATGGAAACAGCAGACAGTCAAGCAAGCTACTCTTAACACCCTGGTTGGTGCAGAGGTGCTTTTCTGGTTCTTTGTCGGAGAATGTATTGGAAAGCGTCACATCGTCGGCTACAATGTTTAAGCATATTTTAAGAGTCCTGTAGATACTGTTTATGGCAAAGTAAATTATTAAAATCAACCTGTCTATTATTTAAAATATTTTCTAGAATATCACAGTAAAATCTTCATTTACAATCTTAATTTTATTAATCTTGTAATTAATATATAATATGGTCTACTTAAATCTGTCATTGGATAATATTGTTTAATGAAATGAAAAAAAAAAAATTTAAATAACTAAGTCAAAGTACTACTTAAATTTTTTTCAAAGATTATTCAGAGGTTAAGGGGAAATTTTTTCTGAATTGAAAATTTTAATAGTAACTAAACATTTATTAACAATATATTCTACATAATACAATAAATTATTCTTATAATGGAGCACACATTTCCATGAATTTGTAAGGGTTGCAGACGCTGGCAAGCTTGAGCTCCCCTTCTGTTTCTGGAGGGCCTCTCAACCACAACCTGTCTCTGTAGTAGCTTGCACAGGAAAGGAACTCTCGTTCACTGTATCTTCCTACTTCCACAGGCACGAAGGGGTCTATGTGTTCAAATCCCTAAAATGTACACATAGTTAAGTTATTATATTATATTCTATGATTATCGATATTAAATTGTCTTACATCAATATTTTATTTATTTATTTATATAACTAGCTGACCCTGCGAACTTCGCACCGCCTAACAGTCTATTATTTCATTTTTATTTTTTTTAATACTTATCCTTCCCGGAACCCGTCCAGTAAAACTTAAACTTTATGGTATGGTATTGAAGTTCAAATTGACTTTTAAGTATTGTTAAGAATATTTTGTATGGGAATATAGAAAAGTGTTGTTTTTAAACTTTTTCAGGGAATTTTTTAAAATTTTCTCCGTAAGAACCATCCTCGTACTTCAAGGAATATTATAAAAAAAGAATTAGCAAAATCGGTTCAGCCGCTCTCGAGATTTGCGCTTAGCAACTAGATACATTCCAAAATAGAATTCTATTAAGTGCTTAAAAATAAGCAAGGCATAAATACTAGAATTAAAATAAATTTTGGTTAAAATAGCTCAACTAGAAAAATCATTATTCAACTGCACTATTTGTAACATTATATAACTAAGCTTACATTGTAAATAAAACATGTTGATTGGATAAAATAATAATAACCTTTTTGTAAAGTAAATACTTAGGTAGATAACTTTCTTGATGTGCTAGTGGTACTCCCAACTGGTCTACAGTTAAAACTATGACTCCATTTACCTACAAGAAACATAAAGATATTATAACGTAAGTTAGAGATATTAATGTAATTAATGTTTCTTTATTATATATCTAATATTGACCCAATCATTTTTAGTAAGTTCCATAAAAGTAGATGTTAAAGTGACTTCCTCGGAGGCCACTTTCTTCTTGGTCGGTGTCCTTAATTTTGTTAGAGGTTCAAAAAATGTGTTGAAACCATCAATAGCTACAAATGTCTTGCATCTGAAAGACAGAAGAATATATTTAATGAAATTTGATGAAATTTGATAAAAACACAAACCAGTCTTTTACTCTAAATTAAAATATAGGCTTTGTAAAATTATCAACATTAATAAGGAAGAAAAAACATTACTGAAAAAAATAATTACCAACTCATTGGAATATAGATATTTTTTTTAAAATGTATAACACAAAGTTTAAATAAAGGGGTTTTTTTTTAAATCACGCAAGATTTCAGGAGCCAATAGGGCTACAGGGATGATGAGGGATGTACGTAGCTTTATAAATGCTAATTTTTTGCCAGAAGACTATAATTAATAATAACTTTAGATGTATTCCTTACTGTTTACTGTTAGATAGTATTTTAATTTCGTTGACGAGCGCATCGACGACGTCACACGCGTATTTCACGCGTTGGATCCCATGTTCCACTAGTTCAGCTAAAGGTGCCCCTTCTGGTGTAGTCTCACGTTTGCTCCACACATATTCTTTTGATATTTTCAACTGTTTGGAAAAACATATATCATATATAAATACTACAGTACAAAGTTGAAGTTTATATTTTTGTTTAAACACAGATCTCAAAACGTCCAGTACTATTAAAAAAAAAAAAATTGGCTGTAAAGTGCATGTCAATAAAGAACAGTACATATTTCTAAATATCTATGGGTCATCTTATGACTAGGGGCCGTAGTACGATATAGGCTAATATTAAGAGTTTGGGCTAACTAAGGCTCTCTACATTTTTTCGCTACAAAATTAAATATAATAATTAGTCAAATAGAAATAATAGAACTTTATAAAGTGATGTATAAGTGAGTGAAAAGCCATTGAAAAAATTGGAGTTATTAGGATGTATCAAAACTTTATACACGTATTTATATCATTTATTTCTTCACATTTTTTTTTTGTATATCTATTCTAATATTATAAAGCTGAAAAGTTTGTTTGTTTGAACTCGCTAATCCAAGAAACTACTGGTCCAATTTGAAAAATTCTTTCAGTATTAGGAAGCCCATTTATCGAGGAAGGCTAAAGTCCTTTTTTTTTAAATTAACGCGTGAGAAACCGCGGGGCACAGCTAGTCATTATATAGTTTATGAAGAGACAACATTAAACTATTTTTTTACACACAAATAAAGAAATTGCTACAAACTTGAGACAATTTTACTTAAAATATTACAAAATATACTCACATCGCCCTTCTTTAAGCGAACTTGGTTTTGCGTCTTAAAATGTAGCAGCCATGCCGCAGCATCAAGGGGCAAGTCAACAAAACCTTCATGTGTCGGTGAATTAGACATTTCCTTATGGCGAGGCACACGTCGTAACCATTCCGACACTACAAAATCAATAATAATATAATAAAAAAATTTTTAATTTTTTTTTTTTTTTATCATTACAATAGTTTATTAAACATTATACATATTTACAAGACACAACTTAAGAACTAAATATTTACAGATAGTTTTGATACAAATCATGTCCGCGTGGAATTGTGCCAAGAATGCTGGCAGCATTTCCCCGTTGAATCGCTATGCCGATTCTCTGGGCAAAAAATGCACCAGCCCTCTTGTCACCAGTGGAGGCAATAAGGCGAGGAGTTATCTCATTTAAGAATTTTTTTGCACTGCTACTCCAAGGTCCAAGTGTTTCGACTGCAAACGGCACAAAGATGTAATTTGGAATTAGTGACGAATATTTGTGCCGTTTCGTCGTTTCAGCTTTTTCCGCCGCAGCACCCGCTTTTAAGGCTGTTTCCCTGACATGAGACGGAGCAAGTGTGTCAACGCAGGTTGCGTCCCACAAAAGCGCCCGTCCCCTTTCCCAGGGAACTAACGTCAGTCCATCAGGTCTCTTGCCATCATCGCGACTAATTCCAGTAGGCTCGATAAGAGCAGGAACGTCGATGGTGGCAAGAGCTCTTTTTATGGTATCATTTAGGGAACCGTGGCGGAAAAACCTACCCGAACTCTTGTTGCAGGAAAGGCCGTGTAGTCCGAAAGAATCTACCTCCTTTCCGCACGGACATCTGTGTTCAAAGCACAGTGGAGTTCCCAACCGGAGACCGACAGCAACTCTAAAACTTTCATTGTCTAAAAGTGTCCCAAGATTTTTTGACGGCATTGCGTGTAACCAGTGACCTGACTCTTTATTTGATAAAGCTAGAAGCCTGGCACGGTTTTTGTCACTTGTAAGATTTAGCGTCAAATTTATATGAGTATTGTGAACTATTGGCATATCCCAAAGTTTTTGTTTTGTAACATCCTTCGGGATATCGCCATTAGGACACCTTAACCTCCAATTTTCTATTGCATCTGTAGCATCTGTAATTTCGACTGAATTTGATTTTAAAATGTCAGAACATAGACCCTTAATACTATGCACAGAAGCAAGAAAAGCAGGAAGAGCGACACTAGAAATTTTTCTCACGCCGATGCCACCGTCTCTAATTGGTAAAGTAGCTTGGGTCCATGAATTTTCATCAAAAGATAAATTTAGAATTTTTTCTAATGAGTTTTTTAAAGTGGCATCAAGTTTTCCGGTCAGTCCAGGAAATTTCCAAATTGGGCTTGCGCGTAATATATACATTAATTTCGGGACAAATAGACAATATTTTAAAATGGTATAGGCAATATGAGAATTTAGATTAGCCAATTTGTCAGTGTTTTCAACGAATATTTTAATTTTATTATCCAAAATTGGCTGTATGCCTTCATCAAAAATTGGTGCACCTAGGAGACAAAGTGTACTTTTTTGAAGTATTTTTATATTAGGAGCAATTTTATTAAATAATTCCGTTGCCAAATTAATTTTGGAAAGTGATAAAAGATCCGTGAAAAAAATTTCACATTTCGAAAAATTTAATTAATTTTTATATAATAAGTATGTTCAATTATATATTTTTTTACATTTACATAACATTTCGGTTGGTCCTTAGTAGATATATTGGTTATGGAGGAATCTGAATTGCACTCAATTTTGAAGCATATATAATATTTGCGAGATTTACCGATACAGACAAATAAGTAAACCAAATAAGTTAATGTGATTGACTTTAATAAAAAAAAAAATTTCAAACTAAGTAAATACGAGTAATTAAATCTCGCAACAAGCTTTTATAATATAAATTGTATAATGACATTATAATTATGTTGAGTGTAAAAGTTTCAAAGGAAAAGTTTATTTAATTCTTTGTTATTTTTAATGCATTAAATAACAGCTTATGAGTAGAAAAGTTTTTTTACTGGAATTTATTATAATTATAACTTAAAATATTTGCATGCATAGTAATAATATACTTCAAATTAATATCATAAAATGTACTTTAAGAATATCTTACCCCAAGGGACATGAACGATGAGGTAGCCATCTTCATATGCATAATGAAGAAGATGAGCCAGAGTCAGAGATTTACCTGCTCCTATTTCACCATCTGGTAACACTAAGGAAACTATTTACAACAATATAATTCTAAGATTTAAAAAAAAAATAGTTTTAAATATATTGCATAAGAAACATTCCTGCAAAATAACATTATAGATTATAGGTTGCCTGGAAAAGATCACTACTAAGCTATAAGACCGCCTTTGTACATTTTACCATCTTTATGTGTAAATAACTGTTTTGTGTAAATCTTTGCTGAGTGGTGTGCAATGAAGTACCTATATTCTATCTATCTATCTACATAAAGTTAATTAATATTGTTTATCTAACTTTTTTTTTTCTTCCATCTTTCACTGCTGTGCTTAGCAGTAACACCATCTCTCACCACTATGGATAAAACTGGAGATCTCTTTTAGAGACAAGTTCTCTCTTATCACCTTACAACGTAACAAATTGTGGAAAATGTTTATAGATTGCTATAAGGAATATAAAAATGTCCTTAAGTTAAGTACTGGCTGTTGCTTATGACTGTTCAAATGGAATTGTGTCCCAAGGGTACTGTACATTTATTTTTCCAGGAAAAATAGTAGCCTTCTAGACCTAATTTTAATCAGATCACTCTATTACAATTAAGTAAAAACATCAATTCATTCAAACCTTTTTATGAATTTACTCACAAAACTATATTTTAAAAAAAAATCCGATTTTTAAAAGGATACATAACAAATATCGGATGGCTGGTTTGTTTAAATCTGTTGCTTTAATGCAGTCCATGATCTCCAGAGCTGGTAGACGGACCATCAGAGTTGTTTCTGTGAAAGTCTTAGTCTGTTTCATGTAGCTTTTGGGAAGGCCTCCGTGAGCAAACAATTGCTTACACAAATCATTGTTCAGAGAGTAAAATAAACCTATATGGTTTTCATTGTGCTGTGACTGAAAACAATAGCAAATTTAAATTAATGTATGACGAATAATCAGTTAATTTTGTATCAAATGTAATGTCTATTTACTTATAAATATTAAGTACTTACAGGTGAAGATTCTGTTGTTCTAAATGTAACCGCCTGAGAATAACGTCGCGCCAAAAATCTAATATTACGAGACAGCATTGTGCACAGTATTTAAATAAGTATAATATTTTTCTTTATTTATACAAAGATAAATTATAATAAATATATCAAAGGAATAACCTATAATTTGCCTGCAATTTACTATTGCATTCATAGACTACTATTTAATCGTAGTATTTAATAGTATTTAATACTAGATTGCATTGCTGACAGCCTGACAGCTGATGAGCTGACAGAGACAGACTACAAAATTGTTTTCTTTAGTTCGTCAGGTGTCAATGTCATAAGCAGGGGGGGTACCATGGACTTAATACCTCTACACTCTATGTAATCGATCAAAGCGGCATCTGGTGATTGTTTGGTGTCGATTTGTGGTAAAACAGTTCTGTAATTAAGCATTATTTTTATAGATGTCGCTTCTACTCGTATCAAATTGTTGATAAATATGGATGTTGCATAGTATATTGCGCTTAAGGGTGTTTATAAAACTACCTTTACTGGGCCTACAGATACAAATTAAAAATTTAATCACTTTTAAATACATTTGAAATGAATTGAAGTTCAAAAAATCAATTATATACTCTATATAAATGTAATTGGCGGTTCTTTCAACGAAATAAATACAAAATATGTGGGTAATGAAAATAATATGTAATATAGTTTTTGAATTTTGACATTTAAGGGGGCCTATACGAATCGGACAAAATCATGCTCTTTTTCAGGTCATTTTGTGACAAAACTAAACAAAATAATATATAACGAATAATTATTTCATAAAGATTGGGTCTTCATCTTCAAACAGAAGGACTTTTTTTAAATCTAGTTCTTATATATATATCGTATTAAACGTTTTTCCATTACCATTTTCAAGAAAATGAACAAAACGGGTAAACTTTCGGGTGATGTTTGTTCTATTATACACATATATTAAGTTTTCTAAAAATAGTATGAGCAGGAGGATATGTTCAATTTTAAATGGAAGGTTGAAAATAATACAAAAATGCCACCAATAGTCTTAAAAAAAATAAAAACTGGAGCTGATTTTTATACACATTTTGCTATTAAAGATGATTCTTATTCCATTGCAGTAAGGTTTATTTTATTGTTGGTTTTTGTTTTAAAACATAATTCAATTTTTCGAATGAGAAGTTAGTCCGCGCTCGGGCGCTGTGGTGAGTGGACGCCATGTCGCTTTGTTAGCAACCGGTTACGTAGCAAAACAATTATTATTTTATAAATTTACGTATTATTTTTCGATAAACCAAATTTGATACTTGACAAAGTAAGATCATTTTATAATCACACATTTTTATTGCATTATTTTATTTCGCTAAAAGTACATAGCTAGTATTTTTGAAGTGGAACTTCTTTAGCTTGGAGAGTAAGCAGGCGCGTGACGAGAGCGTTACGAAAAGTGTGATCGGTCGAGGCGAACGGAAGTTGAGAGGGAGATATAAGTTGGTTGATTTTTGATTTGATTTTGAGTTAAAATTTGATCGATCGGTAACGCGGCAGCGTCAGTACTTGGATGGGTGACCACTTGGGAACACCACGTGACGTTGGCGTTTTTTTTTCTTTGTTATATATTATATTTAATTAAAATTAAAATAAGAATTAGATTATTGATAAAATATGAAGCTACTTTATTGAGATCCATTTTATTGAATAATAATTATTTTAAACTACCTGTGCCCGCGACTTCTTCCGCGTGGAATTTAACAAAATAGTTATTGTTCAGTTCGCAGTTATAAAATAATAATAAAAAATCTAAAACAAAAAGTAGCCTAGTTACTCCTTATTACATCAGCTATCTGCCAGTGAAATTCCCGTCAAAAACGATCCAGCCTTTTCAGAGATTAGCCGGAACAGACAGATAGACAGACAGACAGACAGACAAATTATAAAAAAAATGTTATTTTGGTATATGTACCATGTATACATACATACATATGAACTTAGTTAAAAGCGGTTATTTTAATATTACAAACAGACATTTCAATTTTATTTATTTGTATATATTTAATATGTACCTAATTTGTTTTATTTTATATAGCCTTTATTATATTTATGTCAAACAGTCTTTTTAATAAATAACCCTGAAATCCTTTACTTATTTCATTTATTTACGAAAGTACTATTTATCACTACATTAAAAAATCGGCCAAGTGCGAGTCGGACTCGCGCACGAAGGGTTCCGTACCATTGACTAGGTACATTGATTTTAATATCGGGCAAAAAGCGGCTAAAAAAAATCACTTTTGTTGTATGAGAGCAAAAATAGGCAAAAATGACGTTTTTTGTATGGGATTTATTTTATTAACGCCTTTAGCGTGTTTTTACTTGACTATTTTTGAAGTGAAAATTCTTTAGAATCATTGTGATTTCAAACCGGATGCAACGGAAAAACGCCAGGGAAGGGCGCGCCGTGCTACTAACACGAAAAAGGATGACACATTGTAGCGTTACGCTCATTGTAGCGTTACGCTAATTGTAGCGTTACGAAATTTGTAGCGTTACGCTGTTTATAGAGTTACGCTATTTGTAGAGTTACGCTCATTGTAGCGTTACGCTAATTGTAGCGTTACGAAATTTGTAGTGTTACGCTAATTGTAGCGTTACGCTAATTGTAGCGTTACGCTAATTGTAGCGTTACGCGCATTGTAGCGTTACGCTCATTGTAGCGTTACACTCATTGTAGCGTTATGCTGATTCTAGCGTTACACTCATTGTAGCGTTACGCTTTTTGTAGCGGTACGCTATTTGTAGCGTTACGCTAATTGTAGCGTTACGCTCATTGTAGCATTACGCTATTTGTAGCGTTACGCTCATTGTAGCGGAAGTTTCACTTCTATCGTGTGTGAATCGCACACACACCTTTTTTTTGTTTTATTACGTTGTATTACTTGTCGATGTAATTGAAGTTGGTTTTTTTTTCGTTTACGAGCCAAACACAATTTTTACGTTTAGAATTCGTCAAAAAATCGTAAAATGAGTAAAAATACTTTAAAAACAAGCTGTCCGCCGGGCTCCCACTCCTCTTGGAGGAGGAGAGAGTGTCACTTGTATCAAATCGCAGCCCTCACCCTCTCCACTCTACTTCATAATCTCAAACGTCTCATACCACACAATTATATGTATATGACTCACACCTCATAAGGAAAAACTAACAAAGTGAAACAAATAGTATCAAAAAGTGACTGAAGTGGGTATTGATATATTTATAAATAGTTATTATTTACTAAAAACACAAACACCAATAAAATATATTTTCGTAGGTACCTACGTATCACAAAGAAATATAAATTGTAATAAAATAAAAAATATAAATAAATAAAAAATTGTAAAGTATCAAAGTAGTTCAATCCACTACTATTCTTACACCTAACCGTGCGTACTGCGTCGCTTGTGTGTGTGACTCGTGTAAATGGTCGATTCTATACCTATTAATTTTGTGAATACGTCCTTAATATGTGAAAAAAGAATAAGATAGGTACTTTTGTACCAAAACTATTTGTAATTATATTTTATTGTAAATAACTATGTAGAATGTTTATTTAAAGTATTGTACTTTTAAGTAATTTGATGACTGCAAATTTTCAAAAGTGAAAACGATTTTCAAGTGTGTAATCCGATGAGCTCTCGTTTTGAATTTAAATTCATATAAGTTTTTGTTTGATATTGTTGAGTTTTAGGTTGTTTTTGTGTTTTTGGTACGTTTGTGTTTTATATGAACTATAAAAATAAATGATATTAAGTTTTAATCAATTGTTTTATTTTAAACTGTTCTTACTTTTTCTTTATTATGTAAATATCATATCTATCATCAGGTTTGCTAAACATAAAATCCATTACATAAATCACTCTTTTTGCGGGACTGATTTGTAATAGATTCTATTACTTTAACAAACCTGATTCGATAGAGGAAAACTAATTAAATAAAATAACTAAGGTACGTATAATAGGTAGGTACTTATATATACCTATATAATATAGGTTATGGCATCGTAGTTTGCACCAAACATCCACCAGAGGCGCTACTTTCATACTTGCAAAAAAAATAGCGGAGTTGGCTCTCTTTTCCCGTATAGTTATTGTGTGGTTTGCTCTTTGGTGTGGTTATTGTACTCTGTGGTCATAAGCCATGGACGTAATATATCAAAACTAATATTATATAATAATCTTATAATAATATACTACGACTTTCATTTATAAAAAAATTATAAAAAAATGAACAACGAAAAAACAATAAATTTAATCGAACAATCACGAACAAACGACGAACAAACGATTTGGCAATAAAAAAGTGAAAAAAATTGATTTGTCCCCGCCAACTTAAGAGAGCTATAGTTTGACTTGACTAGCACTTGCGACTTGCGAGCCCTGTGCGAGTGTGCGCCAACGACGTCTATACGCGACAAAAAACCCAGACCACAAAAATATTAAATAGAATTATTAAAAAAATATTTCTAGTGTTTTAATTTAATATTTTTCAAAATAGAATAGGTATCCCAGCAACATGGCAACTGGCGTACAGGACACGGGAATGGGTTTGAGGCGTGGCGCTCAAAAGGTTAAAAAATGATGAAGTCAGAACAGACTGAATTTTTATAATAATAATAATAATAATAATAATTTAATTCAGACACCAGTCCATATCTTGTTAGTTACATTTTTTTTTCTTAAAACTATGTTAGTTTTAATAATAATAATAATTGTGTCCACTCAAAATATACAATTAAAAAAATTTATATACACACAGTCGTCGGTTCCTATGACAAGCGATTTGGTCAGTTGACCAAATACAAACAATACAAGGTACATCAATAAATTAAATTCATATGAATAAGCCCAGACTCAGGGCGGCAAGAAGAGTAGGGTCACTGCAAACTGTACCAACGGGCTACTGTAAATTTTTTAACCAATACTAACCCACTTTATTACTTACTGCCGCATTCAGACATTTAATGATTACTTAAACGATTACTAAGTTAAAAAAATCTCTCAATGATTCGTTATAGGGTCTAATCATCCATTAACTTCAAGTATTGCTGGACCCTTACTTAATTTGTTAAATGGAGAGTATGGAAGTTATCGGAATAAATTTCATAGCAACCCTAGTATGATACCTAAGCATAACTTACAATTTTTGAGTTCGATGGGACTGGTCTTTCTAAAAACTATTTTGTAGCTATGTATTATTATTATAGGTAGGTAAAATATTATTTCACTTAATTTTCAAATTTACTTCAAAACATTAGAACCCAGCAGCTAGGTATAAAATATTTACTATTTTACTAATAACTAGGTACAAATATATGAGGTCAATATTTCCAAATTTCGATTTTAAGGTGTATAATTAAAAAGCAATGTAATCTTAAATAAAACCTGTAATCATTATGCTAAGTTTTTATTTCAAAATCAAAAACAACTATATTCAAATAGGCCCCAAGAGCACTTTCGAATGGTCATTTTACAAATTAAAATTTTAAAGTGATTATTATATTTGTAAAAGTAAAGCTACCACCAATTCGGAATGTAAATTCTGCAGAGAAGAACCGAAACCAAGAAACTGCAGTAACTCTTTTGAAAAACAACAGTACAAAATTAGTAAGATTTTATCTTCTAAAACTTGAATTTCTTATGTCTCCTTATTTACAATGGTTAACAAAACCATCACTGTCAAAGGAATATTTTTCTTCATATATCATTACTGGAGCTGCCTGAAGAACAAAAACAATATTAATATTGAAGAGTCAGTGGCGTAGCGTGGTTGTCGGCCGCCCGGGGCGGAAATAAATTTTGCCGCCCCCTTATTTAGGTATTACAATTTAATGTATACTATACATTCAGTCAAAAAAGTATCGGGAATGGATTATTTGTTTATGGTTCCAAATTTTTTTTTGTTAGTGTGACGCAACTGTTTTCCATTTTGGCGCGGAGTTTTCGTTGCATCTGTTAATATAAGTATTAAATACTGTGCTGTTTTTAGTTATATCATATCTAGTATGTATTGCGAATTTCATAATGGACCAACACATCGAACAAAGAGTTTGTCTTAAATTTTGCATTGCCAATATAATTTCGTGTTCGGAGTCAATGAAAATGTTACAGAAGGCTTACGGTGTCTTTATCAAAAACTCGTGCTTATGCGTGAGCATACAAAAATGTCAAAAGTGGTCGAGATGTGATGGAAGATTTGCCTCGCTCTGGTAGGCCTATAACGTCTGTAACTGAAGTTAACATTGCAAAAGTGAAGGAAACAGCGACTGAAAATCCTCATTAAACTTTGAGATAGATAGCCACCGAACTTTCTGTATCTCACGAGTCGATCCGTACCATTTGAACTAATCATTTGGGTATGAAACATGTTGCCGCTCGGCTAGTCCCAAAAGACCTGAATTTTCTCCAAAACTCAATCGCATTAGAGGCGCTGGGGACATGCTAGAACGAGTCAATTTCGACCCAACATTTATAAAGCGCTTTGTTACTGGTGACGAGACGTGGGTTTACGAGTTTGACATGCAAACTAGTCAACAAGCTTCGGAGTGGCGCCTTCCAACTGAACCGAAACCAAAAAATCCACGCCAAACTCGTTCAAAGTCAAAGTTATGTTGCTTAATTGGACAAAACTATTTGATAAATTTTAAAAATTATGTTTTTAAAAAGTATTTGCGTAAATAACTTTCAATTAAATTATTTATTTATTTTTTCTTTTTTTAGTTTTTTTTTAAATTTAATTAAATGTAAGTGATAGGTATGCTTATTGGTCATGTACTTTATTATAACACTCTAAGCACATTGGTTTTTCGCAATCCTGGCAATAAGTATGAACTTTTTTACCTTTTTATCACTCTCACGGCTGCTAAATTCTTTTCTCAATTCTCTGTAACAAAAATAGCATTTCTTAAATTTTTGTGCTTTTATCAAAGTGCACCTCCGAATCACTAATAAGCACTGAATCAAGCTTCTTGTTAATTTTCATACTATGCAAAACTTGAATTTTTTTTCTCGCTGGCGACGGATTTGTTGAAATCGGCCTCGGTTTTTGAGAACTAGTTAGACTAGAACAACTATACTGGGCAACATTATTTCTAGCATCTTCACCTTCTGTCTTTATTGCTGTACTCATAAGCTTCTTACGTGATCGTTTCATTTTCGCACTTCGCGCGTGACGACAAAAAGCAACGTGGAAAAAACTGAACTACGCACCGCACTAGTGCAAACTGAAGCGCCACGCACCCACACTCCAGTGCGGTACGGGGTGGAGGGGTACGTCCAAATAGTTCCCGTGCCGCATCAGATGAAAATAATTTTATAACTATGCGTTACGCAAAAATATTTCCCGTACATTTTTTAATGAAAAACTAATTACATATGAAGCAAGGATGTCAAAAATATAGTTATCTCTTTTATTCGTGTATGGAAACTTAGGGGGAGATGGGGCACATTGATGCACAAAAATTCAAAACCCAGTTTGACGGACTTAAAGCGTCATATTTCAATAATTATTTTGATGTATGGATAGCTCAACTATTCAGTTTCAATTTTTGGTATGAAATACCCACTAAAAGTTATCAGTAATAAAGTTATTTTGGATTTAATGAAAAAACGGTTTTGCATCATTCTGCCCCACCCACGGGGCACTTTGATACATAGGGTGGGGCAGTTTGATGCTTAGTTGAAAACCAGAAGAACTATAAGAGGTTCAACCATCTTTACTGCTTTATTGCTTAAAATGAACAAATAAAAAACATGATTGAATGAGATCACAAATGAACTTTATTTTACATATAAACATTATTTTTAATCAGTCTCTCAAGATTGAAAAAATAACAATGAAAAAAAACACAATTAGTCACAAGCTCCCCGCGTTCAGCAGCAACTATTTGTTCTACTTGTCTTTGTTTCCTTTCAGCCAAAACTTTAGGGGTAGGAAGGACTGTGCTTATGCCTGTTTCGTCTAAGTTTATTATACTATCGGGAGTAAAATTGTATCTCCTCATTACAAGTTCGTAATTGTCGTGGAATTGATGTACCTACAGCAGTTTTATTAAAAGCAAAACTTCTTGCTGCACTTGTATTCTCTGGCTTTCGGAGGCTCAATTCTGGATTCCTTTTCCTAAAGCTTGCTGCCCAATCTTTTCCATCGCATTTGTTTTCTTTCGAGGATTTAGGATATTTACACCCAGAGGATTCCGCTTACTCGTACGCCAAAGTCAAAAGCTGCTTCAGGGTAAGACCTTAGTGCATTTTACTGCGATTTAATAAATATTCAGTCTATGCTTTTTCTTGTTTTATTGAAAGAGCTTGTCCAATGGTATAGATGTTCGTGCACCAGCAGAATCTGATGATGGTAATTTACTATGCGATGAAGACGATTCTGCTTGTGCCATCGCCACAGACGGTGCTGCTGCTGGTGATGAAAATGCTGTATATGTAGAAGATGAAGTCCTGGTTGCTCCAAATGATTGCCTGAACTTTTCTATGCGATGTTGTAAGGTTGCAGCTTTGATTCCACATTTGTTAGCCTCTTTGCGTATGGATGAAGTCTTTGACAGTACTTCACGTATAGCATCTTTTACGTTCTCTTAGTAAATGTATTTTCTGTTAGTTTTGGGTTTATATATTTTCTACAAAAAAACATTGAATTTTAAAAAATCATAAGAAATTTTTTAAGGGGCAGATTGATACGTATCATTGTGCCCCGCACCTTACTGAATCAAAGTGCCCCAATAGACTTTTTTTACAAACAATTAATTTATTAATTTACATTTGAATATTTTACTTAAAACATTATTCAAAGTCGCCCTTGTATACAATCACCTACCTTTGGTAAAATAAAACCATACAAAATAACAATAACTTGACTGTAATACACGTTCACATATCGCGTAAAATTTTAGTAAGTGGCAGCACAAACACGTTTACACCTGTCGAAGCCGAGCGGCGAACTGGCAGCGAGCGCCTTCACAACTGCCTTTATAATGCTTGTCCTTGAGCGTTCTGGTGATGTACCGGTGTTCGTAATGTTTATCGGTTATGAAATATGGGTAGAGTATCAATGTGCCCCGTGTATCAAAGTGCCCCCCCTCCCCTAGTTTTTTCACCGCCGCACCAGGGGTAAGACAAGGAAATTAGCTGCCGCACAGGCCAGAACTCAAATACGACAAAATACTTCTCGTAACGCAGTGAACGTGTTAATTTTTAGAAAATGTCGTTTTACCCGTGTTTTCAGATATTGAAAAATACAACATTATTAGAATTGGAAAGTAAATTTTGCCACCATCTATTAAGTTATAATAGCTCAGGTGTGAAATCGGGTGGTCACGAAACTAAATGACCCCGGTTCAAATCCACATGTCACCAGATCGATTATCTTTTTCCCTTTTTTTCTAATTGCACTCGTGTTTTTTATCTGAATAACCAGTTCATTTTTTTTTATTATGTCGGTAAGATCGAAAAATATTATTGATATATCATAAGTATGTAATTGGGATGTAAATAAAATTTCCAAAAAACACGATATAAACCGAGCTAAGCTCGTTCATCCATAGGTAAGACTAACTCCCGTTTATGACTAAGTAAGTCACAAACGGGAAATTCCCACAAGTATAGACGTTGCCAGTCGCTACAAAATAAAAGGGATTCACCGACTTCGCCACAAAATAAGTAAAGAAAGATTACGTGATCCTTTTAATCGGTCCGAATGTGTAATTCCGATAAAAACGATATAAAATGGTTCAAATATTTTTATTATTTATTGTTAAATTTTGCCGCCCCCTAAAAAGTGCCGCCCGGGGCGGGCCGCCCCCCCCGCCCCCCATACGCTACGCCACTGTGAAGAGTAAAACAAAATGAATGAAATTTTTATTAAAAAGCAATTGTACCTCCTCAACCATGCTTATTATGGCTCCCTGCTGTAGAGGATCTCCAGTCTTTATTAAATTGCCCCTCTCTGCAGCTCTTGTTTTACGAGTCATGGCCTTCAAGTTATCCCATGCTCTTTTTAAAGTAATTGTATCTCACTAAACAAGCAGAAAGATTACATTACAGGTATCACTTCTTTAATGAACAAATAGTATTTACATTACCAAACAATTTATATGCAAGTTATACCTTGTGTACATGTACATTACTATTAAATTCTTGTGTAAGTGAAATCCATGCAGATTTTTTCTTTACAACTCATTTACCGTCAGTTACTTTCAATTCTATTATTGGCATTTTTTTAACTAACTGCGCTATTAGTGATTTTTCATCTGCGGTAAAGTTTGGAACTCTCTTGCGTGATGTTTTATTTTCTTCCTAAAATATAAAGAAATTTCAAAAACACATGGTAAGAATAATGGCAATCCATAAAAAAGCCTCAATATACTAATATATTAATATAACAATACAGCCATACTTACCATTATAATTAAAAACCAATGTTATCTTAAATAAAAGCTGTATTCATTATTTTCCCAATCTTTTTTTTAATTCGGCTAACTCTAATTTAGACATTTCTAAAAGAGTTCTGTTCCGTTCTTCCTCCATCTCTGCAGTCCGTTTCTTTATAACTTCATTCTCCAACTGAAACGTAATATATTTGTACTATGATAATAATAAAAGATACCTCATGTTGAATAATTATAGTCAGTACCTACCTTGGCGTTTAATATTTGTATTTCAAAATCTTTTTTTAATTTAGTAATTTCTAAAATAGTTCTGTTCCGTTCTTCGTCTATCTCTGCAGCCCGTTTCCTTATAGCTTCATTCTCCAACTGAAAAGTAATATATTGATACTGTGATGATAGTAAAACATAACTCATGTTTAAGAATTATAAGTACCTACCTTTGCGTTTAATATTTGCATTTCAATTTTATTTTTGGCCATTACATGTTCTAATCTTAAAACTGCTTCTCTTTGTATATAATCTGAGGGTTTGCATTGCTCAGCCCGCTCTGTATATGTAGTTTTAGGTGTGGCAGAGGCACTAAATTCCATGTCATATGCTTCACATACTAAAATATAAGAAAAAAATAACTATGGATTTCATTTTATAATATTTTTTTTACACTTTATTGTACACCAAACAAGAAATAAAATAAATAAGCAACATTAACAAAAATTAATAGAAAAATGTACAAAAGTTGGCCTCATTGCTAAAAAGCAATCTCTTCCAGGCAACCTTAGGGCAAAAGAGATGATATATTGAAGGTGTAGGTGTACAGTTTCATGTTATAGAAAATATAATATGTACCTGTGTTCTGTTCAGAGCCTAGAGCAGTTTCAGTTAGCATAGTCTGGTTGTCTTCTGAGCTGTCTGTTATATCTATAAATAATAATAGGTTTGGTAGAAGATTTAATTTTAAGGTAAAGGGTTGGATAAAATATCACAATTGAAAAATGTAAAACATACCTATTGGGGAGTTTTTGAAGATTTCATCTTCTAAAACTTGAATTTCTTCGGTCTCCATATTTTCAATGGTTAACAAGACTGATCCATCACTGTGAAAGGATTTTTTGACTTCACATATCATTACTGGAGCAGCCTGAAGAACAAAAACAATATTAATACTGAAGGGTAAAACAAAATGAATGAAATTTTTATTAAAAAACAATTGTACCTCGTCAACCATGCTTATTATTGCTCCCTGCTGTGGAGGATGTGGACGATTAGATGGTCCACCTTCAGTCTTTATTAAATTGCCCCTCTCTGCAGCTCTTTTTTTACGAGTCAGGAACAGGAAGTTTTCCCATGCTCTCTTTAAAGCAATTGTATCACGCTAAACAAGCAGAAAGATTACATTACAGATATTACTTCTTTATTGAACAAATAGTATTTATATTACCAAACAATTTATATGCAAGTTATACCTTGTGTACATGTGCATTACTATTAAATTCTTGTGTAAGTGAAATCCATGCAGATTTTTTCTTCACAGCTAATTTACTGTTAGTTAGTTTCGATACTATAATTGGTCTTTTGTTAACTAACTGCACTAATAGTGATTTTTCATTTGCGGTAAAGTTCGGATCTCTTTTGCGTGATGTTTTATTTTCTTTCTAAAATACAAAGAAATTTCAAAAACATACTGTAAGATGTAAGATAATGGCAATTCACATAAAGCATCAAACTCATATAATAATATATTAATACAATAATACAGCCATACTTACCATGATTAGATATTTTCTGTAGTACCTAATTTACCTACTATTAAATTCACAAATTCAACCCAACCTGTCAACTTTTCTAACGAACAAAACCAAAGAGTATATAACCACTACGTTTTAAACAAAACGACCGAAAGCTAAAAAGCTTGCGAAGTTGCCAAAGACAGAGTACATATATAATCAGTGCTGCCAACATTGTTTTTACCAACCCACCAAATGAGGCCGTGTAAACCACCAGAAACCACTAAAACTTAGCGGCCTCTCAAACCACCAGAATTCCACTAGAAAACCCAAAGACAACGGCTACCTACCTCAATATAATTGGAAAATAAAACAAAAACAACTTAATTATTATCTTGAAATAAGATAATTATTTAAGTTACGTACTATAGTCCGTCCAAAAATAAAAGAATTAAAATGTAAACAAACTCCTTACCGGATGAAAAATACGCGATCCCTGTGTAATCACACACAATGGCTACTAGATAATTATTGTAGCATCTGGGTAATCACATGCACTACTATTATATTTGTAATTATACGTCTATTTCATCGTCAAACTAATATTTTTTAGCAGAAAACCGAATTCGCTGTAACCTCAAACTAACAAGTGACTATCTATGCAAGTGACATTTGTCATTAGTTATGTGCGCTATATAGCACAGATAGTTGTAAAACTATCTATTCGCTGCGACAACGATAGCTAGTTATGTAGCGAAGCAAAACTATCTATTTTCCACAACGTGAACAACGACCGCTGTCTCCGTTTTGTCGCTACCAGTCGCTGCGACAACGAAGCAAAACTATCTATTTTTCACAACGTGAACAACGACCGCTGTCTCCGTTTTGTCGCTACCAGTCGCTGCGACAACGAAGCAAAACTATCTATTTTTCACAACGTGAACAACGACCGCTGTCTCCATTTGGTTTTGAACACTGTATTCGTTGCGACAACGATAGTTAATTATTTAGTGCTATTTAGAAATATCAATATTTACTATTAATTTATTATTCATTACTAACAACAACAAATCTTGGTAACGTCTAAGTTTTATTTTTTGTTTTATATTGTTTCGTAATATTTCTTCGTTTGCTTGTAATTGTAGCTAGAATTTACTTTTTAATTGTTAATGTTTAGTTTTTTAAACAAATGTATTTTTCCTTTAGTTTTAGCGAAATCTGATTGTGTTAAATTTATTTGTGAGCACAGTTTTGGTTTATGTTTTATGTTTATAAATTTAATTTAATTTTGTTAATTTTAACTGTTTGTGTTCCTTAACAATAAAATAAATAAATACTTTTTTGGAATATAATAATATATCGATAGTTCGATATTGAAATGTAGATAGGTATCGACAATTCGACACTCGATATTTTGAAGTAAAACTTCTTTACCTATGCTTGACTTGGGAAGTAAGCTGGTGAGTGCATAACGAGAGCGTTACGAAAAGTGTGATCGGGCGAGGCAAAAGGAAGTTTCGTAACACTTCAGTCGTGTGGTCTAAAGTCTTAGAGTATACATTACAGTACTACTGTAATTTATACTGTAGTCTAAAGCACAATCGGTTTTTTAAGTAACTTTTTATTTTTGAAGTGAAACTTCTTTAGGCGCATGAGGAGCAAATTTTAAGTACGCCTGTATAAAAATTTAAATATTTTTATAAATATAATTTAATCATTATCACAAGACTGTAAAAGTACGAAGGGAAGTTCTTTGTAAACGTTTTGTAACGTCAAATGATATCAATCAATTATAGTCTTTATACCAATACAAATAAGAGTCATATTTGATTGACGGTATGGAAATAGATAGTTTTCAAAATAGATAGTTTTTACAGCGTTGTTCGCGGGCTCATAGCGGTTACGTTTCGTTATTTGAAAAAGGCATAACGACACATCACTATTTGTCATTACTGTGTCTTGTGTTTATGGTTAAGGGATTTCTGTTCTTTCCAAGAAACTTTCCTTGGTTCTTTCCAAGAAACTTATATCCAAGTTCTTTCATATCGATAAATAGTCGAGGTCAATGATATTAAAAAAAAGCGTTTTAGCTCGAACTTTTTATAAATCATAAAAAGTAACTCGAACTTTTTATAAATCATAATTTATTTTCACTTTTTATAAATAATTAAAACAAAAAGTTAAAACGGGCACTAAAGTTAAATAGTGTCTTACTTAATGCGACTTTGAGAGAGGCATTACTTCGTTTATTGACAATAAGACCGTATGTCTTTCTCTGTGGTAACTTTTGCTTTAAATCTCATTGAAAACAGTGTGCGTTTTCCAATTACAGAGCATAATGCGACTCAGTGGCGCACAATACTAAACCACTGAGCCACCACTGAGTTGGTATCCATTGCAAGCACGCACACGGAAGCCCTACTTTTGAGAGTGCTCGTTGTGTGAAGCGTTGCTGTATCTTTGGAACTTTCAACGTTGAGCAGTGAGCATTATACCGCATAATGCGCTTTAGTGCTGATATTGGAAAACGCACAGTGTATCTTTGTCATCAAATTGCTAATACTTTTTTAAAGGAGTTGTTACACGATAGCCCCAGCTAAGGCAATGTGCCCCTAGTACAAATAGACTTTTTTGTTTTAAATAACATTTCTCTGAACTTTCATTAGTTTCTAAGTAGAAAATATTTAAATTAGATATTAATTACATAGCCTTTTTATGCATCGCCATTTCGAGTGTCTAAAGGTTACTCTGTGTTTTGATAAATAGTATAAATAAATAAATTTTACTCACACACAAATACCGAAAAGTACTTTCGGAAATCAATTTTGACAAATTTTACTCACAGACAAATACCGAAAAGTACTTTCGGAAATCTAATTTGAAACGCACAATACAGGCTGCACCCTGCTAATGTTGCTAGTGTTATATCATTCAGTTTCTCAACAAACTATTTGTATACAAAAATAACAGGAAATTATTTTTAAAAAAATCAGATAATGTTATATGGATTTCCTAGTATACCACGCACATAATATGGTTATGGCCAGAAATGAAAAAATTCCATTAAGAACGAATAAAAACCTGATGAACGATACCGACCCTCTAAATCTAAATTCTTGTATTTGCGTTTGTGTTTCGACGGCTCAACAACTTGGCTTTCGTTTGTGGACTTCCGATTTATTTGTGATTTGGACCGTGTTTATCTCCGTATATCGGAAGTCGTCGGGGTCGATTTCGCTTTCGACTGGATTCCTATTCGAAGTTCATTTCTACGAGGTATGTCAAGTCACACTATCCAATAATATAATGCGGTAGATACAGATTTCAAATGCGGTAGATACAGATTTCACTTTGTCAGAGTAGCAAAAAAAATTATTATTTGTCTGCAAAATCGGTATCATCTCCATTTCGCTTGTGCTTAAGCGTTTACGCTAAGAGGAGGCGAGATAAACGTAGTATTTTTAGAATACTAATATCGAGTAGTCGAGTACCTAGTATTTTGTCACTGATATTTTAAAATAACAGTAACTGTAACAACTAGTATTGCCATGTACCTAGTAAGACAGAACTCTACGCACTGTAAGAAGTTATTATTATATTTCCTACGTTCGACGACGAAAATCTTCAAAATTTGCGTTACGTAATACTTGAGCGCCACCTTATAGTATGGTGTGCTAAATGTAATAAATATATGTTAATGTTTCATTTAGTTTAATTCCTCATTACATCCATATTATTTTCAAGTAGAGGAAATTTACCGATATCGACATTTAACAACATACATCTAGCACTATAGTAGTCTATGGTTACACATTCCGCCATATTTGTTTACCTTTTAATTCTTTTATTTTTGGACAGAGTTTACAGGAAACAATTAATGTACTTGTACAGAAAAAAAAGGAAACAGGTTACATAACTACCTAAGTAAAGAAGATCGTATTCTGAGGAACCAGCTTCATCTGCACTTTGGATATAATAAAATTCTTACTGTCAATTTCTTGAACTACGGCACTGGGTATTCACTTCATCACTTCAGCCTATTGCAGTCCACTGCTGGACATAGGCCTCCCCAAGTTCGCGCCAGACCAGGACAGGTTTTTACCGGTACTCTCACCGGTAGCCTCATTTATAATTCTATCTTTGAGAGAAACCCCAGTCCCCAAGCATAGCCCGTTCCATTGCACGTTGAGCGACTTTAAACTTGTGAACCAGTCCCCTCGTCAGTGTTCACGTCTCGGCGCCATGGGGTGCATGTCGGTCACCTCTTCGTGGTGCACCCTGGGCAACGGGACGGGCAGCAGTATCGCAGTCGCGGTACTGCTGCTCGTCGCGGCTAACGACTGACTCGCGGGGTGCGCTCCGGGTACTGCTCGACCCGTGAGCGCACTAGAGGGATGGGGTGGGTGGGTTCGCTTGCCCGCCCTGTAGCGCGAAAGCGCGGTTTACCGGCCGGGTTGTGCTGGCTCCCTGGAGCTTTGCTCGGTTGCTGGTGCAATCCGGCAGACGTGATGTCTGAGGGTCGGGCTGTGCTGGCTCCCTGGAGCTTTTAGCTCGGTTGTTGGTGCAGTCCGGCGGACTCGTGGGGTAGTTGCCGGGTCGTGCTTGGCTCCCTGGAGCTTTGCTCAGTTGTTCGGTGCGATCCAGCGTTGGAGGTCGGGCGGGCCTGACCCCCAACACCGTGATGCCAGGTGTTGGAGGTCAGGCCTGCCTGGCTTGGAGGGGGGGACGCTCCTGGACATGTGTCCCCATTCTGCAGACGGTAGACTGGTCCGGTTGAGCGTCCCCTAAGTGGGGTGGCCGGCTGGGGGTCGGGGGATCTTCGGCTGGCTTGAGATCCCACGCGTCGTCAGGAGGGATGGTCTTGTGGGTGCCGCCTCTCTGGGTGCCCGGGCCCGGATGTTTACATTCCGGCCCCGGTTCGGGGCCCGGTTCATTTCGGCCCGGTTTCGACTGGTGACTAAATATTTGAAAAAAATATTTGAAGTACATCCAAGACAGCTCATAACACATTTACGGAAAGATTTACACAAATTTTTGGATCACCAGCGAAATATTGTTCACCAATATAAAGCCATGAAAGCTTTGAAGTCAAACCTACAAGATGATGAAATCCTGATTTATGTAGATTTTAGCGAAAATTATTGCACTAAATAAACAGAAGAAATACAGGCCTTTCATTTTGGTGGATTTTGAGCACAATTGTGCCTGCATACCGTAGTAATTTACCTACGAAATTCCATCTTTAAATTTTTCATGTGAATATTATATTTTGTCTTCTTTTTTTATAAAGAAACTCTTTTTTATTGTTGATTATTGATGCGAAAATATGTCATAAAAACAATAAACGTTTGATTAATGTTAAATTTTTTTTAAGTACACACTTACTCACTTAACAGCCCACAGTATCACGTTCAAAACAGTCCCCTGATGCCTCAAACAGTCCTCTGTCATGATTTTTTTGGAAAATCGCTAATAACTCGTAAAATACGTATAAATTCAGTGGGCCTCTTTATCTAACTAAAATAGTAGTTCATTTTCTTCGAAATAGGATACGGTTTTTGGCAACTGGCAAAAAAAATTGCCAGGACAGCATATGTATGGGACCTGTACGAGCTTACAGAGAAATGCCCGTATATAACCATAATGTACTCTGTGATATATTAACCACTACGTTTGAAGTTGCGAATTAAAACGGTGGTTATGTACTCTTTGTGCGTTTTCCAATATCAGCATTAAAGCGCATTATGCGGTATAATGCTCAATGCTCAACGTTGAAAGTTCCAAAGCTACAGCAACGCTTCACACAACGAGCACTCTCAAAAGTAGGGCTTCCGTGTGCGTGCTTGCAATGGATACCAACTCAGTGCTTTTTTTTAAAATCTTCAATTGAGGAATTCATTCCCATATTCTGTTGAATGGTGCGCCATGCATCAGCTAATAAATTTTTATTTTTATGATACTTTCGAGTTGCGTTCCATATTATTGGATGTGAAAAAGTCATAGAATTTATTGAACTTTATCAAAAGTTCAATTGACTTTTTCATTTGTCCATGCCGGTGGCGATTTTGTGGATGAGGAAGCCATTCTCGCTCGACGTACGCGCTCGCTGCGTGTTGCAACAGAACTGAGCAAAGCGCCAACATGTGGACCGATTGCGAGCGTTGGCGCAAATGCGCAAAAAACTTTTTTTAATAGATCTATGCGAACACTTAAATTATGTCTCTAGGATGTGACGATAATTAAGGGATTTCTTAAGTACCATTATAGGACTAATTTAATAAGGCTTTATTGGTCAGTATTTAGAACACTGGACATCGATTTATGGGGTTTTGGGGGGTGGGGAGCGGGTTACCCTCTGGTACCAATCAAACCCTGCTGAACCCCATGGTTATGGAACCAGTCAGTCTTTCGATTACGGGCCGTCGGTTTATGGGGTTTTGGTGGGTGAGGGGCGGAGGGGGAAGCAGCCCTCTGGTACCACTCCAACCCTTTGGAACTCCATGTTTATGAAGATATTATGGAGATATCCATGGTTAAAGTTTTGAAGTTAGAATAACGCTTGGCTCTGGCACTGCGGGAAGTGCAGCCCTCGCCCGCCGTGCGAAGGCGCATGAACGAATGCGTAGAGGAGCGCCTTCGGCGACTAGGCTTAGCCACTCTGGCTCTCTACAGAACACTCTAGGGGTAGGACAGACCAAGACCACGTGGATAGTGGGGTGCTCTGATTCGGTTTTATCTATATTAGCACTCAATCTTATTAGATTTAGATAATCCTTACCTCAAAACTAACCGTGATATCTCCATAATAATGGGGTTGAGCAGGGTGGGAGTGTTACCAGAGGGTAACCCCCTCCTTCCTCCCCCCAAAACCCCATAAATTGATGTTCAGTGTTTTAAAGACTAGCAAGCTTTATTTTACCGGGAAAAAATGGAATAGCATAAATCACGTAATTCCTGCGGTCAGAGCAGAGTTTGACTCAAAACATGAATAAAGGGAGAAAAAACAAACAAAAAAGAAGTTGGGGTTATTATTGTCTTTTATTGAAGTGTACGAAAATTCAAAGCGAAGATTACGTTTTTTGTTGCTGTCTTCTCTTTTTGAATAGACTTGTAGGTCTGTTGTCACTGTCTACTTTTATTTGATTCTGATCTGTGATTTCTTTAATATCTTTTACATGAATGGTTTGCTTTTCTGGTTTTTCTCTTACAGGACTTACAGGTTGTGGGTCTTCGAAAATAAAATTATTGTTTTCAACATTAAGGTCAATTTCATACTTAGATTTTCTCAGAATGGATGTTGTTTCTGTAATAAACAAATTTGAATAAGCCTCATAGATATCACTAGGTTTTGTGATTCCTTCATCTGATTGGTAAGGTTTTTTAGATGGTTGAACATCTGAATGTTTAAATATAATTTCTAATGTCTCACTGTCTTCATCAGCAAATGTAATGCTTTTTTTAATTTTAGGAGCAGCTTCAATTTCTTTCACTTCTGTTTCATCTTCACTACTACCTTCTATCATATCTTCCAACCTGAAACCATAATTTAAGTAAAAGATTTTAATAATGTAACTGTACTGAAGAGAAATTTTGAATAAAAAGAGTGTCAACTAATTGTAGAGAGAATAAGGAAATGTGAGATACTTCACTTGAAAATTATGTAAAAAAATGTCAAGTTAATCCTGTCCTTTCTCTTATAATTCTAGTAGTAACATATCATTTTCTTATATTTGAGAAATTATTTACCTATTCATTTCGTCTTCGACTTCATCAAGCTGCTCTATTTCATCTAACCTAGACAGTAAATCCTCCTCAGTTTTAGTTTGTGTTCTCTCTCTGTTTTTCATCTCATTTAATTTGCTTTCCAACATTTTTTGTCTGTCTATAACTTGCTGGATCAGGCCTATTTTAGATGTTTGTTTTGGAATAGTTCTTACTATGTAAGCTTCTGTTTTTTCTACATCCGTTTGAGTATTACTGACATCATCTTCCTTAATTATGAAGGAGTCAAAACTGTTGTCATCGCTTTCTGGTTCGTTTTCCTCTGTTTTTGTGTTCTCATATTCATTTTCTAATTCTTCTTGTAACTCCAGTTCTTCTAATCTGAGCCACAGTTCATCGTCAGTGATTTCATCCTGGCTGGCCACTTCCTGTTTTTTATCTTCACTCTGATTGTATTTCTTCACTCTCTCTCTGTGTTGTTTCCTCCAAGCTTGATCCTCTTCTTCAGTACATGTTTCAATTATATCTTGGCCAGGATTACTATAAAGATTCTCTTTACCAAATGAAATTTGACTTTCAAGATAATTTTTTTCCTTATTGTATTCTTCTAGTTTAGATTTTGCGTCTGTTGGAAAAAAAATTCTATTGAATAATGTGAATGGATATTAGAAATAACTTTTGGTAATAGATTTGAATAGCAGAAATGTATATATACACATAACTTCTGAATGACTAAAAGCTTTGTATATAAAAAAATGGCAGTATGAAGTTACTCAAGATTGACAGCTAGCTTAAAATAAATATTTGTTAATGATACCTGCAATTCTACGTTGTCTCAACACTTCGGCCTGTTTTACAGAGCATTTAGCGAAATAGTCTGCTCCGAGGGCAACGGTCACTTCATTAGTATGCTGAAGAGCTCCTCTAAATAGAATCTTGTTTCCTATAGGAACTAGTATTGGCACTTTTAATTTTTCAGAATATACACTAAAGTCAAGAGCTTCGAGGTTTTGTAAATATTGTTCCCAAAAACGAATATTTCGGTCGTTTTCAACCAAACTCTGTAAACAAAAGTATAAAATTTATAATAAATAAGTAAAATTTCGTAGAAAGATTAGCGACATTCTAAGGTATCTAGAATGCTCACTTTTCTATATACGTCACTTAGAATATTCATTGTCTTAAATGTTTGAAAATAATTATACAACCACGCTTAATTTAAAACCAAACTGAACTACAACAGTATTGAAAATAAATACAAAAAATTACAAAGTACTCTGTACCGTAAAATGGGGTGAATAGACACAACTTTTAACTTCAACACTTATTTTCTTACATATTTTGTATGAAAGCTTATTAATAAAACATTGTGAAATCGTGAGTCGTGTTGTAATATACCAAATATGTATCCTAAAAATAAGTAAAAACATGTATTTTATTTGTAAATTGAGAAAAAGTAGGTGGTTTCTATTTACCTGGAAACTGGGGTCAAAAGATACGAGAGAGGGGTGAATAGAGAAAAAACGCTAGGGCTGTCAAATTCAACTTTATTTATTTATTAAAATAATAGGTAAGAACAAACACAACATACATGAATGTATGTTTTATAAATTAGTATAACGCAATACGATGTATCGTACCTGTTTGAAACAAATATCAAGTATTCAGACTGATATATCATTATTATTCACTGAACAACAAATAATGATTAATAAAATATTTAATTTATTTTAATGTTTAAATTTATATTAAAAAAAATAAAAACAGATAACTACTTAAAATGGTTTTCTAACAATTAATTGATACTTATAATAACTTTTTTCAGCACGTAGGTGTCTAAGTATGATGAACTACGATAGACAACCCTAAAAAACGTGTTTCTATTAACCCCCTTCTCGTTTCTATTAACCTCTCACTCGTATCTATTCACCTCTTTCTTCGTGTCTATTGACCCTAAAGGCGTTTCTATTTACCCCTTTCTCGTATCTATTCACCTCGAAATTGCAGAAAAAATGCCTGCATCCTGATTTTACAAGAAATAAGAAAGAAATTAATGAATATTAACACTCACCTTTGAATTCCTAAAAGATTGGAAGTTTAACTCTCCAAATAAATCAATTCGCTAGGAGAAATCTTCAAAAAACTTAATATAAAGCAAAACTTTTTGCAAGGTCTAAAATCACTTATCACACACGTTCACTTTAACGGTTTTTTTCTTTAAATCACTAAACTTTACGTAAATTTGTGTGTTGCCATCATAAAGGAAAAATATTGCCGTGTAATTAATAGAGGAAATAAACCTTCTATACTAAGCTATATATAATCTAGAGACCAAATAATAAAATTTCCAGTTTTGTTTCTATTCACCCCGCGATTTCTATTCACCCCATTTTACGGTAATTGAAATTTGAAATACAAGAACATATGATAGAGGTGGGCGTTATTTAACGTAATCGGTTTCAGTAACTAGTTACGAAGCTAGTAACCATGTACGTAGTTTCGCCGAAACGAATGTAACGATTATTTTACGTAAGCAGTTACTTGACACAACGACCGGCGCATAAGAAAATACGCTTACGCGTAGGATAAAAAGAGATGGCTATACAGCTATACAGTACTATAGGTATAGGGTGCATCTTTGTTTTCGAATATGGTCATGCGATTTTGTACGCAATTACTATGAAGCTTAAGTTTATTTTTAATACGTACAGTAAACAGTTTTATTAAAGACATTTTAATTTCGAACGTGTAACCAGTGTTGCCAGATGCACTGTAATTACAGTAGATCTACCGTATTTTCAAGCCGTCTACTGTACACTGTATTGTTATAAATACAGTGTATGGAGAACACTGTATTTTTTTAGGAAACAAGTTTCATTAATTTTGTTATAATGAGTGCCACTGTAATTAAAATTTTTAAAATCATGAACGCGACTTATCGCAAAAGTACGAGTAGGTATGTAATGTAGGGGAATCCCTATTCAGTTTTTCATTAGCAAAACAGTATCACCCGGCTAGAAGGAAAGAACAACTTAACAACTACAGTTTGATGTAAATAGTGTGTCTTTCAAATTAGTAAAGTTTTAGAGGATCGGCGAGGAAAGTATTATTTTTATTATTTCAGTTTTTTATACGTACGTGCAAGCGTGTAAAAAAAGATTTAATTGGTTTATCTAATTAAAACTTCTAAATTAATCATTACTTCTTCGGAAGACAATAATAGTGTACCGTCAACTCCCAAAAAAGCTAAGAAACGGCACTATAAACAAAAATTCCGAAATCAGTGGCTCAGTGACATTAACCTCAAAAATTAGCTTCAGCGTGATCCAAACGACCCCTATTGTGCAATTTTTGTGTTATGTGATACAAAAATATTAACTGACAGAATTGCTATAAAAAGGCATGGTGAAGGAAATAAACATTAAAAAAATCTAAACCATTGTCATCTCACCCATCAATTACCACAGTGTTTGAAAAGACGACTTTAAAATCGGAAGATAAACGAAAAATGGCTGAAATCAAATTGGCGGCATTCAAGGCGGAACATTAAATGGCGAATTTTTTTTTTGTTTTATTTGCACTGTAAAATACACTGCATTTTGTTTTTGTTTTTACTGTATTTATGACAAAAACACTGTAATTTTTAGTAGGTTACACCGTATTATCAGATTGTCCATCTGGCAACACTGCGTGTAACCATGTACGTAGTTTCGCCGATACAAATGTAACGATTATTTTACGTAAGCAGTTTTGACACAACGACCGGCGCATAAGCGTTTTAAATACCGTGTTTTACTTAACCTATTAACAAAAAAGAGATGTTATAGTGCATCTTTGTTTTCGAATATGCTCATGCGATTTTGTACGCAATTACTATAAAGCTTAAGTTTATTTTTAATACGTACAGTTTTATTAAAGAAATTTTAATTTCGAACGTGTTTCTATGCATTAATACTTAGTAATTGTTTTTAAATATCTTCGAATTTACTATTTACATTTAGTATTAATTAAGACAATTGAGGAGTGATTATTATCGATTAATGTTATTGTCTCGCGTTGAAGTATTTACTAAAAAGTGTCAGTTTATTGTTGTATTTTTAACTAAAATTATGTATGTTAATATAAATAGTGAACTGTAAATAAACATTTAAAAAATAATAATAATAACATATAACTACTTCATAACCATAATACAAACAAAAGTAATATAACGTAGAAACTTATGCTGTATTAAATAGTGAACTATAAATAAACATTTAAAAAATAATAATCATAACATATAACTACTTCATAACCACAATACAAACAAAATATAATGTAGAAACTTATGCTGTATACAAAAATAACTAGTTACGAAAAATAAGCAGTTTCAAAACCAGTTACGCGTATCCACGAAACTACGTATAACCGATTACGCATAAAAGACGTTACGACCCATGACTAACATATGACTTTGACAATTTCCCTGTACTTCATTCTCAAGGCTTGCCGCTTGACAGTCTAGTTTCAGTTTCGAAATTAAGGTATAGTTTCTTATAGCTAATAGGTTCGATTTATTACAACTTTGCCATTTTGTTACTCGCATTTATTCATGTTAATTATTAACTTCTCGATTGTATATCTATTTTTTATGAAATATCCTCGAATTGTCGTAATTTGAGTTGTCATAGATTGATAACACTGTAAATAATCAATAATTTAATTTTAAGACGTAACGACTGTGTCACTCAGGGCTGCCAGATGTACGATTTTAATCGTACTCATACGATTTTTTGGCATTTTTACTCATGTACGATCGCTAGACCAAGATCGTACGCAAAATGTACGATTTTTATATACGTACCTATTTCCTGGAAACATTTCATAATGAAACAAACGTCATCCACCGGCAAGCATGAATTTCGGGGAATTCTCCAACTTCCTAATGCGTGACTAGATCTTTTACTTGAATGAAGACTCTTTAAACAACCATGTAAAGGCTGTATTTGTTTGCATTCTTACGAAACTCTCTTTCGGTAATAATTGCGATTTGTCAAAAACCTAATATTTTTGATAAAATTTATTTGACTATGAATACCGACGAGTTTTAGGGCGTCATCAAAAAAACAATTTGAAAATTATAAAACATTGGCTCAATTCGCTTTAAATTTGTTATGTTTGCCCCATTCTGGTGCAGATTGTGAACGAGCATTCAGCGAAGTTAATTTAATCAAAACAAAACTTACAAACAGTTTATCCAATAGTACACTTAAGAGCATATTATTAGCCAAGCAAATTAATAAGAGGGAACGAAAATTGTACGAAGTTTAAACCAAAAAATTATTTTGTTAAAAAATATGACCACGAAAAATTTGTATTAATGTAACAAATAGTTTTATTGCATTTATTTTCTAAAACTAAATGAATTTTGATAATTTAGAATAAGAACTTAGTACATAAAAGGCTGTACGATCTTTTTATTTCAAAACTTCCTTGGCATACGATTTTTTTGTAGTTGGCGTACGATCACAATTTTTTTGCATCTGGCAGCCCTGGTGTCACTTGTAATGCCAAATTGCCAACAGAAGTACAACAATTCAACTTATTCAACATATCGTCAAAAATTAATTGCTGAAATCATGCTGAAATACTTGGCTGAAAATCTGTATAATATGTAATAAAATATATATACATTTTTCAATAATTATACGGTGCTGTTCATTAAATAATAAACCAGCAATGTCTGAAAATAAATCAATTTTACATGAACTTTATGTGTTTTCTGAATGGAAACCCGAACCAGAATATTTGGTAGGTTTATAAATTTTAAATATTTATATTTATTTTTAACAAAAGAGAAATTCACTATTCATGATTTTATTTTTAGCAAAAGCCTGACAGTATATTGCCAGAGAATATATCGAGCTTATGGCGTTGGCTAAAGTTTTTTGGAGCAAAGAAAAGTTTAATTGATAGTGTAACTGCGTAAGTAAAAAAAAATATTAAGTTAAAATTCTTAAATCACAAATGACATTGTATTTTTATTTAATACTAGCTGACTCGACAGACGTTGTCCTGTCATAACTTTTGTATGGGAATATAGAAAAGTGTTGTTTTTAGACTTTTCCAAGCAATTTTTAAAATTTTTCTCTCCGTAATAACCATCCTCGTACTTCAAGGAATATTATAAAAAAAGAATTAGCGAAATCGGGTCAGCTGCTCTTGAGATTTGCGCTTAGCATTCAGCGATTCATTTTTATATATATAGAGATTAATTATGTGTATTTTTAATTTATAAAAAAGGCATAAAGAAAAGCAACAGAAATGGCATATAGCTTTAGGAGATGAAGGGAAAGTCATAGCAGTTCTAACAGACAATATATTAGAAATTCGAACGAAGAGATCCGAGTATTCCACAATTGCAGCTAGGACCACAGGTAAAATAAAAAAAAAAAAAACCATATATCTTTCTTTAAACATACTTTTAATGTTGAAAAAGTTACTAGTGCAGTTCACCTTTTTAAACAAATTATTTTTTTCCCAGTATAAAGTGAACCAGAAAGATAACATTTTTATGATAAATTTTAGAAAACCCCTTTGTTTTTTTCCTTATAAGATTTTTTCATTTAAATTGTATAATTTAGTTAATTTAATTTAGTGGTTTTGCTACTACATGGCAATTTTATTTTTAGAAAAATAAAATAAATTGAACTTTTTAAAATTAAATATCTTATTAAATTATCTTGCAGTGGCCCAAAGTGCCTAAGCACAATGTGTAATCAACATAACAAAAGGGAGCTGATTTGCTATAAGTTAACATTTTTTAATTCTTTTGGAATATTCTTACAGTGGCTCGGGATGCCTACGCACAATGGAGAAAAGTAGTGTGGAGTCCTGATTGTTCATTCCTAGTCATAGCTTATGGTAATGGTGTTGTAAGCTTCTTTGATTTAACAGCATCAAATCTTTTCAACATTCCTGCTGTAAGTATAAACAATATATTTTTTTTGTTAAAATTCATATTGAGTGAATATAAACTTTCTACACAGGTTTTAAGGATTGTGGTTAAGTTAAAGCCCTACATGTATAAGAAAAACGAGTTTTGTAATGTATACATTTAATACAAATGATTTTGTACTGATTATAATTTTTTGTGGTTTTATTATGTTAAAAGTTTTTTTTTTTAATTCACAGGATTGTTCTAAGCCAGGAGGCTTAGAATGTACAGACAACACACATGCAGTTTCTGATATTATATTTATGCCACTTAGAGTTAAAGATACAAAATGGTGAGTTGTAAACATTGGTATTATTTACGTTAATTTCAGAATTTTTATTTCTATATTATTATATTAAATAATGTCAGTAACATAATAAATAGCTAATTAATATACTAACAAAAGTATAATAAAGATTAAACAACAAAAAATAAATATTTAACGAGTGATATTAAATACACTATTTACTTATGTGAAGGGTTTACATAAAAATTATTCAGTTTAGACTTACCATACTATATGTATTATTAGTATAATCATTGTTAAGTGTAATCACACATACATCAATAAAATATTTAAAAATAATGTTATAAAGAAGAGATTTGACTGAGGTACACACACAGTAGGAAATATCTAACTTTTTGATGCTTCTGGTTTTGTAGGTGTCTATAATTTACAATAACCGTTTACCATCATGTTAGCTATATGTTTATTTTGTTTCCATAACAGCCAACAGCTTTCGATTATAAAAAGAATTATCAAAATCGGTACAACCGGTAAAAAGTTATGAGGTAACCTGTAACATACATAAAAAAATATATATGATTTGACAACCTCTTTTTTGAAATCGCTTAAAAAACATGCTTTCCAATACACATTGTAAGATCAGTGTGCTTACTCAAATACAGTGTTAATTTTTTTTAATGAAGTTATAAAGATATTTTTGTATAATATAATCTGTGGTGTAGGAACTGGGAGGTGGTGGTGGTGACGTTTGACGGGCAGCTGCGCGGCTACCTGGTGTCGCAGACAGAGGGCTTCAAGCTGCACCACGCGTTCCGGTTCGCCGGCGGCGTGGCGGCCGCCTGCTACTGCCGCCCGCACGCCTCGCTCTACGTGGCCGGCGTGCCGCGCCCCACCAGGACCAACAGAGACGTAACTGACACCTAAGTGACACTTAACTAACACTTACCTAACACTTACCTGACAATTACCTGACACTTCCTACGTGACACTTAACTAACACTTACCTAACACTTACCTGACACTTACCAAACACTTACCTGACACTTCAGAGTTAACTTGTAGGAAATATAGTGAAGGAGTTTTAGTTCTTCTTTTGAGTATTTTTCTCTGTCCAAGATAAATGGTGTTATTACTTACTAGCTGTTGTTTCACCTGCATTAATTTAAGCAAAAAAACTACTAAAATAGTTATATAGCCTATAGCTGCTTCTACAGTAAATGGAATATCTATATAATAAAATTTTGATTGTTTTGTTGTTTTAGAAGCCTTAATGCTTTTAATTTTATTAATTTTATTAGATTTTGATTTTTGCAATTTAGCAATTCAAATAATTTCATAATTATAGTGAGGGTAGTCTAATATTTTTATACAATTGTTCCGTAGGAGCCGTCAGCGGCCAGTATGGGTCTGACGGCGTGGCGGGTGCTGAACGATGAGCCCTTCTACAAGCTGTCCGTGGTGTCGGACGAGCTGGACGTGCGCCGAGCCAACGACTCCTTCCAGCTCTATCTGCCCTTCGTCTTCAACAATAACCTGGTGAGGCGACACAGTAGATGCTCTACACGCTTAACAGATCTGTTTCGCTTTTAATAATAAGAGTTGAGTAATAAACTTTTAATAATAATTTTTGATTTCTTATTAATTTTGATTTCTTATTAATTTGAATTGAAAAGTCACACATATGTAATTTTTAATCGGCAAAGTAAAATATAAAAACAAGTAAAGACTTGTTTTTATATTTAATATATAAAATATAAAAACAAGTAAAGACTTGTTTTTATATAACTACGTTGGCAAAAAAGTGTACGGCTCATCTGATGATAAGCGATTACGGTAGCTTAAAGATGTCTGCAACACCAGAAGCATCGCAAGCACGTTGCCGACCCTATCCCTAATTCCCCCCAGGAGCTCTGGTCACCTTACTCACCAACAGGAACACAACACTGCTTGAAAACAGTATTATTTAGCTGTGATCTTCCGTTAGGTCAAGGCGCTTCCCCAGTCGGGCTGCTCCATATTTTGAACAGGAAATTACCTTCTCTGCTCTACCTCAGTCAACGCTTACGATTAATTTTACCCATATTAGATGTCAGTGTTGCGTTCGCGCAGGACTTCATAGTGCGCATGGAGGTGTCGGCGCGCGGGGGGCGGCTGGCGTGCGCGCACGCGTCGGGCGGCGTGTCGCTGTGGCGGCTGCCGGCGCTGCGCTGCGAGCGCCGCGTGGCGCTGGCGCAGCAGCCGCAGCACGCGCTGCGCAGTCCGCTCAGCACTGGCCCCACTCACTCCGCTGACGGCGTGGACAGCGCCGCTGCAAGAGTGGCCGACCTCGCCTGGTGGACTGAGGAGGTGAGTGACGAGTGAGGAGTGAGGCGATAGCTTCTCTTGTGTATGTTCTGTCACCGACACTACTGACTCCGCTGACACTGCTTGTTTTGTTTGTCTTGTTTTGTTTTGTATGTTAGGGTGGCGCGATTTGCGTGTACAATCGTGTTGTAATGGTTTATAGCGACATTTATCTCGCGCCACATACTAAAAACTGACCTATCTTACATCGCGATATTAAGAGCGCTATCACACAATCGAACTGCTCAGTTTTAGGTACATTAGACGGCGCGCGGCAGCAGTCGCGTACGTGTGCGTCTCGAGAAGTACGCTACGCACACATGCAAACCGCTATGCGTCGAATGCCAAAATCAAACCAACTAGAGACTTTGCTTCCGAAATAAATTAAGTTATTACTGATAATAAAGTTCGTGAAATATTTTTTTATTTAATATTATTTAAATGAATAATATTATTATTTTTATTACTTTCAATAATAATTTTGTAATTTAAAAAATAAAAAAAATCTTGAAAAGTGAAATTTTTTGTCTTATTTTTATAGTAATATATATATGTGTATGTATTTTGCAATTGTGCCTAATTATTTTGTAAACATTTTACTCAAGACGTGCATGCATTCGTTTTGATTTTTAATATTCATTACAAAAATTATAATTGTCAATTAGGGGCCATCCATAAATTACGTCACACGTTAAGAGGGGGGTAGGGGGTCGACGAAGTGTGACAAGGGGGAGGGAGGGGTCAAAAATTTGTGACGTCACATTTGCAAATACAATAATATCAAAACGTAAGTACAAAAATATGATATTTCAACTACCTATCAATAACTAACTTCAAAAATTAAAGTTTTATTTGTTTTATAGGCGAATTGACTTTTATTAAAATAAAAATAATGTCGAAACTGTCATCAGTTTGCTCATGCAAAATATGTGACGTCACACTAGGTAGGAGGGGGGTCTCATAAGTGTGACCATCTGTGACAAGGACGGGGGAGGGGTCGAAAAATCGAGAAATTCGTGTGACGTAATTTATGGATGGCACCTTAGTAGGTTATAGGGTCATAAAAATAACTTGAATTTCTATTGAAATAAGGTCTTAAAAATCATTTTATAAACTTTATTGCATACCTACTTTTCTTAACTTAAAAAATTGCTAGTTAATTTTTAACACCTTACATTTTACACCACTTTGGATTGTAGTATAAAATGCATAAGATGTGTTAAAAAGGGTAGTTAAGTAGGTAGTTATAGCAAATATGCACATTTAACGGCTTCTTCATCACTATGTCTACGAATAACCCTTAAATGTGTATCGTTTAAGATAAATTTTTATTATAACGATGGGTACAACTGGTAAATAAAAAAATAAGAAACAAAGACTGAACAAAAACAAGTATAATTGTAAAAACAAATTAAAATAATATTTTCCGAAGCCGCATAGACCGTGCTTTCCTCGAATCTATGATTTCGGGAAGAACGCACTCATCATAAAACTTTATTAATTTTGGCAACATTTTCTGGTTCCAGAAATCCTTATCTTTGTAAACTTTTACAATTTTAAGCGGGTAGTCAGTACCAGTCCATACTGCAAATAAACAAATATTTTTATTTGCAATATTGAGTTGGCCTTGTACTTGATAATACCAATCGTGGTTTTTATTCAACATTACTTCGCCGTTTTTGTCAATTTTGAAGCATTTTAATTTTTTTTCTAGAATCGCCGTATCAGGATCCATATTAAAAGCAGATATAGGGCACTTAATCTCAACAACACCATCTTCAAACACTCCGTCAGGTGTAGCGCCTAAAAAGAAATGCTCTGTGCTTATAAATAGGCCACACTTTTCTACATCTAGATTCATTTGGCCGCTTAGTTGAGCTAAAGCTCTTGACTCGTTCTCTTTTCCATGTTTGATGGAAGGCACATGATCTAAATTATACGAGTATAATAATGTTTTGACCAAAGGCGCAGAGTCTGTATTAGGGCGCCTCTTGCATATTTTACTAAATATTGATGCAGTGAGTATGCATCTACGCAGTTCTAGCCATAAAGCGCTTTCTGCTTGCAGAACAGTATTGCGCTCAATTTCTTGGCGATTCATTGTTTGCTGTTGTAAATTTGACAAAAACAGTATCTTAGCGTTCTTGTAATCTTCCGAAGTCATGTCGGGACGTTGGCATTGACTGCCATATTGGCCATCTGCGCTACCAAATTGCAGCTGCCTGCGACAGCGCTTAGAGCCTGTCTCAATTCTTTTGCTGTTGGCCAAATGTCGTTTACGCTCCAGAGTTTTTAAAAATTTTCCGGGTGACTTTTTTAAAATTGATTTGTAAAGATTATGTTGAGGGAGGCCTGTATTAAAAATCACAACAGCTGCGTAACAGCGTGCTGCATATGAATCTTTTAAAGAAAAATTTATTCGTTTTCCTCCTATGACTTTCGCCACAACGCTGTTAAACTGTTCTGCTCTATTGTTGGTATAGCAGAACACGAGACTTCTCGAGTGAAACGCTAGTTGGGAAGCATTTTTTTGCAATTTGAGTATCAGGGTCGCAATTAAAGGAACTAAATTTTTTTCTCTTTTTCTTTCATCTGTGCAATAATAACTATCACACGAGGTGTGATCTCCAAAAATATGCCGGGGACTATTTAAAATATCTTTTTGTAAATTCATTATTTGAGTCGATATCGAAGTACTTTGTGCTTTCCTATATTTAATTGCAGAGCGAATAGCCGTGCGTAATCTTGTTAAGCGATCACCTGTTAAAAATTTACGCTCACTAAGGGGAACCGTTGTATCTTTTTGCAGTGCTAAATTTTTACCATTATAGTTCCGTAACAAATGGTTCGTACATTCAATTTTTTGTATTGGAACGTCGGGATAAGGCCTACTTTCTAAAATATTTTTGTAAGTGCTGGAGTCACCGTCGGCAATCAGTGTGCTATATATTAAATTTCTTTTTTCTATCGACACCTTGAAACCTTCTACTAATATAGATTGCTCCATGCTAGTTGATGATCCTGAGTGATTTTTGTGGCAATCGTGCACTTGTGGCGCTAATCCTTTTTTATTTGCGCGAGCACATATAACGCAATACTTATTTCTAACTCCGATATGAAGTACTTTTCCGGTATGCTCCCCAATTATTGCAGCGACACCTGATAAAGCTGAATAATTCGTTTTGTATGACCGTTTACTCCAGCATGCATCTGCTTCTACTGGTATCATTGCAATACCCCCATTGTTGACGTCACCCCGTAATTCTGCAGCTTCTATTTCTTTTTTGGCAGCTTCTTGCATAGTCTCTTCTGCAGCGATGCGCCACATTTCAGCCAGATCTGCATGAAGTGAGCTATACAAACGGAATGACATAGTTGGCAGTTCCATAGATGCAGTGAGCTCATTGAAATTGGAAAGACCAATTCCTACCATTAATGCTCCTGACACTGCTCCTGTATTAACATTTAAATTTAAATTTTCTTCGTTGCATGTTTCTAATTTAAAAAGCAACCCACACATACAACATTTCAGATCGAATTTTGAAATGAGTCCCTTTTGTATTTCCTTTACAATTTTTAAATTATTCAATCGGCAACCAAATTTTTCGCCATGTTTGTCAATTAAAAGTAATTGATTCATAAAAAAATTAAAATCAATAATTCGTCTTCCATCTATTTCTTGAGATTCCTGAAAAATGAAAACCAGGAAAGTAGATACACAGTTTAAAAAAGTCAATTATATGTAGCTGTATAACGAGTAACAAGAAAATACTCACATTGTTATTTGTATTTGTATCAGATTGATCCTGATAATCTATTGTTGAACTAAATATGCTTTCATTATCCTGTAAGAAATAAAGAGTCTATTAATTATGCGGTAGCTTATAGATAATTTAAATATGCACAAAAGAATTTGGCTAAAAAGAATAACTAAATATAGGTAGTATTATAAGAAATAAATTATTACTACCACGTTATTTGTATTTCTGTCAGAATGCATTGTAAAATCGCTCGATGGGTCAAATGTGCTTTCATTCTCCTGTAAAAGTTAAACAATCCAGTAAATGTACTTATATTATGTGGTGTAGTGATATTAATAGCGCATGAAATAAATTGTATAAAGCTGGCCAAATTTACCTTTGTTAAATCAGTATCAATATTTTCATTTGTCGAGTTTACTTGCACATGCTGCCTTTCAGCTTTTTTTTGCCTATAAATAGGAAACATGTTTTTGAATGGAATGGAATAAAAAATAGACATACAAATATATTATGCATGCATATAAGTTCCCAAGAAACATAAATATTCCTTTTTGGAGCAGTCGTGTAAATATATATATATAAAAGAAAATGCAAATTATCAAAAAAAAAAATTACTAAACTTCTTTAGCAAAGTAATTCAAAAAAGCTAATTAAAAAAAAAATTAACAAAAAAAACCGACTTCAAACAGGAAACTAAAAAGTAACAAATAAATTTACTAAGCACAAAGTAATTCTTATTTTGATTTAGTTAATCAGAAATTATAAAAAACTACTACTGTGGTTTGGCGGATATATTCCTTACTATAATAAACAATGAATAAACGCTTCACACTCAACGGCCCCCAGTAGGATTTACTCCTGTGTCGGGAGTCCGGAAACATACACAACACACAAACACAAACGCCTAGGCCACGAAAAACATCTATATGGCCAATACAAATGTCCGTCGTGAGCGGGGATCGAACCCGCGACCGCCAGCAACAGCCAGTACTGTGACCGCTGCGCTAACGCGTCGTCATAAGTACCTACTATGAGTAAAGATCGCTATCAGGTGTACGTGATAACAACCGGGACTGACAGCCTAGCGTGTTCTCCGGGACCGAACCGAAACCTCCAGACCGAAAATAAATATTTGTATAAACATAAATATCCACTCCGAGCGGGAATCAAACCCGCGACCGTCGGTGTTTAGGCGCCGCCGACACGGCACATATACCATTATATCAAAGCGGTCGTCAAACAACAAAAAGTAACTGCTGTAAATTATTGAGGAATTCCCTCGACTATTTATGGGCTCCATCATCAGACCTGTAATGGCACTTGTAACTCATATGGGTGCAAAGTTCTCATCAATAGAAATGAATGAAGCTCAAACAGCAGGTGATTGCTGTAAATAGTTGAAGATTTCCCTCGACTGTCTTTCGACTCCATCATCAGATCGACTCCAGACCTTTATCAAATAGTAGTGCTTTATAGTATTTAAGGAAAAAGTGATAAAACGCACTAGTCGTCACTACAATTTTCGAAGGTTCCCCTCGATTTCTCTGGGATCCCATCATTAGATCCTGGTTTCCTTATCATGGTACCTAAGTTGGGATATTTCCTTTCCAACAAAAAAAGAATTATCAAAATCGGTTCATAAACGACGAAGTTATGCCCGAACATACACAAAAAAAATATATATATACGGTCGAATTGAGAAACCTCCTCCTTTTTTGAAGTCGGTTAAAAAACAAAAAATAATCGAAAAAAACAAAACAAAAAGCCAACGTCACGCGGTGTTCCCAGGCGGTCACCCATACAAGTACTGACCGTCATGACGCTGCCGCATTACCGGTCGTTCAACAATATTACAGAGTTGTAAAATAAACATTTAAAATATAATAAAAAAAATTACCGATAAGCTTCTCTTGCGCGTTTCAAATTATCGGCTGAAGCCTTTTTATTTCTTTTGATAGCACCAAAAATTTTATTTTTCGCTCTTTTGCCCATTATTGTGAACAAAGTCTGAAAATAATGAAAACAAATAACTATATTTACGTGTATGTTTATTTACTTTAATATATTCTCATTGATATATCAAAGGACATATTACATTATAATCAAACCATAACTAATAAAAAAAACTCACTTGTATCAAAAAAGTGTTGGTTGCGGTATACTCTTGTAGTCTTGTCGAATCTGTGAGATCGCGTAACAGAAAATGGCGACAGCGAGCGATACGTCCTCCCTCTGTGAGCGCTTGCCGCCGACTAAAGTGACAGTCCGCGAGTCGCGAGATTTATAATGGATTTTATTGATTTTAGCACTGCATACAACAATTTTTACAATACTTATTATTACATTTACATGGACTAATTTTTTTTTCAAGCAAGGTAACATAGTAAGCTTGCTAATTACTTACGTTTTGTTTGAATTTGGATTATATATTCATAGTTAAAAAATATAATTTCAGACGAAATATTATCAGTAACTTTCTGTTTTGCAGAATTATTTTTGATGTATTACTGTATGAAACATAATAAACTGAATTAACCATTCCAATGTAGAAGATACAGTTGTACAATAAACAATTTTGAAAATGATTAAATTATTATATCTTCGATGTAACAAAGCATGAAAAGATGCCCAAAACTAAAATTTTCTGAAACATCCTTTGCAGAGACAAAGTTTTTACTGATTTACGTAGACAAATTGAAATATTTATTTAACACATTTCCAAGAGTACGAATCAAACTTTCTTGGCCATATGTTTCTTTTTAATTTGTGGCTATATCTAAACCATAATCACACATCAAAACTCAAGTTAAACGCTCAAATCCAAGAAAAATTGTAATAGCCCTCTTAAAGTTATCCGAGCGATTGAAAATATATACAAGAACCCAACAACAACCAAGGAGCAGTAGCCCACCAGACACAACTCCCGTCTAGTCGGAGGATCTTCCCTTTTCAATGGTGGATGTGGAACCTCACACCCTGTTCCTCACACTCCCAAAGGTTAATCGGTTGTTAATCAACTAGTGTCCGACCGAAGTTTCGGTTTCGGTTTCGGTTTCGGCCGAGTTTCGGCCAAAAATCAAGTTTCGGCGGCAGTTTCGGTTTCGGCCAAAATTGGCCGAAACTTTTGCCGAAACCGAAACTGATTTCGGAAGTTGTCGTGAACGCTCGCCTAACCGTTTTAAATTTAAATGTTTACTGTAGCTTAGTAGTGGGTTACTTAATTCTAAATGTAAGTATGACTGTCCTTCTAATTGTGATCTAGGTATCTTTGTTAATTCTAAATGTGTGATTTGAATATGTTTGTCGAGACTGGAACTAAGAGTGTAATAGTAATTTTAGTAATTATTATTTTTATCTAAGAGGTACCTAAAAGAGATTGATGATTCTTCTAAGCACAAATACAAACCAAAGTATTAATTAATAAGATTTCAAAATACCAATACCTACTTAGTATTTAATGAAACAGTAACAATTAGTGATTTGATTATTGATAACTGATAAGCATTTTGCTATGAGAACTTAATTTGAAAAAATAATCAAAATATTATTAATATTTTTGAAGTGAAACTTCTTTAGGCGCATGAGGGGTAAAATTTGAGCGACCGGTAACGCGGCAGCGTCATGACGTTTAGTACTTGGATGGGTGACCGCCTGGGAACACCGCGAAACGTTGTATTTTTTAACTAGTTTTCTTTTTTGTGTATTTTAATTCGTTTTTTTTAATTAGTGTTAATTGCAAAACCTTGTCCAACACAACCAGGAGCACAAATTAAACCAGTACTAGAGATGCTTCAACTTGATATATTGGATTGTTCAATAATTACACAAATGTATCGTGGCCATATAATTATGTACTAACAAGAAATAATTTTGCCAGCGCGATTTAATCTACTACTGGCACCATCTAGTCGTAGACGTGTTAAACTTAAACCAAAAAAAACTTAAATAATTGTAAGTTGCAGCGTTAACGATTAGTTTTTTTAAATTAGTTTGCCAAAGAAGTTTCACTTCTGACATGCGTACTTTGTACGCACGCAATTTTTTTTTCTTATATTATCTATACTAATATTATAAAGCTGAAGAATTTGTTTGTTTTTTGTTTGTTTGTTTGAACGCGCTAATCTCAGGAAGTACTGGTCCGATTTGAAAAATTCTTTCAGCGTTGAATAGCCCATTTATCGAGAAAGGCTATAGGCTATAAATCGTTAGGTTAAGACCAATAGGAGCGGCGCACCAATGAAGAATATTTCAAAATCAGGTTTTTTCCATTTTGAGAGCTTTCGCTGCGAGCACTGCGTAAACAGTTAAAGTTTCGCAAAAATCATGTATGACAGAATTGTTTTACTTTAAAAGTTCTAAAAAAAAGTCCGCGACAGCATCTGTCTATCTTTTAAGGTTGGCTCACTATAACCTTTTTTATGCTAAACAAATTTGTTCTAAAATAATGCAATATTTGCGAAGGTGTTTTTATAAACATGATATAAATCTTTATGCAAATAAATACTTTTTTATCACAAGTATTTAATTTAAAGTAAAATTGCCCTTTACACCATTCGATTTCAATAAATATCTTAGGAGATATCGCAGTTTTTAAAAAACATTGCAGCAAAAATATTATCAAGCTGAAAAGTGTTTAAACATGCTAATTTCAGAAACTACTGGTTAGAATTTAATAAAATCTTTTTGTTTTGGATAGCCAATTTAACGAGGAAAGCTATTTTTTTTCTTCAATTAAAGCGTATGAAACCGTGGGGCACAGCTAGTATTAAATAAATGATTACAACAAAATTAATATACTGTGTTTCCATTTCATGCCAATAAAAAAAATGTGTGTAAATGGGTAAAATGCACCAAACAGTATTTTAAGGAATTTTATACTTGACCACGTGAGTTTCGGTTTCGGTTTCGGTTTCGGCCGAAACTGTAGTCACGGCCGAATATTCGGTTTCGGTTTCGGTTTCGGCCGGAAACCGTCTTTCGGTCGGACACTATAATCAACGATTTCACAATAAGTGATTGATAAATATGTATATATATAATTTCTGATATATTGTATTATGTGTTGTTTATTATATAATATTGTGGCAAACACGTGCGACTTTTAAATATATTTTTTGCTTTTTTACGAGAACAATTCGTTTCCAAAAAAAGGCAACAAAAATCTCTATATTATTTCTTTTAACTTTCAGGAAATCATATTGTCTCGCTTCAGCGGCGCCGTGTCTGTGTGCGAATTGGAGAACTTGCAAAACATTCTTGGAAAGAAACCAGAATTCTTCCAAGGGACACCGCGGGTATTATAGCTTAGTTCAAATTAATTCCTTGTTGTCAATTTCATACATTTATTGTATGGATTTTGTCACTTACATTTTTTAATCGATTGTAAAAAAATAAACTCTTTTTAAGACAAAAGTGATTTAAATTATTTACGTATCATCTATCTTTTTAAAAAGTTCGATTGCAATCGATTTGTTATAATGTGAAAGATAAACAAATATCCAAATGTGTAGTTACTATTTACTCTCAAACATTTTTTGACAAGAACGAAAAAATAAAATATCTATACTAATATATAAAGCTGAAGAGTTTGTTTGTTTGTTTGTTTGTTTGTTTGTTTGTTTGTTTGAACGCGGTAATCTCTGGTTCTACTGGGCCGATTTGAAAAATTCTTTGACTGTTAGATAGCCCATTTATCGAGGAAGGCTATAGGCTATGTATCATCACGCTAAGACCAATAGGAGCGGAGTCCACGCCGACGAAGTCGCGCGCAGAAGCTAGTTTAGATATAAAGTTCAAAAGGTAGGTATTATCTACAATGTTACGTCTAATCCATCCATAAGTCCGCCCATTGTACTTCACAGTCTGTAAAAGTCTTTAAATGTGTTTAATGTTTAAAATGTAGTTGTGGTGTACAATAAAGTGTAAATAAATAAATAATCCAGGTCACGAATGCCTACAATGGAGTCTTCATGGCGTTGGAGTGCGAAACAAATGTCGTTCCAGCGAAGAAGTCTCGCAGTGACGAATCAGTAAGCGTACAATATTATGTTTTTTATATACATGGTTATCACTTCACTTCAGCCTACCACAGTCCACTGCTGTACATAGGCCTTCCCAAGTTCGCGTCATAAATAGCGCGAACTCATATGTTTTGCCCATAGTCATCACACTGGGCAGGCGGGTTGGTGACCGCAGAGATGGCTTTGTCGCACCGAAGACGTCTTCGGCCTGTGTATTTCAAAGCCAGCAGTTGGATGGTTATCCCGTCATCGGTCGGCTTTTTAAGTTCCAAGGTGGTAGTGGAACTGTGTTATCCCTTAGTCGCCTCTTACGACACCCACGGGAAGAGGGGGAGTGGCTGTATTATTTACTGCAGTAACCACACAGCTTACACATGGTTATACTATACAACAAATACTTGAACAGGCCTTAGAGATCATGGTGGTTGAAGTAGGGCACAGCAGAAAATTTTCTAGTCAAAATCTGTTGCAGTCCGACTGGGGAAGTACCTTAATATTATAGAAAACTATAGCTGAAAAATATTGCTCTGCTAAGTAGTTTTGTGTTCCTGTGGTGAGTGAGATAGCCAGATCTATTGGGGTGGATCGGCGTTAGGGTCGTCATCGAGTATGTATGTAATGCTGGTGGTGGTGGTGGTGTTGGTGTTGCAGGTGTCTATAGTTAACCAATCAGGTGGGCTATACGCTTGTCTACCATCCTATGGTATCACACTTAAGAGTCACTATCGTAGATCTCTAGTATCCATAAAGATTCCCTATTAACTAGTGATTTTTAAAAGTAAACAACAAAAAAAAAAAATTAACAGATGGAAGTGGTAAAAGCTGATGAAGAAGTGGACGACTCCATGTTGGAGCTAGCAAAGGAGCTGTTCAAGTCGGTGTTATACGCTATCACCGACATAGAGACGTTCCAGCCGAGACCCAAGAGGATCACCGTGGTGTCGCGTGTGTACCGACTGCTGGCTGTGAAGAGCACCACGCCTGAGGAACTGTTCTCCAGGAAGGTGAGCATGGCTTGTCCAAAAAGGCATATTTACCGTAGGGCCAAAGGGCAAAAAAAAAAATTTCTAGGTCACTCAATACACCAAAAAATTGTTGACTAATAATTCTGTTCGATAGGTTCAGAAATGGGTTTTAACAAGTACCGTTTGTCTTGACAATAAAATAATAAATAAATGAATATGGCTTACAGATCGAAAGCGGCAACTACACGGAGGCGCTGTCCCTGGCGCGGACCTTCGACCTGGACAGCGACCAGGTGTACCAGCAGCAGTGGCGGAAGAACCCCGTGTCCACTGACGCCATTCAAAATTACTTGGTAACCCTTTACTATAAGATGTGTTAAAAAGTATATTTGTTGTGATTGATTGATTCAGCTCATAACATCCCGCCGCTGAGCATAGGCCTTCTTCTCCATATAGGAGAAGGATCGGAGCGTAATCAACCTCGCTATTCTGCTCATACAAATATCCATCCCGAACGGGGATCGAACCCGAAAACTGTCGGTGTCGCTCATGCGGCACTAAAGAATTATTGTAGGTTTAATTCGTTTTATTTTTATTTTTGTGTTACGCACAACATAAGGAAATGATGAGTAGTCGGGGTCTGTAAATAACTCGCTATAGACGGCGCCAAGGTTTGCTTGAAAACCAAAAATAAAAATGATCATATCAAGAATTTCGACCCAGCTAGATGTGGATCCATAGCACAGTTGGCAGAGTGCTGACACGGCACGTCAGAAGGCGCGGGTTCAAATCCCGCTGGATCAAAAAAAATTTGATATGATTAAAAATGTTTATTGTAGGTTTGTTTTACATGACATGTACTTTTTTTTATAAATTGATGTAATTCCTCCCCAGAGCAAAGTGCGTAAGAAGATTTGGGCGGTGCACCAGTGTGTGGACCGCCTGCCCGAGTCGCTGGCCGCTGCACACGAACTGTTGCAGTTCGGCCTGCAGCTCACCCACCAGAAAATTCTGGAGGGTTCGTATTTATTTTTTAACCGACTTCCAAAAAGGAGGAGGTTCTCAATTCGATTGTAATTTTTTTTAATGTATGTTACCTCAGAACTTTTGACTGCGTGGACCGATTTCGATTATTTTTTTATTTATCGAAAAGTGTTGCGGGTCATGTGGTTACATTTAATTTTAATTGAGACCTAACAAGTACTTTTTGAGTTATTGCGTATTTACTTGACTACTTTTTCGTCGACCTACGTTGTATTATTATACTGCATAAATTTTCACTGGGTATACCGGTTTTGATACTTATCGATGTAATTGACCTCTTTTTTTTCGTTTGCGAACAAACACAATTGCAACAATTGTATGCAACTATAATGTCCTACCCGATTGTGATGCGTAGATGTTAGCTTATGGATGATTGCAACACCAATAGCAACCGCAATGCCTTACTTACCACAGCAACACGACCGCAAGAAGTCACTCTTTAGTGATAAGATCGCCTTTGTACATCTTGTATTGTATCTTTCTTTATATGTGTCTGTATTTCGGTGTACATTAAGAATAAATAAACACGACACTACTTCAGCGCATTATTATGTGGTCTTCTATAAATTTGAGGTACTTGCCCAGTCGGACTTCAGATTTGAGCAGGATTTCTCCTGCTGTAATCTACGTCAATGTTCTTAATCTAACTTTACTATTGTGAGTGCCCGCGACTTCTTCCGTTCGGAATTTAAAAAAAAATATTGTTTAGTTCGCAGGGTTATAAAATAAATAAATTACTGGAAAAAAAGTAGCCTAAGTTACTCCTTATTACATCAGCTATCCAAGTGCTGCCAGGGAAAGTCCCGTCAAAATCGGTCCAGCAGTTTCAGAGATTAACTGGAACAAACAGACAGACAGACAGACAAAAATTGTAAAAAATGTTATTTAGATATATGCACCGTGTGTAGATATATGCATTTAGTAAAAAGCAGCTATTTTAATATTACAAATAGACACTCCGATTTTATTTAGTTGTATAGATTTTCTCATATTAATAACAATAAAAAATCCCAAAATCGAACGCAGAGATCAATAAGGAGCTACCAGAGGAGCAGTGGAAGGTGGCCGAGGAAGTGACACTCGAGGACCTGAACGCTTACACCAGTGAGCTGCTGCGATGCAGGCACGTCATGCTGTTCTACAAGGAACGCCTCAGTCTCTATGAGGTGAGTAATACAATTCAATACATATTATTATTTTTTAAATTTAAAATGAACATCCACGGGCTCAAAATGCCCATGCCTTTTGTTAAACATGCATTATAATACTACTACATACAGGCATTAAAGCTACAAATCGACAGTCCTGTGACTGCCTAGTAAAACTATGACGTGGTCCGACGCTGACGGTTTTTTTATTTTTTTTATTTTTTCATTAACTCGCCTGTCAGTGCAGTGTACTTTGTGCAGTCTACTTTCTGCTGCAGAGGCTATGGTTTCCTTTCCGCTTCCTTCCTTGGCTATAAAATATGTATTTAGATTTATTGAATAAAATATGTAGTTACATCACTTATGTGTCGGCTGTTCATTGAGCGCTTGTCCTAAGAATTAACGAGACGATCGTGCGTATATATCAAAGATATTTATTTATTTATTTTAATGTTTATTTGTTACTAAGCAATAAGGTAAAATTTTGCACTTATAATCTAGTTATAGTACGAGAGCTAGCAACGTCGGGAAAACAAGAATTTCAGGTAGGCCAATTTTTAGATAACTTTCCCGGACATCATACCGGCTTTCTGGTTGGCGGTAGAGGGCGCGTTCATTAGTGCGCATCGTACCTGTACAGATAAAATATCAATTTTTCAAATAATTTTGTTTTTTTTTTTTTTAATAATTTTAATTAAACTTTTTGCAACATGACTATTATTGCCAGATATTTTTATTGTTGTTTAAACTGTGCCAAACGCAAATTTTGAATTAATTTTCTTTTCAAAATATTTTAGTGTGCCTAAGATTTTTATATGATGTTATTTATGTTAAAACTGGCTTACCTGAAAGTCTCTCTGAAAACGTTGCTAGCTCTTAGACTATTAGTGAACTTTACATAGGTATCAAAAAGTGAAGGAAGGCCTTATTGTTTATCGTAAGCAATACAAGTTATAGTTAAATGAGATGCCTTTCATACACCCCGTACATCCTGCACCAGATCAGCAATTAAGCAGGTGAAGGTTGCGGAAACCGCACAAAAATGGTGACAGGATATTTTGATTTTAGAAGTATATCGATCTTACTTTGTGATCTACATGTAAAAACGGTATAACGTATGTACGTTTTATTTAAACGTAATTTATGTATTAGTACTTTGTGCTATGTAGTATAAAATTGAAGATAATTTATTATGTAAAGCTATATTTGACCTTTATGTCTTACTTTTCAAGAATTAAAAATAGGATTTTAAAAACACAGTTTATAATATACTGTTTTATAAACATTTTTGCTAAATTAAAAAATAAAATTTATATCTGCCGAAACCCGGGATTGAACCGGGGACCTTTAGATCTTCAGTCTAACGCTCTCCCAACTGAGCTATTTCGGCTTCATGTTAAAGTGCGAAAAACACAAGTGTAATCAAAACGCTTCAGACAACTTCTGTCAGCCCCGGATCTTCAATTTTTTTTAGGCGGGGCAAAAACTGAAAAATGCCGCCCCCGCCCACTTATATTTATTTTATTTTTACCTTTATCATGCTTATAATTTCAGCTATCAGATGTCCACTATTTGATTGAAATTTGGACATAGCCTACATAGGCCTTTCGGAAATAATGCATCCATCGCTGTTCTTTCTGTGTTAAGCCTATTTGCTTACACATACATAGGTACATAGACATAAACGTGTAGGATATATATTTTATAAACAGCATAGGATAGGATTTAAAATAAAAATATGTATAATAAAAATAAAAATCAAATATTGTATTGCATTTGTGAATTGAAATTACAATTTTACTCTTTTGCACTCTTTGTACTCTCTCTTTCGCACGCACGGTAACCAGACGCGTGCTGCCGTGATCTGCGATTTCTGCGGGCGAGCGGGCGCGTATTTTTAACCCCCGACGCAAAAAGAGGGATTTTATACGTTTGACGTGTCTGTGTCTGTCTGTCTGTCTGTGGCACTGTAGCTCGCGAACGGAGGACGCGATTTCAATTTAATTTTTTTTGTATGAAAGGTAAGTTACGGGCGAGTGTTCTTAGGCGCATGTTTGATGAAAATCGGTTGAGTCCTGAAAAAAATCTGGGGGTAAAACCGAGGAAAATACCCAATATCTGCAAATACATGTGGTGGGGAGAAAATGAGGATGGAAATCCGAATGTCATCAAATTTATCCAAGTAGGGTTGCAAATGAAATAGCATCGCATGCACTTTACAAAATTAATAATAAAAATAAATGAATGAGAGTATAAAATAAAAATTAATTTAAAAACAAAAAAAACCCGACACAGTAACCTGAGTTCCCTTTAAAAAGTAAAAAACGCGCTTATTTTGAAGTAATTTTATAAAAATTTATGTTGCTTAGTTAGGTTAGTTTTAGTACAGTCATTTGGTGCTCAAAAAGGGGGTTACCTGGAAATTTTCCGATAGTTTTGAAAATTGGTGATTTTATAGATTTCGACGTGCTCTTTTCGAATTTTCACTTTGCCACCTCGTATCTTTGCCGCTCGCGCCACCATATTGGAAAAATGGCGCTGAAATACAGTTTTTTGAGAATAACTCCGTTTAAACTCATTTTACGATAAAAATAGTTATGTAATAAATTAAACTAGAGAAAATTTCCTACAATTTATGTCCTTTTTTTTTTGTAAAATCCATAGTTTGAGCGTTGGATTTTTTTTTTAATTTTTAATTTAATTTTTATGAACTATGCCTACGCGCTTCGCGAATAATAAATGTTCGTGCAGCATGTGCGTGTCTCACTCTGCGCTCTGCGTATCGGTAGAGTTGATTTGGCCATGAAATTTCTGTACTTGTAGGTACTATTATTTATTCCGTGGTCAAAGTTAAGTAAATGATGAGTTGTCCAGTCGTCTGTAAAATGTGAATTTGGCCGCCCCCTGAACTTGCCGCCCGGGGCACGGGCCCCGGCTTGCCCCCCCCCTAGATCCGGGCCTGACTTCTGTTAAGTGTTTTTTTTTTTAAATGTTATCAGAGGTCATCGTTTCCTTTTTGATTTCATCTATCTGCATATTTTGTTTTTAGTATTTTAAGTAATGCAAGAAATCTGTACTATAATTTATTTATTCACACTTTCGCACACTAATACAAAGTTTTAACAATATGACAAATGACAATATAACAATATAACTTGCATCAGTTGAACAGGCGGGCTTGTCGCTAAAAAGCGAGTTATTTTATTCTTTACAAATAGATGATTAGTGTAAAATATTAGTTCAAAAATTCTTTTTTTCCGTTTTTTTGTTGATTTAATTCAAGATGACTCAGGGTGGTTTTTTTGGATTTTTTTTTGTGCTCTAGGGCAGTTTTAAGATATTGTTGTGAACTTATTTGGATAAAAATATTAAGTTAAAACATTAAAAAAGAAATAAATTGATTGCCGAAACCCGGGATTGAACCGGGGACCTTTAGATCTTCAGTCTAACGCTCTCCCAACTGAGCTATTTCGGCGATACGTATTGTGTTCAAATTAAGTATCACTTTTTTAAAAAGACTTTGATGATAAACTGATAGTTTGTACAATGTCTTTATTATTGTTATTATAATTATATGCTATGATGTTTTATGTACTTTGTAGCTTTGTATAACTTTGACAAGCCCTTTGGCGCAGTTTGCTGTGATTCTCCTCCCTTAAATATATCTGTAGATATTTCAGTAAGTTTTTACCTAAAATACGGAAATAGACGATTGTTTGGTCAGTGGAGTAGCGTGTGGATTGTCGAGTGGGCCATGTCCCAGGGGCGCAACACGAAACATCCGTGGCAAAATCACCACTATTTTTTCAATTTACAAAAAAAAAAATAATCTAAATCGCGTCCGAAATGTAACACGCATAAATAATAGATTACAATTAAAAACCTATTCCTTTTTTGTAGTCATTTATTGAATATAATGAAGATTGTGCTTGCAATGAGTGTGTTAAATTAATTTGGTAAAAAAAATTAAATGAATTGTATGAATTTTTATTTCTCGTAATAGAAAATGTACGGGTGATAAATTTTCGGTGAGCTTCGGGCGGCAAAAATCCACTCTACGTAACTGTATGTGGTTATATTTATTTTATAATAATGCTGCGTTTACAATGTAGTGACATTTCTTACAGGCTATACTTCGTTGCGAGAAATCAACTTACGTGAAGGATGAATACGACAGACTTAGAAGCAATAGCATCGTTCACAGCGCTATGGAGATCGCTAAAGAGGGGCGCATAGAGGCACTCACCTGCCTGTGGCCATATATAAAGAGCCTACCAATGCAGCTAGCGGTATTGGACAAGATACCGGAAACAATATGCCCCTTGACCTACCAACACTTGCTACCTACTAAGGAGCCCGTCGACTGGTTCGAGAAAAAATCCCCAATAAAGATTAGGCCATCGGAACATGAAAATGATTGGTGCAGGAAGGAAATATTTAGGTTAGTATTTATATATACTCTTTATTGCACTTTTTAAGAATATGATTACAATTCATTTTTACAAAGGATGTTGGCAAGGGCGAACTTATCTCTATTAGAGATCTCTGCCAGTCTACCCATGATGGTGAGAAACGATGTTATCGCGGGACGCAGTGGTGCAAGATTGATAAAGAGAAAAGACAAAAAAAAAAATAGACAAAAAGGTTAAAAATAATAATAATACTTATAAGATATAAACAAATTTTATCTACACTAATGTTGTAACATTCTACTTATGTTTCCAATACTTGACTTATAATAGGGGATCGGACAGTAATCAGATTAAAATCTATAATGTACTTAGATAGAATAAATATACTGTTTTACGATTATTTATCGAATAATAATTTAATATAATTCATTTAAATATATTTAAATGAAAAAATAAAATGTTGTTATTTACAATATTATTAATCTGTACTAAAACACCACTAGAGTGCGTGACGTCATTTGTTGGTTACAAGCCACAGAGTACTAAAGTACTTTCTAAAGAAAAGAGCAATCATTGACTGCACGGGTTATTCTATCCGTATGTTCAACGTACTCTGTGCTTTATATACTCTATGTTTATGACCCACAATTGACGTCACGCGCTGTCAGATGTCATAAAGTGGCGTTTTGGCGGGATTTTTGAACAAACAATATTAAAACATGATTTTGAGTACCTAAAAGGCTGTAAATAAATAAAATTTTATTTTTTATGGGTATAAGTATCCATAAAGATTAATTAAAAACACTTTTTGAAAATTTGTCCGATCCCCTATTACTACTATTATAGCGCAGACAACAAAACACTCAATTTAAGCAATTTCACATGATGGTATAATATCCACATCGATATCGTAAAATCTCATTATAACATCGCGCGCATGCGCGCAGCTGCGCTCTCATTGGTTAGATTTTAATGGCGGCAAAATCACTGTGACAATACACGTCCGCATGAATTTAATTTAATAAATTAAAAGTTAAAAATGGATAGCGACGATGATATTTGTACGCCTCCGGATATTCTAGAATTGGCAACAAAATTAACTCACAATCTTTTGCCAGAAAAATCTAGAAAATTATATGAAAAAGTTTGAACAATAGGGTATTCCACTATGTTTGAAAAAGTACTTCAAAATGTTGATTTTCTAATAAAAATCCCTAAAAAAATATATTTCGTCAAAATAAACACGTTTTCATGCCATAAAATTAAATTAAATTTTAAACCTTTTTTATTACCGAGAAAACGCTACAGCCATTTTGGTGACGTAATATGGGCAATAACAAAAGTGTATGACGTATGTAAGAGAGTAACATAACCTACAATTACTATGACAGCCATCAACAAATTAGTAATGAATGCATATTATTTCAGTTGGAACAAGATATGAAGAGTTATTATACGAAAGAACACAACTATTACTCCTTGAAGTTAAAATTGATAGATATTAGTATGTACACTAGCTGTTGACAGCACTGACAGAACTTTGTTATTGCCTGTATGACGTCACACCATGGCGGCTCGTGTTTTAGGTCACGTGATATACAGATTAAAATATACGACTTTTAATTTCAATATAATAAATCAATAATGTGCTTTTATGATTCTAAATCAGAATATTTAGGTGTATTTCTATATAAATTTTAATTTTTATCAAAATTTATCATTTATGTTTCACTACGGAAAGTACCCTATTAATATAAATAAACTATTGTCAGCTTTTACTCTTGTTGTTTGATTAATTGCATTAGTGAAGATAAAGTAGTGTATGCAACTGCATATAACACGGGTATTAAAACACTCGTTACTATTATGAAACTCGCTGCGCTCGTTTCATAAACTCACACTCGTGTTTTAATACCCTTCATTATATGACAGTTGCATAAACTACTATTATTTATTTATTTATTTATTTATACTTTATTGTACACCAGAAAAATATTAAAATACAAATAATAAGGATAATTACAGACAGTGAAGTACAATGGGCGGACTTATGGCTATTTAGCCATTTCTTCCAGTCAACCCAAAGGTCACGTACGTTTATTATCTATACTAATATAATAAAGCTGAAGAGTTTGTTTGTTTGTTTGTTTGTTTGTTTGAACGCGCTAATCTCAGGATCTAGTGGTCCGATTTGAAAAATTCTTTCAGTGTTGTATAGCTCATTTATCGAGGAAGGCTATAGGCTATATATTATCACGCTAAGACCAACAGGAGCGGAGTCCACGCCGACGAAGTCGCGCGCAGAAGCTAGTAATACATATATATTCAAGAAACTAGTAATATAAAATACATATATACTTAAATACATATTATACATACATACATATATACATACATACATAAACAAATACAATGAGAGAACAATAATTATGAGAGTTTATATGCAACGCTTAAGTTTTTATTTTATACAACTAGGTCGGCAAACGCCTGCAACATTTTTACGCACGCTTGACTTCCAGAGTAAGCTGGTGAATGTGTGACGAGAGCGTTACGAAAAGTGCGATCGGCGAGGTGAACGGAAGTTGAGAAGGAGATATAAGTTTGTGAAGATAGAAAGAGAGAGAATTACGTTTCGTATATTACTGTAGGGAACTAAAGAAATTTTACTTCTGTCGTAGTGTCTAAACTCTAAAGCACACTCGTTTTTTTTTGTTAATCTGTGATCTACTGTGTCACGTTCTAGGTCGATATGGAGCTCAAACTGGTCGGAGGACACGACGCCGGAGGGCGAGATTGCTGCGGGGGAGGGGGAGGTAGACCTAGGTAAATAAATGGTGCTTTTTTACATATACGTGAAAGGAAAAATAGGAAAACAACAAAAAAGTACAAGCTACTCCAGTTAACCATTCAGGCTACATGGGGAAAGAGGCCTATGCCCAGCAGTGGGATATCACAGGCTGAATCGTTTACTATATTCCTGTCATTATTAAATTGGTCAATTTAGACTAGCCTGTTGGTGTAGTTTATAGTGGACAGACAAAAATTGTAAAAAAAAATATTTTGATATAATATGTACCGTGTATAGATCCATATGCATTTAGTAAAAAGCGGTTATTTTAATATTGCAAACAGACACTTCAATTTTATTTATTTTTATAGATTTATAGATTACCAGCTGACCCCGTAAACGTTGTTTTGTCATATATGTTATTAAACCCCGCAACCCCCTCTTGTGGCCGGAATTTCTTAAAATCCGTTCTAAACCAAATTTCAAATCTCTACGCCTTATGGTTCCAGAGATATCGTGATTTGTATTTCTTTTTATCAAAAAAAAAAAAATGTAAATAGGTACAATATGTAAAAATGTATGTACAATGTATGTAACCATAACTATAGTTAAGTAAGGGTTATCATACATTCCACACCAGACAGATCAGTGGCCTGTCTCATTACCCTTGTACCGTTGCAGGCGAGTGGTACGAGCGGCGCGCGCGGCACATCGAGCAGCGCAGCGGCCTCGCCTCGCACGCGCTGCAGCTGGCGGCGGCGGGGGCGGAGGGGGGAGTGGGGGGCGGCCTGCACACGGTGCTGTTCCACCTGCGCACGCTCGACACGCTGCTGTACGACGTCAACGTGGAGGGCGTCTCGCTCGCCGACCTCGAGCGCCTCTCCAACCTCGACACCTGCAAGCTGCTCATGAAGATGGTGGGTTTTGGGTTTTTTTTAAAGTAAAACTTCGTTGGTGATTGCGTGACGAGAACGTTACGAAAAGTGTGGTCGGGCGAGGTGAACAGAGCAACAGTGAGAGAGGTACAAGTACATTTCTTTCTCTCTTTCTCTCATAGCCAGTTACGTTTCGTATATCTAAAACAGAGAACAGACCTATTGTGCAGATGTTTTACTTCAATCGTGTGGTTGAAAGCACATTCATTTTTTTATATTGCATCGCTTAAACTAATTAGCACTAATAATATTTGCTCCAACTCCAACGCTCCAGCACTTCAACTTGTACAAGTTTGGAGCGCTATAATTAACAACCTATGCATTAAACAAAAAAAAAGTTTCAAATAAAAAAGATGGCAAATATTATTATCTACAATAATGATTTCTACATTTTTGTCGTACGATGCGCGATTCGCGAGATATTCGATTAATCGCGTTTTCCAAGATGGCGGCTGAAGCGGGCCCGGCACAGCCGCGCCAACTTGGATTTACATTCAGGGGACACCCCTGAACATATTCCAAAAAAAAAAACCAGGTCCCGTATGTTGAAAAAAAAAAACCCCGGTTACTGGGCTATTCGTCATTAATTTTACATAATAGAATGCCACGCTCTGTAATGTACTCTGTAGTCTGCAGTGTGTCAAATGTTTTATGCCTTTTACGTAATATTGAATAACTTCATATTTTGAATAATTTTTCATTCCAGTCGACACTGACAACGTTTGTTTCGGATTTGAAGCAATTCTTGATACCATTCCTGAAGCGTTACGAGAAATTGACTAAACGTACCGGCGTCTGTCTCACGGGTCTGATCGACTTCCTGGAAGACATCAGTAAAGAAGACCTATCCTACATATTAGTGGTAAAAATCGTCTAATGTTTTATACGGAAGCATATTTATTAATTTATCATTTTTGACTAGACCGTTGGTGCAGTGATCTTTATTTGTACTCCAGAGGTTGTAGACTCGATTACCGTACCGAACCTGGGTGTAATATATAATATTTATTTATAAGCGTTTTTTACTAAAAATGAAAAAATCAATATGTCAGTCAGCCGGTAGTTTAAATACAGCCATTGAGTTGCCTACCCAACAGACAATCGTGCGTATATGTTAAAGATAAAGATATTATTTGTTTATATATTAATCAACTAATTCAGAGAGATATATTCGTGTGTTATCGCGTGGCAGGTGCTGCAGTCGCCCAAGGAGTTCGAGCTGGACGTGAGCACGCACCTGGAGCTGGTGGAGCGCTGCCTGTCCGCGCACCGCGGCACCGAGCAGCTGGACATGGCCTGCGACCTGCTGCACACCATCCTCAAGGAGACGTGAGTCGCTCTCGAGTTCATGCCCCGTTCTCATGGACCGTTCAAGTTCGAGCTGGACGTGAGCACGCACCTGGAGCTGGTGGAGCGCTGCCTGTCCGCGCACCGCGGCACCGAGCAGCTGGACATGGCCTGCGACCTGCTGCACACCATCCTCAAGGAGACGTGAGTCGCTCTCGAGTTCATGCCCCGTTCTCATGGACCGTTCAAGTTCGAGCTGGACGTGAGCACGCACCTGGAGCTGGTGGAGCGCTGCCTGTCCGCGCACCGCGGCACCGAGCAGCTGGACATGGCCTGCGACCTGCTGCACACCATCCTCAAGGAGACGTGAGTCGCTCTCGAGTTCATGCCCCGTTCTCATGGACCGTTCAAGTTCGAGCTGGACGTGAGCACGCACCTGGAGCTGGTGGAGCGCTGCCTGTCCGCGCACCGCGGCACCGAGCAGCTGGACATGGCCTGCGACCTGCTGCACACCATCCTCAAGGAGACGTGAGTCGCTCTCGAGTTCATGCCCCGTTCTCATGGACCGTTCAAGTTCGAGCTGGACGTGAGCACGCACCTGGAGCTGGTGGAGCGCTGCCTGTCCGCGCACCGCGGCACCGAGCAGCTGGACATGGCCTGCGACCTGCTGCACACCATCCTCAAGGAGACGTGAGTCGCTCTCGAGTTCATGCCCCGTTCTCATGGACCGTTCAAGTTCGAGCTGGACGTGAGCACGCACCTGGAGCTGGTGGAGCGCTGCCTGTCCGCGCACCGCGGCACCGAGCAGCTGGACATGGCCTGCGACCTGCTGCACACCATCCTCAAGGAGACGTGAGTCGCTCTCGAGTTCATGCCCCGTTCTCATGGACCGTTCAAGTTCGAGCTGGACGTGAGCACGCACCTGGAGCTGGTGGAGCGCTGCCTGTCCGCGCACCGCGGCACCGAGCAGCTGGACATGGCCTGCGACCTGCTGCACACCATCCTCAAGGAGACGTGAGTCGCTCTCGAGTTCATGCCCCGTTCTCATGGACCGTTCAAGTTCGAGCTGGACGTGAGCACGCACCTGGAGCTGGTGGAGCGCTGCCTGTCCGCGCACCGCGGCACCGAGCAGCTGGACATGGCCTGCGACCTGCTGCACACCATCCTCAAGGAGACGTGAGTCGCTCTCGAGTTCATGCCCCGTTCTCATGGACCGTTCAAGTTCGAGCTGGACGTGAGCACGCACCTGGAGCTGGTGGAGCGCTGCCTGTCCGCGCACCGCGGCACCGAGCAGCTGGACATGGCCTGCGACCTGCTGCACACCATCCTCAAGGAGACGTGAGTCGCTCTCGAGTTCATGCCCCGTTCTCATGGACCGTTCAAGTTCGAGCTGGACGTGAGCACGCACCTGGAGCTGGTGGAGCGCTGCCTGTCCGCGCACCGCGGCACCGAGCAGCTGGACATGGCCTGCGACCTGCTGCACACCATCCTCAAGGAGACGTGAGTCGCTCTCGAGTTCATGCCCCGTTCTCATGGACCGTTCAAGTTCGAGCTGGACGTGAGCACGCACCTGGAGCTGGTGGAGCGCTGCCTGTCCGCGCACCGCGGCACCGAGCAGCTGGACATGGCCTGCGACCTGCTGCACACCATCCTCAAGGAGACGTGAGTCGCTCTCGAGTTCATGCCCCGTTCTCATGGACCGTTCAAGTTCGAGCTGGACGTGAGCACGCACCTGGAGCTGGTGGAGCGCTGCCTGTCCGCGCACCGCGGCACCGAGCAGCTGGACATGGCCTGCGACCTGCTGCACACCATCCTCAAGGAGACGTGAGTCGCTCTCGAGTTCATGCCCCGTTCTCATGGACCGTTCAAGTTCGAGCTGGACGTGAGCACGCACCTGGAGCTGGTGGAGCGCTGCCTGTCCGCGCACCGCGGCACCGAGCAGCTGGACATGGCCTGCGACCTGCTGCACACCATCCTCAAGGAGACGTGAGTCGCTCTCGAGTTCATGCCCCGTTCTCATGGACCGTTCAAGTTCGAGCTGGACGTGAGCACGCACCTGGAGCTGGTGGAGCGCTGCCTGTCCGCGCACCGCGGCACCGAGCAGCTGGACATGGCCTGCGACCTGCTGCACACCATCCTCAAGGAGACGTGAGTCGCTCTCGAGTTCATGCCCCGTTCTCATGGACCGTTCAAGTTCGAGCTGGACGTGAGCACGCACCTGGAGCTGGTGGAGCGCTGCCTGTCCGCGCACCGCGGCACCGAGCAGCTGGACATGGCCTGCGACCTGCTGCACACCATCCTCAAGGAGACGTGAGTCGCTCTCGAGTTCATGCCCCGTTCTCATGGACCGTTCAAGTTCGAGCTGGACGTGAGCACGCACCTGGAGCTGGTGGAGCGCTGCCTGTCCGCGCACCGCGGCACCGAGCAGCTGGACATGGCCTGCGACCTGCTGCACACCATCCTCAAGGAGACGTGAGTCGCTCTCGAGTTCATGCCCCGTTCTCATGGACCGTTCAAGTTCGAGCTGGACGTGAGCACGCACCTGGAGCTGGTGGAGCGCTGCCTGTCCGCGCACCGCGGCACCGAGCAGCTGGACATGGCCTGCGACCTGCTGCACACCATCCTCAAGGAGACGTGAGTCGCTCTCGAGTTCATGCCCCGCCCCGCACCTAGATTCAACAACGATTCGTTCTGCTCGTGGACCGTTCAATTTTAAATGCATCGTGTACAGGACCAAAGATTTTTAAAAACAACTTTATTCAAATAGGCTTCAGAAGCACTTTCGAATCGTAGAAAAGTTTTGATCCAAATTTATCTCTACGAAAACTGTAGCTGTACAATAAGCCTCTCGTTATTTTTTTCAAAATTATTATTTTGATGCTTAACATTGAGCAACGCAAACACAACGCACTCGATTTTCTTGGGGTTCAACTGTTCACGTTGTCATAATTTACTTTTTTCCTATCAACGTTAAATATAAGCTATCCTATCCTATCATCAGCAAATAGCCATATATGACAAATATCCTTAAGATAAAATGACAATCAGTCAGTCAGTCAGTTCAGCCTATTGCAGTCCACTGCTGGACATAGGCCTCCCCAAGCTCGCGCCAGACATCCCGGTTTTCCGCAATCCTCATCCAGCCTACACCGGCAATCTTACGAAGATCGTCGGTCCAACGGGCCGGAGGACGTCCCACACTGCGTTTGCCAAGACGCGGTCTCCACTCCAGGACACGTCTGCTCCAACGGCCATCGGTCCTGCGACACAGATGACCAGCCCACTGCCACTTCAACTTGCTAATTCTGTGGGCTATGTTGGTTACTTTCGTTCTCTCGCGGATAGTCTCGTTTCTAACTCTATCTTTGAGAGAAACCCCAAGCATAGCCCGTTCCATTGCGCGTTGAGCGACTTTGAACAAAAAATAACAGAAAATGAAAATAAAATGACAGATCATTTATAAATATTTAAAAAAGAAATGGACCTAGAATCGATCCCTGTGGAACGCCCATTAAAAGACTCCCTTTATTGATACGTGTTGAATTCTGTTAGATAAATACGAAGAAATGGGATTAAGAACTTTACCATTAACACCGTAATACTCAAGTTTACTTAATAGAAACATATATTTCTGTTCTTTTCTAACGCATGAGGACTTCTGAAAAGATCGCAAAAATTTCTGGAATGGTCTAGAAAGTTCCAAAATGTGTAAAACGGTTATAATTGGTCTGGAATGTTCTAGAAAGTTCTAAAAATTTCTAGAGTAATCTAGAAAGTTCCAAAATGTCCAAAACTTTTATTATCGATGTTGACGCCAAATGCACCCTTACGGCGACAGGTTTAGGGCTTAATTTCCGTTCAACGGTTGTATACGTAGTTCGCGTTTTGTGTGTTCATGTTTCCCCGCGCGGGGCGCGGGCGCCTCCACGCTGCGCTTGAGTTTAGTTGGAATCTGATGGCGGTCGGGCGAAGCCGCGCGCTTTTGTGACGGAGCCGCCTCTGGCTTAGCGCGATGTAATTACTCGTAATAATTCCTGCATTTGAACTTTGATAAACTTTCTTGTATGTTTGTGTAATTTGTGCTGGGGTCCCACTGTTTAGTTTGACCTCGTGTATTAGGTACGGCGCGGGACTTTAATATTGTGACCGCGGGCGCAAGCGCCATTTTGTTAGTGTATTAATCTCGTTGTGAGCCGTGGCGTGTTACTTCTATTGTATGGGCAATTGATTTAACGAGTATTGAGTGATTTGTTTCGCCGCGTGAATTTGTCTGTAGTGAGATTAAAGTGTATATGTATTTAAAAACTGCTGTAAACTGTTTTGTGTTATATGGATTTTGTATTTAACGATTAATTGTGCGTGTTAATATTTCTGTCTCTTAACCCTTGTGAACCGTGAGTGTGAGTGGGGTGACCGCCGAGCCTGATTTGCCGTCGAGTCGTGGCGCTGTAGCCGGTCGTTCAAGGAAGTCAGTCCACTTTCTTACACACCAACTTCACTACACTACCCCACTACCTAAACACATACCTACCCTGACTGTACTTGAACCGGATCGCCGAGCTCCCCCTTTGAAGGTAAGTACGAGTGCGTAATAATTTATATTGCCGGCCGCGTGGCTGAGTATTTTCATCGGTACTTAGTACCCGACGCTTAGCCAGTCCGCCGGAGGTCGCTGATGGGCCCCGATCTCCTAGGCCCTGTTGGACTGTCTGGCGCCGTAACAATCGATTTAGAATGTTCTCGAAATTAGTGAAAATTATTATAGGCGATTTAAAATGTTCGAGAAAGTTCTAAATTTTTTTGGATTGACCTGGAAAGATCCAAAATGTGTACGAGTGTTATTATTGATCTAAAAGATATACTCTATATACACCACATGTTTAATGGCCGAATAAGTCTCTCAATATCGAAAAGAGAAATCTACAATATCTATGTTAAAAAATGTATCCTTAATACCTTATATGTTTTTTTTACCATTAAACATGGACACCGCTTTGGCGCAGCGGTTACAGCACTGGATTGCGATTGGCTGTTGCGCGGACGGTTGCGGGTTCGATGCCCGCACATGAGAACATTTGTATTGGCCATACAGATGTTTTACCGTCGTCTGGGTGTTTGTGCAGTCCTTTGTGGTTGTGTTACTATATTGATAGTTACATAAGGGGTCGTCCAAAATCACGTCAGGTTCGAAAGGTGCTGCCAAGAAATTTGTATTTATATGCTTGATTTTGCAAAAATTAATTAGATTATACCTTATTTAAAGTTAACTTTCTGAAAATTTCTATTTTCTTTGCACAAAAAACACGTGATTTTTGGGTATAAGGGGGAGGGGTAGTTAAAAACTCACCACGTATCACCAAGGGGGGGATGTAGAGGGTTAAAAAGTTGCTAAAACATCACGTGAGTAATGGATGGCGTCTAACAATGTGGTTGTGTGTGTACAGTGACGGCACCATCTCGCACTCGGCGCTAGTGAGGCGCTGCGCGGAGCTGGAGCGGCTCGTGGCGGGCAGCGGGCGGCTGGCGTGGCGCGGCGTGCGCGTGGCGCCCTGCGAGCTGCAGCACCTCAACCAGGACCTGCCGCGAGCGTGCGCGCTGCTGGCGCGGGTGGCGCGCGGCCTGGCCACCGGGTGAGTGACGCGTGGCGCCCTGCGAGCTGCAGCACCTCAACCAGGACCTGCCGCGAGCGCGCGCGCTGCTGGCGCGGGTGGCGCGCGGCCTGGCCACCGGGTGAGTGACGCGTGGCGCCCTGCGAGCTGCAGCACCTCAACCAGGACCTGCCGCGAGCGCGCGCGCTGCTGGCGCGGGTGGCGCGCGGCCTGGCCACCGGGTGAGTGACGCGTGGCGCCCTGCGAGCTGCAGCACCTCAACCAGGACCTGCCGCGAGCGCGCGCGCTGCTGGCGCGGGTGGCGCGCGGCCTGGCCACCGGGTGAGTGACGCGTGGCGCCCTGCGAGCTGCAGCACCTCAACCAGGAAGAAAGAAGCTACCGATTCTGAATGTAGATTCTGCAAAAAAGAATCTCCAAAAAATGCGCAGTTTCTCTTTTTAAACGCTACGACGCTACGCTTGTAATATCCCACTTTTGGGCATAGGCCTCTTTCCCCATGTAGGAGAAGGATCAGAGCTTAATCCACCACGCTCTTTTTAAAGTCAGTGTTTTATTATCATTAGTAAATCATACCGCAATCAGTTTGGGACGCGTGATATGAGGTCAATGCTAGCAACATTTGAATTTTCTTGTATCCTAACCTAAACAGGATTTTTTTTAATGTTACTAAGTCGACAAACAAGCGTACGGCTCACCTGATGGTAAGTGACTACCGTAGCCTATAGACGCCTGCAACACCAGAAGCGTCACATGCGCGTTGCCGACCCTATCCCCAATCCCCCCCAGGAGCTCTGGTCACCTTACTCACCAACAGGAACACAATACTGCTTGAAAACAGTATTATTTAGCTGTGGTCTTCTGTAAGGTCGAGGTGTAACCCCAGTCGGGCTGCTCCATATTTTGAGTAGGAAATTTTCTGCTGTGCCCTACCTCAGGCAAATGGACAGCCAAAGGACAGTCAAAGGACATGCAAAAGACAGGCAAAGTACAGGAAAAGAACAGCCAAAGTCAGCCAAAGGACAGCCAAAGGACAGGCAAAGTACAGGAAAAGGACAGCCAAAGGACAGCCAAAGGACAGCCACAGGACAGACAGAGGAAAGGCGAAGGACAGCCAAAGAAAAGGCAAAGGACAGCCTAAGGACAGCCAAAGGACAGCCAGAGGACATCCAGAGGACAGGCAAAGGACAGCCAAAGGACAGCCAAAGGACAGCCAGAGGACACCCAGAGGACAGGCAAAGTACAGGAAAAGGACAGCCAATTTGGTACTACAGAATGAGTATTTTGTTTTTTTTTTTTTTCGTTTGCAACAACGGGAGGCAGACGTTGTACCCGTCAACGAAGATCCGGGCGTAGGGAAATCACGCGCACGCGTGTAGTCGTCTTCCATCTTGCCGTGCGACTGACCAACAAAGTTGGATAGTCAGCGAGCTTGTATAAGGTAACCGTGCTAACGAACACTTGGCCGATAGTTGGACAACTTTTTAATTATGCGTAATCACGTATAATTGTGAATAAGGAATTTCGATTCTGATGCGGTCGATATCCAATTAATTTGTTGGACAATTTAGTTGGAGAAGTATGCGGGCTAGCATATGTCACTATACCTTTTAGTATACTCTACGATTTAGTCGGCCGACTTACAATTGTATATCTGCGGGAGCACTAATCCTACTGTTGATCTAACCACTTTACAAAAAAGGCTTTTTCCCGCTTTAGAGATAGGTGATATTACACCAATCACAGGACATAAAAGAAGTGACCATCTCATACCTATGTATTAAAAAACTTTTAATATTTTCAGAGACGAGAAACCAACGCAGCAAGACTGGGAAAATCTTCTCAAAGACATCCTGGAACTGCGTACTACTCTGTTCGATTGCGTCTCGACGGAGGAGTGTTACGAGGTATGTACAAGAAGAGAAACTGACCACAGTGATTTTAACTACAATGTAAAATGACGTCAATCATCATCGGAACCTAAACTTAACTCCATAATGTACGATTCAGATCTACGTATCGTCGCTGCTGACATCCGGCGACCCGGCCAGCATCCGGCTAGCAGCCGACGTGCTGACCGTGTCCCCGGCGGCGCGCGCCAACAACAACTCGCAGTTCAAGATTGACTACAAGCGCAGTGTCGAACTAGTTTCCAGCGCCGCCAAAGAGTATTTTAACTCTGCTTCGTCTCTCACTGATCCGGCTTTAGAGATAGCTAAGTAAGTCAATATAACATCATCATCATCTCCCTGCCCTTATCCCACTTACGTAGGGTCGGCACAACATGTTTTCTCATGGAACTCATGTTGTAAAAAGATTTGCCATGGAATATTTTACGACCGGCCGCCTGCCTGACATCAACCCTCCTTGGGAATTCCTGGCTAAGAAGAAGGATAGGTGGGAAGGATTTATGTGAGAAAAGTATCTGGGGTTAGGGATTCAGTGCCACGGATTACGGGTAAGGGTGTGTGACACTAGCAACTAGAGCCGTCCGGGATCGCGTACCCGTAGCGGTTCCAACCAGTTATCGGATATCTAGTGGTCCCACCCTCTGGACAAGTCAATATAACATCATAATATGAAAAACGTGATTGGCATTTTTAATTTATCTAATGTAACAAAATTCAAATAATTTTGTTCAGAAAAGAAAAGTCTTTAAATAGACTAAGTGGATATTTTACTTCTGTAGATATTTATTATTTTATTTAAAAAAAAAAGTTTTAATAAAATTCTAATACCCATTTTTTCAGGTGCTGCCTGTTACTAATCGAGGATGGTAACAAGGAAATCGAGCAAGAGCTAGATCTTATAGCTGCTCTTCCAATACTTAACGCTTTCAACTTTACCATCCTGCCTATTCAAGGTATTACTCGTACAATTTTATAACAAAATTAAAATTATTAAAATTTATTAGCTGTAAGTTTTCCAAAGTGTAAAATAAAAAAAATTAAAATAAAACTATATGCGAAACCCGGTGTTGCTCGGGTTAAAATACATCGCAGAAACTTTCTAGACTAGAAAAGGACAGAAATATATGTTTTAACATTTTCACCACCCACCACCACCCACTTTCACCAACCGCGACCAAACTCCCTTACTACCACCTGGAGACCAAGGGGTATTTACCACACCAACGGGAAGTTGATTGGGTTTAGTGGTGATAGAGAAAACTGTGTATTTACGTACAACAAAGCATTTTATATATATATATATTTAGATTAATCCTCTGAGTGTGACGTGTTCAGATATATTTTTGTTACAGTTCGTCTATGCGAAGACAGGATGACGTTGATAGAAGATTGTTTGACGGCAAATCCGAATGCGTACTTAGCGAGCCATAAATTACTAAAATTAGCAAAACTTCTGCGGATAGCAGGAGACGATGAGCAGACAAGGTAAGAAACAATTCATTTTTAGGGTTCCGTAACCAAAGGGTAAAAACGGGACCCTATTACTAAGACTTCGCTGTCCGTCCGTCCGTCCGTCCGTCCGTCCGTCTGTCACTAGGCTGTATCTCAAGAACGGCTATAGCTAGAGAGTTGAAATTTTCACAAATTATGTATTTCTGTTGCCGCTATAACAACAAATACTAAAAACAAAATAAAATAAATATTTAAGGGGGGCTCCCATACAACAAACGCGATTTTCTTGCCCTTTTTTGCTCGATATTAATAATGGCAACAGGTAGGCACTTGAAATATTCACAAAATACTCAGTTGTATTTTCACTTTAATAATAAATAATAAAATTAAAATAAAATTAATATTTAAGGGGGGCTCCCATACAAAAAACGTCATTTTTGCCTATTTTTGCTCTCATACAATAAAAGTGATTTTTAGCCGCTTTTTGCCCATTATTACAATCAATGTATCTAGTCAATGGTACGGAACCCTTCCTGCGCGAGTCCGACTCGCACTTGGCCGATTTATTGTAAATTCATATGTAAAGTACTCTTTTTTAATTTATTTGGTGCGATTAGGTCTAAAATGGCTCAGGTCAGCCAATATAAAGTTAAAATTGGTATTCAGATAAAATGCGGCCCATGGCCAAAAAAACGTGACCACCGCTAGCTTACACTATTTTTTTTTTCTTTTTATTCCATTTTTCTTTTTATTTCTTCTTTTTTTGCTTTATTATTACCACTTATGTGAAGTGGAGATTTCGATAACTGTGATTGGTTAAGTCACGATGTGCTCCGCTCCACTTCGCCTAGCTTAGCACCCTTGGGGTACGTTTTCACTGACAGATGCTTCCCGAGAGGATTCGAGTGGTGTCGAGGAGCCGAGCGGTCGCTTAGTAGATTATACATCTGAATAATAAATAGCACGATATTACCTTTAAAAGAATCGCGTTCTTAATCTCGTTGTGACACGTTAAGGTTAAGGACACGGTCTCCGCAGGGAGGGCATGGTGCTGACGGCAGTGGGCGAGCGCGCGCTCGCGGCGGGGGCGGCGGGAGGGGGCGCGGCGGGGGCGGCGGCGCGGCGACTGGCGGCGCTGCGGCACGCGCCCGCCGCGCCGCTGCTGGCGCGCGTGGCGGAGCACGCGCACGCGCACGTGGACACGCCCGAGCGCAGCCGCCTGCTGGCCGCCGCGCTGGCCTCCGCGCCGCCGCACCGCCTGCACGACATGCTGCACGCCAGGTACTGTCCGCGAGCACTACCACCACCGCTACCACTACACTACCACTACCACTACCAGTACACTACCACTACCTCGCGCACGCGCACGTGGACACGCCCGAGCGCAGCCGCCTGCTGGCCGCCGCGCTGGCCTCCGCGCCGCCGCACCGCCTGCACGACATGCTGCACGCCAGGTACTGTCCGCGAGCACTACCACCACCGCTACCACTACACTACCACTACCACTACCAGTACACTACCACTACCTCGCGCACGCGCACGTGGACACGCCCGAGCGCAGCCGCCTGCTGGCCGCCGCGCTGGCCTCCGCGCCGCCGCACCGCCTGCACGACATGCTGCATGCCAGGTACTGTCCGCGAGCACTACCACCACCGCTACCACTACACTACCACTACCACTACCAGTACACTACCACTACCTCGCGCACGCGCACGTGGACACGCCCGAGCGCAGCCGCCTGCTGGCCGCCGCGCTGGCCTCCGCGCCGCCGCACCGCCTGCACGACATGCTGCACGCCAGGTACTGTCCGCGAGCACTACCACCACCGCTACCACTACACTACCACTACCACTACCAGTACACTACCACTACCTCGCGCACGCGCACGTGGACACGCCCGAGCGCAGCCGCCTGCTGGCCGCCGCGCTGGCCTCCGCGCCGCCGCACCGCCTGCACGACATGCTGCATGCCAGGTACTGTCCGCGAGCACTACCACCACCGCTACCACTACACTACCACTACCACTACCAGTACACTACCACTACCTCGCGCACGCGCACGTGGACACGCCCGAGCGCAGCCGCCTGCTGGCCGCCGCGCTGGCCTCCGCGCCGCCGCACCGCCTGCACGACATGCTGCACGCCAGGTACTGTCCGCGAGCACTACCACCACCGCTACCACTACACTACCACTACCACTACCAGTACACTACCACTACCTCGCGCACGCGCACGTGGACACGCCCGAGCGCAGCCGCCTGCTGGCCGCCGCGCTGGCCTCCGCGCCGCCGCACCGCCTGCACGACATGCTGCATGCCAGGTACTGTCCGCGAGCACTACCACCACCGCTACCACTACACTACCACTACCACTACCAGTACACTACCACTACCTCGCGCACGCGCACGTGGACACGCCCGAGCGCAGCCGCCTGCTGGCCGCCGCGCTGGCCTCCGCGCCGCCGCACCGCCTGCACGACATGCTGCATGCCAGGTACTGTCCGCGAGCACTACCACCACCGCTACCACTACACTACCACTACCACTACCAGTACACTACCACTACCTCGCGCACGCGCACGTGGACACGCCCGAGCGCAGCCGCCTGCTGGCCGCCGCGCTGGCCTCCGCGCCGCCGCACCGCCTGCACGACATGCTGCATGCCAGGTACTGTCCGCGAGCACTACCACCACCGCTACCACTACACTACCACTACCACTACCAGTACACTACCACTACCTCGCGCACGCGCACGTGGACACGCCCGAGCGCAGCCGCCTGCTGGCCGCCGCGCTGGCCTCCGCGCCGCCGCACCGCCTGCACGACATGCTGCATGCCAGGTACTGTCCGCGAGCACTACCACCACCGCTACCACTACACTACCACTACCACTACCAGTACACTACCACTACCTCGCGCACGCGCACGTGGACACGCCCGAGCGCAGCCGCCTGCTGGCCGCCGCGCTGGCCTCCGCGCCGCCGCACCGCCTGCACGACATGCTGCATGCCAGGTACTGTCCGCGAGCACTACCACCACCGCTACCACTACACTACCACTACCACTACCAGTACACTACCACTACCTCGCGCACGCGCACGTGGACACGCCCGAGCGCAGCCGCCTGCTGGCCGCCGCGCTGGCCTCCGCGCCGCCGCACCGCCTGCACGACATGCTGCATGCCAGGTACTGTCCGCGAGCACTACCACCACCGCTACCACTACACTACCACTACCACTACCAGTACACTACCACTACCTCGCGCACGCGCACGTGGACACGCCCGAGCGCAGCCGCCTGCTGGCCGCCGCGCTGGCCTCCGCGCCGCCGCACCGCCTGCACGACATGCTGCATGCCAGGTACTGTCCGCGAGCAATACCACCACCGCTACCACTACACTACCACTACACTACCACTATACTACCACTACACTACCACTATACTACCACTACACTACCACTATACTACCACTACACTACCACTATACTACCACTACACTACCACTACCTCGCGCCCGCCGCGCCGCTGCAGGCGCGGCTATATATAATATGAAAATTTTAATTTTATTATTAAAATAGTAAATGAAAATTTTAAATATTCTTATTACAGACTTAAGCTTGAGCTGGAAAGCTTGCAACAAATGGGTGCAGCTTTGAAAGAGAACCATCGGCTAGAAGCACGTTGGCCATCCACCGAAGATGAATTCTCAGACGCTATTACTACGGTAACTGATCCCTAAGAAAATCTAATACAAAATTATGAAAAAAAAAAAAAAAAACTTAGAGATTCGAATTTTTTTTCTATTCCAGCCAGTCATAGAGAAGAAAGATTTGGTATCTCCCGTACAGCCCGAGAAAAAAGTTCCTCTACTCAACTACTTATTGGAGACATTCCAAAGCAAACTCAATATAAGGTAGGTGTATAACTTTTCAACTAATTTAATGTTTTCTTAACAAACGAATGGTGTAATTTATGCACAATTGACTCGTGTTTTCTGTATTCTACGTGACATTGGCGTTTGTTGAAAGTCGTTGATTTAAATAAATGAGTAACATTTTGTCCAGCAGCGGTAAGTCAGTTCCCTCTGACACGATGGAGCGCACGGTACACTGCCAGGAGTTCTACCGCTCGCTGTACCCGGAGTTCGATGTGAGCGCCAACTACTACTGCTACGACCGCTTCTCCCTCCCCGACGACCTGGACGGGGAGGCCAGTGTCGGCCAGTCGGTGCTCAAGTGGTTCTACATACAGAACACGCTGGAGAACGGAGAGATCAGCGAGCTGGAAACTGAGGGTAAGTTCAAAGACGGTTTAACTTTGATTATTAGGCTTGATGAATTGATGATACGATATATTGAGAATAATTTTTGTCCAATTGGAGATTAATACAATATGTAGATATTTTGAAAATTATATCTTTAAATGACTAATCATTTAAATATATACCAGCCAGATTACGGATGTTAAAAAGGTTATAGCGTGGTTATCGCATTCAGAAAAGTGATAGTCTCAAGATTATCTATACTAATATATAAAGCTGAAGAGTTTGTTTGTTCGGTTGTTTGTATGTTTGTTTGTTTGTTTGAACGCGGTAATCTCTGGATCTACTGGGCCGATTTGAACAATTCTTTCAGTGTTAGATAGGCCATTTATCGAGGAAGGCTATATGGGCTATGTGTCATCACGCTAAAGAGAGGAGTCCACGCCGACGAAGTCGCGCGCAGAAGCTAGTATTGTATAAAATTCAACAGTGGTGGCCAAGTGCGCTTTGGAACTGCTGTACAAGGACACGGCGCTGAGCACGGCGTGCCTGCTGCGTGGGGGTTCCGGGGGCGGGGCCGAGGGCGGGGCGAGTGGCGTGCTGGGTGGGGCGGGGGGCGGGGACGCGCGGGCGCGGCTGCTGCGCGCGCAACACTCGCGGGCAGCGGCCTCCGCTGCGCTGTACGCCGCGCTGGTGGCCGCCAGCGCGCCTGCGCAGCGAGACCACGCCTACCTGGCGGAGCCCAAGCAGGTACTGCCTAAAATGTAACATCATTTTGTGCTCTCGATCCCTGGTGCTCACGGTTGCTTCTCTGTGGTCGAGTAAGCTGCTGCGCAGTATACTGCACTCCCACAGGCTGCGGGCTCGTGACGTGATGGGCATAGTATGGTATATTTTAATTGAGACCGATAAGGACAGGATTATTATCGATGTATTCAAGATAGAGCCAGTTAATTGCTACAATTTTGTCAGATTACTTTTAATTCATTTCAAAAATTAAAACAACTTTCATTCACTTATTAAATTAACTTATTGGCGAAGAATAGATAGATATATAACAAAATAAAATGAATGTGCAAGTGTGAGTGTAGCAAGTCCAGCAGACGCTACATTGTGTTGGTGGCGACGATTTAATGGTAGGACGACACAAAGAACGCACTGTCGTCTGCGTACAGGGCCAACAGTACGACCTCCTCCCCTCGCGCAGATAATCTGGGAGGGTGGGAAGGTCGTCCGTGTCCATTATTTGGCTGTGATCTTTAAGTTTAGGTTTATATTACTATTTATAGATGGCGTATAAAACGTTGTCAGAGAACAGTGCAACAGAGGAACAAATGTCCATTATCAGACAGTGTATCGAGAAGCTGAGCGTTATGGGCGAGGTGGAGAGGATTCGCAAGCTGGGCGTCTCTGTCAACGGGCTGCTCTTTAATGCAGACCAGGACTACCGCCGGGAGGTCATCTACCGAGTTGCCAAGTTAGTACTACCTCATGAGTTTGATACTGAAAATTACTTTTATTGTCAATTGCATTTAGGAGCAATCCGCAGATAATATAGTCAATACGACACTGCAGCCCATACCTATATTTAGCACAGGATTCGTTTATCGTACAAACGGTTAAATTGCCAAACACTCTTGGGGCCAATGCCCTGTGTTGTCGTGGATAATAATCGAATACGCGGTTGCAGGAGTCGGTTGCTCACACACCAACGTCAGGCGCGTCCGAGTCCTTGACAAATACGGCATGCTATAGGAACATAGTATAACAATTTTTTTACTGTAATCGAGTTGAATAAATTTAAACTATAAACGAAATAAGTTTTGTCTCAGTCCATGTTGACTTGTATTTTTTAATTATGAATTTTGTAATTTACTATTTTATTTTTAAAAATGTATATTATGTATAAATAATATATATTTATTAGAAATAAATACAAATTACACTCACAATCACACACACCCACTCATACACACTCACGCACACCCACTCATGCACACTCACGCACACACACACTCATACTTACACGGCCACGCCTACGCGTACGTCATGCTGCTCGTGTTCGTGCAGGGCAGGCGACGAGGGCGCGCGGCTGGCGACGGCGCTGGCGCAGCGGCACGGGCTGGAGCCGCTCGCCGTGTGGCTGCAGCACGCCGCCGCCGCGCCCGCACGCGCGCGCGCCGACACGCTGCCGCCCGGCGCCGGCGGACGACACGCCTGCGACCGGTACCTACCGCCCACTGTCATACTATACGCTGGAGCCGCTCGCCGTGTGGCTGCAGCACACCGCCGCCGACACGCTGCCGCCCGGCGCCGGCGGACGACACGCCTGCGACCGGTACCTACCGCCCACTGTCATACTATACGCTGGAGCCGCTCGCCGTGTGGCTGCAGCACGCCGCCGCCGACACGCTGCCGCCCGGCGCCGGCGGACGACACGCCTGCGACCGGTACCTACCGCCCACTGTCATACTATACGCTGGAGCCGCTCGCCGTGTGGCTGCAGCACGCCGCCGCCGACACGCTGCCGCCCGGCGCCGGCGGACGACACACCTGCGACCGGTACCTACCGCCCACTGTCATACTATACGCTGGAGCCGCTCGCCGTGTGGCTGCAGCACGCCGCCGCCGACACGCTGCCGCCCGGCGCCGGCGGACGACACGCCTGCGACCGGTACCTACCGCCCACTGTCATACTATACGCTGGAGCCGCTCGCCGTGTGGCTGCAGCACACCGCCGCCGACACGCTGCCGCCCGGCGCCGGCGGACGACACGCCTGCGACCGGTACCTACCGCCCACTGTCATACTATACGCTGGAGCCGCTCGCCGTGTGGCTGCAGCACGCCGCCGCCGACACGCTGCCGCCCGGCGCCGGCGGACGACACGCCTGCGACCGGTACCTACCGCCCACTGTCATACTATACGCTGGAGCCGCTCGCCGTGTGGCTGCAGCACGCCGCCGCCGACACGCTGCCGCCCGGCGCCGGCGGACGACACGCCTGCGACCGGTACCTACCGCCCACTGTCATACTATACGCTGGAGCCGCTCGCCGTGTGGCTGCAGCACGCGCCTGTCATACTCATCCGCGCTCATTTTTTATACAACTAGGTCGGAAAACCAGCGTACGGCTCACCTGATGGCAAGCGATTATCGTAGCTTATAGACGCTTCCGACACCGGAAGCATCGCAAACGCGTTGCTGACCCTATCCTCGACCCTCCCCAGGAACTCTGGTCATGCTCACCACAGGAACACACTACTGACTGCAAAACGGCAATATTTCGCTGTGATCTTCTGTTAGATTGGGGTACTTCTCTAGTCGAACTGCTCCAGATTTTGAGAAAGATATTTCCTGCTGTGCCCTACCTCAGTTAAATCTCTGTTCAGATTTCTTCCATTATTTTTTTTTCTATATGACTAGGTCGGCAAACAAACGTACGGTTCACCTGAGGGTAAGCGATTCCCGTAGTCTATTTCGAATCACAGCTTAGCTTAGCACGAACTGAAAATACTTAGTTCTCAATTTGACAGTTCAAAGGTGTATAATGCCTTTAAAGCATATTTGAGTGAAGTAATTTTTAGTATCCGAGACGCGCTGTGGCCGCTGATCCCGGGCAGCGACCACGCGGCCCTCATCAACCTGTTCACGATACTGAAGAGCGTCGACGACAAGACGCAGATGTGCGGCCTCACCGTCGCCGAACATATTAAACTGCTGAAGAAGGCCAAGGCCGTTTCACAAGGTACATTGGATTATCAAGGGACTATTATAGTTTTTGCGTCGAGGATTTATTCATATTGGACTTTTTACGAAAACTTAGAATGTTATTGGAGTTAGAGTTAGTTCTCCATAAGAATCGATTTTCATATAAGGCCATTTCATATAAGGTAATCTACTGAACGAATGAAACGAAATAACCGATTGCTAACAATTTATATGGCGTAATATGTGTCCAACAGAAAAGTTCATGATAAGGTTTTTTTTTCACTGTGAAACTTAAAGCGGTCCTTTATTAGCTGTTGGGCGACTTGTGTTGTAAAATCCTTTCAGAAACTTAAGCAGGATACATTTTTTCCGCAATCTATGAAATGGTCCTTAACGTTGACTAACCACATCTTAAACAACGCCCTTTATATCCAGACCTAGACTACAAGCTGCTGCTAGGCCAGCCGTCCCCGGGGCAATTCACCAGCCACATCCTGGGCCTGATGAAGCCTGAGAACGTGGGCCTCCTTATCAAGTTTCTGAGGACACTGCCGCCCGCCATCAAGATTCCGGTCTCCATAAACTCGCTCTACACCAACTGGCTCACAAAGTATTTCTTTAGTGTATGTATTAGATTTTTTTAATTTTTTTTTATTCAATAAGAAATTTAAGAAAATGTTCTTAAATTATGAAACATCGTTATTTAAAAAAATTTTAAATTACATATATGTATTTTTATTAATCTATGAACGCGCGTCATCGCGCTATCACAAGCGCGTTGCCGACCCTACCCTCGACAATCCCCAAGAGCTTTGGTCATCTTACTCACTACATGAACGCAATACTACTTGAGAGCAGTATTATTTAGCTGTGAATCGTCTGTAGAGTTGAGGTACTTCTCCATTTGGGCCTCTCAACATTAAATGCAAGATAATTCCAGCTGTGTCCTACCTCAATAGAGAGTGTGTGTGTGTAGGCGTGTGGCGCGGGCAGTAGTAAGCGCTGGATGCAGCAGTGGCGCCAGTGCGCGAGCTACTTCAACAAGCTGCCCAAGGACGAGCTGCTCGCCTTCGTGCGCCGCACCTGCTTCAGCGAGGACGCGCTGCTCAGGTACACGCACACGTACACACGCACACATATAGGGCTGGACGCAGCAGTGGCGCCAGTGCGCGAGCTACTTCAACAAGCTGCCCAAGGACGAGCTGCTCGCCTTCGTGCGCCGCACCTGCTTCAGCGAGGACGCGCTGCTCAGGTACACGCACACGTACACACGCACACATATAGGGCTGGACGCAGCAGTGGCGCCAGTGCGCGAGCTACTTCAACAAGCTGCCCAAGGACGAGCTGCTCGCCTTCGTGCGCCGCACCTGCTTCAGCGAGGACGCGCTGCTCAGGTACACGCACACGTACACACGCACACATATAGGGCTGGACGCAGCAGTGGCGCCAGTGCGCGAGCTACTTCAACAAGCTGCCCAAGGACGAGCTGCTCGCCTTCGTGCGCCGCACCTGCTTCAGCGAGGACGCGCTGCTCAGGTACACGCACACGTACACACGCACACATAGGGCTGGACGCAGCAGTGGCGCCAGTGCGCGAGCTACTTCAACAAGCTGCCCAAGGACGAGCTGCTCGCCTTCGTGCGCCGCACCTGCTTCAGCGAGGACGCGCTGCTCAGGTACACGCACACGTACACACGCACACATATAGGGCTGGACGCAGCAGTGGCGCCAGTGCGCGAGCTACTTCAACAAGCTGCCCAAGGACGAGCTGCTCGCCTTCGTGCGCCGCACCTGCTTCAGCGAGGACGCGCTGCTCAGGTACACGCACACGTACACACGCACACATATAGGGCTGGACGCAGCAGTGGCGCCAGTGCGCGAGCTACGTCAACAAGCTGCCCAAGGACGAGCTGCTCGCCTTCGTGCGCCGCACCTGCTTCAGCGAGGACGCGCTGCTCAGGTACACGCACACGTACACACGCACACATATAGGGCTGGACGCAGCAGTGGCGCCAGTGCGCGAGCTACTTCAACAAGCTGCCCAAGGACGAGCTGCTCGCCTTCGTGCGCCGCACCTGCTTCAGCGAGGACGCGCTGCTCAGGTACACGCACACGTACACACGCACACATATAGGGCTGGACGCAGCAGTGGCGCCAGTGCGCGAGCTACTTCAACAAGCTGCCCAAGGACGAGCTGCTCGCCTTCGTGCGCCGCACCTGCTTCAGCGAGGACGCGCTGCTCAGGTACACGCACACGTGCACACGCACACATATAGGGCTGGACGCAGCAGTGGCGCCAGTGCGCGAGCTACTTCAACAAGCTGCCCAAGGACGAGCTGCTCGCCTTCGTGCGCCGCACCTGCTTCAGCGAGGACGCGCTGCTCAGGTACACGCACACGTACACACGCACACATAGGGCTGGACGCAGCAGTGGCGCCAGTGCGCGAGCTACTTCAACAAGCTGCCCAAGGACGAGCTGCTCGCCTTCGTGCGCCGCACCTGCTTCAGCGAGGACGCGCTGCTCAGGTACACGCACACGTACACACGCACACATAGGGCTGGACGCAGCAGTGGCGCCAGTGCGCGAGCTACTTCAACAAGCTGCCCAAGGACGAGCTGCTCGCCTTCGTGCGCCGCACCTGCTTCAGCGAGGACGCGCTGCTCAGGTACACGCACACGTACACACGCACACATAGGGCTGGACGCAGCAGTGGCGCCAGTGCGCGAGCTACTTCAACAAGCTGCCCAAGGACGAGCTGCTCGCCTTCGTGCGCCGCACCTGCTTCAGCGAGGACGCGCTGCTCAGGTACACGCACACGTACACACGCACACATATAGGGCTGGACGCAGCAGTGGCGCCAGTGCGCGAGCTACGTCAACAAGCTGCCCAAGGACGAGCTGCTCGCCTTCGTGCGCCGCACCTGCTTCAGCGAGGACGCGCTGCTCAGGTACACGCACACGTACACACGCACACATATAGGGCTGGACGCAGCAGTGGCGCCAGTGCGCGAGCTACTTCAACAAGCTGCCCAAGGACGAGCTGCTCGCCTTCGTGCGCCGCACCTGCTTCAGCGAGGACGCGCTGCTCAGGTACACGCACACGTACACACGCACACATAGGGCTGGACGCAGCAGTGGCGCCAGTGCGCGAGCTACTTCAACAAGCTGCCCAAGGACGAGCTGCTCGCCTTCGTGCGCCGCACCTGCTTCAGCGAGGACGCGCTGCTCAGGTACACGCACACGTACACACGCACACATATAGGGCTGGACGCAGCAGTGGCGCCAGTGCGCGAGCTACTTCAACAAGCTGCCCAAGGACGAGCTGCTCACCTTCGTGCGCCGCACCTGCTTCAGCGAGGACGCGCTGCTCAGGTACACGCACACGTACACACGCACACATATAGGGCTGGACGCAGCAGTGGCGCCAGTGCGCGAGCCACTTCAACAAGCTGCCCAAGGACGAGCTGCTCGCCTTCGTGCGCCGCACCTGCTTCAGCGAGGACGCGCTGCTCAGGTACACGCACACGTACACACGCACACATATAGGGCTGGACGCAGCAGTGGCGCCAGTGCGCGAGCTACTTCAACAAGCTGCCCAAGGACGAGCTGCTCGCCTTCGTGCGCCGCACCTGCTTCAGCGAGGACGCGCTGCTCAGGTACACGCACACGTACACACGCACACATATAGGGCTGGACGCAGCAGTGGCGCCAGTGCGCGAGCTACTTCAACAAGCTGCCCAAGGACGAGCTGCTCGCCTTCGTGCGCCGCACCTGCTTCAGCGAGGACGCGCTGCTCAGGTACACGCACACGTACACACGCACACATATAGGGCTGGACACAGCAGTGGCGCCAGTGCGCGAGCTACTTCAACAAGCTGCCCAAGGACGAGCTGCTCGCCTTCGTGCGCCGCACCTGCTTCAGCGAGGACGCGCTGCTCAGGTACACGCACACGTACACACGCACACATATAGGGCTGGACGCAGCAGTGGCGCCAGTGCGCGAGCTACTTCAACAAGCTGCCCAAGGACGAGCTGCTCGCCTTCGTGCGCCGCACCTGCTTCAGCGAGGACGCGCTGCTCAGGTACACGCACACGTACACACGCACACATATAGGACTGGACGCAGCAGTGGCGCCAGTGCGCGAGCTACTTCAACAAGCTGCCCAAGGACGAGCTGCTCGCCTTCGTGCGCCGCACCTGCTTCAGCGAGGACGCGCTGCTCAGGTACACGCACACGTACACACGCACACATATAGGGCTGGACGCAGCAGTGGCGCCAGTGCGCGAGCTACTTCAACAAGCTGCCCAAGGACGAGCTGCTCGCCTTCGTGCGCCGCACCTGCTTCAGCGAGGACGCGCTGCTCAGGTACACGCACACGTACACACGCACACATATAGGGCTGGACGCAGCAGTGGCGCCAGTGCGCGAGCTACTTCAACAAGCTGCCCAAGGACGAGCTGCTCGCCTTCGTGCGCCGCACCTGCTTCAGCGAGGACGCGCTGCTCAGGTACACGCACACGTACACACGCACACATATAGGGCTGGACGCAGCAGTGGCGCCAGTGCGCGAGCTACTTCAACAAGCTGCCCAAGGACGAGCTGCTCGCCTTCGTGCGCCGCACCTGCTTCAACGTTTTCTGTTTTTGTAATAAACATTATTTTGTTTTACCCTTTAACGAAGTATATTCATTAAAAATGAATAACATTCTCATCGCATGTGTTCAGGCCGGATTCAACCGTACGGCGCTGAAATGATAGTTCAATATCGCGTAACCGGTGGTCTCCACCTCGCCGTCTCCGGCGCCCGCGACGTATGAAGCAGTTCGATAATTTAGTAGGAATCTGTTTGCGGTCCGGGGAACGCGCGCGTTGTTGACGGAGCCGACGGACGGCTCCAGCGCTATTTAATTACGAATAAATTTGCTGTTGAACGTAGATAAATTATCGAGTATACTAATTGAGTGCGCATGATGTGAATCACTATTAGGCGTTTGTGAGATATTTGGTTTGACCTCGTGTATTCTTTACGGCGCGGTGATGTCGATTTGTGAACCCCGAAAGTGAACGCGATTGTTTGTTAGTGGAGTTATAATTTTATTGATGATGTACTGCATAATTTGTCTTAATTGATCTGTCGCGTTGTTTGCCGTCACCGCGTGTTACTTCGATTGTATGGGCAATTGATTTAACGAATATTGAGTGATTTATTTGGCCGCGTGAATTTGTCTGTAGTGATATTAAAGTGTATATGTTAGAACTGCTGTAACTGTTCTGTGGGATATGGATATGGATTTTGTATTTAGCGTTAATTGTGCGTGTTAATATTTCTGTCTCTTAACCCTTGTGAACTGTGGTGACGCGAACGTAGATGCAATGATTTCGTTCTGAAGAACTGTGAGAACTAATTGTTCGGCCGCGTTCTTAATCTCGCCGCGAGTGATAAGCGCTCGTGAATGCATCGTGAGCGGTACAACCGTGGTTAAAACGTTCGGTGCTGCATAACCGTGAGGTGAGGGCCGGGACTGGTTGCTGTCGACCCTCCGCGCCGGAATCCGCGCGCCTCGACCAGACAGTCAGTCCATCTTCTTACACACAACCTTCATTACACACCCACAGACCTACACACCGCCCTGACTGTTCTGGAACCGGATCGCCAGGCCCCCTTTTTGAAGGTTAGTGACTAAAGTTAAGTTACAGTCGTTAGTATCCGAATAGCTTTCGCGCAGCTGATTATTTTCCATCGGTATTTCGTACCCGACCCCAGGCAGCCCGTTTCGAAGTCGCTATGGGCCCCGATTTCTGAGGCACTGCTGGGCTGACTGGCGCCGTAACAGCATGATTTTATCGATAAATGCATTGTCACATCCCTGAGGAGTTCACCGACACTGTTGTTTACGTGTATATTCGTACAATTGTTTTCGTAGTGTGCGAACCACATTGAGAACCAATAGGGTATTCCACCATGTTTAAAAAAGTACTTCAAAATGTTGATTTTCTAATAAAAAGCCCCAAAAAAATATATTTCGGCCAAAATAAACACGCTTTCATGCCATAAAATTAAATTAAATTTTAAACCTTTTTTATTACCGCGAAAACGCTACAGCCATTTTGGTGACGTAATATGTGCAATAACAAAAGTGTTTGACGTATGTAAGAGAGTAACATAACCTACAATCACTATGACAACCATCAACAAATTAGTAATGAATGCATATTATTTCAGTTGGAACAAGATATGAAGAGTTATTATACGAAAGAACACAACTATTACTCCTTGAAGTTAAAATTGATAGTATTATTGATATAGATAGCTGTTGACAGCACTGACAGAACTTTGTTTTTGCCCGTATGACGTCACACCATGGCGGCTCGTGTTTTAGGTCACGTGATATACAGATTAAAATATACGACTTTTAATTTCAATATAATAAATCAATAATGTGCTTTTATGATTCCAAATCAGAATATTTAGGTGTATTTCTATATAAATTTTAATTTTTATCAAATTTTATAATTTATTTTTCACTACGGAAAGTACCCTATTAGTGGATTAGAACGCTAGTTGTGCAACTAATGAAAACGCACACATCTTCAAAAGTGGCGACCGCGGTACCGGACTTATTTCGCGGTTAGGCCATATCTCCTTCTTTCATCTGTGATTGCTAGTAAAGCATATAAATAGAAATTGATATACTTACTAGTAGGTAACTTTTGATCAACTACAAAACTATAAGATCTTATTATAATGTAAGCTTTATTTCCATTTTTCTTTTTTGTATTGTTTAGCAATATAAATAATTATTCAGTTTAGACAACGTATGATATGTATTTGTTCTTTTTTTAAATATTTAAAAAAAAATTGTTATTCCGCAGAGTGCCGTCTGGTACGCGTAGTCTAATGATATTACAAGCGGTGGACTACTGTCAACAAGAGCAAGAAAACGAATACAAGTTCAACAAGAAGTGAGTTTTTGACTTAATTTTGGTATCATAACCCGTGCGCCCCACGCGTTGTGTTCCATAAATGTTAGCAAATTTGATATTAAAAAGTTTTGATATGTAGGCTATGTAGCTCGAATCTATACTAATATATAAAGCTGAAGAGTTTGTTTGTTTGTTTGTTTGTTTGTTTGTTTGTTTGTTTGTTTGTTTGTTTGTTTGTTTGTTTGTTTGTTTGAACGCGGTAATCTCTGGAACTACTGGGCCGATTTGAAAAATTCTTTCAGTGTTAGATAGACCATTTATCGAGGCAGGCTATAGGCTATGTGTCATCACGCTAAGACCAATAGGAGCGGAGTCCACGCCGACGAAGTCGCGCGCAGAAGCTAGTGTCGAATATATTTAAAACAACTTAAAATGCCGACCTGTCAGACTGCAAAACATTACCAACCGAGATGTAATGTTTGGGTAACCTAATAGTCTGATGTTGGTTGTGGTTACAGCTCGCAGTCTTGGGCTCAGGTGGGGCAACAACTGGCGCGCTGGGGGCGCTTCCTGGAGAACTTTCACTCCGACAGCGTACAAGCGCTCATCGAGGCCTGCGACGAACCGCAACACGACGGCTGGCGGTGAGACCTACCTTGCTGTCGACCTAGTATTAATTCGTTTTTAGTTTTTATTTTTGTTTTACCCACACATGAGGAAATTATAAACATTTTAAATCATCCATCCGCTCTGCCAACTGAGCTGTGGATCCACATCTAGCTGGGTCGAAATTTTCGATATGATGAATTTCTTCTAGTATTTCTTTTTACAAGCTTTTATTTAACTTGCAGTGTATGTATGTATGTATGTTTGTTCGGGTGAAATCTTGCAACTCAATTTTGAAGCAGATATCTTCAATCAATTGAGCAGAAATTTTGTACACAAATTTAATTTGGATGACAATGCATAGTTAACTAGCGCATTCAAATAAAAGCGTGTTTTTTAAAATAGTTATTTTACTTTTAATTTATATATGACCAGGTCGGCAAATACGTACATACATTCACTTGATGGTGAGCGGTTATTGTAGCCTCTAGATGCCTGCAACAGCAGAATAATCGTAAGTGCGTTGCCGACCCTACCCTCGATGCTCTCCAGAAGCTCTGGCCACATTACTCATCACAGGTATTATATTTATCATAATTACATAAAGTTCATAAAGTTTTAATAATTAATTCATAAAGTTCTAAGATAAATAAATAAAGCGTGTTCAATTAATGTCTACGATCAGAGATCTGGAAATGAGTCACGGCGAATTGGAGCTGGTCCTGGATGCGCTGGGGCAGCTGGTGCTGCGGGGGCTGGTGAGCGCCGCCGGCCTGGCGTCGCTGCTGCAGCTGCTGGCCGTGGACGCCGACGTGCCGCAGGTGTTCGAGCGGCTGCTGCAGCACTGCGACCAACACCCAGAGTCAGCTTCTTTTGCATTTTTTTTATTTTGATTTTTTCATATCATTTTTAGGATTTCTTGCTTGTAATATCCCACTGCTGGGCATAGGCTTCTTTCCCCATGCAGGAGAAGGATCAGACCTTAATCCACCACGCTCTGCTCTAATGCGGGTTCGCGAATATATAGGTAACCTACCTGAGTAACGATTGCTATCAGGTGTACACGATAACAACCGGGACCGACGGCTTAATGTGCTCTCCGAGGCATGGTGAAGAGACCCACAAGGATTGCACAAACACCCAGACCACGTACCAGGTACTTACATAAAACAGTACTTAAAGAAAACTAATAGTAATATACTCGTACATTAAAGGGTCCTGTAAACGATCAAATAATTTGTTAAACTTGTTTGTCAAACTTTATGTTTTCGTATAAAAAAATACATCAAACAAGCTCGCACATGATCAAATAATTTGAGAAACACGTAAAATTTGACAAATTATTTGACCGTTTACGGGGCCTTTAACGGGTTAGATAAAACTCTATTATCTCAGATTGCGATATTTATAGTTAGTTATTAGACCGGGAGATAGTGACACAAAATATTAGGTCATTTGTACCAGTATGGCGGTTCGTCAGGGGTCTAATTATGTAAAGGCAAAAAGGAAAATGATGGTCATAGCGCTCGCACCGGCGGCCCAATCGCGTGGGCGTTAATCGAACGCGTCGGATAAATAACGAGTGTCGAACAATTTGTTCCACAAAAATGCTTGTATTTTCAGATAGTCGAAAAAAAAAGAAGTAGGCGGTAGCGTAATGCCATACTTCTCGGATGTGACTTACAGCCCGCCATACCGACGCGAATACATTAATTTAAATAAAACAATTCAACCATTTGTACCAGGCTAATTTTTGCAAAGCTAATCATCGTCGAGTAGCCATTCACGAAAATCACCTTGCCATACTTTTCGGACAGTTCCCAATGGCCGCCATACCACTGCAAAGGAGTAATTTCTTTTTTTTTCACCAAACGATTTGTAACACCCTGAAACTTTTTTTAACAGTTCCCTGTATGTTCATAAATAGAAGTCTGATAATGCCATACCTGTGGGAGGTGGCGAATGTGAACAATATTTTTTCAAAATGCTAAGATTTTATTCGTAATTCGAGTTTTTTTTCAAGTATGGCGCCACTTTTTCCCTCTACTACAAGTATGGCAAATATAATAATGGTCACATTGTATCGTATAATTTCCAAAAATCGAAATGCCATACTGGTACAAATCGTCAATTTTTTTTTATTTTTTTTTTCACCTTTTAGCTCAAGTCATCCGCCCGATGGTTACAATCTGTAATAATTTTTTTTAGGTACAATTGCATCCAAATGACAATAATGCAATGATGCCATGATGTAAAAAATGATTTTACGTATTTTACAGTCGTATTTTAAAAACGTGGCAAATAAATAAGTATTTCAAGTATGGCAGCACTTTTCCCCCTACTAGAAGTATGGGATAAATAATAACGGTCACATTTTGTCAAATACTTTCCAAAAATTCAAATGCAATACTGGTACAAATCGTTTGGCGAAAAAAAAAGAAATTACTCCTTTGCAGTGGTATGGCGGCCATTGGGAACTGTCGGAAAAGTATGGGAAGGTGATTTTCGTGAATGGCTACTCGACGATGATTAGCTTTGCAAAAGTTAGCCTGGTACAAATGGTTGAATTGTTTTATTTAAATTAATGTATTCGCGTCGGTATGGCGGGCTGTAAGTCACACCCGAGAAGTATGGCATTACGCTACCGCCTACTTCTTTTTTTTCGACTATCTGAAAATATAAACATTTTTGTGGAACAAATCGTTCGACACTCGTTATTTATCCGACGCGTTCGATAAACGCCCACGCGATTGGGCCGCCGCGCCGGTGCGAGCGCTATGACCATCATTTTCCTTTTTGCCTTTACATAATTAGACCCCTGACGAACCGCCATACTGGTACAAATGACCTAATATTTTGTGTCACTATCTCCCGGTCTATATATTATATCGGAGTGCGGCAGTACATGAGATGTTATGCGCGTGCGTGTGGTGTGCAGGTGTGCGGGCGCGGCGGTGCAGCGGCTGGCGCAGTTCGTGTCGGCGGGCGCGCGGCTGCCCGGCGCCACGCTGGAGCGCGGGCGCGCGCTGGGCGGGCGGGCGGTGGGGCCGCGCGCGCAGCTCAGCGCGCTGGCGCTGGCCGCGAGCCTCACGCCCGCCGAGCTGCGCCAGCTGGCCGCCGCCGCGCGAGACCTGCTGCGCGCCGACTGCCCGCAGCTCGACTGCGACGTCATCCAAGGTACAGTTCACTTTTAAAATTTATCCCCAATAGGGAAAGGCAAAGGACTTTAATAATCCATACAGCCTGGTCTGAATTTATAAGTAATCTGGTATAAAAAAAGGCCGGAGCCAAGTCTGAAGTCAACGAATGGCGGGAATCGACCTCATCGACGGTACGTGGCGACTGGCTTGTTTTTAAAATAGTGTATCGAGTGCCCGCAGCTCGATTGTAATATGATCGACTGACTACTGTGTTTTTTAAGTGAAACTTCTTCAGGCGCATGGGGGTAAAATTTAAGCGACCGCTAACGCGACAACATGTAATGCGATCAGTACTTGGATGGGTGACCGCCTGGGAATACCACGTGACGTTAGCTTTTCGTTTTTTTTTTTAATTATTTTTTTTTGTATTTTAAATCTTTTTTTTAATTCGGTTTTTTTTTAATTAGTCTTAATTTCTAAAACCTTGTCCAACACAATCAGGAGCACAAATAAAACCATTACTAGAGATGCTTCAATTAATATATTGGATTGTTCAATAATTACACAAATGTATGGTGGCCTTATACTAACAAAAAATAAGTTTGCAACCGCGATTTAATCGACTACTAGCGCCATCTAGTCATAGACGTGGTAAACCTCGAACAAAAAACTTAAACAAAAAAAAAAACAAATAATTGTAAGTTGCAGCGTTCACAATTAGTTTTTGGTTTGCCAAAGAAGTTTCACTTCTGACATGTTTACTTTTTACGCACGCAATTTTTTTATTGTGCGTCGATTGGCCGGATCTCCGTCCGTGTCTACAATTTTTTTTTGCTTATTTTTGTTTTGTTATGTTACTTAATGTTTTATTTTCACCTTTAATGTTGGTTACCGCTTATACTGTTCATGTTTCACACGGTTTCACTCATATTTTTTTCATACCGCAGGCCTTATATTTCCTTAAAGAGTAAACTCGGGGCTATTAGCATTTTATTTTGTATATATCACTATAGGTTACACGTATAGAGTTGTAAATTGTACCGCAACATTTACGACAATTTTACATTCTTTGCTTATTCAAATAAAAGTATTTAAAAACTTAAAAGAGCTTGCAAGATGCCCTCAACCTCAGTGTATTTTTTATTTACCGCTGTGTAGCAAACTAGCGTACGATTCGCCTGATATCAGCTTTTACTGTAATCAGTACCTTATACGGACGTCTGCAAAACCAAGAGCGTCAACTAGTAATATGGCTATGGCTCAAGCTACAAAAAAGTCGCTTAAGTACTTTTTACCACCTTAGCTAAGACAATTTTTTTGTAGATCTATACTCGTACAAATAAATAAAATTGGATTGTCTGTTTGTAATATCAAAATAACCGCTTTTTACTATATGCATAATTATGTGGATTTATAAACGGTACAATAACATTTTTTACAATTTTTGTCTGTTTGTTTGTTCTGACTAATCTCTGAACAATAACTTTTTTGTTAAATTCCACGCGGACGAAGTCGCTGGCACAGCTAGTTAGTAAATAAAAAACACTTATTTTAAATTGCTTAGACGAGAGTTTGCTGACACCGGAGGGTCGGTACGAGGTGTACGAGAAGTTGTTGAGTCAGTGCCAAACCTTCCAGCAGAGTAAGACGCTGGCAGACTTGCTCGCCTGCTGGCCGCCTACATACAGGTATCTATTATGGCCTACACCCAAACTTCATTTATTTGTACCAAAAAGTATAATACTAAGTAAAAGTGTATGACTAAGTTAGCCGTAGGTAATCCACAGATTATAAATGTTAGGGATGGTCATGTATTGTTTTTTTTTTTTTTCTAATGTAACTAGGTTGGCAAACAAGCGTACGGCTCACCTGATGGTAAGACCGTAGCCTATAGACGCCTGCAACACCAGAAGCATCGCAAGCGCGTTGCCGACCCTATCCCCAATCCCCCCCAGGAGCTCTGGTCACCTTACTCACCAACAGGAACACAATACTGCTTACCAACGGGTACCCGAATATGGATAATCTTTAGTCAGACAACTATCAATGTCAAGTAAAAGTAGAAAAAAAGAAGGTTGAAGTTTCTGTTAGTTTTTTCTAAGTGACCTGAATTTGAATTTGGTACTTTAAGAATGCTAGAAATTTTCACTTGTATTTTTACTTCACTATTGAATTTTTATTTAAGTATCAAACTACTTTCTTTTTTCTATACTTGATAATTAAAAGCCTAACAATTTTATTCTAAACCAAAACAACTCTAACCCTAAATTATCTTAATTTTCGTCAAAACTATTAAAGTATATTCCGAGTTTATATGACATATAGTTATTTATATTCAAAGATTATTTTTCCTTAAAATATAATATGGACTGAGTATGAATAAAAAAATACGATGTACATCAAAACTTAATGCCTGTTAAAGGTAACAGCCGGCTAATATAAATACACTTTTATTGTAAAAAAATGTACATAATGAATAATGCATATTTAAATAAATATGTATCATACACCCAAACTCGGGGTGAGAATCGAATCCACAACACCTGTAGCAGAAAGCATGGCCATTACAAATCGCTTCAATGGACCAACAGTCACTAAGGAATATGTATATCTAATTAAAGTTATGTATTAAAGGAGTGAGGGCGAGGGACGCGGCCTGCACTGCGAATTTGTGCACCACTTGCTCACATCGAACCATGACCAGAAGGAAAACCTGATGCTCATTAGGATGCTGCATACAAGACCACTGCTCTCGGAGGAAGTGAGAAATTACCTTATCTATATATTAATACGTTAAGCAAAAACTTTGTACCCCGTTTTATGACAATTACGCGTACGGAGGAGTATGAAATTTCGCACACTTATAGTTTATATAGAGAGGGAGTGCAGAATGCTAATACTTTTTTTTTTAAATTATATCATCTTAATCAATATTAAAAACATTACACACACTACCATGTATTTGACATACACACGCACATATACTCTTTTGTTTATTATTATAGAAGTTTAAGTATTATAGTCATTGATAACAGAATCTTCAAACTTATAATTTAAATTAACTATGGTCGAATTTCGATAGTAATAATAAATAGACAACTAAAACAGGCTATATTTATTAATTTAAATGTTTTATTTTCTTTCAGGAAGTCGATTGGATAACGAAGAACGTAGAGTGTTCCTCGTTGGCGAATGTGGTTTGGGTGATACTACTCAACAAGTGCGAGAATACTGAAAAAATTATTAGAAATTACGTCTTAGAGCACAAGGTACATTAAATTATAGCTACGCAAATAAATAATATCGAAAGAAGTAATTTACACTAACCATAAATTTATTTTAATAAAAGTATTCTCAGTAAAAGATAATAAATACTAAGTGAGGTAGGGCATAGCAGCATATCATGCTCAAATTTTGGGGCAGACCGACTGTGGTGGTACCTCGACCGTACAGAAGACCACAGCTAAAAAATACTGCTTACAAACAGTTTTGTGTTCTTGTGGTGAGTAAGGTGACCAGAGCTCCTGGGGGGGGATTGAGGGTAGAGTCGGCAACGCGCTTGCGATGCTTCTGGTGTTGCAGGCGTCTATAGGCTACGGTAATCGCTTACCATTAGTTGAGCCGTACTTTTTTCCTCACCCTAGTTTCATAAAATATATACCCCTGTCTTTAGATACGATGAAAAAGGAGAAAAGGTCTATTATAATTAAATCTAAAATAGTGCTCAAATTAAAAATAACAGTTATTGTCAATATCTTACTAACTATACTTTCTCCTCTGTCTATTTGATGTTTTATTATGTTTAAAGCAAGTTTTTTTTTCAGAATTTAATTCGAGAACAACAATTCGAAGATGATTTAATCAAAGAGATATTAGATCAAGGTTTCTTTATCAAAATGGTGTCTACTCCAGTATACACGTTTATTATTCAATATATACTTCAAAATGAAGCTTTGAACAGGGACGGTAACGTGTACAATGCAAAGTGGGCGACTAAAGAACTAGTAAAAGCTAATTATATTGCCGAAGCCGGTACTTTGCGGCTCTTGTGTGACAGCGTTCCGTCTGCCCTTCGCGACTTCTCGCAGTCGGTGTTGTGTGGCAGGAATATGTCTAAGTAAAATATTATAATGGTGTCTATGTTTATATCGGGTGTCTATGGTTAAACAATATTTAATAAATTATTATTAATCAATTGTTTTGGTTTTATTTTCATTCTCAGTTCACCTATTTGTATTTGCCTTTATTACATACTAGATGACCCCGCAAACGTTGTTTTGCCATATATGTTATTAACCCCCGCAACCCCCTCTTGTGGGTGGAATTTCGTAAAATCCTTTCTTAGCTGACCTCTACTCGGCGAAAGGAATATTCCTAATTTCCTACCAAATTTCCAGTCTCTACGCCATATCGTTCCAGAGGTATCGTGATGAGTATATATATGGGTGGAAATCTCTTTTATATATATAGATATATTATATTATAAAATAACTGAATGTTAACAAAAAGTAACGAATAAAAATAAGAAAAACTTTTAACGCTAATTTTCATAAGTTCAGAATAAATTATGCCTGAAATAGTAATTTCTTTAGATAATACAAGTATTCCCGTCTAAAATAAAATAAAAAAATTACACTAAAATACCTTAATTTGTAAAAATTATGACCAAATTACTAGTCGCGGTTAGAAATGTTATGAAAAAACACAAAAATATTCACAATTTTCACAGTGTTGGCAACCCTGACATAAAAAGTACATTTTCTTGGAGGTCGACATCAGGGCTACCCCCAGTTAACGGATTATCCACGATTTACACACCCTGTATAGATATAGATTTGTTTGTTTGCACTTTTCTCTTAATTTAGGATCATTGTCACAGTTCACCCAGGGCTGTAGCTAGAGTAGAATTTAAGGTAGGGCAGCATTGGTTACAGGTAGGGCGGAAGTAAAAAATTGATATGCTCCGAAGCACGGGCTCCTAAATCAATCACCATGAATAGCTATTTAATGCATGCTGTTATGTTGTTTTGGATATGTGTCTAAAAAAACTTGTTTTATTGGTTCTCCGATTTGTGCAATAGCAGAAGGAATGCCATATAGCTAACATTACCAACATGTGTTGGACCAACCCGTTGCCATGGAACTAGTAGTAGCGGTTGTATTTTGTGCTTCCACCTGTTTTGAGCAGTGAGGTTCTTTGTGGTCAATTTCCTCCTCAACTCTTCGTTTGTTTTCTAAATAAAGCCTGTATGTATATTCATCGCAAAATAAATGAATCTTCAATTTATTGCAATGAAAATAACAATTGTATCGATTTTTGACTAAAACATTCTTTACCGTAACTTAACCAAATAAACTACAAAATTACAAAAAATCATAATCAATCTCTAGTTTATGTTTATTTTGGCTACAATTTTTTTTTATCTCAAACTATGAACAAACAATTTAATTATAATATTTTTCTATCTTAGTTTGTGGTATTTTTAAGGTAGGGCATTGTGATTTCAAGGTAGGGCATTGCCCCACAATGCCCCCTCCCTTAGCTACAGTACGGCCCTGAGCCGAGGCCCTGAGTTCACCCCCAAAAATTTCGCACTGCATAAACTGGTGCCGGGCACCGTTCCACTGGATAAGTCGAGTATTATATATCGCACATGGCATAATGCAATGCTAAACCTAAGAGCCTATGCAAACCACGTTTTTTAATCGCGCGTCGACGGCGCGTTTAAAAAACGTGGTTTGCATAGGCCCTTAAATCGATAAAATTTGAAACATAAAATGACTTTTATGTTAATATATCTAGTAATGTGTATGTATGTTTTTAAATACTAAATAATAATTTCTCGGGCTTGAAGAAATTCTTTTAATATTATTAGGGCTTTATATTTATACTAGCAGTGCCTTCCGGTTTCACACGCGTAATTTAATTACCTATCCCATGGAAATTTCGGGATATAAAGTAGTCACCTATTATTTTGGAGCTAACCGAATTTCATTATACTCTTAATTATCTTTATTTTCGTACAGTACTTGAGTTTGTGAATCATTGGATTAAAAAAGATTAGAATCCAAAGCTGAAAACAGCAAAAAAATGTTTAACGTCAAACGTCGACAATTTGACATTTGACATTTCTTAAGAGATTTGAGGTTGTATTTTTAAAAATTAATTTTTTGTATTTAGTGTTTTAGAGAAAATGCTAAATCCAATTAGGTATAGCGTAAGAGTGTCAATTAACAACATAGTACGATCTTTTCAAACTTCTGTCTCATTGGCGACCGAGAGATTTGATCACAAGAGGATTCCAGCAGACGATGAAGGTGTCCAAGGAGAAAAAATTGTCGACCTGGATTCAGCTTTGAAATCGTACGTATTACTTTAATACTATACTAAAATTTTTAATTTAATTATTTTTTTGTCTCTAAATATTAAAATAAATATTTTTTTCCAATTTTTGTAATTTTCAGAAAACAAGGATTATTTCCAACAGCCGAATCTGACAATCTTTTATTCGATGGTGTGCCTTATAAAGATCTAGCAATATGTAACATCAGAGTGAGTCATAATAATACAATCTTCACCATGACAGACTCTCAAGGCCTAGTGAAAATGATTCGATCCTGCGGTATAGAGGGCTTCAAAAATACTAAAAAGGGCACTAACATTGCTGCTCAAACTACAGCTATTAATTTGGCTACAGTGAGTATGAAGATATCGTTTTCATTCATTAATAGTAATTATTGTAATTTCCTTGTGGTGTTCAACCTACATATTCAGTTTTTAATTTATTAATTATCTACTCAAATTAAATTCCTCTTAAATATTTATTTCAAATTATTTTACTCAATATTTTCTCATAACATAGTATAGCAGTTATTAAAAAATCTAGGTAAGATTTTATATATATATATATATTTTTTTTCAGAAAGCTGTTGATCGTGGAATAAAAACAATAAGAGTTAGAGTGAGAGGATTAGGTCCTGGCCGATTGGTATGCTTACATCTAATATCTATATCACGATTCAGCATGTAATATCCCACTATTGGGCATAGGCCTCTTCCCCATGTAGGAGAAGGATCGGAGCTTAATCCACCACGCTGCTCTAATGCGGGTTGGCATCCCGGCAATATCTCTATAATATAAATAATGTTGCTAAGCGCATAACTCGAGAATGGCTCGACCGATTCGGCTAATTTTTTTTTGTATGCTCCTTAAAAATTCCATGGAAGGTTTTTGTGGTTTTCAATTTAAAAAAAAATAGCAACAGAACAAAGTCTGTCCGGGCAGCTAGTTATTAATAATTTTATTATTTTTTTTTTTTTAACTAGCAGTGGACTGCAGGCTGAAAATAATGAATGAACATTATTTTGATTAATTTTTACTCTAAGCTCTAACCCAACAACAACTAACAATTCAAGTCTTCTTTAAGAATTTTTCATTTCTTAATTGCACTGTTTCTTTTGTTTTCAGTCAGCAGTAAAAGGATTGCAAATGGGTGGTTTGCAAATAGTCTCTGTAACTGACAACACGAGAGTATCATGGAACCCACCGAGACCAAGGAAAGCTAGAAGACTATAATTTAAGAAAATATATTTTTAATTAGTATCTTAGTGTATAAATAAACATATTTAAAAACAAAGTTATTTATTTATTATTCCTTAAATATTTAATTACAAACTATATGAACATTAAAAACCATATTTTGATTGTGTTTGCCTCTTTGTCATTCTATTGTTGGCCCATTGGTTCTGCAGTTCCGCTTCATTAGCTTTAGCCTGAAACAAGAAATAAATTAAAAACATTGTAAATGAATTATGATTAAAAATTATTGCTTTAATATAGCCAGTAAATATGCTACTCAAACCATAAAAGATACACTTAGTACAAAATAGTCTGGAATCAAACAATACACACAGGTCTAGACCTAGACAAACATCTTTATGTCCTACACAAAAATTTGTCATCTGTTAAGTTCGTGCGCACTGACTACAGTCAATTGATGTGATCACTAGATTAACCCATTGTAAACTACTCTTTACTTGATATATAAAATAAAATTACCTGATGAACCAAGTATGTGATTTGATGTTTCCTTTTTTGTTGATTCGTAGGCTCGTGGCCACGTTTCTTGCTGGCTGATTGTCGTTTGCTTGTGTCGTCCATGAGTCCCTTGAGAAGCATCTCTCGCGCCTCAGACAAGACTTCTTGTTGATTTATGTCTACAATCTGTATTTCTTCTCTCTTTCGTTTTCCTCGTGATCCACATAACTTTAGAATCTATTTTGTAAAAACAAATTGATCAACATGGTAATAGACAAAGAGTAAAGTAATAATAATTGACAATCATATCGCGGGCTTCAAGCCAGAGGGGCGTATAAGCAATAACGCGGTACGACTTTCTGGCATGAAAATAATATCTGACTTCAGTTATACGCCTGAAAGTATTTTATTAATATTTTCTAAAATAATTTACCTACAGTTAAGAAAAAAACGGAGGTGATGTATCGATAAACTTAGAAATGATTGACGTAATAAAAAAAACGCATTTTGTTTATACACCCCTCTGGCTTGAAGCCCGCAGTATTTAGATAAGGTCTGATAAGTAGTAATGTCTCCCCACTCTAACACTCCCCACTGTACCTTGGAATAAACCTTAAAACGTCCATCTTGGTTGTTATCATGATCACCTGATAGGGATTGTTACTTATTATTTATATTAGGGTATATATTTTCAAATCCACAGTGGAGCAGGGTACTGGATTAAGCTCCAATCCTTATCCTACATAGAGAAATAGGCCTATGCTCCTATGCTCAGCAGTGGAATGTTACAGGTTGAATCAAGAATTAATTAAATGAAAAAAGTGAACATAACAAAGTTATATAAAAACTATGTCACTAATAACTAATTAATTAATTATAAATTGTACTCACAGCTTCCTCATCAATTTGAACCTCATTATGTGAAGGTGCAGCCACATTATCTGCAACTCCTAAACCTTGTCCACTATCATAATGCTCTTCATAGTCAATATTTTCATCTGGTTGTAGCTCGACATGATCTTTCTTGAAATAGGACTCGATACTTCTCGGCTGCTTTTGGACAGGTTCAATGGTATTTTCTACTGGTAGCGGTAAGTCTTCTACTGGTAATTCAACTGGTTTGTTAATTGAGAAGAAATCATTTTCCACTTCATCATTGTCGCTCTCATCTGAGTACTCAGTGACTAAACCGTTTGAGACAGGTTTTGTTATTTTCACCGGTGGTGGAAGTTCTTTTTTCTTTGCAGTTGTAGTTTGTGGTCTCTGTGCTACTACATTCGGTATCAATGGTCTTGATATAGATAATGCGTTTCTCGGTTGGGGCAGTATACTGAGAAGGCCTGATTTTTTCTAAAAATAAAGGCCTATTAAATCTATGGTTAGCATAAAACATACAAAATATGTGAATAACAAACATATAACTACATTTTTATCTATTTAAATATTTGTTAATTATTATTCAATAACCAATTAAAATATGGTCCTAAATACAAAAGTATAATTATAGCAAAAAACAACATTATCACATAATAATAAAATAATATAATGTAATATTACATACCCCATTAGATACTCTGGTTTTTGAGCTAGGTGCTGTGACATCAACATCTTTGAACTGAAAGGAAACAAATGATAGTAAAATACATGCAGAGATATTCTTTAATACTACATTAGTCTAACATTAGTACCGCATTAGCATAGTTCAGTTCTGTTTGTTTTTTACAATAAATAAAACGTGTAGTCAAGTTAAGCCTTTAGCAATTTACATAAAAATAACTAACATCACTCAATGAAGGTATTGTTATGCGAGATTTTGGTTTTGAATCTGTTGTTGATTCTTTTTTATGAAGAAATTCATCATCTTCCTCTAACACAACGTTCTTCTTGACTGATGGCTGTGGAAGTTTTATAAACAGGCTCTGGTTTTCGTCAGATTCTTGCGATGTTGACGGACTATTTTGTACGATTGACTTCTCGATCGGGATATCTGATATGTAAGACAAAGATAAATTTTATTTTATACATATAAATATTCTTTTTACTTGTAGATAGAATAATGTGTATTTACCAGTTAATTTTTTCGCTTCAGGTGCTTTAATTTCGTTTTCATCGTCTTCATAATCGCTGGAATCGCTATTCTCGTAAGCAACTAAAGCCATTATTTAATGGAATAAATAGGATTTTATATTGGTTTTCGATTTAATAGAAAGCGTTATTGTACTCTGTGATAGAAAATTAGAAAGTTTGCTTTAATATTATTATAATAGAAGATGATCAAAATAAACTTGAAGTATAACCATACGACCATACGACATGACGTATTTTTAACTCTTGTGCTCTTGTCAAAGAACTCTTGCACAGAGTAGGTACATAACTCTTGTTACGAATGCGATTTGCTTTGCGAAATGTGAAATGTCAAAACTCAAAAGTCAAAACTGAAAAGATTTTATTGTCAGAGATTTTAAAAAACATTTGATTCAAAGTCATTTGTCAAACAAATTAAATTTATTATCCCAAGATTCAGCCTTTGGAATAATTGGAATGTTTGTTTCGTATCTTTCATAAAATGGAAATAAATTCAAAAGCGAACTAAACGCAAAAAAGAGTTTAATGCAGCCAATGAATTGATAAATCAAATCAAATCAAAAACTACTTTACTCAAAATATTTTTTAAATATCATATCAAAAATCGACCGACTGTCCGAATCGAATCGACTGACTTAGGGGGCGTTCAAGTATTACGTAACGCAAAATTTGAAGATTTTTGCATATTATTAATTTAATTAAATAAATAAATAAAAATAACTTCACAAATGATGCAGGTGTTTCTTTTTCTCCATGAGGAACATGTTACTGCATTTGTCCCCTAGTATGGCCTACACAATGATCCGCAACATTTGTCCCGCGACATTGTTGAGGGAAATGTCCCGCAACATGTTCCTCATTTGTCCCCTAGTGGTTACATAGCTTATGGGTGAACATTTGTTTAATTAATGATAAATAAATAAAAGACAAACAAACAATAAAAATAAACATTTGAACAATAACGAAAATGACGAACAAGTAATTAAAAAAAAAATCAAATTTCAAAAAAAGTGGGGGCTTGTGAGCCTATGACGTACGGGGTACCCCACTGTCCCCACAACTGTTGTTGCAAGATCTGTGTAGAAGACCGTGATTTTAATTGACATTTGACAATGACAATTGACATTGTCAAATTTAGCTGCTGGATTGCTGGAAGGAGGTGAAAAATTTGTCGAAGGTACGTATACTCCGTTTTTTTTCGGTGCGGACTAAATTGACACATGCAAATGTCAATTTTCGAAATAATGATACCAGCTTTTTAGTGATAGTGTTGTATATCGATTTTATGAATACGATACCGGTTTTATGAATCGTAACTTTTTACTTTTACCACATAATTTTATTATTAAAAACAACTAAACATTCTTTAAAAAGCGTCAAATAAAGATCAACAATTATTTTTACTTGTCCTTCTTATTTTTATTTGCCACCGAATTTATTAATTCAGCCACGAATTTTACATCTTATTACCATTTAACGTTTTACATCTTCAAAACAAGGTTTTTTTTTTAAATTAAATTATGGGCTTACTCTTGACCCCAGTCTAGCTCTAGGGCAGAGACGAGGTCGAAGATGAAGCGAGCTCGCCCAGAAGTAGCCTGTTCACTCGCGCTTTAAGATTTTGTTAATATCATGGATAGCCCTTTTCTGCAGAATAAAAATGACATTAAGAGTGCGCATAATGCAAAATTACCATCTTCTATTTGTTTTGACATGAAAAGTTCCAGACCAAATCTTAAAATAAAAATATATGACAAACTACGTGATATTTGCAAGGGTTGACCTTTATCAAAAACATAAAATAAGGAAATTTCCTCGATAAAATATAATCACGAAGTAACCTCTAATTTTTATATTTTTTCTATTTATACTCGATATGGTTATGACCATTAAGACAAAAATTTGATAATTAATTACATTTAAATATGAGTAAAGGCTATGCTTAGGCATTTAATGTAATTACTTTTAGTTTCGGAATTATATACAAAATAACATATTTGTCGTTTTTTACATTCGTAATGCGCTCAAAACTATATTGTCTATCGCACTCTGACACGAGGCTTTGTGTATATTTTGTTTCATCGGGCGCGCGGGTGAAATCTGATTTTTTGCTCGCCTTATGCACGCTCTTAACAATTCAAACGAAAACTTCTTGTAAAATGCCGCGCTCTATATGTCGTCGATGAAATGGCCGCTGAACGGGGAGTCACCATTTTGCGACTGCCTCCCTACCACTGCGAGCTAAATCCAATTGAATTGGTGTGGGCACAGGTAAAGCGGCATGTCGCAAAAAACAATAAAACGTTTAAAATGAAAGATGTGCGAAGTCTTTTCGAGGAAGGGCTTCGTCTAGTGACTCCCCAGCGCTGGAAAGATTGTATTAAACATAATATAATTGGAGTTGAGGACAAAATGTGTACTCTAGGCCATATTGTCGACGACATTACCGACAGATTTATAATTGAAGTAGGTGACGACTCTGGCGATTCGGAACATTCAGGTACGGAGTCATTGCCTGATTCTGACCATTAATTTTTTTAACGTTAATTTTAATTTGGACATTAATGAATACCTTAATGATTAAAAGGCATGGGATTGAATATAGCTCGACCAGGCTATGTCCTGCCTGCGTTAACATACGGAGCCGAGACGTGGACACTGACGAAGAGACTGGTCCACAAGTTTAAAGTCGCTCAACGCGCAATGGAACGGGCTATGCTTGGGGTTTCTCTCAAAGATAGAATTAGAAATGAGGCTATCCGCGACAGAACGAAAGTAACCGACATAGCCCACAGAATTAGCAAGTTGAAGTGGCAGAGGGCTGGTCACTTGTGTCGCAGGACCGATGGCTGCTAAAGCAGACGTGTCCTGGAGTGGAGACCGCGTCTTGGCAAACACAGTGTGGGACGTCCTCCGGCCCGATGGACCGACGATTTACGTAAGACTGCCGGCGTAGGCTGGATGAGGATTGCGGAAAACCGGGATGTCTGGCGAGAGCTTGGGAGGCCTATGTCCAGCAGTGGACTGCGATAGGCTGATGTGATGATGATGATGATGATGATGAGGCTATGTCTATGACCCGCCTTGCAAATAGTTAGATGCACGATTGGCTGTCTCGTGTTTGTCCTGAACATTTCATGGTCTACTATTGTGTTTTTACCTTGTATATGATTTAAAAAAAAATTAAAAGAGTACCGAGAGTTTTTTTTTCTATGCCTTTTTTTCTCTTGGCCTACACTAGGGACATTACTTTATGTTATTTATTGTAATATTTAATAAAGCCGGGGATAAAATAGATAGGTAATGTCTACCGAGACATTAGAAATTTTGAGTAATTTAATATTTTAACATTTTGACCAACTTAAGGTTGCTTATAACACTGGGTACATTACCTAAGTTTGTAAAGTACCTAATGTTAAGATATAAAAAAATTATTTTTATTTTATTTCATTGTTTGATATTTACCTTAACTTTTTATTATTATTGTTGTTTTTTTTTTTTTGTAAATGACATTTTTTTTACTTTCGTTAAGTGTGTGTATCATCTTAAGGCGAAATAAATGTTTTCATTTCATTTTAATTCAATTTGCATGTGATTACTAAGATTAATAAATACTTTTAAA